>CM031237.1:253831346-255271733 GCA_018340775.1 Taxus wallichiana var. yunnanensis
ACCGTAAATTTTTATATACATTTATATACAAATTATTCATATATATTACGCATACTTATAAAAATCTAGAATTTTCATTTATAAATTTTGTAAGTAGTGTATAAGTGTTAGTGATCACACTTACAAGTGCGATTGGTCACACGTCTAAGTACGAGCCTTGATTCTCACTTCTCTCGACTCACACTTTTAAGTGCGAGTGCTTGCGATTCAAAGTGTCAGCCTCGACTCACACTTCTAAGTGCCAATATTGACTCGTACTTCTAAGTGTCAGTCTCGAGTCACACTTCTATGTGAGAGTCTTGATTTGCACAACTAAGTGCAATAAATGTTGAAAATAATTGAGGGAGTTAAATATTTATTAAATATTAAAGTTTATTTCCTTCATAAAAACTATACAATATTGATAAGTACATACATGTCCTTCACATCAAACTAGATAAATGAATTCAAACTATTATTCATTATGGAAGAGTTCCAAAGACTTCAAAAGTAGTTGCTTCAGCTTTAGCTACTAGAATTTTTGATATTGTTTTCTATTTTTCATTGAATGAAAGGCATATTATTTTGGAAATATTAGCTATTATTAACATGATACTAGGAAGAGAGCCCTATATATAGATATGGGGACGGGCCCCTGTCAAATTGTTATCTAATTTTTCCTCTCAGGGAAAATTGAACAAACATGAACTTGCACACTGAGAGATTGGGGGGATCATTCGGCCATCAGAGCTCACATTTCGATTCTAATGGCCAAGTTTTAGGTGGGATCGGTAATGGCAATGACGTAGGAGATAAGAAATTGAAGGAGGCTCGAAGTCAAGATAAGCAAAAATGGGGGCACCAAAGTTCAAAGTCTTTGTACTTCAGAGGTTTCACAGTTCATAGTTTTCGCGGAAAACAAGGAAAAAAAAGAAAAAGGCATGAAATCGACGAAACTGAAAGTATGAAATGACTCAAGGGTTTTCAAGGTCAACTCCCCTTTTGGGAAAACGGTGATGCCGTAGATCAAGGATAGTGGAGTCCAAACTCTGAAGTTTAAATTTTAGACTTCGGAGGTTCGAGGTCTCAAGCAGGTCGAGCGGTGAATAATGCATATGGAGGAGGGTCAAAGGTCTGAAACCCAATGTCCAAAATTTAGACTTTGGATTTTGGAGTTTCGGAGGTTTCATGCACCCGAATAGATAAGAAAATTGAAACACGAACCCCCAAAATCCCAAAATTTTGAAACCCAAAGTCCAAAATTTGGACTTCGGGGTTTTGGCATTTCAAAACTTTTTGTCAAGTCAACCTAGTGAATAGTGTCACATGACATGGTTTCGGAGTCCGAACTCCAAAGTCTAAATTTCAGACTTCGAGGTTCAGCATTTTAGAACCTTCGAGCCATCTTGAGCGATGAAAAGTAAGTAACTTGAACTCCGAAATGAAAAGGCCTAAAGTCTGAATCTCAAAAGTATAAAATTTTGGATTTCAAAGGTTACGAGTAAATTTGGAGTCTAAAAAGACAGAGCAAGAAATTGGAGGAGGCTTGAAGTCAAGATAAGTGAAAAATAGGGGCACCGAAGTTTGAAGTCTTTGGACTTTGAAGGTTTCACTTTTCGAGTATTGGTAGGATAAACAAGGAAAAAAATTAAAAGGCACGAAAGACCTAAACTTGAAAGTATGAAATGGCTCAGGGGTTTTTAGGGTCAACTCCCCTTTAGGGTCATGACATCATAGATTGGGGATGGCGGAGTCAAACTACGAAGTTTAAATTTTAGACTTTGGAGGTTCATAGGTCTCAGCAGGTCGAGTAGTGAATAGTGCCATGTGGAGAGAGTTGAAGGTCCGAAACCCAAAGTCCAAAATTTAGACTTTGGATTTTCAGAGTTTTGGAGGTTTCATGCACCTGAATGGATAAGAAAATCTTGAAACCTGAACCCCTAAAATCCTGAAAGGTCCGAAACCTAAAGTATGAAATTTCAGACTTTGGGGTTTTGGCATTTCGTAACTTTTGTCAGTCAACCTAGTGAAAAGTGTTACGCATGACATGGTTTGGAGTCTAAACTTGATGTTTGAATTTTAGACTTAGAAGTTCAGCATTTGGAACCTTCGAGCCGTCTTGAGCGATGAACAGTAAGTAACCTAAACTCTGAAATGAAAAGATCCGAAGTCTCGAATCCTAAAAGTTGAAATTTCAGATTTTGGAGGTTGCGATGTAAATTAGAGTCCGAAAAGATAAGGCCAACCACTCGCATTTATTGCATAATGACACTCTCATCTTCAGATGGCCATAACTTTTGATTGGGAGCTCGGATTTGCACAAAATTAGACTTTTTAGAAAGCCCTCAGTGTCCTCTACACAACTAAACTTGTTTTATTATTTTTAGTAAGACTAAGTATTAAAAATGAATAAATACAATCCGCCATTTTAGAGGGTGTTTCCATTTTTCTCACCTACCAAAATGATGAGGTATGGGTTTCCTTTCTTCTCCAACAAGGAAAAGTACATAGAGGTATGGGTTTTGCGTGTGGCATCCATCATTGTTGTAGGTGGTTTTAATGCATTTTTGGGTGGTTGAAGAAATATTTTGAATTCCTCTCTCTCCCTTTCTCTCATTCTTCCTATATATTGTAAGGAGGGGCTCATTTCAAAAGGTTGGAAAAATTGTATATTCCTCCCTTATTTCTTGTCTGTAAGAGATTTTTGGAGATTCCAAACCTCCATACTAGATATTGTAATGTAAAATTTGTGCCTTTGGCCCTAAATGTGATGTATTGTATCAACTTTGAGAGCAATAAAATCAGATCTATGGATGCTTCAAACCCTCTTCGTGTTATATTGCAACTTTTTGATCTTTCATTGCATGCAAGGTTATTGTGTATTGTTGTTATTTTCATTACAAGGTTCTAGTAGTGTTGTGTTTATTATGCAAGTTGTTCAACATCCTTCTTGGTGCATCACCTTCCCTTAGAGTAGGTTTTATTTTCATGCATTTTCTCTATCTCTGTCTCCTTGGAAATATTATATTAGGGTTAGATCTATAACTCTCTACACTTTGGAGTAGTTGGCACTAGGATAGGACAAGAAGTCGGCCTTCATCCAAAGATCTTTCCCAATTGCAAAGTCCCACACTTTGGGAAAAGCTCCATGTTATGCAATCACACTGACAGTTTCAATCCATCAAATTGCAAACAATCAGGGGTGTTGTGATTACGCATCAACACAAAAACATTTTGGGTAAATGTAATTTTTCAACACTGCCTTTCAAAAATACAAAAAATGTTTATTTATACCAATTATTCTATATAAATTTAATTATTTTTAATATATATCAATGTAAATTTTTATAATGTTTATAATTTATATATAAATCTATATTAATAATTGATGGTTAAATATTAAATATGCAATTCATCGTGTGACGTTTATTACAAATATTTGCAAGTATTTTATGGCTACAATCAACAAAAACATCTAAACGGGTGTCAAGAGTCGCACATCAAAGTGCAAGAAAAACAATTAAGGGATTTATTTTACCCAAATTATATAAGGGATTTTATTTACAATACAAAAATTATAATATTAAATTCTTACTTTAATTCTTTACAATACCAAATGTAATATTAATACTAACCATTTTTAAAGGAAAAATGCTAATTAATGTTGCGGTTTCCTCAACATTAATTAGCCATTAAAACGAGTTGTGTAAACATGTGCCATTTGAAATATGTGCGCCTTTTGGAGCATGTAAATGTTGTCAACCATCAATTAGCCATTTAATATAAAGCAATGTAAAATCATATGCATGCCCTCTTAAATTTGCACCAATGAAATTGGCAGTTAGATTTGTCACTTACATATCACTATAAATAAACAATTTTTGAGTTTATATTTTTAACATTTTCCTTTGTATTCTCTTCGTCAATGCGTAAGCTTATTCATCAATAGAAAAATCTCACCAGGGCAAGCATTGAAAATTGTGTACTCGATTTGTGGAAACATTTTGATTTTCTCTCTGTGCTAAAAATAGGTATGCGTTATCACCTTTAGCCCCTCCATAATTACGAAATTCTATTAATGTAAAATTTTCCATGGCTGATTAGGGCTTATATCCATGTAGGGATTTTTAGATAATTAAACGAAAGCAAATTTGTAATTCAATATTTTGTAGAAGGTAGTTTTGTTTATCAAATAAATAATTTTGTAATATAGTAAACATTTGTTAGAGAAGTGAAAGAAGGATAGAATGGAGCACATCTTGACAGATAAATGATGCATATTAATACATAAAAACATGAGAGGAAAATTTGTAGAATTTTTAAAAACCCATAACACCTGCCAAGACCTTGTTCTGTTATGTTTTGAAAAAGAAGCACGGTGGTATGGATTGCGGCTCAATTTGCGTAGTAAAAAAGTAAATATTAGAATTGATTTATGGTCATGGAGGAGCTTAGGAATCGATGAGCAAATGTATTTGATAAAATTGATATTATTTTTTTGGCCTTATTGTTGTCTACAAATAGTCCTCTGTTGCACATACTCAACAAAATGCAATGGATACGACGTTGTTGACATTATCAATGATAATATTTTAGAATATATTCGTGTTAAGAATGAGTTTGCCATTCAATGTGTTGGTTTGGATTACAATGACCTATTTGTGAAAAAATATGGTAATGCAAGAGTAAGAAAACCGAACAAATTTTGGAGAACAAAAGAATGAATACAAATTTTGAAAGGATAATTCTAGGAACAAGGAAACTCTAAGATGTTGTTTATTATCTTTAATAAAAGCACCACTACTACTACTATGGAAGCAACAACTATCCTCGAAACTATTTACAAAATGTAAATTTGCTCTATTTGGGTCGTTCCTATGTGGTTTTTTGTCTTTATCCTCCTACGGGATTTCATTCTTCTATGCTTCAATGTCATATTCTCCCTTAAGGGCATTTTTAGAAAAGGACGCGGGTCCTTTTAAAACCCCCATATTCACCCTTTACAAAAAAATGGACATAGTAGTTATACATCAAAATATGTTGTTGTGGCATAACCTAGCAGACTCTATGATGACAATATCTTACTTTATTTTGTTAAATCTTATCGATCGATAATATCCAATTACTATGGTGTCACATAAGCTAGTGGACGCTAAGCTAAAAATATTAATCTTTGACTTGTTAAATGCTAGTAATCCATAAGGTCAAAATATTATATTGGAAGTATTAGGTTACCTTAGCGGGCACTAAGCTCAAAACATCTTACTTTATTAGCTACTTCTTTGCAGGAATTCTATACCTTTCATTCAAACAAATAATTTCTCCTCAATCCACCAATCAAAATAAAAAAATTCTATAACTTTTCAACTTTCTAATGTTTATATTTTATTTAAATATTTTTTAATCTACAAAACTTATTTATATTTTTCTTTATTTGCTAGTTAGTACTGATTTGACAAATATGAGGCATTGTTGCAACATTGATTTATTATATTTAATAAATAAAAATTCTAAGAAAGTCATTTTTCTAATCTTTAAATAAGATATGAGATTTAGAAAAAAATATGTTAATAGAATATTCACTACATTTAATGTTTATCTAAAAACGAAGATGTATTTGCATGCTTGGACAAGTGACACATCCAAAATAGTACACTATTCATAAAAATTAATAAACTTTATTTAACAAATAACATTATAAACATTTCTAAATTAAATCCCATCCCACTCCTTATATATTTTTACTATTTTATTTTTTCTAGTCAAAAATTTTAATCTTTGTTTTATCCCCATTTGTAATAAAAATTAGATTTGTAAGTTAAATTTTATAAAATATAATTTTTTCTATGTTTGTATTAATTTTTTAAGAATAATTTTTTTATATGGATTATATTGTGTTAAAGACAAGAAAACTAATACTATTATTAGTTACTACTATTTTGATAAATCTTTTAACTGATTTATTTTGGCTATCAACTTGTAACATCGTGGTGGTTTTTTTATTGCACCTGAAAAATATATCATATTATGTATTTCAAAATGCCACCTATATTGTTGTAATATTTTCAAGCATAATATGATTCTAGATCGCTCTATGTTTTTCAAAGAATTATATATTTGATGCATAATTTTTTTTTTGTTTTGTCTTTTATCTGAATTTTAACGTGGATATTTACAATATGTGCAACATTTAAATTGGATACTTATAGTATATACATATTTTATGCATTCAAAATCATTACATAGGGGCATTATATTTTTTAGCATTATGTGGATGTTGGCATACCGTATGTGCATAATTTATACATTAAGTATTGGTACATTCTACTTTCTAGAAAAAATTGAAAGTGGTTATTCTTAGCAATGTAAAACACGTAATGTAATAATTTATAGAAAACTTTTAAAACAATCGCACAACTAGCACATCTCCGAACCATGACACATGAACTTTCCACTTTGTCTTGTTGAATTTAAAATGTCATTAACAAAATTACTATTAACAAGGTTTATTAAATATATGTGAACATAATTATTGCCAAATACAACCAAATACGAGATAAGTAAAGAGTTGCTAAATATAGTCAACTCCTTAAGATTCCATGAGATAGCGAGTTTTAATCCTGCTATGAGAGCTTCATACTCAAGGATATTATTGGTACACGGGAATTCTAATCGAAATGATTTGGGGATAACATGTCCACCAAGTGTGATAAGTAAAATTTCAGCTCCTAATCCATGGAGGTTACAAGATCCATCAAAGAATAAAGTCTAGGCTAGCACAATGTCTATGTATAGGAGATCCTCATCGGGAAATGTAAAATGGAGTGGTTCTATTCCTAGGAAGAGGTGCCTCAACAAGTTGGTCTTCAAGGGCTTATCCTTTAATTTATTTCTAAGGAATGAACTCGACGTCAAATTCACTAAGTACGATGACCCAACTAGACATTCTTCCTATAAGAATAGGTATAGATAGGAGATACTTGATGGGATTTACCTTAGTGATGAGTTTGGTGGTATGATTTAGCAAGTAATGAAGTAGTTTATGGAATGCAAAATCAACGGATAATCATATCTTTTTGATTTGGGTGTAGCGTACCTCATGCTCAATGAGTGTTTGATTAAGGTAATAAACAACCTATTCTTTATCTTGATCATTGTTGTGCTAGTAAATATCCTATGGCATGTTTAGTGGTAGATGTATAAAGAAGCATGGGATTTTATGTGACTGGTTACATGAGGATAGGTGGTCTAGAGAGATATTCTTTTAACTTAACAAAATAATCTTAACAATCTTGATTCCATTGGAACTGCGCATCTTTCTTAAGCAACTGATTAAAATGATGACATTTATAGCTAATTGTGATATGAAATGCCGAATGGATTGGATTTTTCCTTCGAGGGCTAGTTATTATGATGGCTTTGAATTTGGTGGGATCAACTTCTACACTCTTTGTGAGACAATAAATCCCAATAACTTTCCATAATTCACCCTAAATACACATTTTTTTGGATTAAGGAAAAATTTATACTCACGCAACCTTTCAAAGATGTGTCTCAACACACCTAGATGTCATATCCATGTTTTAGATTTTTCTAATATGTTGTCAACATAATCTTCCATGATATCATGCAACATATCGTGAAAGATGACTGTCATGGCTCGTTGATATGTGGCACCTGCATTTCTATCCGAAAGGCATGACCTTAAAAGAAGGTGCCCCATGGTGTAGTAAATGTTTTTTTGTGTTGATATTCTTTAGCGATACATATTTGATTATAGCTAGAAAATTCATCCATTAGGGAGAGCATTTCATGGCCTATCATGGAGTCGACAATTATGTCTATGTTTGGCAGGGGAAAGTCATCTTTTGGACAAGATTTGTTGATATCACAGAAATTGATACATACTCTAATGTCTAGATTTTTTTCACTACGGGTACTATGTTAGATATCTATTCAGAATAGTTGATAGGTCAGATAAAGTTGGCTTCTAATAGTTTCTAAAGTTCAACTTTTACAAACACTACCTTAGGGTGCATTTTTCGTAACTTTTGTTTGATAGGATTTGCATCTGGATGCACTACAAGGTGATGTAATACAAGATATGGATCTAATCCTTGAATCTATTTGTTGGTCCATGTGAAAATTTCTTAAAATTCAATGGGGCAATGTCAACTCTACGCATTTTTGGTCAGAAAAATTGATGCCAAGCTGTAGAGTTTTTGGTTGTTCGGGGGTACCGATGTTAATATCTTTGGTTTCCTCAAACACTATTTTGGATGTATCCTTTTCATAAAATGATGCTAGTGGTTGATGTAAGTCATCGGTTTCGGGTGATTCTTGGGAATCAACATAGGGTTTTTATTTGTGATGTTGGGTCTTTTTATTGATATGTTTTTGGATAAGGTGGTGACAAGATTTTGACTATGAGAAATTTTGTGTTTTTTCTTCTTATCGAGGTTTCCAAAGGTAGAAGATCCAAATATTCTATTTATTCACCAAAATAGGTAAATTCATCAAGGTTAATCTCAAATCCTTTTTATGGTTGGAAATGGGAATTTGATCATGAGTTCAAAGAAACTCTTCAATGGCTTCATCATTTTGAAACATGTCCATGGCTACATGATGTAATTGGTCATGGTATATGAGAGTTGGATGAAGAAGCTCAAAATCAATGATATTAATGGATAGATGTTCAAATTAGAGTTCATTTCGTAAGGTCTTAAAAAGGTTGTGCGTAGACCCACCATCACTATCAGAACTGGTGTCATCATTGTCACTTGATATTAATACGGGAGCTACATTAAGTATTTTGAAACCAAGGCTATGTTTACCATGATGTTTGGAACAAGTGATTGGATCTAAATGACCTTGTCCATTTATACCAAGTCATTTACCCTTCCATCACATATTTTTCATCATTCGGTGAGCTTTGGTAAATTGAGGGGACTCATAACATGGATTGAATTCATCATCGTATAACCAAGATCCTAAAAACTTGGAATATGTTCGTTGTCTAGATAAATGAATTTCTTTCAAACTAACTGACCTAATTTGTAAGTGGGATGGATTCTAAGATGTGGAGTATTGGGTTTGCCATAGGTTTTGTTGATGTAAAAAGAGTTCACAATGTCTTGGAATTGGTATTCACCACAACCTTTATCGATGATTTTGAGTGTATGTGTTGATGGACCATTGGGGACCTTTCGTGGCGGGAAACATAGTTTGGTAGTTTTGAAAGATGGAGATAAGGGGTTATAAGAAGAGGGGGTGGATTAGAGGATGAGGCTTGATTAACCAAATGGGAGGGTATCTTAATGGAAGAGGTATTGTTAGAAGAGGAAGGTTGGTTAGATAAAGAAGATGATTGGTTAGTGGAAGGGGGACTGGTTTTAGATGAAGAGGGTTGATTAGCAGAAGAGAATGGATTGGGAGACATTGGTTGATTAGAAGATGATGGTTGACTAGAAGATGATGGTTTAGAGTATGTTTGGGAAGCATGTTTGGATCGACACACATTTCGTTAGGTATTACGTGAGGTGGAGCATGTATTTATCTACCGATGGATAGTGGTAAGCATTTTTATACCACCCTTTGAGGAATTTGCAATGCTCAAAGGGTTGGGTATTGGCACACGATGTAAATTATTTTTCCAAGTGGGGAAGTTTATTACATTTGTGGCACGTAGATGGGACAAATTTCATGGCATGAATCCGTTCCCACCAACGAGGATATTATATGCAACTTCTACGTCCACCACATGATATAGCGTGTCTAAAGTGACTGGTCCAACCTTGAGAAGTAATTTAATTGTACCTTAAGACTTTCTTTCACTCTTATCATACGCGTGAAATGTCATGATGTCATTTTATAAATATTTTTTAGTGTAACCTAAATAGCGTAGGAGTATCATGGAAAAAATATTCATGTTTCTCCATTGTCGACTAATACACACTTGATCTTATGATGAGTTATATAATCCTCAATGTATAAAGAATGATTGTTGGAAATGTTAAGATTAAGAAGGTCAGTAGGACTGAATGATAGATTAGGATTGGGTGCTGCAATATTTGCTATTAAATCCTGGAATTGCTATGAGTTGATTTCCTCTAGAACACAAGCTTCATTCAACGTTTGTATAAGGATACATTGCACTACAAGAGAAGACTTAAGTAATTCCATGGTGGAAATTTGTGTTGTGGTATTTTCCAATTATTTGACAATGTTGAATGATGGTGTAGGTTGTGGAGTGGAAATGGTAGTGGAATTAGATGTTGGATTAGGATGTGGTGTGGGAGAGAAGTAACAAATTGTTTTGTAGTGGGGATCCACACTTTTTTCTATCTCGTGGTGACATGTCGGTTTTGATTTTTATTATAGCCACTAGATCTTGGTCATATTCTATGGTTGAGATGACTGAGTCATACTCAATGTTGTTTGATAATTGGCCCTTGTCCTTCAAATTATCATCATGGTTAGGGAAGGGGTTTTTGAACATGTTGAGTTTTTCATTTGGGGTCTTTGTATCAAAGGTATTTTACACCTCTATTTCTTCGTGTTTCATCAAGTCTTAGACATAATGGTAGAGTTGCATGCATCAATCTATAGAGTGTCCTTTTATGCGATGGTAATCACAATATTCATTGTCTTTATACCAATTAGTTTGGGTTGTCCTTTAAAAGGTTTGACGATTAGATATAAGATCATGTTGGCATTTTCTAAGTGGCGGAAGATGCTAGATAGGATTTCTCGAAGTGGAGTGAACTATCTTCTCCTGTCACGAGGAAGAACCTCCTTTCTAGGGATGACAATCAGTTGTTTATTTGATTTAACTGTCTTGGGTGGATATTTTTGAATGTTTTGAACATGGTGAGAATCAGTAATGTCGTCATTGACTATATTTTGGTTTCAATTAAATAATTTTGATTTTCCTGGCTCGAGGGGCATCCCTATGAGGTTTCCCTAAAAGGTGTTTTAAGTAAGCCCTTAAAATGAGGATTTCTCTATTTGTGTCCCTTTTTCGATGACTTCTTTGAAATTACTGTTGATGCCGAATCACGGCACCCCTAGATTTTTCTCAAAACTACAGTTTGATAATGGCATCCAATGTGATTTGCATAACATTGAATTTTTTCCCCAAGTGTGGGACTTACAAAATGGGAAAAAACTCTCCAGATAAAAGGTTGGTTCTTATTCCTCTATTCAGTGCATGCATTCATTTTTATAGAGGATATATTTTAATATCTATTCCAAAACTTTCCAAGTGACCAAAGTGAAGAAGAGGTTACAAAAATAATGAAATCTAAACTAATAAAGAGTGATACACTAAGGAATGATGAACTCCCACTCTGTTGTTAAACATAGAACATAAAATACCACAACTCATATGCACATATAACTAGATTTGTAATGGAAAGATCAGAAAAGATGCAATGGAAGTAAGAAAGGGGCTGAAAATCACCCACAGGCTTATTTTATTGCTCCAGAAATTGATACAAGGCATACTGCAATGGTGAAAAGGAATAAATTTTGCATTACAAATTTATGGAGAGATTTGGAAAACCCACAATTTTTTGCGTAACGAAAAAAAGGGGAGATACAGAGTAAAAATGTGCAACCACTACAATAGATTGAATCCTTACCATTTATAGCCGAAAAAAGAGAGATAAAATAGAGGAAGAAGAAAATCATTCTTTTAACTCAACCACCTACCATTAATCCTTTCAAATCGGCCTTAAAACCATCAAATCGATTCCTATTTATGCTTTACATCTTTGGAGAAGCAAAAATGGTAAATATAATAAAATGTTGTCTTCGAAGAAATCGATCTTTCATTTATGGTGTGAGAAGAAATTTTAGGGTTTTTCCCCATCAAATCGAGCTGATTCTCCATCCTTGTCATGTGGGAGAAGGAAACCATGGCAGATCAAGCAACAAACGACATGCTCAAAGCAATCTAATACACATTAAAGGTGTGAAAGACATTTTTAGCATTTTCTCCATTAAAACATGTAAAAAAATGATGTTTATATACCTCCAATGCATAGAGGGGATCAAGATCTTTCCAAAAGTCTAATCTTGGCCAAATCTAATCTCTGGATCGAAAGATATGCCCATCTAAAGATTTAGGAAAAACTAGGGCAAATTTTAGGGCACAAAATCCAAGGAAACAATTAGGGCAAGAATTGGATTTGAAAATGGATCCATGGGTCAAAATTTAAATTTTGAACTTTTTGTAAAAATTTACCAAAAATCTTCACATCTCGCACCCCCATAGCCAAAAACACCTTCTTTATAAGCTTTCATGAGTGAAAATTCCTTTTTGCCTTTGAACAAAAATGTGCAAAATTCTCAAAAACATTCATAGCCCCGCAACCCCACAATGACATGTTAGAAAATTTTATCGGGCCCCAAGTTGAATTTTTTCCTTTTGAGCAAAAACACCAAAGTTTGAAAATCCTCCATTGGCTCGCAGGCATGAAATTCGCTTCCACAAGCTTAAAATTGATTTTTTGTCTCTTGAGCAAAATGTTTTCAAAGTTAAAAAACTCTCTACCCGCCCACAGGCGCAAAACTTGCTTTTTCCTACTCATCGTAGGATCAAATTTTATTTTTCACCTTTAAACCTTTGTGGCACAAAAATTACCTCTTCAAAAAATCTCCGTGGGCCCGTAGGCGCGAAATTCACTTCCGCGGGCTCAAAATTCATTTTTACCTTTGAGCCAAAAATGGAAAAGTTTCTAGAAAACTTATGTGCCTCGCACTCTCCGCACTCCTTACTTTTGAGCAAAAAGTGGCTTTCCAGTTCAACGTTTCAATTTGAGCTATTTCCAAAAAATACAAAAGTTAAAAAAGTTCCTTAGCCTCTGCGACCCATGCCCCGCATCCTTCACTTTTCTTTCAGTGGGCTCGTGGCCAAAAATTGATTTTTGCATTTTAGATAAAAATCCTAAGTTTCAAAACATTCCCCGCAACTCCGTGCCTTCACAATTATAATTAGGCAAATTTTTCCTCACTAGACTTGCGGGCCAAAAATTAGAATTTTCCCTATTTGCATAAAGTTTCAATGTCAAATTTTCTTCCACGACCCCGCAAATGAACATTCTTCCTTGCCGAGTAAAGAACCTTTCTGCGCTGCCCTGGGCCCACAATTGATTTTGTGCCTTTTAGCCAAAAATGCCTAAGTGTCGAATTACTTTCTATCGCCTCGCCGGTCGTCAACAAAATTTTCCCGCGACCCGCCTATGCATTTAGAACCTCGCCGGGCCCGCGGACCTAAAGTTGATTTTTGCGCATTTTAAAAAAAATGCCTAAGTGTTGAATTGTCTCCCATTGCTGCGTGGGCTGCCATTTTTTCCCCGGCCACGTGTCATCTTCTAATTGGCTAGGGCCAAGAATTTTCTTTCTCTTCGAGGCTCGTGGGCCGGCAATTCACCTTACATTTTTAGACAAAAGAGGCTAAGTGCCGAAGTTCTCTCGAGGCCTCTGCAAGTCCACCATTTTCTCCTTGGCCATGTGTCATCTTCGATTGGTGGGCCAAGAATTATTCTTTCTTCGTGGTCTCGCGGGCCAGAAATTCACCTTACATTTTTAGCCAAAAGAGGCTAAGTGTCAAAGTTCTCTCCGCCCGGCCCGCTAGTCCACCATTTTCTCCTGGCGAAAAATTCTTCTCTCGAGCCCGCCAACCCACCTTGGGACAAAAATCCTTCTAAGGTCCGCCAGCCCATAAATTTCAAAATATTTGGAGTTAAAAGGACTTATTTACCTTTCTGGAAAGGGGAAGAAATTTCCACCCGATGAAACTATTTACGTAAACCCTTGAGTACTTGAAATATGAATTTATTTAACTTGAAGCACAAAAGGAGTAAAATAAAGGGTAGTTAACCCAAAATAAGCATGGGCTTATTTTGTATAACAATTTGGCTACCCACATGGGGGTCATCTACCCTGTTAGATGAATTGATTAGCTACCTTGAAGTATCCATTAGGCATGGAGTCATGAGTGATAGCCCGATACTAATCTGTACCTTAAAAACCGATCCTGAACCACTTGAAAAACCATTAAAGCTGGCCATCTTCACCAAATGCTAAGTTCAAAGCATTGTGCAAGTGTAACAAAACAACACCACAAAACTATGTACAAAATCTGAAATCATACATGCTCTAAGTAGAACATGCAGAGTGTGGAAAGCACTTCTTCTGATGAAAGCAAACTACCAACTCTATGCTAACTAAAAGCAATGGAGTATGTGCACCAACACTTAAGAAAAAAGAAGACTATACTACAACAAGACAATGTGCACATGCACTTAGAGGAATTAGAGATCTAGGCTAATATTTACAAGGATGAAACCCTTTTACCTCTCAGTAGCAATGTTTAAGATAGATTCCATTCACTGGAATCTGTAACTCTTCACCATTCAATGTAGACAATTTGAAAGCATTACTACTTCTACAACATGTGACCATGTAGGGGCCACTCCAAATGACATCAAATTTTGAATGCCTTCCTGTTTTTCCTTGGTCTACATCCCACTTAATAACTAGATCCCCTTCGAAAGGTTCTTGTTCTTGTCTTTTTATCAAACCATATTTTAACCAAATCCTACTCCTTCTCCATTGTTTGGGCTGCATGCTCTCTAATTTCTTCCAACTCCATCAACTCTGCATATCTTGCTTCCATTGGTTCGAACTCAGACAACTCCAACTACTTCATGAGCTCTAATGCTAGCAACTCAAGTGATATAGGAAACACTACCTCTTTCCCATAAAAAGTCTGAATGGAGAGTTGGATGTAAATCTCTTTGGTGTTATTCTATCAGCCCATAGAGCTGATTTGAGCTTAGTGTGCGGGTTCTCGATTTTCATCAAGTGTTCTTATGATAATTTTAAGTAGGTTCTTGTTTGTAGACTCAGCTTGGCCATTACCCTAAGGGTAATAGTTCAAATAAGTGCTCAAATAGACCCCATTTTTAATAGCCCATTCTCGTGATCTTGGAACCAATGAATGTTAAGGCGTTTTCTTATATAATAATAGTTGTCACACCAAATCTGGTTGCTATTCCTTCATAGAAATCTAGTATGTTGGATTCATTAGCTTTTTTTAGTGTTTTTTGGCTCTGTCCACTTTGTAAAATAGTCATTGTTGTCATGATCCACTTATGGCCTTGGCTAGAATTTGGATTGATTACTCCAATTAAGTCCAATCCCCATGCATGAATGGATGGTCGATCAAACTCAGGTGCAATGGGAGAGTTGCAAATCTCTCTTTGTTTGTAAAGAATGCACTTTTTGCACTTTTTAATCCATGTATAACAATCACTGAACAACTTGGGCCAAAAATAACCCACCTTCATGATCTTGATAGTTGTTATTTGTGGAGCAAAATGGCCTCCAGATTCTCCATCATGGAACTCCGCAACACTCTTTCAATCTAATCTGTTCCAATGCATATTAACAGAACTCCATTGATATCCTTTTTAAACAAAACACCATTAACCAACACGTATGGAATAGCTTGCATCTGAAATGTCTCCTCTTGGATTTGCTTAATTCTAGAGGGCATAGGCCTGTTTGCAAGAAATGCATCATATTCTGAGTCTAACGAGGAGTGTGCAGGTCATCATTTTTTGCTCTAAACTATCCTACAACACCAAAACGATTTCATTTTCATTGCTTGCTCCTACATGTTGACTCGTGCAACTGTTCACACAATCCTTTTCCACGAATCAGCTTAGAGAATTTAATTTCAATGTCATATTCCATGACACGAGTGATCCAACTGCGTGTTTTTCATTCAGATCCTTGTTTAAAATAAAATCCTTGACCCCTACGTGAGAAACCAACAATTGGATCTTATTATTCGAAACTAGATGCTTGAATTTCTTTAAACTCTTATCTTTGTCACAAGACGTTCTTCTCGATGAAAGATTATCTTAATTCATATTCCTCCAAACTATGATGAAGAAAGATATTGGCTACTCATATCCCTCTCTCGTTATGTCATTGCACTAAGATTGTAGAGATTGTGTCCTCACCACCAAAGGCATATAGCATGAAATCCTTGGATAAATCGGGATTGATAAGTATTGGGGATTGAGATATGGCTTCTTTTATTGCTTCAAAACTTGATTTACCTTGAGATTTCCATTTAAAAACCATACTTTTCTTCAACATCGGTGTGATCGGCTTTACAGAGAGTGCAAAGTTTGGAAAAACCTGCTTACAAAATTAATTCTCCTAAGAAGCTTTGAAGAGCCTTCTTATGGCTCAAAAATGGATATCCTCTAATTGATGTAACTCTTTCTGAATCAATCGTCAACCCTTCCTTTGAAACAATATGGCCTAGAATCTTGCCTTTGTGAGCCAAAAATATGCATTTTTAGGGTTCAATGATACCCCAAATCTTCAAGATCTTTGAAATACTTGTCTCAAATGGAAAAGGTGATCTCTGCTTCATTTTTGGAGAAAACAATGATATCATCAAGATACATCAAAACTATTTTATTTATCAGCCCCTTGAATGCCATATACATCACCCTTTGGAAAGTGGCTCCAACATTTGACAACCATTTTTCTCTAGGCATAGGTGCCCCATTTGGTGGTGAAAACCATCTTGAACTGGTCATCCTCCTTCACCATTATCTAATTATACCCTGAGTAGCCATCTAGGAGAGAGAATCTCTTTGAACCTGACACTACTTGCAATATTTGCTCCATTGAAGGGAGTGGGTAGTGGTCTTTGAGAGATTCTTTGTTCAAGTCCCGAAACGTCCACACACAACCTGATTTCTCCATTCTTCTTTCTAACTGGGACTAAGTTTACAACCCAACTTGAGTGCTTGATTGGAAATATAATGCTTTCCTCTATCAGCTTGTTTAGTTCCTTCTTCATAAGAGGCTCAATGTGTGGGTTGATTAGTCTTTGCTTTTTCCTGATATGATTTGCATCTGGATCCATCTCTATTGTATGTTGTGCTAACTTTGGATTGAATCCTCTCAGGTCTTCATATCTCCAAGCAAAGACGTATGGAAACTCTTAGCAAAGTTGTATGAACTCATATTTCTCTTGCTCAGTAGCTACTTTTCCAATCTAAAGTGTTTTACCTTCTCAACTAGACCCGGTTATGAATCTTCTCCTTTGATCCGTATGTTAGCTTTCTCTTTTCAAAACTGATCATTAGGATTAAAAATAGATTCCAATGTCACCAAACCTTTGGGGAGTTTGTTTTCTGTAGTTGTACTACTTGATCCCCATACCGCTGCTCTAATTTGTCTTGAGTTTTTAGCAAATAATTTAGCCTCCTCTTGCAAGAAATTAATGATTTGTTGATCATTTTCAAACACTTACACCAGGCTTGTGTGTTTATCAGCACTCTTGGCCTTACAATCACATGGATATGTGGTTGTATTTGTCTCTTTTAATGTTTCCCATCACATTGAAACGATCCACAACTACTACAAGCCTATCAACAACTTCATTCTTCTTCCTTGGTATGGACATAATGTTGAAAGCTTGGAAATCCTCAATGAGGTCCCATATACCTGTTCTTGTAGCTTTTGAGTAGTTCATTCCTGCAACATGTTGTCCTATGACTTGATTTACAATCATCTCACTATCACCAAACACATGCAAATTCTTTATGACCTTCTTTCTTGCCCAATGAAGTCCCAAAACATTAAATACTATTCATCTGTGTTATTTGAGCATGCAAAATGAAATCAAAGTTGAATAGTATTTAATGTTTTGGGGTGAAACCAACATTTCACCACCTCCAAGACCTTGTCGCTTCTTGAACCATCAAAGAAGAGTTACCATACCTCATTATCTTCTTTGTAGTCCGGCTTGGTGATGTTAGGGAGAGGATGATTCTTCTTCATGCAAACAATAGACCCTAACTCAGATTCTTCCATTTCTTTGTATGGGTCGAATACATGGCTTTTGTTTTCCCATTCATCCAAGGTCAAATCGGGAATTCGTCTACCTTAGTACTTGCTTCTAGATCATTTGAACACTCTTCTTGATCAAAATTTGTGCAATTTGCATTGATAGGACTTGGTCTATGTGGCTCAATATGGAAATTGGCAATAGGCTCGAATTGATTGTTACTTTTGCCCCATACCTTGTTCTAAAAAGCATATGTGACCAATCTGTAGATAGGTACCCGCCAATTTGGGCTTTGAAATCCTTGAAAAACATAGAGCAAAGAGAGGTGGAAGGTTGATCACAGACACATCTTGCAAGAATGTAACATTAGGACATGCATGTAACGTAAGGCTCAGCCCCTTGATAACTCCAACCATTGATATTGTTGTACCATCTAATTGCACTACTCCTTTCATCACTAGCTCATACTTTAGACCTAGCTGATTTGCTATTTGCTTTGGGCATTCTTGAACTACTTGCCCTCGAATCAATCATGCAATTGTGTACCAAGTTGTTCCCAATAATCAATGATACATAGAATGGTGGAGGCTTCAAAATTTTTTTGGTTGTCCCCCATGTTGTTGTACTTGCATTAGTGAGGACCTTATCTTTCCTGCTTGATTTGTTCAAGGTAGGACAATTGGCCATTACAGACCTGCAATAAATCCTGTTGCCCTAGTATTGCCAGTGATTCCCACATGGAGATGTTCACATGTGTTTTCCTCATTTGAAAGATGATGTTGAAGGGGGATGAATTATCCTTTTGTTGTCCTTTATTTGGCACAACCTTCTCTTGCACATGGGCTATTACGGATGGTATTTGAGCTGGTTTAGAAAGTGGCTAGTCTGCCCCTGCACATTTGGAACTACACTTTGATTGCTAACACCTTGTGGGGTGAGAGAGGGTTGTGGATCATTCGAGCTTGATGATTTTCCTTCTCCAATGTTTCTTTTCTTGGACCTTGTATTGGCTGTTATACTTTGAGAAGATGTTTGGTTCATCCCACATAAGTCTTCCTTTTGCCAATTAACCAATGTGGTTTTGTTGGAGGGAGGTTCCTCTTGTTGAGTCTCTTCTTGCTTGATTTCCTTCTTGTCCTACTTTCTTGTGACGTGCCAATGGTCTACGTACCATCGAGCCTAATTTAATACACCATTAAAACACATGGATTGATTGTGAGGTAGGTTGCATGGGTAACACTAGTCATATTCTTGAGCCATGTTGTTTTACACTGGCACCAAAGCTTTGGATGTATTTGTAGCATTGGGATTATAAGGTAGGAATGGTCTATTAGCAGGAGGCCTGACTTGGTTTTGATTTGTAGCTTGAAAGGTGGCCTATTGGGCTGATATGTTGGTCTATTTGGTTGAGTCTAAGGTTGATATGAAGGTCTAAAACTTTAAGCTTGCTTCCTTTTTAGTGTCACTAACTCATTACCCAAATTTTGTAGTTGTTTCATGACCTCTTGGAGATCATTTGAAGTACTAGAATATGAGGTAGAAGCTCAAATGAGAACTCTGATTTCTTGGAGTAGGAATGGGAGCTATTGTGGGTGTTTGACTAGTACTTTGATTCCCTAATTCTGGGTATAAAGGCATAGGTGGCCTAGGTGCAAGTTTACCAGCCTGAAAAAAAAATTCTCAGATCTAATGGAAGTGTTATAGGCTACAGGTAAATTTATACCTCCCATGGATTGAATCAACATAGCAATATCAGAATTTAAAGCCTTAAGGAAGTATAGAAAAACACCTTCAATTTGTTGGTCTCACAACCAATGGAATCCTATCCCATGTCCTCTGAAATATGAAGTTGAAATCAGTCAATTGTTCATTAGGATCCCTCTTGATTGTTGTCAGTTGTTCCAACAAAGATAGATTATCCCCTTTCTCTCCAAATTGATTATGAAGGCAAGTGCATAGATGGAACCAAGTCCGAATAGATCCTACTACTAGACTCCGAACCATTAAAGATTTACCTTTGAAGGAGGATGCCAACAACTTGACAACAATGTCCATTTCAAGAATCTCATGAATTATGCATACATTTGAAATGTCTTGGACTTGGTCACCAGGAGTAGTTTGGTTCTCTCCAATGAAATATGGGATGCTCTTCAAGGATGCAATTGGAATTGGATTTTGTGCATTAAGGGAAAGTGGGATGTTGTCAGTGAAGTGGACATATGGATTTGGTTATGGATGTGCCATCCTAATTGGCCTAAGAACCCTTGTTGATTGAATGAAATGCCTACCAGGTGGAGGTGTTGACAAAGTTCTATTTGGTGGAGATGGAGACCTTTGAGCTCTTCTTCCTCTTCTCGGGGATAAATGGAGATAGACAAACAATCCTTCTTCTCTAAGTTCTTGACCTTGTTTGGATTCTTCTCATGAATTTACCAGGCTTGGGATACTAAAAACCAGTGGATTCTGCCTCTTTTGGAGTCACCAGATGTGTAATTTCAAAGCTCCTTACAAGATGAGATTTACAACAAGTGCACATCAAACTTTTTCAATAAAAATGAGACTTCTGTCTCACCTTTGGGCATGCAAAAGCTATTGATGCCAAATCACAGCACCCCTGGATTTTTCTCAAAACTACAGTTTGATAATGGCATCCAGTGTGATTTGCATAACATTGAATTTTTTCCCCAAGTGTGGGACTTGCAAAATGGGAAAAAACTCTCCAGATGAAAGGTTGGTTCCTACTCCTATGTTCAGGTGTATGCATTCATTTTTTACACGAGAGGATATATTCTAATATCTATTCTAAAACTTTCCAAGTGACCAAGGTGAAGAAGAGGTTATAAAAATAATGAAATCTAAACTAATAGAGGTGATGCACCAAGGATGATGAACTCCCACTCTCATTGTTAAACACAGACCATAAAATACTATAACTCATATTCACGAGATAACTAGATTTGTAATGGAAAGATTAGAAAAAGATGCAATGGAAGTAAGAAAGGGCAAGAAAATCACCCACACGCTTATTTTATTGCTCCAATAAATTGATACAAGGCATTACAATGGCCAAAAGGCATAAATTTTAAATTACTGATTTATGGAGAGGTTTGGAAAACCCACAATTTCTTTGCAAAATAGAGAAAAGGGAGATACAAAGTAAAAACATCCAACCACTACAATAGATTGAATCCTTTCCATTTATAGAGAAGTAAAGAGAGAGAAAAGTGAGGAAGCAAATTAGATCTTTTAACTCAACCACCCACCATTAATCCTTTCAAATCGGCCTACAAACCTTCAAATTGATTTCTCTATTTCTACTTTACGTGCTAGAGAAGCAAAAATGGTAAATAGAATAAAATGTTGTCTTCGAAGCAATATGATCTTTCATTGATGGTGTGAGAAGAACTTTTAGGGTTTTCCCCCATCAAATCGAGATGATTCTCCATCCTTGGCTTGTGGGAGAAGGCAACCATGGTGGATCAAAAAAATGACCACGCTCAAGGTAATTTGATACGCATTAAAGGTGTGAAAGATGTTTTTAGCATTTTCTCCATCAAAATTTGCAAAAATGATGTTTTTATGCCTCTAATGCATAGAGGGAATCGATATCTTTCCAAAAAGTCTAATTTATCCCAAATCGATCTACGGATCAAAAGACATGCCCATGTGATGTTAGGTTGTGGAGCCTATTTTTCATGTGTGAAAATGTTGAAGAATGTACACTAAGAGTACTATACAATTATACCCGAGTAGCCATCTAGGAGATAGAATATTTTTGAACTCGAAACCACTTGCAATATTTGCTCCATTGAACGGAGTGGGTAGTGGTCTTTGAGAGATTCTTTGTTCAAGTCCCGAAAGTCCACACATAACCCTGATTTCTCCATTCTTCTTTCTACTCGGGACTAAGTTTACAACCCAACTTGAGTGTTTGATTGGAAATATAATGCTTTCCTCTATAGCTTGTTTAGTTCCTTCTTCATAAGAGGCTCAATGTGCAAGTTGATTAGTCTTTGCTTTTTCCCGATATGATTTGCATCTGGATCCAACTCTATGGTATATTGTGTTAACTTTGGATTGAATCCTCTCATGTCTTCATACCTCCAAGCAAAGATGTCCACGGAACTCTTGGAAAATTTGTATGAACTCATATTTCTCTTTCTCGTAGCTAATTTTCCAATTTGAAGTGTTTTGCCTTCTCCAACCTGGACCCGGTTATGAATCTTCTCCTTTTGACGTATGTTATCTTTCTCTTTTCGAAACCGATCATTAGGATTAAAAATAGATTCCAATGTCACCAAACCTTTAGGGAGTTTGTTTGTCCATAGCTGTACTACTTGATCCCCATACCACTGATCTAATTTGTCTTGGTTTTTAGCAAATAATTTATCCTCCTCTTGCAAAAAAATTAATGATCTGCTTGATCATTTTCAAACACCGCTAGCTTGTGTTGTTGTATGGCACTTCCGGCCTTATTACTTCATGTTTTATGATAAGAACAATACTAAAATACTTTGTTTACAAACAAAAATTAGTCATGTGTATGAAATTATTTTTTCTCAAGAGGTAGATCTTTTGGTAGTAATCATTGTTTTATGCAATCATACAATATATTGTAGAATGGCGGATGCAGGCTCTTATCACTCTAAAAATACTCACCAATTCTTACTTACCTACTTTGGAGTGAATCACCACATCTAAGGAAGGTTTTGGGAAAATTCGGAAGGTGATGGGGGGATGAATGTGTGTATGGTGTCCTTATTACTCCCTGAAGATTTTCAAGGATGATGGCCAAGCTTCATTGTTACAATTATATTAAGCGTTAAGTGCACTAGTTGTCGCAATGGATTCACCCATAAATGCTTCTCAGAGCCATGGTAAATACTTAACATTGTGATTAGACTAGGTCTCAAAGTGAAATGTGAATGTAAATGTTGGTGGTGCAAGGTAGTGAAGTCCACGTCACTGGTTTAGTGTCCGTAGTGATGAAATCCACCTCTAGTACATGCAAAAACAAATGATGATGTGATTATCAGCAAAATTCTTTCCAACTTGAAATAAATCACTGGTAGGAAATGCAAGCGTACCTAAGCATGCTATTTTTTTCAAAATTTTCTTTTAATGGTGGTAATTTTACGGGGATGTTTTAAAAAAATTGTTTATTTTTTTGGTGAAATTCCATCGACATGGTCCTATAGATAATAGATTAGTAGTTTTCCTATAAACAAATTGTTAGAAAAATGATTATGGTTGTTTTTTTTTTTCCAGATCACTCAAAGGCACCGGAAAAGATCATTCACAACCAATGATCAAAAAATATTAATAATGTGAAGAAACATAAACAATTATCAAAATGAAAGTTAGAGACAAGAAACAAAGTTAGAGGATCTGCAGACAATGTTAGCATTCTAAAATGATTAAATTTCAAATGATATGGTCTTGCACAAAAAAGTTAGCAAATTTTCAATAGAAACAAAGAGAGAATGATAAAAGACAACACCATCATGTTTCTAGTTCTCAAGGTTACTTGTAACAAGTGCAAGAGAAGAACATATGCACTAAGAGTTGCGATTAGCAACTAGCTTCAAAAAAAAAAAAAACAACAATACATTGATAAGATTCAAAAGTGTTAAAAAATAGTTCAAGGTTCTTATACAATGGAGAAATTATTAAAAAAAGACACTAAGGTGTTTCAAACATCCGAGGACCCTAAATCGGCAACGGGCACGATCGGCAAAAGGTCGAAAAACCACTCGAAATGGGTTTGGGTTGTGTATTTGTCTTAATAATTAAGTCTTTGACAGAAAAGGAATTATTTGAAGCTACGTAGAGTCCACCTATAAACTCCAAGAATGTGATAGTCATGTAGTTAGAAAATATGATAAGGACAATGGAAAGATCGTAATAGTGTTGTATTAAAAGTGGCCTAATTAGAGAAATAATTAATCTAATTAATAACAATTGGGTGTCAAGAATTAATCTAAATAATCTAATGAGTTGTGGTTATAAATCCTTTGGAATTACCTTTGAATCAAGAAAATTGACGACAAGATTAGTGTAAATCAAGGCTAAATTCATGACGATGCTAGACTAAATTACATATGAGATTAGATGCATCGAAAAGGCTCATCATGAAGAGATTAACGAAAATAATGAAGTGAAAAATAATCTGATTAATAAAAGGACTAGGTGAAGTGTATGCGAAAAAAAGAATTATGAAAACATGAGTCAAATTAAATCTAAGACCAATGATCCAACGTAATAGAGGAGCAATAAGAGATGAAATAAAGCTAAGTGATTAAATATAAACTAGGTTGCATTAGAAATAACATTAATTTATAAACGAATAAAATGAACTAAGACAAACACAATAATTAAATCAGAAATTGAATTAAATGGAAGTGAAACAATGGGTTATCTAGAGAAGCTAGGTTAAACTTAATCTAAAGCAATAGACAAACCAAGAAAAAATAAAAGCAAAAATAAAAACAATGAAAACCTTAAAATCTAGGTTGAACAAGGTGGTGTGTGGAAAAGGCGAGGAATGGGGGTGATTTTTTTTTAGGAGTTCGATATTATACTTCGGATGAACAAAGGAGGGGGTTGGGGTTGCGTGAATGAAGGGGTTGTGTGGTAAAAATGAATCAAGAGTGGAGATGGTTATCACGCAGGAGAGGGACTATGGAGCGGGATCTCTATGAGGGGAGCCTAGGGGGATTAGAGGAGTCTGAGTGTCTTTGGGTTGTGTGAATTAGAGGTTGAGATACATTTTTTAGTGATGGGAGACATGAAAATAGGGGGTGGGGAATGTGCATAGGGGGATTGGGGCGGGGTGGGGTAATATACATGGGTAGGTTTAGGAGATTCAAGTTAGATCCAAGTTGGATAGTGCATGTGAAGAGTGGTGAGTTAAGATTCAGGGATATGGAGACCTGGGGGTCGACGTGGAGACTAGCGATCAAGGATCTTAGGATATGTAAGAGTATAGTTGCGTAGGGGTAGGCCGAGGGACTCAAGGGGTCTAGGGTAGTTTAGGTTGGAGCAATCCTAGTGGGGATTGGATTGTGGGTAAATGGTGGTCGGGGAAATAGTAGGCTTTAGGATGGTTAGGGGTAAGGGACTAGCTCGGGCAGAGCTAGGTGGCCGAGATGGGGGAAGGGAATAGGGGAGGGGTAGGATGTAGGATGAAGTTTGTGAAAAATTGATATGTGTGTGTGTGTGTCTATATATATTATATATATATATATATATATATATATATAATAATGATTTTTTGTTTGTTTTTGTATGTTTGTATAAGGAATAACAGACTGAATTAATATAGACCAGAAAATGAGAAAGAACACCAAATCCAGACAACGTTATTACGATGACCAAAATTAATATTGACATGGTCTCTTAAGTATCAAACCAAATTGAATAGAGACAACATTAAAATGATTTTTTTTGTTGTGTAAACAAAGATCTAAAAATATGATTTTTTTAGAAATCTAGATCGATATCTTTTGTAACACTAAGATCTAAATTTTCTAGATGGGTTTCCCATGACAATTAGAATTTAAAGTAATATTTTCTTTTTCTTTGATATTGTCAAAATAAAATAAATTTATAATGTAAATTAAGATAAAATTAAACCACTTGCAACCTGCAATCAAGTTAGATATTAAAAGCCAAGTGTACTAAAAAGATCACATTAAAGACCAACTATAAATTTGTATTTTAGATTGATATACGTATGATTAGATAAATTAGAAATAGAAAGAGTTGTTAGTTATCAATTTGTGTTTATATTTTTGATACCTACATAAGATGTAAAGTGACAAAAAAGGAATGACAAGAAACAAGACAAAATATACAAATATAAATGGATCTTAAAACAATTTCTCAAAAGAGGTATCAAGACATGAAACAAAGTGAAAAAACTAGATGTATGGATCTCCTCGAAGAGGTTCACGATGTGGCAAGCATAATTTCCATCGCTATCAGAACCTAACAAACACAATAAGATGCCACAGAGCAATAATATCTCCCACAATGTAAATGTTAGCCAAATAATGCCATATGGAATGAAAAATGAAATTATAATAACCAATATGAGTAGGCAAACAATGGATAAAGCAATGAGTTGCGAGACTAAAAATAATAAGTCATGGGTAAGTCCCACTAGGTGTGCCAGAATGTGAGCTAGGAAAATACACTAATAACAAGAAAGTAAAGCAACTAGCCAGATACCTTCTCCTTCACGATTCCTTAGCAAACCTTGGAATGGGAAGTGAAGTATGGATGAGCCCTGATTGTGTGAAATGTAGGTGCTTCCTTCGAACCAGGAGCAATACCTTCACAAGTAGCAAGATCTACTTACTTTACACCAATGGATAAAGGGGATAATGGATTTGGGATGATCAAAATGGGGATATTTGGGCATTAGGATGAGGTGGGGAGGATGCTTTATGCTCAAAGGATGCAAGAGCTCTGATAGGATATTCAAGCTTATTCTGAAAGAGGGGGGTGAGGCTCTATTTATAGCCTAGAAGTAGGATTAATTCGGGGGTTTAGAGTAATCATGATTATGGAAAGTAAGCATGATTAGGTAAGTGGGAGACATGAGGAATGGTCCTAGAATTAAAGTTGAATATTTAATTCACAAGTGGGGGCATGGGGAATATTTGGCATGTGAGGAAGATTGGGTTTAATTTAGGGGTTGAAATGGATTAATTAATCAATTAACATTGATTAATTCAATGTGTATTTTTGTGGGAAATGGAATGGTGAAATTAATTGATTTAGGATAGGTGTGAAATTGGGGTGTCTACAAGCATGAAACCAGGGAATGACGCATGCTTGAAGGAATGGCATTTTAGAGTGCACTTTCAGCCAACCCTTACATAGGATAAGTGTGAGATGGATGAGGAACCATCCCTAGTGTGTCAAATCTTGTGAGAAGATCACTTGGATTTGATTAGACTAGATAGTCTTGTTGCACAAGATGTTGCATTGGTTGTGCATTGGTAGGGGTGTATCCTTTGTTGTCAATGGGATACCCCATGTTATGCCCTATTGTCGTAATTTGGTGGTGAAGATTGGGCACTCTATAGTTCTCTAATCCTTCCAACTAAGGTATAAATAACATTGTTGGGTGAGGATTAGATCCCTTTTTGGGTTCCTATGTGTAGGGTTTGGTTGAGAGGACACGTGATACCTCTTATAAACTTTTTGATGTTTTCATTCTTGTTTTCCTTGAAAATAGGATTCTTAGGATTGGTATTCGATATATTATTATTGAACATATTAGAGGTATGGATCTTCATCCTATCTAAGGACTCATCTATTTGGTGAAGAGGATTATAAATTCTTTAAAAATGTCATCTTTTGTTGATTGCATGCTAATGTGAGGTCTTGACAAGACTCTAGAGTAAAGATTTGTTCCACTCATAAAGTTCATGTTTCTTGAATTAGGTTGACCATATTTCATATTTAAGGATTGAATGACCTCCTCTATTCTCACATGATTAATGGGGTTTGAGAGATAGCTAGGGGAGGTTTGTATGTTGTTTGTGTAGTTGTCAACCCATCCGGAAAGGGAAGGGGGTTTTGTGGTTGAACATTGGTGTAATATCTATCAAAGCCAAATGGCCCACCAAACTCTCTACCAAAAATATTTGGGGAGGTAGAAAATACCCACCAAAATAGGGGAAGAAATGGAAAGGTGAGATAATAGCAATGAAAGAAAAGTTATAAGAAGGAACTAGTCCTTCACATCGGGTTCACCAATTTTGTATGCCTGAGAATCAACACATGATTCCTATACACACGTGAACTCACGAGGTCATGTTGGGACAACCGGAATGGAATGGTAGAGGGAATTTTGATAAATTACTATAGGAGAATTAGGGACTAAGTATGCGTAGTGTGAGTTCCTACAAGATGGGTTGGCCAAAGGGGAATTAGAGGCTATGTATGTGTAGCGTAAGTTCTCTATTGTTTGATTTTTTCGCTAAACTACATTGAAAGATTAATTTTAAAAGATTCGTTGTAGATAAAGAAAGAAATTAAATCTAGCTTAAATAAAATACAAGTTTGTTTTAATTAGCTAAATTCATTCCTAATTAAGTATCCAAAATGAAATGAACAATCTAATCTATTTTTTGAAAAGAAAGGAATTAAAAGAAACTAACTAAACAAACACTAAAATTTATTTATTCTAAATTAATCAAAACAAGATAACTCTGAGATAGAAGGAATTACTTCTAAATTGAATAAAATATACTTCTACACTTATAATAAAATAAACAGGAATAACCTGATGTGGCTATTCCTTTGTTGCATGATGCAAAGCTTAATCTAATATAAATATAGATGTTTTCTAATTTGTAATTGTGGATATTCTAATACGTCTAATTTCCTCACCTCATAATCATGATTGAGTATGGAGCTTAATTACTTCACAAGAAACTTGCTTTTACATGTTACTAGTTTTGATAGTGACCAACATCGGTCAGGAGGAAACCGGCATCGGTCGAGGGATGATCAACATCGGTTAGGACATGACCGACATCAGTCGAGCAAGGACCGCGCATCGGTTACCTGTGCAATAGTGCTTTTGTTCTTTAATGAGAATTAGAATAAATCACTTGTTTTAAAGATGATTTATTGATTGTAAAAGCATAGTTAGTTGCCCAGAATAGATATATATGCATGTATGCATTATATGAGGGTAAGAGAGAATAAAATAGCAATTGTTTGCATGTTAGTTTTCTTGGTGAGCAAGAAAGAGTAGTTGAGTGAGGGAAAAGCATTGAACATCATGTGAGGTGTTGGAAGACAACATATCTTCATTGTATTTCCTCTGTAAAGCACTGAATAATAATATTGGTCGTTTCTTGGTGGATGTAGCCCACACTGGGTGAACCACGTTAAATCTGGTGTTATCTTTCTTTTTTTCTTTTATCTTCTGGTTATTTCTACATTCATTATTTATATGCTTTATCTAATTATAGATATGTGCAACATTGTTATATGGTTTAACCCCAACAATTGGTATTAGAGATTTGTTTGGAGGTTTTGTGTGTTGACAAGATTTACTCATAGAGGGTTTTTGATTGAGTGGGAGTAGAGCAATGGCAGAAGATAGTAAATACCTAGTAGAGAAATTTGATGGTTGTAATTATCAACTATAGAAGATTCGAGGTGGAGGATTATTTATATCGAAATATCTATACTTACCATTGGATGAGCATGGACAGTGAGCATGATGATGAGCCAGATGAAGAATGGAAGGTTCTTGACAAAAAGGCTCGGGATCTATAAGATTGATCTTGGAAGCATCGATGGCTTCAAATTTTACAGATGCAAAAACCATGGTAGAGTTGATGAAATATTTAGCAAATTTGTATGAAACTCCTAGTGCTTTGAATAAGGTATATTTGATGAAATAATTGTTTAATTATAAGATGCAAGAAGGTGGATCTATATCTAATCATTTGAATGATTTTCGGTCTATTGTAAATCAATTAAAATTGGTAGAAATTTTGTTTTATGATGAAGTGAAATCATTTTTATTCTTATGCTCTTTCCGATAGTTGGGATAACTTGGTAATGGCTATTAGTAATACAACGACTTCTTCTAAAGGTTTGAAATTTGATGATGTGGTTAGTGTAATCCTTAATGAGGAAATATGCAGGAAAATCTCAAGAGAAGCATCATCTGGAAATGCTTTAAATGTAGAAAGAAGAGGAAGATCTAAGGAGAGATCATCTAAGAGCAAGAAGAATGGGAGATCAAAGTCAAGACATGGCAGATCTAGATCTAGGTACAGAGATTTACTTTCTTTGGAATTGTGGAAAGAGAGGACATGTAAAGAAGGAGTGTTGGTCCAAGGAAAATAAAGAGAATACATCAGAAAAGGTAAAGAAAAAGGTAAAGAGGAAAACGTTGCAAGTGAGGTAAAACAAGATTCCCTTATTCTCTCCTTAGATAATAAATTATAATCTTAGGTTTTAGATTTGGAGCTTCTTTCCATGCTACCCCTAATAAGGGTTATTTCATAAATTATGTTCTGGGTGAGTTTGGACAAGTTTATTTAGGAGATGATGAGCCATGCAATATTACAAGTAAAGGTGATGTTTATCTAAGGTTGCAGAATGATAATCCATGGGTATTGAAAGATGTGAGGCATGTGCCAAGCCTCAAGAGAAATCTAATATTTGTAGGGCATCTTGGTGAAACTAGATGCATGGTTACATTCACGGTCAACTCTTAGAAGGTTACCAAGGGATCTCTTGTTGTGAAAAGAGGTAAGAAGGTAGGAACTTTATATTTTTCTACCTATGTTACTTGATTCATTTTATGTGCTATCTACTACAGATTTAGATGCAACCATGTGGCATAATCGGCTAGGCCATATGAGTGAAAAAGGAATGCATATCTTAAAGGCTAAAGGTAAGTTATCATATTTGAAACAATTAGATATTGAATTTTGTGAGCATTGCATATTTGGAAAGCAAAAGAGAGTGAGATTTCTCAAGGTTGGGTCAACAAAGAAGGAGCATAAATTGGAGCTTGTACACTCATATGTGTGGGGACTAGCCAGGTAGCTTCTATTGGAGGATCCCAATATTATGTGACTTTCATTGATGATGCCACAAGGAAGGTATGGATCTATTGTATTAAGCATAAATATGATGTTTTTGAGACTTTTAAAAGGTGGAAAGCCCTTATGGAAAATGAAACAAACTTAAAATTAAATTTCCTTAGATCTGAAAATGGTGGTGAGTACTACAAAGAGGGATTTCAATGATTATTGTTCAGAGAATGGAATACGAAGAGAAAGAACGATTCCTAAAACTCCACAGGAGAATGGAGTTATAGAAAGAATGAACAAAACAATCATGGAACATGCTAGAAGCATGAGGATACATGTTGGTTTTCCTTTGAAGTTTTGGGCAGAAGCAATGGATATAGCAATGTACTTGATCAACTATGGGCCTTCAACAACACTAGATGGTGGAATACTAGAAGAAGCTTGGTCTGGAAAAGAGGTAGATTTTTCTTTTCTTAGATTTTTTGGATCAGAAGATTTTGTGCATGTTGATAGGAAAATATAAATAAGTTAGATGTTAATTCTAAGAGATGTACTTTTATTGGTTATGGCTCGGTGATTTTGGATATTGATTTTGGGATTTACAAGATTCTAAGATTGTTAGGAGTTGTGACATTAATTGGAATGAAAGAAGAATGTACATGGATTAGGTTTTGGTGCCTAAACATGAACATGTTGATGATATTTTGAAGGAAAATCAACTTTCGGATCTAAAGTAGACATCCACAGACACCGACGTCGGTTCCATGTAACCGGTATCGATCAAAGCTAACCGGCATCAGTAGATACAGATTGGGTTCATAATATACAACCAATGAAATTGGCATTGGTAATCCTAGAACCGATTTTAGTAAGGAAACCGTAGTCGGTCGGGAGAAAGAGGAACCATGATCGGTTATAGAACCATTCATTAGTCATGAAAGAGATTGACATCAATGTGCAACAGGCACAGAATGAGCCTCAGACACCCCAAATCTCAGTGAGAAGGTCACAAAGGGTAAGTAGACCTTCAGAGAGATTTTCACCTTTCTTTTCTTATTTATTATTAACTGATAGTGGTGCACTAGAAATATTTGAAGAAGAAATGTAGGTAGATACCCATGAGAAGTGGGAGCATGACATGGATGAGGATATGGACTCCTTGGAACAAAATCAGACATGGGATTTGGTCAATTTTCCAGCAGGTAAGAATGCACTACAGAATAAATGGGTTTACAGGATCAAGGAAGAAGAGGGTGATCTGAAAAGGTACAACGCGAGGCTTGTGGTAAAGGGATTTGCACAGAAAGCATGTATTGATTTTGATGAGATTTTTTCTCCTATAGTTAAGATGACTTCTATTTGTATTGTTCTAAGTCTAGTTGTAACAGAAGATTTTAATTTATAACAACTTGATGTTAAGATAGATGTTCTTCATGGTGATTTGGAGGAAGAAATTTATATGCAACATCTGCTTCGTTATAAAGTCAAGGGTAAGGAGAAACTTGAGTGCAAATTGAAAAATAGCCTATATGGGCTCAAGCAAGCTCCAAGGCAATGGTATTTGAGATTTGATAGTTTTATGCATGAGCATGGTTATATGAGATGTAAATCGACCATTGTGTTTATTTTAAGAAGATTTAAAATGGGAGCTATGTTATTTTCTTGTTGTATGTGGATGATATCTTTGGTTACAGGATCTAATATGCAGGACATTAGTAAACTTAAAGAAAGGCTAGCTTACACATTTGCAATGAAGGATTTAGGAGCTGCAAAGAAAATCATTAGCATGCAAATTCACCAAAACGTGAAAAAAAGAAGTTGTATCTATCTCGGGAGGATTATATTAATAAGGTGTTGGAAAGGTTTAATATGCAGAATTCAAAACATGTTAGTACTCCTATGGATGGACATTTTAAATTAAGAAAAGACCAGTTTCCTTCATCACATGAGGAGGTTGAGTACATGGAACGTGTTCCCTATGCTTCAACAGTAGGAATTCTTATGTATACCATGGTTTGTACTAGACCATACATTGCACCTGATGCAGTGGGAGTTTTGAACAGGTTTATGGCTAATCCAGGTAAAGAACATTGGAAAGCAATTCAATGGGTTCTCAGGTATTTGAGAGGGACATCCGAAATGGAGTTATGATATGGAGGTTCAGATACTTCTTTACATGGCTATGTTGATTCAGATATGGTTGGAGATTTGGATGGCGAGGAGGAGAACCACTGGATATATTTTCATAGTAGGTGGAATGACATTTATCTAGATTTCAAGATTGCGAGAAGGTTGTGGCTTTGTCTACTACAGAGTTAGATTATGTTGTAGCTACAGAAGCTAGCAAGGAGATGATATGGATGAGAAAGTTCATGGAAGAGTTGGGAAAAGAGTAATAGGATTGCAGATTATACAAAGTGATATTCGAGAGTAGGATTCATCGCGCAAAGAACTTAGCATTTCATTCAAGAACAAAACACATTCAATTGAGGTATCACTTCATACGGCATGTGTTAGAGGATGGGAAGCTGAAGTTAGAGAAAATACATATGGATGAGAACCCTATAGATATGCTAACAAAGCCATTGGTAAGGGAGAAGTTGGAGCTTCACTCTACTTCTGTTGGTCTTCGAGTTTGAGACTTGAAGAGGGAGAAACAGGCCAAGGAAAAGGAACCAAGGATGGTGATGTATAGTATAATGAAGCAATTGATCTCCAAGTGGGATATTGTTGAGTATGGAGTTTAATTGCTTCACAAGAAAATTTCTTTTACATGTTACTGGTTTTGTGGTGATCAACATCGATCGGAGGAAACCGATATCGGTCGAGAGATAACTGCGCGGCATCGGTTAGGACATGACCAAAGCATCAATCGGGAAGGGACCATCATCGGTTGTTTGATGATGGTTATTTTTTTCTTTAATGAGAATTAGAATAAATCACATGTTTTAAAGATGCTTTATTGTTTATAAAAGAATAGTTAGATGCCCAAAATAGATATGTATGCATGTGTGTATTGTATGAGGGTAAGAGAGAATAAAATAGCAATTGTTTTCATGTTATTTTTCTTAGTGAGCAAGTAAGAGTAAGAGAGTGAGGGAAAAACATTAAACATCTTGGGAGGTGTTGGAACACAGTAGATCTTCATTGTATTTCCTCTATAAAGCACTAAATAATAATATTAGTCATTTCTTGGTGGACGTAGCCCACACTGGGTGAACCACGTTAAATCTAGTGTTATCTTTCTCTTGTTTATTTTATCTTCTGGTTATTTCCGCATTCATTGTTTGTATGCATTATCTGATTATAGATTTGTGCAACATTGTTATATGGTTAAAACCCCAACAATGGGAAGAAATAAAGCTTCTAAGAATCTATTTCTTCTTCCCCGAGACTTCCCTAGTAACACAATAATATTGCATGAAAAACTAATTGTGAAAAATTACAACAAAAGGCACAGACACAGAAGCTTCCTCAAGCTTATTTCCCTTGCAGATTCTTAGGGAAAAACATGGAGGAAGTTTTGAATGGAATATTTTTTTGTATGCACATAAAATATAATTAATAAATAAAATGAAAGATATAGGTATTCTAAAATAAAGAAATGAAGAAATATTATGCACAAGAACTTCCTCCAAATCCTTTCCAGGAAAATCCATAGGGATAAGATAAGAAGGAAATATCAACAAAAGCTACTTACATGCAATGAATAACTATTAATTCTACTTTCTTAAAACAAGTTATTGATTTGACAACAAATTTAAATCTAGATTAAAAAGCTTTGAAGAAATTGAATAACACTTCCAACTTGGATATGTAGAACTATGACAATGTCTAGATGTGGTTGTGCTTCTCTTTATCCCCTCAACTTATTCTCTAGAGATGAGTCCAATTGGTCTAGGGAGCTATGTTGGTTGTGGAAGAAAATAAAGAACATGAAGGATGTTAAAGAGACATGTTGTAGGATGACTAGTAAAAAATGAAAGCGAGAAGAGAAACTTGAGAAAAGAATGAGTTGTTTGTGTACTTTCTGGTTAGTTTTTAATAGAGTAATGGTGTAATCAAAATCAATAATCTTTAACCAATTCTTTGGGAAAATCTTGTCTTTTACGAAAAATGGCAAGGGAAAATTCCAGCACACTTGGCAACCAAGAAATGCCAAATCATCCTAGGAAGGAGCAGTCAACATACTAATAACAATAGTAAGGAAGGAAGAGGAGTTCCATACATATCCAATTGATTAAACTAAAATTGAAAATGTTCTAGCTTAATCTGATGCTATAGAAGCAGTAAATAAATGTAATACTAAAATTACCCAAGAAACTAATAAAATGAAATGTGAAACCCTAATGTGAAAAGAGGGTTAGAAAGGCCTTAGCTAATTCTTTGAGGTTACAGGATTGTGTCGCAGTGGAGACCGGGTGAACAGGAGGAGGAAACCATCACACAAGGACTCAGGAAAATGCAAATATGAGTTGTTTGGCTAGACTAGGTTCCTAGAGAGAAAGATAAGCGCACTTAGGGAACCCTTGTCTCGAGATCTATGATCCCTAGTATACGGAAATGACCAAAAACCTCCTATAATGTGTCGTTGAGTGTTTTCCTATGTTCACTTCCTATCGCATGGATGCTACACTTGGATCATTGATGTCACTATAAACCTGCAATAAAGGAATCACCTCCTATGAAGTGTGATGTAGATGAACCATCCTATGTCCCTTGTGATGGAGCTATATGGATGTAAATAGAGCAATAGAATCCTTAGATGGATATAACCTTAGGTGGTGATAGTAAGTGCTTAGATTTTGGTCCCTTATTATGGTAGCATAAGTTTATATTTCTATGATTATGTTGACAAAGTAATCCTTGCGGATGAACCGTCAAAGTCATTGGATACCTTAGATTAGTGGGACATGTGCTCTAAGGTAACCTCCATATTTTAAAGAAGTTATCTCTTCTCTGCAGTGTGAGATGGGGGTAAGGAAAACTAAAACAAAACGTGAATATAAAGGGGGCGATACGCCGAACAAGCCTTCTAAGAGATCAATTGAGGGTGCAACCATCCGAAGAAGGGAAACGATGAACAACTTAAAAAGGGTGGAATAAATTCCACCACAATTGAGAAAAGATCACATGGAACACTACCTCAAACTACTTAAGCACAACTTAAAAGATAGGAACAACATTGAGAGATACATAGTTTATATGTGAAAATAAAGGTGATCAGAGACAATAAGGATATGAAGATGATGAAATAAAAACACCATGAAACATATATATTATTCCAATACTTGTGCACAATATTACATTAGAAAAGAGGCAAGATTGTTATTACAAAACCCAAGAAGAAGGCTAGAGCTCCGAGACCTCTCCGAATTTTACAAAAGAGGAACTTGAGACAAAGAAGGAAACTAATCGACTCCTAGAAGTATTTCTACCTCCTCTATCCAGATATGAGACCCAAATTACAATATATATAATGAGAAAGAGAGAAGAGTCCAATCCCGAAATTGCTTTTTCAACCACTTGTAAGATGTAATAAATGAGTGCAATCAATGGCACCTTACTTATAAAAGACTCCTCCTTCTGTCCCCTGACTTGTAGTAGTGAAAGAATGATGGCCATGCTCATTAAATGCATTCTAAAAACACTTTCCAACTGTCTCTTTGAATTGGGCTTGTTTTCCTTAAATATCGCCATGAAAGCTCCATCGGTTTCATGTATTTATTCTATGTTGTGCATCGTGCTCGGTTTATTGGAGCTGGAGATATTTATTTTATTTTCACCCACCTACCCTTACTAAAAACACAAAATCCACTTTTTATGGCATAGAGGATGTTGAGAGATTTCTCAAAAGTCTAATTTTGTGAAAATAAAGTTTTGGGTCAAACGTTATGCTCGTTTGAACTTTGGGGTTGCGCATTTCACGCAAAGCTCTCACAATATTTTAAAATATCCGAGCATTTAATATCCAGGTGGGCTTTATGATTAATCCCACATTATATTAACTCGCCACCAATATTTTGCAACTTGCTTTGGGTTTGGATTCTATATGTGCCGAGCTCCACGTGGAGGCCAAGTGCATCAATAGGGTCTCTACTTTTCTCATACCTTTTGAAATTACATCGATCTAACACGTGGCACCATTTTCTCTTTTTCATGAGTTCATAATGAGACTCATTCCACATTAATATGAGGACCATCTCTTGGTGAGCCCCTTATTACTAACTCCACGTAGAAGTCCGCGGGGTTTGGAGTTTCACTTTTCTCTTTCTCTTTTTGGAATTCCGCCGAGCTAATACGTGGTACCTTCCAATGAATATTCTAATTTTCCTAAGTTGACTCACACCATGCTCTACTTTTCTTCGTGATTTATCTAAATTTCTTTTCCACTTTACCATAATCTTCACTCTTTTGTATCGCTTCAAGATTCTCGGAACTAACTTGATTAATTCAAAGTAGGAATCCACTTGATATGTAATTTCAGCAAGCAAGCGGTGGAGGAAATTAGATAATGATTATGGCGACTTACTGGGAGCATTATCCTGCTAAATGGAATGAACCAGTTGTCTGTATCTATCCATTGGGCATGGAGTCGCATCATCATCTTGATCTGATCCGAACCTTCATTCTAGGGTATTTGAAGCATCATTGCTTTTCCGTAGCTGCTAATGATCCTTGCACTTTTCAACTCTCATAAGGAAACTCTTAAATTTGTTTTGTGAGAGTAGAAAATTGTTTTTGACATTGAATTTCACTCATTCTCGCGTCTGTAATTTTGAATTTGAAGGATGGACCGGATTCTAGATTGGGTTATCAGTCGATCCTGTAGAGGTATAGAGGCTTGTTGTAAATCATTCTAGAGAGAGTCAACAAGGTTTCCTCCTTAGCTAATTTTAGTTGCTCTACATTTCTTTGATTTGAATTTTTGCCCATTTATTCTTAGAAACTGTGGATCTTCCTATTGTAAATACGAGAGGGTCCTGGTGTATTGTACCATTGGAGCAATATGGAAAAATCCATACACAAATATCAAATCATACATGCCTCAAATCAGATATGTAGAGTATGTAAAAACACTTATTCTGTTGAAAGAAAACCTACTCCTACTCCTACACTAACCAAAACAAAGGAAAGCTAAACAAATCCTGATACAGGAAGGGAGAAATAACTTCCCTTATTTAAAAAATATGGCCATATAATTAATTTAACAATGGTTATGGCCTATAGAAAAAATTGAAATATACCTTCCACTCTTCTACACAAGATATCAAAAACAAATACCTCCTCTAGATGTTCCTCTTTTAGTCGGAGGTGTTGTAGTTGATCCTTGGTGTATTGATAATCATCCTCATGCCCTGAAATGAGCATGGTTGGCATTGGCTTCTCCATTGGCTCCATGAAGTCAAGTACCTGATTGGGCATGGGGCCTTAGGGACCAATGTGCTGGCCCTTTTGATTTTCCATTTTGTTGAAGCTCAACTCCATAAATGGAGTCATTTTTCGACTTTTCGGAAGAAGGTAATTTCTTAAAGGAATGTTTGAACGTTGCTCTTCCTCTAAATTTTTTTCCTTTTCCAAAACTTCCCTTTCCATTATGAATTATTTGATCTTGTTTTCATCATCTTCTTCTTCCTCTTCAAACATAAAGTTTGAGAGATCAAACTCCTCCACAAAATTAGATTCCTTCCAAGATGTAAAGAAGAAGAATCTAAAATTTTATCATTAAAACAAAACAACAAGATTCCAATGATCTCTTCTTCATCCAAGGATTCAAAATCTGATTTGTTCTCCTCAAAATCATGAACCGCTCCATTTTTTTACAATCGATGATGATGATTTTGGTGGCTCAATGTAACCTTCCAACAATGAAGCAAGCTCTAGGCATGTAGGACAATGAGGGTCACTGCATTCCATTGATACATCCTGCACTTTAGGGATCTTTTTCTCTTTCGTTTACACATGATCCTCTTCTTGTAGGCTTGGGGCTACCTCTTTCCTAGGTTTAACCAGCAATGGGATCTTATCAATCCTGAAATTATGAGCCCATCTTTTCCAATCTTCACCTATTTCTTCTTGACTACACTCTTCTTCTAGTTTTTCTTCACTAGTTTGATGTATTTCTTTCTTTCCCAGATATACTTGATACAATAAGAGGATGGTTGGGTTGGGTTGCAAAAGATTTTGTAACCCTTTTTGTGAAGAAGGAAGTGGAACTTCTTTGTTTGAAGGGGATAATGGTTTGGAAGGAAATGGAGTAGAAGAAATGGGGTGGGATGAAAGGCTAGGAGATGAGAGGGGAACTCAACATTTGGAGTTGCATATAATGGGCTTGAATCCTGAAAATACTCAAATGGTAAAGCTTGAGAAGGAGAGAAAGAAGAACAAAGAGCTGGTGATTGACTTACCCATTGACAAGGTTGTCTCGTACTTCACTCATATGTTTCAATACCCTCGATCCATTGTGTAATTCAGGGAAACATTTCATCCAAGAAATCAAGCTTTTCTTCGGGCTATAGTGTCTTGGAAAAGGGCCTTCCCATGGACAAGGTGCCCTACAACCAATCATGGATGCCTTCATTTTTGTTATAGTTTGAGCTTGGACCATACCAGCCACCATCCTTTGGATCTTCTCTAGTAGGCAAGTGTCCTCCATCTGACTATTGTTATCATATGCATACCCAAGTTCTTGATAGGTTCTAGATCCAAACTGGTTTTGACATTTCTCATGTGGGTAAGCCAAGTGATTATGAATCTAGTCATAGTAATCGGTCCGGAGGAGTCGAGAAGCTCATTTGAGTCGATTATCTTCTGCTGAAAGTGTGAATTCCACTGCGGGAATGAACCCATGATTGCACAACTTCATAAAAATGAAAGAAAATTAGAAGTATGGAAAGAGATATGAATGGAAATGGATGGAAGGAAGGTCTACAAAATCAGAGAATGGGTCATTCAGACCAAACAGAGTCGCCAGATGTGCTTTGTATGTGCCTCCAAAGGCTGAATCTCACCAAGAACACACCAACTTGATGAAATGAAATATTAAGGTGCTTCAAACTGTCCCACCGGGCATGCCAGGAAAACTATTGATGATAATCCTTGCAAATGAATCATCAAATTCATTGGATACCTTAGATTAGTGGGACATGCACTCTAAGGTAACCTCTAGATTTTAAAGAAGTTGGCTCTTCTCTACAAAGTGTGAGATGGGGTTAGGAAAACGAAAACAAAACATGAATATAAAGGGGGTGATATGCCAAACAAGCCTTCTAAGATATCAATCGAGGCCACAACCATATAAAGAAGGGAAATAATGAACAACTAAAAAGGGTGGATGAAATTGCACCACATTTCGTAAAAGATCACATAGAACATTACCGAAACTACTTAAGCACAACTTCTAAGATAGTAACAACATTGAGAGATGCATAGTTTCTACTTGAAAATAAAGGTGATCAGAGACAAAAAGGCTATGCAAATGATGAAAAAAATACACCATGAAACATATATATTACTCCAATAGTTGTGCACAATATTACATTAGAAAAGAGGCAAGATTGTTGTTACAAAAACAAAAGAAGAAGGATAGAGCTCCGAGACCTTTGTCTTTTACAAAAGAGGGACTTGAGACAAAGAAGGAAATTGAGTGACTCCTCAAAGTATTTATAACTCATCTATATAGATATGAGACCCAAATTACAATTTATAGAATGAGAAAGAGATAAGATTCCAATCCTGAATTACTTTTTCAACCACTTGTAAGATGCAATAAATGAGTGTAATCAATGGCACCTTGCTTGTAAAAGACTCCTCCTTTGTTCCATGACCTGCATAGTGAAGGAATTATGGCCATGCTCATTAAATGCATTTCCCAACCACTTTCCAATTGTCTCTTTGAATTTGGCTCGTTTTCCTTAAATATCACCATCAAAGCTTCATCGGTTTCTATATTTCTTGATTGTTGTGCATCGTGCTTAGTTTATTAGAGCTGGAGATGTTTCTTTTATTTTCACCCACCTACCCTTACTAAAAATATAAAATCCTCTTTTTTTGGTGTAGAGGATGTTGAGAGCTTTCCGAAAAGTCCAATTTTGTGAAAATTAGAGTTTTGGGTCAAAAGTTATGCTTGTTTGAACTTCGGGGTTGCGCATTTCATCCAGGCTCTCACAATCTTTTAAAAGATCTAAGCATTTAAAATTCCTAGTGGGCTTCATGATTAATCCTACATTGAATTGACCTATCACCAATATTTTTCAACCTACTTTGGGTTCGGAGTCTATCTGTGTTGAGCTCCACATGGAGGCCAAGCGCATCTCTAGGGTCTTTGCTTTTCTTGCACCTTTTGAAAGTGCATCGAGTTGACACGTGGCACCCTTTTTTATTTTTCGTGAGTTCGTAATGAGAATCATTGCACATTAATACGAGGACCCTCTCTTGGTGGGCCCCTTATTATTGACTCCATGTGGAAGTCCCACGGGGTTTGGAGTTTCACTTTTCCCTCTCTCTTTTGGAATTACGTCGAGTGACATGTGGCACCCTACTGCGACTCTTCTACTTTTCTTGAATTAAATCACTCCGGGATCCTATTTTATTCATGATTTAGCTATATTTCTTATCCATTTTTTCATAATCTTGACTCTTTTTATCAGTTCAATATTCTCGAGACTAACTTGATTAATTCAGCAGGAATCGCTTGTTATCTAATTTCAGCGGGTGGTGGAGGAAATTAGATAACAGTTCTGGTGACTCATGGGGGACCATTAGCCTACTAAATGGAATGAACCAGATTTGTATGTATCTATCCATTGGGCATGGAGTCTACATCATCATGTTGATCCAATTTGAACCTTGATTCCAAGGTATTTGAAACATCATTGCTTGCTTTTGTAGTTTCTAGTGATCCTTGCACTTTTCAACTCTCATAAGGAAACTCTAAAATTTGTTTTGTGAGAGTAGAAAATTGTTTTTGACATTGAATTTCACTCATTCTCACGTTTGCGATTTTGAGTTTGAAGGATGGATCAGATTCTAGATTGGGCTATCAGTTGATCCTGCAGAGGTATAGAGGCTTGTTGTAAATTGTTCTAGAGAGTCAAGCAAGGTTACCACCTTAACGATTTTAGTTGCTTTGCATTTGTTTGATTTGAATTTTACAACCATTCATCGAAAGCTGTGGGTCTTCTATTGTAAATACAAGAGGGTCCTAGTGTATTATACCATTGGATCAATATAGATAAAATCCATATAAAATATCAAATCATACATGCATCAAATGAGATATGTAGAGTGTGCAAAAGCACTTATTCTACGAAAGAAAATCTACTCCTAGTCCTACAATAGCTAAAATAAAGGAAAGCTAAATAAATCCTCGATACAGAAGCGAGAAATAACTTCCCTTCTTTAAAAAATGTGGCCATATAATTAATTTAATAATGGTTATGGCCTGTAACAAAATTGGGAAGATACCTTCCACTCTTCTACCCAAGATATCAACAAACAAAATAATAGCTCCTCTAGATGTTCCTCTTTTAGTCAGAGGTGTTGTAGCTGATCCTTGGTGTATTGATGATCATCCTCATGCCTCTGAAATGAGCATGACCAGTGTTGGCTTCTCCATTGGCTCCAATGAAGTCAAGTACCTGATTGGGCATGGGGCCTTAGGGACCAATGTGCTGATCCTTTTTATTTTACCATTTCGTTGAAGCTCAACTCCATAAATGGAGTCATTTTTCCAACTTTCGGAAGGAAGACTTGCTTACGAGGAATGTCTAAACGTTGCTCTTCCTTTAAAATCAATATTTCCTCTTCCAAAACTTCCCTTTCCATGATGACTGATTTGATCTTGTTTTCATCATCTTCTTCTTCCTCTTCAAACATAAAGTTTGAGAGATCAAACTCCTCCACAAAATCAAATTCCTGCAAGATGTAATAAAAGAAGAATATAAAACTTTATCATTAAAAGAAAACAAGAAGCTTTCAATGATCTCTTCTTCATCCAAGGATTCAAAATCTGATTTTTCTCCTCCAAAGCATGTAGCTCTCCATTTTTTATTACAATGATGATGATGATTGTGGTGGCTCAATGCAACCTTCCAATAGTGAAGCAAGCTCTAGGCATGCATGATAATGAGGGTCACTGCATTCCATTGAAACATCCTACACTTTAGGGAGCTTTTCCTCTTTTGTTTACACATGGTCCTCTTCTTTAGGCTTGGGGTTGCCTCTTTCCTAGGTTTAACCAGCAAGGGGATCTTATCAATCCCAAAATTATGAGCCCATCTTTTCCAATCTTCACCTATTTCTTCTTGACTAGAATCTTCTTCTGGTTTTTCTTCACTAGTTTCAGTATTGCTTTCTTCCCCATATATACTTGATACAACAAGAGGAGGTTGGGTTAGGTTACAACAATTTTGTAACCATTTTTGGTGGAGAAGGAAGTGGAATTTCTTTGTTCAAAGGGGATGACAATTTAGAAGGAAAGGGAGTAGAAGAAATGGGGTGGGATGAAATGCTAGGAGATGGAGAGGGGAACTCAACATTTGGAGCAGCATATAATGGGCTTGAATCTTGAAAATGCTGAAATGGTAAAGATTGAGAAGGAGAGAAAGAAGAATAAAGAGCTGGTGATTGAGTTACCCATCGATAAGGTTACTCATACTTCACTCATATGTTTCAATATCATCGATCCATTGAGTAATTCGAGGAAAAATTTCATCCAAGAAATCAAGATTTTCCTGTGGGCTATAGTGTCTTGGAAAAGGGCCTTCCCATGGACAAGGTACCCTATAACCAATCCTATATGCCTTCATTTCATTCTATAGCCGATCTTGGACCATACCAACCTCCATACTTTGGATCTACTCTAGTAGGCCAGTGTCCTCCATCCCATTGTTATTATCATATGCATACCCAGGTTCTTGATAGGTTCCATATCCAAACTAGTTTTGGCATTTCTCTCTTGGGTAAGCAAAGTGATTATGAATCTAGTCATAGTTCTAGTCCTGGAGGAGTCAAGAAGCTCATTTGAGGCTGATTTTACTACTGAAAGTGTGAATTCCACTGCGGGAATGAAGCCATGATTGCACAACTTCATAAAATAGAAATAAAATTAGAAGTATGGAAAGAGATATGCATGGAAATGGATGGAAGGAAGGTCTAAAAATGTGAGAATGGGTCGTTCGGACCAAACGAGTTTGCCAAATGTGCTTTGTATGTGCCTCCAAAGGCTGAATCTCACCAAGAACACACCAAATTGATGAAATGAAATAGTAACATGCTTCAAATGGTCCCACTGTGCATGCCGATAAAGCTGTTGACTATAATCCTTGCAAATGAACCATCAAAGTCATTAGATACCTTAGATTAGTGGGACGTGCACTCTAAGGTAACCTCCAGATTTTGAAGAAGTTGGATCTTCTCTGTAGTGTGAGATGGGGGTTATGAAAACTAAAACAAAATGTCAATATAAAGGGGGCGATATGTCAAACAAGCCTTATAAGATATCAATCGAGACCGCAACCGTCTAAAGAAGGGAAACGGTGAACAATTGAAAAAGGGTGGACAAAATTGCAGCACGATTCGAGAAAATATCACATGGAACACTACCTCAAACTACTTAAGCACAACTTCAAAGATAGTAACAACATTGAGATATGCACATTTTCTACATGAAAATAAAGGTGATCATAGACAATAAGGCTATGTAAATGATGAATAAAATACACCATGAAACATATATATTACTCCAATACTTGTGCACAATATTTTATTAGAAAAGAGGCAAGATTGTTGTTACAAAAACCCAAGAAGAAGGCTAGAGCTTGAGACTCTGTCTTTTACAAAAGAGGACTTGACACAAAGAAGGAAACCGATTGACTCCTAGAAGTATTTCTAACCGTAATATCCCCATTTTCTACGCCTAAGGCCTAAGGGCCAATTCGATTCTAGGCCTTGGTCATACCCAAGGGGCTATGGATGCGGGGAGCTATTGGGTATGAATATCTAGTCCATTTTGTTATATTTCTTCATTGACATAAGCATAAAGTGTTTTGGAGGGACTAGATATTATGTTTTTTCGTTAGGAAGGGGCCACATGACACTTAATATTATAATTTTGCATTGGGGTCACTTTTGGACCATGGAGACTTTAACCGTTGCACCAAAAGACTAGCCTGATAGTGCCTGGTACAACCGTGACACTTTAGAGTGGATTACATGTCCACCGAGAGGACTTCTCATGTTGGGAGACATGGCCAAGGACTTTTGGTGCACATCTCCTACCTTACGCAAGAGCTAGCGGATGTCCCACCGGACATCACAGCCCACCATGCTCCGCGAGGCTCAACCTTGAGACCTCTACTATGATACCAAGAGTGGTTACCGTTGCACCAAAAGACCGGCCTGATAGTGCTCGATACAACCATGGCACTTAAGGGTGAATTACAAGTCCACTAGAGGACCGCTTGAGTTGGGGACACGTGGGCAAAGACTTACGGGGCACATCCCCTACCTTGCATAAGAGTTAGTGAATGTCCCAACAAGTACATCACAATTAGAGCAGTTGTCATTGTACCAAAAGACCGGCCTGACAGTGCCCGATACAACCATGGCACTTAAGGGTGGATTACAAGTCCACTAGAGGACCACTCGAGTCAGAGGACATGTGGCCAAGGACTTACAAGGCACATCCCTACCTTGCACAAGAGCTGGCGGATGTCCCACCGAGACATCACAACCCACCCACGCTCTGCAAAGCTTGACCTCGAGACCTCTACTCTGATACCAAGAGTAGTTTCCGTTGCACCAAAATACCGGCCTGACAGTGCCCGATACAACCGTGGCACTTAAGGGTGGATTACAAGTCCACCGAAGGACCACTCAAGTCAGGGACACGTGGCCAAGGACTTACGGGGCACATCTCCTACTTGCGCAAGAGCTAGTAGATGTCCCACTGGGACATCACATCCCACCACACTCTACGAGGCTTGACCTTGAGACCTTTGCTCTGATACCAAGAGTGGCTATCGTTGCACCAAAAGACCGGAATGACGGTTACCGATACAACCGTGGCACTTAAGGGTGGATTACAAGTCCACCGGAGGACCACTCGAGTCGGGGACACGTGGCCAAGGACTTATGGGCACATCCCCTACCTTTCACAAGAGTTGGCGGATATCCCACCGAGACATCACACTAACTCCTCTATCCTAGATATGAGACCTAGATTACAATATATAGAATGAGAAAGAGATAAGAGTCCAATCCCAGAATTACTTTTTCAACCACTTGTAAGATGCAATAAATGAGTGCAATCAATGATACCTTGCTTGTAAAAGACTCCTCCTTCTGTCCCCTGACCTAAAATAGTGAAGGAATGATGGCCATGATCATTAAATGCATTCCCCAACCACTTTCAAACTGTCTCTTTTCACTGGGCTTGTTTTCCTTAAATATCGCCATGAAAGCTCCATCAGTTTTTGCATTTCTTGATTGTTGTGCATCGTGCTTGGTTTATTGGAGCTGGAGATGTTTCTTTTATTTTCACCCACCTATCCTTAATAAAAATACAAAATCCTTTTTTTGGCATAGAGGATGTCGAGAGCTTTCTGAAAAGTCCAATTTTGTGAAAATCAAAGTTATAGGTCAAAAGTTATGCTCGTTTGAACTTTGGGGTTGCACGTTTCACTGAGACTCTTAAAAATTTTAAAAGATCTAAGCATTTAATATCTCTCGGTGGGCTTTATGATTAATCCTACATTTATTAACCTACCACCAATATTTTGCAACCTACTTTGGGTTCGGAGTCTATCTGTGTTGAGCTCCATGTGGAGGCCAAGCGCATCTCTAGGGTCTCTACTTTTCTTGTACCTTTTGAAAGTGTGTTGAGCTGACATGTGGAACCCTTTTCTTTTTCACAAATTCATAATGAGACTCATTACACATTAATATGAGGACCATCTCTTGGTGGGCCCCTTATTATTGACTCCACGTGGAAGTCCCGTGAGGTTTGGAGTTTCACTTTTCCTTTCTCATTTTGGAATTGCACCAAGCTGACACGTGGTGCCTTCCGTGACTCTTCTACTTTTCCGAGTTGTTTCACTCTAGGATCTGATTTTCTTCATGATTTAGCTAAGTTTCTTATCCATTTTTCTAGAAGCTTGACTCTTTTTATCAGTTCAAGATTCTCAAGACTAACTTGATTAATTCAGTAGGAATCCACTTGTTATCTAATTTCAGCGGGTGGTGGAAGAAATTAGATAACAATTGGTTCAGTGACTCACGGGGGACCATTAGCCTGCTAAATTGAACGAACTAGTTACCTATATCTATCCATTGGGCATGGAGTCTGCATCATCATCCTGATCAGATATGAACCTTGATTTTTGGTATTTGAAGCATCGTTGCTTGCTTTTGTAGTTGTTAGCTGGTCCTTGTGCTTTTCAACTCTCATAAGGAAACTCTAAAGTTTGTTTTGTGAGAGTAGAAAATTGTTTTTGACATTGAATTTTACTCATTCTCACGTCTGCAATTTTGAGTTTGAAGGATGGAGCGTATTCTAGATTGGGATGTTAGTCGATCCTGTAGAGGTATAGAGACTTGCTGTAAATTGTTATAGAGAGAGTCAATAAGGTTGCCTCCTTATCTGATTTTAGTTGCTTTTCATTTTTTGATTTGAATTTTGTAATTGTTATTGTCAATTGTACGTCTTTTCTGTTGTAAATATGAGAGGATCCTAATGTATTGTACCATTCAAGCAATATGGAAAAAATCCATATACAAAGATCAAATCATAAATGCCTCAAATGAGACATGTAGAGTGTGTAAAAGCACTTATTTTGTTGAAATAAAATCTACTCCTACTACTACACTATCCAAAACAAAGGAAAGCTAAAAAATCCCGATACAAGAAGGGAGAAATACCTTCCCTTCTTTAAAAAATGTAGCCATATAATTAATTTAATAATGGTTATGGCCTATAACAAAATTAGAAATATACCTTCCACTCTTCTACCCAAGATATCAAAAATAAAAAGAATACCTCCTCTAGATGTTCCTCTTTTAGTCTAAGGTGTCATAGTTGATCCATGGTGTATTGATGATCATTCTCATGCCCTGAAATGAGCATGACCAGCATTGGCTTCTCCATTGGCTCCAATGAAGTCAAGTACGATTGGGCATGGGGCCTTAGGGACCAATGTGCTGATCCTTTTGATTTTACCATTTCGTTGAAGCTCAACTCCATAAATGGAGTCATTTTACAGACTTTTTGGAAGAAGGTACTTGCTTGCAGGAATGTTTGAACTTTGTTCTTCCTTTAAAAACAATTTTTCCTCTTCCAAAACTTCCCTTTCCATGATGACTGATTTGATCTTGTTGTCATCATCTTCTTCTTCCTCCTCAAACATAAAGTTTGAGAGATCAAACTCCTCCACAAAATTAGATTCTTGCAAAGATGTAATAGAAGAAGAATCTAAAATTTTATCATTAAAAGAAAACAAAAAGCTTCCAATGATCTCTTCTTCATCCAAGGATTCAAAATCTGATTTGTTCTCCTCCAAATCATGAATCTCTCCATTTTTATCGCAATTGATGATGATGATTGTGGTGGCTCAATGCAACCTTTCAACAATGAAGCAAGCTCTAGGCATGCAGGACAATGAGGTCACTGCATTCCATTGAAACATCCTGCACTTTAGGGAGCTTTTCCTCTTTCATTTGCAAATGATCCTCTTATTTTAGGTTTGGGGTTGCCTCTTTCCTTAGTTTAACCAACAAGGGGATCTTATCAATCCTGAAATTATGAGCCCATCTTTTCCAATCTTCACCTATTTCTTCTTGACTAGACTCTTCTTCAGGTTTTTCTTCTTGGTTTTAGTATTGTTTTGTTCCCCATATATACTCGATACATCAAGAGGAGGGTTGGGTTGGGTTAGAATATATTTTGTAACCATTTTTGGTGGAGAAGGAAGTGGAACTTATTTTTTCAGAGGGGATGGTGGTTTGGAAGGAAAGGGAGTAGAAGAAATGGGGTGGGATGAAAGGCTAGGAGATGGAGAGGGGAACTCAACATTTGGAGTAGCATATAATGGGCTTGAATCCTAAAAATGTTGAAATGGTAAAGCTTGAGAAGGAGAGAAATAAGAACAAAGAGCTAGTGATTGAGTTACCCATCGATAAGGTTATCTCGTACTTCACTCATGTGTTTCAATACCCTCGATCCATTACTTAAGTCAGGGAAACATTCCATCTAAGAAATCAAGATTTTACTGCGAGCTATATTGTCTTAGAAAAGGGCCTTCCCATGGACAAGGTGCCCTGCAACCAATCCTGGATGCCTTCATTTTGCTATAGCCCGAGCTTGGACCATACCAACCTCCATTATTTGGATATTCTCTAGTAGCCCAATGTCCTCCATCTAACTATTGTTATCATATGTATACCCGTGTTCTTGATAGGTTCCAGATCCAATCTAGTTTTGGCATCGCTCATGTGGGTAAGCAAAGTGATTGTGAATCTAGTCATAGTATTGGTCCGAAGGAGTCGAGAAGATCATTTGAGGCTGATTATGCTGAAAGTGTGAATTTCATTGCGAGAATGAAGCCATGATTTCACAAGTTCATAAAAATGAATAAAATTAGAATAATTGAAATAGATATGGATGGAAATGGATGGAAGGAAGGTCTCAAAATCTCGAGAATGGGTCATTTAGACCAAATAGAGTCGCAGGATGTGCTTTGTATGTGCCTCCAAAGGCTGAATCTCACCGAGAACACACCAACTTGATGAAATGAAATTGTAACATGCTTCAAATGGTCCCACCGGGAGTGCTAGGAAAACTATTGATGATAATCCTTACAAATGAACCGTCAAATTCATTAGATACCTTAGATTAACAGGACGTGTGCTCTAAGGTAACCTTAAAATTTTAAAGAAGTTGGCTCTTCTCTACAAAGTGTGAGATGGGGGTTAGGAAAACTAAAACAAAACATGAATATAAAGGGGATGATACGCCGAACAAGCCTTCTAAGATATCAATCGAGGCCGCAATGTCTAAAGAAGGGAAATGGTGCACAACTAAAACAAGGTGGATGAAATTACACCACGGTTTTAGAAAGATCACACGTAACACTACCTCAAACTACTTAAGCACAACTTCAAAGATGGTAACAACATTGAGAAATGCACGGCTTTCTACGTGAAAATAAAGGCGATCGAGAGACAATAAGGCTATGCGAGATGATGAAAAAATACACCATGAAACATATATATTACTCCAATACTTGTGCACAGATTTACATTAGAAAAGAGGCAAGATTGTTGTTACAAAACCCAAGAAGAAGGCTAGAGCTCCAAGGCCCTCCGTATTTTACAAAAGAGGGACTTGAGACAAAGAAGGAAACCGAATGACTCTAGAAGTATTTCTAACTCTCTATCTAGATATGAGACCCAAATTACAATTTATAAAATGACAAAGAGATAAGATTCCAATCCTGAAATTACTTTTTCAACCACTTGTAAGATGCAATAAATGAGTGCAATCAATGGCACCTTACTTGTAAAATACTCCTCCTTCTATCCCCCACGACTGCAGTAGTGAAGGAATGATGGCCATGCTCATTAAATTCATTCCCCAACCACTTTCCAACCTGTCTCTTTGAACTGGCCTCATTTTCCTTAAATATCGCCATCAAAGCTCCATCATTGTCTCTATTTCTTTATTGTTGTGCATAGTGCTTAGTTTATTGGAGTTGGATATGCTTCTTTTATTTTTACCCACCTACCCTTACTAAAATATGAAATCCTCTTTTTTGTGGTGTAGAGGATGTCGAGATCTTTCCAAAAAGTCCAATTTTGTGAAAATCAAACTTCTGGGTCAAAAGTTATGCTCATTTGAACTTCCAGGTTGTGCATTTCACGAGCTCTCACAATCCTTTAAAATATCTCGAGCATTTAATATCCGTAGTGGGTGTTATGATTAATCCCACATTGTTATGACTTGCCACTAATATTTTTCAACTGCTTTGGGTTCGAATCTATATGTGCTGAGCTCCACGTGGAGGCCAAACGCATCTCTAGGGTCTCTACTTTTATCCTACCTTTTGAAAGTGCGTCGAGCTGACACATGGCACCCTTTTCTTTTTCATGAGTTTGTAATGAGACTCATTGTACATTAATATGAGGACGATCTCTTGGCAGACAATTATTATTAACTACACATGGAAGTCGTGCAAGGTTTGGAGTTTCACTTTTCCCTCTCTTTTTGGAATTTCACCAAGTTGACACGTGGCGCCTTCCGTGACTCTTGTACTTTTTTTGAGTTGACTCGCTCCAAGCTCCACTTTTCTTCATGATTTAGCTAAGCTTTATTATCCATTTTTTCACAAGCTTGACTCTTTTTTATCGGTTGAAGATTCTCGGGACTAACTTGATTAATTCAATAGGAATCGCTTGTTATCTAATTTTAGTGGGCGGTGGAGGAAATTAGATAATAGATTCTCCTGTTCTAATTTTTTAATTAACCTCACAAAGGTCAACAACCAAAAATATAAGAAACTAAAATGGCTAGAAATTTCTCAAAAGGTGAGAGTAGAGTACAAAGGGGATCAGGGTTCTCAAATGGGACTAAGACGCTTGGGGCGCCCTAGTCCTAGCTGGTGCCCCAATCGGAAATAGGGAAAATGTAGTATGAAAGTACATGCTGGGAAATTATGGATGAAAGATCAAAAGTAGCAATAGAAAACAAAGTAATATGGCCCAAGACATTGGTTTAATTAGTACTTTTTCCACTCAAGAACCATATGAATAGTAGTATGTGACCAGGACTAAATAATTACCTAAAGTGTGATATTTTGTGTCTACATTTTCCCCCACTTTATTTTGGTGAGCATAATGTTTAGTAACATAAATTAGATAGGGATGCAGCTTATATCCATGTAGAGTGATGTAGAAATGCACCGAGGGACTAGCTAAAGCGTGGAGTGACCAAAAAGGTGGAGCGTGGAGACTAAAGATGCAAAAGTGTAAAAAGTGATAAGAGTGAACCTAGGGTGAAAACACGTGTGTAGATTACAATGTGTTTAATGTACCTACATGTTAGTATAATGTGTGTGACATTGAATTATTTCTTTGTTTATTATTGTTTTCTTTCCATATGGACCGACACTTTGAATCGAGAAGATGATCACGAATTCAAATATGCATGTGTATTTGTAAAACTATGTGTAAAGATGCATGTATATATAAATGGTATGTAATGAAAGTATGAAAATGAAAAAGGAACATGTGCACCTAGCCCATGATGAGAGAAGGGGTGTAGAAAAGATCCTATAAATGTCGATGAAGTGAAATTTTTCTAGGCGATCTCACACCACTTTCTGAATAAATGTAGGGAGAAAAAGTATGATGTATCCTCCAAACTGTAACTACTTCTTAAAGTGAAGAGATCTTTGTATTGTAATGTTTTTGGGTGATCCAACGCCACTAGCTGAAGTAGTGTAGAGAGGAAGGTTTGATTTATCCTCTAACCCGTAACTACTCTCAAGAATGCTAAGAAAAATCTGACCATTAAAAGTCATTATGTTTGGAGTTCTGTAGATTGGTCTGAACCAACTTGTTTTATAACCCATTGTCTCATGGATGAAAATTGAAAAATAAACTATAACACGGTACTATGTTGTGTAGTGTGTATAAACTCAAATGATCCCCCTCTTTACTCTTTGAGGGTGCATGCAACATCGTGGATAGTAGGATGTGGCCCAAAAGAGGACTCGATCATGAAAACAATTCCCCGCGAGGGGGAAGGGGGTGTGCTTGGTAGAAACCAAGGCACATACAAACAAATGGATAGGAAACAAGTGTTACTTCAAACACACATACATGTAGAGAACAAGTATAAGATACCAAAACAATGTGTAAGCTAAGATGCAAGTAAACACCAAAGAAACCAACATAGGCTGCAAAAAGTGGGATGCAAACATGGGACACCACTCACAGTAATGCAAGAAACGCAAGGTCATAGTGGCAGCAAACAAACAAAGTGTGCACACAAAATAAAGGGCAAGGCCCACATACGATAGAAAACAATTATAAGAAAGTACAAACAAATAAATAGCCATGGTAACAAGTAATCCTGTAAAACAAATGATGCACATGGAACACCCTTTAACATGTTAGAAAGATAACCCATTTGTTAAAAGCGTGTATAATTGAAGAATGTAAAGTTTAAGTATAACATGAAACAATAGCACATGTGTAATTTGTGAAAGGTGGATGCCCCCAGGAGGTTGTGGGACTGGTAGTGTGCCAAGCATCCATATAGCATGTAGAATCCATATATTTGCTATCACACCTAGAAAATAAATGAGCGCACATGTGTGTATGGTAAATATAATGACATAAAAGAAATATATCTAGCATGTGTAATAAAGCAAACATGCACAAGAAATTGTAATCAAAAGTAAATGCGACCAAGATATGCAACATGTTGTGGATGGATGAAATGGAATGCATAAGGGATGATAGAATCCATGCACCACCTGAGTGAATGAAAGTGTATGTAGTGAGGTTTATTTTATTATGCCCTCGAGTAGTCAAGAATGAACCATAAAAGAGAGTATGTCATCAGGAAATGGTTGAAGCTATGTGGTGTGTGTAGCACATGGTGGTGAATGTGTAGTGATGACATGCAACATAGAGATGAAGTGTGCGTGACATTGTATCCTAAGCATATATCATGACAAGATGATCAAAGGAGTGATCATTTAGCCTAAAGCATATATCACTAAATGATGACTAGGATATGGGATGATGATGCAAGAGTAAGTGATGATGTAGCCTATGGTGTATATCACTATAAGGTGAATGAAAGGAGTGGTGATGTAGCCTATGGCATATAACACTACAAGATGATGAAATAGGTGATGATTGAGCCTATATCATATGTCACTAATGTCACATGATAGAAGGTTGAATGATGAATGTGCAAATGTGATGAGGTATATTTGATTTGTACACCCTAGCAGTTGGGTATGGACCAAAGAAATAGAGTGCATCATAGGGTAGTCAGTGTAAAGCAGTGGAGACCAGATGAATAGGAGGAGGAAATATTCACACAGGGACTTAGGAAAATACATATATGTTGTCATACAAATGTGAAACAAGGAAAATAACAATTTTCGAGCATGACAACTAGACCCCTGCGTTAAATTTTTCAAGTTCTATCATTCCAAGACACCCGGGTCTATCCAGTCAGTCCAAGTGACCTCCCGATTAATTTTATCTCACCCCCTAGGTGAATTAGTAAGTTCCATTCATTCCCCCTAGGTGATTTTAGGATTTCATTTGCAACCTACAGGCAGTTGTGGGAAGGGCTATCACTGGCTTTCTAGAGATGGAGCAACCTCAAGGAGTAGAGAAAAGAGCCTAAGTGGACATGGAGGTGATTCAAATGTATTGGGACATCATGGAAATAATTTAGGAATATTTTGGAAGGGCTCGGAGAAGTTGGGGTAGTTTCACCAGAATTAGGGTTCACAGGCCTAGTCAGTGCATAGGCCAAAACAACCACTAAGCTTCGGAAGGTGATTCGGGAGCTCCGTATGGAGTTAGAAGTAAAAAAATATCTTTGGAAATAGTATTTCAATCCCTATATGATGGTCAAATCATTTTTCACAAAACTTTGTTGCTTAGTCTGCAGGTAGTTTTTCTCAGGTATAAGTGGAGCACCAAATCACAAATCTGATTTTTTAGAGATCAAATGGATGAATCAAGACATGATACCCTCACCATTGGATTCCAAATTCCATTTCCAGTCAGGATCATATAAAATTTTTCCAAAAATGTCCATCAGAGCTCAAGTTATCATCGTCACAAGTTGTCCTCTTAGAGCAAGTTCATGACTTAGCCAATTTTTTGGAGGACACGTGTCAGCTCCATGATCCTAGTGGGATTTTATGTCCCTGAAATCCCTAAGGGTTAGGTACATCAAACCTTGAAAAATTCTCCCACCCCCATGTGACCTTTGTAACCCCATGCAACCATCAGAATTGCTAGTTTATCCCTCGGGTGTAATTTGGAGCTCAAATCCCCTACCATCGGATCTCCGCCACGTGTTAGCTCCAGGACCACCATGGAATTTGATGTCCCTCACGTACCTCACAGCAGTTCAAGGACATAAAACATTGAAAAATTCGCCCATCCCTCTAGGAGAGGGTTTTGGTCACCCATGTGACTCGCTTCCTGACCCCTCAGTGCTTTAAAGTTGATTTTGGAGCACTCATTCCCTACCGCCGAATCAATGACACGTGTCACCCCAGGATTTCCATGGAAATTGATGTCCCTCACATACCTTTGAATTGATGGATGTTAGGGACAAAATTTTCCCAAATCCAACTCCAAAATTTGAAAAAAAATTCAAGCTGTTTGGTGCTTTTTCTTCTTTACTTCAAGCTGTTTCTCCATTACCAGAAGAAAGTTATAGAGAACACCAGTCCACCACTCCACCATTTCCAAATCTCAAACCAGATTCACCAAAGCAATAAAATCCTCTACCCCATGGTGATACACAAGTCTCAAAATAATAATTCATCAAGATAAGAAGAAGAAATGAAGAACAGAGAAGAAGAACAATGGAAATCCCCATTGCCATAAAATGAAGATTTGAAGATATCTTGCAAACCGGTGCACGGATTGACAAACCTGTCTATTTCTAAGTTCTTCTCTATTGAAGTCCATTAAAAAATCATATGAAATCCTCCAATTTTCATAAAGGAATGCTCACATCAAAGAAATTTCACTTTCGGTTCCACAAAGAACAAAGTTCAATTTCCTATCAAACCGATCGTCGGATTGAAGTAAAATTTTGTGTGAAGCACCAAAAGAAAAACCTATCGCAACGGAATTTATTTCATCGTGAATGGAGAAAAAAACTAGACCTACATGTTTCAAGCTCCATTAATGGCCACCATGTAAAAAATTAGTGAGCTACCTCTCCGCTTCTCAAGGTTCCAGTGGGCGAAATCGCCCAAAAATTGGAGGAAATGATCGTTGAAAAATCTAGTTTCCGTGAACTAGTTTTTGCACCATGAAACCCCTATTTTTTATGGATATGAAGGGTTGTGGTTTTTTTCAGTACACTTCCCTATCAAATGAATAACATCTATGACACAACGAGCTACATCTTCACTTCTCGGGGTTCTAGTGAGTGAAATCGCGAAAATTGGAGGGAATGATCGTTGAAAAAACTAGTTTCGCGTGAACTAGTTTTTGTGCCATGAAGCCCCTATTTTTAGGGATATGGAGGGTTGTGTTTTTTTCATTATTCTACCCACACCATGAAAATATCATTTTCTCACTTGTTCAAATGAAGGAGTTACTCAAACGTAGAACGTGGAACCCGGAATAAAACCCAAAAGTTTCAAGACTTGTTTTGTCGCATCCTGACATCCGCAATGCACACTTACTAAAAATAGCATGCCTTCCTACATAGGGGTATGTTACTTCAGGTAATCCACCATTTGAAGAGGATATGAAAAAGGAAGTGAACACGGAGGGAGTATCGCAGGAAAAGTCATCGAAAAGGTCATCTCGGCTCGAAATTGACACTTACTAAAAATAGTAAGTGGTTCCACAAGCCCCTGCTATAAATAGTTGGTTGGTCTAAAAGGTGAGATGAACACAATAAGAAGAAATAATTCAATCTACCATAGCCGGTGGAGGTTGGGAAAATCTAACTATGACACTTACTAAAAATAGTAAGTTGTTGAGGTGTACTTACTAAAAATAACAGGTTGTTCTCAAAGGGCAAGTTGGCACAACAAGACATTGAGGGAGTTTCAGAACTTCATCACATCAGATCTCTCCATGAAAGAGGATCATCAGACTTCATCAGGGGCAACATATTCTCCTCTTCTCTCTCTTCCCTCTCCCCAAATTTCTCTCCCTTCAAATGTTCTAATTCTTCATTGGGGTTTGCACTTTTTGATATGCCTTTAAGTCACCTAAAAGTGACTTTAGAAACATAATGTAAATTAAGTCACCTTGATTTTATAAAAGGGACTTAAATATTTTGTAGGAATATGAATATTCTAAAGTTAGAAATAAGGCATATGGAGGGTCATGAAGAAGATGAGGATTCAATTCTACTCTATAAATTGTAAATCCATTCCCATTTCAAAGGGTTGGCAATTGATCTTGTAAACTCAAGAGTGCATTGTACTTAGAGAAATCAAAGGAGATAGCCATTTTCCTCCACTCTAAAATTTCTTCCATTCCCACACTATGTACAACTTTTGTTTAAGAAATCAATACAAGAAGAAGGAGTTTCTAGATTTCTTTGACTAAGGGGTTTCTTGATACTTTGTGATCAATAAATTATATTTGGTCTTGTTGTTATTTGCAGAGTTGTTTCTTCTCATGAATGCATGTGTTGAAATTTCTGACTAGTGTGTGCAGGAATCTAATTTCCTATATGCAACATTAGTTCTCCTACCTCTTTTCTCAGTACCCTTTCCTACTCTTCAAACAAAGTAATCCCTAGCAAGAGATTGCTAGCTTTGTCGCAAGGTCAGTGGAGTGCCCCTATTGGATCCTGTCGAAAGGCCACCATCGAATCCACATTTTCTCGTGCATGCATATATGGTAGTTGCACCGGTTAAGTAGAGGGACTTAGATTCCTAGAGTGTTGGTAAAAATCCACAAGTTTTTCCACCTAACAAATTTTCTCGCCAACAATATCCGAGATGTCGGCTAGACTAGGGGCACTGAGAAGGATAGGGATGCCTAGGGCACCCCGGTATCATATATGGGTTCCCCGGTCTACGAAATGACCAGAACCTCCTCTAAGGTTTCGTTTAGTGTTGTCCTATGTTTTCTTCCTATCTCATGGATGTCACACCTAGTTTGTTGACGTCTCTGTAAACTGCAATAAAGGAATCACCTACATAACCCCAGAAAAAGCATCAAAAACCTATAAAGAAAGATGCATATGAAGGGGTTGGAATATCCTCAATGGCCATAATAAAGTGGACTTACTAACCGAGTGTTACACTAAATATTAGACCCAATGTAGTTCTAGTGGGGTGTGTGTGTGCGTAAAACGTGCCCTAGGTGCTCTTGTGTCGTCACACTTTATTAACAAGGATAAATAACTAGATGTAGAATGTAATTAAATGGTGCATGGAATAGAATAAAATTCCCTCGTATGAAGTTTGATTCAGATGAACTAGCCTATGTCCCTTTTATAGAGCTATATGGATGTAAATGTAGAAATATAAAGTTTTTATGGATGTAACCTTAGGTAGCAATAGTAAGTGCTTAGTGTTTGGTCCCTCATTATTGTCTCATAACTTTATATCTATATGGTTATCTTGTTCTAATTTTTAATTAACCCCGAAAATTCCGATAACCAAAAATATAAGAAGCTCAAATGATTAAAAAGTTCCCAAAAGGTGAGAGTAAATTACAAAGAGGATCAAGGTGCCAGAGGGGACCATGACACAGGGTGCCCGGTTTGGTGGGCGCCCAATCGAAATAGGGAAAACAAGGTATGAAAATATAGATTGGGAAAGTGTGGGTACAAAGATTATCGAAAGTAGAAACATAAAATAAATCAAGATGGCCAAGGACATGGGTTAATTAGTAATATTTTTCACTTAAGAATGAAAGGAATAGTAGTATGAGATCATGACTAAATAATTACCCAAAGTGCGTGATTTTGTGTCTACATTTTCCCCCACTTTATGTTGGTGAGAAAAATTCTCGATAACATAAATTAGATAGAGATTTGTACTTGATATCCATGTATAATGATGTAGAAATGTGCCAAGGAAATATACAAAGTGTGAAGTGACCAAAAAGGTCGAGCGTGGAGAGTAAAGATGTAAAAGTGTAAAAAGTGATGAGACTCAACCTAGGGTGGAAGTTGTGTGTAGATGTTAATGTGTGTGATGTCAATTTATGTCTTGTTTTTTTATTGACTTATTGTTTCTCATACGGATAGACATGCAAAAGAGAATATGATCAAGTAGTCAAATACACATGTATACATATAAAATGGTGTGTAAAGACACTCGTATATATGTAAAAAGTAATGTAATTAAAGTATGAAAATGAAAAAGGAACGTGTACACCGATCCGTGATAAGAAAAAGGGTGTAGAAAGGATCCTCGTAAATGTTGAAGTGTGAGTTTCTACGCAATCTCACGTCATGGCCCAAAAAGTGTAGGGAGGAAAATTGTGATTTATCCTCCAATCAGAATCGATTCCTAAGAGTGAAGAGATCTTTGTACTATCTAGTTTTTTTGGGAAATCCAACGCCACCTGACCGAAGTAGTGTAGAAAGGAAGGTATAATTTATAATCTAACCTATAATCGCTTTCATAGAATGTTAAGAACAATCTACATTGTAAAATTCATTGTGTATGGAGTTATGTAGACTGGTCTAAACCCACTTGTTCTATAACCCACTATGTCATGGGAAAAAACTAAAAACTAAAGTGTATTGGTATTATGCTATTTATTTTGTATAAACCAAGCGATACCCCCCTCTTTGGGGGCACATGTGATGATGAAGATAGGAGGATGCATCCCAAAAGAGGACCATACACAAAAAAATTCCCTATAGGGGAAGGGGGGTGTGTTTGGTAGAAACCAAGGCATATGCAAACAAGTGGCTAGGAAAAAGGTGTTAGTATGAACAAGCATACATGTAGAGAACAAATATAAGATACCAAAGCAATACATAAGCTGGGATGTAAATAAACACACAAGAAACTAACATAGGCCTCAAAAATTAGGTTCCAAACAAGTATTGATTTATGGCATAGAGTCCAACATCTTATTGCTACTATTCACATTCGTGATGATATACATCTTGAATCGGTATATCAAACATTCGTAGATGCATTTTCTCAACACATGTCATGAAAATATAATCCTCCTGCTGATCTTTACACTTTTGAAAATGACCCACCTTTGTATATCACGTGTCACATTTACAATGTGGGTGTCAAGTGCACCTTCATTAACAATTGATATGAACTCAACTTATGTCCCATGTCATTCATTGAGAAGCTAGTTCTTTCCGTTCGTGATTTTAATCCATCTTTTCTTTCAATATATGCATATGATGGTTTTGTTCATCCATCTATTGGTCACATTACTTTCCCTGTCATTGTAGGGCCAAAAATTGTCAACACTATGTTCTTTTTTATTGATTTTCTAGTCTCTTATAATTGTTTTCTTGGTAGACCATTTCTTCATTCCATGCAATCCATTGCTTCTACTGTACATCATTATGAAAAATTCATACATGCAGGTGTTGAATATACTATTTTTCATGACCGTGACCCATTCCAATATTTACCACTTCTTGAAGGTGTTATTTGTGTGATAAACATTGTTTCTTCTACACCACTTCCTCCACCAGCTACTACTACTGTTATGATTCTTTATCAGGGGCTTGTCCATTATATGGAAATCACTTTATCTCCTACACCTTCACATGTGCCACCTCCATCACTACAACTTCATATCACATGTATTCTTTTCATGAATGATACATATTTGGAGCACATCCCATTTGATCCTACCTACAATGACACTGCATGTACACATGAGGGCTTGACTCGACTTTGCATTGATTTTTAGGACCTCTACCCTCCACCACACACTCGCATATTTATCATGGGTTTGTTCACATCACTACCACTTATGACCTACATGTCTTTCACCTCATGGTATTCCTTGCACACGATCCTCAATTTGTACTACTTACATTAGGTCAATCATGGCTTGATTACATTGGGCATACTGGACCCCGATCATTGAGACATCCTTCCCCATGCCTTTCGAGTGTATCTTCATTTGCAATAGTTCCATTCTTGGCTATATGAAAAATCTCACTCGATGGTATACACATGGGTGCTCTTTACCACCCTTTACTAATGAGGAATATGCCATGGGTATGTACAATTTATGCCTCAATGGCTCGTTACGTGATCAACCCGACACCATTTCTTACTATGTCTTTGATGCTTATCCATTCAAATTTGAAACTGACAATGATGACCTTCTAGATGAAATTACATGATTGAATTATTCATCTTACACACTTGGTGGGGGGAGAATTACATCCATATTTCCCACCTAACATCGTGCAACATCTTATTCTATCCTCACTTATTCCATATTTACGCATACATCCTACTATATTGATTTACATCATCATTACCCAATGACACACTCTTGTGCTTCCATTCACACTTGAATTTTGATGGATTCCTACACACATGAACCTCACACACTGCACAATAGGAATTAAAATTCTCACACTACATCTTACCACCATGACACATACTACGTATTTTTACACATCTACTCATACGCGCTACACTCATTACCCTATGACACACTGTAGTCTCATGGTCCATACTGATCGTTAAGGGCATACATCAAAATGGATCATGTCATGCTCACACATTCCTCATTCAATCCTTTCCATCATGCGACATGATTATTTTAGTGATATATGTCATAGGCTATATAATCACTTAATCTAGCATTATCATCACTTATTCTACTCATCATTTAGTAACATATATTATAGGCTAAATTGTCACTTATGTCATCACCTTGTAGGGGTATACATTGTAGGCTACATCTCCACCTCTTTCGATTATCTCATCATGATATACACTTTAGGTTACATCATCATACATCTTCATACATCATATTTAGGTCGCATGTCATCACCACACATACACATTCACCACAGTGCGCTACACACAACACACAGTTTGACCGTTTCCCGATGACCCACTCTCATTTACGGTTCATTAATGACTAATGAAGGGCCATAAACAAATGAAACTCAGTTCATATAAATTCATTCACTGGGGGTATGTGGATCCTATGATTCATTTTTGCATTCCATTCCATCCATCCACAACATATTGCATATCTTGGTCACATTTATTTTTGCTTACATCTTCTTATATGTGTTCACTTTTATTACACATGCTAGATAGATTTATTATATGTCATTATATTTACCATACACACATGTGTGTTCACTTACTTTCTAGTTGTGATCACAGATACAGAGATTCTACATGTAGCATGGATGTTTGGCACACGACCAGTCCCACATCAGCTCCGGGGCATCCACCTTTCATACACTACAAGTGTTATTGTTTCATGTTATACTTAGAACTTTACATTCTTTGGTTATACACGCTTTGTACATATGGGTTATCTTTATAACATTCTAGCGAGTGCTCCATTTGCAACATTTTTTTGCAAGATTACTTGCTACCATGGCTATGTGTTTATTTGTTATAGGTTTTCATTGTTGTATCCATGTATTAATTATCTAAGCTAATAGAATTGAAACTAACACCTAATAGTTCCAAAAAAAATCTAACTAAACCTAGATCATTATGTTAAGAGCTTAAAGAGACTAAATATCAACAACATGCATAGAAATTTGAAGGAAAATCAAACTAACATGTTAAGATTTATTCTCTACTCTTTGAAAGCTAAACTAGAAATAGACCTATGTAGATCCTTAGCAATCAAAATGTGATTGTTTTTTATCCCAAGGGTTTGAGAATGGATAATCATCAAGACATGGCTACAAGGCCATTTTGATTCTCTCCATATGACTCAAAAGCTTAGATGGATGAAATGCAAGATGAAGATACATAGCTCAACACTAATGGAGGATGCTCAAAGATGAAAATGCCTATAGTTTATGTTATATGCATGCAAAGGTGTGTCTAGAAAGGAAGGAGCTTGGTCCTTTATATAACCTGAATGTTGGAGAGATATGTGTAACTTGGTGCATGTGGGATAAGGGTAAAACAAGATTAGGAATGGATAAGGTTGCTTTATAAAAGGTAATCTTGATTTAGAAGAGATTAATAAGTCATTAGTAAGTCATGGGAGTTGGGGATATTTTAATTAATCGAGGTGATTAATTAATAGGTAGAGGTAAGCTTATATAAGCTAATTAGAGGAAAATTAATATTATTTGTGGGATGTAAGAGAGTAATTGGGTCAATAAATGGTAATTTATTGATTTAGGCTAGCGGTCATAATTAATTAAGAATAATTAATTGATTAGGTAAAAGTGGACATTAATTAATGAAATGTCGTTAATCGACATCCGAATGATAAAAAGGCTACTTAAGTAATGAAAGGTTATAAATTAACGGATATGAAAAGGAATTTTAGCTAATTAGCATAAAAACGCTAATTATTACGAGAAATGACAAGAAAGAGGATAATTATTTCAATTTTAGTATTAAAACTCTGTAAGTGGATTTTAGCTGTCTACATTTTCCCCTCTTTAGCGTCGCATAAGTGGCGCCACTTCAAAGATAGTAGACAAGTATAAACAAAAATTTGAAGGGATAGAATAAAAATTAGTAGAATGAAGGATGCCCCCTCGAGTGTTGATGGGGTGATGAAAGAGGTCAATCGACACTCGAAAAGATGAAGGAAAAGAATAGAATAATTTATCCCTATTGCCCCAAGTGATTTGGAAGAATAGTGTTGATAGAAGAGAATGATAAGGAAGAAAGATGAAGATGAAGGGAGATGGAAATAGATTTCATCCTACTGATGTAAAACCAACTTTATTTCATCATTTTTCTTATGATCTTCGTCATCGGTCCTTATTAAAATGTGCATACAACAAAAGTGTACCATAACATGAAAAGCTATAATACAAACATTTGTTCATTTCCAAGAATTCTAACCTAATGCAACATATATAAATGCAATGAAATATGAGAAATTAAACAAGCTAATTAGTGCAAAATCACAAAGCACCCCAAATGAGTTCTATAGATTTGCTTTTCTAAAGCAGTTCATTTTGTGTGATTGCACAACATTGAGCTTTTCCCAAAGTGTGGGACTTCGCAGAATCAGAAAATCTCTCCAGAGTAAAGGTGGTTCCTACTCCTTTGTTTATGTGTATGCATGAGATTGCAGAGGATCTATCCCAAATCCTATTCTACTTTTCCAAGGAGACAGAGTTAAAGAAGGGATGCAAAGCAAATAAAACTTAAGCTACAAGGTGATACACCAACAGAGTGATGATGTAACACCCGAACTCGTTGTTACTTTCTCCTATGCATACAAGTGTTGATATGTGATTTCTTTTGTAAAAAGGATGTGTTCCTAGATTAAGGAATCATACTTGATATGTATCAGTAATTTCTTTGCAGATTGCAGATCTTGATCGAGTCAAAATATGATTAGACTCTTTTATCTATTTCATTTTGTATCCGAGTTTAATCGATCTTGGAATAAATTATAGAGTTATCCATCTATAATGCCTAGTCTTGGATCGTGGAATTGATCCAAGTATTGCTTTAAGTTTGTTCGTGATGAATTAAAATCACAGACCTTGAACAGTCACGTAAGGTCTAGAAAGCATTGAATAAGCTAGTCGAGTATGACTCATGCTGATCAAGTGAAATGAATTGGTTCCCGATATCGAAGAATATCTGGAAGGTCTCGATCGTGGACCAGGTAATAATTCGGTTACATACGATTCTGCAGTAGAACAGGAGCTAACCCTGTTTAAGAAGGTATGATATAGGTCTTTTCTGAGTGTACAGAATGCAGACCTAACTGGAATTATTAAATGATTAGTAACCTAAGACTAAACCTAACCTAGGGGTTAGATTAGTGTTAATCTAACCTAGACCTAGGCTATGTGTTAATGTCCTAAGTTAGTATCTATGTTATGGAAGTTAGATTAGGTATTATCCTAAATTCTAACCTAAGTTACTAACCTAACTAATGAGAAGAATGTAAAGGGGCCTATGGAGGGGTGCGAACCATGGGCGGCGTTTTCTATGTCATTAAATGCTAAGGATAAGGATGGAGGACAGGTCATGGCGGAGGTATAGGCAACAGCTAACCTAAGCCGACGTGGCAGGTCGCTAAGATTGGAAATGAACTTGAGTTTTCATTTGTCTGTCGCCAATTCTGGCGGTCGGTGGAAGTGGAGTCTGAGCGGGAAAGTTGGTTTAATTGCATTCAATATTCTCGGTAGACGAGCTCGGAACTCGCGAGAAGGCATGCAAACGGGAAGTTGGTTAGTTTGTTTGGCTTGTCGCGATTTTCGGATCTCTCTCTGCCTGTTCACTGGTTCTTCGCACCAGTCTTCTTTGTGTTGCATGGCGAGCATGAGGTTATCTAGCTCTTTTCTCTGGCAAGGAGAATATATATGCCATGGAGATAGCAAAATTTTGTTGGTCGCTCTAACTTGGAAAAGGAAAAGGAAGCACGAGCTCTTCCGATTGGTCTCGCTTGAAATTTGAGCAAAAATACGAGGCATGTTAGGCCCTAACCTTTAAAAATCTTGTTGTCTTTCAACTGATTTCATTAGAACAACTCTGTTTAAATGTTTTGAGAAAATAGATGATTTTCTATGGAGGTCTTGTTTGATTTTTGCATCAGTATCTCTTCTGGTTTGATTTATCAATTTCCCCTTGATGGGTGTTTATTAAATTCGAAGTATGGCTCTATTTCTTTGTGTATTCATTCTGGCTTAAATATGTGAGATATATATATATTTACAAAAGGTATGAATGCTCGGCCTGTTCGGCGAGAGCCCATAGAATATACCTGTGTTGGGTATAGACCACTGTTATGTTGTCGATCTTTGGTCGCCGTTTCTTGTTTTGGAAACAATCGGAAGAAATATTGATGGAACTGTTTGTTTGTTCAAGATTATGGAATCATCGTAAGCTCGTCCCGGGCTTTAATGACAAAGTGGCTAATGATACTTTTTGGTTTTCTGTTTCGCCTTTTGAAATTGTTTAGGAACAGTAACTATTGTGTTACGATTTTCCTTTCGACTCGGTGGTAGTTGTTTTTCCTTGTTATTTTGGTAACGGATCTAACCCATTGACGATGTATGATGTATGGATATATGTATTTTATTCGGACGATTTCTATTGAGTCCATTGAATGATTCATATTGTGGACCCTTTGTTGAACTTCGTTTGAATATCTATTTGATATCGGGAATTCAATGTTGTACTCGAAGAGTAACGGGTAAGACGACCTTTGTTATTTTACCTTTGTGTTGCAAGAATTTGTGGTTTAAACTCTTTGGATGAAATTCTACGTTTCTTTCCTGTGCCATCTTGTGCGAAATGTTGGTAAGGGTACCGTTGGATTCCTTGTTTTGGAATTTCAGTATTCTGGTTCATTTTTGCCTGATTATAATGTTGCCATTGTTGGCACGGATGGATTTATCATCTTACATTATTTTGGTTACTGTTGTTAGGACTCAGTTGAATTCTTGACAGATGGACAGTGTAACTGTTTCAATTAGGACTGTTGGGTTTATTCTACTGTTTGACCCTGTGGAGGGTATCTTGTTTCTTTTGGCTTCTGTATAAGCCTGAGATTGAACTCGTGATGTTTATTTGGCCTTGATGGATTTCTGTGAATAGTTTGACATCTTGTATATCGGCTTTATGATATAGGTCATGGATAATAACCCGTAACAGTATGCAATTGTTCGACTTGTTACCACCGTTGGAATCATTAGAACTCTTGGAAGGTATCTTGTATTGCTTGAACCTTATGAATCTGATTTTTGGGACACCGCGTTTTGTCACTTTGTTCCTTGAGTTTGAATGATTATCTTGTATCCTCGGCTCTGGCACAAGTAAGTCGTGAATACCATACTTAGGTTTGAATGCGCCCTGGTGAGAATAGATATGCTATGTTCCTTTCCGTTTACTTCAGTCCGATTGAGACTGAGCATGTTTCGGAATTACTGTGTGATCGTCTTGGCATAGTCTTTGGGAAACCTCAAATTGCTTAATGCAATGAAGTCTGTTGTTTACAGCGTTATGCTAAAGGTTCCTTGATTTCAACTTGTGTCGAAAAGCCATACTGTGTATAAAAGGAACTAGTATTGGGCTTAAGGTTGATATATGGGATTGTTGATGTGTTAGCTGCTGTACAGGAGTTTTGCTGTGTTTTATTTCTTGATTTAAAATAGTGATTCTTCCTGTGGCTTGTCGGACTTGTTCATATACATACTGGTTGAATGTTTTTCATATGTGTAGACAGTACAGTAATGAACTTATGTGAAAGGAAGTATGAATGATATGTTTCTTTCTCTTCAGTTATTTATATTTGTTGATATCTGTCTAACAATAGTGGGAATTGTTTTGTAACATATTGGTAGAATCACGAATTGTTATGATATTTTCCTTTTTGGATGAATGAAACGATCTGTCCAATGTTGTGATTTTGGATTCAATGATTGTTTGTATACATTCGTTCCTTGATTCTTAATATTCGATGAAATATTTGAGAAGTGTTTAGGACTATTCTGTAACGATGATAAAGTTACATATTTGTAGTCATTTTGGATTACAAAGGCATAGTCTGAATCATGTTTACTTGTTTGGATTATTGATTTCATTTAAACAGGGTGTTTAATGAAAACAATTGATGGATTGCAATTGTTTTAAAAGTTAGTGCTTATCATGCCTCGGGCTTCATCGAACCGACTCATGTTGACTATTTTGCAGATGGTTGCCGTAAGTGGTAAAAGCAATGCAGATCCGACAGATGATCAGATTTATTAATGTGTTTCATAATGAATTACAAACTTGATTATATAAATGTACCGTATGTGGAAAGATGTTTCTTTTCCATTAAGCATCAGTATCAAGTATGTTGTTTGCATAAAATGTAATTGTATAATTTTGAAAGGAATGGAAATAAGTGGTTGTTACTTATGTGTTGTATTCTATTTCTGATAGTTGACCTTCTTCGGTTTATATACCAGAGTGGCAATGTTATCTTTGTGTAATTTGGATGCTTTTGTGATTGACAATGAAAGCTTAAAGAAAATGTGGTTGAATTCATATGAGTGTTTAGCAGATCTTATTGTTCTAGCGAAAGCAATATTGAATTTAAATAATTGTCTTTCTAAAAGATAGGTTAAAAATGAACCTAAGCAGAATGCTAAACAAGTTGAATTAAATTACTGATCCCTAGTCTTGATTATGACAGGACATCACTTAATTGGATTCTTAATCATTTATATCCTTATACTAATAAGTATGATATAAATTCAGTTATGAGAACTGATATAAATCAAATGGAGTTCAGATGGCAATCTCAAGTAAAGGTTATGAGATATTGTCCAATTCTGTTATTTTAGAATCATGTGTATTCTAATGACTCCTTGACGAGAGTTTGACCTTAATACCTCTACCATGTAATGGGCTTTATAGAGGAGGGTCGTCTTAAGACGAAGAATCCAGGGATCGGGAAAGGCTAAACTTAGGAAAAGTCTTTAAAGTAATTTAAACTCAAGTGCGTAACGCATGTTGTTAAGTAGATCTTTTCGAGGCGGATTTAAAGGTTGACGACACAAGTCAACTGCAGGGTTGTACCTCCGAGAAGATTAGGATCTTCTCGAAGTTACAACAATGCAGGTGATTTTTGGCGACACCCTTTGCATTGATCGCTAAGATTTACACTTTGATCTCGCATGAGTTACTGAGGTCCGATTAAGAACGTGGTCATGTTATGAGGTCGCTAGAGATTCGGGGTATCATGACACATTGGTTGAACTGCAAGGTTGAACCAAAGATGTCACCATATCCCTAATCCTCGTGGGCATCCATATCACATTATCACCTTGTTAATCTGCCTCCGAGTGATTCAATTGTGAAGGAAGGACCGACAGATTCAAGTATAAGACATTCTATATAACATAAGAATGGGGTGAAGGACATATTCCGATTAATGAGTATGCCGTTAAGGAATACGAGACATAAACAAGATGTTTCAAATCTTTGGCCAAAGTATCGCAAGTCTTGATTGCGTTGTCCTAATTCACCTAGTCTAAGGGATGAGATGCCGATGAATAATAGTAACGATTATTCAGCTTAGGTTCCTTGGACAGAGCATCTCAATCCCTGAGAGTAGGAAGAGAACCGCAAGAGTAAAGTGTTATCTAAAAACACCAACTCTTTTTACTCATGAATAGATCGGTAGATTACCGAGTCATGGAATGAATAGATCGGAAGTAATCCGAGTCATTACAAATGTGCATATGGTTGTCTGTTATATGAATGGTTATTTGATTTGTGAGTTCTAAATTATGTATTTAGAACCAGGATGTAATTATCAAAAATAAAAAAAAAAAAATTCACTTGTTCTAAGGTATAAAATGAGGATGTTACATCTTGGTATCAGAGCTGAAGGTTACAGCTCTTGGACCTATTGAGTCCATAATCGATAAAAACCTGAATTTTTCTTGTAAAAGAAAATGGTTAGAACAAGGGGAAAGTTATAATAATGCTCCACCCGAAGGAGGAGCGGCAACAACCGAAACTTGATGAGATCCTTGCTGCCCCGTTGGACACAAGAGATCGCATAGCTGTACTTGAACAAAGCAGGTAATGGGAAATGAGGAGGATGATGAAGCCGATAATAATAATCAAAACCTCCCGAGGACAACCCCGACATGGGTGTTGATATTAATGCTGGGAATGCACCGCCCAACCAGAAAACAAAAAGGCCGATTGGCAATGAACTCACTAATGATATAAAAGGATAAGTCCACCTAAGTATGATGGCACCACATTAGGAGATGGAGCTGAGAACGGCTCAAATGAAATGGAGAAGTACTTTGCAATAAGGAACTTCTCGAGGAAACCAAAGCTATTTGGGGAGCCTATCAGCCTTTCCCACGAAGCATCTTCGTGGTGGGATAGCCGTAAAGTTTGAACTAAACATTGATGAGACCAATATTACTTGGGATCAATTTAAAGGCTATTTTAGGCAACGTTGGCTGCCACAACTTTTCTATGATCGTAAAATGACAGAATTTCAGAATTTAGCTCAAGGAAAGCTAACGGAATCGAATACCGGGAGCGGTTTACAAAACTCCTCAAGTATGTATGTATCAAGATCAAACCGATTTAAAAGTTCAGGATACGGAAATTCATCATGGGATTGAATCCTGTGATAGGGGGAGAGGTCGATGTTCACAGTCCAACCACTATGGAAGGAGTTGTTGAAAAGGCCATAAGGCAAGAACAGAAATTAAAGGCTATTTCTGCTCATAAGGAGGAAGTGCGGAAGAAGACTGCAAACCCTTCTTCAACCTCTCTTGCACCCAGAAAAGGACCATGGAAAAAGTTTGGAAACAAGAGTAAGTTTCCAGGAGATAACAATAAGAAGGCAGCAGTAAATAAGCCTGCTGGAAACGTAAAGGATAATTTTGCTAAAAATTATAATAATGGGCAGAAGCCCTATGGAGGGCAGCGTGACAATTATAAAACTGGAGGCAACTTTGAGCCTAAAAAGGGACCTGTAGGAGGCTGCTACAATTGTGGTAAGGACCACTATGCTAATCAATGCCCTTTGAAGAAGGATGATCGTAATCAGTAGCATAAGATACATGTTGCAGTAGCGGACAAGCAAGCTGAAAAGCAAGTGACACCTATAGAAGTTCCGGGTAAGTTATTCGGCATACCTGTCACTATTCTTTTTGATACAGGAGCTACTGAATGTTTTATATCTAATAAACTAGCTTCTAAACTTAAAAGAAAAGCTGGGAAAATGGATAAATCTTGGACTGTACAGTATGGTAATAATTCTGTTCATACAGTGAGTATGTGTCTTTTTGGGGCAGTCCTTGACTTACCTAACTTTTCCACGGAAGTTGATCTCTATGTTGCACCTTTAGGATCATATGACATTATTATTGGTGTCAATTGGTTAGCTGACCATAAGGCAAAGGTAGATTGCTATGAAAAGAACATAAAATGTTTAGATGATCAGCTGGAATCAGCAGAGATTCAAGGTGTGAAACGGGAAATTTCATTTAGAAAAGCTGTCACTATGTAGCTTAAAAGGCTAAGAATAAAGGTTGTACCTTTATGTGGTAAAGATATCGAATCTTCGAAGAAGATGATGATTTCATGGAACAATTCCCTCTCGCTACAAGGTTTCAGGGATGTTTTTCTTGAGGAATTACCAGGGTTACCACCCAAGAGAGAATTTGACTTTACCATTGAAATCAAGCCTGGAACGGAACCTATTTCCAAAGCGCCTTATCGGATGACTACTACTGAGTTAGTCGAGCTTAAGGCACAATTACAAGAGCTTTTGTCTAAAGGATTGATTAGACCAAGTGTTTCACCTTGGGGAGCACCTGTGATATTTGTGAAAAAGAAGGATGGAACACTAAGGCTGTGTATTGATTATCGGATGTTGAACAAAGCAACAATCAAGAACCGATATCCACTTCCTAGGATCGATGATCTATTTGATCAGATGCGTGGAGCAGCGGTTTATTCTAAGATAGACCTTCGATCTGGTTATCATCAGTTAAGGATTAAAGAGGAAGATATTCATAAAACAGCTTTCCGAACAAGGTACGGACATTATGAATTCACAGTTTTACCCTTTGGGTTAACTAATGCACCCGCAGCCTTTATGAATTTAATGAACAATATTTTTCAAGAATACCTGGACAAGTTTGTACTTGTATTCTTGGACGATATTCTCATTTATTCTAAAAGTGTTGAAGAGCACAATGAGCATCTGAAGATAGTTTTGGGAATTTTGAGAAAGAGAAAGTTGTATGGTAAGTTATCCAAATGTTCTTTCTTTGATTCAGAAGTTCACTATTTGGGTCATGTCATAAGTAAAGAAGGAATTGCTGTAGATCCTTCAAAAATAGTGGCAATAACTGAGTGGCCTGCACCGAAGAATGTGCATGAAGTAAGAAGCTTCATGGGTCTTGCTGGTTACTATAGAAAATTTGTAAAGGATTTTTCTAAGGTAGCTGCACCAATAACTTCATTGCAAAAGAAGGATAAGAAATTCATATGGAATGACAAGTGCGAAGCGGCTTTCAAAAGTCTAAAAGACCAGTTGACTTCTGCACCTATATTAGCTGTACCAGACCCTAATGGGAATTTTACTGTTGTAACGGATGCTTCTAGGGAAGGCCTTGGAGGTGTTTTGCTACAAAATGATCAGGTCATAGCATATGAAAGTAGAAAACTTAAGTTACATGAGCTGAATTATGCCCCTCATGATTTGGAACTTGCTGCTATTGTTCATGCACTTCAAGTCTGGAGACACTACTTACTAGGGAAACCTTTTGAGTTGAAAACTGATCACTTAGGACTGAAATATATTTTTACTCAGCCCAATCTGAATGCCAGACAGAGAAGGTGGTTAGAGTTTTTATCACAAGTATGACTTTGATATTAGCTATATCAAAGGAAGGAAAATAGAGTAAATGATGCTCTAAGTCGTAGGAGGCACATTCTCGCTCTTATAACATTAAGAACTCAATTTAAAGACGAGGTAAAAGTGCCTCGAGAATAGATGCATACTTTCAAAGAAGTAAAAGCGGTGAACTAGCTGCGCAGAACCTAAAGATAAAAGGTATAAAGGTTTTCATTTTGACAATGAAGGAATCTTGCGTTATGAAAACAGGTATATGTACCTATCTTTGAATGAATTGAGAAAGAAGTTGTTAGTTGAATTTCATAATTCACCTTTCTCCTGACACCCAAGTATCACAAAAATGCTAGCTGATTTGAAACAAGCAATACTTTTGGAAAGGTATGAAAAAGGATGTGATTAATTTGGTGACTCATTATTGTCGGAATGTCAAATGGTGAAGGCAGAACATATGCACCCTCGCTGGATGTTATATCCTCATAGCATACCGCAAAGACAAATGGCAAGTAATAACCATGGATTTTATACAAGGACTACCTATGTCCGGAATAAACATGATGTTATCTGGTAGTTGTAGATAAACTGACCAAGGTAGCTCATTTCATCGCTGGAAATCTAAAGGATGATTCACCAGTGCTGGCCAAGAGATTCGTACACGAAATTTTCAGATTACATGGTGTACCAGAACTGATTATATCTGACAGGGATCCTAGAATGACGTCAAGGTTTTGGAAAACGCTTAACGCAGCCCTAGGAACGAAACAAACTTCGATTCGCATATCATCCGAAACGGATGGGCAAACTGAGAGGGTAAATCAAGTGTTGGAGGACATGTTGCGAATGTATTGCATGGATCAACAGTATAAATGGGAAGAGTATCTTCCATTAGTTGAGTTCGCATACAACAACACTTATCATTCATCTCTTAAGATGGCACCATTTGAAGCACTTTACGGAAGAAAGTGCAGAACCCCTGTTAGTTGGGACAGTGTTGAGGATAGAGTGGTAATTGGACCAGAGATTCTCACAGAAATGGAACATCAAGTTGCTGATTCGTGAACGATTGAAGGAAGCAGCGGATAACGTAAGAGCTATGCTGACCTTAAGCGGGTTGATAGAAGGTTTGAGCTTGGTGATAAGGTTTTTCTTCGTGTTAAACCTAGAAAGAGTTCTATAACTTTTGGCAAGGCTGCCAAGTTGTCACCTCGATTTGTGGGACCTTTCGAAATTGTCAAAATAATCAATCTGTAGCTTATCATTTAGCATTGCCACCGCTTTATCTCGCATGCATGATGTTTTCCATATTTCTTTGCTCAAGAAATACATTTCAGATCTGTCACATGTTTTAAATGGAATTCCTTGCAGGTCCAAGACCAGAATAATCGTGGTTGAACCCACACGAGTGCTGAAACTCGCCAATTGCATTTAAGAAATCGTGATATACAAAGAATGTAAGGTTGTTACTTTCTCCTATGCATACAAGTGTTGATATGTGATTTCTTTTGTAAAAGGATGTGTTCCTAGATTAAGGAATCATGCTTGATATGTACTGTAATTTCTTTGCAGATTGTGCAGATCTTGACTGAGTCAGAATATGATTAGACTCTTTTATCTATTTCATTTTGTATCTGAGTTTAATCTGATCTCGGAATAAATTATAGAGTTATCCATCTATAATGCCTAGTCTTGGATCAAAGTGGAATTGATCCAAGTATTGCTTTAAGTTTGTTCGTGATGAATTAAAATCACGGACCTTGAACAAGTTGCAGTAAGGTCTAGAAGCATTGAATAAGCTAGTCGAGTATGACTCAGCTGATCAAGTGAAATGAATTGATTCCCGATATCGAAGTATATCTGGAAGGTCTCGATCGTGGACCGGTAATAATTCGGTTACATACGATTTCGCAAGTAGAGAACAGAGCTAACCCTGTTTAAGAAGGTATGATATAGGTCTTTTCTGAGTGTACAGAATGCAGACCTAACTGGAATTATTAAATGATTAGTAACCTAAGACTAAACCTAACCTAGGGGTTAGATTAGTGTTAATCTAACCTAGACCTAGGCTATGTGTTAATGTCCTAAGTTAGTATCTATGTTATGGAAGTTAGATTAGGTATTATCCTAAATTCTAACCTAAGTTACTAACCTAACTAATGAGAAGAATGTAAAGGGGCCTATGGAGGGGTGCGAACCATGGGTGGCGTTTTCTATGTCATTAAATGCTAAGGATAAGGATGGAGGACAGGTCATGGCGGAGGTATAGGCAACAGCTAACCTAAGCCGACGTGGCAGGTCGCTAAGATTGGAAATGAACTTGAGTTTTCATTTGTCTGTCGCCAATTCTGGTGGTCGGTGGAAGTGGAGTCTGAGCGGGAAAGTTGGTTTAATTGCATTCAATATTCTCGGTAGACGAGCTCGGAACTCGCGAGAAGGCATGCAAACGGGAAGTTGGTTAGTTTGTTTGGCTTGTCGCGATTTTCGGATCTCTCTCTGCTGCTCACCGGTTCTTCGCACTTTGATCTTCTTTGTGTTGCATGGCGAGCATGAGGTTATCTAGCTCTTTTCTCTGGCAAGGAGAATATATATGCCATGGAGATAGCAAAATTTTGTTGATCGCTCTAACTTGGAAAAGGAAAAAGGAAGCACGAGCTCTTCCAAAGTGGTCTCCGTCTTGTAAATTTGAGCAAAAATACGGGCATGTTAGGCCCTAACCTTTAAAAATCTTGTTGTCTTTCAAGTGATTTCATTAGAACAACTCGCTTAAATGTTTTGAGAAAATAGATGATTTTCTATGGAGGTCTTGTTTGATTTTTGTATCTTGTATCTCTTCGGTTCGATTTATCAATTTCCCCTTGATGGGTGTTTATTAAATTGAAGTATGGCTCTATTTCTTTGTGTATTCATTCTAGCTTAAATATGTGAGATATATATATATATATTTACAAAAGGTATGAATGCTCGGCCTGTTCGGGAGAGCCCATAGAATATACCTGTGTTGGGTATAGACCACTGTTATGTTGTCGATCTTTGGTCGCCGTTTCTTGTTTTGGAAACAATCGGAAGAAATATTGATGGAAGCTGTTTGTTTGTTCAAGATTATGAAATCATTGTAAGCTCGTCGTGGGTTTTAATGACAAAGTGGCTAATGATACTTTTTGGTTTCGTTCTGCCTTTTAAAATTGTTTAGGAACAGGTAACTATTGTGTTACAGTTTTCCTTTCGACTCGGTGGTAGTTGTTTTTCCTTGTTATTTTGGTAACGGGATCTAACCCGTTGACAGTGTACAGTATGGATATATGTATTTTATTCGGACGACTCTGTTGAGTCCATTGAATGATTCATATTGTGGACCACTGTTGAACTTCGTTTGAATATCTATTTGGATACTGGTAATTCGATTTTGTACTCGAAGAGTAACGGGTAGCACGACCTTTGTTATTTTACCTTTGTGTTGCAAGAATTTGTGGTTTAAACTCCTTGGATGAAATTCTACGTTTCTTTCCTGTGCCATCTTGTGCGAAATGTTGGTAAGGGTACCGTTGGATTCCTTGTTTTGGAATTTCAGTATTCTGGTTCGTTTTTGCCTGATTATAATGTTGCCATTGTTGGCACGGATGGATTTATCATCTTACATTATTTTGGTTACTGTTGTTAGGACTCAGTTGAATTCTTGACAGATGGACAGTGTAACTGTTTCAATTAGGACTGTTGGGTTTATTCTGTTGTTTGACCCTGTGGAGGGTATCTTGTTTCTTTTGGCTTCTGTATAAGCCTGAGATTGAACTCGTGATGTTTATTTGGCCTTGATGGATTTTTGTGAATAGTTTGACATCTTGTATATCGGCTTTATGATATAGGTCATGGATAATAACCCTTATCAGTATGCAATTGTTCGACTTGTTACCACTGTTGGAATCATTAGAACTCTTGGAAGGTATCTTGTATTGCTTGAACCTTATTGAATCTGATTTTTTGGGACACTGTCGTTTTGTCACTGTTCCTTGAGTATGAATGATTATCTTGTATCCTGGCTCTATTGAAGTGAGTCGTGAATACCATACTTAGGTTTGAATGCGCCCTGGTGAGAATAGATATGCTATGTTCCTTTCCATTTACTTCAGTCCGATTTAGACCGAGCATGTTTGGAATTCTTGTGGTGATCGTCTTGGCATAGTCTTTGGGAAACCTCAAATTGCTTAATGCAATGAAGTCTGTTGTTTACTGACGTTATGCTAAAGGTTCCTTGATTTCAACTTGTGTCGAAAAGCCATACTGTATAAAAGGAACTAGTATTGGGCTTAAGGTTGATATATGGGATTGTTGATGTGTTAGCCATTGCATGACAGAGTTTTTTGTGTTTTATTTCTTGATTTAAAATAGTGATTCTTCTGTGGCTTGTCGGACTTGTTCATATACATACTTGGTTGAATGTTTTTCATATGTGTAGACAGAACAGTAATGAACTTATGTGAAAGGAAGTATGAATGATATGTTTCTTTCTCTTCAGTTATTTATATTTGTTGATATCTGTCTAACAGTGGGAATTGTTTTGTAACATATTGGTAGAATCACGAATTGTTATGATATTTTCCTTTTTGGATGAATGAAACGATCTGTCCAATGTTGTGATTTTGGATTCAATGATTGTTTGTATACATTCGTTCCTTGATTCTTAATATTCGATGGAATATTTGAGAAGTGATTAGGACTATTCTGTAACAATGATAGAGTTACATATTTGTAGTCATTTTGTATTACAAAGGCATAGTCTGAATCATGTTTACTTGTTTGGATTATTGATATCATTTAAACAGGGTGTTTAATGAAAACAATTGATGGATTGCAATTGTTTTAAAAGTTAGTGCTTATCATGCTCAGTTCATCGAACTGACTCATGTTGACTATTTTGCAGATGGTTGCCGTAAGTGGTAAAAGCAATGCAGATCTGACAGGATGATCAGATTTATTAATGTGTTTCATAATGAATTACAGCTTGATTATATAAATGTACTGTATGTGGAAAGATGTTTCTTTTCCGTTAAGCATTGTATCAAGTATGTTGTTTGCATAAAATGTAATTGTATAATTTTGAAAGGAATGGAAATAAGTGCTTGATACTTATGTGTTGTATTCTATTTCTGATGGTTGACCTTCTTCGGTTTATATACCAGAGTGGCAATGTTATCTTTGTTTAATTTGGATGCTTTTGTGATTGACAATGAAAGCTTACAAGAAAATGTGGTTGAATTCATATGAGTGTTTAGCAGATCTTGTTGTTCTAGCGAAAGCAATATTGGATTTAAATAATTGTCTTTCTTGAAGATAGGTTAAAAATGAGCCTAAGCAGAACGCTAAACAAGTTGAATTAAATTATTGATCCCTAGTCTTGATTATGACAGACATCACTTAATAGGATTCTTAATCAATTATATCCTTATACTAATAAGTATGATATAAATTCAGTTATGAGAACTGATATAAATCAAATGGAGTTCAGATGGCAATCTCAAGTAAAGGTTATGAGATATTGTCCAATTCTGTTATTTTAGAATCAAGTGTATTCTAATGACTCCTTGATGAGAGTTTGACCTTAATACCTCTACCATGTAATGGGCTTTATAGAGGAGGGTCGTCTTAAGACGAAGAATCCAGGGATCGGGAAAGGCTAAACTTAGGAAAAGTCTTTAAAGTAATTTAAACTCAAGTGCGTAACGCATGTTGTTAAGTAGATCTTTTCGAGGCGGATTTAAAGGTTGACGACACAAGTCAGCTGCAGGGTTGTACCTCCGAGAAGATTAGGATCTTCTCGAAGTTACAACAATGCAGGTGATTTTTGGCGACACCCTTTGCATTGATCGCTAAGATTTACACTTTGATCTCGCATGAGTTACTCAGGGTCCGATTAAGAACGTGGTCATGTTATGAGGCTGCCTAGGAGATTCGGGGTATCATGACACATTGGTTGAACTGCAAGGTTGAACCAGTATGTCACCATATCCCTAATCCTCGTGGGCATCCATATCACATTATCACCTTGTTAATCTGCCTCCGAGTGATTCGAGCCAGGAAAGGAAGGACTGACAGTAGTCAGTATAAGACATTCTATATAACATAAGAATGGGGTGAAGGACGTATTCCAGATTGACGAGTATGCCGTTAAGGAATACGAGACATAAACAGTATGTTTCAAATCTTTGGCCAAAGTATCGCAAGCTGCTGATTGCGTTGTCCTAATTCACCTAGTCTAAGGGATGAGATGCCGATGAATAATAGTAACGATTATTCAGTTAGGTTCCTTGGACAGAGCATTCTGAATCCCAGAGTAGGGAAGAGAACCGCAAGAGTAAAGTGTTATCTAAAAACACCAACTCTTTTTACTCATGAATAGATCGGTAGATTACCGAGTCATGGAATGAATAGATCGGAAGTAATCCGAGTCATTACAGCTGCATATGGTTGTCTGTTATATGAATGGTTATTTGATTTGTGAGTTCTAAATTATGTATTTAGAACCAGGATGCAATTATTAAAAATAAAAAAAAAAAAAAAAAAATTCACTTGTTCTAAGGTATAAAATGGGGATGTTACATCTTGGTATCAGAGCTGAAGGTTGCAGCTCTTGGACCTATTGAGTCCATAATCTGATAAAAACCTGAATTTTTCTTGTAACAGAAAATGGTTAGAACAAGGGGGAACGTTGCGAATAATGCTCCACCTGAAGGAGGAGCGGCAACAACCCAGAAACTTGATGAGATCCTTGCTGCCCTGTTGGACACAAGAGATCGCTTAGCTGTACTTGAACAGCAGGTGATGGGAAATGAGGAGGATGAAGAAGCTGATAATAATAATCAGCAACCTCCTGAGGACAACCCCGACATGGGTGTTGATGTTAATGCTGGGAATGCACCTGTCCAACCAGAAAACAAAAAGGCCAGATTGGCAGCAGAACTCACTAATGATATAAAAAGGATAAGTCCACCTAAGTATGATGGCACCACATTAGGAGATGGAGCTGAGAACTGGCTCAGTGAAATGGAGAAGTACTTTGCAATAAGGAACTTCTCAGAGGAAACCAAAGCTATTTGGGGAGCCTATCAGCTTTCCCACGAAGCATCTTCGTGGTGGGATAGCCGTAAAGCTGAACTAAACATTGATGAGACCAATATTACTTGGGATCAATTTAAAGGCTATTTTAGGCAACGTTGGCTGCCACAACTTTTCTATGATCAGAAAATGACATAATTTCAGAATTTAGCTCAAGGAAAGCTAACAGAATCGAATACCGGGAGCGGTTTACAAAACTCCTCAAGTATGTACCGCAGTATCAAACCGATTTAAAAGTTCAGGATACGGAAATTCATCATGGGATTGAATCCTGTGATAGGGGGAGAGGTCGATGTTCACAGTCCAACCACTATGGAAGGAGTTGTTGAAAAGGCCATAAGGCAAGAACAGAAATTAAAGGCTATTTCTGCTCATAAGGAGGAAGTGCGGAAGAAGACTGCAAACCCTTCTTCAACCTCTCTTGCACCAGAAAAGGACCATGGAAAAAGTTTGGAAACAAGAGTAAGTTTCAGGAGATAACAATAAGAAGGCAGCGAGTAAATAAGCCTGCTGGAAACGTAAAGGATAATTTTGCTAAAAATTATAATAATGGGCAGAAGCCCTATGGAGGGCAAAGCGTGACAATTATAAAACTGGAGGCAACTTTGAGCCTAAAAGGGACCTGTAGGAGGCTGCTACAATTGTGGTAAGGACCACTATGCTAATCAATGCCCTTTGAAGAAGGATGATCGTAATCAGCAGCATAAGATACATGCTGCAGTAGCGGACAAGCAAGCTGAAAAGCAAGTGACACCTATAGAAGTTCTGGGTAAGTTATTCGGCATACCTGTCACTATTCTTTTTGATACAGGAGCTACTGAATGTTTTATATCTAATAAACTAGCTTCTAAACTTAAAAGAAAAGCTGGGAAAATGGATAAATCTTGGACTATACAGTATGGTAATAATTCTGTTCATACAGTGAGTATGTGTCTTTTTGGGGCAGTCCTTGACTTACCTAACTTTTCCACGGAAGTTGATCTCTATGTTGCACCTTTAGGATCATATGACATTATTATTGGTGTCAATTGGTTAGCTGACCATAAGGAAAAGGTAGATTGCTATGAAAAGAACATAAAATGTTTAGATGATCAGCTGGAATCAGCAGAGATTCAAGGTGTGAAACGGGAAATTTCAGTTAGAAAACTGTCAGCTATGCAGCTTAAAAAGGCTAAGAATAAAGGTTGTACCCTTTATGCGGTAAAGATATCTGAATCTTCAGAAGAAGATGATGATTTCATGGAACAATTCCCTCTGCTACAAGGTTTCAGGGATGTTTTTCCTGAGGAATTACCAGGGTTACCACCCAAGAGAGAATTTGACTTTACCATTGAAATCAAGCCTGGAACGGAACCTATTTCCAAAGCGCCTTATCGGATGACTACTACTGAGTTAGTCGAGCTTAAGGCACAGTTACAAGAGCTTTTGTCTAAAGGATTGATTAGACCAAGTGTTTCACCTTGGGGAGCACCTGTGATATTTGTGAAAAAGAAGGATGGAACACTAAGGCTGTGTATTGATTATCGGATGTTGAACAAAGCAACAATCAAGAACCGATATCCACTTCCTAGGATCGATGATCTGTTTGATCAGATGCGTGGAGCAGCGGTTTATTCTAAGATAGACCTTCGATCTGGTTATCATCAGTTAAGGATTAAAGAGGAAGATATTCATAAAACAACTTTCCGAACAAGGTACGGACATTATGAATTCACAGTTTTACCCTTTGGGTTAACTAATGCACCCGCAACCTTTATGAATTTAATGAACAATATTTTTCAAGAATACTTGGACAAGTTTGTACTTGTATTCTTGGACGATATTCTCATTTATTCTAAAAGTGTTAAAGAGCACAATGAGCATCTGAAGATAGTTTTGGGAATTTTGAGAAAGAGAAAGTTGTATGGTAAGTTATCCAAATGTTCTTTCTTTGATTCAGAAGTTCACTATTTGGGTCATGTCATAAGTAAAGAAGGAATTGTTGTAGATCCTTCAAAAATAGTGGCAATAACTGAGTGGCCTGCACCAAAGAATGTGCATGAAGTAAGAAGCTTCATGGGTCTTCTGGCAGTTACTATAGAAAATTTGTAAAGGATTTTTCTAAAGGTAGCTGCACCAATAACTTCATTGCAAAAGAAGGATAAGAAATTCATATGGAATGACAAGTGCGAAGCGGCTTTCAAAAGTCTGAAAGACCAGTTGACTTCTGCACCTATATTAGCTGTACCAGACCCTAATGGGAATTTTACTGTTGTAACGGATGCTTCTGGGGAAGGCCTTGGAGGTGTTTTGCTACAAAATGATCAGGTCATAGCATATGAAAGTAGAAAACTTAAGTTACATGAGCTGAATTATGCCCCTCATGATTTGGAACTTGCTGCTATTGTTCATGCACTTCAAGTCTGGAGACACTACTTACTAGGGAAACCTTTTGAGTTGAAAACTGATCACTTAGGACTGAAATATATTTTTACTCAGCCCAATCTGAATGCCAGACAGAGAAGGTGGTTAGAGTTTTTATCACAGTATGACTTTGATATTAGCTATATCAAAGGGAAGGAAAATAGAGTAGTTGATGCTCTAAGTCGTAGGAGGCACATTTCTGCTCTTATAACATTAAGAACTCAATTTAAAGACGAGGTAAAAAGTGCCTCGTAATCGATGCATACTTTCAAAGAAGTAAAAGCGGTAGCGCTGGCTGCAGAACCTAAAGATAAAAGGTATAAAGGTTTTCATTTTGACAATGAAGGAATCTTGCGTTATGAAAACAGGGTATATGTACCTATGCTGAATGAATTGAGAAAGAAGTTGTTAGTTGAATTTCATAATTCACCTTTCTCTGGACACCCAGGTATCACAAAAATGCTAGCTGATTTGAAACAACAATACTTTTGGAAAGGTATGAAAAAGGATGTGATTAATTTGGTGACTCATTGTCTGGAATGTCAGCGGGTGAAGGCAGAACATATGCACCCTGCTGGACTGTTATATCCTCATAGCATACCGCAGTACAAATGGCAAGTAATAACCATGGATTTTGTACAAGGACTACCTATGTCCAGGAATAAACATGATGTTATCCTGGTAGTTGTAGATAAACTGACCAAGGTAGCTCATTTCATCGCTGGAAATCTAAAGGATGATTCACCAGTGCTGGCCAAGAGATTCGTACATGAAATTTTCAGATTACATGGTGTACCAGAACTGATTATATCTGACAGGGATCCTAGAATGACGTCAAGGTTTTGGCAAACGCTTAACGCAGCCCTAGGAACGAAACTAAACTTCAGTTCTGCATATCATCCAGAAACGGATGGGCAAACTGAGAGGGTAAATCAAGTGTTGGAGGACATGTTGCGAATGTATTGCATGGATCAACAGTATAAATGGGAAGAGTATCTTCCATTAGTTGAGTTCGCATACAACAACACTTATCACTCATCTCTTAAGATGGCACCATTTGAAGCACTTTACGGAAGAAAGTGCAGAACCCCTGTTAGTTGGGACAGTGTTGAGGATAGAGTGGCAATTGGACCAGAGATTCTCACAGAAATGGAACAGCAAGTTAAGTTGATTCGTGAACGATTGAAGGAAGCAGCGGATAGACAGAAGAGCTATGCTGACCTTAAGCGGGTTGATAGAAGGTTTGAGCTTGGTGATAAGGTTTTTCTTCGTGTTAAACCTAGAAAGAGTTCTATAACTTTTGGCAAGGCTGCCAAGTTGTCACCTCGATTTGTGGGACCTTTCGAAATTGTCGAAATAATCAATCCTGTAGCTTATCGTTTAGCATTGCCACCTGCTTTATCTCGCATGCATGATGTTTTCCATATTTCTTTGCTCAAGAAATACGTTTCAGATCTGTCACATGTTTTAAATTGGAATTCCTTGCAGGTCCAAGACCCAGGAATAATCGTGGTTGAACCCACACGAGTGCTGGAAACTCACCAATTGCATTTAAGAAATCGTGATATACAGCAATGTAAGGTCCAGTGGGACCAGTTTAGCGAAGAAAGTGCAACTTGGGAAAATCTGGAAGAGATGAAAATTGCTTTTCCTTCTCTTTTTCAACAGAATGAAATCTGTTGATAAAACATACTTTTATGAACTGATTGTTTTTAAGTATTTATGAAAGCCAGATGAAGGCAGACTTTATTCAGGTTGAATAAAATATGTTGTGACATTGATTTCTGGAACTATTCAATTATGGAAGTAGTCACATTGTTTGTGTACTAATAAATTGATTGACCTGAAGGTTAATTTAATATGTAATTCATCGGGACGATGAATCTTTTTAGGAGGGAAGCATGTAACACCCTGAACTGTTGTTACTTTCTCCTATGCATACAAGTGTTGATATGTGATTTCTTTTGTAAAAAGGATGTGTTCCTAGATTAAGGAATCATGCTTGATATGTACTGTAATTTCTTTGCAGATTGCAGATCTTGACTGAGTCAGAATATGATTAGACTCTTTTATCTATTTCATTTTGTATCTGAGTTTAATCTGATCTCGGAATAAATTATAGAGTTATCCATCTATAATGCCTAGTCTTGGATCAGTGGAATTGATCCAAGTATTGCTTTAAGTTTGTTCGTGATGAATTAAAATCACAGACCTTGAACAGGTTGCAAGGTCTAGCAGCATTGAATAAGCTAGTCAGGAGTATGACTCAGGCTGATCAAGTGAAATGAATTGATTCCCGATATCGAAGTATATCTGGAAGGTCTCGATCGTGGACCAGGTAATAATTCGGTTACATACGATTCTGCAGTAGAGAACAGGAGCTAACCCTGTTTAAGAAGGTATGATATAGGTCTTTTCTGAGTGTACAGAATGCTAGACCTAACTGGAATTATTAAATGATTAGTAACCTAAGACTAAACCTAACCTAGGGGTTAGATTAGTGTTAATCTAACCTAGACCTAGGCTATGTGTTAATGTCCTAAGTTAGTATCTATGTTATGGAAGTTAGATTAGGTATTATCCTAAATTCTAACCTAAGATACTAACCTAACTATGAGCAAGAATGTAAAGGGGCCTATGGAGGGGTGCGAACCATGGGCGGCGTTTTCTATGTCATTAAATGCTAAGGATAAGGATGGAGGACAGGTCATGGCGGAGGTTTAAGCAACAGCTAACCTAAGCCGACGTGGCAGGTCGCTAAGATTGGAAATGAACTTGAGTTTTCATTTTGTCCATGCCGCCGCCCGGCGGTCGGTGGAAGTGGAGTCTGAGCGGGAAAGTTGGTTTAATTGCATTCAATATTCTCGGTAGACGAGCTCGGAACTCGCGAGAAGGCATGCAAACGGGAAGTTTGTTGGTTTGTTTGGCTTGTCGCGATTTTCGGATCTCTCTCTGCCTGTTCACTGGTTCTTCGCACCAGTCTTCTTTGTGTTGCATGGCGAGCATGAGGTTATCTAGCTCTTTTCTCTGGCAAGGAGAATATATATGCCATGGAGATAGCAAAATTTTGTTGATCGCTCTAACTTGGAAAAGGAAAAGGAAGCACGAGCTCTTCCAGTGGTCTGCTTCAGAAATTTGAGCAAAAATACAGGCATGTTAGGCCCTAACCTTTAAAAATCTTGTTGTCTTTCAAGTGATTTCATTAGAACAACTCTGCTTAAATGTTTTGAGAAAATAGATGATTTTCTATGGAGGTCTTGTTTGATTTTTGGTACTGTATCTCTTCTGGTTCGATTTATCAATTTCCCCTTGATGGGTGTTTATTAAATTCGAAGTATGGCTCTATTCTTTGTGTATTCATTCTGGCTTAAATATGTGAGATATATATATATTTACAAAAGGTATGAATGCTCGGCCTGTTCGGCGAGAGCCCATAGAATATACCTGTGTTGGGTATAGACCACTGTTATGTTGTCGATCTTTGGTCGCCGTTTCTTGTTTTGGAAACAGTCGGAAGAAATATTGATGGAACTGTTTGTTTGTTCAGTATTATGAAATCATTGTAAGCTCTGTCGTGGGTTTTAATGACAGTGGCTAATGATACTTTTTGGTTTCGTTCTGCCTTTTAAAATTGTTTAGGAACAGGTAACTATTGTGTTACAGTTTTCCTTTCGACTCGGTGGTAGTTGTTTTTCCTTGTTATTTTGGTAACGGGATCTAACCCGCCGTTGACATAGTGTACTGATATGGATATATGTATTTTATTTGGACGACTCTGTTGAGTCCATTGAATGATTCATATTGTGGACCCTTTGTTGAACTTCGTTTGAATATCTATTTGATACCGGTAATTCGATTTTGTACTCGAAGAGTAACTGGGTAGCACGACCTTTGTTATTTTACCTTTTGTGTTGCAAGAATTTGTGGTTTAAACTCCTTGGATGAAATTCTACGTTTCTTTCCTGTGCCATCTTGTGCGAAATGTTGGTAAGGGTACCGTTGGATTCCTTGTTTTGGAATTTCAAGTATTCTGGTTCGCATTTTTGCCGATTATAATGTTGCCATTGTTGGCACGGATGGATTTATCATCTTACATTATTTTGGTTTACGTTGTTAGGACTCGGTTGAATTCTTTGAGATGGACAAAGTGTAATAACTATTTCAATTAGGACTGTTGGGTTTATTCTGTTGTTTGACCCTGTGGAGGGTATCTTGTTTCTTTTGGCTTCTGTATAAGCTTGAGATTGAACTCGTGATGTTTATTTGGCCTTGATGGATTTTTGTGAATAGTTTGACATCTTGTATATCGGCTTTATGATATAGGTCATGGATAATAACCCTTATCAGTATGCAATTGTTCGACTTGTTACCACTGTTGGAATCATTAGAACTCTTGGAAGGTATCTTGTATTGCTTGAACCTTATTGAATCTGATTTTTGGGACACTGTCGTTTTGTCACTGTTCCTTGAGTATGAATGATTATCTTGTATCCTGGCTCTGTTGAAGTGAGTCGTGAATACCATACTTAGGTTTGAATGCGCCCTGGTGAGAATAGATATGCTATGTTCCTTTCCGTTTACTTCAGTCCGATTGAGACTGAGCATGTTTCGGAATTACTGTGTGGTCGTCTTGGCATAGTCTTTAGGAAACCTCAAATTGCTTAATGCAATGAAGTCTGTTGTTTACAGCGTTATGCTAAAAGTTCCTTGATTTCAACTTGTGTCGAAAAGCCATACTGTGTATAAAAGGAACTAGTATTGGGCTTAAGGTTGATATATGGGATTGTTGATGTGTTAGCTGCTGTACAGGAGTTTTGCTGTGTTTTATTTCTTGATTTAAAATAGTGATTCTTCCTGTGGCTTGTCGGACTTGTTCGTATACATACTGGATGAATGTTTTTCATATGTGTAGATAGAAAAGATAATGAACTTATGTGAAAGGAAGTATGAATGATATGTTTCTTTCTCTTCAGTTATTTATATTTGTTGATATCTGTCTAACTAGTGGGAATTGTTTTGTAACATATTGGTAGAATCACGAATTGTTATGATATTTTCCTTTTGGATGAATGAAACGATCTCATCAATGTTGTGATTTGGATTCAATGATTGTTTGTATACATTCGTTTCTTGATTCTTAATATTCGATGGAATATTTGAGAAGTGATTAGGACTATTCGTAACAATGATAGAGTTACATATTTGTAGTCATTTTGTATTACAAAGGCATAGTCGAATCATGTTTACTTGTTTGGATTATTGATATCATTTAAACGGGGTGTTTAATGAAAACAATTGATGGATTGCAATTGTTTTAAAAGTTAGTGCTTATCATGCTCACCATCGAACTCGACTCATGTTGACTATTTTGCAGATGGTTGCCGTAAGTGGTAAAAGCAATGCAGATCTGACAGGATGATCAGATTTATTAATGTGTTTCATAATGAATTACAACTTGATTATATAAATGTATTGTATGTGGAAAGATGTTTCTTTTCCGTTAAGCATTGTATCAAGTATGCTGTTTGCATAAAATGTAATTGTATAATTTTGAAAGGAATGGAAATAAGTGCTTGATACTTATGTGTTGTATTCTATTTCTGATGGTTGACCTTCTTCGGTTTATATACCAGAGTGGCAATGTTATCTTTGTTTAATTTGGATGCTTTTGTGATTGACAATGAAAGCTTACAAGAAAATGTGGTTGAATTCATATGAGTGTTTAGCAGATCTTGTTGTTCTAGCGAAAGCAATATTGGATTTAAATAATTGTCTTTCTTGAAGATAGGTTAAAAATGAGCCTAAGCAGAACGCTAAACAAGTTGAATTAAATTACTGATCCCTAGTCTTGATTATGACAGGACATCACTTAATAGGATTCTTAATCAATTATATCCTTATACTAATAAGTATGATATAAATTCAGTTATGAGAACTGATATAAATCAAATGGAGTTCAGATGGCAATCTCAAGTAAAGGTTATGAGATATTGTCCAATTGTTGTTTTTAGAATCAGGTGTATTCTAATGACTCCTTGAGAGTTTGACCTTAATACCTCTACCATGTAATGGGCTTTATAGAGGAGGGTCGTCTTAAGACGAAGAATCCAGGATCGGAAAGGCTAAACTTAGAAAAGTCTTTAAAGTAATTTAAACTCAAGTGCGTAACGCATGTTGTTAAGTAGATCTTTTCGAGGCGGATTTAAAGGTTGATGACACAAGTCAACTTCAGGGGTGTACCCCCCGGGAAGTTTAGGTCTTTTCAAAAGTTCAACCAATGCGGGTGATTTTGGTGACACCCTTTGCATTGATCGCTAAGATTTACACTTTGATCTCGCATGAGTTACTCAGGGTCCGATTAAGAACGTGGTCATGTTATGAGGCTGCCTAGGAGATTCGGGGTATCATGACACATTGGTTGAACTGCAAGGTTGAACCAGTATGTCACCATATCCCTAATCCTCGTGGGCATCCATATCACATTATCACCTTGTTAATCTGCCTCCGAGTGATTCAGTTGTGAAAGGAAGGACTGACAGTAGTCAGTATAAGACATTCTATATAACATAAGAATGGGGTGAAGGACATATTCCAGATTGACGAGTATGCCGTTAAGGAATACGAGACATAAACAGTATGTTTCAAATCTTTGGCCAAAGTATCGCAAGCTACTGATTGCGTTGTCCTAATTCACCTAGTCTAAGGGATGAGATGCCGATGAATAATAGTAACGATTATTCAGTTAGGTTCCTTGGACAGAGCATTCTGAATCCCAGAGTAGGGAAGAGAACCGCAAGAGTAAAGTGTTATCTAAAAACACCAACTCTTTTTACTCATGAATAGATCGGTAGATTACCGAGTCATGGAATGAATAGATCGGAAGTAATCCGAGTCATTACAGCTGCATATGGTTGTCTGTTATATGAATGGTTATTTGATTTGTGAGTTCTAAATTATGTATTTAGAACCAGGATGCAATTATCAAAAAAAAAAAAAAAAATTCACTTGTTCTAAGGTATAAAATGGGGGCTCTCATGGCTTGATACGATGCATTACAATAAGAATAAGGCAAATTTGTATTTAGTCTATATGGAATGTACGAAACTCCATGAATCCCTTTGCTAGAAAGAAAATGGAAGCCTGCAAAACAAATAATGTCCAACCCTTTACAATGAATCCCACCCCGTATTTATAGATTCAATTAGAGAGAAGAAAGAGAGAGAGAGAAGCGGGAAAAGTAGGTTGAAGCTCAACCACTGTTGTTAATGCCTTTGTCAAAAATATGCCACCAAATCCATATTTATTTCATCAATCTTTGGTTTGGCTTCTTGAAGGAAGAGAAAACAGCGGAACAGATTGAATCCGATCTGGTTGTTGAGGTAAGAAGATCCTGCATTAAAGGCCGAAAGATATTTCTCCATTTTTCACCCACCAACACCTCTCTAATTTTAATTTGTAGATCTCCATGGCATGGGCGAAGCTGAGATCTTTCCAATGGTGTCAAATTTGCAATATTTTGAGCCCTAAGTCGAAAGATATAACCCTTCGAAGTTTGCATCAGGTCTGTACCAAAGGGTGGGAAAAACAGATTTGAAAATCGGGTCACCTTTTGATCTCTGGGACATGTGGCAACCGAGAGCTTGTCTAAAGGTGGCCACTATATTTTGCTCTTGGAATAGTGTGGGGCTGACACGTGGCTTCCTCCATTAGCTCACTCAATTTATTTGTTTCTTGGCTAAGCTCTTTGCTTGGCGGGGTCATATTCATTAACCGGTGACACGTGGCGTCTAGCCCACATTTGAGGGCCCTTTCTCTGATTCACCCTTGAGTTAGTGTCATTGAGACACTTGACACTCTCCATTAGCTTGCCATTATGCATTGACTATTCAACCCAACTCGCCCCCTTTTTGATAACTTGGACACGTGGAGACACCACACTTGCTTGAAATCCTGATTCAAAATTTGCCTTTAAAAGAGTGTCGAGTTGACACTTTGCAGCCTCCGCAAGTCATGGACTATTCAACGATCCCTATAATGTTTTGGGGCTCTAGACACGTGGAAGCCTGACACTCGTTTGGGCTTCCCATTTTAGATTCACCTTTGGAGAAGCGTCATTAGGACACGTGGTTCTTTCCGCTACCTCCTCCATACTTAGTCAATTTTGGACTCTTTCTTGAATGGTCTTGAGCCCGAAAAACTTTGAAACTTCACCATTTTTCCCTTTCTTGCTCTGGTTCCTCTGTGGCACTGCCACTTCTTTTCTGACCCTGTTAATCCATTGTTGGGTCCTTCTGCTACTTGGAAAATGGATTTAAGACATGGAAATGGCTCGACAGAGTCGTTTCTTTTGCATAGGGTCTTTTAGTCTCTCTTGGCCCCCATCACTCCATTGTTGAGTCCTTCAAATACCTATTTACAGATCTCGAACAAGTTTTCTCGGTGTTCTTTCCATGTAGGGTCATGGCTGATTCAATATTTTTTGCGGGGGTGAAATATGGATAAAAATTTGGTGACTCACGGGGACATCTCTACTACTAGATGAAAGACCGGTGGCTCTAGGAGTATCCTTTAGGTATGGATTCTTCCCGATAAACATGAAACTAATATGAACCTTGAATATCTTATCCCCTGAGCCACTTTGAGCGACTACTTGCCTTTTTATGTTTTGTCGACCACGAGCTGTCTGTTGTAACACTCTTAATTTTTACAAGAAAAAAGCTTGAAACGAAGGTTTCTGAGAGTAGAAAATTGTTTTGACCTGGGGCTTCATCATCTGTGCCTCTGAAAGGACTGCATAAGAGCAACAAAATAGCACCACAACTATATATAAAACTTGAAATCATACATGCTCCAAATAGAACATGCAGAGCGTGCAAAGCACTTAGGAGAAAAGCAACCTAAACTATAGAAAGACAATGTGCACAAGCACTTAGAGGAATGAGAAATTAAACTAATATGTAAAGGGTGAGAACTTCCCTTTTAGTAGCAAGTGTTTAAGATGGATTCCATTTACTGGAATATGCAATTCATCACCATCCAATGTAGACAATTGGAAAGCATTGTTACTCTTTACATCTTGTGACCATGTAAGGGCCACTTGAAATGGCATCAAACTTGGAATGCCTTCCCAGTTTTGCTCGACCTGCATCCCATTTCAAAACCAGGTCTCCTTCCTAGAAGGTCCTTATTTTTCCCTCCTTTCAAAGAATTGCTTAGTTGAGGTTTGATTCTTCTCTATTTCTTGGAGTGCATGCTCTCTGGTTTCTTCCAATTCTATCAGCTCTGCATACCTAGCCTCCATCGGTTCAAATTCAGACATCTCTAGTTACTTCACAAGCTCCAATGCTGGCAACTCAAGTGATATAGGCAACACTACCTCTTTCCCATAAACAAGTTTGAATGGAGATCTTCTGTAGATCTCTTGGGTGTTATCCTATCAGCCCATAAGGATGATTTGAGCTTTGTGTGCCAGGTTCTCTGATTTTCATCAAGAGTTCTTCTGATGATCTTTAGCAGGTTCTTATTTGTGGACTTAGCTTGGCCATTACCTTGAGGGTAATAGTTTGATGAAGTGCTCATGTAAGTCCCATTCTTAACATCCCATCCTATGATCTTAGAACCTATAAAGGCTAATGCATTGTCTGATATAATGGTGGCTAGAACTCCAAATCTAGTCACTATCCCTTCATAGAAATCTAGTATACTAGACTCATTAACTTCCTTGAGTGCCACTACCTCGGTCCACTTGGTGAAATAATCTGTTGCTGTCAGAATCCATTTGTGGCCTTGGCTTGAATTTGGATTAATGACTCTAATGAAGTCAATCCCGTTGCATGAAATTTTGGTCGATCGTGAAATTAGGTGCAATGAAAGTGTCTGCTAGCTTTTCTTTGCCTTTGAAGAATGCACAATTTTTCCACCTCTTGATCCATGCATAGCAGTCACTAAACAATCTGGGCCAATAATAACATGCTTTCATGATCTTGAGTGTTGTCACCCTTAGAGCAAAATGGCCTCCAATTGTTTTAACATGGAATTCTTGTAGCACTCTCTCAACCTGATCTATCTCAATGCATCTCAGTGAGAATGCCATTGATGTCTCTTTTGAACAAGACACCATCAATAAGAACATATGGGATGGCTTGTAGTCTGAAATGTATCCTTTTTGCTTTATTCATCCCATGAGGACACATGCCTGTTTGAAGGAAGTGCACCATGTCTTGAGTCCAACAAGGAGTAGGTACATCATCATTTCCTTCCTCTTGATTATCTGTAGAACAAAAATAGCCTCCTTTTCACTATTTGCTTCGTCTTGTTGACCTGAGGCTAGTTGTTCACACAACCCCTTCCCAGACCAACTTAGTGACCTTGATCTCAATGTCATATTCCATGACACGAGTGATCCATCCTGCACATTTTTCATTCAAGATCTTTCTGAGAAGGAATTCTTTAACTCCCGCATGGGAGACCAATAATTGGATTTTATTATTTGAAACCAAATGCTTAAACTTCTTTAATCCTCTGATTACTGCCAGGACTTGCTTTTCAATGAAGGAGTATCTCACTTCATAGTCTTCTAGACCTTGACTAAAGAAAGTAATTGGTTGTTTGTACCTTCTTTATTATGTTGAACCAAGATTGTAGAAATTGTGTCACTGCCACCAAAGGCATACAGTATGAAGTCTTTAGAGAAATCTGGATTCACAAGAGTTGGGGCTTGTGATATAGCTTCTTTGATGGCCTCAAAGCTTTCCTTTCCTTCAGTTGTCCACTTGAATGCTAAGCTCTTCTTCAACATCAACGTTATTGGCTTAACAAGAGTAGTAAAGTTTGGTACAAACCTACGAGACAAAATTGATTTTTCCCAGGAAGATTTGAAGAGATTTCTTGTGGCTTGGCAATGGCAATGCTCTTATTACTTTAACTCTCTCTGGGTCAATTGCCAATCCTTCCTTTGATACAATATGGCCTAGAAGCCTGCCCTCATGGGGGTTTAATGATACCCCGAATCTCCTACATCTTTCGAAAACCCGCCCGAGGTGGAAAAGGTTTTCGTGGCATCTCTAGAGAACACAAGTAATGTCATCCAGGTAGATCAACACTATTTTGTTGATCAGCCCTTTGAATGCCATATCCATTGCCCTTTGGAAAGTGGGTCCAGTAGATAGACAATCCAAATGGCATTTTTATGTAGGCATAGGTGCCCATTTAGTGTTGAAAGTAGTTTTGAACCGACCATCCTCCTTCACCATGATTTGGTTGTACCCTGAGTATCCATCTAGGAGAGAGAATCTCTCTGAACCAGACACTACCTGCAAGATCTGCTCCATTGAGGGAAGTGGGTAGTGATCTTTGAGGGAGGCTCTGTTCAAGTCATGAAAGTCAACACACAACCTAATCTCCCCATTCTTCTTCCTAACTGGGACCAAGTTTGTGACCCAGCTTGAGTGTTTGATTGGAAAAATGATACTTGCCTCTATCAGCTTGTTCAGTTCTTTCTTCATCAGAGGCTCAATATGTGGGTTGACTAGTCTCTACTTCTGCCTGATGGGCTTAGTAGCTAGATCTAGCTCAATTGTGTGTTGGGATAACTTTGGATTGAACCCTCTTAGGTCTTCATAGCTCCAAGAAAATATATCTGGAAACTCTTGGCAAAGGTGTATGAATTCATACCTTTCTTGCTCGGTGGCCACCTTGCCAACTTGTAGTGTTTTGCCTTCTCCAACTCGAATTGGCTCTGAATCTTCCCCCTTGATCTAAATATTAGCTTTCTCTTTTCTAAACTAATCATTAGGATTGAAGATAGAATCCAATGTCACTAAGCCTCTGGGAAGTTTGTTTGTATGCGGTATACTATTTGGTTCTGTATTGCTGCTCTAATCTGCTTTGATTTCTAGCTAAGAATTTAGCCTCTTCTTGCAAAAAATTAATGATCTACTGATCATTCTTGAATACCTACCAACATGTGTCATTGTCTGGCAATGCTAGACTCACAACTATATGGATATGTTGCTATTCTTTGTCTCTTTTGATGTTGTTGACCACATCAAACGTTGCTCCAATGTGCAAAGTAATCTTGTCAAGAGCTTCATTCTCCTTCCTGGGTATGGACACAATGCTAAAGGCCTTGAAGTCCTCCATGAGATCCCATACCCTACTCTTGTAGTTCTTGAGCAAGTCATTCTTTATAGAATTAAGTCCTCTAACTTGATTGGCAACCAGTTCACTGTCACTAAATACTTAGAAATTCTTGATTCCTAGCTTCCTTTCCCAATGAAGATCATGGACCAAAGCCTCCTATTCAAAGAGTGTTATTTGAGTAGAAAGCGGAATCGAAAGCTGAATAATATTTCATACCTTTGGGGGACACAATCATAGATCCTCCCCCCGGCTCCTTTTCTACTCCTTGAACCATCAAAGAACAACTGCCATACCTCATTATCATCTTTATATTTTGGTTTAATTAGGTCGTAAAGAGGATGATTCTCTTCATGTAGACGATGTAGACACCTAGCTCATTCTTCCATCTCCTTATAGGGGTCAAAAGCATGACTTTTGTTAGCCCACTCATCGAGAGTCAAGTTTGGGATACATCCCACCTTGGTATTTGCTTCACAAGTGCTTAAGAGGTCTTCTTGATCAAAATTTGAGTAGTTGGCATTGATTGGGCTAGGCACATAAGATTCAATATGATAATCAACAATGGGTTCAGATCGATTGTGGCCTTTGCCCCATACCTTGTTCTAAAGAGCATATGTGACCAATCAGCTAGATAGATAGCCTCCAATTTTGGCAGTGAAGTCCCTAGACAAACACAAAGCAAAATGTGGTGGCAAATCTATGATTGATACATTCTACAAAACAGTCACATTGGGGTAGGCATGCAGAGTGAGGCTCAGATCCTTGATGATTCCAATAGTTTTCACTGTTGTCCCATCTAATTGCACTACCCCTCTAGAGATGACTTCATATTGGAGACCCAGTTGATCAGCTATTTGCTTGGGCATTACAGAACTACTTGCCCTAGAATCAATCATACAATTGTGCACCAATTTGTCTCCAATAATCAATGAGACATAAAATGGAGGAGGTCTCAGGTTCTTACCTTTTTGTTCTCCATGGTTCCTCCTAGGTTGAACTGCATTGGCAAGCACTCTCTCTTACTAGTTAGGGGTGTGATTTGAGCTTGACCAATTTTTATAGTAGTTTGAAATAGATCCCTCTTCCCTAGAATAGATAGTGACTCCCATAGTGAGATGTTCACACTTGTCCTCTTCATTTGCTCAATGATATTGAATGAGTTATCCTTTTACCACCCCTTCCCTCGCACATTTTTTTCTTGCACATGGGTTGTCACAACCGGTGCTTGAGTGGATCTGGAAGGTGGCTTGGATTGGTTCTGCACATTGGGAGTTACATCTGGAGCACTAGAACCTTATGGAGAGAAGGAAGGTTGAGGGTTTCCTAAGTTCAGTGGTTGGCCTTCTCTAATATTTCTCTTTTTGGACCGTGTATGTGCAGCTACACTTTGAGAAGGGGACTGATTCATCCCACAGAAGTCCTCAGCTTGCCAATTGACAAGCATAGTTTCACTGGGGTCCCTCTTGTTGAGCTCCTTGCTACTGATCTCTTTCTTGGCTAGGCTCCTGTGACACCATACTAGTTTACACCATCAAGGCCTGATTAAGTGCACCATTAAATCACATTGATTATTTATGTGGTTGATTGCATGGGAAACCCCAATCATATTCCTATGCCATATTGTTATGTGCTGGAACCAATGCTCTTGATGTTGAAGCTATATTTGGATCATATGACCTAAAAGGTCTAGCAACTTGAGGTTGTCCTTGGTTTTGGCTCTGATTTACAGCCTGAGATGGTGGTCTATTTTGATGATATTGGGGTCTAGCTTGATACTGGGCCTAAGGCTGATACGTCCTAGTATTTTGAGCTTACTACCTTTTGATGGTTACTAGCTCATTCCCCAAGTTCTGAAGTTTTTTCATGACTTCCTAGAGTTCCTTAGAGGTGTCAGATGATGATGTGGAGGCTTCATCCGAGCTTTGACTCCTAGGGGTTAGGTACAGGGGCTAATGTGGGCATTTGGCTAGTACATTGGTTTTCTAACTCGGGTACAAAGGCATGGATGGCCTAGGAGTGATTTTACTAGCCTGAATCAAACAATTCTCAGCCCCTATGGAAAGGCTATAGGCTGCAGGTAAGGTTGTTCCCCCCATTGACTGAATCATCAAAGAAATATCAGAATTTAAATCCCTAAGAAAGTATAAGAAGGCACCTTCATTAGTGGGCTTTACTGCTGTTGGAATCTTGTCCCAGGTTCACTAAAATCTGAGGTTGAAGTCTCGTCAGTTGCTCATTTGGGGCTCTCTTGATTGTTGTTAGTTTCTCCAACAAAGATAAGTTATCACCCTTTTCTCCAAACTGGTTGTGAAGAGCTGTGCATAGTTGGTTCCAATTTTGGATAGAGCATGCTTCAAGGCTCTGAACCATTGTGAAGATTTACCTTTGAGTGAAGAGGTGAGCAACTTGACTACAATGTCCATCTCATGGATTTCATGGATTATATAGACATTTGCAATATCTTGGACATGATCACCAGGAGAAGTTTGGTTTTCCCAGTGAAATATGGGATGCTCTTTAATGCTGCTATCGGGACTGGATTTTATGCATTTAGAGCGAGTGGGATGCTGCCGGTGAAATTGACATAAGGATTTGGCTGAGCCATCCTGATCGGCCTGAGCACCCCTCTTGATTGAGAGAATGGCCTGTTGGGAGGAGGTGTCAATAAGGCTCTGTTTGGTGGGGATAGAGACCTCTGGGCTCTTCTTCCTCCCCTCCCTCTGTCTGGGGATAAGTCTAGATAGACAAATAATCCCTCTTCTCTAGTTCTTGACCATGTTTGTATTCTTCTCATGAACTTGCTTGGACTACTGAAACCAGTGGATTTGTTTCTTTTGGAGTCGTCAGATGTGTAGTTTTTAAGAGCTTCTTAAAAGTTAGAATCACAACAAGTGCACATCAATCTTACTGTAATAAGATGGAGACTTCTCTGTCCCACCGGGCATGCCAAAACTATTAGTGCAAAATCACAGCACCCCTAAATGAGTTCTATAGATCTACTTTTATAAGGCGAGTTCATTTCATGTGATTGCACAACATTGAGATTTTTACGAAAGTATGGGACTTCGAGAATAGAAAATATCTCTAGAGTAAAGGTTGGTTCCTACTCCTCTGTTTATGTGTATGCATGAGATTAATGATGATCTATCCTCAATCCTATTCTAATTTGCCAAGAGACGAGTTAAAGAAGGGATGCAAAGAAAATAAAACTTAAGCTACAAGGTGATACACCAAAGGAGTGATGAACAATTTTTTTTCTGGTAGACACAAACCAGAAGAATGTAACACAAAAACATGCACAAATAACCAAAGTTGTAATGAAGGATTAGAAGACAACAATTAACATAGAAAGGGATGAAGATCACCCACAGAACATGTATTATTGCTCTCACGGCTTGATATGATGCATTACAATAGTAACAAGGCAAATTTGTGTTTACAGTCTATATGGGAGGTCTGAAACTCCATGAATCCCTTTTCTAGAAAGAAAAGGGAATCCTAAAAACAAATAATGTCCAACCCTTTACAATGAATCCCACCCTGTATTTATAGACTCAATCAGAGAGAAGAAAGAGAGAGAGAAGCGGGAAAAGTAGGTTGAAGCTCAACCACTGTTGTTAATGCCTCTGTCAAAATCTGCCCCAAAGCTGTCTTTATTACATCAATCTTTGGTTCGGTGTCTTGAAGGAAGAGGAAATGGCGGAACATATCGAATTTGATCTAGTTGTTGAGGCAAGAAGATCCTACATTAAATGCCTGAAGATGTTTCTCCATTTTTCACCCATCAGGGCCTCTCTAATTTAAATTTTTAGATCTCCATGGCGTGAGAGAAGAGATCTTTCCAACGGTGTCAAATTTGTAATATTTTGAGCCCTAAGTCAAAAGATATGCCCCTTCAAAGTTTGCATCAGGTCCGTACAAAAGGGTAGGAAAACAGATTTGAAAATCGGGTCCCCTTTTGATCTCCGAGACATGTGGCAGGTGAGCACTTGTCTAAAGGTGGCCTCTATATTTTTCTCTTGGAATAGCGCAAGGGTGACACATGGCTTCCTCCATTATCTCTCTTGATTTCTTTGTTTCTTAGCTAAGCTCTTTGCTCGGTGGGGTCATATTCATTGACCAGGGGACATGCGGTAGTCTGGCACACGTTTGAGGGCCCTTTCTCTAATTCACCCTTGAGTTAGTGCCTTTGAGACACTTGGCACTCTCCGCCGGCCTACCATTATGCATTGACTATTCAACCCAACTCTCCCCCTTTTTGAGACTAGACACGTGGAGACACCACTCTCGCTAAAAGCCTGATTCAAAATTTTCCTTTGAAAGAGCATCGAGTTGACACTTAGCAACCTCCACATATCTATGGACTATTCAACAGTCCATGCAACATTTTAGGGCTATGGACGCATGGAAGCTTGGCACTCGTTTGGGCTTCCCTTTTTAGATTCACCTTTAGAGAAGCACCATTAGGACACGTGGTTCTTTCCGCTGCCTCCTCCATACTTAGTTGATTTTGGACTCTTTCTGAATGGTCTTGAGCCCAAAAAACTTTGAAACTTCACCATTTTTTCCCTTTCTTGCTCTTGGTCCCTCCGCAGCACTTGCCCTTCTTTTGACCCTGTTAATCCATTGTTGGGTCCTTCTGCAACTTGGAAAATGGATTTAAGACATGGAAATAGCTCGAGAGTCATTTCTTTTGCATAGGGTCTTTTAGTCTCTCTCGGCCCCCGCCACTCCATTGTTGAGACCTATTTATAGATCTGAATGAGTTTTCTCGAGGTTCTTTCAATGTAGGGTCTTTGCTGATTCAATACTTTCTAAACGCTACAACATAGTACCTAGCAACTCATTGTGCCAAAGGCGTACGGATGTAGAAAGAAAACTAGCTTTGTTAATGGGGGAAGATCCAAATGATCCGTGAGTCGTTACAAGAGAAAGTGAGGACCTAAGAAATATAATGATTGAGTACCATGTGTTTGACACAAGCATCAACTTAGTGCATGTTGTTTACCATTTTTGAAAAAAAATGAATTTTACAATTTTTTTTTTTTTTTTAATTTTTATGAATTTTTGTGTTTTGAAACATATTTGAATGTTTTGATATTTTTAAAGTTTATACAAATGTTTTTTTGTTTTTAAAGTTTATACAAAAAAATTTATGTTTTTGAAAGTTTATATGATTTTTTTGTGTTTTTGAAAGTTTTCCAAAGCTATGTACAAGAAAATAAAGAAACATGGATGCCCCAACGTTAAATGGGATGTACAAGGGAAGAATGCCATGCATATGTTCAAGAAGGTGAAAATGTGAAGATGCCCCCAGTGTGAGATGGGAATATACAAATTCAAACCACACACATATATACAAGAGGATAGGTTAGATCAAGGCCAAAATAGACATGTTCAACCTGATGATGAAGACAACCATTGAAGGGCCGAGAAGGAGCAAGGATGCCCTGAGTGTAAGCTAGATAATAAGCCGCTAATAGAAAGAAGTAGAAGATTGTTTATTGAATGAAGGGAAAAATTTTCCCTCAAACATAATAAAAATGAAATCTTATACACATGGATGTTCTAAATGAAGCAGAAGAATAGGAAATGTTATGAAAAGATATGAAAAATGTAGCTAGAAGGCGGATGATGAAAAAGTGATTATCTCAAGGCACAAATCATGAGACAAGACATGCACTAAAGCAAGAGTTTGAACAAGGTCCAAAAAAATACACTTGGTAACATACTAATCATGTTTTCTCATAGAGATCTAGTGTGTGTACATGGAAATTAATTACCTCTTGGAGGGAATATTTTATAGACAACATATGAGGACAAACTAGCCAATGTGTAGGAATGATTTATTTTCAAAGGTGATTTGTGAATGGAAGGTGGAAGGAGAGCCATACATTGCTTCACTACTAGCCGACATCCATAGCCCCGATGGAGATGTATTTGATTCTAATCACAACATTTCTCTACTTCCATCCAAGCATTTATAGCCCCGGTAGAGATATTAGAAATACCCCAAGAGAGATTTATATATCAATTACTTTTTTTCTTTTTTATCTTTTGATTTTTGATTTTTGATGTCTAAAAATTATTTCAGCTCTCTCAATTGTTTTGACAAGGGGTTAAGAACCACTAATGGCTTGATGGAAGGATATGGAAGTGATTGTGATGATGAAATTGGCTAGTGTCAACAAATATGTCCAAAATTTCTTCACAACAAGTTTATTAGATGTAGATAGTGATAGGATATTTAAGAGGCCATTCATTCTTTAATTTACCAAGGTGATGAAAGAACAAAGTCAAACAAATACCATACGAGATATGTAGACACCAACTTTGGGTCACACTCCCCTTGTTCCCATTTTATAAGTTAACATAACGGGTTCACCTAACCATGGCCCCTTTACCCCACATTCATATTAATTTAATTACTTACAATTGAATTAATGTCCATCCACACATTATTGGTTAATTTAATTATTTTAATTAAATTAATTTACACCTCACCTAGCCACATCACCTAGACACCTCATCATGGACTTATTCTTGGTCTATTAATTAACTAAAAACTCGAGTCTCCACTTATCCTAACCAACTAAGACTTAGTCTAACCATAACATTAAATTCCTATTCCTTCTCCAACAAAATTCTTGCTTATCTAAGTGCTAACCATCACTTGATACCCCGTGATTGACAAGCAAAACATGCCAAAATTAGTCAAGATCTATTATTTTTGGTAAACCTAGGATAACCTTCCTTAACCGATGCTAGTTAACCCTCAACTAATGCCAGTCACCCTAACCATCATCGATTACCATATATACAGTTTGGTAACCTTTTTCCCAGGTTGGTCATTTTTTTATTTCAAATCTCATTTTTCCAAAGACTTGGAGCACTCGAATTTCTTTAGCACTCAGGAAAAAGAAGACACATGGGAGCACTACCAACATCAGTCACCATTCATCATCCTCTTCACGATCACAGATTCACAACAAAGAGGCACAGAGGTCTAAACTTCCACGGCATGAATACAATGGATCTTCTCTTTGGATATCTACTATCACCATCTTCATCACCTATGTTCTCCAATCTACTTTCCAAGTAAGTATTTAACATCTCTACACTGAATCTCTAGTTTCTTTGTGTAGATTTATTTATTCATCTCTATAGTCTATTTCTCTCCACACCCATATACTTCCTTCCTTCCATCAACCCATCACCTGATCATACCTAGAATTTTCACCCATTTTCCTCTCTCTAATCATCTCTAAGTCTTCAAAACCATTTTACGACCCCACCCTCACCATTTCCAACCTCTGTGCAATCACAGGAGTTTGGAAAACTAATTCTAAGAACTTTTGCTAATTTCCCCTTCTGATGCCGGTTAGCCATTCGACGTCAGTCACTCTGCCTAACCAGCATTAGTCAGTCATCCAACACCGATTACTGTGTCTATCCATATAGCTTAGACCAGTGAGCTAATACCCACTTCTCAATAGCCTATAACCATTTCTAATCCTTATCAAGCCTTACCCAGAGCCTGTACCAGACCTACAACTCAACACCAGCCAATCAAAACTCTTGCCTTGACCTTAAATAACCTTTTGCATGACCTTTCTTATTGTTTTGTATGATATACCTATATCGTTTCAATTCCAATAGGATATTTATTGTATGTATGATTTAACTAGCATAAATATTGTTATATAAACTTGGATTGACATCTTCTTCAGGAAGTATCATGCTTCCGGATCTAGCTTCCACTAGGTAGTCCACTCATTGTTTTTTAACTCTATTTGGTGGTATTGTTTTGTATCTACAGGTAGTTCCTCCTAGCCAAAAGGGAGCTCTCACATCTGTTTTGATCCAGAAGTCATCTACACACACATTCGACCTTGACCAACATTACAACAAGTATTCCTCCTTAGCCTTCTACCCTTATATGTTTCATTAATCTGCTTAGAATTCGGTGAAACAAGATAAATTTTGTAAAATGTGTGTGAATAAGCTAATAATAATATCATCGAAGGGATGAAAATGGTGGATGAATTACTAAGGACTAGAAGGATAGGGAAGAAATAACATCCATGTGTATGTAATATGTGATTGCAATGTTTGATCTTTGTACCTTTGATTTTTTTAATTTTTCAACATTTTCTCATTTTTTAATTTTTTAACTGTTTTATAATTTTTTGATTTTGGGGAAGTTATGACCAAAATGTCACTCTGTGTGATAAGATCCAACAATTATGTTTTCTATTTCCTTGATAAGGGATATGAAACACGTTTGTTTATCAAGCGTAATATTATCCCCGATATCGATGATCATGGTGAGTTCACACTCAACAAATGATTATGATTTGTTTTGAAACATGGGTTTCATATGTGGGAGCTTGAGTTCCCTATCCATAGGTTTCTACACTTTACACCATACTTGATGGGTACGTTGGTATGCATTCTGGAATCACATTTGATTTTGAATTTTATAATCATTTGAGTTGTTGGGAGCTTTGGAGCTCTTTAGAGTTTTGATCTTAGCTTGATAAAGAACCTGTCTAGGTTTCTTATAAGCTAATGCTTGACTTTTTTATCTCGAGAAGTGGGAGGAGAATGTGGACATTTAGAATTGATGAGAGAAATGTGAGGAATGATGGTGGGATTGCCACAATTTTTATAGAATAATAATGTGATGGATGAAAAGGATATGGTCTAAGAATTGAAGAAGATGGGCTACCAAGAGGTGAGCCATAGACATAAGATGAAGGGATACTAGGATGTGGCCCCAGAATAGAAGGTGATGGGCTACTAGGACATGGCCCAAGAATAGAAGATGAGGGGCTACCCAGAGGTGTCCCATATATAGAAGACAAGGGGCTAGTTAGACGTGGCCCCAGAATAGAAGGTAATGGGATACCTGGAGGAGACCCACAAGTAGATGATGAAGGGCTACTTGGAGGTGGCCCATATATAGAAGAAGGTAATGGGCTACTTGGCAATAACCCAAAGTGTGATTGTGATTGAGGAATTGTGATATCTAAAGAAGAATTGGGTGATGAGATGATGGACCATGGATAAATACTAGACCTAGGTATTTCATCACAGAATGAAGAATGTGAGGATGGAAGAATAAGAGGAGGATCAAGTTACATGATCTGAGGCTCTTTCTCTATTTCTTGATAAAAGGAATCAATATTTTCCCCACCATATGCAAATGCATCGAGGTATAAGGAGAATCCTTTCTCATGATTTATTAGAGGTATATCTTCATGTGAACCTATAAATGTCATGATCGCTCCTTCATTCTGAAAGAAATCAATCGGTATGGATTTTTTATCGACCACACGTGTGGTTTGACCTGGAAGAAAATGGTCTAACTATTGTGGAAGATTGAGAATATGTTTGATGATGATTGACATAAGAAGATGACACAAGAGGTGAATTAGAAATGGAGCTAGATGTCTCATGAATAGAATAATATGAAGGAGTGTATTAATGTGACTAATGAAAGATGAAATCCAAAGAAAGGGAGGACTGTGACTTAGGATTCATATTAGATGATTCATTGGAAGAATTAGGAGTTGCATGGATCTTCAAAGGAGGAAGATGTCATTGAGGCGAATGATAAAGGAGGTCCTGTGAGGAAAGGGAGGACCATGATTCAAGAATCACATTAGATGAATGATTAAAGGGGTCCTATGAAGAAAGGGAGGACCGTGTTACTTAGGAGTCAAATTAGAAATTTGATTAAAGGGGTCTTGTGAAGAAAGGGAGGACCGTGATTCAAGAATCACATTAGATGAATGATGGGGAGAGTTTGTGGTGCACACAAATCTTTAGAGGAGGAAAAATTTGTTTAGGTGATTAATTATTCCTTAGAAGAAGGTTGATTGGATGAAGTTCAGGAGACTGAGGAGAATCTGAATAATAGTTTGGATCAGAATAATCAGAAGAATTAGAAGAATCAGATGAATAGTTTGGATTAGAATCCTCAAAATCAGAAGAAATGTTTGGATTAGAATCAGAATAATCATACCACCGACCATGAGATGAAGGTGGGGAAAGGTGTATCCGAATGGGTTCTCTATCACAAAGAACCAAACATGTTTTAGTCATGATGGGCATCTGTTGACATGAATGCCTAACTTTATTCTTTATTCTCATACGTATAAGGAACCCCTGATAATCAATCATGGTTGGCATTTGTTAAGTCCAAATTCCTAGACCTATATAGTGTAATTGAACTCCTTGAAATAGAAGGAAGTTCCATGTCCATTGGGTAGCATAACAACAACCAAATAAACATTTTTACATAGATAGGGTGTACTTGTGTGATTTTCCAAAGGGGTTCTAAGGAAAACATACATCGTGGTAATGTAATTTCAACAATCCAACAAGGTTCGGACAACAAGTTGCAAGTGAAAATTTCAAAGTGGTTGATCAAAAATATTTTCCTTGAAAACATAAGTCTACAAGATGAACTATCACAAGGAACAATCATGAAAATTCAAAACACAAATCCAATCTACGAGGAAATACTCCTTATGCAAATGTGCCTCAAAGGTAGTTCGACGCAAGATGATCAACTCAATGTCAACACTTAAGTCAATTTTAAGACAAAAAGGTGTAATTATTAACAAAGGGTTGATGTGATTTCCAATCAAAGTATACTTATAGTGATTTTATATCCAAGCAAGACCAAAATCTCAAAAAGTGGAGGTTACGAATGTGAGTGACACAACAATACCACTAAGATACATTAAACAAACTTTGTGAAAAAGTAAGGTATTAATATTAAAATAAAAATTAAGGTATTAATATTAAAATAATGACAACAAACCAAGGTAAAGTATACTAACACATTTTAATATGTCAAGGTAATCTAAACACTTTTTGAAACAAACCAAGGCTAAAGTATTTAAAAGGAATTGAATATCTCGAGATCAAATGTCTATCAAAGAGACTTGGATATGTGTGTAGCGTAACACAATCTAGACACTTAGGCCAAGTTTACAAGAAACTAGACGTAAGTTTAGAAATAAGAGTTAAAACATGATAACAAGAAACATAACACTTTAAAGGAGAATCTAATGAAGAATAAATAACACAACTACAGATAAATATCTTGACTTGGATATCAAGATCAAATTTCTATCAAGATATGAACAGATCCGCTATGCTCAACAAATTTCAACATTTACCATCCATTTGCTTCAATCTAAGGACGAATGTAAAATGGGTGCAAAATTGGTGGACATAATCGATTGATAACACACATATTGTTGTTATTATTTTTATCGACAAAATGTCAAAAGAAAGCTCGAAAAGGAAGTAAATCAAGTGGGGTTGAAAAATACTTGGCCTCACTTCAAAAAAAAATTTCCTTGCCTTAGAGCGAGTGTAAAAAACTAAGGCAAAGTAACACTTTGCAAATTTCATGATGAATGATGCTTAGTTTTAATGAATGAATGGACTCTCCCCTTGTTTGACAAACAAGTTTTCAACTCCAATAAATTTATCACTTGGCGAAGGCTCTTTACAACAACGATTGGCTTGATCATCACAAGTCAAGTTGGCTCCTAGACAAAATGGATTTCCTAGGTGGTTCCCTCAACTAGGTGTTATAAGTTATTTAATGTGAGCTCGATTTACCAAGAAATTCTCACTAAATAGTCTTGGAGTATCTTCGATATACTTTACTCCCCTTCGAATAAAGTTAGCAATTAATGCATTCATCATGTATTCTCACTAGAGTCGTGATACAAAGAACTTTGACACTAAATATCACGTGTAAACTAGTCAAGTAGGTGTGCAGAGCACTTCCCGTTTCATCCACAAGGTTACCTCTTACATGGCCTATTTGGGGTTCCTAGGACCACCCCCATTGTTGTATCTTAAGGCTTATGCCAAAGGGGTTATGTCCTAGTTTAAATCAGACGGGGCATACCCTTATCCTAACTCGCAATTATAGTGTTTTGAATGTGGTGTGTTTTTTTATCTTTTATACTTAATGTGGTTTAGTTTCACACAATTTGGAAACTGTATCAAACTATATTAGTAGCTTGTTTCGATTCTCCTTTCTTTGACAAGTGTTTTTACTTCCTACACAAAGAGTTTAGTAGTTTTCCACACAAAAAAAAGGATAAAAGGAATTGAAACTTACACCTAATAGTTCCAAAACAAATCTAACTAAATATAGATCATCATGTTAATAACTAAAAGAGACTAAATATCAAAAACATGTATAAATTTTTAAAGGAAAATCAAACTAACATGTTAAACATTTATCCTCTACTCTTTGAAAGCTAAACTAGAAATGGACCTATATAGATCCTTAGCAATCAAAATGTGATTGTTTTTTTATCCCAAGGGTTTGAGAATGGATATTCATCAAGACATGGCTACACGGCCATTTTTATTCTCTCTATATGACTCAAAAGCTTGGATGGATGAATGCAAGATGAAGATACCTAGCTCAACACTAATGGAAGATGCTCAAAGATGAAAATGCCTATATTTTATGTTATATGCATGCAAAGGTGTGTCCGGAAAGGAAGGCGCTTGGTCCTTTATATAATCGAATGTTGGATAGATATGTGCAACTTTGGTGCATATGGGATAAAGTTAAAATAAGATTAGGAATGGATAAGGTTGTTTTATAAAAGGTAATCTTGATTTAGAAGAGTTTAATTTGTCATTACTAAGTCATGGGAGTTGGGGATGTTTTAATTAATCAAAGGTGATTAATTAATAAGTAGAGGTAAGATTATAGAAACTAATTACAGGAAAATCACTATGATTTGCAGGATGTGAGAGAGGAATTGGGTCGATAAATGGTAATTTATTGATTTAGGCTAGCAATCGTAATTAATTAAGAGTAATTAATTGACCTACGTAGAAATGGACATTAATTAATGAAATATCGTTAATCGACATCTTGAATGATAAGAAGGCTAATTAATTAATGAAATGTTGTTAATTAACGGATATGAAGAGGAATGTTAGCTAATTAGCATAAAAGCATTAATTATTAGGATAAATGATGAGAAAGAGGATAATTAGTGTAATTTTAGTATTAAAACTCTATAAGTAGATTTTAGGTTTCTACAAATTGTTTGTTATTGTATGCAAGATTTTCCCTTTGTTTTGTATGCACACTTGATTATTTTTGTGACCACTACAACCTTGCGTGTCTTGTAACACCATGAGTGGTGTCCCATGTTTACGACCTACTTTTCTTAGCCTATGTTGGTTTCTTGTGTGTATACTTGCATCCTAGCTTACACATTGTTTGTGACAGTCTATAAAACTCCATACAATGGTTTTTTGGGTGATCTGACACCACTGGCTGAAGTAGTGTAGAGAGGAAGGTATGATTTATCCTCTAACTTGTAATTGCTCTTAAGAATGCTATGGGAAATCCTCCCTGTAAAAGTCGTTGTGTATGGAGTTTTGTAGACTGGTCTGAACCCACACAATGTGTAACCCACTGTGTCATGGATGAAAATTGAAAATTGAACTGTACAAGATCTGTGTTGTATACTATGTTTGTAAACCCAAATGATTCCCCCTTCTTTGAGGGTGCATGTGACGTCATGGATAAGAGGATGTGACCAAAAAGAGTACCAACCACAAAAATTGTGTCCTACTGAGAGGGAGGGTATTTTATTGGTAGAAATCAAGGCATGTGTAAATAATGTGTCTAAGAAACAAGTGTTAGTACAAAAAGCTTGCATGTAAAAAAATTGTAAGCTACGTAGAGATTGTGTAAGATATAAGGTAAGGAAACATATAATAAGGCAATCATAGACTGTGAAAAGTGAGTTGCAAACATGGGACACCATTCATGGTGTCACAAGACATGTAAGGCTATAGTGGCCATAAAAAATAATCAAATGTGAACACAAAATTAAGGGCAAAGCCTACATACAATAATAGCAAACAATGACAAGAAATTACAAATAAACAAATAGCCATAGTATCAAGTAATCCTTAAAAACAAATTATTCACATGAACCACCCATTAACATGTTAGAAAGATACAAATATGTTAAAGCATGTATAACTCGATAAAGTAGAGTGCTAAGTACAAAATGAAACAATAACACCTATAGTATACGAAGGTGGATGCCCCAGAGCCACTATGGGATGGATAGTGTGCCAAGAATCCATGTTGCATGTAAAAACTCTGTATTTGCAATCACAACTAGAAAAGGATGTGAATGTGCATGTGTGTATGGTAAAGATAATGAAATACAAGAAATCTATCTAGCATGTGTAATAAAGTGAACATGTACAAGTAGATGTAAGTAATAGTAGATGCAATCAAGATATGCAAAATGTTGTGGATGGATGGAATGAAATACAAAAATGGACGATAAGAGCCATGTGCCCCTAAGTGAATGGATTTGTATGTAGTGAGGTTCATTATTTTATCCCCCCCAACAGTCAAGAATGAATCATAAATAAGAGTGCATCATTGGGAAATGGTCAACCTATGTGGTGTGTGTAGTGTGTTATGGTGAATGTGTGTGTGGTGATGACATGCGACCTAGAGATGATGTATGAAGATATGTGATGATTTATCCTAAATCATATATCATGATGAGATGATCAAAAGAGGTGGTGATGTAGCCTATGACATATACCACTACAAGATGATGGTGTAGGTGATGATTTAGCCTATAGTGTATGTCACTAGATGATTAATAGAATAAGTGAACTGATGATGCTAGTGTAAGTGATGATGTAGCCTATAGTGTATATCACTAAAATGGGAATTTTGCATGATGGAAAAGTTTAAATAATTAATGTGTGAATGTAACATGCTCCATTTGTGATGTATACCCTCAACAACCCAGTATGGACCGTGAGACTAGAGTGCATCATAGGGTAGTCATCACTGTGCAACGGGTACAAGTAGATGGGTAAAATATGTAGTATGTGTAGTGGTGGTAAGATGTAGTGTGATATGTTTAATGCCTATTATGTAGTTCTCGAGGTTCATATGTGTAGTATGACCCTCTATAGTCAAGTGTGAAATGAAGCACAAGAGTGTGTCATCAGGTAATGAGTGTTGTGTTTAGGCGTAGTATTTCTTAAGATGCATAACATTGAGTGGGTTTTAAGTGGTTTTCCTAAAAGGGTGGCAAGATGATAAACTCCACCACCGATTTTGTCAGTGATAATGTATGGACTAAGCCAATTTGGCTTGAATTTACCTTTGAGAGGGGCTTCAAAATTTTTATTCTTCTGATTCTCTTTTAAGACAAGGTCCTCAATGTTGAACTCACAAGAGATAATTTTATGATTATATGCATGTGCAATGTGAGATTGATATGTGTGAATATTTCAAGTGCTTGGACTTGATGTGAGTCCAACATTTCTAGTTCATGTAGGTGGTTTTCATGATATTCATTGTCTTTGAGAATGCCTTTGAGTGAAACACATAAGGAAGGGATTTCAAGTTCAAGCGAAATGACAACCTCAGCACCATAAACCAAGGTAAATGGAGTAGCATTAGTAGGTGTATGAACACTAGTACGATAGGCCCATAGAGCGTAGAATAAGTTGATTATGCCAATTATTACCACTAGAATCTACTATCTTGTGTAATATTTTGACAATGGTATTGTTGTTTGCCTCAATTTGGCCATTACCTTGTTAGTAATAAGGTGTAGAAAATTATTATTTAATTTTGAATTTCGAAAAAAAAAATAACGTCTTTATTTTTTAAAGAAGATCCATTATTAACAATTATAGTAGAAGGCACACCAAATCGTGTGATGATATGGGTGGTGAGGAAACCACAAATGTTAGTACCAGTGACCATTCACAAGGGAGTTGCCTCAACCCATTTAGTAAAGTACTCGGTGGTAGTAATAATGAATTTGTGTCCTTCGATAGATTCAAGATTGATCATACTGATGAGGTCGAGTCCCCAAAGAGAGAAGGGCCAAGTTGGCATGATTGGCTAGAGGTCATATGCGGGTGCATGGTGGAGGTTACCATGTTTTGGAACTTTTCAAAATGACTAGAATATTCAAGGCAATCCTGCTCCATGGTAGGAAAATAATACCCTTAACATAAAAGCTTTTGTGACATAGCCTTACAAGAAAAATGGCCACCACACATGTTTTCATGTATCTGCGAGATAGTAGTGGGGATATCTACAAGTGCTAAGTAACATAATAGTCAACCATCGATTGCATGTTTAAATAATTTTATCCCAACAATGACATAGTGAGTAGCCTCACATCATAAATGTTGAGCCTCATGAGGTTGCAGATTGTCAGGGATAGTTTTCTTATATAAGTAATTGTAAATAGGTGTAAACCATTTGAGTTGTTTTGAGTGCGTGTTATGGTGCAAGCTGCAGAAGGAAATGCAGAGATATAAGGATTTCATAAGTGTGTAATTTGAATTTTGTTTGTTCATAGGTAATATCTTGTAGGATGAGTGATGTGGCACTAGCCATAGCATCTACATGACAATTATCCTTACGAGGAATGGTAATAATGGAATAGGACTCAAATGTAGCCAAGAGATATTTTACAAGTGTGTTGTATGGAATTAAATGCTCCTCCTTTGTGTTATAGGTATTATTTACTTGATTTATGACTAGCTAAGAGTCACCATGAATGCACAAATTGTGAATGAGGAGATTTTGAGCAATGAGAAGACCCAAAATAAGGGCTTCGTATTTAGTGATGTTATTTGTATAGGAAAACCCCAAGCAGTATGCAAAGGGGAGTGGGTCACCTTGTGGGGTGATGAATATTATCCTAGCTCCAGTGCTTATAGTGATAATGAGAGCCATCAAAATACATTTTTCATGTATGTTGCTCAACATTATAGGTAGTGAAATCATCGCAAAAGGAGTCTAGAGATGGGTGATGCATCTAGCAAGGGTGTCACAGTTAATTGATAGATATAACTTATCCTTTGATTGCTTTATGTGGGATGAATTTGAAATCAAATCAGTGAGAAATATAGCCCAACATGTCAGACATCCCGAAATATGTGTATGAGATAAGAGGTATCATAATGGATCGATTTTGGTAATAATATGTACCTCATTATTGAGGAGATAGTGACACAATTTATCCGCAACGAAGACAAGGCCAAGACATAGCTTTTCAATGTAGCTATAGTTATATTCATAAGAGAGTAGCGTGTGAATGATATAGTAGATTTCTCTTTCACATTTAGCATCATCGTGTTGTGATATTAAAGCACCTACTACATGAAATGTAGTAGAAATGTACAATAAGAACCATATGAATAGTAGTATGAGACCGGGACTAAAGAATTACCTAAAGTGCATGATTTTGTGTCTACACCAACAAGCTTAAAATTAGGGGAAATGGTTGAGATATGTGGGAGAAAGACACTAAGAAGCTCAAAACACGTGATGTGGCCTAGAATCTACCATGAATAACCGGGCATTCTAAGCACATCACCCGGCTCAGTTGAGTGCTCACCCGAAGCACCCAAAGGTATCGAGCCCCTCTTTAGGGTTGTTTGTGCATGATGTTAGCGCATTGCAGATAAAGCATATTGAGAACCCACAAATAACCATAAGCATTCGAAGAGCATAACCAAATCTAGATCTTATATAATCATGAATTAAACAATAACTATGATAAGATTAACCATGTAAGAACCAATTACAGTCATATTTAACACCATTATTCACCCAATATACTTCATTTTATTAAACATAGTAAAACATGGAATCTTCTTACATTACAAATTATAACCATAGGTTATGCGCACATTAGATCCGGAAACATAACTCTATAATAACTCATACATAGTCTCTCTCTCTCTTAAAATACACAATTCAATACATATTTATAAGGGTGGGGACTTTCCCTTCACCACTTACACACTTCCCAAAATAGGTCGAATGATGAAAATAACTAGGCACCTTTACAATACTATGCACACATGCAAGTGCGCTAATAATAGATCTCCTACAGTTAACTGGTAGTCGTAATCCTATTATTATCCCAAACTCGTGCATGGTGCTTAGTAGATGCTCATCCAAAATAGCATTTGCATGTCACACAAGTCTCCATCCCGTTGTGTGCTCTGCACGTTATCTCCAAAAATAGCTTGCATCCATAAAAATGGCTAAGTTCTGAATCAACTTGTCTTGGTGCGCATTTCTCTCCCTATCCTTACTCGCCTTCAAATGCACCTTGTTCTCATGCATGAATATTTTGTGTCTTCTCCTTAGAACTATATGTCCGGTCAACATTACCCCACACTAATGTACATTATCGTCATGGCAATGGGGCTCCTTATGATGTTCCCAAACAATAAAGAATAAGAATTTGAAAGAATGTAAAGAATCATTGTACAAAGAATAGACTTCTAATCAGTAAAGCACACTCCACGTCAACCGGGAGGATCAAATCAGATATTCTACTTTAATCTCAGCCTCCAAGTTTTATACTACTCCCTGAGACATTTTCTTTACAATATGAAGCCACATGGTATTTACCTATGACCATATCTCTTGGTCATTTATCTTGGTGAGAAGATGCGTGGCTACCCGCACCAAAGGTAACTTCTTTAGTTTATCTATGTCCATGCCGCGTGGACCTTTAGAGTATCCCAAATCCTTGTTGGTGGCTACCACTACTGCTTTATCGGGTAGATCACTTACTAGGTCTATCCCGGTGCCCTTCAAACCTATTAGTGTCAAAACCGGGGCCGTTATGATCCTAACTCTCCTTCTAGAAAAATAAAATAAGTCCTCATGGACTCGGCTCATTAGCCATTCATATAAGGGCTCATATTTTCAAAAATATGGGAGCTCATACAACCGATAGAATCCTACTCGCTTAAGCAATTTTTCCCAGATCATCATGGATCGGCATATCTTCCACTATATGCTTATTAGTCTTCTTATTTAATAAATCATACAACTCTCCCTTATTTTTAGTGGTACATTGGTTGTAGTCACTTATTTTGCATTTGTGGATGTGGGAATCCCACTCTTATCTAATTATTACTCCTTCCGGCATCGTATCTCTAAAAATTGCTCTAAGAGCAATGCCAACTTCAACTTCTACCTTCTTCTTTCCTTTTGTGCTCGCTACATGTGCTTTCTTTGGTACCATCGTAAAATCCCCCTTTTATCTTCTATGACAAGAAAACACAAACCCTAGCTCAAAGTTGCATGCCCTAGCTTGAATCCGCATGCCCTAGCTCCTTCTCAATGCTTCTGCTTTTCTCAAACCCTTCACCAATAGGGACGCAAGCCTCTTCTATGCAATAGTCTTCTCTCCATGTCTAGTTTCACAACGCTCCGTACTTCCACATGATTCATTCAGCTCAGTCGCACTCATCTCACTCAAATACTTGTGATCATAAAGGTAAAAATGAACCCACATCACGTCCCTATATAGATTTTCAAACAGTTAGTGCATTTATTGCTCCTTCAACTACCAACAATCCTCTCATTAATTGACCATTTCCACAATCTCCATGTGGTACATCTTCTCACCCGCCTATAACCTTAGCGCGCCTTCCTACCTTTTAGATACAAACTTCTCTTCAGCATGCTTCCATGCACTTGAGTACCTCTCCACCGCACCTTCCCTAGTATCCTCCATGGCCACTTCTTACCTCGCTTTATACGGTTCCTTCATTTATCTTCGTCTTGAGAAGCAACCTTTTTCTAACAACTCATTTCTAAACTTAAATAACACCTCGTAAACAGCTTTTTTCTCATGTGTACCCAATTGTGAATAAAAAATAACAACCACCACACCACACCAATGGTATGTGCAATCCTCTGCAGATAAAAATACTTCAGATGATAATTATCTTCCAACGCGCAAATGTTCTTATTACACAAAACACCAAACTAAATTGACAAAGCATAGTGACAAAGAAGGAAATAAATTAAAGGAAATACAAAAAGTAAAACCTATTCTAAATGGAAATACTACCTTATTACAAACACCAAGAAGACTTATTTATAGTAGGGCTTCAACCTAATCCCATTGAAGTAATTGGGTAACCGTATTCCATCAAGCGCCTAGCACCTGATTCAAGTATATGAGTGATAACATATGGTCCCAACCAATTCACTTTAAAGCTTTCTGGATGGCGCAAAACTTAGAATCATAAAGTAGCACCATTTTTTCAACCTCAATATTTTTGTCCCCGATGTGTATGTCATGTCATGCCTTCTCCCCGGCATTTTCCCGCTTTTAACTCCAACTTGCTATGGCGCGCCTCTCATCCAATCAGTATCAACTTTTTAATTCTTTCTTCTAATGTTTTCTCATTATCTAGTCCTCTAAAGCATGCGTAATACAAAAAGAAGGTAGCATGAACTCCATCCGAAGAACTATGTCTATGCCAAACACCAAATAAATGGGTGTGGCCTTATTTAACCTTTTGTAGGTTGTTCTATAAGCCCAAATCACGGAAGAAACTTTATCATTCCAATCTTTCCTTCCAACATCACAAATTTTTGTCAATGTCGGCTTAAAATCTTGTTCAAGGCCTCAATAGTACCAAATTCCTAGGGATGATAGGGTGTAGTATTACGTGCGCAATCATAAATTCATTCAATAGTATCCCGATTGTCTCATTCAAAAGTGTGTACCCATATCACTTGTCAAATTTAACGTGACATCCAGAGAAAGTTGTCTTCTCTTGATCTTCCTATGTAATTCTAACCTAATAATACCTAGAGAATCCATCTCGTAAAAGAATAAATTTCTCACCCCGCAACACCTTCTAATATTTCTTTTGTGAAAGGTGTAGGAAAAGGATCATTACACATACAAAGCATTTAGTTCCCCGTAATCCACATAAATCATAATCCCACCATATTTATTTATACTGATTACCATGGGGCTAACCCACTTTGATTCCTCTAGGGATTAATGATGTCATATTTCAACATTTTGTCAATTTCTTCTTTAACTTTTACGCACGTGTTAGGGTTCATTATGTAAGGTCTCTTCCTAACCGGTGCACTCCTTCCTTTAGCTTAATCTTAATCTCTCCTAATGACTCATGGTAGCCCCTAGGAATATGTCCTAAAATCACGTAGTAAATAATTTTTCCACTTTAGATTCAGATGAATAATCCCCAATTATCGTGCATCTTTAGGTTCAAAGCATCCATGTCAATGTTCACTTTCTTGGTCTTCATAAGTGCATGGTAGGCACGCGCGTTGTGATCAACATTGTCTAAAACCTCATGTGTACCTACTAAATGATCGATATCCAGATTTTCTACTTCTTCATCATCCACTAGGTAGACCATCTTACCTTTTTCCTTCTCAAAGCAAGTATGCTTAAGTAGTGTAGCATATGTCTCTTCTTCTGCGTCAAAATGTGATCCTAAGTCTACCTCACCAAGTAACTTCTGAACGAGTTCCTCAGCTTTTGCACTATATCCCATAGTTAAGTGCTTTATAACCCTTAATTCCTCTCGCCATCGTGGGTTTAGTAGAGAAGTAGTCAAAATTATGGATCATTCTTGCAATCAAACCCCGCCAATGTCTAGTCTCCCTATGTAGTTCTGCATAAACATACCAAGCACGTGCGCAACCTTATAAAGTGGAATAAAACTTATGCACCCACAGGGATGGTGGTAAAGTTTCCTTCCCCTCTCGTCCAAAGCCTCTCACACTACTTTGGATGTGGGTCTTTGAGCAGGTTGATTACAGAATATAAGACAATTTGAGTAGGTTTATTTCTCCGAAAAATCAAGTAGTTAGGGAAACTTTGATTTCATTCCAGTCTATAAGATTATCCTTGTGAACCATCCACCAACGTAATGATGTCACGTGTAAGATATATATTAACATATTTATTCTTTCAAATCAATTTGTCCATTATGTCTCCATGGTGCGTAGGAATACTATAGGGCCTCCTTCTCTAGTGTACCGAGGTACTGATTTGTTGCCTATCCTCCTAATACAACGAGGTTTTCTTCTTTGTGCAAATGTGCTCCTTACTTCGTGCCCAACCATCTCATAAGTGTCATGAGCCCAATTATCACAAGCAATACTTGTGGTATCACTAATAGACTATGCATCTTCCCACTGGAGGATTCCTTCCTTAGATGGCTTGAGTACTTCTGGGTCCTGAATGGTGCATACATAAATCCTGTTTAGATATTCCTCACTCAAAGGTTCAACATAAGGCACATATTTCCCATCTATTAAAGGGATAATAAATCTTTCCTCCTTGTTCTCAAAACTTATATATCCCTTATTGAACCGTAAATCAACATTATTTGTATAATACCAAGGGCACCCAAGTAGAGCTAGGAACTTGTCTTCTTCTGCAAGTGCTAACACCTCATATTCCCCCGTGAACTTGGCTCCTGTATAGTAATGGAAGCATCCTTAAAAACTCTGATGGGAGTAGCCTTAGTTCGATTAGCCATAAACAACAAATTAGAAGATGGTTGCAATGGAGGTCTCCCCATCTATACCCATGCATCTAAAGTAAGCACATTTACTTCTATGTCGTGTCAATCAATATATTACTCAAGAGCCATCCATCCACAAAAGCATTGAGTGATCTCCTTGTCATAATCCAAGCTATGAGGGGGAATATTAGCTGCAGGATCTTCCATCCTTTCTCAATGTCTACGCATGGAATGTTCTCCTTTAACCAATTTCCTAGTAATGGAATAATATTCTCCCCATACAACATCTTGCATACCTCTCTCAAGTCATGAATATTTGATTGGACCATCTCTGCTATCATCTTATGTTCTGTCTTCCATGATTTCTCCTTTAAACATCAGATCTCACCTTGAAGATTTCTGAGTACCTCCATGGTTTCTTGATAAACCTCCTTCGATGTGTGTGATCCAAGTACCTCACATGCAAGACCTCCTCCTTAGTGATGGTAGGATTATGTTGTAACACTTCTCTCGGCATGTATAGCTTCAGCGCATGTAGTAATCTTCATAGGTAATACCTTAGGTTACAGTGCCAACTTTGGCATCCATTGATTTTCCACAGTGCATTGTATTCTAACCATCTTTATGCCCTTGTTCTCCTATTTATGTTGTTCGATAATATTTTCATAAAATTGAGCATTCCTCATAACTGTGATTCTTCCCACATAAAGAACAAGTAATATTCTAAGAATATTCGCACTGTAATTATCGGGAGATCCACATGTAAAGAACATTCCACAAGGAAATCACCTTGTTCATCACCACGGTCATGATCTTCAAATCCACCACAGTATCCATGACCTCTGCCACATCCTCCTTCAAAGTGCCCTTCATTCTAATCATAGCACGCTTGATTTTGATCCCAATCTTGGTGCTCTCCTTTACCCTTAGAGTTATCTGATACTCTTGTTTGTCACACACCAATATCTATAACATCATGGATTTGGCCAATCAACCTGCAGTCTTCTGTATTATGAGTCGTGGACTAGAAAATATTACAATAGCAAGATACATTCTTCCTTATCACGCATTGTAACAATGGGAAGTGGTTGACATCATGGTTTAAATGACATATCTCACAATCTAGAAATAATTAACGTATGATCTATAGGGACAACTATCATTAGTGTGCCCTTCCACTTCATAATTTCTACACCAAATTCCATTGCACGTCTCATATGCTAAATTTTTTGATAGTTTCGCAACTCCTTTGTCATAGTTAAAATTTGTGCTTCCATGAATGGGCTTACTCCAGTGTCTATACTTCCAAATTCTTCAACATGCAAAGTTTCTTTAAGTTACGCGTGCAAAGTTTCTTCAAGTTCTTCGATGTATGTATGTCTTATGTGACAAAGACCTTCTAAAAGGTGTGATCAAAACTCCAACAAACCATTGTGCATGCTGACTTGCATGAATATCATAAGAAAGTTTAGACAACAAGTGTTTTGAAACGGTCATCATACTCCCTAACACTCTCAGTAGTTCCCTTCTTAATATCCTTGAGTGCGCTTATACTCTTCTCAAACTTAGGGATATGAAACTCCTTAAGGAAATCATCCTTTAATGTTTCATAATCTACGCAAGTCTAATCAGGTTCAAACTTCATGTACTAATTGTGTGTGCATCCCTATAATGTAGTGGAAAATTGATTGGCCTTGTGCTGTCGAAGCTATGATCCCTTTTGCATGCCACAATATCTCACACATGTGTACATGTTTAGAAGCATCTTCTATGCCCCTATACTTTGGAATATGTAGAGATGTATCCATGTAAATGTTTTGGGGTTGGTGCGGACCATGCCCACCTAATCCAGAACCTCCTGTGTTACCTCTACCTCCAAAACCACCAGATCCACTAGAACTAGAGCTACCTATCCCACCCGATCCTCCACCCGTATCCAGATTCGGCCCGGTGGATGTACCGCCCTGTGTCCCAATAGTGGTACTAAACTAAACCCCCATAGTTTGTGAGGTGGTACTACTCCTAGAAGTGAGTCCAAAATTCGGCATGCTCAAATTTTGTGCAGATGATGAGCCCGAAAAAAAGGTACCTGCAAACAACAAAGAATATTTTTTTCCGTCATAGACATATTTTCCACCTAACTTACTCCCGCTCTCCTACTACCCAAACTAGCGTACTAACTACCAGATGTATTGGATACTAGAAAACCAAGCGCAAGGGCTAGGTTTCTAGGTAGATTCAAATGCGCACTGTGGCCCATGTCATCTCTGCTGGCACACTTCCACGTGAGGCCAAGGAGGGTTCCCTATCATGCTTGCCCAAATGGGGGAGTTCCAGATGCTTTGGCTCCACACCTCCTGCGTGAGCTTCAAATCCTTCACGAGCCATCTCTCTCCTCAACACCATCCACTCTACAACATCACGCTGCTTCTCTATCTCCCTCTCATGCACCTCATTATACTTAAGCCACCTTTCTTCTCTCTGCCTCTCTGCCGATAGGTCTGCCATCTTTCACCAAACTCCGCTTTTGCCCCCATGCGTGGTGGGGTTTAGTTAGCCATCAATTTTTTCTTCCAAGTTCAAGGTTACCATTAAGATTTTGATCACCAATGGGATGCCTTGCAAGTAAGTTCCTTGGATATCATAAAAATTGGAACTCAGCTATCTCCAGAAAGAATAAGTGGAAATTGAGTACTCCAAAATATAGTTGTTCAAAACACCACGGAACCAAGTATCCACAACACATGTCCAAATCAGATCAGCATCATAAAGGGCCCTGAAATTATTCTGCGTCCAAACAAGTGGCGATATCTCCAGATTCCATTTAGAATAATAAGCAACCAGCCACTCATATAGTTCTACCGAAATATAACAAAGAAGCTCTCATACAAAAAGTCATACAAATTTTGTTCCACCCACGCACGTGCGTTGAACCTAGATCTAGTGCTAAACCTCTATGTGTACTCTTCTTCCATATATTTTATCCACTCCTCAACAATCGCTAGGTTCAACTAATACGTCTTCATTGCAAACCATCTTGAAAACAACTGAAAAAGAGGTCCCATCAAAGGAACCAATGATGCAGCCTAGAATCTACCATGAATAACCTGTGCACACCGACACATCACCCAACCCGAGCTAAGTGTTCACTCAAAACACGTAAAGATACCAGGCCCCTCTTTAGGGTTACTTTTGTAGGATGTTAGCGCATTGAAGATAAATCATATTCAAACCCACAAATAACCATAAGCATTCTGAAGAGCATAACCAGATCTAGATCTTAGATAATCATGAATTAAACAATAACTATGATAAAATTAACCATGTAAGAACCAATTATGTCATGTTTAACACCATTATTCATCCAATAGACTCCATTATATTAAAAATAGTAAAGCATGAAAGCTTATTACATTACAAAGTATTACCATAGGTTATGCGTGCATCGATCCTAAACATAACTCTATAATAACTCATACAGTCTCTCTCTCTCTCTTAAACTACACAATTCAATATATATTTATAAGGGTGGGAATTTCCCTTCACCACTTACGCACTTCCCAAAATAGGTCACATGATGAAAATAGCCATGCACCTTTACAATAATATGCACACATGCAAGTGCGCTAATAATAGATCTCCTACAGATTAAATAAGAATCGTAATCCTATTATTATCTCAAACTCGTGCATGGCGCTTAGTATACGCTCATCTAAAAATAAAATTTGCATATCGCATGAGTCTCTGTCCCATTGTGTGCTCTACATGATATCTCCAAAATAGCCTACATCCATAAAAATGGCTAAGTCCCGAATCAACTTGTCCTGGCACATGTTTCCTTCCATATCCTTCGCACCTTCAAATGCGACATGTTCCCACACTCGAATCTTCTATGTGTATTCTCCTTAGAATAATATGTCCGCTCAACAACACTCGTATAGAATTGGTAGTTTGAGTCGTGGATAAAGCACACGTAACCATGGGTTCACGCAGATCGATGGTTACACAACCGTCGTGGTGGTTGCATAATCACCGCTATATGTAGATTGGTGGTTACATAACTGTTGGGGCTGTTACGGAACTTCTCGTGTCAATTACTTAACTAAAGGGAAAAACTCTAAGGAAAAGTAGAGAAAAGTGTTTGCAAAGTGCTGTAAAGCTAAGGAATCGAGAAGTACATAAGGATTAGTCACATAGGCATGTTGTAAACAAGGAAATGGGACTTGGAAATCATCATTTGTTTTGGAAAAGAAATTTATCATCATAGGGGATTTTTACCATTCCACCAATGTAAGCACCATGCAATTTTGGGTGTGTACACTACCCTCACATTAAAAAAATTTAATAGGCATAAGTGGTCATGAAATTTAATCCTCTAGCTTGACTTGTAAAAGCGTATTATAGATATGAAGCCACATGATTATATTCAATACTAGTGACCTCCTCAGTACCTAATAAAGATCAATTTTATCCTTTATTAAAGGAACAATAAAATAATTCAATAAATATACCATAGGATGAAATATATGAAACCCTAAGTAAAAACCCCATATTGATGTTCAATTAACATAACAAGAATTTCACACATTTAACACCAGATGAATAACCTATTCAAAAATTCCTTATCATCCTTTCACAAGAACATTTGGATGATAATAATGATTAACTTATAAACTACTATTAATTTTTATATTAAAATTAGTTTTTAGTGGAAAAATAAAAGACAATAATTACTATTAGTGTTTTATCTCATTGTAGAAAAACCACTACCATATATTAGAGTTAATGTTAAGATATTACAAATTTGGTGTTAAATTATAAGAAGAAAATTTGACCACAAAAATATAACACCAATTTTGTATCATCTTACAAATAAACACTATTATATTGGTGTTAAATTATATGATGATACCAAATTGGTTTTATATTACAAAAAATAGAAATGAACAACAAAAATCTAGTGTCCTCATGTTAAATGTGTGAAATTATTTTTGTGATTTTTCTCACTTTCCATAGGTGTTCCAAATCTAACCCCATGGCCTATTTTCATCAAAAAAGAAACTAATTCTCCTAGCCTATTTGTCGAGTTGTATATATTGTTATATGCTTTGTTAGATAATGAGTAGTTTAGGTCTTCTTTTTGCTAAACAAGTTCTTTGCGCAGACTCGCATGTTTCACCTTGAAATATGTATGATTTTTTTTTTGTAAATAGTTTTTGTTGATCCAATCTTAGGTACTTATTAAATACAATGCTTTTATATTTCCATATATAAGGATTCTAAGTTTTTAAGGGCAGTTTCCAAGAGGAGGGGATACTAAAATGTCTTCATGATCAATAGTTGGGTTGGTGACCTCTAATTTGAGTTTAAGGCTGCAAGAATTTCTATGTTTCCAAAATTTTGAGGTAGAAATTAATAGTCAAATTCAAGACAAAATACAAATTAAAGGTTTCAAACGATATTAGGGTAAATTTTCTAATTTTCGGGAAAAGTTTCAAGTTCTAGGTAGACTCTATACTCAATAGACACAAAAGGCTACCGATCATTCCATTCAACATGCAAATGACCCCCGAGATATTTCAGAAATGTTACTAAAATGATCACACACTCCATTTTTAGGCAAGTGATTTTAACTTAAAAACTTTGGGTTTTTAGGCGAGTCATACAGGCAATTTTGGGGCACTCTTATGGTTTAAACTTATCAAAATATCATTCCTGTTCTTTTTAGAGTTCATACGGGAAAAACCAAGAATAAATTACGATTTTGATGGTGTTCAACCTCAAGATGTTTAAAAACATTCAAAACATTTGGTTTTTCATTTAAATGAGATTTTTAAACTTAATGAAGCAAAGAAAGGATATATGGAAACAAACGATATCTCTAAAACCTTTGGACTTAACCAATTTTAAAGCCATAAAAATGCTTTGGCAATGAATTAATGACAAAGTGTCAAAGGGGGACACATAGAGCTCATTGGCCTTCCCACTATAGGGAAATGAACCAATTATTGTCAATCTTAATGTAAGAGGTTGTTAGAGCCACCTAACAATCATAATTATTTTTAAAAGCACCCTTTAATAGAGCATGATTTTTTTAATATGCATATTTTCTCTTACACATTTAAATTATGTGGAGAATATATTTTTAAGGGATTTAAAATAAGTACTTTTGAATACAAAGGAATTTAAGGTAACCCATTACTTGAGAATAAAATCACCTTTTATGGGTTGTCTATGTGTCACCATTTCATTGGTTAGTTTATTGATGTGACTTGATGTGACTTGCTTTATTGGCTAGTTTTTATTTAACTTTTAAGTTTAAAAGTGACATGTGCTAACTTTAATTCAAACAACTATTGGTACTTTGTTTCACATATCTACTCACGGTCATTGGCCCATGCACAAGCATTGGCTCCTTTCCCTAAACAAGGTGATTGAGACTTAACTACCATTTCATATTTTAGAATACTTTTTTCTTGTGGCTTACATGTGTCACTTATTGATTCTTGGGACTCCCACAAACTCTAAAATTTTGGTTAAAAGTATTAAAATATTATAGGGAACCGATACACACCAAGTGGCATCAATCGATGAGGCCAAAGAGATGTTAAAGCCTTGAACTTAGTAGATTCCTTAAAATGATATTAAAAAATGTCACTTGTTGACAATTTAAATCTTAGCCATCATTCTTTCGACATTCCTCATAAGTTTTGGGACTTAACCCTCATTTCATGGTTTTTAGTGATTATGATGGATGTGTTATCCATTTTTGCACCCCCCTACAAAATGGATTAACACAAGGTCTAGGCATTGATAGTTAATGGGGAGTAGTTTATAGGGTGTCTCGCGGCGAGTTGGTGAGCCACGGTGAGGGTTTAGAGCCATATTTGTCTTCGCTCGTCAACCACGTGTCGATCACTTTCCTCTTATCATGCGACAACGTACTTTATTGTTGCATGACATCGTCCCTATTGATGCACGTCAACACCCTTGTTGACACACATCAATCTGCGTCCTCCTTGACTCGCATCAACCACATCCTCCTTGACGCACATCAACACTCTTGTTGATGCGTGCAACCACATCCTCCTTGACATACATCAGCCATTTCTTCGACGTGCATCACAACTTTCCTCTTGACATGTGACAACGTACATTTTCTTCGAACTCCAACTCCCTCCTTTTCACATGTCATTCTACCTTTCCCATCATCACCGCCTTCTCGTCACATGTCTATGTCGCTTCCTATCGTGCATCAAAAACCTTTTTGGCCGACGCACATCATCCTCCCTCGTTGTCGACGACAACATTTCTTCGTCGTGTGACACCATTCCTCTATGTTAGTGGTGAATCTTCCCATTTTGTCGAGCGTCGGTTGGTGGTTTATCAAGCAACAATAAAGAGTTTTAGTACGTCCAGGCATTAATGACATGCGACAAGGTAGCTCAACAACTAGATTAATGAGGTATGGCACCCATGTTCTTCGTGTAAGCAAAGTACCATTGGAAAGTGAACTGGTATGGTTTCCCATACCTCCGTATGGAAAATTAATGAAAGATGTTAGTTGGTAGCTCCTTTTCTCTATATATATATGTAAGTTCCCTTCATTCAAGGGGATATTTTTTTGACATTGTAAAGGAACTCTGCCAAATTATTCCAGCACTTTTGTGAGTTGCAGGCCTCAAATTTATGCATTTTGTGAAGGATTCTTGCCTTGTGCCTATATTGTAATGGATTATGCATCATTTTAAGCAATAAAATTAGTGTTTTGTGGCTCTTCTTGCCCTAGCTTGATTTATATTGCATTTCTTACCTTCTATTATATTTTGTAGGTATATTGTGCATATTGTGTTCCTTTACAGGGTTTAAATTTGTTGTGCTCCATGAAATTGGAGGTTTAAATGTGTTTTGGGACTGTGGAACTTTGTCTACCCTCTTCTTCCCCATTTTCCCCACTTTCACTCACTAGGAATCTCTCTAGTCTTGTTTTGGTGCTATCACCTCCCTTAGTTTAGGATTTACATTTTATGTATTTCTCTCTCTCGGTCCCTTGGAATTGATAGTTTAGGAGTAGGTTAGCATTAGAATAGGTTAGGTACTAACCTTATTTGGAGTTTTATCTCAATCATAAGGGTCTCACACCTTAAGACAATCCCATGTTAGTCAAAAGTAGGGTTTTATAATGTGAAAATCCTAGGGTGTTACTTTTCGACATAAGGGATGCATGACAAGTGACAAGCATTAGTTCCCTACATTGCCACATGCCTCAAGTCCTTTCCTTAAAGTTTTCCAATTTTTAGTACACCGAGTAAAGACAAATGAAAAGGAGACATGTGACATTAATCAACACTCATGGATTTTAGAAATTTTCCACAGGGTTTGTTATGTTGAGGTTTGAATGAGAAACACGTGGTGAAGATTAAGTACATGTTCAATAACTACAATGCACTTGTCATGAACCTAAATTCTACACTTTCACCTAGTGGAAATCTAATCTTGGGAATATCAATGGTGGCATGACATAGGATTATTTTTTCATTGATATATTTTCACATAGACCTCCATTTCACATGGTAATGGTGTCATTAAAAACATAATTAAGAGGGATTCATTTTGAGATATAATTCAAAGGAAGAACTTAAGTTTATCGTGGATAATTTTATTATAGAGTTTAGGGAAGTTTTTATCCGGTTTTCTCTATCAAATGGCACCTAGAATATTCTCACATGTTTTTGTTGATCTCTTCACCTGCAAATATGATTTTGAGATAGCATATTCTATTCTTAGACCACCAAAATGAAAAAGAGTGAGGTGATTAATCTAACAAAGAACAAGTTGTTTCAATGATCTTGGCTTGAAACCTTCCTTTCTCAATAGATGGAAGCTCAATTGTCATTCCTCCTTGTGATCTCATAGGATTACCTTGATCATTTGTTAAAGAAGAATTTTTTCTTGCATATCAAGGCATATTTCCTTTTATGGATCATCATGAGACCTAGAATATGCTTCTAAAGTCATTTTAGGTGGATTCCTCACAATTGAATATCTTTGGACATCCTTGTTTCTTCAACTATTTTCGAGCCTCAAGCTCTTCAACATATTCTTCATTTCTTTCTTCTCTCCTCTTTTCTATCTTACTTCTTCTATAAATGTGAAATCATACACAATCAGTAATGAGTTCAAATCCTTAGAAGTAGGGTTGCCCTACTTTCTTGGGTGTTGAAGCTTCTTAAGTGACTTTTATATCTGATTTGAATCTCTTTAAATGAAAGGAAACCTTATATTGTGTTGATACCATATTGTGTATATCTTAGTGTCTAATGAAATTATGGTTATGGCTCATATATTCCTTTTTTCTTATTGTTAATTGTCTTTTTACCTCTTTCTTATCTCCATAGTTTTAATGTGTGGCATTTACCTAGTTATTTCGTAGACACCTATAATTATGCCCAAGCAATTTAAATACTTAAATTGCTAATTATCCCCTTTCTCCCAAATCAACGACATATCATCAAAGCACTCATTTTCCCTCATATCATCATTAATTAATTACACTAAGCTAATTAATTAAGTTACCTATCCAACAAATACCCTAATTAACAACCTTCCGTTAATAAATCACCCCTTCTACCTAGACTAATTAATTATTATTAATTAATTAGCTTTCCCTTCCATTTAACCAATAAATCAATATTTAATTGATTTAATCCCCTTATAATAGCCTAAATCGTACTAATATTCCTCTAATTATCTTCTATAAGCTTACATCTACCTATTAGTTAATCACCTTTGATTAATTAAAACACCCCCAACTCCCATGACTTGCTAAACATGTATTAAACCCTTCTAAAGTAAGGTTACCTTTAATAAAGCAACCTTATCCATTCCTAATCATGTTTTACCTTTATCCCACATTCATGAGAATGTGTTGAATCCTTTATCCTTCGGGGCTATATAAAGAGCCCTCCACCTACCTTTTACTTACACCTAAACTCTTTAGAGAGCAAATGCAAAGCATATAGCAAAGAGACTAAGAGCTTGCACCTTGCCCTTTTGAGAGTTCATCATCTTGAAGAGTTAAGCCTCTTTCTTAAGTGCTTAGGTCATATGGGAGGTGTCAAAAGGGTCTCAGAGCCCAACTTTGATAGCCCTCATTCCTAGGTTACTGGCATACTAAGGACAACTATTTTGATAGCCATGGAGCTTACTTAGGTCCATTCATTTATTTGTTGTTAGAGAATAGAGGAGTTTAGATATTTAGCATTGTTAGTTTCAAAGTTTGTATTGATGAATGCTAGCATCTAACCCTTGTTTAATTCTTATCTTGATGGTGTTTAGTTTGTTGTTCAATTCTTGCTAAGTTAAGGCTATTTAGGTGTTAGTCTTTACTCATATTAGCATTATTTTGAAAACAAACACATGCACACATTTGGCACGCCCGGTGGGACATACTCCATTGTCCTTTGCACTTAATTTCAAGTTTTTGTAGTTAAGTTTCATTTTTGGTTACTAACCCTCTTTTACACATGTTGATCTAACTTGTTTTTTTAACTTGTTTTGTTGAGTTTGCATGTGTTGAGTCTTCCTTATAGGTATAAAGGAGGTGAAGTGCTGTCAAAATTGGAATTGATGGGAAAATTTCAAGATTTCTCCATGTTTTCATTTTTAGAGCTTACTTTTTTAACATTCTACATGCTAGTTTTGTCAATTTCTTGAAAATTTTAAATTCTTGAGCATGTAGGTTAGTGTTTGATAGTGTTGAGTCTTCTATTTACATATTAATGTGGTGGGTTGCTGTCAAAATTTAATCTTGGTGAGAAAATTTCAAGATTTCATCATGTTTTCATTTTTAGAGCTTACTTTTTCATCATTCTACATGCTAGTTTTGTCAATTTTTTGAAAATCTTAAATTCTTGAGCATGTATGTTAATGTTTGATAGCGTTGAGTCTTCTATTCATATATTAATGTGATGGGTTGTTGTCAAAATTGAATCTTGGTTGGAAAAATTTGCCCATTTTGCAGATTAAGGGACGTTTTTTTGACATTTTTTGAGTGCATGTCAAGTGCATACCCGTGAGCATAAGAGCATATGCGTAACCCATCTTCCGAAGGCCATAACTTTTGCTCCCAAACTCAAAATGACTCCATTTTTTTGCGTTGGAAAGGTATTGAAGTTAACTATGTAATGAAAACATAAATTTGGGATTTATACTTACAAAATTATAGGTTTTTCTGTTAGTTTAAAACTGGTCATTTTCTAACATGTCTAATGTTTTGATGAATGTTGTATTTCCATGCTTACTCGATTTAGACCAAAGTGTGTATGCTCTTCTCTTACACCTTTTGGTGATCTTGAGAATCAAAACAACTTTGATCTATATCTTTTAACATTGGGATTAAACTTGGAAATTTGATTATTCATTTTGCTTAAGGGAATGAACCTTTACAAAATTTGATTCAAGTTTTCCATTTCTATATAGTTGGGATAAAGTTTGTGTATGCTCTTTTTTGCACCTTAGGTGATCTTGAGAATCAAAAGCAACTTTAGTCTTCATTTTATAACATTTGTAAATTGAAACTTCATCTTTCACTTTTGGTTTAAGGGAATGAACCTTTTACAAAGCATTTTTCAATGGTCCTTTGATTTGAAGTTTTCCATTTCTATATAGTTGGGATAAAGTTTGTGTATGCTCTTTCTTGCACCTTAGGTGATCTTGAGAATCAAAAACAACTTTAGTCTTCATTTTATAACATTTGGTAAATGGAAACTTCATCTTTCACTTTTGGTTTAGGGGAATGAACATTTATCAAGAATTTTGTATGGTTCATTGATCAAAAGATTTTCTTTACTTTTAGTTGGATTATTTGTTGTGTATGCTCTTCTCTCGCATCCTCGATGATCTTGAGAATCAAAAGCAACTCTTAATCCTCTTTTAAATAATGTGATTTTCTTGGAGAACTACTAACGCTTGAGTGCAGGACCTAAAAACGCTTGTCAAAGAAAGGAGGAATCAAAACGAAATCAAAAACTACTAATATAGTTGTTATACAAGTTGCCAAAAGGTGTTCAAGAAAACCACACCTAATTAAACAAGATAAAAAGAACAACATATTCAAAACACTGTATTGCAGGTTTTAAAAGGGTACGTCCCTCTCCGCTCAATTGGAACATAACCCCTTTGGCATAATGCCTTAAGCTACAACAATGGGGGTGGTTCCAGGAACCCCAAAGTAGTCCACGCAAGAGGGAACCTTGTGGATGAAACGGGAAGTGCTCCGCACTACCTACTTGACTAGTGATTCCTTTGTGAGATAGCGTTATAGTTGTCCGTTGTCATGGGTGACCCCATTGATAGTACACGAGACGCACTAGTTGCCTACTATTCTCAAGGGGGTAAAGTAAAGTCGAGATACTCCCAAACTAGTCAATGTGACTTTTTGGGTAAATCGCGCTCGCTCGTGGCAACTTTCAGAACACCTAGGTGAGAGAACCACCTAGAGAATATACTTTGGCCAGAGCCCACTTTGACCATTTTAAAAAAAGTGTTGAGTCATGAACCTTTTTTGAGAAATGTGTGACGTATTACTTTCGCCTAGTTTTTACTTGCCTTAGGATGAGGTAAACTCGCCGATGAAGTGAGGCTAGCATTTTTCATCATTTTTCTTGATTTATTTCTTCATATTCTTTTGAAACTTTGTTGATCAAAAGAGGTTTGATTACCTTTGTGTTTCCATTCGACTGCTTTCTCTCACTTTTATGTCCGTTTACGCCCATCCATGTTTCATGGGTCAGGTTAGTTAAACGTCTAAAGTGAGCGGAGGCATTTTCACGTCATTTGTAGCTATCATTGTGATCTTGATACCCACGTCAAGATCATCATCAGTAGTTAGGCATGGTTCATCACCGCGGACTTCCATAGAGGAGTTAGCTTGTTTGTCTCGTATCATTACAATTTTGATATTTACGTCTTGTTTCTTGTAAACTCGACATAAATACCTATATTGTACGGTTACGCTGCACACATTCTTAACTATTCCTAGCTATACTTTGAGCTTTTTTTTTTTGTTCGGTTTTATTATTACCTCGATTTCAAAAGGTGCTAGGCACTACCATTTGTGCGTGTTATATCAATAACACCTCGATATCAATACTTCACTTTCTTGCAAAGTGGGTTAACATATCTTGGTGATATTGTTGTGTCATTCACAAATCGTAATTGGCACTTTTTGAGATATAGGTCTTAATCAGACTTGAGCTTGCTCATCGTATATCTTGATTGGGAGATCACATTTAACTTCATGTATTTACTTACGTCTTGTTCATTCCTTTGAACTTGGCATAAGTGGAGACATCTTGTTAATCATCTGGCATCGCAAATTACTTTGAAACGTAGTCTAAGAAGTACTTCATTTGATTAAGTTTTGGTACCAAACGATTGTTTCATTGGTGACTTTATCATTCTATCACATTGGTATTCTCACACTGTTAATTTACTCTTAACACGTACATCTTGTGTTTCACTTAGGGGTAGTCATTGAATTTTGAACAAATCTACAACTTACCTTAGTGAAACTTATCACGAAAACATGGCTCCCAAGACGCGTCTAGGTTTAAAGAAACAAACATATGAGGAACAACAGGTGCAAGCTTGGGAAACCTCTAATAGACAAGGGTCAAACCCATTTATCGGACACGATCTAGACCACTATTTTTCGTAAAAGAAAAAAAAAGAAATGGTCGACCATAGTGGAAATGAATTAGAGTCACCACGCGTGGACTTTGATTTTGACCCTACTCTACTAGATGAGTTTCTCCTTAGAAACAAAGATAGAGTTTTGGCATGGGTCATGGAATTAGGGGCCAAATTTCCCACCGAGAATGAACCAATATTACCTACAAATGACACTACTAAGGAAGAACCCCCTTATCAATATGGAAGATATTTTAACAAAGGGCATGCTTCCACTTCTTACGTAGAAAATGATAAAGTGGTAGGGCATAGAATACCCTCATCAAAGTGCCATGAAGAAACAAGATAGAACATGAGACAGGGAAGAACCTCCACAATACGAAGAGGAAGAACCTTTAGAAGAAGAAGACAAAAACCAAGTCACAATCCAACAACAACTCAATAACCTAAGCCGACAACTAGCTTTGCTTACTTTCTGTACGTAAAGACACAAACAAGAACGTTCAAAAGTCAAGGCCTAAGTTTAGGATCCACGAACTCCATCGAGAAAACCAAGGAGAAGAAGACACGGGGTATCATCATGTACACATCCCCGCTTCTCCCACTAGAGAACAATTTCTCACACAAGAAGTGCAATCTATGAAAGCAACGCTTCATGAGCATACAAGAAAGCAATATAGGGAGTATTAGGAAATACCAATACGAAGAACTATGCCCCTATCCTTTTGACAAGACAATGACCCTTCAACCCTTTCCAAAGAAATTTGATATGCCAAAGTTCGACAAATACAAAGGAAAGGGAGACCCAAGGGATCATGTTAAAGATTTCTACATGGCATGTCAAGAGGTGTCTTATAGTGATAATTACCTCATCAGACTTTTTCCTAAGAGTCTCAGAGGTCAAGCATTGGAATGGTTTACGCGCTTACCACGAGGATCAATTTTCACCTAGCCAGAATTGGTGGAAAGATTGTGTGTCATTTCTCGTATAACATAGAGAGTGACATCACCATGGCAGACTTGTGTGGCACAAAACAATGCCCAAATGAGACCTTCGCCAGCTTCCTCCAACGATGGAGAGGGATAGCTAGTCGCTTCCCTTGCGCTTTCCCTGAGAAGTAGTTGGTCAATATTTTTGTCCCTAATCTCAACCCAGATATAGCTTTCCACCTCCAAATGCATTGTGTCCGCACCTTTGAGGAGGTTATCGAGAAAGGGATTCAAATAGAAAAGGCTCTCATTGCCAAAGGCACCCTCAAAACCCAATCTAAAGACAACCAAAGTGTCAAACCCACTGAAAAGCCAAAGATCTTTAACAAAAACAAAAATGTGGTGGGAGACGGAATCACTGATTCCAAACGTGTTCAAACGGTCCAAACTAGTCAACCTTTTAAACTAACCAAGGGCCCAATTCAACCACCACCAAAGCGACGAACATTCACCTCCCTCAATGAACCATTGTCCGTCATACTAAAACAATTGGATGCGGCCCACATGATGACCTATCCTACAACGCAACCATTTGATGACAACGCTCCTAAACCTTCATGGTATAAGGAGCATGAATATATGTGAAATGCATCGCATGTTAAAGGTCATAAGATAGACAAATGTCTGTGGCTTCACCACTATATTCAGGACCTCATTGATAATGGGGAGATAGAGGTGGATAACCCTGGAAAAATGCAAACACCTAACGAGAAAATGGGGATTTATAAGGAACCATTCCCTAAGCATGATAAGTCAGAAAAGACAAAGCCGGATCGGGGAGACTCATCCCAAACCTATAAAGCATGAATTACTTGTATACCAAAAGAGATAACAATCATTACGATTCACTTATCGGATGTATTCACTCCCCTGCTGACCATGTCAATACCATCCGGATCAAGGGAAAGGACTGTGTTGTGGTAACAAGGCGTGCCCACCTCGTGATTCCGAACCCTCTCTGTTGACTCCCGCAAACCGGTAAATATAACCTTTAGAACAACTCGAGAGGACACCGCTAAGATCTCGATCTTAGATCTTCTCAAGATATCCAATGTGCATAAGGACATTTTGTATCAAACTCTTTAGGGGTCGGGAGTGCCTTTAGAAGTCGATCCTACGTACCTTCAAGCCGTGGTGGAAAATATTGCACCAAGTGAGCATCTCACTTTTAACCATAGGGAGGTCCCTACCGAGAATCCTAAACATAATCTTCCCTTATACATTGAGGTAGTCATCACCGCAGAAAATCAAATGGGTGCTTGTGGATAACGGATCTGGATCAACATCTCGCACGCTTAAATTAGTCAAACAATTGGGACATATGGAGGTAGATCTTGAGTCCCATATCATCACTATCACCGCATACGACAACGCGGAAAGAGAGTCAAGAAGCACCATTACGCTGCCCATGGAGGTGGGCCCCACTTGCCATCAGACGAAGTTTCACGTCCTAGACTTGGAACTTCCATATAATATGCTTCTAGGCCGACCATGGATCCATGCCATGCAGGCCGTGCCATCAACATTTCATCAATGCATCAAGTTGAAGCATGAGGGACATATGGTAACAATACCAGGAGACTCAGAGCCCTTTGCTCATTATAGAGCTCTTAATAGCTTTACACGAAATGGTACATACGCATGTCCCTCCATGGATATGGCCATTCCTTTTCAGTCTGAGGCTATGGAATCTCGACTAGATTCAAATTCTCTTAGGTCTTGCGCTCATGGGGCATCCACTTCCACATCTCCATTTGATTCATGGGAGATGAAAATTCTGGAATATGGCTATGGGGAGTATAATGTACAACAAGCACTCTTGGTTTCTGACCTCTCCTTGTCACCCAAGACTAGAGGTCGACCCAACTACCGCTTCAGGAGACCTAGAGAGGAACACACTATTGGGTCATTCCTACCGGAGGCTTGTTAGCCGAGGAAAATTGCTTGATCCACCTACTACTGGGTCCCCGAGGACACTCAACCATCTTGTTATCAAACCCCTAATATGAAAAATCTAGCAGTAATGATGTACTCCATGGGCTACAAAGGCCTAGGATGTGGGCGGAATGAACAAGGACAAAGAGAACCAGTCCCTCTTCCACATTTCAAAATAGAAAGATATGGCATCGGGATTCATCCTTATGGAGTACACCCCAACGATCAAGATGTGACTTGTTTCGAGCATGAGGATAGCTCCGAGTATCTAGACAATGATACGGATTCCTATCAGTAGCCTATATGAGGATCGGCCTCCACGAACCTTTTCATGAATAATGTTGTCCCGACCATAACCCCCACCGAACCAATCCTTGACTCTTGTGTACCCTTCCCTTGTTGAATGGGACCAACAACGTCACGTGCCACTAGATTTATTCGAGAACGATGAGGCTATTGCAGAGTTCATGGGCATAAGGGATACAATTCCCATTGAGATCACAAGAAGGGTTTCTTTATCGACTTAGACACACTGCGCACCTACTTGGCGAGGAGGCTGAACTTCGTGGTCAACAAAATTTAAAGAAAAGTGAGGGCAAGAGTTCTAAAGAAAAGCCTCGGCAAAAATCAAGTCCAAGTCACACAAAGCTGAAAACCTCTTTCGAGGCATCGGGCCGACAAACAAATAAGAAAATCAAAGGACAAACAAAGTGACCACGCCAAGGATGAAAATCTCGTAGAGACATCCTCGATGAAGATCTCAACCTACCTCCCGATCCTACGCGTATGGAGGATTTATCAAAATTGTTAGTCAAGAAACCATTGATGTCAATATTGTACCAAGAAGATCCCAAGATAGTAAAATTGGGAGCATCACTCTCGCCAGAGAACAAAAGACGTTCACTATGCTACATCGTGAGAGTTTATTGATGTGTTCGCATGGTCTTACAAAGACATGCCCGGCTTAGATCCAACTTTGGTCGTGCACAACCCGGTCAGGTGCACGCAGATGCTAAGCCTATCAAAAATAAGCTCCAAAGATGCACCCAAGAGTGGCCTTGTTAGTTAAAGAAGAGTTGGAAAGGTTGCTTCACAGCAGATTCATCAAAGCCAATTGATTATTCTCGAATGGATATCGAACATTGTTCTCGCCCGTAAGAAACCTATCGTATCCGAATCACACGGATTTTAGGACATCAATAAGGCTTGCCCTAAAGATGACTTTCCATTACCCAACATTGATATGATTGTTGACTCAACAGTAGGATATGAAATGCTATCGCTCATGGATGGCTTTTTGGGTTATAATCAGATTAAAATCACTGAGGAAGACCAACACAAAACAACTTTCACAACTCCTTGGGGCACCTTTATATATTAGTGATGCCATTTGGCCTTAAGAATGTGGGAGCAACTTATCAGTGGGCCATGATAGTAATATTTCATGATATGATTCATGACATCATGGAAGACTACGTAGACGACATCCTGGGAAAGTCCAAAACAAGAGAGGATCATCCTATCATTTTCAGGGCGTATCTTTCAATGCCCGTGTGAATACAAAGTCGATGAATCCAAAGAAGTGTGTCTTCGGTGTGCTATCGGGAAACTATTAGGCTTCATCGTGTCAAGATGAGGTATTGAGGTAGACCCGCTAAAGTGTCTCGCCATCACACGTAAATGCCTCCACCGAGAATATCAAGCAATACGTAGCTTGCAAGGGAAAATTCAAGCCATTCGCCGCTTTATCTCCCAAACCTTGCAGATAAATGTCACTCATTCACTCATTTCTTAAGAAGGACGTCACTTTCATCTCGGGGACCGAGCAACAACAAGCCTTTGCTTTGCTTAAACAAAGACTCGGCTAATCCACCTGTCCTCATGCCTCCCACTCCTGGGAGAACCACTTTTGCTCTATATTTCTACTACGTAATACGCTATTGGTGCACTGCTCACCCAATATGACCTTAGCCATAAAGAGAAAGCAAGCAGTGTACTATCGAGTCGCACCTCATCACCTATGAACTTAATTATCCTCATTGAAAAGGCTTCCTTGGCCGTTGTTTTTACCTTTCATAAACTTCGCCATTACTTGCTAAATACTAAGACCAAGCTCATATCCAAGGTCGACCCACTCAAGTATTTGTTGTCCAAACCCACCCTCACAGGTAGAATGGCTAATTGGATCATTCTACTCAGTGAGTTTGATATAGAATTTGTCCATCAAAAATTAGTTAAAGGACAAGTACTTGCCAACCAGCTAGCGGAAGCACCTTTGCAAAGCACAGAACCTTTGAGTCTGGATCTGCCAGATGCATCTTTGCTCTACATTGAAGAATCTATCATATGGAAGATACATTTTGATGGATCTTTTACGTTTCATGGTTCAGGTGCAGGAGTGGTCCTTATTACTCCTTCGGGTGATCCTATACCACAAGATTTCCGCCTGGCCTTCCCTTGCACGAACAACATTATGGAATATGAAGCACTCATTGCAGGGATGAAGCTAGCCATCAAGTGGAATATTCAACATGTTAAGGTTGTAGGTGATTCGCAGCTAATCATCAAACAAGTTAATGATGAGTATAAAGTTAAGGATGACAAGCTCATACCTTACAAGAAGTTGGTGGAAACTCTGAAGGAGTATTTTGTGTGCATTACCTTTGAGCAGATCCCAAGAGCGCAGAACAGATCGGCAGATGCCATGGCAATGGTGGGATCTATGCTTCAGTATTCCACCAGGGAACAATGATATGCCATTTTTGTAGAAAATCTACACCAGCCCGCATATGACATGTGCTAGAATCTTGCCTGGCTTGTGAGGTTGTTGGTCCCTATTCCCCGTGGTATGAACCCATTTTCACCTATCTTAAGGACAATACTTTCCCTCCCAATATCTCCCATTCTGAAAAGCAAAGCCTGATTCACCAGATAGCCCATTACACCCTTTTAGGAGGTACACTTTATCATCATGGCTACGATGGGAATCTGTTACGTTGTCTGGATGTGACAGAGTCAATCCAGGCAATTAAAGAAGTACACGAAGGAGTATGCTGAGCACATACAAATGAAATGGTCTTGGCTAAGAAACTGTTAAGAGTAGGTTACTATTGGCCCACCATGGAAACTGATTGTTGTAATTATGTTAGAAAATGTGTGCTTTGCCAAAAGTATGGAAATTTCATCCATGCTCCATCGCAACCATTGCAACCAATCACTACCCCGTGGCCATTCTCCAAGTGGGGACTTGATCTAATAGGGAAGCTTACTCCTACCTCATCTGATGGTCATACACATATCATCACAGCTACATAAAATACTTTACAAAATGGGTGGAGGCTGTCCCTTTAACCTATGTCACAGAGCACATATTTCTAAATTCATCATGAATCACATTATTTGCCGATATGGTATCCCTGCAGCCATTGTCACAGATAATGGGAAGTCATTTAAGAACAAAACTGTGAAAGGTCTTTGCCAACGGTTCCAAATCAGATTGAAATGGTCCACGCCATATTACCCTCAGGGTAATGGACAAGCTGAGGCAACAAACAAGACTTTGGTAAGGATAATGGAGAAGATGGTTAGCAAAACCGGTCGAAACTGGCACCTACAAATCCACCCACCTCTCGGGCCTACCGAACATCAATTCGCACTCCTACGGGTGCGACGCCATATTCCCTAGTGTTCGGGACAGAATCTATCATCCCTTTAGAGATCAAACTCCCATCCCTGTGAATTTCTCTTCGGGACTATTTGGATAAGGATGAAGATTATCGAGTGGCAAGATTGGCTGAGTTAGAGCTCCTGGATGAGAGGCGCATTCGCGCTCTTAATCACCCAAGGTATATCAACAGTAATCTCCCGCAACTACAACAAGAGAATCATCCTCGCCGCTTGAGGTGGGTGATTTAGTTATGAAGGAGAACCAGTTCAACACCAGAGCAGAGCGAGAAAAGAAAGGGAAGTTCGAACCACACTGGTTAGGACCCTATGTCATAGTTGCCAAGTACGGCACCGGGCATACAAACTGGCTCACCCTAATGGTGATGAGCTCCGAGAGCCAATGAATGCCATGCATCTTAAGAAGTTCTATGCTTGAACATGGCACAAAAATCAAAAAAATACAAAAACAAAAAAAAAAATCAGAAAAAGAAAAAGAGAAAACAGGTCGTCCACTAGTGAAAACCACGCAATTGTGGCACTTTGGACAAGTCCTTGGGTGAAAACCGGTTTCTCGGCACCTCGGGAGGATTCGTTGTTCACAAGCATTCTGTATTAGAAGGGTAGTTGTCTTTGGCCTAGACCTGGTTTTGCCTTCGAGTTTCCTTGTGCACACCATCTGTCCAGCCTTGATCCGGCTTTGCCTTCTTCTATTCATCTATAAGGGACGTGGTCTTTCGTTATTTCCCATCTTACGCTGGGGGCAACTCAACGACTTCACCTTCTTGTTCATAAGCATGTGGCTTCTGCCCTTGTATATTCCCCACCTAACGCTGGGGCATCCATGCTTTCTTGGTTACCGCACATAGCTTTGGAAATGCTTTAAAAAATTGTTTTGAAAAACAAAAACAATAGAAAATTGTTTTGAGAAAAACAAAAACAATAGAAAATTGTTTTTGAGAAAAACACAAAAACAATAGAAAATTGTTTTGAGAAAAAACACAAAAACAATAGAAAATTGTTTTGAGAAAACACAAAAACAATAGAAAATTGTTTTGAGAAAACACAAAAACAATAGAAAATTGTTTTGAGAAAACACAAAAACAATATAAAATTGTTTCACAAAAACCTAAACAATAGAAAATCGAAACTTTTATGAAAACATATCTTACAAAAACATTTACTTGCATTGCCTTGTTTCCTTGCTTTGCTTGTTGCTTGTATAGTGTTTTGTGGGCTTACTTTTGAGTTGTTTGTTTCTTGGGTGTACTTTGTCATAGTTTATCTTTTCTTGCTTAGAATAGATTCATTCTTGCTTGTGCATATTGTAGTGGGTTTCGACATGCTAGTGTGTTAATTCATTATTTCTTTCTTAATGCATTTGGTTGTGTTTTGTTACTTGTTAATAAGGCATGGTGATTCATGGTGTATTGCATTAATTCCTGGTGTTCTTTCAGTAGCATTTGGTTGTGTTTTCGTGCATGTGCTCTATTTTTTTATCATTCACATCACATTACCATCACTATCATCACATCTAGCATCATCTATACATCATATATAAACAAAAATGCTAAGTTTTACATCATGCATGTATGCTAAGCTAATCATCACATATCATATCATCAATGGGGGCAAGAGGGGTTATGCATAATCAAAAATCTATCCCCCCGCACCAATATCATCATATCATCCCGTCCATATACATCAAAATAACACTTGAAAACAACATTTGATATTGTCTACGATCTATCATCTACAATCTACAAAGACGCCTCAAACGATCACGTGCGATCACCATCTCTCCGAGTGTCGAGCCTCATGGTAAGTTTTCTAAACCGAGTGGTTAAAATGAACTGATTCATGATGTTTTTACCCCCTCAGGGGGTATATTAACTCTGTTTTTCACCGATCGATGACGCGGGACACCCGCTTAGCTCACCGCTTTTCTCCTCTGTTTGTTACATTTGTGGAATAATTATTTTTAATTAAATAATTATTTTTTCTCTTATTTTTCACCGTATTGGGGCATTTTTGTCCAATACCCCTTTTTCTTCCCCTCGACAATTTTATTGCCCTGGCAATTTTTATTCTTCTTAAACATTATTTTTCAAATAATTATTTTTTCTTAATTTTTCCACTAAACAAGGACATTATTTGTCATTTGTTTCTCTTTTCTTCCACCTAGGGCACTTTCTATTGCCCCTAGGCCCTTCTTTTTTTTCTTCTCCTTTCTTTTATTGTTTATCATGGTTCAGAAAGCCAAAACAATACAAACATTTACTATATCAAAAAAATCCAAAAACAAGGCAAAATTTTTCAAAAAATTCCTAAAAAGTAAAACACCCTACAAAATGGTAACTTGCTTCTTATGGCTGAAACTTGTGTCTTGCGCATGGTATTTTCTCCATATCCTATTGGTTTGTCTCACATCTTCCCCGATTAATACGACTCATGGATCACCGGATTCACAACCATTCACAAAAGCTAGCTTGCTTGCTGCTTCGTCTGTACTCTGGGGCACTTTTGGTTGCTCGGTGTTGTTTCATTGCAGCACAAACGCTTTTCATGGACCCCGTGTCCATTTTCATTTCCTCGCATGTATCCTTGCTTGGGGCATCATTTTTAACCTTTCATCATCAATCATGAACTTGTGGATCTCTTCAAAGACCGATAACAAAACATTTTCAACAATCGTCTTGACCATTGTTGGGTTGGATATGTGCATTCGTACTTGTTTTCCCGTTATATGAGCTTGTTTCTCTTCTCGTATTGCATTGCATTATTGTATGTATGTCAGATGGAGTTGGTATTTTCAGCAATGGACAATTGTTCGTAGTATGGCTTTTCATGTCATTCTACCTTTGTCGTATGCTTATATTTTTCATAAGGACCGATGATGTAGTTCCTATGGCAATATGATGACATCAAATTTGTTCCAAACAAATAAGTGGCTAGAGGTTAAGCTCTTCTCTCCCCTCATCCATATTTCTTCTACACCACTTCCCTTTCACCCCTAATTCTCCCTCTCATCGAGGCATCCTGCCTCGTCCCCCTTCTTCTGCCTATATCTCACCTTTTTTTCGATCGTCGATCGGCTTCCTTCATCACCCCATCGACACTCGAGGGGGCATCTCTCCTCCTACTAATTTTTCTTCTATCCCTTCAAAATCTCTTCTGTCTACTATCTTTGAAGTGGCATCACTTACGCCACCCCAAAGAGGGGCAAATGTAGACACCTATAATTACGCCCAAGCAATTTAAATACTTAAATTGCGCTAATTATCCCCTTTCTCGCAAATCAACGACATATCGTCAAAAGCACTCATTTTCCCTCATATCATCATTAATTAATTACACTAAGCTAATTAATTAAGTTACCTATCCAACAAATACCCTAATTAACGACCTTCCGTTAATAAATCACCCCTTCTACCTAGACTAATTAATTATTATTAATTAATTAGCTTTCCCTTCCATTTAACCAATAAATCAATATTTAATTGATTTAATCCCCTTTATAATAGCCTAAATCGTACTAATATTCCTCTAATTATCTTCTATAAGCTTACATCTACCTATTAGTTAATCACCTTTGATTAATTAAAACACCCCCAACTCCCATGACTTGCTAAACATAAATTAAACCCTTCTAAAGTAAGGTTACCTTTAATAAAGCAACCTTATCCATTCCTAATCATGTTTTACCTTTATCCCACATTCATGAGAATGTGTTGAATCCTTTATCCTTTGGGCTATATAAAGAGCCCTCCACCTACCTTTTTACTTACACCTAAACTCCTTAGAGAGCAAATGCAAAGCATATAGCAAAGAGACTAAGAGCTTGACCTTGCCCTTTTGAGAGTTCATCATCTTCAAGAGTTAAGCCTCTTTCTTAAGTGCTTAGGTCATATGGGAGGTGTCAAAGGGGTCTCAGAGCCCAACTTTGATAGCCCTCATTCCTAGGTTACTTGGGCATACTAAGGACAACTATTTTGATAGCCATGGAGCTTACTTAGGTCCATTCATTTATTTGTTGTTAGAGAATAGAGGAGTTTAGATATTTAGCATTGTTAGTTTCAAAGTTTGTATTGATGAATGCTAGCATCTAACCCTTGTTTAATTCTTATCTTGATGGTGTTTAGTTTGTTGTTTCAATTCTTGCTAAGTTAAGGCTATTTAGGTGTTAGTCTTTACTCATATTAGCATTATTTTGAAAACCACACAAAGTGATGGGCACACACACATAATTAAATCCCAACAATAATTAAATCACAAGATAATATAATGCTAACAATGTAATTTATGATCCAAACTATGTTAAATTAAATACTAAAATAAACAATTTGATTAGAATATTGAGTCCTCAAATGGATGGACATGTATTACAAACATAAACATAAAATAAAACATGTAAAAACTAACAAACAATGACTCGACATGATAAAAACTTGGACAACATTGGACTTAACTTTTTTCCCTAAAATGTTCATGGTTGATGAAAGATAACAAGTGAACCTGGATGCTCCCACATTGGATAGGTTTCTACTAAAATGATGACGACAACGAATTGTAACATCTCATCAAATTAGTATTGGTTTGAAAGGTCTATTTATTTAGATAGCATATTGTTTATGACATTATTAAGATTTATGATAAGTTCGCATGTTTTGTTTAGTTTTCTTCAATTTTAACTCTCTCATATTTAAGGTTGAATGTGCTAATTTCATCCTCAACTACTTTATCAAAATTTCATATGTACAAATTCTTCATGCTAAGGAGTCTTCAAGTGAAAAATTCTACTAGTTATATTATGAAATTTAGGCAAGTTATTTGACATTATGACACTCATGTAAAGTTCCCAATTTCAAATGAAGGGTTTGACATGAACCTCAAATATTTTCGAGCTCTAGAGAGGCATTATGATTCACTATTTTCCATTACTTCTCAAATTTATTGTTCATAGATACATGTAACAGATTGGATGTTTGTTTTAGAGATCTTTGACATGATCCAATTAATATGCAACTTCTTTTTGATGTTTTATAATTATGCTACAATGAAAAACAATTTTGATTGTTGTGTTGCCTCTTACTTTGTGTCAATATTGTTGTATGTAAAATATTACAAATTTTATGAAAGATTACCACATCCTTATAAGGATTGACCTACATTTTGTATTTTGTATCATGTTTTTTCATTTTACTTCTCGATTACCAACCTTGGTTGATCATTAACCGTCAATCGGTGTAACTATTTTCCTTGTTATTAGTTTCCTTCATTGTTGTCAATTTTTTTAGCTTCCTTCAATTTCAATGTCTTATCCCTCTTTGTTACTTTCTCGAGTCTTTCAATGTCTAAGTATCTAAATAAAATTATAGTATGCTAGAAGTATGTATTCACCATTCATTATCTTACTTAGTAGGCTTAGCTAATACCTAATGCCGAAGTGGTTCTTTAATTTTCCAACTACATCAATATTAGTCTTCACCAAAAATGGAGTTTAATGGTATTCTCCATTTTTTTGACATTTTGAAATTATTAGACTAGGAAAATGGATCCTTTATTGACCCCACCCAATTTCCTATTCATTCCCATTTCATTACAATTTTCATCTTGTACAAGTTAAGAAGTGATTTGTATGTCCAAATTATAGTTTGATATGCTCAACCCATGGAAGTTTTCAACCATTAATTTCATTCATTTAAAAGAACACTTGTAGTTGTGATAGTTTCAAGTGGTAACACTTGTGTATGCTTTTATGCTTTATAATTTCTTCTCAATTTGAAAATGACATTTTCTTAGTTTGTTCTAAGAAAAGTGAAGCAAATAAAAACCTGATTTAATCAATCCTTCTTAACTTCTCACTCTATATCCTTGTGCCCCTCTAAATAGTCCTCATGAGAGCCTATTTTCACTTGCATGTATATTACTTTCTATTCTACCGATCAAATGCATTAGCTTCGATATGATCTCGCCATATCATGATTTTGTTCTTTATGTTTTTTTGAATTTCTTCATGCACACTTTATCTAAACAACTTCTTCATGGAAAAAATATGAATATTATCATGAAGCATCCACAATGTTATGTTTCCTTGGTTATAGTATAATATTAAGTTGATAATTTTTATTGGATCAATCGACTTCATATCCCACCTTGATTCTTGAAGTTTTAGATTTTTTTACACCCATAATGTTTAAGGTTTAGGAATCTCAATGCTTGAATATTTAGATCAATTTTAGTTTTTTTATTAAAATAAATTGAAAATTTAATCCTCTCTAGGTTACCCACCTTAGGTATGAATTTGATGTTACATTTGTTAATGATAGCTCTTAGAGAATTGTTGTTTAAAGCTTCTTTGTAAGCCTACGAGAGATTTGGCCCCATAAAATGCCACGTGTCTTTATAAATTTCACAAGGAAAACCAACAATTCCATGTGCTTTTATCGTCACCATGCATTGTTAATACGTATGTAGATCCCACAGAGAGAGAGAGAGAGAGAGAGAGAGAGAGAGAGAGAGGGGGGGAGGGAGGGAGGGGGAGCAGGAGGGGGAGAGGGAGAGGGAGAGGGAGAGGGAGAGGGAGGGAGAGGGAGAGAGGGAGAGGGAGAGAGGGAGAGAGAGAGAAATCATATTGAATCCTGCAATAGGATAAATCTTGTAGGGATTAATATTAAGGAATTTTTAAAACAATCGTATTCTCTTCTATTACTTCTTGGGAGTAGAGAGAGAGGGAGGAGAGAGAGAGAGAGAGAGAGAGAGAGAGAGAGGAATCATATTGAATCCTTGCAATAGGATAAATCTTGTAGGGATTAATATTAAGGCATTTTTTAAAACAATCGTATTCTCCTCTATTACTTCTTGGGATTGGAAGAACAATTTATAGTGCTCCACAAAATTCAATGAGATTTTTGGCAAAATAGTGAGTCAATTTTGGGCCATCTAGTAAAGCTTTATCCTTCTCATGGGCTTTCTTAGATTGAATAGATTTGAAAATATCTTTGGAAGGCCTATATCATACTTTGAGCCCGTGGAGTTTAGCATGATTTGAGGCCCTTTTTACAACATAGCTTTCATTGAGTTTGAGTTTATTCCTAAGATTAGTAGTCATGGCTTGTAGCTAAAAATAAAAAAGCTTATACTCCATAAGTGAGGAGACTCTATGAAATTATTTGTTCAAAGCACAATCCACGTGCTTGTGAACCCCAACCACTTGTTTACCAAAGTGGTGGAGGAAAGCATCAGTGTGGTTGATGACTTTGTTCCACCACTCAATTTAGCTAGCATCGTAAGGAGGACATGGAGATAAATTCCACACCATGGAAATGAGCTAGATAGTTCATTCACGAGTTTGTAAAGAGTTGTTGAGATAGATATAATTATGTGGAACTTTAAAGTTGGCTCAATTGAAATCAACTAACTTGAAGGCTAATGTTATGCTCAGAAAGCACAATATCTTGTTAGTTGATGACTAGAAATTGTTTGTAACTATTAAAGGTGAACATATATGTTTCTTAAAGAGCATCCCACAATCAAATCTTTAAATGACATTGTCAGCATCGTCTCACAAATTGGACCAAGTGAACCAAGATTGAGAGTAAAAGTTCACCATTGATATAAGGGGTTTTTCAAACCCCAATGACTTTAAAAATAATACCAAGTTTCACACTCACCAATGTACCACCAAATGGGAAGCACACCTTATTTATCCTTTGAATGCTCAATTGTATAAAAACCACCACATACCAGCCATAAGCCCAGTGGTAGATTATTTGCCAACCAATGCCATAACTCCATTATTTGAGGACCGTCATTAGAGGAAAAAATATTATGCTAACACACTGAGAATCCATTAATATCCAGCATTACACATACAACCCAATTTGAAGGATTCACTCCTAAAGCAATAATTAGGGGGGCAAATCTTGGGAATATGGAAATACTAATACCACCTCATCCTTCATTCAGAAAAGTGTGGAAATGCGTGAAATATGAAACTATGCATTTCAAAGTGGTTTGGAGAAAAAAATGTAATCTTAATTTCCTACAAACAAATCACATCAATATTTCCAATCTTCTAATAAGCAGAACACACAAATAATTTACATGAGGAAATTTATGTAGGAAATTCATCCATAGTAAGTTCCCCTTGACCATCCTGAAAGTTTGTCTCATAGTCTAGTAAAGAAAAACTATTAGATAAAAATGATAAATCATTAATGAAAATGGAGTGGTGTTTAGCCTTGTTATCTATTATTGGTGACTTGTAACCATTATGTGGTGGACTTTGAGAGCATCGAATGGGTTGAAAAATCATCGCTACTCCTAGCCTTGCTAAAAAGATGTTGTGGACTAACAATTTGGCTTTGATTGGGAGGGGATTAGACATGGGGAATTGACATGGATGTGTTTAAGATATTTGCAAATAAATGCAACTTAAACGAGGTTTGAACATTAGACGAAAAGTTGTCAACATGAATGATTTTTTTAACTAGAGATTTTTTTTTTTGTTAACTAAATTGGTTCATCTATCAAATTTGGAAGTGACTTTTGGTGTTTAACTCTATGATGACCCCTTAGTTATACACAAAAGTTGCAAATTTCCTTGTGTGTTTGGGAGCCATCTTTGCTACCTTTAACGACAAAAGTTACAAATTTCAAGTGCCATATAAATAAGCTCTAAACCACCTAGGCAAATAAATCTTGAACTTTACTATGACAGGATTTAGAAAGTCTCACAAAACTAGTATGGACTCTCGAAACAATTGACAAAGTACTCTGGACACGAACGATGACATGCAACATTTATATTATTTTTCGGGTTTAGGAATGTCGATTCTTGAACATTTAGATCATTTCTAGTTTTTCTACTAAAAGCTGATAATAATATAAAATCTACTAAGGCTTTGGGAATTTTGTGATACGCATAGCAGAATGAATGAAGCCATTCTTATTCTCCCTTTACAATAAGCTTCTATGTAATTCAATCTTTACCATTGCCCTCAAGGCGGATGTCATCCCAACAGCTAATCGCAATGTGGTAAGTTGTCGAAGATTGCCATAAAACAAATTTATGTATTGCTGATTCCATTATTATGATATATGCTAGATGTGGAAGCCTAGTGGGTTTATGCAAAGTGTTTGGAAAAATGTCACGAGAGAAATTTAGTATAATGGAATCTTCTGGTTCAAGGTATGTTCAAAGTGGGCATGGTGTGGAATCATATAAATTGTGTTGTCGAAACAAAGTGGAAGTTGTGAAGATTGATGTCTTCATCTTAGGAATTAGCCTCCCACAACACCTGGAATGCATCCTAAGCATTGTGTATGCTAGATGCGGGAATCAAAAAAATTAAACATAAATGTCGATCTAGATGTGATATTATGGATTGTAATTAATACATTATACAACCGCATTGTATTAAAATAAAGAACATAGTGGATACATTCTTCGTAAGGATGTCACAACGCCAACATCGATATCTCGAAAATCTTATAAGATGTTGGAGTTGCAAGTTCCCTAAAAAACATAGATGCAAAATGTGAAAGCATACACATAGCAGGTGAATTTTATGAAAAATTTTATGTCAAAGAGATGTGATGTCATGGACGGCAATGATTACAGGATATACACAAAAATAGGTTTGATGAAAAACCTTGGAACTTTTAAGCAAATGCAATTAGCAGTGTAAAACGAAATCTGTAACCTTTGTTAACACCCTACTAAGTATGTGCCAAAATGGGAGCTTTGGAATAGGGCGTGGGCATCCATAAAAGTATAGTTGAAACGCACTTGAATTGTTTGACAAAATGCCTCAAAAATATGATCTCATGGACTAATATGATTGCGGGATATACCCAAAATGGGTTTTCTTAAAAAACCTTGCAAACTTTTAAATAAACGCAAGTGACAGGTACAATGCCAAAAGCTCGCAACTTTTACCAAAGATCCTCCCACCCATCGCAAAATGGGAGCCTTAGAAAGCAGGGCATGGGTATCTACCAGTATGATCGAAGCATATTTTGTGAGATGTCGTAATTGCAAGTTCCTGGTAGACCGCATTCATATTGGGAAGCATACACACATCACAAGAACTGTTCGACAAAGTGTGTCAAAGAAATTTGAATTCAGGGACTGCAACGATTGCAACATATGCAAGATCTGTAGAAAGCCCACAGGGAATTGTTGTTCCATTTACCGCATATATTATTCAAAATCTTTATATTTTGATCCTTGAACCAAACTTCTGATAAATAAAGTCTTGCCAATCCAGGTTGCGTAAGAGCCACATATAATAACCCTAATCTACTAAAAGTTAAGTGTACAAAAAAAAACTTTAAAAGTAGAACTCAAATTCTTTTCAAGAAATTCCCACAAAAAGATATGATGTGTGTATCTTGTTATAACTCACAACTGAGTTGTTTTCCTAAAACAGTATGAAGATTCGTAGCATTGCATAGTCTCAACTACAAGACCAAATTACAAACACTCTAGTACAAGAGGTGAAGGGCACTCAAGAGAGAGAGAGAGAGAATTTGAAAAACATCTGTTGTTGAATCCCATTCACCACTCCAATTTGGCTTTGCTGATAAGGATGTTTTTGATTCACATATGCCTTAGTCTAGTATAGACCATCTTAAGAGCCCAAGCCAGCCCCTTATGAAGGTTACAGCTCAAGAGTCCGCATTGCAAGTAAACAAATAACCAATGCTAGTGCATGTGGCAACATTGCTTCTCTATTGAAGCTAGTTAAGATTGGATTGTAAAACGTACAACTGGTAGTGTCAGACTTACACACATACACACACACATTTCCACATGGTTATTTTGCTAACATGGTTCCACATCTGATTAGAACTTAGAGCTGTATAAATATTTATCAAATGGAAGCATAATCTTGCATAGAAACATGTTTTTGGGTGAGTAGAACTTCTCTTAGAAGTAAAAAGGTGTCAAGCTATTCCAAGAGGACATTATTCTCATGATTTCTATTAGACACTTTGTGAAGTATAATAAATTTGAATATCATGTTTTATTGCAAAACTTGAAAAGCACTGTGAATTGTCTTTTCTAATATATCTGTAATTACTGGTGAATATTACTTCTCTAATATATCTATGGTACCTAGCGGACCTAGTGACTACACCGAAAGGCATGTCTTTAAGTGAACACGAACCTCCACTTTCTGACACGGCACAGACAATCCGACGGCGTGTATTCGCGGGCAGGCGACGTTGACGTACAGAGGAATGTGCACCGTCCACGTGGCGAGCTTGGCAGGCAATGTGTCGGTTTTCACGAGTGAATGTAGAGAACAGATTTAATGGATTTTTTTGAATCCACGCAAGAGTCGCATCCATTCATTCAATTTCAATCCGGAGACCTGCAGCCTGCTCACTTTGTTAATGCCAGAGGCGAGAGATCTGGGCTACTAAGGCTGCCTTCTCCTGTGTTGTCCGCATCGGAAGAAAAAGAAGAGCAGGGTTTCAGTAGTTCCCTGTCTGACAAGAATACAGTTCCAGACCTGACGCAGAAAGGATTTCATGTTGTGTGGCGTATTATTGTTGTCTTTAAATTCCCTGAAATCACCTTTTTAGGGTTTTCCCTGCAATCGGCGGCCTGAGAAATACAGTTCTATGCCGTCGCAAATAATATTCCAGAGGATGTCTTCCCTGTACCTCTAGGTCCATGAAATAGATAATATGGTACAGTTTTACCTTAGCTGACTACAAGAGCTGATTTGGGTCTCGTAGGGTGAACTGTGCAATGGGTTCTCCTCAATGGGATATGCATCTCAAGAAACTTGCTCGCTATGTGTGCCCTTAGAAGGTCATTTTGGATTTTTCCACAATATTGAAGCATGGCTGTATGTTTATCTCTGTTGTTTTTGCATAATGGCATGGCTATTAACTTGTACTCATTTGCTGCAGGTAAATCTGAAAGGTAATGGTCACAATTAGCTTTGGAGAAGTGGACATCTACAAATATGTCCCAGGTAAACTCACTCGATGTATCTTTGTACACCCATAATTTGTTTTTCGTTTTTTGTTCTTTAATATGGTGAATTCTCTCTTTTTGGCTAACTTTCAGCTGTTGCAGTGATCGAGGGTATCGCTAATGTTATATTTACTTGGGACTTGCTGTCGGCATGCTCAAAAAGTTGCATGTAGTATTCTCTAACTTTATTTCTTGGGATTTGAACATGGGGTTCGATTAGGATTTTCACTTTACTTTTACCCCTTGACCTCATCCTATTAGACACTCAAATTTTGTCTTTCATTGCAAGAATCATTCCTGTTTTTCTTAAAAAAGAGAATGGGATTGTCTTTATATTTGTTTAATCCTGGATTTTTTTGTACAGAGCCCCTTCTGGCAGAATGTAATGTATTGATTCTAAGAGAAGAAACTCCCCATCAAGTGGAAGGTGACGGTATTCTCAATTTTTGTGCAGGTTATAACCATTCTCAGTGTTTCAAACAAAATTATCATGTTTTTAAGTTATCATTCATGCAATGCTTGGTTACTATTCACGCAGTGCGCCATATCACAAACCATTTCTTGAAGGCTTTCGTGCTAGGAATTCAATAGGAGCTTATAAGCTTAATGACTATAGGAAAGATTCCTTTTAATATCTTTATGCACGTTATTTGCTAGAATGTCATTGAAAACAACACCATGCAGAAATGATAATAGATATTATAAGCACATGATTTGAATGTGTGAAACCTACTATTCTATCACATTATATTTAAACCCACGCAAGAATTTTTTTCCCATATATATTACACCTAACTATAGTAACATGTTATAAATCGTGGAGGGTTCTTTAGCAATCCCAATTCATAACAATGATTTTAGTCCTTAGACACTTCCCGCTCAGGCATTTCATCTAAAGATGTTTTTTTATATCACAACATTTTATTGATTGCAGTCTTTGACATTACATCCTATAAAGGCATGTAGTCGATATGAAAAAGATTGTTTATGACAACATTATATTTGTTTTTAATGTATACCAAGAAAGACGTTTGGTTATATTCTTTGTTCTTTTACATAAACAATCATTTTCCACCAACCTTGGTTTCATGATATGATGTTCTCGTGTTCAAAATTTGGTGGACTCACTCTCCACAATAATCTGGGGTTGGGTTTAATCTTATAAATTTTATGATTCTTTCATATAAAAAATGATTTCTTCCTTTATTTAAGTGAGACTTTTATTCTACATGAGATCTATAAAATATATGATTGGAATGTCACTTACAAAATCTTAAATTGCATTCCAAACTTTCTTTTGGCCCCTAGATTTAAGGTCTGGAAGACCCATATTCCTTATCATTCAATACAAGTCAAAAAACCATCTCCACCAACCAGGTTTCATGATCCCTATCTAGCACTAGACTGATTGGATCACATGTCATCTCACTTGCCGATCAAAAGTCCAACCCAAAATTTTAGATCGTCTACTTTAATGAAATGCCATTGATCGTAAAAAAGAGCTCCAACATATTCTATACCATGCCAGAAGGATAATAAAAAAGTCCAATTTTCCCACGAAGGAAAATGGTTGTTGCCTAAAAAGGAAACTCCTGAAAAACATTTTTTTCCCAGTGGATGAAATTAAAGAAGAATAAGAAATCTATGGAGATATATGGGAGGTTTCTAAGAATTTTGGTCCGAGATAAATGAAGATTAGCGGACTCCGTGGTCATCTTAATGATGTTTGAAGAAAGTCTAGACTTTTCATGGTCCATTGTCGCTAACAAAGTCAGATTTCAACTCAACATACAACCTCCCAAATGCAGTTTCAGTATTGTTATAAGGCTGGCACCACTCCTATGTGAGCATTGGCAAGAACACACACTCAAGTAGATGGGGAATGCCATGGGTGAATGTATTGCAACCTCAGAGTTCAGATGTGGCCTCAAAGTTCTAATCTATGCTCGTATTTGTGTCAATCTAGATCTTGATAAGATACTGCCGATATAATAAAGCTGGATATGGGTGGAATAGAATGGGAATAATCAATAGACTACGGATTTTTATTATAGATGAACGATTAGTCATGAATATGCACATCTAGCTAGGGATTGCCCCACTCCATTAAGAAAAGATATCTGGAGTTGCCAATCCAGAGGAAATTTTGGTCAGTAGAATATTGAGCAAAATAAACGTAAAGAAATGGATCAACAGGATGAGAATAAGTTTTGGTGAGCCATGCATGCAAAGGTAGAGACATTTTAGATCCACCTCAATTTCAGCTTGCAAATCCATTCTCAAGCTGATATGTAGGATGACTAATGACCCCGTAAGCAACATGTTGAAAAAAATACATCAGATGCAACAAATACTTTCTCAAATTATAAGGAAGGATTAGATGCCTATTCAATTTGTGTCAAAACCATATAACATTTATTTTTGCAGGAATCTTTTCTATGATTCGGCTTCCTTCTTGATTTTGTGGTCTCATGAACTTGGGAGGCATGATTGCTATCATTAATATACTCAGAACAGTAAGCATCTGAGTTTACCCCTCCATGTTCTCTAAATGAAGTTCCAAACCTCCAGATTGTTTATTGCACTTCCAAGAACAAAGTGCTTCTTAGAATTCTTCGTCTCTCATACCATTTGTTGTAGAAAATCCTACCTGTCCTTTTCCTCGCCCCCGGATCTTGCCAACTTGGCGTGAGACATTTTCCCTTCTTGAATTCAATACTATGATTGTTTGATTGTTCATCAACTGAGTAATCATTAAATTCTCTTGTTAAGTTCCTTAAATCTATGAAGGGAGAGTACCCTTCCATGTTGCCTGATTTTCTAAATACAGAAACGTAAAGCCACCATGTGAGAACTCCCCACAAGTAAGAAGGTTGTGTCAGAACTTATGTTGTCTTAAATAGTTGAATTTGCATGCACATAATTCAAGAATCTGCTTCCTCTCGAAACTACTTTTCTATGGTTTACCTGTGAACATGTTGTGTTTCTTGAATGTACCTTGTTAATTTGTCTTGAAGAGTGTTATGTGGCAAATTATTTTTCTTGGAGTTCTTCTGAGGTTGAAATATGAACATAGTTATGTTAGTTTTCAAAAGAAAAATATTTTCTTCCCTGGAGGTTTCACTTTTGATAGTTTGTTGTTGCAATTGTTTTCAGTTATTTAACTTATTTTAATAAGTTCTTCATTTGAAGGAAATGTTTCTTGTTTGAAAACATACAATTCTGTTTGGAAAAAAGAATGGCACATATTTCATGTTTAGTTAAAAAAATTGTTGTTAATGCTTTGTCCTATATGACCCTTTCTTCTTCAACATGTGGGGGTGCATGCCTTCGCCCTCACCAGAATTCATGTGTGTTGAGGGGATGTTTCCCTTATGAGGCCGCATGGATGCGCTCCAAGTTGAGTGGTCGATTGTGTAAGGCCAAGATTTTTAAAGTTTCGTTGAAAGGAAAGACTTCTTCCGCTCATAGCTTGCCTTCACTTTGATGTTTTTTTCAGCTTTTGATGTTTAAAGTTTGTCGGTAACATTTTGCATTGCATGCAGCTTCGGCCTCCCAAACTAACAACTGCAGAAATGGTTAGAGATCGCCTCTAGTTGTTGTCATCGGCTGTTACAAGCTGAAAATGATTGGTGTTCCTGTGGAGAAGCAGAAAATTGCAAATAAATATAAGAACCACGGGAAAAAAACCGCACCCAACAAGCAAAAAACATCCACAAAAAAAAAGTTGACTTGTTTATATGTTTCCTTTTCTGCTACATTTAATGAAATTTGTATGGGGGTTGTAAAAATATGGAACTTTTAGAATGTTTAGTGCAACATTTTGATCCTATTAGTAATTTTCTATGGGCTGCATTGTACAAATTAAAACTTCCTTGACATGTATGAATATGCAAATTTGTAAATAACTTTTCCGACATATATGAATATGCAGATTTGTTTTGTTGGAATACTTAATGATATCTACAACTTTTAGTTATATCTCTATCAGGTTCCTTAAAACCGAAATTTGTTTGAATGTTTTAATAATGTTGTTCGATTCTATGTCTTCAAATATTCTATATATATTAAAAAAATCAAATACATGTATAATAGTCGGTAAAAAAAGAGTTTTGTATTTTCGAAAGGAAATATTGAAAATTTGCCTCCTTCCAAAAAATAGTATGACAAGCATAAGTGGTTGAACAGACATATATATGTATTCTTACAGAAAACCATGTTTAAGGAAAAACAAATTGCAAAGTTTTAATACAATCATCAGTTTAATTCCACATCATTAAAATCATATTAATAAAACTTGCAACTAAAATGTGTCTTTCTGAATTCTATGAAATTGGAATGTTTTGCTTCCCCCTAGCTTTAAAATGTAGGAAATTTGTATTCAGTTTCATTTAGTGTTTTTTTACTTCGCTCCCCTACGTACAAACATATTTTAAGGAATCTCTACTTTCTTGTTGTTTTGTATGTCACCTTTTTGGTGTGACCAACCCCCACATGTTAAATCATGGGATTCTGCATCACTATTTAGAAAAAAATTGGCTAGTGTTACTATGTTCATTGCAAAAAAATCCACGCCTTTTTTTTCTCCTTCTCAAAAATTCGCAAACATTATTGGCTAACTTAACTTTTTAGCAATTACTTGTTATATATTATATCTCAATTTAAATGTTTATGTTTGTCTGCAATATCTATACGATAAAGTATTCTCCACATTTGTTCAATGATGTTTTTAAATATAATAATGTTGTAGGCATACATTTTCTTTTGACTTCCTTTTGTATATTTAAAACCTCGTAGCACAAATGGAAAAGTAAATTTCTCCTTAACCTTTTCCATATTCCTTGGTTTATATTATCGTTCTATTTTGGGTGTTTGTTATATATTTCTTCCAACCTAATTCTATGCATTACAAAGTATACTCTCCCCCGCACACTCCAACTCCTCCTCCCTTTCGGCATCCACATTGCACTACTTGCGTGCGATTGCTAGTGTTTATGACATGTTACGATTGGTAGTGTTTATGACATGTTATCATCCTAGTTGTTGGCTTCGCCACATTGATAATTAATTGGTATTTTGTTAGGTTTTGTTCTATTATAAGTTGTAGCATATTGTTTGTGATTTAATGATGTAGGTTATTACCATGGTTGGATTGGGCATTTACCTATGAAATGTGTTTATACAAAAAGATATGATTTTACATCAGTTCAAAAATTATGATTTCCTTATTTTATAGCAATCTAAAAATTATGATTTCCTTTGCTATCATACCCATATTTGGGTTGCTTCTTTAAAATTAGGGATAAATAACATATATGATGAATTTGCAAACCAACGTTTTGCTTTGAGATTGAGAAAAAACAAGTAAACAAACCATAATAGTAGGAAACAAATGTTAAAGGAAACAATACTTATCTTGTAATAATCGATTCTCTATTCATTGATGAAGTACATGAGCTATTAGTTTTAGCTAAATTGGTCCTTTAGTCATCAATTTCCTTTAAGGTAGAGATCCTCTACCAATAGATTCAAAGTTTCCTTCATGGAATGTTGAACCTATAAAACTAGGCAATACAAAATGCCAACTTATCTTACCTCCCTTCGAGTCATAAAGTCACATTGATATAGATGCTCATCACAAAATGAAGTAACTTTTGACTCAATTTTACTAATACATCATCTAATGTAGCCGAACAATTAAGTTGAAGTCATCTAAAATAATAAAATAGAAGATCTTTTCCAAACTAGCATGAATCCTCATTTTTATATCATGTAAAATAATTGCCTCGAGTACATGAGTATGTGACATGCAAATGAATGGCTTAAAAAATTGAGATGGATGGGTTTTGAACTTGTTTACGTTTGAATCTCTATTGATTTATTTCAATCATATACATTTTAAACCATGGACCTAATACTTATGAGACACATTAAAGATAATTCAATCCCTTCCTTTAGCCGTCACTATATGGTGCAAACATTTAACATCATCGTGAGAATACAACATGACCCTTAAAAGATGCATAGATACATGTAAAATTGGAGAAAAATTCTTACATTATGTTCTCATCAATAACATTTGAACAAGTTGTAGCATCACATTCAAATTCTCAAACTGTAGTACAATGGGTGAGAAAAATTAAGAGATCTAGGGACAGAAAACAATCCAATCCAAGCCTCTACATAATGTGGAGAAACATTCTTACTGCATGTTCTCATCAAGAACATTTCAACAAACTTTAGCATCACATTTGAATTCCCATCATAGTCTTGTCATATGTTTATAGTTACAAGTGTCGTGGCAGACATGTATGGAAAATGTGGTGGCATACACAACTATGAACTGTTTGATAAAATGCCTTAAAGAGATGTTCTCACATGGTCTTTAAGCATCGTAGGAAATGAACATAATGGGTTTGCTGAAAAGGGATGGGAAACTTTTAAATAAATGCATTTGGAAATTGTAAAGCCAAACCCGACAACATTTGCTACCATCCTATCAATTTGTGTCAAAATGGGAGATTTGAAATATGGCGTGAACATACAACAAAGTATAATTGAAAGAATTTTTTTTTTTCAAGTGTTGCGGTTGGAAGCGCACTAGTACACATGTATGCAAAGCGTTGAAGCATACACACAACACATGAACTATTGGTCAAAATGCCTCAAATAAATATTATCTTTACATCAACAATTGTTATAAAACTCTTGTTATCCCTGATATAAATGAAGTTCCAATTACTTAGTGGGAACTAGATGTAATCAAAATTGCACAAGAAGAATGTAGTCTATAAAGTTAAAACTTAAAATCCAATATAAATACCCTAAAGACACTAGTATTCATTGCAAACTACACCGCTCTGGAAAAATGTGGCCTAAAATGTCAATGTCTCATATTATTTATGGTGTCTTTGGACAAATTATATCATTCTTTATAGTTTCAGTTGAATTTATGTCGGAAAATTGATACCCTAGTTTACAATTTGACACTTCTTCAGAGTTTTAAATGCACAAGAAATTATGTTGTTGAAGTGTTTTTACTTTTCTCCGACATTGATTGCCATAGACATCTTGGGAGATGCTAAAAATGAGCCATGCCTTAGAAGCCTTGAATGAATCATTTTTATAGCTTCTTTGATGCCTCGAAGTTGTGTGAATGTTGTTAAATACCTTTTTTTGCCCTAGATGCAATATTTTAGACTCTAATTTGTTGGTAGATCGGTTTCAGAATCGTTTCATTATTTATTTCAGTTTGAGAATTGTGTTGGACAATTTTCAATTTCTTCATCCATCAAATACCATGGTAAAACATTTTTTGGTTTACTTCAAGTTGATAACTTGCAAAAAAATTAATCAATTTTTGCATTGATATAGCTGAATTTTGGATGAAAAATTAGAAAGTGAAGTTTTATTTGTACAACACTGACATTTGTAGATTTGTTGGTGAAACTCTATTTTCTAGATTCTCATGGACTCGCAAAGATTGTAGGATATGTATAAACCGGGTTCACTAAAAAGGACATGGAAACATTTAGGAAAAGGCAATTGGCAGGAGTAAAACTAGATCTGACAACATTTTCCAACATCCTACCAGTGTATGAAACCATAACAACTTGAGGCAAATTGTCTATGCTACCACATTTTGTGAAAATGCTTGTGAGGATCAACACAACCACATCATGCACTTGCCAACCATATTAATTGCATGTAATAAGGATTTATGTTTGTTGTTTGGGCCACCAGATCTTAGTTTGTGCAAGTAAGGATTTTATTTGTCATCAGAACTTGAGATTGACCTCATCATCAACAACCATTAATTGGATGCAATAGCCATTTAGATTATATTTGTTAGAGCATGATGCAAGTTTGAGTGTTTCACATCAGAACTTATCCCTAAACTGATATGCTTTGTAAAGTGAATTTGGTGTCTTTTTCTTCAGGAGAACATCAACAATGAAAATGACATAATGAAGATTGCAATGCCAATCGCAACTGGTCCTATTACCTTGTTGGAGACTAAATGTTGTTTGTGTTTGGAACAAGAACATTGCTGCAAATTTATCCACATGCTCCGTGCTAGGATTTCCCTTATTTCGACTCGTCAAGTGTTGCTAAAAATACTTCTTTTCAAACGTCTCCTATTAACTATTTGAAGAGAGATTGATATGTCAAAGCATTTTCATCTCTTTCAAAGCTATTGGGATTGCAGTGACAATATTTCTAGAAAGATCAATGCAAGTCTTTGGTATTGGGCCCTCGATATATCCCTAGGAAGATTCAAATATTGCAAATGTGTGCAGCTTGCTATGAGCTTGGAATTTCAATTAGGAAGTGATTGAGAGACACATCTATAGCTTGGATCATTATGATTTTGCTCAATTGTAAAAACAAACCTTGTAATAAATTGTTGTAAATGTTGAAATAGAACTAGAGCTTTTAAAGACCTGAGATTCCAGGAGGTATATCTCCTATTTTGTGTTTTGAATTGGGAGGTAACATTTTGTGTTAGTGTTATGATTGAAACAAATCTATACATTGTGAAACTTAGAAGTAGTTAGAGAATAATCTAGAAGTAATTAGGGAATCTTCTCCATGAAGTATACAATGTTGACAACAAGCTAAACTATCTTAAGATAAATTTTTGATTTTCAATTTTTTTCAAGATTTTTGTAAATCAAAAAAATATTTTTCTTGATTTTCAATTTTTTCAAGATTTTTGTAAATCAAAAAATATTTTTCTTGATTTTTCTTTCTATTTATATGTGTATTTAATTAATAGTTATGTCTACTTTATATATCATCAAATCAAGCAAAAATTATATATACTCTCCCTTACATCTTATCAATTTAACCTAACATTACACACAAAATTCTCAATACATGCTAAATTTGCATAGATTGATAAAAAAATATTATTATTAGATGTAAGAGAACATACCTAAAAATAAAGTAACAATAATTATCAATAGGTATAAAGAGCTAAGATATAGATGTAGACCAATTGTCATGTCTCCCAACATTATTGTTTCTTGGATCACTTGTTTTGTCAAGATGTCTTTAGGCAATTGAAAAGCTCTAGAGTCCAAATAGATGCATCTTTTATTTTTGTAATCTCACCACCATCTCATTCATATCTGGATGTTGTTGAGGCAATTCCTTTGTACAATCCAACCCAACTTGCAGAAATTGAGTAAGACATCCTAATATGATTGATATCTCTGATTCATTAACATCTCTAAGCAAGTTGCTATCCACCTTTTCTATGATTTTATTTGGAAAATCCATGCCTACCCATTTTTGAAGATTGATTCCTTCAACAAACATGTCATCTATTGGTCTCCTCCTCGTCAACAACTCCAAGAGTAGAATTCCATAGCTGTATACATCTCCTTTTGTTGAAAGCATTCCACCCAATCCATACTCTATAATACAATACAATACAATACAACACAATGATTAGTGATTGTTAAGCCATTTTAGATATTGATGCACACTATAAAATCAAGCCGTTGATGATGCATATTGTAATAATGTATAATATATACCTGGTGCAATGTAGCCTATAGATCCTTTGAGTGCATTTGTTGAAGTCAATGAATCCATTGAATTTCCAAAAAGTAGTTTGGAAATGCCAAAATCTGCTATATATGTTGTCATATCATCCCCTTAAAAGCACATTACTGGGTTTGAGGTCATTGTGAATCACTTGCACGAAACAATGATGATGTAGATATGTCATTCCATGTGCTATCTCTGTTGCTAATCTCAGTTTGTCATTCAAATTTAGCTTGCAGGCTTCTTGTTCTCGAGGATATAACCATCTCTCGAAACTTCCATTTGACATGAATGGGAGAATTAGTGCTTTAAAATCAATTTTGGAACATACTGAAATGATTTTGATGACATTCCGGTGCCTAACTCTTTTTAGCACATTGCATTCTCTGCTAAAACTTTGACGAGCATTTTCAGCTTGTAAATTGAGAACTTTAACATCAATATTTCTACCACTGTTCAAAATCCCTCTATAAACAGATCCAAAACTGCCAATTCCTAACAGATTGGTGTGGCTAAACCCATGAGTTGCATCTACAAGTTCTTCATAGGATATTCTTGTTGGTCCTAGGTTTAGGGCAAGGTCAACTGCAGTCGGACTAGTATGCCTCCTCCTATAGAAAACTACTAACAATAAAAGGACATGATGAAGATTGTGATACCAATCAAAAGAGGTACTATTACCTTTTTGGAGACTGATAATTGTTTGTATTTGGAATAAGAACATGGCTGCAATTTTATCCATGTGCCACAAAGACCAAGATTCCCCATCACTGTAGACTCATCAAGTGTTGTAAAACTCCTCCCTCTGGAACCTCTCCTATTAACCTATTGGAAGAGAGATTGATATGTTGAAGCATTTTCATGTCTTTGAAAGCTTTAGGGATTGTACCTGATAGATTATTTCTAGAAAGATCAATGTCCTGAAGATTCTTTAGACTTGTGAGGGATGTTGGTATTGAGCCTTCAAATGCATTCCATGAAAGATTCAAATATTGCAAATTTGTGCAGCTTGACAGTGCACCTGGAATTTCACCTGAAAAGTGATTGAGAGACACATCTATAGCTTGGACCATTACCATTTTGCTCAATTCTAAAATAGAACCTTGTAATAAATTGCTAGAAATATTGAAATAGAACTGGAGATTTTGAAGACCTGTGAATTCAGGAGGTATATTGCCTCTTAGCTTGTTGTAAGACAAATCCACCTTCTCTAAAGTTATGCATCTCCCTAAACTTGCAGGCATTTCCCTGAGAGTTCATTGTGATCAAGAAGAAGCTGTCTTAGTTGTGGAAGATTGCCAAGACTATTTGGAATTTTCCTGAAAGCATGTTATCACTGAGTGATAACAATCCAAGCTTTTTATCCTGACCCAAGTTTCTTGGAATTCTTCCTTATAAATTGTTTTTTTCCAGATACAATCTTTCAAGATTTGGAAGTTGACCGAGTTTGTATGGAAGGGTCCCATTCAATCTATTTTCGCTCAAGTCTAAATATGTCAATTTTGTGAGGTTGCCAATGTCACTCGTATGTTTGCCTCAATTTTATTAGAGGCCAACGCCAAAGAGTGTAGGCTTGACAGCCGGCTAACTGAAGAGGGAAGGATGCCGGTGAAATGGTTATCAGACAAATCCATTTGTCCTAAATATGAGCAATTGGTCAAGGCTGTTAGAATAGACAAACCGCTGCTTCCGCTCACAAGATGATTCATCCATAAATTAAAGCTTTGAAGCTGCAACAATTTACCGAACTCCAATGGAACTAAGCCACTCAATTGGTTATTAGGTAATGAAAGTAGTTGAAGGACAGTAAAATTAGAGAGAGAGCTTGGGATTTCTCCAGTGAATTGGTTTCCCTGTAAAGACAATTCCTGCAGCTCTGATAGTTTGCCAAGATGCCAGGGAATGTGGCCAAATAAGTGGTTAGAAGATAATGACAAAACTTGGAGATGAGTGCAATTGGAAAGGGCAGTTGGAATTGGTCCTATAAAGCTGTTAGTGCCCAAATCCAAGATAGTCAAGGAGGACATGTTTCCTAGGAAATTTGGGATTGTGCCTCTAAGTTGGTTTTTTCCTAATACAATGGCCTCTAAAAGTGAAAGAAGGCCAAACTGGGAAGGAATGCTGCCGTTTACATGGTTATGAGACAGAATGAGTTGTTGCAAAGAACTGCAGCCTTCCAATTCATTTTTAGATAGTATCAGTCTCCTGAAACGAAAAAGTTTACCCAACTGATATGGAATTCGGCCGTAGAAACTGTTATTTGGGAGAGAAAGTGTTGCAAGGAAAGAGAGATTACCAAGGAAAGGGGAGATGGGGCCGACTAAAGCCATAGAAGTGAGATTTAAGGAAACCACATGCGGCCTGGGAGAAGAGCAGTCCAATTGCAAGTGTTGTGGTTGGGAGACCAATTGCGCAGAGAATTGAGTGGGTCGAGGGAGAGGGAATTTTTGAAAGTGAGAAGAGCATGTTGATCAGAATAATAAGAAGGAGAAGAATGGGAGAAGACAAGCAGGTAGTGCAGAGAGAAACAAAAGTAAGAGAAAAACCACCATCTTCAAGCAAGGAAAAACGAGAGTTAGGGAAATCCACATTCAGTCAGTACTTCAATTTGTTTCTGTCATAGTAAAGGGTCTCGATTGAAACAACAGCTGTACATTGCTTGAAAGTCAATTTTGTTCCGAGGATATTCAATATTATTTAACCCTGCAGGGGTTAAATTTGACGGCCACCTATGCCTGTCAAACAATTTTCGGGTGACGGTAATTTTTCAATACTGCCCTTCAAAAACACAAAATAATGTTATTTTTACTAATTATTCTATATTTATTATATCTTTTTATATATATTTACATATATTTTTATAATTTATATACAAACCTATATAAAATTGACGGTCACGTTTTAAATGTACAAGTCACGTGTGACGGTTAGATAAAATATTTACAAGTATTTTACATCTAAAATCACGAAAAACGTCTAAACGGCCGTCAAATTTAACCCCTGCCCTATATGCACCAGCGATGGGAAGAGTTGTTTGGAAGTTCTTCCGGTCAAAAGTGAGGGATGATAGCACTCTTCACATGTCAACTCTTGAATAAAAATAAAAGCCAGTGTAAGTACAAACAAACGATTCTTCCCTAATTTTTCTCCCCTATCCAAATTGTTCTTCCCATTCGAGAAAGACATCACTAAAGTTATTTGCAAAATGTACATTCATTGTACAAACCAACTAGTCTTCCCTAGTTTTTCCGAGGGAGTCTCTCGATACAAACAAATTATTCTTCCCTAATTTTTCTCCTTTTAAAAATGGAGAATATGTGTAAAACCAACAAGAAGTTCCCTCTAATGGAAGATTAAATTATTTTTTTATGAAAAGAGATCTTATATTATATTAATTCAATAAGATACAAGATAACTTTTTAGCAAAAAAGCGGGCGGTATGAGAGCACACCCCAAAACCACAAATAAGTTAGGCCAAGCCTAGGAGAATGAGAAACAAACTAGGCCGAGCCTAGGAGAAAACAAAAACTAGGCAGTGCCTAGAAAATTACAAAGGACCAAATCAAGCAGCAACAACAAACATTCCCAAGCGGGCGGATTGTGATCATCTCGGCGGCCCGAGCCTGGTAAATCCTTGTCGGCGTCCATCATATCCCAGCCAGTGGGATTTTCTTCTTCCGATCTGCCTCCTCGAGTGGGGATGGTGAGGCTGAGGTGAGGGAACTTGTTAGAAGATGGAGGCGGCAGAGGCAAGTTTCATCCATCGACGGTGCGTTGCTTGAAGGCTACAGGAGAGCCCTAGTCATGTTGACGAGCCGAGACCCCAACCTCGCTAGCGAGATGACGACGGAATCCTTTGATGATGAGGGTGTGGTGACCCTCGGCCACATGGATGAGTTGGTGATTAACTCCTCTAATGGAGAGGGGCCTGGGAGTGTCGAGCTCGGCTAAAAGCACGCCATCGTAAATGGCTACGCCGACCACCACGGCCAGGAGAGGAGGAGTGTCGAGTTGGCAAAAGTGGCACACGGTCAACATTTCATGGGGCTTCCCCCCAGTGTCGCAATAGAGTCCCGAGGTGGTCTACCTCCAGCGTGACTTTGTTCGCCTAGACTTAAATCTGTAGTAGCACATTCGAGATCACCATAGATTTGTTATAAATGGAAAAATGTTGATCAATTGCAAAATTAACAAAGAAAAAAGCATTTCTTTCTTTCCATATCCAAAAAGAATTTCCCCTCTAAAAACATGCCAAATCTGGATGAGCATAGGCAGAAGCTTTAGGATTATCCCCAAAAGGATATCCTATCAAGTAAAGCAACATGTGGTCTAAGTGGAAAGAAGAAAGAATGAATCCAGCCTTGCAAGCCGAGATTTCGGGAAAACCAGAAGAGATGCATAATAGTTTCCAAATGGCCGCAAAATGGGTATTTGGGATCCGGATCCCAATTTGAACAAGGCAAGCCCCGAGAGGAAGACCTTAGTGCAAAATACACTAGAGAAAGTGGGCAATTATGGGCTCCACACAGATAGACCAAACAGTGTCAAATCACCTACTCCAGAAGGATGTAGTGGAATGAATTCCCCATTACATGTTAAGTTTATCCACCATAGGCAAATGAGGTGAGAGCCAATGGTAGCCTTTGTTGGCTAAGTAATTGCGAAATGGAGTATCAACATACCATTTCCAGTCTGTCCACCAAGGGCGAGAGGAACACAATAATTTTGTGCAATATGTGGTCAAGAACCAAGCTAATCACCTCATTATAATTAGCTTGATCCTAGTTGGAAAGCCGACACGAGTTTTAATTTCAGGTGAAGGAAACCAAGATTATGAGTGTTTGCAGAATAAATCTTGATTGGTGTGAATTCCACATTTCAAGAATTTGAGCACGGATATTCCTGAAACTTGTGCAAGACACTTATCCTGTGCTTAGAATATTGGTGACCACCAGAGGGATTGATGGTTAATGGAGAGCCCATTATGAAAACCGTCACCTTTCCATTGAAGCCAGGGTTTGATGCATTCCCATGCTTTCCAAATGCTCTTGAGCACAAAGGTGTCAATCACTTTGACAGGCACCGGTGTAATGAGCAGGTTGATAAATCCCAAACCTTTCCAGGCAGGGTAACCATAAGGTGAGCCTTCTTCAATGCCATGTCGCAGGAGCACTTTCCAAGCTTCTTGGCTAGTGATGCATCTAACAATCCATTTTACGCAAAGTGCCCACCCCAGTAGCCACTTTTCCCAACCCTTAAAATCCCGGGCGTGAGCCAAGATATCACCCGGCCTTGACTGGGCACTCAACCAAGGAGTGTAAAGGACCCGAGGCCCCTCTACTATGCGAGCTTTGTCAATAATGTCATCATAAACAATAGGATAACATGTAATGGCACTTGTATACATATTATAACAAAGATAAATAAACTAAATCCATACACATACAAGCTATGTTATGGCTCAGACTATCAAATAGAACTCATAAGATTCAGAATTGTTCCACAAACATAATAAAGAACACAAATGTTGAGATCCATCCACACAAGTATTTAGAACAACATCATTATATTAATTCATCAGTATTACAGTAGCCAAATACATCAATAAACCCATAAATGGACCAAATACATCAACAGAGTTTTAGTTTTATCCTACAATGGTGCCATTACAGAAGTTATAGTGGTGATCACCCACATCATTCTAAGCTCTCCCTCTCTAATACGTCATTTTTCTTTCACCCTACTCATATTCTCTCTTCTGCACACACTTTCTTTCATATTCTCTCCTCATGCTCTCTTCTTCTTGTTCCCATGTAAATCAATACATATCAAGGGACTCAAAGGAATCTCCTCTTACCACCCACTCATCACTCGAGTGATCTCGCCCACCAAATGTCATCATATCTTGCCATACTCAAGTATCTTTAGCATGCAACCACCGGCTAATTCATACCTAACTCTACTTTGACCCCGATCCCATCATGATAACCATAATTATACTGTGGAATATTATTTCCTTGGATTGCAAGTCTCCATGTTCCAACCTTATCGTAATCCGGTCTAACTACATCCCCACATGCTTCGACTACAACTCGACCATGGTCCAACATATGGCTAAGTCCTAAGCTTGTTTCACTTTGGCACAAACCTTTGTGCTATCCTAAAGCTACTTACGCACGATCCTTTGTACCTAGTGCGCGCGACAAAACCTTCTGTGCCTTAGGTGAAAATCCTTCTTAGGGGCTCAACATTACCCCACACTATGTTGATTTACGCCCACGACAATCTTTCGTGCTCTCAAAAAAAAAAAAAAAATCTAACGACCCAAAATCAATGGCTAAGCCAAAATTGTTGCATGGTTCAACCCCTAAGTGACTAACTGGAGGAGTTCAGGGAACTCCACATCTATCTCATCCTTCAACTTCTTCCATGCTTCCAATTCTACTAAGGCTTTCCCGATGCCTCTCCTACCATGTTGGGTACTTGGTCTAGTGTGATTTCTTCAACCTTCCCCTTGAGTTCATTTATGACCACCACTAGCTCCACGTAGACACCCTTGAACTCGTCCATACATTTTGTGATAGAGTCCGGAGTTCACCAATGCAAAATTCTAGTTTTTTGCGCTTGGTCTTAATTTTTTCCTTCTACATTGTGGTGTCAATGATCAATTGGACACACTCAGTCTTGTTTATGGGGACCTTCTCCTGTAGACCCTTGAGAACGACCTCTTCATCAACTACCCGTGTATCAAAAATGGGCTTGCACTTCTGAAAACTATTGAAGCCTTTGCCTGCCATAATATCTTCCTCCTTGAGTTAGGTGAGCAAGTCCTCTAACTTTGTCACCCGGGCCTCAACAAAGATCTTGTCGTTTTCCTTCTCCTTGGCAAGATCCTCGGTTGTGGTCCCCGCACCATCCTTCACATTGATCAATAACAACCACACGAACTTCTAGGTACTCCATCTCATCATTGTAATATGTCCTTACTTGGCTCACCAATGTTGACAATTGTCCCAATATCTTCTTTAATAAGGTGCTAACCCTATTATAGGCTTCCTTCGTCCGCGCCGCTCGCCCTTCAATCCACGGTATAGTGTATCTTCCTCCCTCTCTTTCTTCTTTTTTTGCCACGACCAAAGTTCGAACAGTGGAACATGCGTCCAAACCTCACTTTTTCACTTATGATGACATCTTTTGCATTGTGCTACATGTCTACTCATTAGTGAGGTGGCTTAGATCCACCACCTTATATGTCTCTCCTCCTTCTTCAGATGAATGGTCTTGATTGTGTGATCATTGACCTAAAATTTGGGTTCCTCTGCATGACAATGCAAGTTCCAGTTGATCATCTTCTTTGTTCTTGTCACGCCCCCTTCTTGATCCAAAAGATCCCATGCATGTGGCTTCTACGGGGAAAGGGTTCTTTGAATCCTTGCATGCAACACCTTTGCGGGATTATCCAAAAATTCCACGTGTGGGGACATAGGTGTCCACTTCTTCCTTATTACCTTGCACTTCAATCTTTGTTTCTTTTATCCTAGAGTGAACCCTTTATCCTCCTTGATCACAAAAGAGTCTTCTTTATTTTTCTCTTCTAGGTTGGTGGGCTGAATGGGTAAAGTTCCATGTGTTAACTGTGTTTTGGTCCTTCATAGATAATTTTCTTTCTCCTTGGCACGCACCTCACCCACCGCTTTGGTCTCCGCCTCAACCCTTCTCTTCTCCTCCTCCTCGAGTTTTGTCTCAAGTTTTCCCTAAAGGTAGTGTAGTCCTCTTCCTCCTCCTCTTCCGAGCTTGTCATGAAACTTGATACATCATGTACTTTCTACTTTTTTGTTCGGTTCTTCCTCCTCAGTGCTGCTTCACTTCTTCACACTCTGGTTGTGAAGCCTCAGCTTACCTTGTTGTGATATACTTGCACCCCCACTACCATTTTGACGAGTTTAATACTTCATTTTTTGGGAAGTGTCTAGTTTCTCCTCACTTCCTTCTTCTTCTTCTTCCTCTTCTCCTTCTACCTCTGCCTGGACCACCTTCAAAGGTGGGATTGGTGCCTCCCATGGCCTTGGAAATGTGGAGTATGTGATCTCCAACTCAACTCCTCCTAGTGTCTTAGGGCATAGCTGCACGAATACTCAGTGGATAAAACCATTAATGGTAACATTGACCTACGGGTGTAGATCAAAAAAATTTGGTTCCAAAATCTCCTTATATGTTCATCTCACACCATACTTGTAGGTTACATGAAGGGTGTGAATGTCAACGTCCACCTTATCAGCATCAAAATTCAACTTTTGCACGTCGTTTAAATGGTTGATGGTGCACTTCATATATTTAGCGGTGAATGCAAATAGAATCTTGTACCAAGGCCCCATTTCTCCTTTGGCCATCATAAACTTTGCCAAGCTGAAGTGTTGCGTAACCGCGAACTTCACCTGGTCCCCAACAACTTAGGCAACTCATGTGGGATGTTCCACTTGTTTTCAAAGGCCTCATGCAGTCATTCATACCACTTGTTCATTCGGGCCTTATAGGTATTCGTGATGGTGCTATCGCAAGTAAACTACAAAAATTGTACTTCGGGAGATGAGTGTGTTGGTGGGTGAAACCATATGTTTCCATCCATCCCATCTAAAGGACACCAATTTCCCATAATATAATTAGCAACAATATAGATCCCCATGTGATCTCTATCCCAACTTCATTCTACATTCCCACATCCTCAATGATACTATTTGCAATAAATTGAGCCTAGTTATAGTGCGCTCACTTGGATACCCTATATGTAACATACAAGAATCTCTTGTTGATATATGTCCATCGTTCAGATGCGCCTAACTTGTAGTTGATGAGATGGGATGTGACCTTCAATGCCAGTCCGCAAGGTCAACAATAACTCCGAGCCCTTCCTCCTTCTCATAGCTCAACCGCTTTGTCAATTCCTCAATTTTTACAGTGGCACATAAATCGAGTGTCATGTCCTCTCCAGTGTTTCTGTGGCTTTTTATTATTCTAATTAAATGGCCAATAGGTCTCATTCTCATCTCCGAAAAGTAGAAGAATTCCTTGTGCACCCGCGACATTAGCCATCTGAAAAGTGGGGTAGGTTTATCAAAGAAGGGTTATTCCCAAAGCTGAAAAACCCGGTCTTCCGTAATCTTGTTGCACCAAGTCATTCACCTTGGGGTTTTCGATCTCGCTGATCCTTGGAACATTCAAAACCAGATCCACCTACATCGCTTTCTCATTGTCACTCGTTCTGTGGTTACATTCATTGGTCTTACACTTGTAAAGCTTCAAACTCCACTTTTTGTCTTAATCACGCCCGAGGATACCGCATTTCGAGTAAACCTCAATGGGTTCCTCCTTCTCCACCACCAACCTCTTGGTTCATGCCTTCTTGAGTGTTATTTCTATTTTTGTACTCCATGCCATAGGTGTGTCACAATCTCCTTATCGCTCGAGCTCATCAATCTTAAAAGCTTCACTTTTACGCATGACCCCTTTTTGCCCCGCTATCATCCTTTCCCCTTGTTATCCCACAAGATATTTTCATAATTAGCACAGTTCCATTGGTTCGTAAAAATTACTTCGCTGCCTTGTCACACTTCGTCATACTTCAATCACTCGAGAGCATAAAAATTTAAAATTTCCATGGGCAAGGTAGTTAGAATGACTACCCTCATCCTCCTTTTATACTTTTCCAAGACCTCAATGTCTTTCGACGACGTGTCTTAACATACCTTTTTAATAAAGTACCTTTTTCCACTTAAATGAACTTCTGCGACTCCACCTCACGTGCTATAGTCATAACTTCTCGGTGTGCTACCGTTACTTCCCTACCACAAACCTCCTTTCGCGCACCCTACTTGCACCGAAGTAATCAACATTTGCGCCATCCACCAAGTAATTTCCTAAGCCACCACCTACCTCATGTTATACCGTGTGATCCTTGTTCCTCTCTTGCACATGGTCTCCATCTTTTCTCCAAACACCTCTTCTACAATAGAAATCCGAACACCTTATATACCGCACAAATCGTTCTTCTTCCTTTGCACCAATCATCCTAGAATGATTTTTCCATCAATCCAACCTCCTTAGAAATGTGTCAATCATTTTTCAAATTTATACGCCAATCCACCCCACACTAAAAGTATGCGCGGTCCTTTGCGCAATGGAATCAGTTATAATGTAATTAGCAACTGATGTGTGAATGTACAACATGACACCGAACAAAAAAATGCTAAGAAAAGTGACAATGAAAGGAAACACATAGAAAGGAAAATGCATTAAGGGAAATCCTAAGCTAACTGAAAACACTTCCTTATTACAAACACCAAGAAGACTTATTTATAATAGGGCTTCAACCTACTCCTGTTAAAGAAACCGGGAAACCATGTGCCATCCAAAGCTTCTAATTGGAAAGAACTTGTGTCAAGTATGTAAGTCATGACATATGGTCCTAACATATGTACTTGGAACTTTCCATGGTGACACATGAACTTGGAGTCATATAGAAGAACCATCTTTCCCACCTCTAGCTTCTTATTTGGAATGTGTCGACCATGTCATGCCTTATGTCTTGCTTTCTCTATCTTCTGGCTCCATCGAGCTATGGCACACTTCTCATCCAACTGCATCAGTCTGTCTATGTGCTCCTCAAGCTCTTGTTCATCGGCCAATCCTCCAACACGTGTAATACGGGGATGATAACATAAATTCAACCGGTAAACCAATTTATGTGCCAAACACCAACTGAAAGGGTGTGGCTTTGTTCAATCTCTTATAGGTTGTTCTATATGACCAAAGTACAATAGAAAATTTATCATCCCAATCCTTCCTTCCAACATCACATATCTTTGTCAATGTGTGGTTCAAAATCTTGTTAAAGGCCTTAGCAACCCCATTGGCTTGTGGGTGATAAGGGGTAGTCTTATGGTGGGCCACCATAAATTTTGCCAATAATATCCTAATCAGTCTCATTCAAGAAATGAGTACCCCTATCACTTGTTATACTCAACGAACATCCATACAATGCTTATGATATTATCCTAAAGGGACCTTACTGTGATACGCAATCCTTTATAGGCGCAACTTCTTCCCACCTTGTAATATATTAAGTCAAATAATAATATAGTGTAAACCCGTTATGCGCATCGGTGGGAAAATAGGGCCCATGAAATCAATTGCCCATTTTTCAAAGTGTTAGGCACTTTTTATCGGCCTTAACGAAATTTCATATCTATTTCCAGGCTTCCCAAGGCGTTGGCAATGATCACAACCCTTGGTGTATTCTGCGCAATATTTGTACAATGTTTCCCACCAAAACCAACCATTAGAATCTTGCGCACACGTGATAACTCAACCTGTATAATGTCCACCAACAATCCCCCATGAGCTTCCTCCATAATACCCACGTGCTCATGTTCTAGTACACACCGATGCAAAACCTCATCCCGACCAAGTTTGTATAGATCTCCACCAATTAACATATAAGGCGCGACGTGAATGGCTAGTTCTTTTCTCTATACTCTTCATTCCATTAGGCACCACACATGTTCGTAAAAACATAGAAATATCTTCCAAATAAGAGGGAACAAATTGTAATAAACAATTGTGCATTGACATTGTGTCTTCAATGCTCTACGCATCCTCACCTGAATCAATTCTTGAAAGATGGTCAGGTCTGAATTACACTTTCCTGGTTTGAATACCACTAAAAATTCAAACTCTTGAAACAACAAGACCCATCGGTATATGTGCCCCTACAACATGGGCTTGTTCACTTAATAATTAAGTTCCATGTGATTTGTATAAGAGATAAACGAAGTAGCCAACAAGTATTGCCTAAATTTATGCAACGCATAAATCATAGACAACGCCTCGTGCTCCATTATGGTGTAATTTTTCTCAGCTGGAGTGAACTTCCTACTTGGAAAACACAAGGGGTGATCGATAATCCCTTCTCTAGGTTGTGCTAGAACTACTCCAAATTTCATACCTGATGCATCCACATGCATGTGGAATGGCTTTTCCCAAGAGGGAAAACTAAAAATGGGCGTAGTACTAAGCTTCTCTTCAATGTATCCAAACCCACTGTTGCGCCTCATCCTAGTAAAACTTTCCTTTATGCTTCAACAATTCCTCCAAAGGCGTGGCAATCTGGCATATCCTTTGATGAATTTTTTGTAGCACCCCATATTCCCAAGAGTCCATGCACTACACTTTGATTGATAGGTTCCTCCAAACCCAAAATAACAAATTTGGCAGGATCCACCAATAAGCCTTCCTTACAAATAATGTGACCTAGCAATGTGCCAAAAGGAGTAGCAAAAACACATTTCTTAATATTTAGAGATATTTAACTGTTTGCACCTCTCAAACATTAACATCAATTTGTCACAATGATCCTTCACCAATCCATACACCGTCCAATCATCCAGGTAGAATTGTAAAAATTATGAATAAATTCTTGAAATTCTTGCACCATGATGCACGAAAATACAGAGGCACATTTTTAAGTCCAAAGGGCATAACCGTATAAACAAAACTTCCTCATTAAGTGGTGAAAGTATTCTTCTCTTGGTCCTCCTTTGCAATCCTTACCTGATGATACCCTGAGAATCCATCTATGAAGGAGTAGGTCTTACACCCTGCCACACCTTCCAAAATTTCCTTCGTAAAAGGTGTTGGAAAGGGGTCTATCACACATGCGGCATTCAAATCTCTGTAGTCCACACAAATATGTATTATCCCATCCTTCTTGATACTAATCACCATTGGCATAACCCATTCAAACTCTTCAATAGCCTTAATGATCCTAGATTCCAACATTTTATCAATCTCTTCTTTCACCTTTACGTGCAGATTAGGATTCATCTTATAAGGCCTATTCCTTATAAGGAATGCACCTTCCTTCATCTTAATTCCCATCTCACCCAAGGAAGGATGAAATCCTTTCAATTTAAGGTATCCGCGCGGGAAAAAGTCCTAAAAGTACCACGAAAAATGAATTATCTTTGAAACCTCCTGTTCTTTCCAGTAATCACCAATGATTGCTTCTTCGGTTCTGCTTCTGGGCCAATGTTAACCTTATTTGTCTTTAAAGACTTATGGTAAGTGCGCACCTCCTCATCCGCACTATCCAAGAAATCACGCATACCTTCTATATGATCAACATCTAGGTTCTCGACTTCCTCATCATCTATCAGTAGATCATTTTCCTTTCTTCTTTTCTAGGAAAGCGCACTAAAACTGCATTTCATCTATTTCTTCCTCTTCAATGCATGCCTCCAAATCAGGTTCCCCTATCAAATCTAGGATAAGGTCCTCAACTTTAGTATTATCTCCCAAATTAATGCACTTGACTACCTACAAAGCTTCATTCACTGATGGTTTAGAAGATAGATAATCAAAGGTATGAATAATATCGACCTTCAACTCTTACCAATTTCTTGTTTGACATTGTAACTATGAATGAATATACCACACATGCGCACAATCCTATAAGGTGGAATAAATATTATGCACCCAAAGGGAAGGAGGTAAAGCTTTTGGGCCTTCCATACAAGCTTTCTCACATTCCCAAACATGGTACTTGGCAGGTCCCATGATAATCACCAATCCTTGAGGGTACATTGCTTTGGAGAAATCTATTAGAGAGCGTAATTCTTACCTCATGCCACTCTATGATATTTTCTCAATGAGTCATCGAACAACACACTACTATCCCATGCAAGGTATAAACCATCATATTCCTCGTTTACATGGCATAGGTCCATAGGAATTACATAGCGCGCAAAAAGACATCGGCTTACCTTATCCAATGTAACTTGGTAACATTATTCCTACTAGTCATCTAACAGTAACACACCTTGACAACACGAGTCACAGTGCCCCTTAATTCTCTCCCAATGAGCTCATAAGTCCCATGCACCCACTCATCACATGCAATGTTGGTCGTTTCACTCATGGATTGAGCATCATCCCACTGAATAACTCCTTCTCTTGATAGTTGAATAAATTCTAGGTCTCTAATGGTGCATACATAAATCATGTTTAAGTCCTCTTCTCCCAAAGGTTCTACATAAGGCATAGACCTACCATCTGTTAGTGGAATAATCACACACTCCTTGTTCTCAAAAATGATGTAGCCTTTATTGAAGCAAAAATATTCATTATTTACATAACATTAAGGGCATCCAAGTAAGGTGGGAAGCTATACGCCTTAGCAAGTGCTAAGACTTCAAATTCCCTAGTGAATTTGGCCCTTTGAATGGTTATGGAAGCATCCTTCAACCCCGATGGGGGTAGCCTTAGTTCTGTTCACCATGTAAAACAAATTGGAAGATGGCTACAATGGTGGCCTTCCCATCGATTCCATGCATCCAAAGTAAGAACATTAACCTCTCTACCTATATCAATTAGTATATTGCTCGGAAGCCAACCATTAACAACAACATTCAATATGATTTCCTTGTCATAATCCAAACTATGAGGGGGAAAATTAACATGCAATATTTTCCTCTCACGCCCACTTCTAGCGCGTGGTACCTTATCTCTTAACTACTCTTGTGGCACAACATCTTACACACCTTTTGATATCATCGACATCCTTATGAGGTATCCTATCATTCTTCTCCTATTCCAACTTCTGCAACTTCTCCTTCAAACACTGGATCTCCCTTGTAAAATCCTAATTACCTCCATAGTCTCCTGGTAAACCTCCTTCTGATAAGCTAGATTAGGGTACTTTGCATGTAACACCTCTTCCCTTATAATGAGAGGTCTTTCCTTTGGCATTTCTCTAGCATGTGCAACTTTAGCGTGCGTAGTTACTAATGTTGGTTCCAAATCTGGATTCGATGTTACCGAAGGCATGAATAGAGGTTCCACGTGCTTCACACTAATAATTATTGTGCCCTTAGCCTTCTTATGATTTTGGCTCATGTGGTCATACAAGTCAGTGCACTCTTCATACTTATGTTTCTTTCCACTTTGTGAGCACTCTAGAAAGTCCGGGCACTCACACTTTTAGTGATATGTAGGTCCACAATTGAAACAACCTCCATGGGGAAACTCACTCCTTCCTCTCTGCGACCACCACAACCTCTAAATCTTTCATGAAAAATTCTTCCTCTACCTCCACCATCTTCACGACCTTCATGTTGACGCCCCGTTCTTAGAGCCACTCACAACGGTGATCTAGCACACACCAATATCAATGGAATCATGGATCTGGTCTATCAACCGGTAGTCCTTTGTATCATGGGTTGTAGATGTATAGATCTTACAATAACAAGACACATTCTTATGGAGTGCGTGTTGCAAAAATTCCATCTACTTGGATCATGGTCCCTATGATAGATCTCATACTTTGATGACATGGTACACACTTTGACTTTTGAGGGGAACTATCCTTGGTGTGTCCTTTTATTTCACAATCCATGCACCAAATCCCACTGCGAGTCTCATGTATCGAGTTCGCAGACAAATTCTCAAGTTATTTAGCCATGGAAGTAAATCTGTGCCTGCCTCAAAATGGACCTACCCCAAAGTATCAATGCTTCAAAGCCTAAGCATGTAGAGCGAGACTCCAAGGCCTCACGTGGATCCATGAAAGTCTTATGTGAAAGCCCCCACCGAGGGGAGTTATCAAGCCACCAACGAACCACCGAGCATCTTTGAGATGGATGGATATCATAAGATAAATTTGATAGAAGAGTCTTGAAACACGCATCATACTCCCACACACTTTCTACCATACCTTGTTGAATTTATTTGAGCGTGTTGATGTTCTTTTGCTCAAACTCAAGAATATGAAATTCCATCATTGTCGATGTGGGTCATAATTATGATATCAGCTATGCGCGTACCCCGCAATATAGTTACGGAATGACTTGCCTTCCGCTTGGGGTAGTGTTCCCTTCGTGCGCCATAGCAATTCACACTTATGAACATGCTCTACAACATCCTCAACACCTTTATAATATGGAAAATGAAGAAACATCTCATAAAACACTTGTTGTTAGGGTTGAGGCCCTTGTCCACAAGACCTAGGACCTTGATTCCCCCTTGTGTTGCCTCCACCATGAAATCCACCTGGGTCCACTCACTCCTAACCCTCTAGATCCACTAGATCCTCTAGATCCTCCTCTTGTAGTTGGTATAAGGTCCGAAGAAGTGCTACTCTACATGCCCACCATTATGCTAAACTGAGCTCCAACAGTTTGCGAAGTTGAATTGCTTCCAGATGTGATCCCTGTGTTTTGTGCACCCAAACCTTGTAAAACGATGCACAAGGAAGAATTCCACCAAACAGGAAAATATCCTTGACCATAGATGTATTAAATGAAAAATGATATCTACCTAATGTTACTCACTCACCAACACCAACCAGACTAGAAATACTTGTCTTAGAAGTTGGAAAACTAAGTGCAAGGGATAGGTCACTAGGTGGGTTTAGATGTGCACTAATGGTCCTCCTTTTTTCATCTGACAAGCTCTCACTAGAAACTGAGGGGGTTCTTCTCCCTTGCTTGCAAAGATGGGGTAGCACAGACTGCTTAGGTTCTACGTCCTTGGCATGAACCTCAAATCATTCCAACAACTTCTACCTCCATACATCCATCATTCCTATAATTCCTCATTGTCTCACTAATTATCTCTCTCATCCATCATTGTACTTGAGTCATCTCTCCTCTCTTTCCACTTTTGCCGTAGTATCCTCCATCTCTCACCTCGCTAGCTTCTACGCCCGCACCTAATGGGAGTTTAGATAGCCATATGAAACACTTCTAAACTCAGAGTGATGATCAAGATCTTAATGGATAACAGGATAACACACAAGAAAGATCCTCTTGGTTCTCGTAAGAACTCAAACTCAACAACTTTTGGGAAAGAATAAGTATAAGCTGCGTATTCCAATGTGTAACTAGTCAACACACCACTACACCAATAATCAACAACATGATTCTAGATCATATCGACATCATGAAGCCGTTGATAATATTCTTGGGTCCAAACACAAGGTCAATAATGCCAATTCTTCCTTGAAGCATACGTCAACAACCATTCATATAGTTCTACTAGAAAACAACAAAATAATGTCTCATAGAGATCATGATACAAATGCTCATCTACCCATTTACGTGCATTAAACTCAGGTCAAATGTTGAATCCATATGCATACTTATCCTTTGTGTTATTAAGCCAATTTTCTACACTGTCCAAGGTCAAGAATTCCACCATTACACACCATTCTTGAAATGGCTTCAGAAGAGGTCCCGAAATAGAACCTAGATGTAGTCACTTTTCCCAACCCTTAAACTCCCGGATGCCTCGGCATATCACCCAACCTTGACTATGTGCTCACATGAGGTGTGTGAAGGCACCATGCCCCTCTACTATGTGAGATTTGTCAAGAATGTCATCATAAACAACAGGATAATGCATAATGGAAGATGCATACATCTTATAACAAAGATAAAGAAACTAAATCCATACACATACGAGCTATGCTATGGCTAGGACTATTAAATAGAATTCATAAGATTTAGAACTATTCCACAAACATAATAAATAACAAAAATGTTGAGATCCATCCACGGGTATTCGGAGACACGTCGTTATATTAATTCATTAGTATTACAATATCCAAATACATCAAGAAACCCATAAATGGACCAAATACATCAACATAGTTTTAGTATTATCCTACAATGGCTCCATTGCAAAAGTTACTGAGTAGTGATCACCCAAATCATTCTAAGCTATCCCTCTCGATACGTCATTTTTATTTCACCCTACTTGTATTATCTCTTCTACACACATTTTTTCACATTCTCGATCATTCTCTCTTATTCTTGTTGCCATGCAATTCAATACATATCAAGAGACTCGAAGGAATATCCTCTTACCACCCACTCATCACTCAGAGTGATTCACCCACCAAATGTCATCACGTCTTTCCATACTCAAGTATCCTCAAGTATGCAACCACCATCTAATCCATACCTAACTCTATTTCACATCCCCTAATCCCATCATGATAACCATAATTATACTATGGAATATTCTTTCCTTGGACTATGCAAGTCTCCATGTTCCAACCTTATCCACAATACGGTATAACCTTTGTATCCCCATGTTCTTCTCACCACAACTCCGACCATGTTCCAACATACGAATAATTCTTGAGTTTGTTTTTCCTTGGCACAAACCTTCATGCTATCCCCAAAGATACTTTTACGCAGCCTTTGTGCAGGCTTGGTGGCATGCGAAAAAACCTTCCACGCCTTAGGTGCAAAGCCTTCTTAGGGGCTCAACATACCCTTGGTGTTGAATGTCAATAAGGCCTAGCCCCCCATAATTGTGGGGAAGGCAACATATCTCCCAAGCCACACAATGAAAACCTTTTCCTAAATAGGTGTTAGCCCACATAAAGGCTTTGAGAAGTTTTCTAGTTTCTGAATAAAGGCTTTGGAAGGAACCCAACACGAGTAGTAAATGTGTGTAGCTGCAAGAACTTTGGAATATATTTGGAACTTCCATGCATAGGACAAAAGTCTTGTAAGTAAATATTCCAGCTTTTTGGCCACTCTTTTAATGACATACTACTAGAGCTCAGTCGGAGAGGATTGAAAAGAAAAGGAATACCAAGGAATTTAAACATTTCACCATGAGCCAAAACCTTCCATTCAAAAGTGGCGAGCCAAACAAGCTCATGAAGGAAAGATTGCTGATAACACTGGGTTTTTCGCCATTGAATGGAGGAACCAGATGCTAAATAGAAGATATCCAGGTAGTGCATGGCATTGCGAATGTTGGATTCATCTTCAATAAGTGTGAGAAAGGAATCATCTGTGAAGTGACCATTAAGAAATTGAGAATTGGTCACATAAGGTAGCATGATTCCCCTAACTATCCCTTGAGATTTGGCATGGGCCAAAAAATACCCAAATCCTTCGGCAACCAACAAATAGAGAATAGGAGCCAAAGGGAAGCCTTGGCGAATGGAGTGAAAGAGCCAAAAGGGTTTTGAGTGAGGCCATTAATGGTGATCTGAGTAGATGCATTTGCAAAGAGAATTCTAATAGATTGAATAAAAATGGGGCCAAAGCCAAGGGCTTGGAGCATGACAAGAATAAATGACCATTCAATCTAATCATATGCTTTCTCAAAATCAATTTTTATGAACATAGCAGACTAATTGGTTTTGCAAGCCCATTCAATGCCCTCCCAAACAATAATGATGTTTTCCGGGATACAAGTCCCTAGTGAATCCTATTCAATGCCCTCCCAAACAATAATGATGTTTTCCAGGATACAAGTCCCTAGTGAATCCTATTTTTTTGGTTGAATAACATCAGGGAGGATATTGCGAAGCCACATAACCAAAGCTTTGGAAATGATTTTGTAGGAGACATTCAACAGGGTGATAGACCGCCAACAAGTAATTTTCTCTGGGTATCCTTGTTTAGGAATGAATTTAATATTCCTATTGTTGATACGTGGCCCTAATGACTGGTTCTAAAAGCCCCAAGATATACTTGAAAAAGGTCTTGACCGACCGAATCCCAAAGAGCTTTGTAGAACTCTCATGGAAAGCCATCGCATCCGGTTGATTTATCATTGGCCATCTGCAAGGTAGCATCATGAAGGTCATCAATGGTAAGCATTTGGTCACATATCACCTTCAACCTCAGACAATTTACACGGCACAACACCCAGACATTGATCAAGAGAAGCTTTTCGGTTTGCAGAGAGTTTTGAGCTTGAAACACAAGCTTATAATGGCGCACAAAGGCTTGCAACATGAGTTGGGGATCAGTAACCCTAGCTCTACCATCCATGATGGCTCAAATTTTTGAGATGGTTTCTTGGATTTGAGAGAAAGAAATAATTCTTTCAAAACTCGATCACCAATTTTGAGCAAGTGCAATCGGGCGTGGATCAACGCTCTCCTAGCATTGTAATTATCAACAATTTGAATTTGTTGGTGAAGTGTGGTAACTTGAAGTTACAGATTTTCAAAGAAAGGATCACCTTGAAGCACCACCACCACTTGAATAATAGCTGAGGTGTTAGTGGAGTATGAGTGGCACCTGATGTTTTCCGGCCTATCTCGCCATAGATTTTATGGAATCTAGTTGTCCGAGTCATCGCATCCTCCCACCATTGAATATGGCCGGTATTCATAGGTGGATGGTAACACTGGTAGTGACTAGGTTGGGAGTTAAGTTCCAAACACACTTGATATGATTGAGTGTGGGCCCATGTTGCATTAAGGCAATATTGAGGAAGAATTGGAATTTATAAAAAAAGGTGTTTGTCATGCCAATTGATACGAAATCATATTGGATAATGATCTGAAAGGAAAAATTCAGGAATGACCTCCATTGGCATGGAATAAATGCTATCAAACTCGAAATAATCTTGAGCCGACAAAGATAGCTTAGTCAAGTTGTTTAAGTATGCAATCGGTTCCTCCTTGGAGATTCGACCAAGTAAACCATGCTTCAGATGTGGGAAAGAGAGAGGTGTTAGGGTCATTAAACCCAAACTTATTGTGCATGAAAAATCATGCCCTCCTTTTTCCGGTTGTCCACCTCATCGAAATGGCCACATTTATCGGTGGGTGACTTAACCATATTTAAATACCCACTTATGACCCAATAAGTATTGGGAATTATACCGAAATCCACCACCACAAATCGGCTCTTTCGACCGCATCTTAAGAAGCATAAATATTAATGAGGCCAAAAGGGTGACCATCAACATTAAATAAGACCCATATGGCACAATTGGTGGGGTTGATGTCATGGGAAATTAACAAGGGCCACCATTTGGGAGAAAAAAGGGAAATTAAACCCCCATGTCTTGCGTCACGATTATTGCAGAAAGCCAAGCTGTCATGCCAAATGGAATTACAAACCATCTACAACCAAAAAATCTGTAATTTTCACCTCCTGCAAAAAACATCCAAATTTGTAAATCTCGTCTATTTTTCACAAACAACATACTTGCGATAGGAGTTTTAAGATCCTGAACATTCCAAGATATAAAATTCATGAGAAATGATGGTCAAGAGCCATGTCACCATCCTCCAAGCCATCAAGGGCATCAAATTTGATTTTACAGGAATTGAGAGAAGTGTTATGCGCAAAAAATCCTGTAATTCAATTTTTTTCCATCCAGCGTATTTGATGTTGTACTCCTCTTTGATAGAGTCCACGCTACGTGTCAAGATATGATCACAAGAGATGCGAGAAGGACTTTGGGGCCTTTTGGAGGGCCTTTGTGAGATGTTTTTCAAGAGCAATGACAATGGTTGTGGCATGGTGAATTTGTAAATAAGGTTTTACGGTCCATAAGAACCAAGGCCACTTGGGGCGTCTTTGGAATATTTTGGCAATTGGATAACTTAGTTGGCGGTGTGTAGTTAGTTATTTAGCAACAACGGTTGGCTCTTTAGCTTGTGAGCTATAGGGTTATTCCTTAAAAGCGGCTCATGTTTCCCATTAGAGTCGAAGCCTTAGGTTCCGGGTTTTGTTCTTATTTTTCTATCCTTGGTATCTTTCCAACCATCCTCCTATTGGGGTTTGACAGTTCGGGAGAATATTTGGCCACGGGCGGTTCGCGGGACATATTGTGGATAGTCTTTGATCTTGTGATCGAGGCACGACAGTGGAATAAAATATTAGGCAAATTGATATACATGACCCGTTGGGAGTAAATTTTTATCCCATCTAGATGTCTGCAAATTCTTTCAAGTCCTAAGAAATATCAACTTCAACAGAAACACGCTTCTATACGCGAGCATGATAAAACCTATCTTCTTCGAGGAAGACTACTCGCCAATATAAGCTTCAATATGTGGAAAATAATGCACACATGGAAAATGGAGGCGAGAAAATTCAACCCAAGCATACTTTAAGGGTGGTATATTTAGATACCATGAAATCCTTATGCCATGGGGACATAACAAACAAAGAGTTGCGAGACATACCAATTAGTTTGTCGAGCGAATATTGGGGCATTAACAAGATCATAAAAGTGAAAAAGCAAAAACCCTTGGTCATGTTTTGGATGCTCTCAAGTATGACCCCATAAGGTGTCTAGACTATATTGAATTGGAATTGAGCATGCTTTCAGAGGGGATGTAACCCAAAAAATACCAGATGAGACAAAATTTCTATAACCATTGACAAACAACATTAAAATCAGGAATGGGCAATACCACATCAGGGGGGGAAATATTACCTTGTGAAACACTTTCGTGATGAACTTTTGTGGTTGTTTCACTTGTAGTTCCATTACTCAAAGCTCCACTATCTCCAACTGCGGTTATAACAACCTGGTTTGAAGATGGCGAGGTCATTATAAAAGGGACGCACAAAGGACAAGAAACCCTAGGAGAAACTATGGCAATAAATTCCCATAGAGCTTGAAAAGGCCGTGGTATGACGATGCCACAAGAAAAACTCTAATAGATCTCGACTTGAGTTTTCACCAAATCGCAAAGATTTTTATAATGGAAGATTATTTAAAAACTAATTTTATAATATTATTGTTTGTAATATATCTTTTCATCATAGGCCACAAAAGTCCTCCTTTAAATGGGAAGGTCATGGCAAGTTCTCTGTGGTGGCCTTTTCTCCGCATGGAGTTTAGACTTGTGTTGGCTCTTTGCCCCCTTATTAGAGAATTATGGTACCTCTACAAATGCAAATGCCTAATCAAGATTGTTGGTAGTTTGATCATTCTTCGATGAGCCAAGTGGATCTTTCATCCCTCCATAGGATGATCCTTCTCCTCTCCAGTAACAATGACATGTGCTTAATTATCTGGTTTTATGTAGTTTCTTTGTTTCCCTCATGGCATTCTCTACTTGACCATTTTGGTGTTTTGTGTTTCCCTAATGGATTTTTTGTGGGACCACGGGTATTCAAGACACCCTTGCTCTTGTAACTCGCATATATATGTGTGTGTATATATATATATATACACACACATATATTGGGTAGTTCAATAGTAAAATATATTGTAGAACTGATCATGATTTTCAAATAAGTGTAAATTATCTTGCTAGCTTTTTATCATTCAAATTTGTACAATCACACCTAGGAAATCTAATGAAGGAAAACCTTATACGATGCAATCTAATCAATACACATATAGGTCCATGCGTAAATTAGAAAATAACACATATTTAATATATTTTTTAAAATGAAGAAATTACAAAACAAATAGTTGCAAACTACAAACTATGCAATGTTAGAATATCATTCCACTCATGGATGTGGTTTCTCTTAGAACTCTACTCATCCTTTCCTAATCTTCAACAAACCTTTACTTGTAGTTTTATTTTTACATAGAGAATAAATCTATCTTAAAAACTTCTAAGTGTTGATGCGAGTAAATTTTAAGGGTCCTCTAAAAATAAAAACACTAGAAACTATTTGGTGAATTTTCAAAACCCACTTTCGAAAGTATCATGAATCACAGGAAAAATTTGCTTGCGGGAATGACGTTTTGTTACCACATTTAGGGACAAGGTTTTCATGGCCATAATGGTAGAATCCTACATGCCACTGCGGTAGCATATATAATTATACTCATCAGTAGCATTCTTTTACACGCTACCATTCGGTAGCATTCTACATGCTCTTGATTGGTAACATTTTGTATGCCTCTTGGATGGTAGCATTTTGGATGTTATTGATTTGGTAGCATTTTGCATGTTATCGCTCAATAGTAGTTTTACATAGAATAATGACTCGTCATGCGCCCACATGATCTTATAGTGTTTTATTGCATTTCCCAAATTTGGCGCTTGCCCTCTCTCTTTGCCTCCTCTTTCTCTTCCCCTTCCCTATATATTTACAAATCTTTCATTATAAGGAGGGGGAGGGAATCTCGTAATGCAAAGGAAACATACTAAAATTTTACGAGTTACAAACCTTCATTCGGATTTTGTAATGCATTCTTGTGCCTTCCACTTCAAATGTAATGGTATGTGCATACTTCAACAATAAAATATTATGGTTGTGGCTCTCTTTTTGCCTATATATATATATATATATATATATATATATATATATATATATATATATATATATATATATATATTAATTTATAAGTTTTAGTATATATTAATAATATATTCTATGTATTTTAGTCTTGTGTAAGTATGTATATCAGTTATATTTCCTTTTTTAAGAAAGAAAATTATAAATTGATGTTAAACTAACTCCTTTTTTTATAAATATAATTTTATATGAATATAAAATTTATATGCACTTAAGTAGTAATGGTAATGTAAACTTGCCTAAGAGAATTTTAAACAAATTATCTCATTCACGTTCATTTGTGTCACAAATTAAAGGTAAACTTATTTGTGATTTTTTTCATTTACTTGGAACAAGTCTCTATTGAAATAAAGAAAAAATATATTGTAAAACTTATTCTATCTATTCCTTCTTGTACATCACTTGAGTAGGAGGTTATAAAAATACTTAAACAACTTTGCTTTCTCTTTTTTACTCAAAAGTGCCAATACTACAAGGAGAATTAATATTTTCCATCCATTAAAGTCACTATTGTTTTCAAGTAAATCTACATTACCACTTAATCAATACTTAGACTTAATGAGATCTTCACTTCCATTTCAAACCATCTCAAAATTATCATTTCTAACGAAACAATACTAATCATAATAACTCATTTACAAGAACTATCCAATAAAATAAGAGGTTACATCCAATGTACTCTAGGTACAATTTACAAGTTGTAGGATCTTAATAGAACAAGTTCAACTCCACATGCCTTTCTCCAACAAGAGCACTTCTTCCATTGAGCTCCACCATTTTCATCAAATAAAGCACACAACAAAATGGGGGAGTAGGCAACACTCTCCACCCAACCAAATATTCCAATGAGGGAGAGAAGCCTTTTTCCTCATTGTCCCCAAGCCCTAACAAGGAAGCAATGAGAGGTATGAGGCAACCATTGACAACTCTAAAAGGATTCAATAAACAACATACATTTCAAAACATTCAACACAACTAAAATTACATACTCCACAATTTTACAACTTTCTCAAACAACACAAAGGTTTGAAATCAAACCAAATGGAGCAAGGAATATGGGAAACCACCTCCTTTTGCCTCCCAAGTGAAGTGGGAGTTTCACCCTAAGCCTCCAAGTGTAAAAAACAAACAACACAATATCTTTATCTCTCCCTTTTAAGTATGTAACAATATGACCATGATTTCCTTTTCACTCCCCATAGGTGAAACTCTCAATCACACTCCCACCAAATGCATGCCTCACAAAATCCATTTTCCCTCCCCAATGGTCCCATAAGTCCATCTCCCACACCCAACTTAAGGCATACTACCCAACCACAAAAAAACACATTCACAAAACTCATACTTTATTAAAAAACACCATTTTCACATTTACAAACCTAAATAATAAAAATACAAGGATGGAGATCCTACCTCTCCATCAATCTTCCAAGAAAAATTCACTCCATAAGTCTTTCACACCTCCAAGCCAAGAAAATTCCCAAAATCAACTCCAACAAACTCTCCAATTTCAAAATATCAAAAGGAAGAAAATGAACAAGTAACCCCCATTCCATCAAATTCCATCAATAAATAGAAATGGAATGTGAGGATGATGAGGTGGCTCCATGTAGGATTCCACTTCATCATTCCTCCATTCCCACACTCAAGTCAAAACACCATGCCCAAGACAATAAATGAACTTATAAGACTATGACAACCCAAAAGACACTCAAACTTGCACACCATGCCTTCTAAGGACAAAATTAATTGAGGTAAGTAGGAAAGTGCAATTATTTTCACCCTTTTACACTCCAAAATGGATAAATAAGTCAAAAATTAACTTCCCATACCATAGGTAGGGTTTTGGGTGAATTTAAGAGGCATGAGACAAGCTTATCTTGTCCCACAAGCCTCCCAAAAGGCCTGCCAAGTCAAAATCCGAATTTTGAAGTTGAGGTAGAGTACATCACACACAAACAAAAACTAATCTCACTAACATTCACAAGATTTCAAGGAACACCTAACCTCATAATTGTATATTTGTCACATCTTTATTGTAGTTAATAAATTAAGTAGGATTAGCTAATTAAGACATAATTAGAAATGTTAATAAGGTGACAACAATTTCCTAAAAATTAAAAACATAATACAAAAATAAAACAAACACAAAATTAAAAGAAGAGAAACATTACCCTTATGGCCACACATGTGAGGTCACCCCCCATGGGAAACCTCCTAACTAGGAATGCAACAACCCAAGATAACAATATATGAGTTATCATGGTGACCTATTTCTAACACCCCACATTCCTTCGTTATTGGTCTCATATCCCCTGTAGTTTGTTGTGCTATAATTTCTGCAAAATTAAACAATACCTTTCTAGCCTCGTGGCAACATTAATGATGTCGAGAAAATAAAACACAGACATATTTACATAACAATTCACATCATCAAATATCATAATTAAACCAACATTAGAATCAAATAATTCACCAATTGCTCAATTTGGTAACATTTCAATTCTACCAATCCATATATTTTTACTAAAATAATAACATCAACAATCATCTAGAAATTTTCATAAATCAATTCCAATGTGTAAGTGCAATAGTATCACCTAGAACATCAATACTAATATGTAAATCAAGCATATAAAATCCATCGTATACATCACATCATGTCAAGATTCTAACACCTACATACCGTCTACTATCAAGTAGGTTAATTTAATTGTATACAATAATGTAAATCAAAGTCCACACTATAACATACAATCAATAATGATTAGAAAACAATCTGTAATCATGATGTCTTACGCATCTTATCAATATACTAACTAGAGTACAGTAGAAAGGTTCAATATTATAATCAACTTAAATTGAAATCATAATTCAATCAATGTTGAAGAATGGGATTTACAATCTAACCCATGTTGTTGAGAGTGTGTGAGGGTATCATAGTTAAGAATAGGAAGGAATTGAGAGGAAGAGAAAGAAAGAGACAGTGAAGAAGAAAGAGTTTGAGAGTGAAGTGGAGAATTTAAAAAAATTCCACCAAGAAGAGTGGGTGGAGGAGGAAATAGAGAGAAAGATAGGGGTGCTGAGTTAACTATTATTTTAAGGTATATAGGGAGTCTTGAGTTAGCTATTATTTTAAGGTAAGTTTAAGACATGTTAGGAGCACTAGAAGTCTCTAAAAGAAGAGGAAAAACATTGGATGATTATAGTAATGATGAAATAGAAAGAGATGTGGGAGTAGCACAAGGAAAATAAGAATAAGAAAGACCAAAAGTAAAGATACTAAAGGCATTCATGGGAGCGGGAAATAAAGAAAGGATTAAGGTACCGAGAATATGGAGGGATTTTTCATTAAGAAGAGATGATAGATTTGATAGAAAATATGGATAAATATTTTGAATTTGAGAACATTGTAGAGGATAAGAAGGTGAAATTTTCAATCACAAATCTTATAGGACATGTTGCAATATTGTGAGACTTTGTGCAAGAAGAAATAATGAGAAAAGGTAAATAAAAGATCAAGATGTGGGAAAAGATGGTGGAAAAATTGAAAGGTAAGTTCTTTCCTACATACTATCAAAGTTTTTATTGAATAACTTACAAAATTCGAGATGAAGAAAACTAAGTGTAGCTGATTATACTAATGAATTATACAAACTAGCTATGAGGTCTAGTCATATACATGATGATGTTGAAGAAGTGGCAAGGTATGTGAATGGTTTGAGGTTGAATATATAAGATGAAATTAGTTTATTTCATTTGAGATTAGTATAAGAAGCATATCAGGCAACCTTAAAGGCAGAGGAGAAACTATCAAGAAAACAAACTCAATATTTGAGAGGTAGAGGAAGAGGAGTAAGAGGAAGAAGTCACTTGAGATTGAAGAGGAAAAAAAGAAAAGAAAACAATTGAAAAATAAGAGAACAGTTCACAAACATAGATCTCTTCTAGAGGTGGTTACTTAAGAGGTGGATACTCAAATAGAGGAAAAAGTGGATATAGAAGATGTAGAGGTGAATTCATTGGAAGATGTTTCAAGTGCAAAAAAGCGTTGAACATAGATCTGTTCAATGTCCCGAATATCCTCAAGAAAGAAGTAGAAGGGCTAATTAAGCAATAAATTAAATACAAAATCAGATGAAGAGGATATTTTAGTGTCACCATCCTTGGTAGAGGAACCTAAAACTAGAAAATCATTGATGATGAGAAGATGTTTGGTGAATGAAAGCAATCATAAAGAACCAAAGTGTTGAGGAGGACATTGTTTAGAACATTATTTAAGGTGATAGGTAAATGTTGTAAGCTCATTAATGATAATGGTAGGACTCATAATTTAATTTCCATTGAAATGGTAGAAAATTTTAATTACAAGGTATTTTTGGTTCAAAGATAACATCAGGTGTTAGTGAATTAGTAGTGTTTGGTTGATTTTAAAATAGGTAGATATCATGATTAGGTTTTTGTGACATATTTCCTATGGATGCATGTCATATCCTATTAGGAATACCATGGCCATATAATAGAAGATTCATCCATGATGGGTGGAAAAATACATATACATTTATAAAGGGTGGAGTTAAGAGTACTTTGAATCCATTAAAGCATAGGTATGCATCGCCTGGAGAGTAGTCAAGAGTAATGTTCATGGGGTTGAAGTCATTCTTTCAATATAGGGAAGAAAGATAAGTGAATGAGAGAAAAGGTAACATAATCAAGACAAGGTGGTAGTGGCTAAATGGAGATATCATACCAAAATAAATTGCAAAGGAGAGTGAATATGTAAGATGAAGATGAATATGCAAATACTATTAAGAAGAAGGGTAGAAATGTAGCCTAACATGGAGGTGATCTAGATCATGAAGGAAAAATGTAGTTGTCATATGTAGAAGGAAGTGAGCATAGTCTTAAAACATGCCCGAACCAGTCCAAAAAGACTAACTAGCAAAAAGTAAAGAGGAGAACATGCGTGAAAAGAATATAGAAGTCAAGTATGAAGGAGAGACTCAAATTTTGTAAGATAAATTTTCCTTGGAGGCTATGTATTCAGGTTAATCAATAGAAACCATGAAAGTGCAGTTATATGGAAATACATACTTCAAACAACAACTATAATTTATCAATCCTAAAGGTGAAATGGATCGGAAGGATTAAAATGGAAGTGTTAAACACTTGTAATAGTCACATAATAAGGAAATCTATCACAAATTAGCATGAATTAGATATTTCTACTCCATCAAGGGGTGAAAAGAACAACACAATATCCAAATACAATCAATTGGTTCATGGAGATAATTGATATAAGAATGATAGAAATCATAAGGAGTATGGTACATTTGGGAAAGAAGGACCAAGTCAAGCATACACTCAAGGAAATCTTATAAGGTTGTGTACAATTGAAACAAACAAATAAAGGGAAAGAACCAGTTTACAAGAACACCTCCATTGAATATTTCCCCCTTTGGTAGTATGATGCAAGGTCATCATTACCAAGGTCGATCTAAGCAAGTAGGGATCATAATTTTAGCTTCTTATGTTCCAAAGGTTGTTCTAAGAGTCCTTGAGTTGGTAATTTGAGTCAAAGAGGTTTAGAATTTAAGTAAGGATGTTTCCCTCCATTTTGGAATAGTTTGAACATTTTGAATTTTCATAAATCCATTCTTGACTACCTTAGAATGTGTAGGTGCATTTAGAGTTCTAGATATTTTATCTAGAAGTTTTAGAGTCTTAATCATGGTTGGAGAGCACCATTATGATTTATGAAGAGTGTTGTAACTTCCCTTATTTGTAACTCATTTTCATCATGAGGTCACTACTATGTGTGACTCCAAGTCTGCCCCCCTTAAGATTCTTGATGCTTGAAGTCAATTACTAATCAAGGATTCAAGATAAGGAGGTTAAACAACACCATATAACTATTTTTGTACTCATCGATCAATCAAGGAACCAATTTGGAGCTCTAAAGTAAGTTTTTGGACACATTTGTTGAATAATAGTATTATGAAGGATGTAACTGTGTATGTAAATCTATGACAAGGTAATTGAAACTTGCATTTCAAAAAATTAAAGCATTAAGTCACCCGATATTGGCTGTATTTGTTAATTTCAAGTGAGTTACAATGTTCTAGTTAATGTTTCTATTGTGAAGGGAAGGAACTCTAGTAAGACAGACTGAATAACGTATTGTGTAAAGTTAGACAATGTCAACTAAAGTGGTGGATCGTGAGTGGGAATTTTTCAAAGTGAGTTACATATTTAAGAATCTTACACAAAGATTAATCATCCCTCCTGAATATTTTAGATTAAAATAAGGTCAAAATTCAAGTAAGAACCAAGAAATTTAACCTCTCGGGTTTGTCACGATCATTTAACCCGAGTCTAGGCCATTGGAGAAAGAAATTAGACTTTCTCGAGACTTATTTGATGAAAAATCTGAAAATTTGGAAGTAATTTCTATAATGGGGTCAGAAAAGGGATGCAAGAGGAATTAGTTTGATTCATTTCAAAATGAGAAATAATTCCTTGACAAAAATTTAGATAGTTGGGTATGGTTTTAACAAGATAGAGTATTGTTAAGGAAATGGAATTTTGTGCTAACTTTAAAGACTCATAGCGTAGATAGTTTAGTTTATTGATGGCTATGGAAGGTAGTGTTAGTGCAGAATCATAGCACACTTAAATGTCTACAACTAGATGAGTTGAGACCCTCAATATTATTGCACAATATGGAGCATATCTCAAAGTGTGGAAATTTGAAATCGAGAGAGCTCTCCGGATGAAGGCCGGTTCCTATTCCTTTATTCAGAGTTCACACAAATAAATTCTAGAGGATCTACTCTAAAACCTACTCTATCCTACCAAGGAGATAGGGTTGAGAAGATAAGAGAAAGTAAACTTAAGCTAACAAGGTGATGCACCAAAGGAATGTTAAACACCCGTTTTGCAATTTAACGCATACCATAGAAATGCAATACAACCATCATGCAAAGATAACCAAACTACAATGAGAGATAAGAAGACAACAATAACACATGAGATGGTTGAGAATCATCCACAGACATATATTATTGCTCCAGAGTTGATACAATACATTACAGTAGCCAAGAGGAAAAACTTTGCATTACAATTTGAATGGAAGATTTGGAAAACTCCACAAATTCACTTGCAGACAAGGGAAGAAGGGAGGGTACAAAACAAAAATTTCCAACCCTTTACAATGATCCAAACTCCTAACTTTATAGATGCGGTGAGGAGAATAGAAGAAAAGAGGTGGTAAACCTGATTTGGAGCTCACTTACCCGCCATCAATGCCCCCCTCGCAAATCCGCCCACAATCTATTGATTATGCCACTCTATGTCTTCTCGGCATGTCGAAGAAGGAAGAACAATGGATCAAATCGAATCTGATCGATTGTTGAAGCAATTGTATCACATATTAATGACACAAAGACATTTTCCCAATTCTCACCCACCTAACCTTCTCGAAATTAGGGTTTCAAGCCTTCATGGCGAAGAGGAGGTCAAGATCTTTCAAAAAGTCCTCTCTGCCCAAATCTAGGCTCCTACTCAAAATATATGGTTATCCCGAAGGTCCTCGGGTGGGGTGCTTAACATGGGCTTACAACATGCAAGGGTTTTTCCATATAGGGGCCACGTGGCACTTCATGCAATGCTCATTTGAGATTTTTCCTCCTACCTTTGCTCTTAAAATTACACCCGTGAGACATGTGGCATCATCTGCGGGCTTTTTTGAGTTCCTTATTATATTCTTCTTTAAGCCCCCTTGGTGGCAGAGGCACTTTGTTTGACCCGAGACACATGGAGGCTTTGTGCTTCTTTGGAAACTGCCCCCATATTTTTGCTTTGGACTTGACGGATATGACACGTGGAAGCCTCCACAGCTTTTAGAATTTTCAACACCCATTCTTACCTTTTCAGACTCTGGCCACATGGTGGGATGGTGCTCATTTGGAAACTGCCCTTCAAACCACACCTTTGAAATTGTGTTGAGATGATGCATGGCTCCCTCTGCGATGCCTTTATACTTAATTGATTTGGGTCGATGAATACTACCTTTACGGGTAGGACCCTAGTAGCCTGCCCCTTAATTTATGACAGTGGGACACAAGGCATCATTCAAGGCCACTGTTGTTTCCTTTGTGTTTTGGCTAAGTCTCCTTTCATTTGGCAGGGCCCGATGTTTGACTCTGACACATGGAGCCTCAACGCTTAATTTGGGCTTGTCTCCGAGTTGATTCTTGAAGCTATGTTAGGTTAACATGTGGCACCTTTCCCTAGCCCTACCTGTGTATACTTTTTAATGGCCGGTTGGACCTTTTCCGACCCCTGGCTATGTGGCAAACTAGTGCTCATTTGAGGACCGCTTTATGGACCTAGCTTTGGTGTTGCGCAAGAGAACATGTGGAGGCTTCCACTAACCTTATTATACTTATCCAATTCAAACGGTCGGCTTTATTCCCTTTTGACCCTTGAACACGTGGAAGCTTCGCGCTTGTTTGAGACTAGCCCCTAGGCCGACCATTTTGAACTTATGTCGTTGAGGTACATGGTACCCTCTGCTAACTTTGCCCCATTTTGACTTTTCAACTACCATTCTCGTGTCCCCTTTTGACTCTTGAACATGTGGAAGGCTAGCGCTTTTTGGGAGAGCCACTTTTAGATTTACCTTTGAAGATGTGCTGAGATGACACATGGCTCCTTTCACGAGTCTGTGATACTTAGCCGATTTGGGCCAAAGTTTTTCTCAAACCCTAAACACATGGAAGCCTCGTGCTCATCGAGTCTCCGCTTTGGGTTGCACCTTTGAATTTTCATTGTTGAGACACGTGGAGACTTCTCACTGGTTCTCTATACTTAACCGATTTGGGCCCGCTGCCATTTGACTTCTATTAGACCCTGACCATGTGGAGAGTTGGCGCTAGTTTGAGTCTCTGCCTTGGGTTCTCATTTTTGAAATTATGCCGAGATGACACGTGGTTCCTTCGCTCATTTGGAATTTTCAATGGCCGAATCTATCCCTTTTGGGCCTGGGACACGTGGAGACTTTGTGCTTGTTTGGGAGGAACCGCCCTTGGCCTTGACCCTCGAATGTGTGTCGTTGAGACACATGGCAGATTCCATCATCTCTCCCATACTTGGTCAATTTGAGCCCGCTCTAAATCGTTTGTGATGCCCAAAGACTTTGAGAATTTCCCCGCTTTTCTCCTAAGATCCTCTAGTTTCTTTGACGTTGTTTTCCTCCTTTATCGACCCTTCTCATCCATCATTGTAGATCCCACTTGTAATATTTTTGTTTGATTTGAAATGTGGGCTCATACGACGGAAACTTCCCTTGGATTTCTTCCTGCACAAGGTCGTGTTTGATCAAGTTTTCCGGGGAAAATTGAGATAACAATTTGGCGACTCACGAGGACATCACTGCTAGATGAATGGAACAGTAGCCTAGGAAGTATCCATTGGGCATGGAGTCATGGGTAGTGGCCTCGATGCTGGTCCTTTTCTTGAATATTGAATATGACGTTTGCACATGCCGACTGGAACTCCGCCTTTGTTATGGGAATGGACCCTTCAAGACCAAATTTTAGTTGCTCTGTATTTGTTCTATTTTAAAATTAGCAACTGTCATGGTGACCAAAGGTCTGCCTATTGCAAATGATGAAGGGCTTGACATATTCCCCTGGAGGCACATCGAACTATATAACGACGCAAACCTGGAGCAATAAAAAACCTATGCCACAACACTTAGGGAAATAAAACCTATGCTACAACAAGATGATGTGCATATACACTTAGGGAAATTAAAGTCCTATGCTAATATTTACAAGGGTGGAACCTTCCTTTTCAGTAGCAATTTTTAATATGGATCTTGTCGAATGGAATCTACAATTCTTCACCATCCAATTTAGCCAGCTAGAAAGCATTGCTACTTTTGCACCTTGTGATCATGTAGGGGCCACTCCAAATGGCATCAAACTTGGAATGCCTTCCTGGTTTTTCCCGATCTGCATCCCATTTTAGAACTAGGTCCCCTCTTGAAAGGTCCTTGTTCTTGCTTTCTTATCAAATATCTTCTTGATCAATGTCTTGATCCTTCTCCAAGATCTACATTACATGCTCTCTTGCCTCTCCTACTTCCATTAGCTTTGCATACCTGATTGTCATAGGTTCAAACTCGGCTAGTTCCAACTATTTCATGAGCTCCAAAGCAAGAAACTCCAATGATATGGGAAATACTGCCTCTTTTCCATATACAATCTTGTATGGGGAGCTACCTGTGGCCCTTTTGGATGTGATCCTATCAGCCCATAGAGCTGATTTGAGATTTGTATGCCAAGTTCTCTAATTTTCATCAAGATTCCTTTTGATAATCCTTAATAGGTTCTTGTTTGTGGACTCTGCTTGGCCATTACCTTGAGGGTAATAGTTTGATGAAGTGCTGAGGTATACACCATTCTTGATAGCCCATTCAGTGATCCTTATACCAAGGAATGCCAATGCATTATCTGATATAATAGTGGCAGGGACTCCAAACCTGGTGATTATCCCTTCGTAGAAGTCCAAGATGTTGGATTCATTTACCTCCTTTAGTGTCACTGCTTAAGTCCACTTGGTAAAATAGTCTGTTGTTGTAAGTATCCACTTGTGGCCCTAGCTTGAATTCAGGTTGATTACTCCAATGAAGTCTAGTCCCCATTGCATGAATGGCTGATCCACTGAAATTGGATGAAGGGGCAGAGCTGCTAACTTCTCCTTCCCTATGAAGAATGCACACTTCTTTCATTTCTTGATACATAAGTAGCAATCACTAAACACCGTAGGACAATAATAACCAGCTTTCATGATCTTGAGAGTTGTTACTTGAGGAGAAAAGTGGCCTCCTACTTCTCCATCATGGAACTCGTGAAACACTCTCTCAATTTGGCATGTCCCAATGCACCTCAATAGAACACTATTGATATATTTCTTGAACAATACACCACCGATAAGCACATATTGGATGGCTTGTAGTCTGAAGTATCTCCTCTTTTCTTTGATCCATTCTGGAGGACACCAACCTATTTGGAGATAATGCACCAAGGCTTGGGTCCAACATGCAATAGGTGCATCATTAGCTGGTTGTTCTTGATCATTTTGTAGTAATAGGACAACCTCTTCTTCATCCACGACTCAAATTTTTTCTTGGAGGCGAGCTACTCACAAAGACCCTGCCAATAACTATTTTTGTCACTTTGATCTCAATGCCATACTCCATTACATGATTGATCCAACCAAATATCTTCTCATTCAAGTCCTTGTTCGGGAGAAAATCCTTGACACCAACATGAGATACTAGTAGTTTACTCTTATTGTTAGAGAATAAGTGTCGAACTTCTTCGAACTCCTAATGACAGTAAGGACATGCTTCTCAATGAAAGAGTATTTTACCTCATAATCCTACAAGCTCTACATTGAAGAAGGCTATGGGTTATTCTGAACCTTCTGTTAGGCTGAACCAAGATAGTTGAGATTGTGTTTGACCCTCCAAAATATATAGCTTGAAGTCCTATGAAAAGTTTGGGTTACAAGAGTTGGGGCTGTGATATTACGAGCTTGATGGCCTCAAAACTCTCTTTGCCTTCAGGTGTCCATTTGAATGCCACGCTCTTCTTCAACATCATTGTTAAAGACTTCACAAGAGTGGAAAAATCATGCACAACCCTGCAAACAAATTTTATTCTCCCCAAAAATATTTGGAGGGACTTTTTTGTTGTGGAATTGAAAGTGTTCGGATGGCTTCAACCCTTTCAGGATCAATTGTTAACCCTTCTCTTGAGACAATGTGGCCCAAAAATTTCCCCTCATGTGCCAGAATACACACTTATTTGGGTTTAATGACACTCGAACCTTCTACACCTCTGAAATACCTATCTAAGGTGGAAGAGATGGTCTACAAAATTCTTTGAGAAGATGGTGATATCATCTAGATACACCAGAACTATATTGTTGATTAAGCCTTTGAATGCCATGTCCATAGCTTGCTGAAATGTTGCTCCGAGAATTTGACAGTCCAAATGGCATCTTCTTATAAGCATATGTACCCCATTTGGTGGTGAAGGTTGTCTTAAATTGATCTTCCTCTTTCACCATTATCTGATTATATCCTGAGTATCCATCTAGCAATGAAAACCTCTCAGAGCTAGCTACAACCTGTAAGATCTGTTCCATTGATGGAAGTGGATAATGATCCTTGAGTGATGCTCTATTCAAATCATGAAAGTCCACACACAGGCACCAAGTTTGCAACCCAACTTGAGTGCTTGATAGGGAAGATGATGCTAGCCTCAATTAGCTTGTTCAATTCTTTCCTCATGAGAGGTTCAATGTGAGGGTTTATTGGCCTTTGTTTTTGTCTTAAAGGCTTAGATCCTGGATCCATCTCGATAGTGTGTTGTGCTAATCTTGGGTTAAAACCTTTTAAATCCTTGTAATTCCAAGAAAAGACATCTTGGAATTCTTGACAAAGTTGGACGAAATCAGATTTTTATTGTTGCGTACTCACCTTGCCAATTCACAAATTTTTGCCTTCATATATGGAAATGGGCTCTAAATCTTCACCTTTTACCTAAATATTTTATTTCTCCTTCTAGAATTTATCATTTAGGTTGAATATTGACTCCAAAGATACAAGGCCCTTTGGTAGTTTGTTGGTTCTCGGCTACACCACTTGGTACCATACCATTTTTCCAACTTGTCTTAGTTTCGGCATAGAACTCAACTTATTTTTAAAAATCAACATTTTTTTGATCATTCTCGAAGACTTGCCAACTTGTATTGTTATCGGAACAACTGGTCTCATAATCACTTTGATATGGGGATGAAACTTCTCACTCTTGATACTCTCTACTACATCAAATGTTGCCCCAATTGCTTCCCGGTTTGTCGATGCTTCATTTTTATTCCTTGGGATGGAATTGATGTTGAAAGCTCCAAATTCCTCGATGAGGTCCAATACCCGGTTTTTATAGCTTTTTAACAGATCATTCTTGGCAGTATTTTGTCCTCGGACTTGACTCGTAACCACTTCACTATCGCAAAATACTTGCAAGTTTTTAATCCCTCTTTTTCTTTCCCAATGTAGTCCATGGATCAAGGCTTCATACTCTATTGTGTTGTTCAAGAAATAAAATAGGAAACATAAGGCTCAATAATATTTCATACCTTGAGGTGAAACAAGCATATCTCCTCCTCTGGCTCCTTGTCTTCTTCTTGAGTCATCGAAGAATAACTTCCATACCTCATTATTATCCTTGTGCTCTAGCTTAGTGATGCAAGGAAGAGGATGATTCTCCTCATGCAAACAATAAACTCCCAGCTCAAAATCTTCCATTTCCTTGTAAGGGTAAAAAGTATGTCTCTTGTTCACCCATTCATCAAGGTTCAAGTCTGGAATATGCCCAACCTTGGTAGCCACTTCATAAGTGCTTAAGAGGTCTTCCTGATCAAAGGATGACAAGTTCACACCGATTGGGATGGGGACATGAGGATCAATATGGAAATCTGCAATGGGCTTAGATCTGATCGTGATCTTAGCTCCATACCTTCTTCTAAAAATCATGTGCAACCAATTAGTAGATAAATAGCCTCCAATTTTAGTGGTGAAGTCCCTTGACAGGCATATTGTAAAATGTGGTGGCAAGTATATGACTGATATGTTTTGCGATACGATCACATTGGGGCATGCATGCAATGTGAGGATCAAATCCTTGATGACTCCAACCGTCATTATTGATGTCCTGTAAAATTGTGCTACGCCCTTGGAGATGACTTCGTATTGAAGACCCATCGATCGATTTATTTTTGGCATCATAGAGCTACTTGCCCCCGAATCAATCATGTAATTATGTACCAATTTATATCCAATTATCAATGAAACATAGAATGGAGGGGGCTTCAGATTCTTACCTTGTTTTCCTCCATGGTTTCCTTTGAGCTGAGCCGCATTGGTAAGCACTTTCTCTTGTTGGTTGGGGGGCTGATTTGAGGTTGACCAATTGGCCATAACAGCCTACAATAGGTCTCTCTACCCTAGGATAGCCAATGAATCCCACATTGAAATATTCACATTTTTTTCTTCATTTGTTCAATGATGTTAAATGGGGATGAGCTATCTTTTTTGCCCCTTCCCTGGTACATTTTTCTCTTGCACATGGGTCGTTACAACCGGTGCCTGAGTGGGTCTGGAAGGTGGCTTGGGCTGACTCTACACATTGGGAGTTGCACCTTGATTGCCAATACCTTATGGAGTAACAGAGGGTTGTGGATTACCTGAGTTTGACGATTTTCCCTCTCCAATATTCCTTTTCTTGTACCGTGTATTGGCAAATATAATTTGATAATGGGATTGGTTCATACCATAGAAATCTTCAGCTTGCCAATTAACAAGCATGCTATTACTTGGAGGTGCCTCTTTTGGGTTTCTTGTTGCTGATTTTCCTCTTAACTAGGCTCTTAGGACGCACCAACTGTTTATACCATCAAGGACTGGTTTAGAGCACCATTGAAACACATTGATTAGTTATGGGGTTGATTGCATGGGAAACACTAATCATATTCTTCGGCCATGTTTTTGTGTTGGAATCAAGGCCCTTAATGTTGAAACTATGTTTGGATCAGATGGTTAGAAAGGCCTAGCAACTTGAGGTTGTCCTTGGTTTTGATTTTGATTTGCAATCTGAGATGGTGGTCTATTTTGATGGTATGGGGGTCTAGCTTGATTTTAAGTTTGAGGTTGATATGGCCTAAAACTATGAGCTTGTTGCCTCTTGATAGTCACTAACTCATTTCCTAGGTTCTACAGTTGTTTCATAACCTCTTGTAGCTCTTTCAAATTGCTAGAGGATGAGGTGGAAGCTTGGCTAAACTCGATTCCTTGGAGTAGGTATGGAAACTAATGTGGGTATTTGATGAGTTCTTGGAGCTCTTAGTTACGGATATAGAGGCATAAGTGGCCTAGAGTGCGGGTTTACCAACATGAATTAAACTATTTTCAGCTCTAATGGAAATTTTATAGGCTGCAGGTAAGGCTACACCTCCCATGGATTGAATCATTAAGGCAATATAAAAATTTAAAGCTCTAAGAAAGTATAGGAAAGCACCTTCATCTGTGGGTCTCACAGCCAATGGAATCCTATCCCATGTCCTTTGAAATTTGAAGTTGAAATATGTCAACTACTCATTAGGAGCCCTCTTGATGGTTGTCAATTGTTCCAACAAGGATATATTATCTCCTTTCTCTCACAATTTATTGTGAAGATCTCGGCACAGATGGTCCCAATTTTGAATAGAGCCTATTGTTAGACTCCTTAACCATTGCGAAGGTTTACCCTTAAGTGAAGAGGCTAACAATTTGACTGCAATGTCCATCTCCATGATTTCATGAATTACGTAGACATTTGTAATGTCTTGAATGTGGTCACTAGGAGTAGTCTGGTTCTCTCCAGTGAAATATGGAATGCTCTTTAATGCTGCAACTAGGACTAGATTTTGTGCATTGAGAGCGAGTGGGATGCTGCCAGTGAAATTGACATAGGGGTTGGGTGGTTATGCCATTATGATTGGCCTAAGAACCCTTGTTGATTGGATGAAAGGCCTACCAAGGGGAGGTGTCGACAAGGTCTTATTTGATGGAGAGGAAACCTTTAAATTTGTTTTCCCCCTTCTCTCTCGATTGGGGAAAAGTGCAAATAGATAAACAATCCTTCTTCTCTAGTTCTTGATCTAGTCTGAATCCTTTTCATGAATCTCACAAGTTTGAGCTTCTAAAAAAAGTGAGATCTTCCACTTTTGGACTCACCAGATGTGCAAATTCAAATCTTTTTAAAATATAAAAAATCTTACAACAAGTATACATCAATTTTGTTGTAATAAAATGAAGACCTCTTGGTCCCACCGGGCATGCCAACAATGTTAGTGTAGAATCAAAACACCCCTGAATGTCTGTAAATAGATGAGTTGAGACCCTTAGTGTGATTGCACAACATGGAGCATCTCTCAAAGTGTGGGAATTTTAAATCAAGAGACCTCTCCGGATGAAGGCGGTTCATATTCCTTTGTTTAGGTGCACACAAATAAATTACATAGGATCTACTCTAAAACCTACTCTATCCTACCAAGGAGACAGGTTTAAGAAGATATGAGAAAGTAAACTTAAGCTAACAAGGTCATGCACCAAAGGAATGTTAATCACTCATTTTGCAATCGAACACATAACATAGAAATGCAATACAACCACCATGCATGAGATAACCAAAATGCAATGGGAGATCAAAAGACAACAATGAACACATGAGAGAGTTGAGAATAATCTACTGGACATATATTATTTCTCCGAGTTGATACAAAGTACATTACGGTAGTAAAGAGGCAAAAATTTGTATTATAATTTGAATGGGAGGTTTGAAAAACTCCAAAAATTCACTTGTAGACAAGGGAAGAAGGGAGGGTGTAAAATAGAAATGTCCAACCCTTTACTGATGAGCGAAACTCCTACCTTTATAGATGTAGCGAGGAGGGGAGAAGAAAGAGGTGGGAAACTTGATTTGGAACATAGCTACCGGCCATCAATGCCCCCGCAAATCTGCCCACAATCTGCCAAGTCCACCGCTCTATGTCTACTCGGTGTGTTAAAGAAGGAAGAACAACAGATCAAATCAAATCTGATCTGGTTGTTGAAGCAATTGGATCACATATTGATTGTATGAAGACATTTTCCCAATTCTCACCCACCTAACCTTCTCGAAATTAGGGTTTTAGGCCTTTATGGCAGAGAGGAGGTCGAGATATTTTCAAAAATTCCTCTCCTACCCAAATCTCACCTCTCGGTCAAAGATATGACTATTTGAAGTTCCTCGAGTTGGGTGCTTAACGTGGGCTTTGCAACATACAAGGGTATGTCCATATAGGAGCCATGTGACACCCCGCACTCGTTTGATATTTCACCTCCTACCTTTTCTCTTAAAATTGCACCCATGAGACATGTGATGTCGTCTATGAGCTGTTTGGGTTCCTTATTGTATTCTCGCTTTAAGCCCCCTTGGTGGCGGAGGCACTCTGCTCGACCGAGACACGTGGAGGGTTCGCACTTCTTTGGAAACTTACCCCAAATTTTTCCTTTGGAGTTACGCAGATACAAAATGTGGAAGCCTCCGTAGGCTTTTGGAATTTTTAACGCCCGTTCTTACCTTTTCGGACTCAGCCCTTTGGTGGATTGGCGCTCGCTTGAAGCTTCCCTTCAAACCGTGCCTTTGAAATTTTCCTAGTTGATGTGTGGCTCCCTCCATGATGCCTTTATACTTAGCTGATTTGGGTTCGATGAATACTACCTTTATGGGCCGGACCCTAGTAGCCTGCCCCTTAATTTATGACAGCGGGATATGTGGCATCATCTGCATGCCATTGTTGTTTCCCTTATATTTTGGCTAAGTCTCCTTTCATTTAGAGGGGCCCTATGTTTGACACTGGACATGTGGAGGCTCAACACTTGTTTGGGGCATGTCTCCGGAGTTGATTCTCGAAGCTGCTGCCAGTCGACATGTGACACCTTCCACCGGCCCTACCCTGTTTAGAATTTTCAACGGCCGGTGGGACCTTTTCTCGACCCTCGGCTACGTGGCGAAATGACTTTCATTTGAGGACTGCTTTGTGGACCCAACTTTGTTGTTACACTGGGATGACATGTGGAGGCTTCCCCTGACCTTCTTATACTTAGTCGATTCAAGTGGCTAGCTCTGTCTCCCTTTTGACTCTTGAACATTTGGAAGATCCGCGTTCATTTAAGACTAGCCCCTAGGATGTCCCTTTTGAATTTGCATCATTGAAGCACGTGACCTTTGCGTACCCAAAATTATATGTATTGTCTACCGAGAAAGAGGTTATGCAAAACACCAATGATGATTCAGATCTCTTCACAAGGTGTTTGGAATCCAGAAAAGCTCACCAAGTATACATTTGCATCCTAGAAAGCCTTGTCTAACTTTTGTATGTTTTTTCCTAACCATTTCTCTCTTTTTCCTTGCATTTTTGTCATTAGTTATAGGACCACCTCCCTACCAGGGCAATGATCCTATGAATTGTCACCCCTACCAAGGAGCAGTCCCTATAACCATCACCTTGCTGTGGTGGAGGTCTCAGTAACTATCACCCTACCTGGGGTGGTGGTCTGTAACCGTCGCCCGGGTAGGGCGGCGATCTTTGTAACCGCCGCCCTGTGTAGGGTGGCGGTCTGTGCGTGTTTTCCAGAATGTTTCGATGATTTCGTCAAACGTAAAAATTCAATTTGCATCTGCATTTCTCAACCACTCTTGCTTGCATTTATGTTTTAGCCACCTGGTAAATAGTAATTTCTCTTTGTTTAATGGTGAGAGAGTTCAATTTGAACTTGCCTTTTGGTGATTACAAATGCTATAAATAGCATGCTTGCACTTAGTAAAAGGGAGACACCAAGAAGAAGAAAAAGACTATGAAAGAGGGAAAAGACCAGATCTCTTTTCTTGTCTAAGAGCACCATTTTCTTTATCTAAAGACCCTTGGTCTGAATATTTCTTTTCTTATCTCTCCCAGGTTTTTTATGAATCACTTCATTATTACCTGCTGCATAGAATAAATCCCACTAGCCTGTATTTGAACCCTACACATTTAGTTATGCCTCGATGTATACCTACAACGATCCTACTAGGAATCACATAGGCCAAGCTCATTTCACTTGCACCATCCCTCTCCTACTTGTACTTCATTGTGTTTCTCCGAAGTTGCTATTGCTCATTTTTGAATACATGTTGTTTATCATTTTGTTTCATCATCGCTGCAACAACCCTACTAGGAATCGTATAGGCCAAGCTCAGTTCACTTGTGCCATCCTTCTCCTACTTGTGCTTCGTGCCATTTTACCTTCAAAGATATCTTTGTCCCAAAGTGCCTTCTCTTACCGATGTTGTTATACTCCTACTCTTTCTGGATTCACGTGAACATGCAAGAATGAAAAGATCACACTGAGGGGATAAGCTACAACACAATTGGATTTACCTCTGCTCAGTAAACTCCAGGTTTAAATCGTCAAAGTTATTATCAAATAGAGTAGTGAATCATTTTATTTTAGTTAAGCTCACTTTCAATATTGCCAGGGAAGTTGTGGGGAATGATAGTTTCTGAGAAGCTATGATTTGTTCCTCACTTCTGAGGTAAGATTGAAGGTTTTCAATTAAGTTAATTAGTTGTCTTTTATCTAGATTCACACATTTACATAGGTGAATAACCACACCGGGTTATCTTGATTGTTTAGTTTTAGTATAAAATTATTTTAAATAGTTGTTTGTAATTATAATGTTTCAATCATGTATTTTGTTTAGATTAGTTTCCTTTCAAAGCAATAATATAAATTATTGTTTCGGTTTAAGTTAATTCGGAGACTTCAAAACTAGATTAACACTTAGATCCTAGTTAGAAGGATAAACCATAGGGAATTTATGTTACTCGTTCATAGCCTCTAAATCTCCCTTTTGTCATTCCAACTACTAGGAGATCACACTACCAGATCTTAGTCATTGATCCTCCCATAGTTAGCTTTAGGAAAGTTTCTTGCCGATTCTCATCCTCACTGTAGCTTTTCTATCGTAGAAAATTGACCATAATCTCGGTTGTGACTTCATCTAAGTCACCCGCATTTCAAACCACCACTGTCTCGGCATGACCTCGGGAGGTCGGGTACGAAGAAGAGCTACTTGTCGATTATCATCCTCGCATGTCACTTTTCTATCGTATAAAATTGGTGAACCCGACATGAAACAAACAACTGTTTCATCTTCTCTACCTCATTAGCCTTCACATCAGCTTCACCAAACAAAATTGGTGAACCCAATGTGAACAAACAATTGTTCCTCTTTTATTTTCATTTTCTTTCATCCACCTTCACTCTTTCCCATTATTCTGCGGGTATTCATATACCCCCGAATATGTCGGGATACGATGCATATGGTAGACCTCTCTTAGGTCTTGAAGCAAATTATGGTCAAACAAATAGACAACCGTCACCCTCGCTTTCTGCATGGGCTGACAACTATTCAAGTAATTACTTGTCATCACAAACTCTTCCTCAAAGAACTAGTTCTAGTTCTTCATTCCGAATTGAGGAGTTGGATCAGATTGCACAAATACAACAACCAGAGCCCTCAGCTCGACAATATGACGTTCTTGGAGAATCCATTTCATCTCCTCGGGTTTTGTTCGGACCACGAATTAGTAGACAGTTAGATCCACTCCCATTTTTGGACAAGGAGTATTTAGTGCATTATGCTAGAAGCGAACAATGCTTCCAAAATATGTACCGCCTATAGGGAGTTTTCAAACACAACCCGATACCCTACTCTAAGAAAACACCCCCATTCCTCCACCTATGGGAAATACTCTCGGTGAAGCTTGGCAAGGTAATGGTCGGTTCATAGCAGGTATCATACCCCTTTACAACCTCAAGGTGTACAACAACAACCATTAAGGGAAAACACTATGTCTTCATCAATCGAGGTCATCTCAGCCTTAGTTGAGAAAGTTAGAGGATTGGAACTTGCTCAATAAAATCAAAATTCATATTTCAGGAAAGCAAGAATCCCTAACCCTCTCGCATCATCCCAGCCAAGTTGACCTCCTTATAGGAACATGCACGTTAGGCATGCCTCCTCAACATTCATATAACTATCAGTAGCAAACACCAACTAGAACCACATTTTCAAATGTTGCTCTAGTTGAAATTATGATACCTCCCATTAGCACCAAACAATACGTACAGAATAATGATCCTCCCTACTTAAACATCTATTCAAAATCACCACAGGGAGACATGTTCTCCTCTCCCGGGATGTTCTCTCAACCACAGGGATTTCCTTATGTCCCTGCAAATACATATGCTATTCCATATCAACAACCCACGCCACCCCCACCCCCTCGGCAGGCACCATCGATGGTCAAAGCCTATGTAGTAGGGACTCACTCGAGAATATTTAAAAGAGCCCTAGCCTTCACCATACGAAGTGTCATGCTTCCAAGACCTCTTCCGATTTACCCAAATACAAAGGGGAGGGAGATCCAAATGCACATATTAAGGCTTATGCCACGTCCATTCAAGAACTTGCTCCCTTGGGATGCGGTTGTTGCTAAAATCTTCCCTAAAACCTTAGAGGGTATTTCCTTTATTGGTATTGAGAATCACGAAGCTTTGATACACTCTTTCAAACAACTTGTGTCATAGTTTATCAAAGATTTTGATATGAACAAATTGTTAAGAACAAGAATCGGGAATTCTTACATATTAAACAAGATCACAATGAATCCACTTTGCTCATTTTATTCAAAGATGGTGTACAATGCTCTACTCATCAGCAAGTTCTCCAAACATGGATCAAATGGAACTATGTGACTTATTCCTTCATTCTCTCAATAGAGAGATAAATTAAGAAGTCCAGATGAAGTACTCGAGAGTGCTCTACGAATAGATCAAGTGGAAATAGATAGTGGTCGTAAAACATATGGAACAAATGGGAAATTAATCACTCCCAATCAAAACACTATGACCTATCCTAATGTCGGGGAATAAGAGCGAGTAAACTAATCAATTCTTGGGATCTCAATGACCTAGATTGCTGAGATGAGTGGGATAAAAGATAGAAAACATTAAGTAGGCAATGAATTATTGGTTTTAAGATACTTAAACAAATTACATGAATTTTTGATTTTCTAACCTTGAAGGAAGAAGTAAATTTTAGATGATATAGGTTGAATTAAAGTAGGTTATATAACCTTGATTCTTGAGAGTGTGTGAAGGTATTAGATGCTCTACATCAAAAGTGTCGAGAATTCCCAACCAGATCTCAAGGTGTCTTCATCACCATTATCAGCAGAAAACCATGTGGGGGAGACAAGAAGGGCTATTTTGGACACCTTGTCTCGATAGAAGCAAAGGTGGGGGCGGGATGTTTTATCTGTTGTGGGAGAAAATATCATGGGAAATAGATGAGCCCCAAAAAATTTGATGAGTGGTGGGTGGGGTGAAACCATTTTGATGAGCTAGGGGAGATAAATTTATCTACAATTGATTTGTGTAGAGACTAGAAAGAATGAATGAAAGAGTGACATTAAGAACGCCTTTGTCGACCATCAAAGAGATAACCATTGCTAGGTGGGGAGCACCGAGAAGGTGAAGGCGGCTCTTGAGAAATATTACGGGGGAATTAATCCAATGATGTAGAATGGTATATAGTTACTCCACCTCAACGTCCACCTTATTCTCTTGCACTTGAATCTATAGTAGCACATTGGAGATAACCACCCACTTGTTATAAATAAAATAATATATATCAACTTCAGCATTAGAAAATAAAAACATATTGCTTTCTTTCAATAGCATAAAAACAATTTCCCCTCTAAAAGCATGCCAAATATGAGAAAAAATGTGGGGTAAGCTAGGATTATCTCCTAAAATAATATTTTCCTAGGTAAAACACTATGGACGAGTCTTGTGACATTAAGTATCCTAATAATCTTAAACCTGTTACACATTCCTTATTAAGACTAAGAGATCAAAGATTTGTAGTTAGAACATAATTCTAAAGCTTGAAATGTAAGAAGGAGGCTTATAATGTTATGGAGTAGGTCACAATGGACCTATATAAACATTTGAATCTTTGATATCACTTGGGAGGATAATGAAAATAATATCGTTAAATATCCTAATAACTCTTATATATAATGTAAGCACAAATTTTATGAGAGTGATGTTGGTGAGATTAGATCGAGTAAATATGAGTGGTTATGCTAATATGTTGATAGTGAAAAAATGGTATTTTTCTAGGTATTAAAGGCTTTCAAAAGGTTCCATGAACCAAAACAACAAAATAAAGCCAAAAGTTACTCATTATCTTGCAACTCGATCTAGGGTTTGAGAAAATAAAATATGAGTAAATCTATTTGTATCCATTAAGAAATTATAGAACTTTGTAGTAAGGAGGATGTAGGTAAGAAAGAGGTGTTTATTAAGATTCAAGGAGATTTCAATAGGTTGGACGGGTTAAAAGTTAGAAACTACAATCTAGATTGTTAGGAATAACTTGTTTTGATGGTTTTGAAGGAAACTTTGATCAAACGAAAATGATACTAATTTTATAACTCATGAAAATTTTATTGTAGATGGATATAAATGTAATAACCGAGATGAAATATTTTGGAAATGAGAATAAATAATCAAGAAGTAAGGAAATAAAAACCCTATTCCCAACCCTCTACTTGCACAATTTTAGCAATTTTTGGTCTAGCACTTCTAAGAGGTTAAAAAAAAATGGAAGATTTATTAGAAGTGATTAGGAGATGAATAAGGTGAGACATACTATGTTAAATGGAATTTGAAATCATCACACTTCAATAATGGTAAAATATTTGTTAAGAACCCATCTAGTTCAAGAAAAAGTAGAAAGAAGGAGTAATGATGGTGTTTAAGAGAGGATCCTAGTAAGAAGTTGCGAAGGGTTTTTAAGGGGATCAAGTAAGTTTATTTAGAATTGTAATAAAAAAATGACCAATGAAGATTGAAATCTTAGTTTAAATGGGTTATGTAGACTTGGTAGGTCTTGTTGGAAAATGTTAGAGGTGAAATTGGAAGACAGAAACTAGGAATTGGATCCTAAAACTTGAAAATAATTACAAACTCCATAACAGGGACTCGGATATATTCTTACATTCACAATAAAAATTTTAGGTTACCTTGGATAATAATATTTTCTTGAGGACATGGTTATAAGGAAAAGAGACCTAATTGAGACACAAGATTGTTTCTTAAAGGAGTTATACTAAATCTCAAGGCATAAAACATAGATATAAGTTGTAATAGCAAAATGGGTGTCTACAAATGTGTTTAGTTTGGTTTGAAACCTAGTGATTCATTATGAGCTAAAAGGTTTACATGTTTTCGGGGATAAAAGAGCTCTTAAGAATATTCAATAACGTGAAGAAGTTGAGATAGTGTTTTGAATCTTTGATAATGTTCTAATCATGATTGGTGGATGATTCTAAGCATGTTATAGGTGATTATAGACCTTGTAACATCCAAGATGAGAAATTTGGTATTTTTTTACATTGTTTGTGATTTATTTTGCATATTGGCTTGTTTGATGAAGTTTATATTATATTTTAAATTTCGTTGTCGTGTGAAGGGGAAAATAATTATTTTGTCATCATGAACCTCAATAAAATATGCTAACTATTTTCTATTAGGATGATTACAATGATAACATGGCGAATCATGCCACTAGAATACAAAATATTCCTAGGAAACTAATCATATTCTTTTATTACAATAGGTCCTTCTCGATATGGGTATGCTGGTATGGGTCCCTTTCCAAGTGTGACCAAGGCCTCTTTGTAAATTTTATAATGATTTTCAAGCTTATGGAGGTCAATTATGGGTTTCCTAAATATCCTAGAGTGTTGTCAATAGATCTCTTTGAGATGCTATGAATTTCCATGTAATTTATTTTTGAGGGTCTTTATATTTTGGATATTTTCTTTGGTTTGAGAAACCATCTCAATAACCTTAGCCTCTTGTATTTCATTGGTATATGTAACATTCTAATGAAAATGCACAACAAATTGACTAAGAAGCTCAGTAATTTCACCCATGGTTACCATTAATCGGTCCTACATGGGTATCCTTATGATCAAGTCGTATGAAAATATTTGAATTCACCTTGAGATAACATCATTCAATTGTGGTGCGGACTGTTGGAGAAAATTGTGGTGTGGATGAATGCCCCAGTGACCCTTCTACTGCGGCCAAATCCTATGATGCCGGGATTTTTGGCTCACTCATCGAGGAACCTCTGAAACTCATTCAATCATGATAGGAAAACGTCCCTCACCTAGAGATACTTACATTCATGGTGGATCGGGCTAAGGTCAAATATGAATAAAAATATGTTGGCGGAGTTTTCTATACTCAAGATAAATATAAATTTCATTAGAGAGTGGTGCAAGAGGAAATGGGTGTGTAAGCTAGATGTCGGGGATCTCGTGTGGTGAGATATCCTTTTCTTCTTTTAGGAAGATTTAGAACTGAATAGGGTGCTTCGGGAGTGCCATGGTTTTATGGAAAATCATCTCGAGCCTTTTTCATTGGAGGAATTATTTAACTTTGGAGAAAACTTTCCGGTGCTCTCTGTTTAGACTCGGCTCCCAACTCTTCCTTTAAAATTCCGGGAGCTAGAAGTTTTCTTCGATATTGTGAGATCAATGGGACAAAGGAAAATTTAAGCACATCTTATCACCATGAGATAGATGGTTAGACCGAGTGGGTGAACCGGATACTAGATGACTTGCTCACGGATGTATGTTATGGATCATCGGTCATGATGGTAGGAGTACTTGTATCTTGTAGAGTTTGTGTACAATAATAGTTTTTAGAATTCCATTGACATGGCACCATTCCGGGAATTGTATGGCAGAGAGTTTAGGACTCCATTGATTTGGGAAAGCATAAAGGATAGGGATACTATTATGCCGATATGTTAAAGAATATGGAAAACTAGGTCACTTTGATCATCGGAGGCTATAGGAGGCACATGATAAGAAAAAATAGTATGATGATTGGAGGATGATAAACAATAGTTGTGAGGATGGCTCGAAGTTTTCCTGAGATTAAAACCTCATAAGATCCCCATATGCTATGGAAAATTCTCTAAGATAGCTTAGATATTTGTGGGTCCATTTGATATCTTGGAGCAGATTGGACCCGTGTCCTAGCGCTTAGCTTTGCCACCCAGCTTGTCTCGCATTCACGATGTCCTTCATGTTTCTATTTTATGAATATCTATACCAGATACATATCATTTCTTGGATTGGATGACCTTACGAGGTGTAGGAGCGAGGGCATGTGATTTTGAGCCCGTGTGTATCCAAGAGCACCGGACCTTGGCCATTAGAGGTTGTGAGATTGACCCAGTCTACATCTAGTGGGATCGATATGATGAGCCATCAAGTACATTGGAGGATGCCACAGTTCTTTGAATAGAGTTCCCACATCTAATCCAATGACTTCAAGAATGAAGTAAAGTCTAAGGGGAGGGGATGTAGTGCCCACTACTCTTCGAATTTTATCATAGTTATGATCATGATTATTTGTTGCATAGTAGAATGGGACATTGTTATGACATTTACATAGATTTTTGTCAGACATTATGGACATTTTGATTATGATCTTGCTTTTCATTCTTATTACGGATTGTGTGGGTTCATTGAGGACATTGATATATATTATATTAGATGATGAGTTAGTGTTATTTTGCTTAAATGTTGACATCTCATACTCTTGAAAAATGTGACTATGTTTGGATGATTTGAATAACCTTGTGTGTACATTGGTGCCATGATTTATTAAGAATATAATGATAACGGGTGATTAGTAGTATGTTAATTCATCTAAATAGGTGTAAGTTATGGTGAATGTATGAAGTGTGTGATTACCATAAAATATGAGTTGTGATAGATGATTATGTAAAAGCATAAGGTGATAGTAAAATGATAATGGGTTTAGTAGAATCGTGATGGTTAGTGATTGTAAATAATTAGATTAGAAATGAGTTTTATTAACTATGTTAATGATGTAATTATGTTATATGATGATGTTATGTGATAAATGGTTTATGTTGGTTTGGTTTCTTGACGTAATGATATGGCCTTAAGGTCGAAGGTGGTATTGTCTTGGTTATATGCATGAAATGAAATCACAAACAGAAAGGGGGACTAGGAAGACTAACTATGGAAGAATATTGTCTATAGAATGTGGTCACTATCGTAACCCGTGTGTGTGTGTGTGTTTGTTGTCATGTTTTCTTGTCATGTTTGCTAGGAGGTCTCTAAGGGGGAGAAACCTCATAAGTGACCATGGTTGTGAATGTTTGTATTTTCCTTCTATTTATTTAGTTTGTTCTCTAGATTATGTTAAGTAATGTTGTTGAATTATTATAATTGTGTGATTTTGCAAATGGGGGCAATGAATGTACAAGATATTCTTTAATTCCTTTATACTCTTTAGTATATTTTAATGTGATCTTGGATTGTGTGTCATCTCTATCTTAAAAATTTGGAGTTGGGATTCAAACCAATTTTTGGAGATTTATGGGACAAGTTTATTTTTCTGCACTCCTTAAACTCTCCCACCCACCTAAGCTATAGAATGAGGGGATAAATTAAGCCCATATTATTTTTTTATGGAAAATAGGCCATGAATTCCACCTCTTACCTTGATTCTCTAGTTTCATTCTTGAATTGTGGATTGAGGAGGATTGTGTATGTAAGTGAATGGGTCATATATTTATTTTCCCTATTAATGAAGTATTGATTTTTGTGATGGGATTTTGAGGTGGAATCCGACATGGAGCCACCTCACCATCATCTCCACCACTTCTATTTAATGGGGTTTTGAATTGTGTTGGGGGTTACTTTCTTTTGGAATTTTTGGAGATCTTTTATTGTGGATGGCTTTCATTTTGGAGAAAGGATTGGCACTTGGTTGATTGAAGATTGAAATTTCTCTCAATGGAAAGGTAGGCCTCTTTGAACTAATTTGTTATGAAATTCTTGTTCATGTTTGCAATGTGAATGTATGGAAATTTTGTGTGGGATTGGGAGTAGATTTGGCCGTAGGAATTGTGTAGGGAGAGGGAAATGGAGCCACTTGTGGAGGTAAAGGGAGATTTTGAGGATTTTATGGAGGGAGTGTGGGAAGGGAATCCACCTATGTGAAGCTAAAAGGGATCAAATTACTTTGTTGTTATTCATTGTGGAGAGAAAAGGATCATGTGTGATTTATAATAGTGCAATCGAAGCTTGGGTTGACCCCTATCCCTCTTGGGAGGCGTAAGGATATGGCCTCCATATTCTCCTCTCCTTTGGCTATATTTTGAGCCTATGTAAGAACATGTTGTTACATATTTTTGTTTATTGCAGACTTTTGTTGTTGCAGATTTTGTGTGTGTGTGTGTGTTATTAGTTTATGAAGCATTTTTCGTTGGTCTTGCATGGTTATAAACATCTTTCATTCTTCCATTGTTAGGGCTTGGGAGCCAATGAGAAGGTACGCTTCACCTTCTCATTGGGTTATGTTTGGGAGGTGATTATGGACTAGCACCTTCCCTTTTTATTTGTGGTTAGAGTTGTAGATGGAGAAATGAAGTAGTAGATAGGGGGACATTCTTTGGGAAGCACTGTTGCATATTTATCTTCCTTTTATACTTGTAAAATTAAGGAAATCTGTGTTGTTGAAAACAATTATTGGGAAGGGAATAGTGTAATGTTATATTGAAGATTAATTTGTTAAATACTTGTAATTCTAGAATATGTTTGACTTTGTTACAATCATTATAGAGTTGAGTATGCTTACGTTGGGATTTGTCTTATAATGCAAATGAATCAATTATGTTTGTCGTATGATCCTTGGATTTGTAACATATGAGGAATGAAATATTTCTTTCATGAAAATATAAGTATGATTTGGTGTGGGTAAAAAGGGATAAATATTCTTTGTAAAATAAAAAATGATTTCAGAATTATCCAAAGTGTGTTTATGTTGTGGAAAGTAGTAAGATACAATATGGTGTGCTTATTAATGTAAAAATAGTTAGTGTATGGAGAAGTTTTTAGTGCATTGTGAACTACATATCTTGAAAAGAAAAGGTTTCATTATTGAATGGTTGTTTTAAGTATTAAAGTAGTAGGATGAATCAAGATGTATAAGCTGTTAGTAAAGAACTCTCTAAACTTATACAAAAGGAGGGCAATTCATTAACCTGGATGTTCCTAAGAGAATATATGGTTAGTTGTTACTACTTTTCTTGAAATTGTAGAATGGATCTGCATATGTATGTGTGAAATTGTTTACAAATGTATACATATAAATGTAAATATACATAATCATTAAGGCCTAAGACTATTAAAAAATTGCATATTGAAGTTGTCATACACAAGTCTTTAACCTTCTAAGTCCATATATATATATATATATATGTGTGTGTGTGTGTATGTATGTATGTATGTATATGCATATATGGATATATATGCATATATATACCCCGTCGGGGTATAACCCGAGGGACGAAACAAAGGATTATCGTGGTCCCCCTCCCCTCATACTTTGGGAGACCCCTCTCGGGGTATTAATCCCAGGGATCCCACTTTGTTGTCTTGTGTATATGTGTGTGTGTGTGTGTGTGTGTGTGTGTGTGTGTGTGTGTGTGTGTGTGTGTGTGTGTGTGTATGTATGTATGTATGTATGTATGTATATGAATATATACATACATACATATATATATGTATGTATGTATGTATGTATATATGCACACACACACACACACATATATTGTGTGTGTGTGTGTGTAATACCAATAGATAATTTTATAAATCCAGATTAAGACTAATGCATATAGCTTAAGGAGCCGATAAAATCGAGGATGAAGGAGTTAGGGTTTTTATGGAGCAAGCTTTGAGGACTCGCAGCGACAATGGAGTCAAGTGGTTGGAGAGGGTGAAGGTGTTAAGAGAGGTGGAGAGGTTGGACTGTCTTATCTCTTTCCTAGATGAGCATTGCATTGAGCAGTTAGTGACTCATTCGGCCCACTCGAGGAGAGCTTGGCCATTGGCTGTTTAAGGAATACCGTTAGACTGTTGAGTTTGTTTTGAGTTGGGATGTGACATATTTTTGGTGACTCTTTGGCTATATTCTATCTCTCTCTCGATTTCTCATTTTCCAATCGAGGATTAATGTCTACTTTCGTTAAGTTTTACCAATGTAGAAGGGATCCGCATATGTATGTGTGAAATTGTTTACAAATGTATACATATAAATATAAATATACATAATCATAAAAGGGATAAGACTATTAAAATATACACACGCACTTTGCGGCCTTGTATGTGTGCACACACACACACACACACACACATATATGCGCATACTTATGAAGCAGTAGATTGAACTGTGCATACTTATGAAGTAATAGATGCAATTTTGTGGATGTATCTTCCCCTACTGTGTTTTTTTGCATTTCTCTTTCCCTTTCAATCTCATTGCATATATATTTTGTCTATATTATGCTCTTATAAGGATTCATTATCATTGTGCATGTATGGAATATTGTTGTGAATGCATTTGCTAGATTGTGGAGAATTGTTATCACCCCTTCTAGTATGCACTTTGCTTCTACTTTCCACACATTGAAAGACTACTCTCACACTCTCTTTTCTGGTGTATCACCGCTTTAGTGTAGGCTTTGTTTTCATGCACTCTCTCTCCCTACTCCCTTGGAAATTTAGATTAGGATTAAATAGTTTTTCCTACATTAGAGTATATTGTGGCAGGTAGTTTAGGAGCAAAAACCAGCTTTCAATGGAGGTCTATCTCAAGTAGCAAGTCCCACAACTTAGATATAGTACCCATGTTATCCAATCACACAATGATCTCAAGCACACACACTTATGCAAACCATAGGGTAAATTGATTTGGTGATAACATGAACTTAAGGAGCCAATAAACTCGAGGATAGATGTGTTAGGGTTTTGGCTTGAGCAAGATTTGAGTGCTTGCGGCGGAAATGAAGCCGAGCGGTTGGAGTGGGTGAAGGAGTTAAGAGAGGTGGAGAAGTTGGACTATCTTAGCTCTTTCTTGGAATGAGAATTGGAATGGAATGAATCTCGACTCGTTCTGGCCCACTAGAAGAGAGCTTGGGCATTGAGTTGTTTATGGAATATCGTCAGAATGTTGGGTTTCTTTTGAGTTGGGATGTGAAATATTTTTTGGCGACTGTTCGGCTAGATTCAAGCCCTATCTCGATTACTCCTTTTTTGACCAAGGATTTAGTGTTTACTTCGTTAGGTTTTACTCTTGTTTTTATCGCTCGTTGACTTCGTTGTGCAATGGTGCACCACCTTTAAGGGGTTTCACATGTTTCGGGGATTTTCCGGGGCGAGGCTCCCGTATGGAGGTGGAGAAGCATCGGGATCCTGTTATTATTCATTGTTCCATATTTTCAAGATACTCATCCAAATCTTAGAGGAGGTCCCACAGAGTAGTTTGATACTACTTTGGTTAGTGATTCAATTCTAGTTAGGGGTTATGTTACCATAAGGGCGAGGATGCTTTGTGGGTGTTGTCCTTCCATTCCATTGGTTTGATCTTATTTGGTTTATTTTTCGAGAGGTTATTGGCCGCAGTGGGTGGAAGGGCCTAGGGCTAGAGTTGGTTTCTATGTTTTGTTGGGGATTTTATTTGATTTATTTTTCCTTCTAGGGATCATTCATCCTAGTTTCCTAAATATAGGATTAGGAAGAAATATTGGTCCAAAATTGGTCACCCTCTAGTTGGACGCTTCATCAACAAGTGAATGTGAGATATAAGGTTTTCCGAGTTGTGAAATTTGAGTTTATTGGTGGTTATTGAGTGGAACAATCCCCTAAGGTCCAAGTTGTTTTTCTCCCCTTCACTCGAAAGTGGTCTCGTAGTGGACATGGGATGCATGTCGGTGGCGGATTGTTTATCGGTGATGGGTGGTTGTGGTATCTTGTCATTGTTTTCTTGGCTTCATGGTTCAGATTTTGTGGGGGATTTTCTTTATGTACGTGTTGGGACATTGTGTGGCGATGTGGATTTTGGTATTAGGTTTGTTAGCTAGGCTCGGCATTATTGTAAGTAGGATTTATGTCTTTGTTGTGTTTGGAGCGGAGGGTTCCCTTTTTGGTCATTCGATGGCTCGTGTGCAATTATTTTTTCTTCCTCTCATGCTCGATCCTCGCTCATTTGGGAAAGGTGTGAGAGACAAGGTGGAATTTATTGCGGGGAGCCCCATTCGAGTTGTGGTGGGCACGGGGGTGTGTAGGTCCCTTTTTTTATGTGGTTAGTTATTCTTGTGTCTATTTTGGTATTAGTGCTTATTAGCCTTTATCTCTTGTAATCAATGGGGTCCGCCTTGACCTTCTTGTTCATAGCTCGGTCAAAATTGTTTAACTATATAAAAAAACCTTACAAGCCCAGATCCGCTTGGCCTTTCAGGAGTTGAAATTTTCTTTGCATCGTAATAAAAGCACTTTACTTGAGATCCAAAGACATAGCCGTGTTGAAACCCGTGTTAACAATGTAAATTTAGCAAGAACTAGATAGTTGCGGTGGGTGACATTTAGGGTAAATAACCCTATACACGAGAGATAAGTCTGTAACCCCAAAGATATCCCCATTTTATTATATACAAAGAAAAGAAAAGAAAAAAAAGTGGTCACCCATTCTTGCAGCCCATGACCACTTTTCCTCCATTGTCGGCTTGACTTCCCTCCCTGCACAACCGAAAGTAAAGGAAACAAAAATATTTCATTCCCAACTTATGCGCGAAACCCTAAGGGGTGATTGAATCAATACGTGGGAGTGCGGATTAGGTTTAGTTTTGTTTTATGTATATCTTATAATACTTAAGACTATAGTAAGATATTAAGGTAAGTGGTGGGATGTATTTAAGATAAAATATGTTATTATAATCCTATGTTAGGTTATGTTATGGTTAGATTTAGGTTCGGATATCGTATTCGGATATGATATTATAGGTATATTTTAGGTTAGGTTAAAGTTATTGTATTTAATATTAGAAAATCCTCACGTGTAGGAAATCTAGGGTAGAATTATAGTTTGTCTTTAGATTATAAAGAGATGTTATAACATGAATTAATACGTGGTAGTGTATATAAATGAGATTTTAATATATATACTATATTATATGGAATACGATTTATAATATATATATAATGCTATTAAAATGTCTAATATTATATTATATATAATATATTAGTATGTTAGTTTCGTAATGTTATCATTATATTCTAACGATGATAACACTCGGTGTAAAATGGATTTAATGTTGTATTAATATATGAATATTGTGTTATTATGTAACATGGCGTACTTAATAAAGTATATGTTTCTTTGAGACACATTTGATAAAATTGGAACGATATAGAGAACATTAGTATGGCCCATGTATTATTTTTGGCACAATCGTGAGAACAAAAAAAAATCCTTATATTTGGCGAAGTTTATTGGGCATTACATTTTGGTATTAGAGTCATGGGTTCAACACTTGGACCCTAGGTAAACATGGAATCACAACAAAAAATTTAGTGCAACCTAAACTTAGAACACTTAACATTTTTTGATAAATTAAAATGTAGGAACTTAGAAAACTCGAACGATATGTAGATAATGATAGAATGATTGCCATTTTATTCTCGTGCAAGATGCACAAACCAGATGGGAGGCTCTTGACCATTGAACTAGGAGTTCCAACCCCACATCAGGTAGTCACTTCCATATTAACAAAGATTTTACAGACCTTGTAGAAGGTCAATGTCACCATACGCGGAAGTTCATTTGGGGAATGATCTATCCGGTGAGAGAAGGAGCAATCACGGGAGGTACAAGACTCTCCACAAAACAAGAAGGAGAAGAGGGCGGATAACTCCCATGTGGATGTTGATAGACGAGGTTAACTACAAAGAGAGAAGAGAGATAGGGCTACGCGACGAGAGGAGAGATCTATGATGCCTAGGCAGAGAGATGGCCATGAGGAGAGAGCCGGGGAGCAAATAGGCGTCGGCGGTGACCACACCCATGAGATATTGAAACTCCATCCACCTCAATTTTCCGAGAGACATAGAAGGGTTCGAGGACAAGCCTTGGCTAGTTATGTTGAGTGGATGTATCAAGCTATGTCCATGCAATAATAACACAAAGGAGTATGGTGGAGGATGGAGGAGAAAAATATCCACTTGGATTACGAGGCTGTGACATGGGACCTCTTTGAGGAGTGATTCCGGAATAGATATATATCTAAACGGTTCATTCCACAGTGGAATGACAAGTTCCATGATCTACGACAACATACTATGATAGTGGAAGAGTATGAGGGTAGATTTTTGGACTTGCTACAATACATTGAATATATGCAAGATGAGCAGGTCATAGTTTACAAGTTCATTAGGGGGTGGAATTTGGATCTCGGAGGAAGTGTGCATACACTAGCCACATAAAATAGCTAAAGCCGTGGAGAAGTTCTATATTGCGTAAGAGAACTGGGGGAAGACACAACATGCAGGAGATAGAGTGAGGAGCTACATTCAATAGATACAAGACAATCGGTCAAAGGGGGTTACCCCTCCTCCTCGTGGTGGACACACACGCACAAAAAAATCCTTCTTATGACAACAGTAGTGAAAGAACAACCCACCATTCAGGACTCCACCAAGATATGATACAAAGAGAGGGTGCATAATAGGGCGTCCTATAAAAGGACCCATTAGGACACAAACACCACATATAGCTCAATAAGTCTCGAGATCATCTGCAACAACCACAATAGTCTAGAGAAGGATCGTCATGGTCTATAATGTAGACCACTAGAGCACTGCAGGAGTCTCCTCTCATTGGAGGGGACCTAAAAGTTGTTATGGATGCGGTGCATAGGGACACCAATGGAGATATTGTCTGCGAGAACCACAGTAATAAGGGTAAGGCCCTTATTTCGAGATGACATGATTGGAGACATGGCACATTGTCACAAGATCTACATAGTAGTGGAGAATTTCTAAGAAGAGCACCATGGTACTATGATCGAGACCTCAGGTAGCATTGGTGGTATTCTTATCTTTATCCGATTTTATACAATATCTTATGATTCTTTCATTTCCCCATCTTTTGTAGAGTGATGCAGGCTGGTGGTAGTTAGGAAGCTTCATAGTTGGGATGTAGAAATGGCTTTTGGAGCCAAGCTCATAGTGGACTCCTTAGTTAAGGAGTGTGTAGTAGACTTAGGACCCTTAACCACAACCTTGGACCTTCTCATCTCTCCGAGGGATCTTATGGGATTATTTTGGCTATAGATCAGATTTATTCACATATGGCTAGAGTGGATTGCTATAATAAGCTGATCTCTTATGCGAGATGATTTGGGAGTTGAGTCAGTAATTGCTTGGGTTAGGAGGCCTATATCCATTCACTCTATATCTGTTATGTAACTTAAGTGGTGCGCATGTAGGGGATGTAAGTTATGTGCCATTACAGTCAGTGACATGTCAGAGGATGATACTAGTGGTCCTTCACTCAATGACCATCACGTTTTACGATATTTTTCAAATGTCTTCCCCAAAAAATTACCTAGCCTACCTCCCCCACGTGAGATAGATTTTTGTATAGACTTGGTTCCTGGGCCAGAGCCTATCTCACACGTGCCTTACATGATGACTACCTCTGAGCTTTGTGAGCTCAAGCTTCAACTAGAGGGCCTTCTTGAGAAAGGGCCTAATCTGTCCTAGTGTATCTCCTTAGGGTGCACCGGTGATTTTTGTGAAGAAGAAGGATGGATCCCTAAGATTGTGCATTGATTATAGGTAGCTGAAAAAAGTAACGATCAAGAATCATTACCTCATTCCGATCCAGCAAAGCAATTCTAGTGGCGCAACTTCCAGAGACCATAACTTTTGCACCGTAGCTCGTTCAAAAGGCCGATTGAATCCGTAGAATGTGATGAGAAGGTGCGAACTCTGTTCGGCAACGTTTGACCCCCGAAATCCGCATTTAAGGGGCCCAAATTGTGATTTTTGTACTGCTGTCTAAAAATAGTAAATTCTAAAAATAGTATGTTTCGCAAAATTAGTGCACATGTAAGTCTTGGAAGATGAAACACCTCGTCTCCCTCGAGACTGGTGACCTTCCACATCTTTCTAGGTGTCCTTTCGTATTTATAAAGTATTATAAATACATATGTAACCGGAAGAAGAGATAGACATCTCTTGGCAGAGATAATTGATGTATTTCGAATTCTTTGAGTAATTTACATCTCTTTTCAGAGATATTTGTTTTGCAATTCATTTGGCACATTTGTTAATCTGTTCCTTAAGTCTGAAACCCCTCGGTTTTGGATCAATTCCATGCATTTAGGATTTGTTTGATTAGATGAAGGGGGATACTTTTTTTCGAAGATATATCTTAAGTTAGGGTATCATTAGCCAAGGATTGTGAAGGAAGCTATCTATAAGACAACCTTTCGCACTAGATAAAGTCATTATGAGTTCATAGTTGTGTCATTTGAACTGACGAATTCCCCTACAGTGTTCATGAGCTTGATGAATGGGATATTCAGAAGGTTCTTAGATAGTTTTGTGCTCATATTCTTGGATGATATACTAATATACTCACACACACGTGAGGAGCATGTGGAAAAAATTTGACAAGTTCTACACTGTCTCGAGAGAAGCAACTATATGGTAACTCGGAAAAGTGTGCATTGTTTGATCGGAGGTTTAGTATCCGGGTCACATCATTTCCTGGGAAGGTATCACTGATCAATCCTTCTAAGATTTGAGTTATCATTGATTGGTCGATACCAACCAATGTGATTGAGGTACACAATTTTATAGGATTATCATAATATTATAGGAGGTTTTGTACAGGATTTTTCACGAATTTCTCATCCCATAAATTCCCTATAGCGGATAGGAAGAAGTCTATATGGTGGGACATATGTGAGTAGGCCTTTGGGACACTGAACGAATGCCTTACTACAACACCTATTCTAGCAGTACCGGATCCTTAGAGGGACTTCCTTTTTTGTACAAAAGCTTCATTGGCATGGATAGGAGGAGTATTGATGCAGGATGGGCGTGTTATCACATTTGAGTCTCGAAAACTCAAGGAATATGAGCTCAATTACCTGACTCATGACCTTGAGCTTGCAGAAGTGGTGCATGCATTAGTATAATGGTGTCATTTTATGTTGGGCAGGAGATTCACACTTAGGAAAGATCATTTGAGCCTACGACACCTCTTCACATAGCATAAACGCAACACCCATCAAAAGAGTTGGATGGAGCTCTTATACGAGTATGATATTGAGATTGAGCATGTGAAGGGGAAAGAGAATGTGGTAACAGACACCTTGAGTCAACATAGACATCTTGTCATGGCTACATCAATGGGTACAAACTTGCAAGCTTGATTTTACAACAACTTCCACATGACAAAGTTCTATCGTTCACCCAGAGAAGAGATCGATTCACATAGGCCCCTTATGCAGAATTTTGAGGGACTATCACTTGAATTAGATGGGTTTCTTCAACACAGGGGTAAAAATATGTTCGTGGAGATTGAGTTTTACGACAGGAAATTCTAGTAGAGGCTCATCGTGCACCTTATTTAACCTATCCAGGGGTAAAGATGATGAACGCTACACTAAGACAATTATTTCACAGGATCATACTTTAGAGGGATATAGCTTAGTATGTGTCTCGGTGTTTGGAGTGCCAAAAGTTCAAGGCCTAACATAAACATCAATTTTTCCTTCTTTATCCTCTTGTTACACCATAGTAGAAATGGGAAACCATTTCCATGGACTTCATTGTTGGGCTACCTATGTCGAGATATCACCATGACACGATCATGGTCACGATGGATAAGTTGACAAAAGTGGTTCATTTTCTCTTATTATGACCACCTACATAACCAAAGTGTAGCTGTGCATATTTATCTAGATGAAATACCGAGATTACATGGGATTATGTGAAAGATCATCTATGACCACGACTCCTTGTATAATTCACACTTTTGGATCACCATGCAGTTTGCACTTGGGATAAAGGTCAGTTTCAGCACAACTTATCACCCCGATACAAATGGTGAGACTTGGCGGGTGAGCCGATACTAGAGGAAATGCTCTAGATGTATGCTATGGATCATTAGTCACAATGGCATCAAGACTTGCATCTGGTATAGTTTGCGTAAAATAACAATTTTCGAGTTCCATCGGCATGACACCTTTCAAGGCATTGTGTGGTAGAGACCGTAGGACTCCATTGAGTTGGGATAGGATAGAGGACATGGTTATTATTGGGATAGCTATGTTACAGGATATGGAGGAGGAGGTCACTTTGATCGGACGAGAGGCTATAAGAGGCACATGATATAAAGAAACAATATGTTCATTAGAGGAGGATAGACCACAGTTATGAGGTTAGCTCGAAGGTTTTCCTGAGAGTCAAACCTCATAATATCCCCATTCACTAGGAAAAATTCTCTAATGTAAATCCCATATTTGTTGGTCCATTTGAGGTCTTTGAGTGGATCGGTCCCATGGCCTACCACTTAGCTTTTCCATCTAACTGTCTCGCATTCATGATGTCTTGTTGAGTATGGAGCTAAATTACTCATGTTTTAAAGCATACAAATAGAACTTGCTGGAAGTTGACAAAGAACCGACATCGGTTAGGGTTTGACCGGCATCGGTTAGGGCAAGTTGGGAACCGGGTGACGGTTGGGCAGAACCGACATCGGTTACCTGTGCGATGAGGTTTTAATTAACTCTCGGGAATTATATCTATTTTTAGCATTGGAATAGATTTAATTATTGTAAATGCATGGCTAAGTGCCCTAAGTCTATAAACGACTATATAAGCATAAAAACTAAGGTTTAGAAGAAATGGATATATCATAATTACAAGATAATTATGTGAGAGAGAATTCTTGGTGAAGAATCAAAAAGCTTGAAAAGATAGTACTAAACATCGAGAGGTGTGGAAGATTGTAAATCTTCATTGTATATCATGTCAAAGCTTTGGATAATAGATGGCTTGTTTCTTGGTGGACGTAGCCCACACTTTGGGTGAACCACGTTAAATGCGGGTGTTGATTTATGTCTCTTGTTTTGTATATTTTTTTGGTAGAATATCCACTTTTACTTGCATGTATGATTAGATCGATATATATTATGCACAACCGGTGTGCTAACCCTAACAACTAGTATCAGAGCTTTGTTTGAGGGTTTTGTGTGTTGACTGATTTACTCACGGAGTGTTTTCTGATTGAGTGGTAGCTACAACAATGATAGAAGATAATAAATACAAGGTAGAGAAGTTTGATGGCCGAAATTATCAATTATGGAAGATGCAGATTGAGGATTATCTGTATCAGAGAGATTTGTACTTACCGTTGGATGAGAAGTCTAGACCTACGAAGATGACTAATGAAGAATGGAAGATTCTTGACAGAAAGGATTTGGGATCTATAATATTGAGCCTAGTAGCATCCGTGGCTTCCAATATTACAGAAGCGGATTCTACGATAGAATTAATGAAATCTCTTGCTAATTTATATGAAAAACCTAGTGCTTCAAATAAAGTTTATTTGATGAAGAAACTTTTTAGTTCTAAGATGCATGAAGGTGAATCTGCCTCTAGTCATTTGAATGATTTCGATCTATTGTAAATCAGTTAAAATCAGTTTCAATACCGTTTGATGATGAAGTAAAAACACTTTTATTCTTATGTTCTTTGCCTGATAGTTGGGACAACTTGGTAATGGTTGTTAGTAATACAACATTTGTTAATAATATTTTGAAGTTTGATGATGTGGTTAGTATAATCTTGAATAAAGAAATTCACAGAAAAGTACAAAGGAAAATCATCTGGAAATGCTTTGAATGTAGAAAGTAGGGCAGAGTAGAAGGAGAGATCCAAGAGTAAGAGTAATAGGAAATCAAAGTCAAGGGATAGCAGATCTAAATCCAAAGGTAGAGGAATTACCATCAACATCCAGATAAAGGTAAAGAGGTGAATCTTGTTGCATCGTCAGAGGTAATGCAAGATGCTCTTATTCTTTATTTAGATAACATAATTGAATCTTGGGTTTTAGATTCAGAGCTTTTTTCCATGTAACCCCTAATAAAGGGTTATTTTAGAAATTATGTCCAGGGCAATTTTGGGCATGTCTATTTGGGTGATGATGAACCTTGCAGTATTATTGGTAAAGGGGAAGTTCATCTAAAATTGCAGAATGGAAATACATGGGTATTGAAAGATGTGAGGCATGTGCCAAGCCTGAGGAGGAATCTTATTTCTGCAGGGTAACTAGGTGAATCTCGTTGTATGGTTACTTTTACAGGAGACTCTTGGAAAGTCACCAAGGGTGCTTTTGTTGTGGTAAGAGGTAAGAAGGTAGGAACGTTATATTTATCTACCTGTATTACTGATTCCTTTTTTGCATTATCTACTTTAGATTCAGATGCATGCATGTGGCATAATCGGTTGGGTCATATGAGTCAAAAAGGAATGCAGATCTTAAAGGCTAAGGGTAAGTTATCAAATTTGAAAGATTTAGATCTTGATTTCTGTGAGCATTGTATCTTTGGAAAGCAAAAGAGAGTGAGATTTCTCAAATTTGGGGCAACTAAGAAGGAGCAAAAATTGGAGCTTGTACACTCAGATGTATGGGGACCAGCTCAGGTAGCTTCTCTTGGTGGATCTTAGTATTATGTTAGTTTTATTGATGATGATACAAGAAAGGTATGGGTTTATTGTATTAAACATAAATCTAATGTTTTTGAAACTTTTAATAGATAGAAAGCCCTCTTGAGAATGAATCAAATTCTAAGTTAAAGTGCTTTAGATCCGACAATGGTGGTGAATATTGTGTGCAAGGTTTTCAATGATTATTGTTCAGTGAATGGGATATGTAGAGAAAGAATGGTTCCAAGAACACCACAGAGAATGGTGTTGCAGAGAGAATGAATAGGACAATCATGGAACATGCTAGAAGTATGAGGATACATTCTGGATTACCCTTGCAGTTTTGGGTAGAAGTAGTTGATACAACGATTTATTTGATTAACCGTGGCCCTTCAAGTTCACTAGATGGAGGAATACCAGAGGAAGCATGGATCGGAAAAGAGGTAGATCTTTCTTTTCTTAAAGTTTTTAGTTCAGAAGCTTTTGTGCATGTTGATAGAGAAAATAGAAAAAAGTTGGATGTGAAATCCAAGAGGTGCACTTTTATTGGTTATGGATCTAGTGATTTTGGTTTTCTTTTTTAGGATTTAGAGAATTCTAAAATTGTTAGGAGTTGTGATGTTGAATGGAATGAAAAAAGAATGTATAGGGATCAAATTTTGGTACCTAAGGATGAGAAAATTGATAAGTTTATTGATGAAAATGAACTCTCGGGTTTTAAAGAAACACCTATAGAAATACACAGTAACCGTGGTCGGTTAGGCCCTGACTGACATCGGTCAGATGAAGTGCTGATGGTTACAGAGAATCTGAGCCAGTGTCGGTTAGCCAAACCAACATCGGTTAGAGGTGATCGGCATCGGTCATTGTCAGAAGTTGATACTAATGTCCAGGAGGTCCAGATTGAGCCTCCAGTACCCCAACTCCTATGAGAAAGTTACAAAGGGTAAGTAGAATTCAGAAAGATTTTCACCTTCTCTATTTTATCTATTATTGACTGATAGTGGTGAACCAGAAATCTTTGAAGAAGCAATGCAAGATAAAACTCACGTTCAGTGGGAGCATGGCATGGATGAGGAGATTAACTCTTTGGAACATAAGAAGACTTGGGATTTGGTTAAATTACCAGAAAGAAAGAGAACATTGCAGAACAAGTGGGTTTACATAATTAAGGAAGAAGAGGGTGGACATAAAAGGTACAAGGCAAGGCTTGTAGTAAAGGGATTTACACAAAAGGAAAGTATTGACTTTGGTGAAATATTTTCTCTTGTTGTTAAGATGACTTATATTCGTATTGTATTGAGTTTAGTCATAGTAGAATATTTGCATTTAGAGAAACTAGATGTGAAGATGGCTTTCCTTCATGGTGATTTAGATGAAGAGATTTATATGCAATGTACCGCTTGGGTATGAAGTCAAGGGTAAGGAGAAATTAGTGTGCGGAGTTGAAAAAAGCTTATATGGGCTCAAGCAAGCTCCAAGGCAATGGTACATGAGGTTTGATAGTTTTATGCATGAACATGGTTACTTGAGATGTGAATCGACCATTGTGTTTATTTCAAGAAGCTTGAAAATGGGAGCTATATTATTTTATTTTGTATGTGGATGATATGCTTATTGCAGATCTAGTATGCGGGACATTGGTGAGCTTTAAGAAAGCTAGCTCACATGTTTGCAATGAAGGATTTGGGAGCTGCAAAAATAATCCTTGGCATGCAAATACATAGAGATAGGAAAACAAGAAATTATATTTTTTTCAGGAGGATTATATCTACAAGGTGTTAGAAAGGTTCAACATACGTAATGCAAAACCTGTTAGCACACCTAATTTGGACACTTCAAGTTGATTAAAGATCAATGTCCTTCATCACAAGAGGAGGTCAAATACATGACACGAGTGCCATATGCTTCAGTAGTTGGAAGTCTCATGTATGTTATGGTTTGTACAAGACCAGACATTGCATATGCAGTGGGAGTTGTGAGTAGATATATGGCTAATCCAGGTAAAGAGCATTGGAAAGCAGTCTAATGGATACTCAGGTATTTGAAAGGGACATCTAGCATGCAGTTATGCTATGGAGGTTCAGATATTTCATTACATGGCTATGTTGATTTGGATATGGCTGGAGATCTAGATGGTAGGAGGAGCACTATTGGATATATTTTCACAGTAGGTGGAATGATAGTTAGTTGGATTTCGAGATTGTAGAAGGTTGTGGCTTTGTCTACTACAAAGGCAGAGTATGTTGCAGCTACAGAGGCTAGCAAAGAGATGATATGGATGAGTAGGCTCACGGAAGATTTGGGAAAGGAGCAAAGTAATTGTAAAATGTTCGGTGAAATTTGAGTGCAATTCATTTGGTAAAGAACCCAACGTTTCATTCGAGAATGAAACACATTCAGTTGAGGTATCACTTCATACGAAAGGTATTGGAGGATGGACAGTTGAATCTGGAAAAGATTCACATGAGTAAGAACCCTGCGGATATGCTAACAAAGCCGTTAGCAAAGGAGAAGTTGGAGCTACACTCCACTTCTGTTGGTCTTCGAGTTTGAGGCTCGAGGAGGAAGAAACAAAGCTAAGGAGGAACCAAGAATGGTGTACTTGTATAGGTATAGTGCAGTAATTAATCTCCAAGTGGGAGATTGTTGAGTATGGAGCTAAATTACTCATGTTTTAGCATGTAAATAGAACTTGCTGGAAGTTGACAGTAACCGACATCGGTTAGGGTTTGACCGGCATCGGTTAGGGCAAGTTGGAACCGGCGACGGTTGGGCAGAACCAGCATCGGTTACCTGTGCGACGAGCTTTTAATTAACTCTCGGGAATTATATCTATTTTTGGCATTGGAATAGATTTAATGATTGTAATTGCGTGGCTAAGTTCCCTAAGTCTATAAACGAGTATATAAGCATAAAAGCTAGGGTTTAGAAGAAATGGATGTATCATAATTACAAGATAATTATGTGAGAGAGAATTATTGGTGAAGAATAAAAAAGCTTGAAGAAAGACAGTACTGAACATCTGAGAGGTGTGGAAGATTGTAAATCTTCATTGTATATCTTGTCAAAGCTTTGGATAATAGATTGGCTTGTTTCTTGGTAGACGTAGCCCACACTGGGTGAACCACGTTAAATATGGTGTTGATTTATGTCTCTTGTTTTGTATAATTCTTCTAGTAGAATATTCACTTTTACTTGCATGTATGCTTAGATCTGATATATTGTCTATATAACCGGTGTGCTAACCCCAACACATCTTTCATGTTTTTTTACAAAGATCTATACCAGATCCATCTCATGTGCAGTGCGGGATTAGGAGCAGATTATTGTTCAGCCCATGCACATCCTAGAGTAGGGGACCCTGGCCCTTCGAGGGTGTGAGAATGACCAATTCCACATCCATTGGGATCGATATAACGAGTCATCAACTACATGGGAGGATGCCACACTTCTATGAGCACAGTTCCCACACCTGTTTGAGTGACTTTTACAAAGGAAGTCAAGTCTAATGGGAGGGGGATGTAGTGCCCACTCCTCTTCGACTCCTATCTTGGTCATGATCATGATTATTTATTGCATGATGACATGGGACATTGTTATGAATTTTGAATAGCCTGTTGTTAGACATTATGGACATTGTGATTATCATTGTATTTTTATTCTTATCATGGATTGTATGGGTTCATAGTGGACATTGATAGATATTGTAGTACATGATGATTTAGTTTTATATTTCTTACATGATGACATCTCGAGAATCTTTATAGATCCGACCATGTTTGGATGATTTGACTAACCTTATGTGCACATTGGTGTCAAAAGTTTATTAATAATATGATGATAATAGGTGATCAATAATATGTTAATGCGAGATAAATAGGTGTAAGTTACAATATATATTTGAAGTGCATGGTTATCACAAAAGATGAGTTGTGATAGTAAATGCTAATGGATATAGTAGAATTGTGATGGTTAGTAATTGTAAATAATTGGTTTAGAATAGAGTTTTGTTAACTATGATAATGATGCAATTATGTTGTATGATGATGTTATGTGATAAATGATATATGTTGGTTTAGTTTCTTGACATATTGATATGGCCTTGAGGCCGAAGGTGGTATTGTCTTGGTTGTATGCAGGAAATGGGATTACAAAGCGAAAGGGGGGACTAGGAAGACTAACTATGGAAGAATATGTGTGTTTACAACATGGTCACCATGGCAACCCATGTGTGTGTGCGTGCGTCATTACTTTTTTTTCTTGTCATGTTTTCTAGGATGTCTTGGGGAGAAACCTCACAAGTTACCATGGGTGTGAATGTTTGTAGTTTCCTTCTATTTATTTTTTATGGTTTATTATGTGGTTTTATTAAGTTTTGATGCCTTCTTATTTCTTGTGCTTATTTAGTGTGCTCTCTAGATTATGTTAAGTAATTTTATGAATTATGTTAATTGTTTGATGTGGAAATTGGGGGAAATGAATGTATGAAATATTACTTAATTCCTTTATGTTCTTTGGTAGATTTTATTGTGATCTTTGATTGTGTGCCATCTCTATCTTCAAAATTCGGAGTTGGGCTTTGAACCCATACTTGGAGACTTGTGGGACAAGTTTCTTGGTCCTAACTTCCTTAAACTCTCCCACCCACCTACCATATGGTATGAGGGGCTAAATTAATCCCCTATTATGTGTTTTTGATGGAAAACAGGTCCATTAATGCCACCACTGACCTTGATTCTCTACTTGCATTCCTTAATATTGGATTGAGGGGGATTGTGTGTGTAAGTGAATGGGTCATATCTTTATTTTTCCTATTAATGAAGTCTTGATTTGTGTGATCGGATTGTAAGGTGGAATGAGGAGAAATGAGGTGGCATCCTACATGGAGCCACCTCACCATCCTCTCCACCACTTCTATTTAATGGTGTTTTGAATTGTGTTGGGGGTAACTTGCTTTTGTTATTTAATGAGATCTTATATGCTAGATGGCTTACATTATGGAGAAAGGATTTTGCTTGGTTACTTGAAGATTGAAAGTGCTCTCAATGGCAAGGTAAGCATTATGCACTATGTTGTTATGCAATTCTTGTTTATGTTTGCAATGCGAATGTATGGAAATCTTATGTGGAATTGGGAGTATATTTAGCTTGAGGAGTGGTGTACGGAGAAGGAAATGGAGCCACTGGAGGTAAGGTAAAAAGGAGTTTGTGAGGACTTTTTGGAGGGAGTGTGGGAAGGGAATCCACCATTGTGGAGCTAAAAGGGATCACGTAAATTTGTTGTTTTTCATTATGGAGAGAAAAGGATCATGTGTGAGTTGTGATAGTACACTTGGAGGCTTGGGTGGACCCCTATCCCACTTGGGAGGCGTAAGGAGATGGCCTCCATATTCTCCTCTCCTTTGTCTCAATTTTGAGCCTATCTATGAACATGTTGTTGCAGGTATTTATTTGTTGCATATTTTTGTGTGTCCGATGTTAGTTTATGAAGCATTTTTGTGTTGGGTTGTCATGGTTGTAAACATCTTTCATCCTTCCATTGTTGCAACTTAGGGCCAATGATAAGGTAGGGTTCACCTTTTCATTGGGTTATGGTTAGGATGTGAGTATGAACTAGCACCTTCACTTTGTATTCATGGTTAGAGTTGGAGATGGACAAATGAAGTTGCAACTAGGAGGACATTCTTTGGGAAGCACTTTTGCATTTTTCTTTTTGTTTTATACTTGTAAAGTTCCGAAGTCTTCATTTTTGAAAATAATTATTAGGAAGGGAATAGTGTAATGATGTATTTAATAGTGATTTGTTAAATCCTTGTAATTCTTGAATATGTTGTACTTTGTTACAATTATTGTAGAGTTAAGTATGCTAAAGTTGAGATTTGTATTATAATGAAAATAAATCAATTCTTTTTGTTATTTAATCCTTCGATTTGTAACATATCAAGAACTAAATCTTTCTTTCCTACAAATATAATTTTGATTTGGTGTGTGTAAAAAGAAATAAATATTCTCTGTGAAATAGAAAATGATTTCAGATTTGTCAGGTGTGTTTATGTTTTGTGAAGTAGTAAGATATACTATGATGTGCTTATTAATATAAAAATAGTCGGTGGATGGAGAAGTTTTTAGTCCATTGTGAACTAAATATCTTGAAAAGAAAAAGTTTCATTATTAAATGATTCTTTTAAGTATTAAAATAGTAGGATAAATCATGATATATAATTGTTTGTAAAATCATCTCTAAACTTTTTCAAAATGAGGACAATTCATTAACCGTTTGGTCGTAAAATAATATATGGGTAGTTGTTACCACTTTTCATGTAATTGTAGAATAGATCTACGTATGTATGTGTGAAATTATTTACAAAGGTTTACATATAAATGTAAATATACATAATCATATAAGGGCTAAGACTATTAAAAAAAAATTGTATATTGAGGTTTTCATAAACGTTCCTTAACCTCTAAGGCCACACACACACACACACACACACACACACACACACACACACACACATTGTGTGTGTGTGTGTATATAATTATATTCATATGCAAAAACAATCTATATATATATATATATATATATATATAATATATATATATATATATATATATATATATATAACTAGCCGAGATGAAGACTAATGCATGGAACTTAAGGAGGTGATTGATGTGAGGATGGAGGAGTTAGAGTTTTGGCTAGAGAAAGCTCCGAGGGCTTGTAGCGGCAATGGAGTTGAGCGGTGGGAGTGGGTGAAGGTGTTAAGCAAGTTGGAGAAGCTAGACTATCTTAGCTCTTGCTTGGTTGAGCGTTGCATGGAAGGGTTAGTGATTCGCTCGGCCCACTCGAGGAGAGCTTGACCACCTGGGATGTTTGAGGAATCTCGTCGAGAATCACCGGGTTTCTTTTAAGTTGGGATGTGAAATATTTTTGACAGATCTTTAGAAAGATCTAGCCCTATCTCGATTTCTCCTTTTTTGCGAGGAGTTAGTGTCTACTTTCATTAATTTTTACTCTTGTTTTCTTCGTTTGCAACCGTGTGTTGGTGGTGGTGCCCCATCCGAAGGGGTTTCAAAGATTTACGGTGCTTTGACGTGGGTGGTGGTTCCCGTGATGGAGGTGGAGAAGCATTTAGATCATGTTATTACTTTTTTCCCGGTTCTATATTTTCCTGAGGATCGATCTAGATCTCGAGGGGGTCTCACGTGAGAGAATTTTGGAAATTCTTTGGTTAGTGGGTCGATTCAAGTTATGGGTTTTCTTACCGCTATGGTGAGGATGTTGCAGAGGTTTTCCTTCCGGTCCCTTTGGTTAGATCTTATTTGGTTTATTTTTTCGAGAGGATTGGCGGCGGCTGGGTGGAAGAGCCTAGGGCTAGATTCGGTTTCTCTATTTCATTAGGGAGTTTCTTGATTTATTTTTTCTTCTAGCTTAGGGATCGGTGATCCTGGTTCCTTAAGAGTAGGATTAGGAAGAAATATTGGTCCACAATCATTTTACCTTTGGCTAGATGCTTCATTAGCAAGTGAATGGGAGATAAAAGGATTTTTAGGTTTTGGACTTTGAGTTTAATTGTTGTTATTGAGTGGAAAATCCCTAGGGTGCGAGTTATTTACTCTCCTCTTCACTCTAAAAGTAGTCTCGTAGTGGAGGTGGGTAGAATGTTGGTGGTGGGTTGTTTTTAGGTGATGGGTGATTGTGGTGTCTTTGTTGATTTTTCCTTGGCTTTGTGGTTTTGAGTGTGTGGGATCGTCTCTCGTCTACGTTGGGACAATGTGTGGTGATGTGGTTTGTTTGTATCGGGTTAGTTAGTGGGATCAACTTTTTGTAAGTAACCTTTGTGTGTTCATTTCACCTAGAGCAAAGGGCTCTCTTATTTAGTCTTTTTGTGGCTCATGTGCTATTGTTTATTCTTCCTATCAAGCTCGATCCCCACTCGGGATGAAAAGGTGTGAGGGGCGGGGTGGTCTTTTTTTGCGGGGAGTGTGTTCGAGTTGTGTTGGGTGTCAGGTTTATAGGTCCCTTTTTTTGGTATGTCGTCAATTGTTCTTGTCTATTCTTATAGTAGTGCTTATTATCCTTTTCTCTTGTAATTGGTGGGGTCCCGTAGCTCTAGTCAAAAGTGTTTAACTATCTAAAAAAGTTTAACAAGACAAGATCCACTAGGCTTTTCAGTATTGTCATTTTATTTGCATCATAATATAAACATTTTATTTGATATCCAAAGGCATAGTCGTGTTGAAACCCTTATTAGCACTATAAATTTAGTAGTTACTGGATAGTTACGGTGGGTGTCATTTAGGGTAAATAACCCCTGCACACACAAAGATAATTTTGTAAACCCAACATCCCCCTATTTTATTATATACAAAGCAAACAAAAAAAAGTGGCCGCCCATTCTTACAGCCGCAAACCAGCTTTTCTTCATTGTCGCCTCCACTTCCCTCCCTGCATAGCCGAAAGAAAATGAAACAAAAAAATATTTCATTCCCAAATTTATGCAACGAAACCCTAAGGGGTGATTGAATCAATACGTGGGAATGGGGATTATGTTTAGTTTTCTTATTTTTTATCTTATAATACTCTAGACTATGGTAGGATATTAAGGTAAGTGGTGGGATAGATTTAGGTTATGTTATGGTTAGAGTTAGGTTAGGATATTGTATTTAGATATAATATTATAGGTATATTTTAGGTTAGGTTAAAGTTATGGTATTTAATATTAGAAAATACTCGTGTGGAGGAAATCTAGGGTAGAATTATAGTTTTTAAGATTATAAAGCGATGATAAAACATGAATTAATACGTGATAGTGTATATAAATTAGATTTTAATATATATAATATATTATATGGAATATAGTTTATTATTTACATATATATGTAATGCTAATCAAATGTTTAATATTATATTATATATAATATATTAGTATGTTATTGTCGTAATGTTATAATTGTATTTTAGCGATGATAACACTCGGTGTAAAATGGATTTAATGTTGTAATAAAATCGAATATAGTGTTATTGCGACGTAACTTACCTAATAAATTATTGTTTCTTCGGAGATATTTGATAAAATTTGAACGATACAAAGTACATAAGTATGGTCCATTTGTAAATTTGTCGTGCAATCGTGAAAACAAAAAAATGTCTCATATTTGGCCGAAGTTTCTTGGAAATTACATTTTTGTATCGATCTATGGGTTCAAGTCTAGGAACTTGGGAAAACATGGAATCACAACCGAAAATTTAGCGCAACCTAAACTTAGAACACTTAACATTGTTTGATAACTTAAAAGGTAGGAAGTTATAAAACTAAAAAATATCTAGATAATGATAGAATAACTCCCACTTTTGTCTATGCGGGATGCGCGGACAGGACGAAAGGTTCTTGACTCTTGACTCAGAAAACTAGCCTCAAATCAGGCAGTCGCTGCCATATTACCACAAATTTTATATACCTTTCACGAGGTCAATATCATCATACTCAGATGTTCATTTGGGGGATGATCTAGCTAGAAATATTGTGTGTAGTCAGAGGAGGCACAAGATTCTCCATGACATAGGGAGGAGAATAGGGAAGAGAAATCCCATGAGGAGGTTGATAGATTAGGTTCACCGTGGAGAGAGCGAGAGAGATAGGGCTACGTGACAAAGGGAAAGATCTAGGAGCCCTTGGCGGAGATATGGACATGAAAAAAGACCTAGGAGCATACAAACATCAGTGTACAACCACATCCGTGAGATATGAAGCTCCATCCACATCACTTCACTAGAGACACAAGAGGTTTCCAAGTTGATGCCTAACTAGTTAACATAAGAGGATGCTTCCATCTATGTCCATGCACTAGAACCATGAAGGCTTGTGTTTCTATAAATCTTCCGAGGGATGAGGAAAGAGTATGGTGGAGGAAGGAGGAGATAAATATCCATTTGGATTAGAGACCGTTAAATGGGAGATCTTTGAGGAGTGATTCGGAATAGACATATATCTATACGGTTCTCTCAACAGTGGATTAATGAGTTCTACGATCTATAACAACCGACTATGATGGTGATAGAGTCGAAGGTATGCACCTTTGTCTAAAGAACTAGCGAGGCCATGGAGAAGGTCCATATTACGAAGGATAATAGGGGAAGACACCATAGGAGAGACAAAGTGAGTGTTATGTCAAAAAGTAGCACCCTAAGATTTAAATTACAAAACCCTAATTTTGACTAACATGGGATTGTATCAAGGTGTGGGACCCTTATAATCAAGACAAACCTCCAGAGAAGGCTAGTTCTGACCTATTCTATTGTTAACTTATTCCTAAACTATCAATTTCAAGGGACTAGAGAGAGAGAAATACATAAATGTAAATCCTAACCTAAGGGAGGAGATAACACCAAAACAAGACTAGAGAGATTCCTAGTGAGTGAAAGTGAAGGGAAATGGGGATGAAGGGGAAGATAAAGTTCCGAGTCTCAAAATACGTTCAAACCTCCAATCTTGTGGGGAAAACAAATTTAATCCTTCAAAGGAACACAATATGCACAATATACCTAAAAAATAATAGAAGGCAAGAATTGCAATATAATTCAAGCTAGGGAAAGAAGAGCCACAAACACTAATTTTATTTCTTAAAACGATGCACAATCCTCGTACATTATAGGCACAATGAAAGAAACCTTCACAAAATGCATAAATTTGAGGCCTGCAGCTCACAAAAGTGGTTTAACAAGTTTGGCAAAGTTCCTTTACAATTTCAAAAATCTCTCCGTTCAAATGAGGGGAATTTGCATATATATAGAAAAAGGAGCTACCAACCAAAATCCTTCATTAAATTCATGCACGTAGGTATGGGCAACCATGATGATTGACTTTTCAATGGTACTTTTCTTGCATGGCAAACAAGGGTGCCATACCTCATTAAATTGGTTGTTGAGCTACCTTGTATGGTGTCATTAATGTCTCTCTGTATCTTAAACTCTTTGTTATCTCCCAACGTAAATCACTATTTGACGCATGTCAAGAAGGGAAGAGTCATTGTCGACAAGGAAAAGAATTGTCACATGAAAAGAAGAAATGTTGGCACACAACAAAAGGGAAGGTTGATGCATGACAGGAGGCGACGCTGATGTGCAATGCGAGGGTGGCGGCAATGGGGAAACCTGGAATGACACACATAAAGTAGGGAGGTTGACACACGACAGGAAGTAAGCATTGACATGCATCGAAAAGGAGTGGTTGTCATGCAACAGGAAGAGGTGCTTGATGCAAGTCAACAAGGAGTGGTTGATGCGCGCGACAATAAGATGTGGTTTTCGCGCGACATAAAGAGGTGGTTGATGTGCATCAAGAAGAGGTGGTTTTTGCTTGAAAAGAAGAGGTGGTTTTCATGCAAAAATATGTGGCAGTTGACGTGCAGATGGAGGAAGTGGTTGATGCTCGTGAATAAGGTGAAAATCCGTAATTTTTCCATTTTGAATATTAATGCAAATCCTACTCTAAACCTTCACCACGGGAGCAAGCTCGCCACTAGATACCTTGTAAATTTCTCCCATTAAATATCAATGCCTGGACCCATCGGTTGATCTATTTGGCTAGGGGATGTTGAAATGGATAACAATTGGAAAATTACGGGGTGATATGCCTGCTAGATCTGAAAGACAAGTTATTTTGCATCCATTGGGCATGGATTCATTCTTATTGCTGAAACTGGTCTGATGTCTTAATCCTCTTGTTTCTCTGGATCACTTTGCTAAGACATTACTTTATCATTGGATATTTCCTAAAACTGGAAAGTGCAACAACAACAAAGCACAACCATGTACAAATACTTATCCCAAAATGGAACATGTAGAGAGTGCATAAGAACTTACTTGAAAGATAACATAGCTACAAGAGAATGATGTGCTGCAAGAACTTAGAGGAATTACAAACTATAGACTAATATTTACAAGAAAGATACTCCCATCAGTAGTAATGGTTGAGATAAATACCATTGACTGGGATCTACAATTCTTCTCCATCCAACTGTTTCAAGTGGAAAGCATTATTTTCTTTACACCCTGAAATAAAGTAAGGGCCACTCAATATTGCATCAAACTTGGAGTGCCTTCTTAGTTTGACTCTGTCTGCATCTCATTTCAGAACCAGGTATTCTTCTTGAAAAGTTTTGTCTTTGGCCTTTCTATCAAAACACATCTTGATTTGAGCTTTGTCTTTCTCCATTGTTTTCATGGCATGTTTCCTTATCTCTTCCAGATCCATGAGCTTTGCATACCTAACTTCCATAGCTGGAAACTTGAACAACTCTAGCTACTTTATAAGTTCCAAGGTTGGTAATTTGAGGGATATTTGCAGCATTTCTTCCCTTCCATAATTCAAATTGAAAGGAGAATAACCAATTGATTTCTTGGGAGTGATTATATCATCCCACAAGGCTAATTTCAATTTGGTATGCCAAGTCCTCTGATTCTCATCTAGGGTTCTTCTTATGATTCTCATAAATTTCTTATTCATGGAATCGATTGTCCGTTACCCCGAGGGTAGTAGTTAGAAGCGAGTGCTAAGTAGACAGCAGTTCTAACATCCCAATTAGATATCTTTTCTCCAAGAAAAGATAAGGCATTATCTAATATTATAGTGGAAGGAACACCAAACCTTGTTGCAATACCTTCGTAGAAGTCCAAAATGCTAGCTTCATTTTTTTATGTGTAATTGCTTATGTCCACTTAGTGAGGTAGTCCGTGGCTATAAGGATCCATTTGTGGCCTAGGATAGAATTTGGGTTGATCACCCCAATAAAATCTATCCCCCATTGTATGAAAGGTTGTTTAAGCGAGATAGGATGGAGTGGGAGGGATGTTATCTTCCCTTTCCCTGTGAAGAAGGCACACTTCTTGCATTTCTTGAACCATGAGTAGAAATCATTAAAGCAATTAGGCCACTAATAACATGCCCTCATGATTCTAATAGTTATTTCTTTTGGGGAAAAATGACCACTGCATCTACATCATGAAACTTGTGCGATACCCTCTTTATCCGATCTATTTTGATGCACCTTAGGAGGACAACATTCATATCCCTCTTGAACAAAACATTATCTACAAGAACGTATGGAATGCAATGAAGTATCAAATACCTCCTTTTATACTTACTCAATACTTGAGGACTTTGACTTTTTGAAGGAAATGTACAATATCCCAAGTCCAACAAGGAATAGGTATACCACCTACAACCTGTTCTTGGTTATCGTGTAACATCATAACAGTTTTTGCTTCCTCTCTTGATTCAACATGTTGTTAGAAGTTGACTTCTCACACAACCCTTTTGCGAGAACTAATTTGGTCACATTTATATCAATATCATACTCCATGACCTTGGTTATCCAACCAAATCTCTTTTCATTAAGGTCCTCATTCAAAAGAAAATATTTTACACCAGCATGTGAAACTAATAGATGAATGTTGTTGTTTGACACTAGATGTATGAATTTATTTAAAATTCTAATCACATCAAGGACATGTTTCTCAATGAATGAATATCTCACCTCATAATCCTGAAGGCCTTGGATGAAGAATGAGATAGGTTGTTCCATTCCTTCTTGATTTGGTTGTACCAGTATGGCAGATATTGCATCCGTGCCTCCAAAAGCGTATAAGATGAAGTCCTTTGAGAAATATGGATTTATGAGGGTTGGAGCTTGTGTAATGGCCTACTTTATAGCTTCAAAGCTTTCTTTTCCTTCAACAGTCCATCTAAAAACCATATTATTTTTCAGCATTAGTGTGAGTGGCTTGACAAGATGGGAAAAGTTAGGAACAAACCTCCTAACAAAATTAATTTTCCCAAAAATATTTGGAGAGCCTTCTTATGACTTGGAAATGGCAATGCTCGAATAACTTCTACCCTTTTTGGATCAATTTCCAAACCTTCCTTAGACAAAATGTGGCCTAAGAGCTTTCCTTCATGAGATAAGAATATGCACTTTTTGGATTCAAAGACACTTTGAACCTCTTGCATCTTTGTAACACTTTCCTAAGGTTAAAAAGGTGATCTTTTGTATCCTTATAGTACAAGGATGTCATTTAGATACACAAGAACTATTTTATTGATGAGTCCTTTGAATGCCATATCCATCGCCGTTGGGAAAGAGGCTTTTGCGTTTGACAATCCAAATGGTATCTTCCTCTAAGCATATGTGCCCCACTTCTTTCACCATGATTTGATTATAGCTTGAGTATCCATCCGGTAATGAGAACCTTTCGAAACTGGCTACAACCTGCAGAATTTTCTCCATGGAAGGAAGTGGGTAGTGGTCCTTGAGAGAGGCCCTATTCAAGTCTCGAAAATACACACTTAACCTGATTTCCCCATTCATTTTCCTAACCAACACTAGATTTTCCAACCATGAAGAGTTCTTGATTGGAAAGATAATGCTTTCTTTAATGAGTTTGTTCAATTTTATTTTCATGAGAGGCTCGATATGAGGATTGACTGGCCTTTACTTTTTCTGATGGGTTTAGCTCCCAAATCCAATTCAATCATGTGTTGTGCCAGCTTAGGATTAAATCCTTTCAAATCTTCATAGCTCCAAGCAAACACATCTAGAAAATTCTTGGAAAATTTGTATAAATTCATATTTTTCTTGTCAAAGTGCTTACCTTGCCAATTTGAAGTGTTTTTCTTTCTCAACTGAAATTGGCTCTGAATCCTGCCTTTGACCTAAATGTTTTCTCTTTCCCTCTAGAACTGATCATTAGGATTGAATATTGACTCTAGAGTCACTAAACCCTTTGGTAGCTTATTTGTCCTTAGTTGAACCACTTGATCACCATATTGTTGCTCCAATTTATCTTGATTTCTAACCAAGAACTCAGCCTCCTCCTACAAGAAATTAATGATCTATTGATCATTCTCAAATACCTGTCAGCTCATGTTATTATCTAGTACAGTTGGCCTCACAATTACATGAATATGTGGTTGTGCTTTATCTTTCTTAATATTGTCCACCACATCAAATGTTGCTCCAATTGCTTTGCAAGATTATCTACAGCCTCATTTTTCTTCCTTGGTATGGCTTGAATATTGAACACTTCAAAATCATCAATTTGATCCCATACCCGATGCTTGTAGGCTTTGAGCAAGATCATTCTTAGCAGGATGTTTTCCCTAACTTGGTTGAAAATTAACTCACTATCCCCAAACACTTGCAAGTTTTGTATACCCATGTTTCTTGCCCAATTCAATCCATGTATCAACGCTTCATACTCAACAATATTATTTAAACAAGTAAACTAAAATTGGAAAGTTTAGTAGTAGTTCATATCTAGTGGTGACCAAAGAATTTATCCTCTTACAACGCCTTTCCTACTCTTTGAGCCATCAAAGAATAACTGCCATACTTCATTATCACCCTTATCATCCGGTTTGGTGAGGCTAGGAAGGGGTGTGTTTTCCTCATGCAAACAATAAACTCCCAACTCAACCTCCTCTATTTCCTTGTATGGATCATATTCATGACTTTTGTTTTCCCATTCATCAAGATTCAAATTTGGGATGCCCCCAACTTTGGTATCTATTTCCTGAGTGTTTGGGAAATCCTCTTGATCAAAAGCTAAGCAATTTATGTTGATTGGGCTTAGATCATGAGGCTCTGTATGGAAATTAGTAATAGTTTCAGACCAGATTGTAGACTTACCTCCATACCTTGTTATGAAGATCATATGCGACCAATCAGTTGATAAGTATCTTCCAATTTTGGTGGTGAAGTCTCTTGACAAGCATATTGTAAAGAGTGGTGGATAGTCAATCACTGAAATATCCTTTTGAACTGTGACATTAGGAAATGTGAGAAATGTAGGGTTTAAACCTTTTATGATCCCAACAGTCCCCACTATTGTCCCATCTAAATGTACCACTCCTTTGGAATCCAAGTTGTATTTCGGGACTAATTGATTTTCAATCTGTTTCAACATTCTTGAACCGATATCCCCTTAGACAATCATGCAATAGTGTACAATATTGTTCCCAATAACCAAAGATATATTGAATGGAGGAGGCTTCATGATTTTACCTTTATGACCTCCATGAACTCTCTCTTTAGAGCTGCATTAGTGAGAACCTTCTCTTTATTCCTGGACAACTCATTTGATGTTGACCAATTCTCCATGGTTGCTTGTAACAAATCCCATTGGCCCGGAATTTTCAATGATTCCCACATATAAATTCTTACATTGGTCTTCTTCATTTGATCAATAATTTTAAAAGGAGATTGATTCTCCTTTTGTTTCCCCTCACTTGGCATGACTTTCTACTATGCATGGGCTCACATGTAACCGGTACCTGAGTTGGCTTAGAAGGAAGTTTGGGCCAATTTTGAATGTTTGGGGTTGCACTTGGATTGTTGATACCCCGAAGTGTGATAAAAGGTTGAGAAGTACTTGGATTAGATGAATTACCTTCCTCTATATTCCTCTTCTTGGACCTTATGTTAGCTGCCATATTTTGAGAAGGGGACTGATTTATTCCACGAAATTCTAATCTTACCAATTCACAAGTGTTGTCTTGTGTGGAGGTGCTTCCTGATTAGCTACCTATTGCTTACTTTCTTCTTTGTTTGGTTCTTGAGGAACACCCACCGTAGTCACCATTAATGCTAGATTTAAAGCACTATTGAAGCATGTTGCTTGATTATGTGATTGGCTACATGGGAAACACCATTCATATTCTTGTGATATGTTGTTTTGAGTTGGATCCAAGGCCCTAGATGTTAAACCTAGAGTAGCGTTATATGCTTAGAATGGCCTAACAACTTGGGGTTGTCCTTGGTTGTGGTTGGAATATTGAGCAGTGGCTGTTTGGCTGATATAGAGGTTTATTATGTTGGAATTGAGGTGATTAGGTATAGAATTTTGAGTTGGATGCTGTTAAGAGTTACAAACTTGTTTCCTAAGTTTTGTAATTATTTCATAACCTCTTGGAGTTCATTTGAAGGACTAGAAGAAGAAGTGGAAGCTTCATTTGAAATCTGATTTCTTGGAGCAGGGATGGGAGCTATTATAGGCATTTGATTAGGATTAGGATTCCCCATATCTGGATAGAGAGGCATAGGTGGCCTAGGTGTGATTTTACCGGCTTGAATTAGGTATTATCATCTCTAATAGCTATGGAATAAGTGTCTGGTAGGGTTATTCCCCCATAGATTGTATCATAACAGATGTATCAGAGTTTAGAGCTTGAAGAAAATATAGAAATGCACCTTGACTATTGGTTTGACCGATTGGGATCCTTTCCCATGTTGTGTGGAATTTGGAATTGAAGTATGCCATCTGCTCAGCTGGTGCCTTTTTTATTGTATTCATCTACTCCAAAAGGGATAAGTTTTCAACCCTCTCCCAAAACTAGCCACAAAGAGTTGTGCACAATTGATCCTAATTATGAATCAATCTTATTCCCAAGCCTTTGAACCACTGCAACACTTTTCCTTTGAAAGAAGAAGGAAACAACTTGACCGCAAAATCCATCTCAGCAATCGCATGTATGGCACATACATTTGCAATGTCTTGAATGTGGTTGATGGGAGTTGTGTGATTTTATTTAGTGAAGTATGGGAATTTTTTTAATGTTGCTATCAGGACCATATTTTGTGCATTAAGGGCAAGTGGATTACTTCCCGTGAAATTTTCATAGGGATTTGCAAGTGGCTGATTTGGTGGTTTTAGATGAGCCATCCTGAGCGGCTTGAGAACCCTAGTCAATTGAAGAAAGGGTCTACCTAGTGGAGGTGTTGATAAATTTCTATTTGGTGGAGATGGAGACCTTTGAGTTCTTCTTCCCCTTCTTTCTCTATCTAGGGATAAGTGTAGATAGACAAATAGCCCCTCTTCTATAGTTCTTGACCTTATTTGGATTCTTCTCATGAACTTGATAAATTTGGGCTACTGAAACCACTGGATTTGAGTGACGGAGTTGCCAGATGTGTTGCTACAAAGCCTCAAAGGATAGAATTTCACCAAGACACACACCCAATCTTGATAAAAATTAAAATATTGACTTCTATCCCACCGGGCATGTCAAAACTGTTATGTCAGAAAAGTATCACCTTAGGATTTGCACAATACAAAACCCTACTTTTGACTAAAATGAGATTGTATCAAGGTGTGGGACCCTTGTAATTGAGACAAACCTCAAGAGAAGGTTGGTTTCTGACCTATTCTAATGTTAACCTACTCCTAAACTATTAATTCCAAGGGACCGAGAGAGAGAAATACATAAATGTAAATCCTAAGTTAAGGGAGGCAATATCAGCAAAACAAGACTAAGAGATTCCTAGTGAGTGAAAGTGGAGGGAAATGGGGAAGAAGATGGAAGATAAAATGCCAAAATCCCAAAAAACATTCAAACCTCCAATCTCGTGGGGGACAATAAATTGCCATTCAAAGGAACACAATATGCACAATATACCTACAAAATATAATAGAAGGCAAGAAATGCAATATAATTGAAGTTAGGGCAAGAAAATTCATAAAACACTAATTTTATTTCTTAAAATGATGCACAGTCCATTATAGTATAGGCATAAGGCAAAAATCCTTCACAAAATGTATAGATTTGAGGCTTATAGCTCACAAAAGTGCTAGAACAATTTTCGTAGAGTTCTTATACAATTTTGAAAATATCTCCCTTTCAAATAAGGGAAATTTACATAGATAATGAGAAAAGGAGCTACCAACAAAAATCCTTCAATAAATTCTTGTACATAGGTATGGGTAGCCATGATGATTGACTTTTCAATGATAATTTTCTTGCAAAAAAAGAGGTGTCGGACCTCATCAAATCTTTTGTTGAGCTACTTTGTATGGTGTCATTAATGAATCGCCATATCTGAAACTCTTTGTTGTCATCTGATGGAAACCACTTGCTGATGCACGATAAGAAAGGAAGAGTTGCCAGCGATGAGGAAAAAACTTGTTGCACGATAAGAAGAAATGTTATCGCACGAGAGTGAGGAGAGGTTGATGCACAAGAAGAGGTGACGCTGAAGCACGATGAGAGGGAAAAGGTGATGGGGAAGGTAGAATGACATGCATCAAGGAGAGGTTTATGCATGAAAAGAAGCAAGCATTGACATGCATCAACAAGGAGTTGTTATTGCGTGATAGGAAGAGGCGGTTGATGAATGTCAACAAGGAGCGGTTGACACGTGATAGGAAGAAGTAGTTGATGCATGAAAAGAAGTGGTGGTTTTCGTGTGACAAGAAGAGGTGGTTGTCACATGACAAGAAGTGGTGGTTGGCGTGCATCGTCGGGAGGCGGTTGTCACGAGACAAGAACGTGTGAAAACAAGTTGCGGTTGATGCTCATCAACAAGGCCATAATTCATACATTTTTCCAATTCGACAATTAATGAAAATCTTGCTCCATACCTTATCTGTGAGCTTGACTTCTCCCATTAACTATCATTGACAAGAAGCTATAAGTTGATCCATTTTGCAAGGGGATTTAAAAATGGATAACGATGAGGAGCTTCATTCAACACATATAGGACATTCGGTTGAAGGGGAGACCCCTTCACCTCATGGTAGAAATAGACCCACACTTGTCCTCTTTCAACCTAGAGCAACAACCACAGGTAGTAGCAATAGACCCACCCACCATTTTGGATTCTCTTTGAGATATGATGCACAAAGAGGGTGGAGTATGGAGCCTCCTACTAGAGGACCCATTTGGACATAGGTACCACCTAGATCTTATTCAATCGAGAGATCATCCGTGGCATCCACAACAATCTAGAGCAGGATCATTAGGGTCTATAGCAAGGACCCTAGAGAACCAACAGAGTCTCATATCATTGGAGGATTTGGCGGTTGTTGTAAATGTGGTTCATAGGGACATGAGTGGCGATATTATCCGTAGAACCCCGATAACATGGGTAAGACCCCTATTTATGATCCACCAATTGGAGACATAAAATGAAGTTATAGGATCTAAGCTGTGGTTGTGAACCTCCAGGAAGAGCACCAAGGAATTGTGATCGAGACATCAGGTAGTATTGGTGGTATTCCTATTTCTATCCTATTTGAATAAGGATCTTCTGATTCTTTCATTGCCCCATCTTTTGTAGAATGATGCAAACTAGTGGCGATTAGGAAAGGTCGAAGTTAGGACTTAGAGATGGCTTCTTGGAATAAGATCACAGTGGAATCCTTAGTCAAGGAGTGTGTAGTAGACTTAGGACCCTTCACCACGACCTTGGACTTTCGCATCCTCCCAAAGTGGGTTCTTATGGGGTTATTTTGGGTATGGATTGTCTTTCACCACACAAGGATAGAGTGGATTGCTATAGTAAGGTGATCTCATGTGTAGATGATCTTGGAGTTGAGTCAGTAATTGTTAGGGTTAGGAGGCCTATATCCATTTTTGTATATCTGTTATGCAACTTAAGCTATGTGTGCATAGGGGATACCGATTATATGCCATTACGATTAGTGACAGTCGAGAGGATGACACTAGTAGGCCTTCACTCGATGACCATCACATTTTATGATATTTTTGAGATGACTTGCTTGGTGAGTTACGGCCTACCTCCCCACGTGAGATAAATTTTGGTATAGAATTGATTCATGGAGTAGAGCCTATCTCACGCATGCCTTACAAGATGACTGCCCCTAAGCTTTGTGAGCTTAAGATTCAGTGGAGGGATTTCTAGAGGGAGTGTATCTCTTTGGGGTGAATCGATGATTTTTGTGAAGAAGAAGGACAGATCCACGAGTTTGAGCATTGATTACAAGAAGTTAAATAAAGTGACGATGAAGAATCGTTACCCCCTTCAACACATTGATGATTTGGTTGATCGGATGAAGGATACTACTATGTTTTTGAAGATAGATCTTAAGTTAGGGTACCATCGATTAAGGATTATGGAGGTAGATATCCATAAGACAACCTTGTGCACTAGATACGATCGGAATGGGTTCATAGTTGTGTTTTTGGATGACAAATTTACGTCATGGCAAAGTGTTCATGAGCTTGATGAATCAGGTATTAAGGATGTTCTTGGACCGTTTTATGCTTGTATTCCTAGATGATATTTTGATATACTCACATACACGTGAGGAGCATGAGGAGCACCTTTGAAAGGTTTTGAAGTGTCTTCGAGAGTAGTAACTATATGGGAACACGGAGAACTATGCATTATTTTAGTTAGGCGTTTAGTATATGGGTCACATCATTTCTTTGGAAGGTATCACAATTGATCATCCTAAGATTTGAGCTATCATTGATTTTACGGTACCGACCTATGTGACTGAGGTACGCAGTTTTATGGGATTAGTAGGATACTACGGGAGGTTTGGACAGGATATTTCATGCATTTCACGTTCCATGACTTCCCTACAGTACCCCAAAGGGAGAAATTTATATGGTCGGATAGATGCGAGCGGGACTTGAGGACTCGAAAGGAATGCCTTACTCCAACACCTATCCTAGAAAACGAATCCTCACAGGATTTCTTTCTTTATACGAGATGCTTCATGGCGGGGGTAGGAGGAGTACTAATGCAAGGTGGCCGAGTTATCGCATTTTAGTCTTGTAAAATCAAGGAATATAATCTCAATTACCCAACTCATGACCTTGAGCTTACAACATTGGTGCATGCATTAGTATGATGGTGTCATTTTATTTTGGACAGGAGATTCACACTAAGGAAATATCATTTGAGCTTACGACACCTCTTCACATATGCCAATATCAACGCCCTTGAATGACGTTGGATAGAGATCTTGTGCAAGAATGCTATTGAGATTGAGCATGTGAAGGGGAAGGAGAATATGGTAGCAGACACCTTGAGTTGATAGAGACATCTTGTCATGGCTACATATGTGAGTATAGAGTCTCATCATGTACCTTATTTGCTTTGTCCAGGGGTGAAGAAGATGCATGCTACACTAAGATAGTTATTTCATTAGATCAGACTATAGAGGGATATATCTCGGTATGTGTCTCGGTGTTTGGAGTGTGAGAAGGTGAAGGCCAAGCATCAACATCTGTTGGCCTTCTTTATCCTCATGCTATACAAGAGTGGAAATGGGACATCATTTCCATGGACTTCATTGTTGGGCTACCAATGTCGAGATATCACCATGATGTTATCATGGTAATGGTGGATAAGTTGACAAAAGTGGCTCATTTTTCTCTTGTTGTGACCTCCTACACAACCAATGCACTTGCGTGTGTTTATCGGATGAGAAAGTGAGATTACATGGGATTCTACGGAAGATCATATGTGACCGTGACCCCTTGTTCACTTAACACTTTTAGACAGCCATGCATTTTGCACTTGGGACAAAGGTCAATTTTAGCACAACTTATCATGCTAATACGGATGGTCGGAGTTGAGGGTGAACCAAATACTAGAGGACATGCTCTGGATGTATGTTATGGACCATCAGTCATGATGGGAGGAGTACATATATCTGGTAGAGTTTGTATACAATAATAGTCTTCAGAGTTCCATCGGTATGGCACCTTTCTAGGAATTGTATGGTAGAGAGTGTAGGAATCCATTGAGCTTGGGACGGGATAGAGAACATGGTTACTATTGGGCCAACTATATTACGAGGATATGGAGCAAATGCAGATCACTTTGATCGGGAAGAGGCTACAGAAGTAAAGGACATGAATTAACAGTATGTTAATTAGAGGAGGAGAGACCATAGTTATGAGGTTGGCTCGAAGGTTTTCCTGAGAGTCAAACCTCATAAGAGCCCCATCCGCTATAGATCTAAACTAGCTCCAAGATTTGTGGGTCCATGTGAGATCTTGGAGCGAGATCACTCCGTGGCCTACGACTTATTTTTTCCACCTAGCTTTTCTCACATTCATGATGTCTTTCATGTTTTCATTTTACAAAGATATATACCAGATCCATCTCATGTCTTGGATTGGACTAGCTTATTGGTGGAGTAGGGGCGAGTTATTATGGATCTCGTGGGCATCCTAGAGTGCAGGACCATGGCCCTTCAAGGACATGAGAATGACCAGGTGTGCATCTAGTGGGATCGATATGATGATTCATTTGCTACATGGGAGGACGTCACACTTCTACAAGCATAGTTCCCACATCTGTTCCCCTTTGTCTCCTAGGAGGAAGTCAAGTCTAAGGGGAGGGGGAAGTAGTGCCCACGCCTCTTTGACTCCTATCTTGGTTATGATCATGATTATTTTTGCATAGTGACATGGGACATTGTTATGATCTTTTGGATAACCTGTTGTTAGACATTATGTACATTATGATTATCATTGTGATTTTGATTCTTATTATGGATTGTATGGGTTCATAGAGGACATTGATAGATATTGTAGTACATGATGATTTAGTGTTATTTTTCTTACATGTAAATATCTAGGATTCTTGTGAGATGTGACTTTGTTTAGATGATTTGACTAACCTTGTGTGCACATTGGTGTCATGATTTATTAAGAATATGATGATAATAGGTGATCAATAGTATGTTAATTAATCTAAATATGTGTAAGTTACAATAAATGTATGAAATGCATGGTTATCATAAATGATGAGTTGTGATATATGATTATGCAAAAGCGTAGGGTAAAATGATAATGGGTATAGTAGAATTGTGAAGGTTAGTAATTGTAAATAATTGATTAGAATGGAGTTTTCTTAACTATCTTAATGATGTAATTATGTTGTATGATGATTTTATGGGGTAAATTGTATATCTTAATTTGGATTCTTAACGTATTGATATGGCCTCGAGGCCGAAGGTTGTATTGTCTTCGTTGTATGCGAGAAAACAAAATCACAAACAAAATGGGATGAATAAGAAGACTATGGAAGAATACCTTGTGTTTAAACCGTGGTCACTTTGTGGCAACTCGTGTGTATGCGTGCATCGTCCTATTTTCTTCTCATGTTGGCGAGGAGGTCTCCGAGGGGGAGCAACCTCTAAAGTGACGATGGGTATGAAGGTTTGTATTCTCCTTCTATTTATTTGTTATGGTTGATTATGTGGTTTTATTAAGTTTTGATGCCTTCTTATTTCTTGTGGTTATTTAAAGTGCTTTCTCGATTATGTTAAGTAATTTTGTGATTATGTTAATTGTGTGATGTGGAAAATGGGGGCAATGAATGTACAGAATATTCCTTAATTCCTATATGCTCTTTGGTAGATTTTAATGCAATCTTGGATTTTGTGCCATCTCTATCTTCAAAATTCAAAGTTGGGCTTTGAACCCATTTTCGAGACTTTGTGTGTATGGCTGAATGGGTCATATCTTTGTTTTTCCTTTTAATGAACTCTTTATTTTTGTTATGGGATTGTGAGGTGGAATGAGGAGAAATGAGGTGACATCAACATAGAGCCACCGCACCATGCTCTCCACCACTTTTATTTAATTGGGTTTTGAATTGTGTTCGGGGTTACTTGCTTTTGGCATTTTGGAGATATTGTATTGTTGATGACATGAAATTTGGAGAAATCTTTGGTGCTTGGTTACTTGAAGATTGAAAGTGCTCTCAATGGAAAGGTAGTTTCCTTTGTACTATGTTGTAATGCAATTCTTATTTATGTTCGTAATGTGAATATATGGAAATCTTGTGTGGGATTGGGTGTAGATTTGGCCAAAGGAATGGTGTAGGCGGGGAAACGGAGCCACTTGTGGAGGTAAAAGGAGTGTGTGAGGATTTTGTGGAGGGAGTGTGGCAAGGAATCCACCTATGTAAAGCTAAAATGGATCAAGTTACTTTGTTTCTTTTCATTGTGGAGAGAAAAGGGTCATGTGTGAGTTGTGATAGTGCACTTGGAGGCTTGGGTGGACCCCTATCGCACCTGGGAGGCATATTGAGATGGCCTCCGAATTATCCTCTCCTTTGGATAAATTTTGAGCCTATGTATGAACTTGTTGTTGCATATTTGTGTGTGTTTGCATTTTTAGTTTATAATTCCTTTTTGTGTTGAGCTGAAATTGTTGTAAACATATTCCATTCTTCTATTTTTGGGGTTCACAGGCCAATGAGAAGGTAGGCTTCACTGTTTCATTGGGTTGTGGTTGGGAGGTGAGTAAGGACTAGCACCCTCTGTTTTTATTTTTGGTTAGAGTTGGAGGTGGAGAAATGAAGTTGTAGCTAGGAGGATATTCTTTGGGAAGCACTATTGCAGATTTCTCTTCCTTTTATATTTGTAAAATTCTTGAAATTTCACTATTGAAAATAATTATTGGGAAGGGAATAATGTAATGTTGTATTGAAGAGTGATTTGTGAAATCATTGTAATTTGAAATATGTTGTACTTTGTTACAATTATTGTAGAGTTGAGTATGTTGAAGTTGGGATTTTTTTATAATGCAAAGCGAATCAATTGTATAATCCTTGGATATATAACATATGAGGAATGACATCTTTCTTTCTTGAAAACATAAGTTTATTTTGGTGTGGGTAAAAAGGGACAAATATCCTCTATTAAATAGAAAATGATTTCATAATTTTCTGGTGTGTTTATGTTGTGGGAATTAGCAAGATATACTATGTTGTGCTTATTCTTTGTAAAAATAGTCGAGTATATGGAGAAGATTTTAAGTGCACTATGATTTATATATCTTGAAAAGAAAAAGTTTCATGATTGAATGGTTGTTTTAAGTATTAAAGTAGTAGGATGAATCAGGATGTATAATTGTTAGTAAAATAATCTCTTGACTTTAACAAAAGGAGGACAATTCATACCGGTTGGTCCTAAAAGAATATATGAGTAGTTGTTACTACTTTTCCTGTAATTGTAGAATGGATCTGCATATGTAAGTGTGAATTATTTTACAAATGTTTACATATAAATGTAAATATACATAATCATAGACAGGTTAAGACTATATAAAAAAATTGCATATTGAGGTTGGCATACACAATCCTTAACCTTGTGAGGTCATATATATATATATATATATATATATATATATATATATATTCAATTCATTTGTAAAAGAAAAAATATATTTATAAAATACCAATACATAAATTTATAAGCCCAGATCCACTCGGCCTTTCAGGCTCGTCATTTTCTTTGCATCATAATACAAGCCTTTTATTTGAGATCCATAGGCATAGCCACGTTGAAACCATTGTTAGCATTGTAAATTTAGAAGTAACTAGATAGTTTCAGCGGATGCCATTCAGGGTAAATAACCCCTGCACACGAAAATAAGTCTGTAACCGCAGCATCCTCCAATTTTATTATATATAAAGAAAATAAATAAAGCGGTTACCCCTTCGTAACCTCCAATTCCCTCCCTGCACAGCCGAAAGCAAATGAAACAAAAAAAAATCATTCCCAAACTTACGTGATGAAAGCAAATGAATATGTGGGAATGGGGATTACGTTTAGGTTTGTTCTATTTTTATTTTATAATCCTTTAGACTACGGTAGGATATTAAGGTAAGTGGAGGGATAGATTCAAGATAAAATATGTTATTATAACCCTTGCTTAGGTTATTTTATGGTTAGACATAGGATATTGTATTTAGATATGATATTATAGGTATATTTTAGGCTAGGTTAAAGTTATTGTATTTAATATTGCAAAATCCTTATGCGTAGGAAATCTAGGGTAGAATTATAGTTTTTTTAGATTATAAAAAGATGTTATAAAATGAATTAATATGTGGTAGTGTATATAAATTAGATTTTAATATATATAATATATTATATGGAATATAGTCTATAATTTACATATATATAATTTTAATTAAATGTTTAATATTATACAATATATAATATGTTAGTATGTCATTATCGTAATGTTATTATTGTATTTTAATAATGATAGCACTGTGTAAAATGGATTAATGTTGTAATAAAATATGAATATAGTGTAAATGCGATATAATGTACCTAATAAAGTATATTTTTTTGAAGACATTTGATAAAATTGGAATGATACGAAGAACATTAGTATAGTCCATGTGTAATTTTTTCATGCAATCGTGAAAATAAAAAAATTGCCTCATATTTGGCGAGAAGTTTCTTGGGCATTACATGAATGTTGTTTCCCATAATGAAAGACATGTAAAAGAGAAGAAAAAATGGGTATTCAAAGTCATGTATATGAAAATTCAATCTAAATGAGTGAAATTTATGTAAAAGTATGTAAAAATTCAAAAGGAACATGTGCACTTGATCCGTTATGAGTGTATAGAGTAGAGAGGATCATGAAAATGTTGTAGGAGAACAAATTTTGTGGGTGATCTCACGCCAAGAATGAGTTTTCAAGGGGATTTCACGCAAATTGCACCAAGTGTGATTTTTTTTGGGAAATCACATGCCACGATAAAGATGTGTAGGGACAAATGTCTATTGTTATTCTTCAACCTTTGATTTCTCTCGAAATGCAAATTCCAGCGCATATGGTGTCTTCAAATTTGATCCATTTTGATGCAGTTTGATCAAACGTAGGTAAAAAAGGATAGAGAATACATCCATGTTGATGTACGGAGGATTGTACTGTATTGAGATAAGTGTTATGTAGAATTTTGTAAACTGTGTTTTTATGAGAAAAATGTTGTAGCTTCTTGTGGTCATAGGCATGCGGGAAGGGTTAAGGGAACCCGAGATGATACTATCAGTGTGAGCGTTGGCATCTGTGTTGTCTTTGAAGATTGAAGTCAAATTTTGAGATGTTTACGATATTGAATATATTGTTGTACTAATACTTAACAATGTTGTTCTTGTAACTATGAACTACCGAATGAAGTGATTGATTCACCCAATGATTCTCTCCTCATTTGGGTGCAAGCTATGTCGCTACGAGTATGGCCCAAAGAGAGGACTAGACGCTAATCTTAAGCCGATGCCTGCAGCAGGGGAGGAAATGTGCTTGGTGGAAACCAAGGCACATGCAAACATAGTTTCTAGGAAACAAGTATTAGTACAAATAAGACAAATACACATGTAGAACATGATATGTAATCTAGAAAGCAAGAAAACAATGTAGATCACAAAAAGAGGGTTACAAACATGGGACATAACTCACAATGTCACCATAAAATTGAGGATGAAGCCACAAAAAACTATAAAGTGCACACAATACAAAGGGAAAATCCTGTAAATAATGGAATACAATGGCAAACAATGGCAAGAAAAGGGTAACAGACAACCATAGTAGAAAAGAGTTCCTGTAAGACAAATGTTGCACATGAAATACCCATTATCATGATAGAAAGATAGAAAGTATGTCAAAGTGCGTATGATCCGTTATAGTGGTGTACTAGCAATAATGGGAAATAGTATAAAATGAAACAATAATACTTGTGATGTGTACGAAAGTAGATGTCGTAGGAGCCGTTGTGAGGCTGGTATGAAGTACAACGCCAAACATCCATGATGCGTGTAATGATTTGTAGATATTCTACGATCACAACTAGAAGGCAAGTGGACACGCATGTATATATAGTAAAGATAATCACATACAAAGTCTCTTTCTAACATAGTAAGTAAAGTGTAACATGTGTGTATAATAAAGAAAGAACAATGTGCAACCAAGATATACAATATGCTAGGAGTCACGAAATTGAATGGAATGTAGTGTGAGGGTGACATGTGCATCATGCCCCGAGTAAATGTGGATGAGTATGCATGAGATGAGGTTCATTTATAAAAGACCCCTCAATAGTTGAGAATTGGAAACCAAAGGAGGTATTATGTGTTTTGTAGGTAAATATATTCACAACAAACAACGTGGGGATTGGAAACTAACACAAACGCCCGCTAAAAATGCTCGCACGAGACTCAAGAACAACCTAGGTTTAGTTAGAAAAATTATGGATTTTTTTTTGAAAAGCATGCCCAAAAAAGTTTTCGAAAGTGACAATTGCCACAATCAGGTCTCTAAGGCAATGACCCAAATGAAAATGATATTCCATGATAACACAATATTTAAAATCTACATTAAACTTTAATACATTGATTTGATTAGGTAGGTTAAATCTCCCTAAGGATTATTTAAATAATAAACTAATTCCTACTAAAGTTGAACACTCCCCCATGGGGTGTCAAGGGTAAAAGTGGCCAATGAAATTAAATACTAAGGTTATTTAATTTCTACCATGTTGAAACAATTAGCAAGGTCCTATATTAAAATATTGGGTTAGGATAATGAGCACTCCCCTACCCCACAAGTAACCCCTTAAAAGTCAACCCATAATTTGGAATTAAAACATTTAAATTAAAAGGGCAATTTCTATTCACCCACTCCCCACCTACTTTTTGTAGGGATGAATCCCATCCCTTGGATGGATTCAATTTGGTCCCTTGATGTGGAAAAAGGGTAACCAACCCTAAAACATCCTTAAGAAGTCTCCTTTCTCATTTCATTTGTCTCATTGTTTCTATTTTGTTTTGCAGGTTAGAGGAGAAGGAAGGGAATCCATTAGAGGCCATCCCAAGCTTTTGGAGAGGCCTACTTGTTCCATTTATTTATTTTTAATTTGCTTACATCCTCTCCTAGGGTTTCAATATATTTGTATATTTCATTTAGCATAGTTTTATTTGATTTTCCCAAATGGGCTTGTGGGTTTTGCCCCATTTTATTTGTAAAGTTATATCTAGTATGCATTTTCATTTTGATAGGGTATATATATATACAACCTATATATATATATATATCCATTTATAACCATTTGTATTTACTTAATGTATAAAATATATATATTATTTAAAAAATCTAAAATGGAAACACAAAAAACACAGAAACACAACACAAAACACACACATATATATATATATACATACATACATACATATATACATATACACACACACACACACACATGTACATGCTGTGGCATAAAGTGCGCAGGTCTGAAATCCTGAACTGGCTGAACTACAGCATTTGGGAAAGATTAAAAGAATAGTTTAAAAAAACTATGGGGTGGGGTAGTCGACCCCGCCCCTCACCATTTTATTACAAGGCGCTGGCCGCATTTTCCAGCATAGTCCCTTTCAAAACATTCGGTCAAACTTGTAACTTAGACCTAGGTTTTTACTTTTACAAACCAAAAAAATAAAACTTTGTTAAGGAGTACATATAAGTACTTTACCTTTTTCTTAATTTTTTTTTTTTACTTTTATAAAAATATTTGTTAAGAAATACATATAAGTACGTGGCCTTAAAATAGTTTATTTAATTATTACTCTTTTACATATATCTATATATAGTTTAATATGTGGTCTATATATATATATATATATATATATATATATATATATATATATATATATATATATATATATATATATATATATATATATATATATATATATAAATTGATAATATTAATACTTTAATATTAATAATATTTTAATCTTAATAATATCTTAATATAAATAGTATTTTAATATTAATATTATTTTAATTTCAATACTAGTATTAACGTAATAACATTTTTATAGTTATTAACGTTAACTAATTTTAACTCCATACTTAAATTTTCTTTGTAAAAATTTGATAGTATTTAGGTAAGAGGCTTTAAAAGAAACCAAGTCAAATTTCACTTATTATGATATCAAGTTACAATGGGTTTAGAGTAATTTTACAATATCTTAACAATAAATTTTGCACAATCCAAGGAGGCTAAGCTTAAGTTGCAAAGAAGACTAAATTTTTTTTTTTCTCTACTAGTGTTGAAAAAGTCTATAGTTCTACAAATCAAGCAAATAGCAATTTACAAATTAGGTTCTTTCCATCCAACTTTAATATGTTTAACTTTCCTACAACAATGCAAGAAAAATAAAGAAGGTAGTCCAACTTTTCAATGCATGTCTTTCAAATGAAACAAAGAAATGTAACATCTTTTGATACAAATTTTCCAATGTTCCAAAAGAAGTTTACAACAATATTTCCAACATTATGTTATAAAACAAGAACAACACCATTTTTTGGAAAATAAATCAACGTCAATGAAATGAAACATTTTTCCTTTCTTATAATATACAACTCAAATTTGAAAACCAATAATTAAAACAATGTTTTTTTTCTTCAAAATACTCATACAATGTCTTCCACTTGAAGTGGGAAATAAATACAAGAATGAAGGCTAAAATAACCTACAAGTTGTCTTCAAACATAACTCCAAAATCAAGTCATCAATCAAGATCCATCTTCTCAACACCAACAAGATAGTTCCTCCATGATATGCTTGATTCACAACAAAATGGGGGAGAGCCAACACTCTCCATCCAACCAAAATATCCAATGAAGAGGAGAAGACATCCTCTCCATTGGCCCCCGAGCCCCAACCACATTATAATGGGAGAAGATTTCAACTCACAGCAACTACAAGCTTCCACAATACTTAACAAATAGTTTCACATCCATTTCATTCACATTCAAACACAACAACAACTCAACAAGAAGAAGCAACAAAACAACAATATAACAAGGCTTATCAAGAAAGCCAAAAGAGTAAGACCTATGGGGAGGCCACTTATGCCTCCCAATGGGAATGGGTGCCCACCTAAAAGCCTCCAATGTAAATACAAATTTCCCCTACCAACTCTTATGCCTCCCTCAAGTACCCCTTATACCTCCATACACTCTTATGCCTCCCTCAAAACTCTTATGTCTCCCTCATAATAAGAACAAGAATAAATGCAAGCATTCCTCATACTAGGTGGGGCACCCAACCCAAACTCCCTCCACAAGAAAGTGATCTCTTATGCCTCCCTACAAGAAAACTCCCCATAGTCTCCTCCCACTCCCAACTTAGGCAATCTACCCACACCCAACAAGCATTCCAAAGAGACAACAACACTCAACACAACATAAAAACACATACAATAAAATAAATAACATAATTTAAACTAAGGTGAAGCTCCTACCTCTCCATGGTAGAGCTTGTTCCAAGTATGAAGTTCCAAGCTTCTCCAAAGACCAAGCAAGCATCCAAAAGCTCCAAAATCCACAACTCTCTCAAAATCCTCCCACTCTCCAAAAATTCAAGAGACTAAAAATGATCATCCAACCCCAAAACAAGCAACAAGAATTCAATAAATAGAGAAAGGAGAGGGAGGGATGATGTGGCTCCAAGTAGGATGCCACCTCATTTCCTCTCCACTCCACATCACTTGGTCAACCTCATATTCCAATGAACAATTAATAAGTGGTTGAGGAATGACAAGAACCTTACACACTCCATCTAAGATCACTCCCCAAAGGACAAATTTAAATATTTGAAAGAAAGTGCAATTAACATTTCACCTTTTAACTTCCCAAAACACCTAAAAGAGCCTAAATTTGAGCCCCAACCCATAGGTAGGGTTGGCATAGGAATTTAGGAGGTGTGGGAGAAGTTTGACTTGTCCCACAAGCTTCCAAATTTGGCCTCTAAGGCCAAATTCGAGTTTCCCATGAGGGTAGAGTGTGCTACACTCAAAACTCAAACACACATCACTCAACACAAAATCTAAGAGTAAATCAAGTCTAATAAATGAACTCCTTTTTTGTCACATCTTTAATTAGTTTAGGACAAATTTAAATTAGCTTAATTAAGACACTACAACCCATGAATAATAAAGGGGTAAACATAAATCCAAAAATCTAAATAATAAAACAAGTGAATTTCATTACTAAAGGAAAAACACATACTAACATACTAAAAGGGAAAAATTAAAACAAAACAACACATGACCCCTAGGTCACAATTTTCTCCTAACCAATAATTCTAACACACACACAATTACATGTTGCCATGGTGACCCTAGTTGAATTCTTCTCAAATTCTAATGTGGTTGGTCTCAATCCCCAATGTTGTTGTGAATATAATATACCTACAAAACAGAGAATACCTCCTTCGGCCTCGTGGCCGCATTAAAACATCCATGCCAAAATATACGATATAAATCTAAAATCAACTATATATGAATTAATATCATCTATGCAAATACAATATCACTTACAATTTATAGCACATTTCTATTCCACATTTCATCCATGTCAAAACGATCACAACATTAATCCAATTATCAAAGGTCTACTCAATATGACTAAATATATCACATGTCAGAAATATAGATAAATAACCATGTCACTATATATCAATATCAACATTAAATGTCTCTAATGGTTCATATGCATCATATACGAATCAAATCAACAACAATTTAATATCTTTGATATCTACTAACATGCTAAATCAAAAAGCTATAATATATCCATAAGTGTAGTTGACAATAATGAAATCAATAATCAAAAGGTGTTGAAGGGAAGTGGGCACTACATCCCCCTCCCCTTAGACTCGACTTCCTCCTAGAAGTCACTAGAATAGTTGTGGGAATTACACTCGTAATAAAGTAGCATCCTCCCAAGTAGTTGCATTCTCATCATATTTGTCCCACTAGACCTGAACCTGAGTCAATCTCTCTGCCACGAAGGCCCATAGTCCTGTGCTCTATAATCCGTATGGGCTCCACCATCACCTACCCTGATCTGCACCTACAATGTGGTCCAATCTAGTATGTGAGAAGGATCAGAAATATATCTCCTAAGCACAGAAACATGAAACACATCATGGATGTGAGACAAGCTAGGTGGCAATGCTAGACGATAGGCCAAGGGACCGATGCGCTCCAAGATCTCAAAGGGACCCACAAACCTAGGAGCAAGCTTAGAACCTTTTCCATAATGGATAGGGATCTTATGTGGTCTACACATGAAGAAACACCTTCGTGCCCACCTCAAAACTATGATCTGTCCTATGCTGATGTCTGCATACTTCTTTTTCTATCTTGTGCCTCTTGCAATCTATGTCTGATCAAGGTAACTTGCTGCTCCATATCCTACAATAATGCTGGCCCAAGAGAAACCTTGTCCTCTAACCTGTCCCAACTAAGAGGTGTCATGCACTCTCTGCCATATAATGCCTGAAAAGGAGCCATGCCTATCGAACTCTGAAAACTATTATTGTAGGAAAACTCCACCAAATATAGATACTCCTCCCATCTGATTGGTGATCCATAACGTACATCCTAAGCATGTCCTCTAGGATTTGATTCACCCACTGCTTAGTCTGTCCATTTGTCTTAGGGTGATATGTTGTGCTGAAATTGATCCTCATCCGAGAGCATGATGCATGGTGGTCAGAAATGGGAAGTGTATAAAGGATCGTGGTGGTCATGAAATGATCTTTACGTGGAATCCCATGCAATCGACAATCTCATCAAGATATACACGTGCCACTACACTAGTTGTATAGGTGGTCTTCACCAGAGAAAAATGAGCCACTTTCATCAATTTATCCATCGTGACCATGATGGCATCGTGGTGGTATCTCGACGTCGGTAACCCAATGATGAAGTCCATGGAAATGGTGTCCCACTTCCACTCCGGTATGGCGTGAGGAAAAAGAAGGCCAGTTGGATGACGATGCTCGGCCTTCACCCTCTGGCACTCTAAGTAGCGTGTGACACAAAAAGGCCATGTCTCTCGAAGTCCTCTCCAAAAATATAACTGTCTCAAGGTGGTGTGCATCTTCTTCACCCCTAGGATGGGTTGAATAAGGTGCATGATGAGCCTCTGTCAAAATGTCCTACCTCAAGCCTCCATCTCTAGGAACATATATCTGACCTCTATGTTTGAGAAGGCCATCTTCCTCTAAAGAAAATCCATCAAATTCCCCTCAAGGGGTCTCTGAGACTCAATCTCTGCTCTGGCTGCAAGGTAGAAACTATCTGAGGAAGCTGCTGCAAAATCTGCTCGCAAATATGTGCCCACTGAAGTGGCCATAGCCACATGTCTCCATCTACTCAAGGTGTCTGCAACCACATTCTCCTTCCCCTTCACATTCTCTATCTCCATGTCATACTCACAAAGCAACTCCATCAATGATACCCTTTGATGAGTGTTGAGATTGGGGCTGCGTGAAGAGGTGGCGAAGACTCAGTGATCATCCTGAGTGTAAATCTCGACCAAGAAGAAAATGTCTCCACCACATTAAGGCATGCACACAACTATGCAAGCTCAAGATCATGAGTCGGATAATTGAGCTCATAATCTTTGAGTTTGCGAGACTCAAAAAAACTACTCGCCCTCTGCATCAACACACCTCCAAGTCCTGCCAAAGAAGCATCTGTGCAAATGTAGAACTCACCTTGAGGATCTGGTACTTGCAAGAATAGGTGTTATGTGAGGCATTCCTTTAGTGTACTGAAGGCCTACTCACATCTGTCTAACCAAACAAACTTCTTCCCTTTCCGCTAAAGGGAAGTGATGGGGTGTGTAATCGAGAAAATTCCTGAACAAATCTCCTGTAATATCCTGCTAAACCCATGAAGTTTGCACCTCGGTCACACTAGTGGGTGTTGGCCAATCCATGATAGCTCGAATCTTAGAAGGATCGAATTGTGATACCTTCCCTAGAAATGATGTGGCCCAAAATCTTTGCACCTTTATCGAAAGAACGCACACTTCTCCAAGTTCCCGTAAAGATGCTATGCTCATGAAGACACTGAAGAACCTAGCGAAGTGCTCTCTTTGTGCTCCTCACGCGTACATGAGTAAATCAGAATGTCATCAAGGAAGATGAGCACAAAGCGATCTAGAAAAGTCCTGAATACCCCATTCATCAAACTCATAAACACTGCGGGGGCATTTGTTAGACCAAAAGGTACCACTATGAACTCGTAGTGGCCATATCTCGTATGGAAGGCGGTCTTATGAATATCACCTCGTAATCTGAGTTGATGGTACCCTAACTTAAGATCTATCTTGGAGAAAACTATAGCCCCCTTCATCTGATCAAATAAATCATCAATGCGTGGAAGGGGGTAACGATTCTTGATCGTTACTTTGTTCAGTTGATGGTAATCAATACACAACTAAATAGATCCATCCTTCTTTTCATGAAGATCACATGTGCACCCCAAGGGGATACTAGGATGGATTAGGCCCTTCTCTAGAAGGCCCTTGAGCTACAACTTGAGCTCACATAGCTCAAGAGTAGTCATCCGATAGGGTGCTCGTGAGATAGGCTTTGCACCCAGGAACTAGATCTATATGGAAATCTATCTCACATGGGGAGGTAACCCCAGTAGCTCCCCTGGAAACACATCAGAAAACTCTCTCAAGATGGGATGGTCATCAAGGGATGGTCCACTAGACTCATCCTTCCGATTGTCACTAATCGTAACATCATACAACTAACAACCCCATCGCGCACACCGCTTAAGCTGCATAGCAGAGATGGTGTGAATGGAAATGGGCCTCTAACTCCTGATATTGCTGACTCCACTCCAAGATCATCTATGTAAGCAATAGTCTTATGGTAATAGTCCACTCTAGCTCTGTGAGAAGACAACTAGTCCATGCCCAATATGACACCATAAGATCCTAATGGAAGGATTCGAAGATCCGAGGTAGTGGTGAAGGGTCCCAAATCCACTACACACTCCTTAACTAAGGAGTCTATAGAAATTTTGGCTCTAGAAGCCATCTCAACATCCCAACTATGACCCTACCTAACTGCCACACCAGCCTGCAATGGCTCTACTAAGGATGGTGTAATAAAGTAATCAGAAGAACCAGAATCAAATAATATAGAGGTGGAAACACCACCAATACTACCTCTCGTCTCAATCACGGTACTCTGGTGCTCAACCTGGTGGTTCTCAACCATTGCGTAGATCGATGGCTCCGTGCCATATCACCAACATTAGGCTATGAGATCTGTGTCTTACCCTTGTTAGGGTTCTGTGGGCAATATCTCCAATGATGTCTAGCAACACCACAACCACAACATCTTCCTGGTCTCTCTAGTGTGAGATGTAACTCTAGTCGGTACTCTAGATGTCTAAGATGTGGATCTGATGATCCGGCTATGGACTGCTTTGAGGTCTCTGCTTGATGAGCTCCCTGATTGAGCTCTCGGTGCACCTGTGTCCCTGATGGGACCCCTAGGAGGAGGCCCCATACTCTTTCCTCTCTGTGCGTCAAATCTCTGCGGGAGGGTGTAAGGTGGGTGGGTCTCTTGTTCTCTTTAGGGTGGCTTTGGTGGCCTAAAAGAAGCTGCCTGACCTAAACTTTGTCCACTTTGTGGAGGAGGAACTGACCACTTCGATCTACCATCCTGCATCTACTAGATACAGCTTCGAACTCTGTCTCTAGCCTCCTTGCTGCATCTTCCCCCGTGTCTCCTCTGCAATATAGGCCTTCTCCACAGCCTCTGCTAATGTCTGTGGGCTGTGAATGTGCACCACGCCACCCAAATCAAGTTCAGGCCCCGGATGAACTTGTGAATCCATACCCGCTCATCATGTATATAGTTGACGTCTTGGAGCAGGTCCAGAAATCAACTCTCATACTTGGCTACGAGTCATCGATGCTAATGGAGGTCGTGAAACTCATCTATCATTCTTTGTATAAACCTCTAGGAAAATACACTGCTCTGAAACACTCCTCAAATAAAGCTCCCAGGTGAGCATCTCCAATCAACATGGAGCTTCGATCTCTTGGTCCTCCACCAAACTCTGCTCCATCCCTCGGAAGATGGATTGCAACATGAGCTTTCGTGTTGCTAGTTAAAGGACAAGAGCTTAAAGCATCCGCTCAAGCTCACCAACCAGGCCTCTGCTGAAAACCTCTATATCACCTGAAATAGTGAGATGGTCGTAGCTTCAGGATCTCCTCGATATGGTTTGTAGCCATCATTGGTGACCCCTAGGTCTCTCTCTGCATGCTCCTCCCTCTATCTAGGGCTCGAGACTGTCCCTATGTCCTGAGATCTTGTCCCCATGTCCTCTCTGTGGTGACTCTCTGCCTAGTTGAATCTACATAGAATTCTCTACCCTATACTCCTCGTTGTGTCGAGGGATACATGGGCCTCTATTGATGGCTCCATACCATGTCTAGCAAATCATCCTCCCAAGGGCTCTCTCGCGTATAGTGGCATTGACATCCTAAAGTGTGTAAAATTTGGGGTAGAATGGCTGCTACGGCCTGCTCTGGAGGTGGTATATCTAGGTCTATGTGAAAAGACCCCTCTTCTGATCTCGTGTCCTCTACATCAGATCAAGGTGAGAGTTAGTTCATTGTTCTAGGTCTTGTTTGAGTTTTCTATGTTTTCTAATTCATACAATTATCAGACATTGTGGTTTAATAGATTAAAAGAATTCAGTTTTGCACTAGGTTAAATATTCATGTTTCATGTTTTCTAAGTGTGCCCAAGGGTCCAAGATTTGACCCCATGGCTCTGATACCAAGTGTAACACCCGCTAAAATGCTCACTCATGAGACCCAAGAACAACCTAGGTTTAGTTAGAAAAATTAAGGATTTTTTTTTGAAAAGTGTGCCCAAAAAGTTTTTGAAAGTGACAATTGCCACAATAAGGTCTCTAAGGCGATGACCCAAATAAAAATGATATTCCATGATAACACAATATTTAAAATCTACATTAAACTTTAATACATTGATTTGATTAGGCAGGTTAAATCTCCCTAAGGATTATTTAAATAATAAACTAATTCCTACTAAAGTTGAACATCCCCATGGGGTGTCAAGGGTAAAAGTGGCCAATGAAATTAAATACTAAGGTTATTTAATTTCTACCATGTTGAAACAATTAGCAAGGTCCTATATTAAAATATTAGGTTAGGATAATGAGCACTCCCCTACCCCACAAAGTAACCCCTTAAAAGTCAACCCATAATTTGGAATTAAAACATTTAAATTAAAAGGGAAATTTCTATTCACCCACTCCCCACCTACTTTTTGTAGGGATGAATCTCATCCCTTGGATGGATTCAATTTGGTCCCTTGATGTGGAAAAAGGGTAACCAACCCTAAAACATCCTTAAGAAGTCTCCTTTCTCATTTCATTTGTCTCATTGTTTCTATTTTGTTTTGCAGGTTAGAGGAGAAGGAAGGGAAGCCATTAGAGGCCATTCCAAGCTTTTGGAGAGGCCTACTTGTCCATTTTTTTCATTTTTATACCCTCTCCTAGGATTTCAATACATTTGTATATTTCATTTAGCATAGTTTTATTTATTTTCCCAAATGGGCTTGTGGGTTTTGCCCCATTTTATTTGTAAAGCTATATCTAGTATGCATTTTCATTTTGATAGGGTATATATACAACCTATATGTATATATATACATTTATAACCATTTGTATTTACTTAATGTATATAAATATATATTTAAAAAATATATATATATACAATGAATTAAAAAACCAGAAATAACAAACAACAATACACACATACACACACACACGTATATAAATATTTATAAAATCCAATGTACAGCAACATGGCAAAAAGTGCGTAGGTTTGAAATCCTGAACTGGTCGAACTATAGCATTTGGGAAAGATTAAAAGAATAGTTTAAAAAAACTATGGGGTGGGGTAGTCGACCCCACCCCTCACCATTTTATTACAAAGTGCTGGCCGCATTTTCCAGCATAGTCCCTTTTAAAACATTCGGTCAAACTTGTAACTTAGACCTAGGTTTTTACTTTTACAAACCAAAAAAATAAAACTTTGTTAAGGAGTACATATAAGTACTTTACCTTTTTCTTAAAGTTTTTTTCTTTTTACTTTTATAAACATATTTGTTAAGAAATACATATAAGTACGTGGCCTTAAAATAGTTTATTTACTTATTACTCTTTATATATATATATATATATATAAGTTTAATATGTGGTTCTATATATATATAATATTAATACTTTAACATTATTAATACTTTAATATTAATAATATTTTAATCTTATTAATATCTTAGTATAAATAGTATTTTAATATTAATATTATTTTAATTTCAATACTAATATTAGCGTAATAACATCTTTATGGTTATTAATGTTAATTAATTTTAACTCCATACTTAAATTTTATTTGTAAAAATTTGATAGTATTTAGGTAAGAGGCTTTAAAAGAAACCAAGTCAAATTTCACTTATTATGATATCAAGTTACTATGAATTTAGAGTATTTTTTACAATATCTTAATAATATATTTTGACAATCCAAGGAGGCATTATGCTTAAGTTGTAAAGAAGAATAACATTTTTTTTTCTCAACTAGTGCTGAAAATTTCTATAGTTTTACAAATCAAGAAAATAGAAATTTAAAATTAGGTTCTTTCCATCCAACTTTAATATGTTTAACATTTCTACAACAATGCTAAAAAAGCAAGAAGGTAGTCCAACTTTTCAATGCGTGTCTTTCAAATGAACAAAGTAAAATGTAACATCTTTTGATACAAATTTTCCAATGTTCCAAAAAAGTTTACAACAATATTTCCAACATTATGTTATAAAACAATCACAACACCATTTTGTGGAAAATAAATAACGTCAATGAAATGAAACATTTTTCCTTTCTTATAATATACAACTCAAATTTGAAAACCAATAATCAAAACAATGTTTTTTCTTCTTCAAAATACTCATACAATGTCTTCCACTTGAAGTGGGAAATAAATACAAGAATGAAGGCTAAAATAACTTGCAAGTTTCTCCACTCTAAACATAACTTCAAAATCAAGTCATCAATCAAGCTCCATATTCTCAACACCAACAAGATAGTTCCTCCATGATATGCTTGATTCACAACAAAATGGGGGAGAGCCAACTCTCTCCACCCAACCAAAATATCAATGAAGAGGAGAAGCCATCCTCTCCATTGGCCCTCGAGCCCCAACCACATTACAATGGGAGAAGATTTCAACTCATGGCAACTACAAGCTTCCACAATAATTAACATATAGTTTTACATTTAAACCATTCACATTCAAATACAACAACAACTCAAGCAAGAAGAAACAAAAAGCAATAATATAACACAGGCTTATCAAGAAAGCCAAAAGAGCAAGACCTATGGGAGGCCACCTAAAATCCTCCAATGCAAAACACAATTTGCCCCCCTAAAAGCCAACCCTTATGCCTCCTCAAGTACCCCTTATACCTCTATACACTCTTATCCCTCCATCAAAACTCTTATGTCTCCCTCATAATAAGAACAAGAAGAAATACAAGCATTCCTCATACTAGGTGGGGCACCCAATCCAAACTCCCTCCACAAGAAAGTGATCTCTTATGCCAACCTATAAGAAAAAATCCCCATAGTCTCCTCCCATTCCCAACTTAGGCAATCTACCCACACCCAACAAGCATTCCAAAGATACAACAACACTCAACACAACATAAAAACACCTACAATAAAACAAATAACATAATTAAAACTATGGTGAAGTTCCTACCTCTCCATTGTAGATCTTGTTCCAAGTATGAAGTTCCAAGCTTCTCCAAAGACCAAGCAAGCATCCACAAAGCTTCAAAAATCCACAACTCTCTCAAAATCCTCCCACTCTCTAAAAATTCAAGAGACTAAAATGATCATCCAACCGCAAACAAGCAACAAGAATTCAATAAATAGAGAAAGAGAGGGAGGGATGATGTGGCTCAAGTAGGATGCCACCTCATTTCCTCTCCACTCCACATCACTTGGTCAACCACATATTCCAAAGCACAATTAATAAGTGGTTGGAGGAATGACAAGAACCTTACACACTCCATCTAAGCCCACTCCCCAAAGGACAAATTTAAATATTGGAAAGAAAGTGCAATTAACATTTCACCTTTTTAACTTGCGAAAACACCTAAAGAGCCTAAATTTGACCCCTCAACCCATAGGTAGGGTTGTTATGGGCATTTAAGAGGTGTGGGACAAGTTTGACTTGTCCACAAGCTTCCAAATTTGGCCTCTAAGGCCAAATTCGAGTTTCCCGTGAGGGGTAGAGTGTGCTACACTCAAAACTCAAACACACATCACTCAACACAAAATCCAAGAGTAAATAAAGTCTAATAAATGAACTCCTTTTTTTTGTCACATTTTTAATAAGTTTAGGAAAAATTTAAATTAGCTTAATTAAGACACTACAACCCATGAATAATAAAGGGATAAACACAAATCTAAAAATCTAAATAATAAAAAAGTGAATTTCATTACTAAAGGAAAAACACATACTAACATACTAAAAGGGGAAAAATTAAAACAAAACAACACATGACCCCTAGGTCACAATTTTCTCTTAACCAATAATTATACACACACACAATTACATGTTGCCATGGTGAGCCCAGTTGAATTCTTCTCAAATTCTGATGTGGTTGGTCTCAAATTCCCCGATATTGTTGTGAATATAATATACCTACAAAATAGAGAATACCTTCCTTGGCTGCACCATCCATGCCAAAATATACTATATAAAGCTAAGATCAACTATGTATGAACTAACATCATCTATGCAAATACGATATCACTTATAATTTATAACATATTTCTATTCCACATTTCATCCATGTCAAACAATCACAACATTAATCCAATTATCAAAGCTATACTCAATATGACCAAATGTATCACATGTCAGAACTATAGATAAATAACTATGTCAACTATATATCAATATCAACATCAAATGTCTCTAATGGTTCATATGCATAATATACAAATCGAATCAACAATGGTTCAATATATCGATATCTTGACATGCTAAATCAAAAACTATAACATATCCATAAGTATAGTCGATAGTAATGAAATAGATAATAAAAAAGGTTTCGAAGGGAAGTGGGCATTACATCCCACTCCTCTTAGACTCGAATTCCTCTTGGAAGTCACTAGAATAGAATAGGCTGTGGGAATTGCACTTGTAATAATGTAGCATCCTCCTGAGTAGTTGCAATCTCATCATATTTGTCCCTTTGGACTTGAACCTAGTCAATCTCTCTGCCGCGAGGCCCAAGTTCCTGTGCTCTATAATGCATACGGGATCCACCATCACGCCTCTCGATCCCGCACTGCAATGCATCCCAATCTAGTACGTGGGAAGGATTAGAAATATATCTCCTAAGCACGAAACATGAAACACATCATGGACGAGAGACAAGCTAGGTTGCAATGCTAGATGATAAGCCATGGGACCGATGCGCTCCAAGATCTCAAAGGGACCCACAAACCTAGGAGAAATCTTAGAACCTTTTCCAAGCAGATAGGGCTCTTATGCGGTCTTAAATAGAGAAACACCTTCGTGCCTACCTCAAAACTATGATCTATCCTATGTTGATCTCGCATAATTATTCTGCTCTGTCCCGCACCTCCTGTCTCTCGTCTAATCAAGGTAACTTTGCTGCTTCATATCCTATAATAACTAGTCCAAGAGAAACCTTGTCCTCTAACCTGTCCCAACTATGAGATGTCCTACACTCTCTGCCATATAATGCCTAAAAAGGGGACATGCCTATCAAACTATGGAAACTCTTATTATAGGCAAACTCAACCAAATACAAATACTCCTCCCATCTTGGTGGTTATCCATAACGTACATCCTAAGCATGTCCTCCAGGATCTGATTCACCCACTCTGTCTGTCCATCTGTCTTTGGGTGATATGTTATGCTGAAATTGATCCTCGTCCCGAGAGCATGATGCATGGTGGTCCAGAAATGGGAAGTGTATAAAGGATCGCGATCATGCAAATGATCTTCTGTGGTATCCCATGCAATCTGAAAATCTCATCAAGATATACACGTGCCACAACACTAGTTGTATAAGTGGTCTTCACCAGAGAAAAATGAGCTACTTTCGTCAATTTATCCATCGTGATCATGATGGCGTCTTGGTGGTATTTCGACGTCGGTAACCCAATGATGAAGTCCATGGAAATGGTGTCTCACTTCCACTCCGGTATGGCGTGAGGAAAAAGAAGGCAAGTTGGATATTGATGCTCAGCCTTCACCCTCTAGCACTCTAAGCAGCGTGACACAAACAAGGCCATGTCTCTCCGAAGTCCTCTCCAAAAATAAAGTTGTCTTAAGGTGGCTTGCATCTTCTTCACCCTAGGATGGGTTGAATAAGGTGCATGATGAGCCCTCTGTCAAAATTTCCTACCTCAAGCCTCCATCTCTAGGAACATATATCGGACCTCTATGTCTGAGAAGGCCATATGCCTCTAAAGACAATCCATCAAACCTCCCTCAAGGAGTCTCTAAGACTCAATCTCTACTCTGGATACTAGGTAGAAACTATCCTCGAGGAAGCTGCTGTAGAATCCTGCTCTGCAAATATGTGCCCACCGAAGTCACCATATCCACATGTCTCTGTCTACTCAAGGCATCTCCGCAACCACATTCTCCTTCCCCTTCACATTATATATCTCCATGTCATACTCACAAAGAAACTCCATCCATCGCCGCCGACGAGTGTTGAGATTGGGCTATGTGAAGAGGTGGCAAAGACTCAGTGATCAGTTAAGTGTAAATCTCGACCAAGAAGAAAATGTCTCCACCATACTAAGGCATGCACAACTACCGCATGCTCAAGATCATGGGTTGGATAATTGAGCTCATAATCTTTGAGTTTGCGAGACTCAAAAGAAATTACTCTGCCCTCCTGTATCAACACACCACCAAGTCTTGCCAAAGAAGCATCTGTACAAATGTAGAACTTTCCCTCAGGATCTAACACTACAAGGATAGGTGCTATCGTGAGGCATCCCTTCAGGGTACTGAAGGCCTGCTCACATCTATCTCGACCAAAGAAACTTCTTCCCTTTCACTAAAGGGAAGTGATGGGGTGTAATCCGACAAAATTCATGGAAAAATCTCCTATAATATTCTACTAAACCTATGAAGCTGCACACCTTGGTCACACTAGTGGGTGCTGGCCAATCCATGATAGCTTGAATCTTGGAAGGATCAACTACGATACCTTCCCCAGAAATGACGTGGGCCAGATACCGTACCTCTTTCTAAAAGAACGCACACTTCTCCAAGTTCTCGTAAAGATGTTGCTCACAAAGACACTGAAGAACCTGGAAAAGGTGCTCCTCGTGCTCCTCACGCGTACTTGAGAAAATAAAAATGTCATCAAGGAAGATGAGCATGAAGTGATCTAGAAAATACCTGAATACCTCATTCATCAAACTCATAAACATTGTGGGGGCATTCATTAGACCAAAAGGCACCACTGTGAGCTCGTAGTGGCCATATCTCGTAGGGAATGCGGTCTTATGAATATCCACCTCCGTAATCCTGAGCTGATGGTACCCTACCTTAAGATTTATCTTGGAGAAAACTATAGCCCCCTTCATTTGATCAAATAAATCATCAATACATGGAAGGGGGTAACGATTCTTGATCGTTACTTTATTCAGATGATGGTATTCAATACACAACCAAAGAGATCCATACTTCTTCTTCATGAAGATCACTAGTGCACCCCAAGGGGATACACTAGGATGGATTAGGCCCTTCTCTAGAAGGCCCTCGAGCTACAACTTGAGCTCACATAGCTGAGGAATAGTCATCCAATAGGGTGCTTGTGAGATAGGCTCTGCGCTCGGAACTAAATGTATATGGAAATCTATCTCACGTGGGGGAGGTAACCCTGGTAGCTCCACTAGAAACACATCAAAAACTCTCTCAAGATGGGATAGTCATCAAGGGATGGTCCACTAGAATCATCCTCCGATCATCACTAACCGTAATAGCATACTCGACAACCCCATCGTGTACACTACTTAATCTGCATAGCGGAGATGATGCAAATGGAAATGGGCCTCTAACTCTTGATATCACTTACTCCACCCCAAGATCATCTATGTAAGAAATAGTCTTACAGTAAGCAGTCCACTCTAGCTCTCGTGAGCGAGACAACCGGTCCATGCCCAGTATGACACCATAAGATCCTAATGGAAGGATTCGGAGATCCGAGGTAGTGGTGAAGGGTCCCAAATCCACTACACACTCCTTAACTAAGGAGTCTATAGAAATTTTGGCTCGAAGCCATCTCAACATCCCTATATGACCCGCCTAACTACCACCAACTGACTGCAACACTCTACTAAGGATGGTGCAATAAAAAAAAGTATCGAAGAAATGGAATCAAATAATATAGAGGTGGAAACACCACCAATACTACTGTCATCTCAATCATGGTAATTTTGTTCTCATCCTAGCGGTTCTCAACCACTGCATAGATATGATGGCTTCGTGCCATATCACCAATAGTAGGCTCTGAGATCTGTGTCTTACCCTTGTTAGGGTTATGTGGGCAATCTCTCCAATGATGTCCAGCAACACCACAACCATAACAACTACTTGGTCCTCTCTAGTGGGATCTTTGCTCCGGTGGTACTCTAGACATCTGAGTTGTGGATCTTGATGATCTGGCTATGGACTACTAAGGTCTTTGTTGACGATCTCCTATTGACTGAGCTCTCGGCGCACCCTGTGTCCTAATGGGACCCCTACGAGGAAGCCCCATAATCTGTCCTCTCTGCGCATCAAATCTCTCGGGAGGTGCGTAAGGTGGGTGGGTTTGTTGCTACTGCTTTGTTGTTGTGGTGGCTTGAATGAAGCCTATCCGAACTCTATCCACCCATGCAGGAGGAAATGACCCCTTCGATCTACCATCCCGCATCTCTGGAATGCTAGGGGAATTCAACAAGGGTCACCATGGCAACATGTATTTTTTGTGTGTGTGTGTGTGTGTTTGAATTATTGTTAGGAGGGTTCCCATGGGGGACTACCTCTAATTGTGACCAAGGGGTTATGTGTTTTATTTTATTTAGTTTCCTTTATTTGATGTTAGTATGTGATTTTTAGTGATGTAATTTCTTTGTATTAATTATTTAGAATTTGGTGTATTTTTTCCCCTTTATCATTAATGGGTTTAAGTGTCTCATTAAGTAATTAATCTTGTTCTAAACTAATTATGGATGGGACAAAATAAATTCATTTATTAGACTAGATGGTTCTTGGGTTTTGTGTTGTAAGTTGAGTGCTTGGGATCTTGAGTGTTGTACACTCTACCCCTTCATGAAAATTCGAATTTGGCCTTAAGGGCTAATTTTGGAGGCTTGTGGGACAAGTTAAACTTGTCCCACACCTCTTAAATTGTTATGCCAACCCTACCTATGGATTGGGGGTTAAAAATAGACCCCATTATGTGTTTTGTAAGTCAAAAAGTGAAATTTATTACACTTTTCTTACATGGGTCTTTAAGTTTGTCCTTAGGGGGTGTGGGCTTAGATTGTGTGTGTAAGTAAATTGTCATTTCTCTCACCCACCAATTTATGGTGCATTGGGGTTGAGGTTTGACTTGTGAGGTGGAGTTGAGGATGAGTGATGTGGCATCCTACATGGAGCCACCTCACCCTCCTCTCTCCCTTTTCTATTTATTCAAGTTCTTTTTCTTGTTTGGGGTTACTTCATTCTTTTGTGCTCTTGCATTTTGGAGTTAAATTATTTTGGAGTTCTTGTGGTCTTTGTTGGAGCTTGTTGGTGATTTCTTGGGTTTGAAGAAGCTTGGAGATTGACTCTTGGAACAAGCTCTACCATGGAAAGGTAGGAGCTTTACTCTTTCTTAATGTTCTTCTTTTATTTTGTGTATATGTGCTTGTTTTTGAGTGTTTTGGAATGCTTGTTGGGTGCTTGGGTAGATTTCCTAAGTGTGGTGTAGGAGGGGACTATGGGGAGAATTCATGTAGGGAGGCATAAGAGTTTATTTCATGTTTTGGAGGGAGTTTGGGTTGGGTGCCCCACCTTGGACAAGGAATGCTTGCATTTCTTACTTGTTTATTTTATGAGGGAGGCATAAGAGAATGAGGGAGGCATAAGAGTATGTGGGAGGCATAAGAGGTACTTGAGGGAGGCATAAGAGTGTGTAGGGGTTTTGAGATATGTGTTGGAGGTTTTAAGGTGGGCACCCATTTCCCATTGGGAGGCATAAGTGACCTCCCCATAGGTTCTTGCTCCTTTGGCTTTTATTTTGAAGCCTTGTATTTTTTTGTTTTTCCTCATTGTGTTTGTAGTTTGAGTTGGTTGTGTTTTTGGAATGGTTGTGAAATACTTGGTTTTGTGATGTGGAAGCTTGTTTGTTGCCATGTGTTGGATCCACCTTTCATTGCAATGTGGTTGGGGCTCGGGGCCAATGAGGAGGATGGCTTCTCCTCCTCATTGGATATTTTGGTTGGGTGGAGAGTGTTGCCTCTCCCCCATTTTTGTTGTGGATCAAGCAAGCATGAAGGATCTCTTTAGTTGGTGATGTGAAGCTTGGAGCTTTTTTGTTGTCCAAAGAAAACCTTTTCGGTGATAAAACTTTCTTATTGTTATTCCCACTTAGGATGGAGGAGCTTGTAATATTGTATTTTGTTTAAAGGAAATGTTGTATTGTAAGTTGTAATATTATTTGAAGAAGTTCATTGAAGAGTTGTAAAATTTCCCTTCTCTTTAGATTGTAGTATGGAAAGAAAAGAATCAAAATGGAAATCTTGTGTAAAAGTTTAGTTGAAAGTTGTATTGTGAGAAAGAAAGTTTACCTTCATTGTGAAGTTGTATTATTGTAAATGAGAAAGAAGGAATATAGAAGTTGTAAGATGTTAATAATGTATGCATAGCAAACTTGAATGTATAACAAAGTTGTTATAGTTATTTTGAATATATAAGTTGTAGTGAAAATGAAAGAGACAACAAATTTGAGGTATATTGTTATGTGGGAATGTTGCATTTTGTAGTAAGAAAATAACAATGTTAGAAGTAGATTTAGATCCTTTTTACTCTTGGAATTGAAAGAAAATTAGTTGAACAAAATGGAATTGATCTTGTAGTTGTTGTTGCTACTATTGGATTTGAAAATGCTTTAAAGTGAGTAATTTTAACTAAGGAATGAATAAATGGAACTAAATCTTGTAACTGGAAACTTTAGGTGCATAAAATCAACTTTAGAATGAATTTTAGAACACTTTAGTAACTTTTGTTTTTTTGAAAATTTTGGATTTTAGGGTTCTATTTCTAAGGAATAGGATCACCACCTTGTGCGGGCGTTGGTCTCGTAACCACTTCTCATGTAAGGTGGCGGTCTCAGAACCGCTTATCATGCACGACAATGGTTAGTGAATCATCACCCAGGTGCGGCGGTAGTCTCAGGACTGCTGGTCTGCCTTGGGCGTAGTTCTGTTACATACAAATGTAAATTCACGAGATCTGCACCTATGTAATTTTTAACTTGTAAAAACTAAATTTTAAGCTTGTAAATTTAACTAGGAAACTACCAGCAAACAAACAATGGCTAAATCTCATGGTTTTAAGCAATAAAATCTTCAAATGGTGGATTCAAACAACTCAAAATTGTATTTATAAAAATTCTTATGAAGAGATTTCCATATCAATTTTACAAACTTTCTTTTCAAGGCATAGGTTCACATTTGTAAAAATATGCTAAATTACATAGCTATTCAAGACAACCTTTTTACAAGATCCTTGCAATATTGAAGGAAAATTTCTCAAGCAATATGACTTAAGTTTACAAGTAACATCACATACAAAATAGGTGTTTTACAAGAACAAGAAGGCTTCACATAGTCACATTCATAAAGATACAATGAGAATAATGTCCTCAAAAGAATGAAGATGCCAAGGAGAGGCCAAGTTGAAAGAGACTCCAAATTTCCACCACATGATCTCCAACTTCAAAAGCTTCCAAGAATCCAACACAAGGAGAAAAAGCTTGTTTACCACCCAACCAATAGGCATCATCACATGCCTTTCCATGGTTGGAAGTCATGCTAGCCTCCCCCAAGCCCATGGGAGAGAGGAACTAACTTCCACAATGTGCACAAGTATAAAGGGGATAAACACAACAAGAATACATAGAAACATTTAAACACTTAGACATAATACACATGATGAGACAACACTATGAGGAGAAACAAGATCACCCTCACAAAAAGGGGGAAGAGAAGAAATAGGATGCCCCAAAAAAAAACAAGAGTGTCCAACCATAGGATACACCAAATACATATTTTATAACCTCCTTATTTCTCCCAACATTCATCCTCCTTATTTCTCCTTTATGTCAATGAAATCCTTCTTGGGAGGATTTTCAAACCCAATGGGTTTCCTCCCAAGAATGGGGAAAGGTTCAAGCCATATGAACCTTTCTCCCACCTCAAACCATATGAGGGGATGAGAAGGAACCTTCATGGCTTGACCAACAAACCATGAGGTTTGAGAGGGAAATCCCTCTCTCTTCCCCTACATTCTCCAAAAACCATCAAGCCATATGATGGTGGAGAGTAAAACAAAAAACAAAAAAAAACAAAAAAAAAACAACCAAGACTACATTCTTCATACAAGCTTAACAACATAAAATTTCACACACTTTATTTTTGACAAATGCATAGCTATCAATACAAGCAACAACAAGGAAAGAGGGATTAAGAATCCTACCTCTACAAGCTTCCAAGACTCTAAGCTTTTCCCACTTTGTCCAAGCAATCCTCAAGCTCCCCAAAATTCTCCAAGTCCAAAAAAAAAAATGAGGAAAAAGTCCCCTTCCTTCACCATGAGGAAGAATATCAAGAGGAACCCAAAAGTTTCCTCACCAATAGGAAAGTGACATGTGTCACCCCCTCCTCCTCAAGTCAAAGATTCCCAAAACCAAATAAGTAAAAGTAAACTCACCTTTTAGCCCTTATCACCCAAAATACTAAAAATGTAAATAAAACAAAGTGGAGCAACTTTTAACAAAACACACTTCCCCATCCACCTTACATGGATGTGACCAAAGGAAGGAAAAATGGGAGGGAAACTCCCTCCAAACCTTGGAAATAAGCCCCCTACCTATTAGGTAGGGTCCAAGGGCCCATTTTCATGCTAAGTGAACTCCCAAACTAAAAAGGGGTCACTAAAAATGCCCAAAATAGCCCAATTTCGGGTTTGGCACACTTGGGCACAAGGGTAGAGGGTGTGGGGTCCACCCAAGGTTCACATGTGGCCCCAATCCCTTCTACCAACACACACACACTTACCCAAAACCATCACTTAAATTAAAATGAGATCATTAAACCCCTAAACTAGTTTACTTAAATAAAACACACCCTAAACATAATTAATTTTACAAGACATAAATACATTACAATTGAGGGTTCACTCATGGTGCCCAATTAATACACCTACTCTAAGGCCTCAAACATTTAGCATGGTTAGGACTTAGCCCATGGGCCTGCTTGTGCACAATTACGTAGCCACCCTGAAACCCACGTTCTCCTATAACTGTCACCTGCACACTCATTGCACACATTAACCGCATCTGTCCAATACAATAAACATCATCTACTCATCACAAAATTAATCAAACCTATAATATCCTAACATCATTATACAATTGATAGTGCAACGCATACAATTATACACATAGTTCACCATGAATCATCCACAGATATAATTACAATGACATACACCTATGCTAGCATGAGTTACCATTATTAAATCCAGAAAACTATATCATTGATCAAATCGACTACAAGAAATCAACATCTAACCAATAAATCTCACTATCATGTAACTTGTTAGTGTCATCAACATCATAAGGAATATATCAATATACTAATCTAGTCCAATTGGTGCTACATGCCCAAAATACCATAATGTCCATGAGGATAAATAACATAGCATAATGTCCAAAATATATCAGAGTCTCAGTCAAAACATGTCTATGCATAAAGGAACCAATAGATAACTGGAGCTATAAAAATGTGGGCACTACATCCCCCTCTCCTAGAATTAGACTTCCTCCTGGAAGTCATTGGAAGAGATAGGGATATCTAGCCCTCAGTGGTGTAGCATCCTCCCAGGTAGCTGATGTCTCGTCATATCTGTCCCACTGCACTCTAACCTGGTCCAAATCTCGACCCCGAAGGGCCAACCTCCGGTGCTCCAGTATGCGTACGGGCTCTAGTCTCCACTACCCTCCATCCTCTACCTGTAATGCTGACCAATCCAAAACATGAGAAACATCTGGTACATATCTATGAAGTACATAAACATGAAATACATCGTGGGCCCGTGCAAGGCATGGTGGCAAAGCTAGGATGATAGGAAACTGGACCGATGACCTCAAGAATATCAAAAGGCCCCACAAAATGAGGTGATAGCTTAGAACCCTTTCCATAATGGATTGGACTCTTATGTGGATGAACTCTCAAGAAGACTTTGTCACCCACTGAGAAGTGATGGTCAATCCTCTTGGTGTCCGCATACGCCTTCTGGCGTGCTCTAGCCTGCTCAAGATGTTGTCGAATCAGAACAACCTGCTGCTCTAAATCCTAAAGATAAGTTGGCCCCAGAATAATCCTGTCATCAAGTCTATCCCAACTCAAAGGTGTCCTGCAAGGTCATCCATACAAAGCCTGATAGGGAGCCATGCCAATGGAACTATGATAACTTGTTGTTGTAGAAAACTCAACTAAATGAAGATAATCTTCCCACTTCTTCTGTTGGTCCATCACATACATCCTCAACATGTCCTCAAGAACTGATTAACTCTCTCTGTCTACCCATCTGTCTCTGGATGATATGCTAAGCTGAAATTAATCTGTGTACCCAAGGCATCCTGAAAAGAAGTCTAGAAAACTGATGTGTAGATGGTATCTCTATCATTGATGATCATCTTTGGGATCCCATGCAATCTAACAATGTCCTCCATAAACACTTTGGTGATGGCCTGTGCATTATAGGTGACCTTGGTTGGAGAAATGTGCAACCTTGGTCAACTTATCCACAGTGACCATAATGGCATCATGACGATAAGAGGACATAGGAAGTCCTACTATGAAATCCATGGAGATCACATCCCATTTCCACTCGGGAATATCATGAGGGTATAAGAGTCTATGGGATGAGAATGCTCTGCCTTGACCCTAACACTCAAGGCAACGTGCTACAAAATCTGCTATGTCCCGATGAAGACCCGCCAATAATATAACTCTCTCAAATCGGCATGCATCTTCTTCACTCCTGGATGTGCTGCGTATGGGGCTCGATGAGCCTCAGTAAGGATGAAACTACGTAGATCACCTACCTTAGGCACATAAATGTGCCTATGGAACCAAAGTAAACCATCTGACTCTAACATGCATCCTGAATATCTGCCCTCAAAAGAACCCTGAGAATCCAACATCTATCTAGCACCCTCATAAAACCTATCCTCAGGAAGATGCTCAAGAATCCTACCCCTCAAATCTGACTACAGTGTCAAAGAAGCAAGAACATGTCATCACCTACTAAGAGCATCTGTGACGACATTTTCCTTTCCTTTGATGTACTGCAAGTCCATGTCATACTCACATAAGAACTCCATCCAACGCCCCATTGACGTGCGTTGAGGTTTGGCTGTGAGAAGATATGCTGCAAGCTACGATGATCTGTCCTCAAAATGAAAGGTCTACCCAAAAGGAAATGTCACCAATGCACAAGTGCATGAACAACTACTACTGCAAGCTCTAAGTCATGAGTAGGATAGTTAAGCTCATAATCTTTGAGCTTATGTGACTCAAAGGAAATAACTCGATGCTCCTGCATAAGAACTACTCCCAAACCCTCTAGTGATGCATCGGTGCAAACAACAAAATCCTCTGTCGGGTCTGGAACTACTGCTAAGATAGGTGCCATGGTTAACCTTTCCTTAAGCAACTAGGAAGGCCTGCTCACACTTTCTCGACCAATCAAACTTCTTCCCTTTCCTCTGAAGGGAAGTAATAGGGTGAGCAATCCTAGAAAAGTCTTGCACAAACCTGTGGTAATACCCTGCTAAACCCATGAAGCTCCTCACCTCAGTCACTGATGTGGGCGCTGGCCAATCCATGATAGCTTGAATCTTAGAGGGATCTACTGAGATACCCTCTCCTGAAATAATATGCCCCAAGTACTGAATCTCTATCTGAAAGAAGCTACATTTTTCCAAGTTCCCAAACAACTTCTGCTCTCTCAAAACCTGAAGCACCTATCTCAAATGCTCCTCGTGTTCCTCCTCGAAATGAGAATATATCAAAATATCATCGAGGAACACTATGAAAAAGTGATCTAGAAAGGTCTGAACACTCCATTCATGAGGCTCATGAAGACAGCTGGGGCATTGGTCAAACCAAAGGGGACAACAGTGAACTCATAATGCCCATAACGTGTGCGAAAAGTTGTCTTATGAATATCTGCATCTGATATATGCAACTGATGGTACCCTGACTTGAGATCGATTTTGGAGAACACTCTCACTCCCCGCATCTGATCAAACAAGTCATCAATCCTAGGGAGTGGATAATGGTTCTTTATTGTGACTTTGTTGAGCTTTCTAAAGTCTACACAAAGCCTAAGAGAACCATCCTTCTTCTTCACAAATATGACTGGCGCTCCCCAAGGAGATACACTAGGGTGAATGAGACCCTTCTCTAACAACTCCTCTAACTGAATCTTGAGCTCATGAAGCTGAAGTCATCATCCGATAGGGTGCCCTAGAAACTGGTGCAGAGCCAGGCACTAAATCAATGGTGAAATCCACCTCCCTACTAGGTGGTAAACCTGGAAGCTCTCACCTGGAAACACATCTGCGTACTCCCTCAAAACTGCATGATCATCAAGGGGTGAATGCTCTAGAGTACTATCTAAATGATCACTGATGGTGATAGCAAACAATCTGACAACCCTTACGCATGCTCCACTTGAGTTGCTTAGCTGAGATCATATGCAAGGAAATAGGTCTCTGCATCCCTGAAATCACAACTGCACTACCAAGATCATCCTGACACTCAATGACCTTATTTCTGCAATCCACCTTGGCTCGATGAGCCTCGAGCCAATCCATACCCAAAACTACCTGATAGGATCCTAAAGGAATAACTCGGAGGTCAAGTGTAGTGGAGAAGACTCCCAAATCAAGTACACAACTCTCCACATATGAGTCCATGGTGAGTTTAGCCCCAGAGGCCAACTCAACCTGCCAACTATCTGGTTGCCTAGCCACCACTAGCCCACACTGGTCCACTATAGAAGGAGATACAAAAGAATCTAAAGCACCTGAATCAAAAAGTACTGAGATAGAAATACCCCTGATAGTACCTATCATCTCAATGACTGTGGCCTGATGCTCAGCCTGGCGGTTGTCAACCACTGCATATACATGATGGGCGTGTCCCACGTCACCCACCATCTGCTCGGATCTAGGAGCTCTCTGCATATCCATAGTAGTGGGCTTGTGTGAGACACATACACACATAATGGTCTGGAGCCCCACAAATAAAACATCCTCCTGTACCCCTTTGAGATGGGGTCCCTCCTATACTCTGGCGGTGAACTGAACCTACCGGTCCAACCCTAGCAGACTGCTGTGAGTGGGTTGGCTGTGAGTGATGAGTACCCGGCCTCCTATCCCTAGATCCACCAAAACCACCTCTAGATCCACCTCGCTGAAAGCTCTGAGTCTATCTACCCCTCTGATGTTGGTGTCCCTGATGTTGTGTCTGCTGCGGTGGGTGTGGTGGAGCTCTCGTCTTGTTGGAGGAGACCAGAATCCTCCTCTAGGGGGTGGTACTGCACCCCATGTCCTCTGACTCTGAAATGCCTGAATCCTATCCTGAAACTTGCTCTTGTTCCTATCTCGGTGTTCTGTGCCTTGGTCCTATTCTCCTCCCAAGTAGGCCTTCTCAATGGCCTTCTCAAGTGTGGGAGGAGATAACATCCTAACTACTCTGCTATATCTCTACATTTAGCCCCGAATAAACCTGTTTACCTGTAATTTCTCATCTTGCAGGTAGTCTACATACTGCAAGAGATCCAAGAACCTACTCTCATATTGTGCCACTATGCCGAGCCCTGTCAGTAAGTCATGAAACTCATCGATCCTCTTCTACACAAAATGCTCTGACATATAGTGAGCCCTGAATCACTCCTCAAACATCTCCCAGTCATTGTATCTCGAGTCAAATGGAGCTTCCGCTCCTCATTCCTCCACCAAACACTGTCTGCATCTCGGAGGAGGTGTATGGTGAACCTGGCTTTGACATTGCTCTCGTGAGAGTGCAAGCCAAAGTAGCTATCCAGGCTAAGGAGCCAGGACTCTACCCCAAAGCCATCTGTCGAACCAAGTATAAGTAGGTGGCTGAAGGTGAAGAAGGTCTCGAATCACACTACTTGTCTCGATCCTAGTGATGTGGTCTAACAGGTGAAAGGGGTCACCTATCTCCAAATGGTCCCTCGAAGTTGTGTGATGGTTGCGATGGAACGAGGCCATCCTCTCGCCAAGGATGGAAGGGTTGTGTGACCTCTCTCATCTGGGGTATCGTGCTCAGGTGGCTCTGAATGTGTGTCCTCGCCAATCAACTCCTCGTCTCCCAACTGAATGTCCTCCTCTCTCTCTGCTACTGTGGTGGTGGAAGGCGTTGCTGCACGATGCCTATCAGCTGCTGTAGGGCCTCTAATATCTGAGGCCCAAATTTGGGTGTTGGTGGCCCGCGTAGGTGCACTATGTCCCAAGCCTCTAGCCGATCGTCCCCTCTTGGGTGCCATCCTGAACCCGAGGTAAAAAAAAAAAAAAAAAAAAATGGTTTATAAACTTTTTTAAAAGTTATGGAAATTTTTTTTTATTTATTATTATTATTATTATATATATATATTAATAAATGTGCCCCACCTCATAACACATGGAAAAACAACCAAAATAGTTACTAAAATTTTGGGTTATTAATAATTTTTTTTAAGTAATATAATTTAATAATTTTGCTTCCCTTTTATTAATAATTAATTTATATTAATTATTAATTTACCCAAAATCAAATAAACACTAGCCCAATAATAATTTAATTATTTTACTCTATTAAGCTCCCTAGGGTCATAAATAAAAGTCTACACCCCTTGTAAATAATTAGTCTTCCCCCTTTTAATTAATTTTCCTACACACCCTTTTAATTTAATTTGTTTTCCCCCTTTTTAATTTAATTTACCCACACACACCATATAAGTTATTTTACATTCCCATAAAAGATCATGACTTAAAGGGTGTAGGATTAAATGAGGCCCTTGGATCAAATCAAATCTTGGCCCTTGATTTCAAATTTACCCTAAATTTTGACCTAAATCATCCTTATGTTTTCCTTTACCTTTCTTTTTTTTCTTTTTTTTTTTTTTTTTTTTTTTTTTTTTTTTTTTTGCAGTTGAGAGTGAGGAGAGCATGGAGGATTTGATTTTTGAATTTTTTTGAAAGTCCCTATTTTTAATTTATTTTTATATTACTTTCAAATTATTTTTTTTTTATGTATTTTTTTTTTATTTTTTTTTTTTTTTTTGAAGACAAATTTTGAGGAGTGTTTAATACATATATTTATGGATCATTTTGGAGGGGGGATTTTGGGGGGGGGTTTTGGTGGTTTTATCCCATGGTTTGGGAAGGGAGAGGATGGATGGAGGGGGGATGGGTAGGGAGGGGAGGTGGGAGGGGGGGGTTTGGGGGGATTATGGGAGGGGAGTGGAAGGAGGGGGAGGATGCATGGGGGGGGGGGGAGGGGGGGGGGGGGGAGGGGTGGGGGGGGGGAGGGGGGGGGAGGGGGGGGGGGGGGGGGTGGGGGGGAGGGGGGGGGGGGGTGGGGAGGGGGGGGGAGGGGGGTGGGGTGGGGGTGGGGAAAAGGGGGGGAAAGGGGAGTGGGGTGGGGGGTGGTGCAGGGTTTGCAGGGTCAGGGGGGGGGGGTTTGGCCCTCCCAAAAAACCTTTTTTTTTTTTTTTTTTTTATTTTTTTTATTATTTTTTTATTATATATTATATATATATATATATATATATATATATATATATATATATATATATATATATATATATATATATATATATATATATATATATATATTTATATATATATATATATATATATATATATATATATATATATATATATATATAATAATTATAATATAAAAATATATATAAAATATATTTAATATAAAATATAATATATATTTTAATATATAAAATATTTAAAATATTAAATATAATGAAATATATATATATTTATTTTTTATTTATATAATATAAAATATATTATTATTTAAAAGGAATTTTTATATTAATTTTTAAATTTTAATGCTACCAAAATTAATGCAAAAATAGTTTAATAAAAAAAAAAAATATATTATATGAAATTTTAAAAATCTAACTTTCATTTCAATTTATTAATAAATAAAATAATTAATTAAAATTTCTAAAAAAGGGAAAAACAACATTTATAAAAAATTATAGATTTTTCTAAAAAAAATAATTTTCTTTTAATAAACAAATTTTCCTTTCAAATAAAAAATTTTTAGTATTTCAAATTTTAACAAAACAATATTACTTTTCTCAAAAAAAAATAAAAATAAAAAAAGAAATTACCCAAAATTTTTTTTGTTTGAAACAATGACTGATACCAAATGTAGTGCCATCAAATTTTTTTTTTTTTATTTTTTCATTTTTAAAAGTAAGCACACTAAATATTTCAGTTTTTAAACAAGAAGGATATCCAACAAGGAATAAAACTAGTTTTCTTTCAATGCTAGTAACTACACTTTATTTCCTTTTGTAATACAATGTTTCCAATAAACAACTTTCATTCCAAAATAGAGTTGCAAAAATTCTTATGAAGAGATTTCCATATCGATTTTACAAACTTTCTTTTCCAAGGCATAGGTTCACATTTGTAAAAATATGCTAAATTACATAGCTATTCAAGACAACTTTTTTACAAGATCCTTGCAATATTGAAGGAAAATTTCTCAAGCAATATGACTTAAGTTTACAAGTAACATCACATACAAAATAGGTGTTTTACAAGAAGAAGAAGGCTTCACAATAGTCACAAAACATAAAGATATAATGAGAATAATGTCCTCAAAAGAATGAAGATGCCAAAGAGAGGCCAAGTTGAAAGAGACTCCAAATTTCCACCAGTCATGATCTCCAACTTCAAAAGCTTCCAAGAATCCAAAGAGAGACATGGCTTGTTTACCACCCAACCAATAGGCATCATCACATGCCTTTCCATGGTTGGAAGTCATGCTAGCCTCCCCCAAGCCCATGGGAGAGAGGAACTAACTTCCACAATGTGCACAAGTATAAAGGGGATAAACACAACAAGAATACATAGAAACATTTAAACACTTAGACATAATACACATGATGAGACAACACTATGAGGAGAAACAAGATCACCCTCACAAAAAGGGGGAAGAGAAGAAATAGGATGCCCAAAAACAAGAGTGTCCAACCATAGGATACACCAAATACATATTTTATAACCTCCTTATTTCTCCCAACATTCATCCTCCTTATTTCTCCTTTATGTCAATGAAATCCTTCTTGGGAGGATTTTCAAACCCAATGGGTTTCCTCTCCAAGAATGGGGAAAGGTTCAAGCCATATGAACCTTTCTCCCACCTCAAACCATATGAGGGGATGAGAAGGAACCTTCATGGCTTGACCAACAAACCATGAGGTTTGAGAGGAAATCCCTCTCTCTTCCCCTACATTCTCCAAAAACCATCAAGCCATATGATGGTGGAGAGTAAAAAAAACAAAAAAAAAAAAAAAAAAAAACAACCAAGACTACATTCTTCATACAAGCTTAACAACATAAAATTTCACACACTTTATTTTTGACAAATGCATAGCTATCAATACAAGCAACAACAAGGAAAGAGGGATTAAGAATCCTACCTCTACAAGCTTCCAAGACTCTAAGCTTTTCCCACTTTGTCCAAGCAATCCTCAAGCTCCCAAAAATTCTCCAAGTCCAAAAAAAAATGAGGAAAAAGTCCCCTTCCTTCACCATGAGGAAGAATATCAAGAGGAACCCAAAAGTTTCCTCACCAATAGGAAAGTGACATGTGTCACCCCCTCCTCTCCTCAAGTCAAAGATTCCCAAAACCAAATAAGTAAAAGTAAACTCACCTTTTAGCCCTTATCACCCAAAATACTAAAAATGAAAATAAAAACAAAGTGGAGCAACTTTTAACAAAACACACTTCCCCATCCACCTTACATGGATGTGACCAAAGGAAGGAAAATGGGAGGGAAACTCCCTCCAAACCTTGGAAATAAGCCCCCTACCTATTAGGTAGGGTCCAAGGGCCCATTTTCATGCTAAGTGAACTCCCAAACTAAAAAGGGGTCACTAAAAATGCCCAAAATAGCCCAATTTCGGGTTTGGCACACTTGGGCACAAGGGTAGAGGGTGTGGGGTCCACCCAAGGTTCACATGTGGCCCCAATCCCTTCTACACACACACACACACACTTACCCAAAACCATCACTTAAATTAAAATGAGATCATTAAACCCCTAAACTAGTTTACTTAAATAAAACACACCCTAAACATAATTAATTTTACAAGACATAAATACATTACAATTGAGGGTTCACTCATGGTGCCCAATTAATACACCTACTCTAAGGCCTCAAACATTTAGCATGGTTAGGACTTAGCCCGTGGGCCGCTTGTGCACAATTGCGTAGCCACCCTGAAACCCACGTTCTCCTATAACCTGTCACCTGCACACTCATTGCACACATTAACCACATCTGTCCAATACAATAAACATCATCTACTCATCACAAAATTAATCAAACCTATAATATCCTAACATCATTATACAATTGATAGTGCAACGCATACAATTATACACATAGTTCACCATGAATCATCCACAGATATAATTACAATGACATACACCTATGCTAGCATGAGTTACCATTATTAAATCTAGAAAACTATATCATTGATCAAATCGACTACAAGAAATCAACATCTAACCAATAAATCTCACTATCATGTAACTCTGTTAGTGTCATCAACATCATAAGGAATATATCAATATACTAATCTAGTCCAATTGGTGCTACATGCCCAAAATACCATAATGTCAATGGGCATTTAAGTTATTTACATAATGGGATTATAGTAACTAAGTATAAGGTAAAGTATTAAAGTATTAAGGTAGGAATGTTAGTTGTGGAGGAGAAAAAACATTAAACCAAGTAATTTAAATCATGGCACCTTCCTAGTTGAATGTTAATTAATTGATCTTAGAGATTAAGTAAATTTAAAATATTTAATCATTTAACTAGACCTGGTCCATCAATTGTAAAGTTGTGATTATTGGTGTAAATTAATTTAATGTACCCTAGGGGTTAACTTTTGATAACCTATCTTATAGAAAAATAAAATTAGTCATGATCTTTCGGGTTAAGTGTTTAGGGTTTTAGCGTGCTCCTAGAACATCGTTTTTGTTGGCGTTACATGTTCTTTTGGAGTATCATTACTATTTTCTATCTTTACAAGATCAATGAATAGATATTTTGTTGTCAGACTACCTAAAAGGCCTTCCAATTATCCATGTAGTTTTATTCCTTTGTATATATTTCTTTATTTTAAGATTGTTATGAATTTTGTCTTATAATAAAATCTTTTCTTTAAGAATGTCATCTTGCGGGAATTTGGTAGTGAGGATTATCTTACGTTTAAGTCATGTTATCTTCGATTATATTTTCAATTATTGAAATGTTAATTGTTTCTTCAGGGGATATTTTTTGGTTAATTGTATCATGTGGAATACATTTATAATAGGGGTTTTTGTATTCAAATAGGATAAAGGTTTATTGCGAAAAAGATGTTATAAATTTAAACTAAATTGAAAAAAGAAAAAGAAAAAGTTAATGATAATACTTTATACGTGTTAATGTTTGGAGAAGATGCAAGTCGGGTCCTAATTTTTGGGGTTGGTTGAAATAATTTTATATGTCACTTTTTATTTTGAATACTTGATCTAGCTTATTTTCATTATTCATAGAGTCCATTATACCTATCCAAGTGTAATTTTAAAATAGATGTTTTTAAAGCAAAACATATTTTTAAATTACAAATGGAAGGTGAAACATAAGTATTTTAACCTTATCACTCTCCTACCATTCGGAAGAGTAAACGGTTCTATTGGTGATAGCATACGAAATTTCACCATCGCGTAGCATTGTATATGCTAACGTCTGCTAGCATTGTGTATGCTACCGACTAGTAGAATTGTGTATACTAAAATTGGTAGCATTATATTTGCTACTGGTCGTTAGTATATATAATGTTATAGGCGATTCCTTTTCAATTTGTACCTTTTTGAAACAAATGAAATAGAATACAATAAGAATTAAAAAACTTAATGCGGGGTTGCATTATAAGTCGACCTCGATATTTAAATCCCAAAGCAATTGCGAGGAATATTTGATTTGTATTTGATAATTGGAATTTTCATACGGAATTGTAAATACGTAATTAGTATATTATGAAGGTGAATATGGAAAATTTCAATTTCACACTAAAGGAAATTTGAATTAAAAATGTTGGCTATTGGTGTAAAGGATAGGTGAAACGACCCATCAACGTAACTTGCACTAAGAAAATTTAGGCGAATATGAAGGTGAATATGCCAAACTTTATATATGAAGGCGAATATGGAAAATTCAATTTGATGCTCAATGTGATTTGAATTAAAACAGTTGGCTATTGGTGTAAACGCTTGGCAAACCGACTCAAGAAATAAATTTCTACCAAAAAAATTTAGGTGAAACCGGTCCTAATTTCTATTGTAAAAATTTGCTAAATGCAAATTTCTAAACAAAGAATATTCATAAATTAATGAATACTCGATACTAAAATTAACATTGGAGCATTAACTTTATACGAACAAACTATAATTGCTTGGTACCATGAAAGACCTTTTGACTAATCTTGTTTTGTATATATTATACATTCATCGTAGTTCACAAGACTAAATCTAGTTGAGAACTTAATTTGAAAGGATTTAAAACTTTGTGAAGGCATTGAAGGACATGACATAATTTTTGTCTTTATTTTGAGTGTTGGAGTTACTTTTTCTTTCCCTTTTCCTAAGTTGTTTTATATTGTAGTTTTTCTAGTCCGATATGATATTTTTGGCATTTCATAGACATAACTATCATTATCATCATTTTTAGATCTAGAATATGATTTTGTGTACATATTATAAACATATCAATTTATGAGTCATATTTTTAAGAAAGTTTTTGTAAAAATGTTAATAAGAGCACTTACATATCACAAATTGACAATTCTCTTTTGGTTAAGAGCACCTATTACTAAATAATAAAAGTCATTAGGAAGTGTTATCCAGAATGTTATTTTCTCACCGCTTCCTAACAAAAGTCATTACAACCACTTCTTAGTAAAAGTCATTACAAAGTGTTGTCGAGAATGTTATTCTCTCACCACTTCTTAATAGGCTCATTGTTTGTGAAGAACTATATGTTATTTATACATATATTAAATTATAACTCATTAAAACATGGCGTTCGAAGATATTCCCATTATATATAACATTTCCATATATATAAAATAATAATAGATCTCTAAATAATGAGTTTTAGGGAGAGCCACCATAAATAGAATATTACGACGTGGTAATAGGTGTACGTGAAAAGAAGCACAAGTGAGCCCTTGTAAGCAGACAACTTAGCCACTAGCCGTCACAGTTCTGAGAAGCGAAACCAAGCTTAGAGCCCGCCACGTCATACACAACTCGGAAATTTTGCTGCTGGTAGTTTCCCAAAATGGAAAGAACTGAAGCAATGTTTTGCGGAGGAAGAGCCAAAGCCAGGCATATGACGGTACCCTGGTCATTGGCAGGAATGAAAGTGTTATCGGCGGGCAGGGTTACGTCCATACTGCACTCAAAATGCAAAGTAATCAGAGGAACCTTAACCCCGCCGGAAGGAATGCTGTAACAGGTATCGAATAATCGGGAGACTCCTTTAACCATGGTCAGATTCGAGAGCTGACGGCGGAAGGAATCTCTCACAGGGTTGTAAGCGCCCTCCACCAGCCGAGTGATGACAGTTCCCGAGTCTATGATGATTCCTTTTCCCGTGGACTGGTCCATCTCAAAAGTGCCGGCGGGGATCGAAACTCGCTCCTCTCCCACGGAGATTCCGTTTAACCCCACGTAATAGAAAGAGGGCCTCGCGGCGTTTGATAGGAGCGCCGTGAATTTAAATCCCGGCGCGGAAAGTGCCGCTTTACCCAATTGAAGAGAGCCCGTGAATTTACTGGAGCCGAGACTGGGAAGGCAATAAGAAAACGTGGAGTCGTATGTTTTGGCCGTCTGTGACACAAACGAGATCGGCTTCCTCCCAAACCCGACCAAACCAGGCTCATTACTAATGATTCCCCTGAGAGAAAATGCGCAGCCGAAGACGAATCCTTGCATGGGCGAGCCCAGAGTGAGTGTCTCGGTCGACAACAGCTCGGCCACCTGTGATCCGTCGCCGTAGGTCTGCGTGAGAGTACAATTAATATCCCCACTCCGAGCACAGCCCAGATCCCGACAAGGCTGAGAGGCGCAGGTGAGGAACTTGTAGGTGGAAGACTTGGAAGGCTGGAACAGTTGACGTTGGCAATCGGAGCAGGGAGCGCAGGGAATCCAGGTGATATCGCTGCCTGTGTCGAGGAGCGTGTAGATGCTCTGCCCGGGCGTGCCGAACACCATCTTGATAATGTAGTTTCCGGTGTTTATAGCATTTCCCGAGGCCAAGGGGACGTCCGCGTCTTCTTCTGGAAAAACAAACCTCTGGGTGTTTCCTCGGCGTATGATTGCTTGGTACCGTTTGGTATCGCCCTTGATTGCTTCCATTATCGTGTCGAACCAGGTTGAATTGGGGAGGCGGAAAGGGGAGCACTTGCCTCGAGCGTGCATAAGAGCAAAGCTTGATTCTCCCAATTGAGCATCGGAACAGTTCTTCTCATCCACATCCGCATTCTTCCATGCGAATGATGCAGGATTTACTATATCGAACACCTCCTTATTATTATTTTCGCCCAACACTGCAGTAACAAACATTAACAGGATGGGAAATGCAACAATCTTTCCCATTTTCGCTGCTTATATGAAGGAGCAGATGTGGTGAATGAATTTTGAAAAACAACACACCTGTAAATATAACACAAATGAGCTTATCAAGAACGGTAGGGGTGTGGTAGGGACCAGGGTTTGCAATGTGAAAAGGGTGGAGGTGCTAGACTTCAAAATTTACTCAGAGTCGTCAGCTTGTTAACATCACTTCTCTTCAACGAGAAAAGGAATATCTCCTCCTATTACGACATCGATATTTTATTTTTATGCCTTTGCTTAGATAGTTCAGTTTCTCACTTATTTACCTACTTTCCTTTTGGTCGTGAGCAAAATAAACAAATGCACTAAATTGACCGCATCACATTCCAATTTACAGTTAGATAAATACACATAAAAATAATAAGGGGTATTTTATAACAAAGTAATTGTTAACAATCATCAAATAAAATGAGGTATATTGAAAATTCATTGGATTGATGGGATGCCAATTGTTGTTTATTATATATATCAAAATGTTGTCATGCTAAATATCCAAAATGCAAGATCGAAGATTTTTACCATGACAATTAAGCTCTTGAAAATTCCTTCTCTCAATCACTATAACCCTTCCCTCGGGTCTGCCTATCCTCACTTTCATCGTCATTTTGTCCTAGAGGAATGCACTAACAAGATTTTTAAGTGTATTTCATGTGCACGGATGTTTTCTTAAATGTGATTTGCAAATTCGCTAAGATTTGCAACATATTCCCTTATGGTACCTAATTTCTCATCCTATTATCGGTGTGTGTGTATACTATTCTCCACCTTTGTAAATTTCCCTCCCATGTACCATATTTTCCATTATCTTGTGTGTTTCCATTTCCATTTGGTGTGTTTCACTTTTCAATTTGTGTGTTTGTTGCTTGTATTAGCTGGTGAGAGAATTAAACTACACCCAATTATCTAGGCTTTGGTGTCCTTACCCATGTTCTCCATTACCCCTTAAAATTAAATGTCCCTAAGCTAAAGTCATATTTTACCATTCTAAATGTCTGCCATGCAAAATTTAAAAAGTTTACCATGATGACTAAGAACACGATTGAAAATTCCCTCCTCTATAAATGTAAATATCTCCTCAAGGCTATCATGTCCTCATTTTCATCCTCCTTTTGGCCTAGAGGAATTTGATACAAATATTTCCAATTGTTTTTCATTTGTAAGGATTTTTACTAAAGGTGATTTACAAATTTAATGAGATTCAAGGAAGAATAACTATCTATAGAGACCTAGAAAGGGATTTTTTTTTCCATTTTGCAACATATAGACACCCTCCGAAGCTAATAGGAAGACCTAAATCATATGTATGTTGTGAAGGATATACATCATGTTAACCAAGGTAGTGTAAGGAATATCTGTGGAGATAAGTGCTATCAGGAATCAAACAAATCAAATGGGGTCATCTCAGGTGTTGGGAATGCCATACTCAATGGTGGAAGTTGGCTTATTCAAATGATTACGGAATTTCTAGGAGGAGTTGGGAGACAAAAATATAGTCATTAGAAAGTTATGGGAATTTTTGCGTGATAGAAACATCAAATTTATTTGAAGAATTGAAAATCTTCGGTCTTAATCAAGCACAAGGGTTGTTGTTCCTTTTTCTACAACCTATGTTGTTGTCACAATATCAATGAAACTTCACAAGTAATGGGATAAATTATCATTGTTTTGTTCCTTCTTCCCTCTTTCTAAGCCTCACTGATCCAAGAGTTAGTAACATTTTTCAAGTTTTGGGGTCAAATATGGAAAAATGGATTTTGGAGGAATAGATGGAACAATTATTGTGTTCTACCTATTCCCCATATCCACGCCTTATTTGATCGCTTGACACAAATTACAAATGAATTGGTGAAAGAGGAATTTTTTTGCACTGACAGAATAGTTATAATGTTCCATTGTTCCTCTAAAACCCCGTAATTCTACAAAGAAGTGAAACAATCCATAGATCAGACATGTAGACTCTTAGCGGAACTCATGGAACAATTCCATTAATGTTTCATGTGATCTCCTAAAACATGATATGATCAAATAAGGAAATAAAATGGGGAAGAATTAGTTATTGCAAATGGTGGAGGAACTCACAGAACAATTCCAATTTTCCCGGAGTTCTCTGGAAATTCATTAGGAAAATTAAATATGCGTAATTCGGTTTCGATTGAATGAGGAGAAGACGTAACTATTCCTATATTAATTCTATTCCCATATTTACTGCACCACCTTCATAATAAAGGAAATTAATTGATCATTTATTAAAGGCCCATGAGGAAATGTTTCTTAGTCCCTCCAATTCTCTAGATTACTACATGGGCTAACTCTTTGGTTGGTTTTCACAATAACTTACATATTTTCACCAAGAAGAGGTATATTAAGTGTTCTAATTTAGAATTTTGCATTAAAATATTATATTTGTGCCCAATTTGAATGTATTAACTATATTTTGGAAGATACATGGTCACAAGTGATAAAAAAAAAGTGAAAGGTTATTTGAAGGGAAGATGAAAAGTCATTTTGTAAATCTATAGTGTAATGCCTTCTCCATTGCAAAGAGTTGGTGATTGTTGATTTTTGTAAGTTGTTGGATCACTACTAGATCAAACAATAAAAGCTTCATTTTCTCTATTTATTTATCTATGTTCATCTATCCTCTTTACTCTTCAAATTCGTAAGCATTTTGATCTTGTATAACCAAAAATGAAGTTTATATCCTTGATTAATGGATATGTAGAAGGTTTTATCTGTGGTTTATTAGTCTTTCTAATTACTTTAATTTTTTTTTAAAATTGAATGTGGACCTACTCTTAGTTAATACGTATGAGTTTTATAAGTCTACTCACATCACTAACCCTCTCTCACTATTTATCCTACTCCCCTTTACCTCATTCCCAAGTAAATTCCTCCATTGTATGTTTTATAATATTTTTTTCATAGGTGGGTAAGTGCAGCAAGTTGGGGGACAAAAAAGGGGTCATAAGTGGACGTCATATTGTAAAAAAACAAAATCTCAACTTGTAGGGATTATTAGCAATATGCGCACTCAAAATTGGAAAACGTTATGTAAATATGAATCGTAGCATCGGAATCTAGTTTCTAAACTACTAAAGTTTTTTAAAATGGACAAGTTTAGCTATATTAAACACTCCAAATTCTATGACTTGGTTTTTTTAAACACCTATAAGATTGTAGTCCGTTTTGCCCGCAATTTGGATGACCAAAACTTGTTATTTTTTTCCCTTTAGTGAAAAGTTAGATACCACTATCTATCTTGGGATGGATTTTATTTTGTATTTTTTTGAGCAATGATTTTTTTAATGGTTTTTCCGTGAAAGTGGTGCAGAAAAAATTAGAAAATGGAGCACTTTCTGTTTGCCCACCATAACTACATCAAAAGATATCAAAATCAAATATATTTTTTTGAATGTGTATAGAATTTTTCCACACGGGATGGTATAGGTTTTATCACATTCTGATAAGCGAAACAAAAGTTGCAGTCTTAAACGTAGACATGAACATTCATGGGAAAAAGTGTCTTAAAGACCTACTGTTAGTAAAAAATTATAAAATGATATTTATTTTATTCTATTCACTTTAAAATCAATATTTATACAAAGCTAACATTCTCCCCCCTACGATGGTACCATTTTTGTAACATTTTTTTATTTTTGGCATGGTTCAAGTCAGGAAGAGCAAATTTGAAGTTTTGGCCTTCCACACGCCATAATGACCTCCCAAAGCTCTGGTTTGGGAAAAGAGATTTCCCAAGCCTTGAGGGCCGGGTTTGATGATACAGTAAGAACCGTGATCGTGGTACTAAAATGGTGGGAAAAATGAGGGCCACGAGATGTTTTTTTGGTATCATAGAACTGTGATCGCATGATTTTACACTTTATGAAAGCGCGCTTTGCAAAGCACAAGCATGCTTTATAAAGCATGAGTGTGCTTTTAGGTTCGGAATTTCCCAAGCCTGGAAAAACAGACCGCGATCACAGATTTTTAATACCGTGATCGTGGTTTATAAACCGCATGATCGTGGTTCGTAAAATTTAGGATTTGATGTCCACTTATTTGTCCCCCAACTTGTTGCACTTACCGGAGTTCGGTGTAGTATTCCTCTTTGATCCCTAGCCTAACAACCACCCCATAATTTTCGGTAGTTTACATTCAATAAGGAGATCTTCGCCATACCTAATAAGGAGGGGCCTATCCCCATTATCATTGGTGAAAACAAATAATATGAACCACGATAAATTATTTTACAAACACAAATTTAGTGTTCTTCTTGATTTATTTTAATGTGTATCAATATACACCAAAGGAGGAAATGACAATGTTATTATGTCCTCATCATTTTTGAGTCAAAATTTGAATTAGTACACGAGCTCCCGGTGTTGATATTTGAGATCAATAGAGGTTGTTTGTTGGATATTTTAAATCCTTTTAGTGTCACTCCTTACACTTTCTCACTAGATTTATCTTTACAACATTCATATGCTTCTTTTAAACTTAATGATGCTATTGAAATAAAGAAATCAATGAAGAAGACCAAAGAGAAAAGAAGGCGATGTATAATTCTTTCCTTAAAAAAATATATTAAATAATGGAAGATTCCATCTTTTCCTTTTATTTATAAAAGACATAAAATCTAGTTTATACCCAAATCGGTAGGATAATGGTGCAGCGATTCAAAGGACATTAAAACATTGATTACAACAAATAAGATATGATTTCACTAGATTATTTAAAATTTTTAGATACACATTTATTTGATTAGTCCAATTACAACTTGTTATTCTATTTTATTTTAAAATTATAATAGAACATTTTAAATATCACAAAGAGTGTAGAGACATAGTTTCACTATTAATAATTTTATACAAAGAAATCTAAAGAATAAAGTATGGATTAGAGTAGACAACTTAAACTCGCATAGGATAATTTAAACCATCTTGCATTCATTAACAAAAGTTCACATACCTTTGAAACATGAAAACATATATATTTATTCAAAAGAGGGCCTCATTTCACCACCTTGTTCAAATAATGATTATGTAGGATCAAAATATTTTACAAAAATAATTGTCAGAGGTAGGAGAATTAACACGTATAGAGGTAAATTTTTATTTCTATCAACTTTGGTTTGATTTAGGTGTTGGAGGTTTATTTTAAGTGTTTTTGTATGTCTCGTGTCTATTTGTACCTCTTCTACAATATAATAATAAAGTTTTAGAGTTTCCCACTAACACTCCCTTTTCAAATATTTGAATTTTCCTAAGCGGTGTTCGGGAGATCTTGGTATTAGTTTAGTTTGAATAAAGTGATATTAAAGTCATTAAGGAACTCTTTTATTGTACAAAACATGCTTCCATCCCTCACATAGGGTTTAGTGAGTTATATTTAGCCTTTTTTGTAGTTGAGTGTAACGCCTCGTTCTACGTTTACCCAGTTCTCACTTGATGACCTTGTTGTGAAGCATGGAATGGTTGTGTGTGCTCCTATTGATTGTTAGTTGACTTCGACCTTGTCGCAATGAAGTTATAACATCCTTCATCTCCATATTTCCTTATTGTGTCATTATCAATGCCTCTAATTGTGGGCCTCTGTAGTGTCCTTTATGATTACCCTATTAAAGGAAAATCATGTTCTTGAATCCAAGAAGGTGGCTTGGTTGGAGGTAAATGGTGTTGTTAGGGCATGTCCGATTAAAAGGAATATCCAATTAATAATAATTATTAGGAATTCTCGATCTTTGGCAATTAATATTAATTTTCAAGCTTCGATCAAATCATCGTTACTAATATGGTTAAAAGTTACTTTAAGTTTTGTAATAATAAATAATAATAATAATGATAATATTATTATTTTTAATCACCGATTGGTGATTATTTCATTATTTTATTGTTGATATTTATTGGTATCATTATTAATTATCGTTAAGCTATTTTATTGTTTTGTTGGTCACTCTCGTCGATCGAGCCTCAATTTATGCAAAAGAGAAAAATCTTATTTTTTGGTCTTTGTCATTGTTTAGGAAGTGGTGTTCATATTTAGTATTTAAAGGAAGACTTCAACCACCAATTTTACCCACCGACCTGCCATTCTTTATGGAAAATTTATCCTTCTTGTTTGGTGTGGGGAGAAGCTTATCCCTGTTGGCGGGTGGGAGTGGTTGAGCTCTGAAGTTTAGTTCAATGCAATGAAATTTTCTCCTCTCCGTATACATTTCCCTGTGATCACTTACTTGTTGTATATATTTTCCCCTCGGGTCGATATAGAACAACACGGAGTGTCGACAAGGGAAAATTCGTGCCCAAGGCGCGGTAAAGGGCGCACAACACGGAGTGTCGACAAGGGAAAATTCGCGCCCAAGGCGCAGGTAAAAGGTGCACGACATAAGGTGTTGACATGAAGAAATTCGCGCCTTGGCGTAGGTAAAGCGCGCACAACACGGAATGTTGATAAGGAAAATTGTGCCTGGCACGGAGTAAAGGGCGCACTGACACGAAATGTCGGCGAAGGAAAATTCGTGCCCAAGCGCGCAGTAAAGGCGCATGACATAAGGTGTTGACACGAAGAAATTCGTGCCTTAGGCGCAGTAAAGGGCGCACAACACGGAATGTCGACAAGGGAAAATTCGTGCCCAAGGCGCAGGTAAAGGGCGCACAACACGGAATGTCACACAAGGAAAATTCATGCCCAAGGTGCAGTAAAGGTGCACGACATAAGGTGTGACACGAAGAAATTCGCGCCTTGCGCAGTAAAGGGATGTTGACACAAATATGGATGTGCCTATGGCGCACTTAAAGGGATGTCGACACAAATATGGATGCACCTATGGTGCACTTAAAGGATGTCGACACAAATATGGATGCGCCTATGGCGTACTTTGAGAGGCGCAACATTTTGAGCGGCGACAGAAGCAGACTCACCCGAGATATTGAGATGGCCATGAATTTTCACAGGATCTTGGATCATGCAAGGTTGGACTTTTCAGAAAGCTTACGAGGTCCTCTGTCCAACTACGACTGGATATCTTTAATTGGGTGAGAACAAATTCTTAAAAATGCAAAATACAGTTCGCCACTTTTTGGGTTTGCTAGGGTTCTCACCTACCACCATAATGAGATGAATTAAATGCAACCTAGAGGTGGTTGGGGTAGATTTGGATTTCCTCTCTCTTTTCTCTCTCATTCTTCCTATAAATTGTAAGGAGGGGCTTCTTTCTAAAGGTTGGACATTCTTAGATTTGGATTTCCTCTCTTTTCTCTCTCATTCTTCCTATAAATTGTAAGGAGGGGCTTCTTTCTAAAGGTTGGACATTCTTGTTTTGCCCTCCCTTCTTCTCTTTGGCAGGTGAATTTGTGGAGTTCAAACCTCCCATTTAAAACTGTAATGCAACTTTTCCTCTTGGCATTTTAGAGTGTATTGTATCAATCTTTGGAGCAAATAATGCATGTCTGTGGATGATTCTCAACCCTCTCTGTGTTCATTTGCATCCTCCTGATCTTTCACTGCAAATATGGTTATTTATGCATGATCTTGCATTACATTTTAATGGTTTGTGTTTATTGGCAAGACAGGTGTTCTTCATTCCTCGGTGCATCACCTTTGTTAGTTTAGGTTTATTTTTATGCATCTTCTTACCCTGTCTCCTTGGAAAGTTAGATTAGGTTTTTGAGTAAACCCTCTGCATTTTTATGTGTGCATCTGAACAGAGGAATAGGAACCGGCCTTCATCCGGAGAGCTTTTCCGATTTTGCAAGGTCCCACACTTGGGAAAAGCTCCATGTTATGCAATCGCACTGAGAGTCTCAACCCATCGAGTTGCAGACATTCAAGGGTGTTGTGATTCGCCATCAACAGTTTTGGCATGCCCGGTGGGACCAAGAGGTCATTCCACAAGATTTGAAGGAATTTTCAAGAAATTTGGACTAAAAATTGCAGGTTTTACAATTTCGATTTTTCACCTTCCAGGATGAACTTTGAAATCGATTTTCAAGGACTTAACTTGCTCAAAACAAGTCAAAATTTCACTAGTTGATAGATTGGGGATAATATTCAAAAGGGTATTCTTATATTTTTGAGATTTTGACTTTCAAAATTTCATGGTTTTTAGTATTCGGAGTTTTCTGGTTGAGCATGTCCCAAGTTCTTGCATTTTTGAGTTACTCGACCTAACACCTTACCTTTGGGATTATTAGATGCACAACAATACCCGATAACCTAAATTCAAGAACTATATCTTCGGGTCCTTCAAATTTTTTTTAAATTTCTTTTTTTAATATTTGTCAGGTTTGGTGTGTAACTTGGCAGAATCCAGCATTTTGAGGCTCATTATCTAACACATCCGTGACTCCAAAGGGTAGAATTCAGTGGTAAAGCACAAAAGTTTCCTGCACATGAGAAGAATTCGAACTAGGTCTGATACTCGAGAAGAAGGGTTATTTGTCCACTTGCAGCTATCACTGCAAGAGGAAGGAGAGGAAGAAGACCACAAAGATCACCATCTCCACCTAATAGGACTTTATCAACCCCTCCACCTGGTAGACCTTTCATCCAATCAACAAGGGTTCTCAGGCCAATCAGAATGGCGCAACAAAACCCTTTTGTCAACTTCACTGGCAGCAGCCCACTTGCCCTCAATGCACAGAATCCAGTTCCAATTGCAGCATTGAAGAACATTCCATTTTTCACTGGAGAAAATCATACCACTCCTGGTGATCATGTCAAAGACATTGCTAACGTTTGTGTAATCCATGAGATAAATGAAATGGATGTTGCTATCAAATTTTTGGCATCTTCATTCAAAGGGAAGGCATTGCAATGGTTTAGGAGCCTTGGAGCTGGTTCTATCCAAAATTGGAATCAGTTATGCATAGTTCTCCATGAGCAGTTTGGAGAAAAGGGAGACAATTTGTCTCTACTAGAACAATTGACAACTATCAAGAGAGCTCCCAATGAGCAGCTGACTGACTTCAACTTCAGATTTCAAAGGTCTTGGGATAGAATTCCAGTGGCCGTTAGGCCAACAGCTGAAGGTGCTTTTCTATACTATCTTAAAGCTTTGAATTCTGATATTTCTATGTTAATTCAATCTATGGGAGGCACAACCTTACCTGCTACTTATAACATTGCCATTAGGGCTGAAAACTGTCTTATTCAAGCTGGTAAGTTGGCTCCTAGGCCTCCCATGCCCTTGTATCCAAACTTAGAAAATCCAAGCACTAGTCAAGCACCCACTTTGGCTCCTATTCCCACTCCTAGAAATCAAAGTTCAAATGAAACTTCTACTTCATCCTCTAGTGCTTCAAATGAACTCCAAGAGGTCATGAAACAATTGTAAAATTTGGGAAATGAGCTGGTTACACTCAAGAGACAGCAAGCTCAAAGTGCTAGACCGTATCAGCCTCAAGCCTCAGTGCTCACTGTGCTAGGCCCCCATACCAACAAAATAGGCCACCAGCTCAGGCTGCAAATCAAAATCAAAGCCAAGTAAGGCCTCCCGCCAATAGACCATTTCAGCCCTATAACCCCAATGTTGCATCTACTTCTAAAGCATTAGTGCCAGTGCAAAACAACATAGCTCAAGAGTATGATTGGTGTTTCCCATGCAATGAACCTCACAACCAATCTATGTGCTTCAATGGTGCTTTGAACCAAGCCTTGATGGTGACAACTACTGGCATAGAGGGTGAAGTGAGTCAAGAAACAAATCAGCAACAAGGGACATCTCAGCAAAACACAGCTCCAAATGATACCGCACTTGTGAATTGGCAAGCTGAGGATTTTTGTGGCATGAATCAAACAATTTCTTAGAGTGTAGTAGCTAACACAAGATCAAAGAAGAGGAATATTGGTGAAGGGCAGTCATTGGCTCCAAGTGATCTACAACCTTCCATCACTCCACAAGGTGTTGGTAAGCAAAATACAGCTCCAAACATGCAAGGACAGCCCAAACCACCTTCTAAACCAACTCAAATGCCAGTTGTTGCTGCCCATGCACAAGAAAGGAATGTGTAGGCTAAAGGAAAACAAAGAGATGTTTCATCCCCATTTAACATCATTGATCAAATGAAGAAGACAAATGTGAATATATCAATGTGGGAATCTTTATCCATCCCAGGCCAAAGAGATCTTCTACAAGCTGCCATGAAGAATTGGTCAACTTCGAACCAGCAGGTCCATATGCAAGAGAAGGTCCTCACAAATGTTGCTCAACCTGAAGGGAATCATGGAGGACAACAAGGTAAAGTTTTGAAACCCTCCATTCTATGTTTCATTAATCATTGGGGATAAACTAGTACACAATTGCATGATTGATTCTGGGGCAAGTAGTTCTGTCATGCCCAAGCAAATAGCTGATCAGCTGGGTCTCCAATATGAAGTCATATCAAAGGGGTAGTGCAATTGGATGGGACAATTAGTAGCAATGGTGGGAGTGATTAAAGGTTTGAATCTTACCTGCATGCATGCCCCAATGTTACCATTTTGCAAGATGTGTCAATGATAGATTTGCCACCACTCTTTGCCCTATGCTTATCAAGGGATTTCACAGCTAGAATTGGAGGCTACTTATCTACTGACTGGTCACACATGTTGTTTAGAACAAGATATGGTACTAAGGTCACAATCAGATCCGAACCAATTGCAAACTTTCACATTGAGCCTCATACTCCAAGCCAAATCAATGCCAACTATTCAGCATTTGATCAAGAAGATTATCCAAGCATAGATGAAGCTGACACCAAAGTTGGAAGCATCCCAGATTTGACTCTTGATGAATGGGCAAGCAAGGTACATGATTTTGATCCCTACCAAGAAGTAGAAGAATTTGAGCTAGGAGTCTATTACATACATGAAGAAAACCAACCTATTCCTAGCATCACCAAACCAAACCATAAGGATGACAATGAGGTATGGCAGTTATTTTTGATGGATCAAGGAGTAGGCAAGGTGCAGGAGGAGGAGCTATGCTTGTTTCACCTCAAGGCATCAAATATTATTCATCTTTCCATTTCCAGTTTTCCTGTTCAAACAACACAGCTGAATATGAGGCCTTGATTCATGGACTTCATTGGGCCAGGAAAAAGGGCATAAAGAACTTGCAGGTGTTTGGAGATAGTGAGCTAATCATCAACCAAGTCAGGGGACAACATGCTACAAAGAATGACCTACTGAAGAACTACAAGAACAGGGTATGGGACCTCGTTGAGGATTTTGAAGCTTTCAACATCGTGTCCATACCTAGGAAGAAAAATGAAGCCGCAGATAGGCTCGCAGTAGTTGGAGCAACGTTTGATGTGGTTGACAACATCAAAAGGGAAAAACACAACCACATATCCATGTGATTGTGAGGCCAAGCAGTTCCAGATAATAACACAAGTTGGCAGGTGTTTGAGAATGATCAACAGATCGTCAATTTTTACAAGAAGAGGCTGAATTCTCAGCTAGGAATCAAGACAGACTAGAGCAAAGAAGATGGGGATCAAGTAGTGCAATGCATGACAAACAAGCTTCCCAAGGGTTTAGTAACATTGGAGTCTATCTTCAACCCTAATGACCAGTTCCGTAAGGAAAAGGCTAACATACAAGTCAAGAGAGAAGATTCAGAGCCAATTCCGGTTGGGGAAGGCAAAACACTTCAAATTGGTAAAGTGGCCACCTGAAAGCAGAGAAATCAGATTTCATACAACTTTGCCAAGAATTTCCAGATGTCTTCGCTTGGAGCTATGAAGACTTGAGAGGATTCAATCCAAAGTTGGCACAACATACCATAGAATTGGATCTAGATGCTAAGCCCATCGTGCAGTAAGCAGACCACCAACCCTCACATTGAGCCTCTAATGAAGAAAGAGTTAAACAAGCTAATAGAGGCAAGCATTATATTCCGATCAAGCACTCAAGCTGGGTTGCAAACTTGGTTCTAGTTAGGAAGAAGAGCGGAGAAATCAGGTTGTGTGTGGACTTCCGAGACCTCAACAGGCATCTCTCAAAGACCATTACCCACTTCCTTCAATGGAACAAATATTGCAAGTAGTATCCGGTTCAGAGAGATTCTCTCTCCTAGATGGCTACTCATGGTATAATCAGTAATGGTGAAAGAAGATGACCATTTCAAGATGGCTTTCACCACCAAATGGGGCACCTATGCCTACAAGAAGATGCCATTTGGGCTATCAAATGTCTGGAGCCACTTTCCAAAGGGCAATGGATATGGCATTCAAGGGGTTGATCAATAAAATAGTTCTGATATATCTTGATGACATCACTGTATTCTCCAAAATGCAAAGTGGATCACCTCTTTCATTTGAGGCAAGTATTTCATAGGTGTAGAAGATTTGGGGTATCATTAAATCCCAAAAATGCATATTCTTGGCTCATGAAGGAAAACTTCTAGGCCATATTGTTTCAAAGGAGGGATTGACGATTGACCTAGAAAGAGTTGAAGCAATTCGAGCGTTGCCATTGCCAAGTCATAAGAAGGCTCTTCAAAGCTTCTTGGGAAGGATCAATTTTGTCCGCAGGTTTGTTCCAAACTTTACAGCTCTCGTAAAGCCAATAACGCTGATGTTGAAAAAGAGCATGACATTTAAGTGGACATCTGAAGGCAAGGCAAGTTTTGAGGCAATAAAAGAGGCTATATCTCAAGCTCCGACTCTCGTCAATCCAGACTTCTCCAAGGACTTCATGCTATATGCCTTCGGTGGTGGAGACACAATTTCTGCAATCTTGGTACAACAAAACAAAGAAGGATTAGAACAACCAGTTGCTTTCTTCAGTCAAGGCTTAGAGGAATACGAAACAAGGTACTCTTTCATTGAAAAGCATGTCCTTATAGTGATAGGAGCTTAAAGAAATTCAAGCACCTAGTCTCAAACAACAAGATCCAATTGTTGGTCTCTCATGGGAGTCAAGGACTTCCTTCTAAACAAGGATCTGAATGAGAAACGTGCAGGATGGATCACTCGTGTCATGGAATATGACATCGAAATTAAGGTCACTAAGCTAGTACGTGGAAAAGGACTATGTGAACAACTAGCTTTGAGTCAGCAAGTTGAAGTAGGTGATGAAAAGAGACTGCTTTGGTACTACAAGATGGTCAAGAACAAGAAAATGATGATGTGCCCACTCCTTGTTGGACTCATAATATGATACACTTCCTACAAGCAGGCCTATGCCCTCTATAAATGAGCAAAGAAAAAAGGAGATACTTTAGATTACAAGCCATTCCATATGTGCTTGTTGATGGTGTTTTGTTTAAAAAGACATCAATGGAGTTCTATTGAGGTGCATGGGACAGTCAAATTGAGAGGGTGTTATGAGATTTTCACGATGGAGATTCTGAGGACATTTCACCCCATGAGTAATAAAGCTCTCAAGATAATGAAGGTAGGGTATTATTGGCCCACAGTGTTCAATGATGCTATACATGGATAAGAAAGTGCAAGAAATGTGCACTCTTCACGGGGAAAAGAAAGACTAGCAAGCACTTCCATGCACCCAATTTTGGTTGACCAACCATTTATGCAATGGGGATTGGACTTCATCTGTCGGGGTCATCAATCCAAACTCAAGCCAAGGCCACAAGTGGATTCTCATGGCAATGGACTATTTCACCAAGTGGACCGAAGCAATATCGATCAAAGAAGCAAATGAGTCTAACATACTAGACTTTTATGAAGGAATAGTGACAAGGTTTGGTGTGCCGCCACTATCATATCCCATAAATGCATTGGCATTCATAGGTTCCAAGATTACAGAATGGGCTATCAAGAATGGAATCTATTTGAGCACCTCTTCAAATTATTACCCGCAGGGTAATGGACAGGCAGAGTCCACGAACAAGAATTTGCTAAGAATCATCAGAAGGACTCTGGATGAAAACCAAAGGACATGGCATACCAAGCTAAAATCAGCATTATGGGATGACAGATAACACCAAAGAGGTCTACAGGTAATTCTCCCTACAAGTTGGTCTATGGGAAAGAGGCAATATTGCCTATATCATTAGAATTGCCAAAGCATTGGAGCTCATGAAGCAGTTGGAGTTATCTGAGTTCAAACCAATGGAGGCCAGGTATGCAGAGTTGATGGAATTGGAAGAAATAAGAGAACATGCAGTTCAGACGATTGAAAAGGATCAGCCTTAGTAAAAAGATGGTTTGATAAGAAGGCAAGAGCAAGGACCTTCCAGGAAGGGGACCTAGTTCTAAAATGGGATGCAGATCGGGAAAAACCAGGAAGGCATTCCAAGTTTGATGCCATTTGGAGTGGCCCCTACATGGTCACAGGATGTAAAAGTAGTAATGCCTTCCAATTGTCTACATTGGATGGAGAAGAACTCCCGATTTCCTAGTTAACTAATCTATCTTAAACATTGCTACTAAAAGGAAAAGGTTTACCCTTGTAAATATTAGCCTAGATTTCAATTCCTCTAAGTGCGTATGCACATTGTCTTGTTGTAGTTAGGTTTCAATTTCCCTAAGTGCTTTGGCACAGGTTTTGTTTCTCTCAGGTTGAATTTCTACAGTTCAGCATGCTCTCGAGAGAAGGAGTTGCGGTATCATGGCTCGTGGATCGAGATCAAGTTGGTTTCAGGTTATTGCTTATGACTCCATGCCCAATGGATTGCTAAAAGGCCACTGATCTTCTACCTAGCAGTAAGGTGATCCCGTTGAGTCACCAAATTGTTGTATATATATTTCCCCCCCTCGAGATATAGATATAACAAAAAGAATGAAAAGGGAAAATTGAGCCCAATATTTATGCGCCAAGGCCAGTAAAGTAAAGGTGCACACTGACAAATGTATGTCGACAAGGGAAAATTTGCGCCAAGGCAGGGAAAAAGGCGCACGCCATAAGGTGTCGACATGAAAGAAATTCGTGCCTTGGCGTAGGTAAAAGGCGCACAAACACGGAATGTCGACACAAGGGAAAAATCGTGCCTTGGGCGCAGTAAAGAGCACAAGACACGGAATGTCGACATGGGAAAATTCACGCGCCAAGGGGTAGGTAAAAGGCGCACGACATAAGGTGTCGACACAAAAATGGATGCGCCTGGGCAGTAAGTAAAGGGCACGCACAAAGAATGTCGACATGAAAATTTGCGCCTGGCGCAGTAAAGGGTGCACAAAGAAATGTCGACATGGAAAATTCGCGCCCTGCAGGCGTAGGTAAAGGTGCGCACGTCAAGGTGTCGACATGAAGAAAATGTGCGTCAAGGCGCAGTAAAAAGGATGTCGACACAAAATATGGATGGCCTAAGGGCGCACTTAAAGGATGTTGACACAAAATGGATCAAGCGCTGACATGGCGCACTTAAAGGGATGTCGACACAAATATGGATGTGCCTATGGTGCACTTAAAGGGATGTCGACACAAAAAATGGATGCGCCAAGGCACTCTTAAAACACAACAAAGATGTCGACACAAATATGGATGCCTGGCGCACTTAAAGGATATCGACACAAATATGGGCGCTTTACATGGCGCACTTAAAGGATGTCGACACAAATATGGATGCATGGCGCACATAAAGGATGTACACAAATATGGATGCACCTATGGCACACTTAAGGGATGTCGACATAAGGATGGATGTGCCATGGCGCACTTTCAGAGGCGCAACATTTTGAGCGCTGACAGGAAGCAGACCCTGACCCAGATATTCAGATGGCCATAACTTTTCACAGGGAGCTCGGATTCATGCAAGGTTGGACTTTTCGGAAAGCTTACGAGGTCCTCTATCCAACTACAACTGGATATCTTTAATTGGGTGAGAAAAAATTCTTAAAAATGAAAAATACAATTCACCACTTTTTGGGTTTTCTAGGTTCTCACCTACCACCATAATGAGATGAATTAAATGCAACCTAGAGGTGGTTGGGGTAGATTTGGATTTCCTCTCTCTTTTCTCTCTCATTCTTCCTATAAATTGTAAGGAGGGGCTTCTTTCTAAAGGTTGGACATTCTTGTTTTTCCCCTCCCTTCTTCTCTTTGGTAGGTGAATTTGTGGAGTTCAAACCTCCCATTTAAAACTGTAATGCAACTTTGCCTCTTGGCATTTTTTAGTGTATTGTATCAATCTTTGGAGCAAATAATGCATGTCTGTGGATGATTCTCAACCCTCTCTCGTGTTCATTTGCATCCTCCCGATCTTTCACCGCAAATATGGCTATCTCTGTGCATGATCTTGCATTACATTTTAATGGTTTGTGTTATTGGCAAGACAGTGTTCTTCATTCCTCTGCATCACCTTGTTAGTTTAGGTTTATTTTTATGCATCTTCTTACCCCGTCTCCTGGCAAGTTAGATTAGGTTTTGAGTAAACCTCTACATTTTTATGTGTGCATCTCGAACAGAGGAATAGGAACCGGCCTTCATCCAGAGAGATTTTCCGATTTCGCAAGGTCCCACACTTGGGAAAATCTCCATGTTATGCAATCGCACTTGAGAGTCTCAACCCATTTTTTTTTTCTCTTGATTGGTTGTGTATGATTTTGTCTCTGGATTCGTGCATGCTAAAGATGGGAGTTAAAAAGGATGGACACTGTTGGTTGTTCTTTTTTTTTCTACCTTGTTTTTGGGTGGTGGTTTGCTTCTCCAAGGATTGAATTGGGTGTGTATGCTAGCAAGGGTGATATGTGCGAGTTGTTTTATTGTTAGCCCTCCCGAGCATACCTTGCAGGTTGTTGTTTTTTCCATGAGACCACATATCTTTGAGGCATTTTGTCAACATTTTTTCTTGTCTCATGGATGCTTCCAAACCTTGCATATATGGGTTTTGAAGCACATGCTTCTATCTCTGATAAAAATCTGATTTCCATTGTTCTTCGATGGAAGTACTTTCTCTACTCTAACCATCCCATTTTGACACAGGATGGGAGTATGTTTGCAAGGTTGTGGAGTCTAGCCTTTCTCCTATCATTTGGTTTTGTTTTGGAGTTCCTGGGATTTTCCTTTAAACCCATTTTGTGTCTCTACTGCAAATCACTGCGCATCAGTGAGACCACATCTCTTCGGGAAGATGCGGCTCATGGTTTTGGAGCTCCTTGCCTATGCCAACATGGGAGTGAGTAGTGTTTCAGCACCAACATGTATGTGGATGGAGATTCGACCTAAGGATCGATGTTTCAAACCTAAAAGTGGCTTCGGTGACTTGTAGAAGTTGGAGAAATAAGAAAGATAAACCTACCATTGCTATAATTGCTAAAATTTAAAAATATCATGAAATAGAACCTTCTTTTCCCCAAATTTTTTGTCTCTATTGCTTTTGTTGTGGGTTTGGATGCCTTGCTATTAAATCTCTCCATTCCCCTTGAAATCTGCTTGTGTTAGCAATAATAGTTTCTAGTGTAATATTATACAACATAGATTTATTTCCTCCTACGCTGGATATTGTGTTTTCATGAATCGTAAACAACCTTCTACCATTTTTTTGCATTCCTTTTATTGAGTAACAAGGTTATTAAGTTTTTATAGCTAGTAAATGTTGTGGTGAAAGCAAGCCTGCTATTATAACTATAAACCTCTTGCTCTTCATATGAGCTTACTATTTTAGATTTGATTTTCTTAGAGTATGTTGAGCACAGTTCACATGGGTTATGAAAACTTTACTTTAGCGGACAACCACTAGATTGAACCCAATCCGGGTTGGGAGAGACTTTAGTTTTGGGACATGTAATCATCACTCTAGGTTATGGAAATAAATCACGTAATGTCATTGATTCCTTATTGTGGCCAACTGGAGTGGTGAGATGTCGTGGTCCATTTGGACCTCCATATTCTCTTTATTGGACTAAGTAAGTGGTCCCTTCGATATTCATCCATCCCACAAGTTTACAAAACTTTATGTGTGGTTTACTTGATGGTTAGATTTATGCTTGGAGGAGTATCTTGGCTAAGGTATCTCGATTACTAGTTAGTTTTGCACCTTGATTATTCTTGCATAATTGATTATGATACTAGACATTTACCCAATTTCCGATGATCATCAGCATGGGTCCAAGACACTTAAGTTTTTCCTTAAGGGGGAAATTTGACTATTCCTTATGAAGCTTCAACCGTAATGAAAATTTTTTCACCGAGATTTGAAGTTACATGTGTGTATTTATGGATAGTACTCTTTTATTGTTATGGATAGAACTACTCTTGGCTTGATTTAAATTCATGATGAATCTTGGTGGTATATATAATGGTGCATCTAGCTGATTTTATTGACATTTGGATGACGTATGTATGTTGATATCTTGTTGACTTATGATAGAATTGTTAAGATCATTAGGGACATTTGGAGGTATTTTTATTTTATAGATACGTTGTTGAATTATGACTAAAGTTGTTGTTAAGATAATGGCATATGGTGATACATGTAAATGCAATTTTATTTTTAGAATGGTTTGAATATGTTAATGAGGGGTACTTTAAAAGAACTTGTGATGAAAAGGGTAATCCACTTTGTTTTAAACTGAAACTATAGACTTATTGAGGAGGTTTGGAAATCCATAGTGTTATAAAACTTGGATTGATGTTTAAAATGTTAACTTGTATGACGGAACTCTCTTTTACTCTCGCTTGTTGTTACTAGCCTATAAGGGCGAAGTGGCCTCTTCTTGAATGATTGTGAAATTCCTTGGAGTCAATGGCCGAAACTAGTATTTATTTTCCTTCCCTTTTAAACAATGTTGAGTGGTGGTCATGTATTAGATTTCAATCATATAATCTATATGATTACATGATTGAAATTTTAATACAAGCGAATTTGTGTGATAAACCTTTGAATCTGTGGTTCCTCTTGGATTAATTGTTCAATTTTGTCATTTTAGAAATTTAGTATCGTAGCCTATGCTTTTGGTACCTTTTGATGATTTTAGATTGTTGGTTTGAATATCAGTTCTCAATATTATAACCTAATTGTTTATTCGATGGAAACCCCATTACACTAGACTGTTTGTTTCTAACTTTCAGCTAATGGTCCCTTCTCAAATGATTGTTAAAATTTCATTGCTTTTGAGACAATGTTCATAACTGAAGTATAAGACTTTCTTCTTAGATTGGCATGGTGGAAATTTTATTATAACTTAAGGATTTGTTAGTATTTAGAGCTTCGATCCAATTCTTGGAATAGAATGTTTCCTTTCTTGATATTGTTAGATAGTAGCTTATTGTTGCTATGTGTAGTCTTATCTTACTTAGTTCTCACAAAATTACTCAGGTTATTAATTGTTGCAGCTTATACGAGTAGATGAGGGAAAGACTTGTAGAATATTGCATCAGTTCTGGTTATGAAGTTCTTTTGTACGAATGATTTTTTTTGTGTTGTAAAACTATGGAATGGGTCTGTGGAAATTTTATAAGATGGTGAGTTCCTTAGTATGTGTTGTGGAGTAATGTTGTCTTTAGTATTGAAACCTTGGCTTGGTTTTTTATCATGGAAAAATATAAAATTGGATCACCGCATTGTTATGAGTGGTTTTAATGGATTATAGAAATTCTAGGAAGAGTATAATGTTCCTTGACCAATGTTGTTACTCTGTTGTGCCCTAGTCTTAGTTCCATATAATGTTTTTGTCCCTTTGGGTTGTGTGTCATGTAGGAAAGAATTGATGTCACCATGTATAGTTTTCACAAAATAATAATGGTAAAATTTTCTCTTGAGATAAAATGTTGTGTTGTAAACACTTCTAGGACATAGTAACAATATAATTCTAAGAATAATAAAATGGTTGGATGAGCCTTATAAAAGTTATATATATATATATATATATATATATATATATATATATGAATAAATTAATGTAGTTGTGATCTACTTGATAACTTTTGAGCCCTTAAGTGATCAAAGAGGAAACTATCTTTTGTAATAAAAAAAAGATATACCTTGTTTTTCCCCAAGCTAAACAAATCAACATTACCCTTTTTGTGGTGAGTCATTAAATGATCTTAAGGTGAAATCAATTATTAGATTTTGGAAGATAATAAAGTCATAATAAGTAGGAGGAAAATTATTAGGAACCATTCAATCTCTCTCACCCGTTGAAAACTTAATGTATTTATTTTCGTCAAACTTGTCAAGTGAAGCCTAAGTGAAACCTTTAATCATCCTGGATAAATTCTTAGCCCCAATAAAATCTTTTTGATAAATAATATATTTTAAAGATGAATCCAATCCGATCTTCTTCCTCTAATGTCTTCCAAAGTTCTTTGTAATCTTCTTCTTAATATTTGTTAAACGTTGATCCTTGCACAAGGATATTATAGTGCCAAAACTAAACTGGACTTTCCCTTCAATGGAGCTTGCACTCTTCACCTTGTGAAATGGAGGTAGGGAACAAGATTCAGTAGCTTGAGGATGAATAAGTAACCTTGTGAGAAATGGAAAATGTTCTTTTTATCAAACAAATTAAGTAAGTTATTGACATATTATAGATGATCCTCTTTTGAAAACTTGATCTTAAGATAATTAGTCAATAGTATAAAAGAAAGAAGTTCATCTTTGCAAAAATAATTATGTGAATCAAAACATGAATCTTCTAGATCGTAAAGTCAAGTTTGAAATAAATTTTTGTAAATACATAACCTTAAAATATTTTACACCGTGGGATGTCCTTAACTGTAACTATGTATTGTGTTTGGATTATTACATTGTGCCTTGTCGAGAGAATAGTGAATTGTTCGTGATGGGTGTGGTATGATTCCTTGTTGCCTATGTGGTCAATGTTTTTCCCAACCTATCGTGAGTAGTTGTGGCCCATTGTGATCTCTTGTGGTGTCGTTTAGACTTCAAAAAAATTTACCTAACCTTTCCCATGTCTTTGTGTGTGTGTTTTTATGGGCGTTACACTTGGTATCAGAGTAGAGGTTCATGCTCTCAAACCTCTGGGAGATTAGAGTGGTGATGATGTTGCATGGTGGTGGTGGCGGTGATTAGAAGAGTAATGTGATTTAAGTATGATGTGAACTATGTCGTAATTGTTATATTGTGAGCACACATGTTGTGTATGTCACTTAGTGCATGACTATTGGCATGTTGATGTGTTGGAGATGAGAGTATTCTTTCTCCTTTTCATGAATTCAATAATAATTTGAGTGTGAAACATTGTCTGTTGTGTGTGTGAAAGGAATGTGATTGTTGATTTCAGATTTTTGGATCCTTTTGGCATTTGTGATGTGTGGGTGTCTTTGAGGTGTTGTATGACAAGATTGGTGTATAGTAAACTAGACTTCATAATGATGTCATTATCATTTGTATAGAAATGTGTGTGTCCCCATGTTATATGGAAGTTAATTGTATGTTGTAATTTTGATCGTCATAATTATAATTCATTTAACATGTAATGATATATGTCATGATTTAGGGACATATGGTGAGTATATGATCCCTATCGTATAGTGATTGCACTTTGGGTGTAGCATGTGGTGATGTGGTGTGTTGTAAACCATGAATGTAATGTATGTGATATACCCTGTATCGGTACCATGTGTAAGACGCTATGGTTAATGTGTGTGAACCACCATTGTGTTAGTGATGTAGTTGTGTGTTATGTTGTGAACCTTACACTAACCGATCCTAAGGGAAATCGGTAAAAGTGTATGTTTGGAGTGAGGAAATGTGTACCATGGGCCAATAACTTGAGCTAACCTTAGGCTCAGTAGATGACGACTGTGCTCCTCTTTCTCTCTCTCCTTGTGGTTGTTGTATGGATGCAACCTAAGTGTAGCTATGATTGTGTTTATCCTTGTCGAAGTGGTGGTGGGATGATTCAAATAGAGATGATGACAGTTGTACTATTGATATGTTATTTTACGAGTTGAGGCTTGATGTTCCAAGTGCCAAGCAACTCATTGAGTACCCCCTTGGTGGCCAGATAAGGCCACATAGTCATCATAATGTGTTATTCTTATATATGTATTTTATTTGTAAATTGAAATTTTTATTTTATTTTTGCAAGGACCACCGAGTTTTTTTATTGTCATGTTTATATTTTGGGCATTTCCTTGGTTTGTGGTACTAACATGGGGATTTTTGCACTAACTTTGGCTATTTGGTCATTTATTTTTCTTAGATTTGGATCTTCTTTTAAATTTTAAAATTTTACCGCCTTTCCCAATGCTTGCACTTTGCCACTTGGCATTTGAATCCTATTTCTATGTTGGCTCTATGGTTTTGATGTGTGGAATAGGGTCATGGGATGCACCATGGAATGGTTGGACCTATGGACCCATTTCGTTGTATGGGGTATGCCCTAAGGAGTTAGAGATAACTAGCGGATTGTCAAACCACGAGTTATTATGTCACCGAGGTTAGGGGTGTTTGACTCTATGTGCTTAGGGCATAGGGAAACCAACCTATTTGGGAAGCGAAAAGGAAAATTTATTATTTATTACAACTTAAGGTAGGCATAAGATATTGAGGGAGGCATAAGAGATTTTTGTGTGTTTGATTGATGCTTTGGGAGATATGTTGAGTTGTTTTGTGATGCTTTAGGAGTAGTTTTATGATATATGTGTTACTCATGTTAGTTGGATATGGCATTGATTCCCTTGTTGACACTATGTACCTATAGCTATTGTTCGAGTTATGTGAAATCGTCATCTATGGAATTTGTTACAATTTTTGGTTGTTGTAGTACACTTTTATTTGAGTATTATATATCAGTTATAGATGTATGACAAATACTATGTTATGTGGACCGTGCCTATTCTCTTCCATAATTTGGTTAAGCTCTTGTGTTGTGGTACCATCATGAAAATATGTAAAATTGTGCTTGTGAATCCTTAGTGTTGTGTATGACCTTGGTAGGGTGTTGTGATAGCTAGTTCATGTTGGGCACCCATAAGAATGAATAAACTAAAACTCTACAACAATGAAATTTCAAACAACTTAAATTAGGAATAATTTAAACAGAAAAGACTAATGAAATAATGAATAAGAGGGAACTGACAATCTTCACAGAACTTTGAAAGTTAAAATTCTTCCAAAATGTTTCTAAGGCTACTCCATGGTCATGCTTTAACGATTGAAATTTTAACCATAGGTGTACTTTCATCTTTATCTGTTCCTTGATGCTTACCACCTTTCCTTCCTTCAGTGTTATGTCACATCGAGGACAATGCTTTCTTAAGGGGAGGAGAATGTAACACCCCATTCTATGTTTACCCTAGTTCTTGCTTGATCACCCTATTGCTAAGTGTGGAATGGTTGTGTGTGCTCCCATTGACCATTAGTTGACTTCGACCTTGTCACAGTGAAGGAATAACATCCTTCCTCTCTGTATTTCCTTCTCGTGTCGTTGTCGATGCCTCTAGTCATGGGCCTTCGTAGTGTCCTTTACAATTACCCTATTAAAGGCAAATCATGTTCTCTAATCCATGGAGGTGGCTTGATTGGCGGTTTGGTGTTGTTAGGGAATGTCCGGTTAAAAGCAATATTGAATTAATAATAATTCTTAGGAATTTTTATCTTTGGTTATTAATATTAATTGTCGATCTTGGTATCGGTTATTACTAATATGGTTAATAGTTTCTTTAAGCCACAATAATAAATAATAATAATAATAATGATAATTTTATTATTTTTAATCACCATTGGTGATTATTTAATTGTTTTATTATTGATAGTTATCGATATCATTATTAATTATTGTTAATATATTTTATTTTTTTGTTGGTCACTCCTCGGATCGAGCCTCAATTCACGTAAAAGAGGAGGAGCTTGTTTTTGGTAGCGCCATTGTTTAGGAAGTGGTATTCATATTTAGTATTTAATGGAAGACATCAACCTCTAGTTTCACCCACCGACCTTCCATTCTTTATGGAAAATTTATCCTTCTTGTTTGGCGTGGAGGAGAAGCTTATCCTTGTTGGCGGGTGGGAGTGGTTGAGCTCCTGCCAGTTTAGTTTAATGCAATTAAATTTTCTCCTCTCTATATACCTTTCCCCTACTTTGGGTTGTCTTCTCTTTAGTTGTGCATATACTTTTGGCTCTAGATGTTTGCATCTTTGCGATGGGAGCCGAGAAGGTTGGACACTGTTGGTTGTTATTTTATTGTCTTCCTTGTTTTAGGTGGTGGTTTGCTATGTTGGTGCTCAATTTAATCTCACCCTATTTGCTCAAAATTTCCCGATTCGTAAGGTTTGAAGTATTTTTTGTCTCCCTGTATGGATGCGTGAAACTCTTTGCCTTCACCAGGATGTCATTTTCATTCCTTTCCTTTGGTCGTGGATCATGTTGAGCTAGGTATTGTTTACAGTTTCTCTATCCATGAGAAAAAAATTTGTAATTTGGGCATGAATTTGGGGTTTCCCCTTCCTTCTATTTTTCACAGTCATGTTTTCCTATCAAATTTTGTCCCAACATCTATGGAAATGTGATCCTTTCTACGAATGGATGCGGCCCTGATGGGTCTTTTTGGGGAAACTTGTCACTTTTATCACATTTGTAAAAATGCCAAATTGGCCACGCGACCTCGATAGTATCTAATTGGCTATTCAAAAATTATGAAGCGGTAAGGAAAGATTCTTACTTTGACCCCAAAGATGGACACATGGCCGGTTTTCAATTTAAAAGGGTGGAGGAGGTCACTTTAGAGAATTTTGTAGATTTTTACCTTTTGGTGAAAAGGAGCAAAGTTATAAATTGATTGGAAACTCTGCAGGGACAGATTAATGTCACATGTTTGAGTCAGAATTTGAAAAGTCAAAGTGGGGAGGCGTGTCGACAAAACACTTTGGATTTTTTAAGCTCTGTTTTCAAATGAAGTAAAAATATAAAAGTAAGTTGCGACTCCGCTAGGGCCCACATCAAAAGTTGGAAGCGAAGAGGTGGTTCGCAGAGCATTTTGAAGATTTTTGACCCGCTTCAACTCAAATATTTTCCATGTGGAGGGCCTGCACTCATTTGAGGATTCACCTCTCGGTTTGACCTTTAGAGTTGCACCAAGGAGACATGTGGAGGTTTCGCTAGCTCTGCCCATGCTCGACTTTTCAACTGGGTGATGCAACTTTGTCGAGAAAATGGACATGTGGAGGGGCACTTATTTGGGTATCGCCTCTAGGTCGTACCTTTACAGTTGAGCCAAGGAGACACATGGAGGCTTCCGTTGGCTCCTCTCTATACTCAAACTTCTCAAAGAAACTTTCTAAGGCATGGGACATGTGGAGGGCCCGTGCCTATTTGGGGACCTACCCACACAATTACTTTTGAAAGAGAACCAAAGGGACACATGGAAGATTCTTTTGGCCCTGCCTATACTTAGACTTTTCAACGACCGCCAGAAACTTTCTCGGACCCTAGGCACGTGGAACCTTTCACTGGTCCTTAAACTCTTTTAACAACTTTTCTGGGATGAGACACGTGATGGGCTGTGCTTGTTTAGGGTCTTTGATTTTGGGCACCATATCAAAAGTACACCGAAGAGACATGTGGAGGCTTCTGTTGGCTCCTCTTTATACTAAGACTTTTTCAAAGGCCAAGGAAATTTTATTGGGCCTAGGGCACGTGGAGAGCCTGCGCTCATTTGAGGTCCCACCTCTAAACTTCATCTTTGAAGTTTCATCAAACAGAACACATGGAAGCTTCCACTGGGCCTTCCCATACTCTAAATTTTCAACAATCGGTGCAACTCTCTATGGTTCTGAACATGTGGAGGGCCCGCGCTCATTTGGGAACCTACCTCTGGATTTCACCATTGCATTTGTGCAAAGAAGACACGTAGAGGTTTCTAATGGCTCCTATTTGCACTGGACAACTCGGACTCACGGCGCACGAATGCGGGTATTCATGCGAGGGCACTCATTTCTTAAGGTGTATTCTGAGGGTGAAAAGGATTGCTTTTCAGATCCGGCCATATGGAGCCACCGAAAATTATTAAAACGGGATTTCGCACGAAAAAATAAAAGAATGTTTAAGAAGTCTATAAAAATTATGATATGGAATCCTAGTCATAGTTTATGGTCTAAGAAACATGATCGGTTCATGATTTATCCACATGGAAGCTTTGGGTGTAAATTTGTTAAACATCACTTTCGGAACAAACTTGTAGCAAATAAAGGATTACTCAAATATTTTCTTTTGGGGGTGATAATTTGGGATGAGTGAGAAAGTAAAATGTATAAATGCAATGAGAATACTCTTACAAAAGGTGGGGTGTTAAATTTTCTGAGAAATTTTGAGAGAAATTATTTTTCGAGAGGCTATCTGAGAGACCAGTTCATTTTCCTGTGTCTTTGGATTCAATCACGTCAAGGTGATTGTAAGTGTATAACCATTAACAAGATCTGACTTTTTTTGAGGAAAGTTTCCCACTTTGATGAATCTAATGAACCTTGAATGAATCTATGTTGATCATGTGCATTATTATGTCTTCTTTTCTTTTAGAATGTTTTCAAATAGTTTTTCTTGTTCCTATTGCAATCTTATGTTAAAATCTCTCTGAGTCATACAAGATATCATTTGTGTGTTAGTATTGTGGCATTTTCAATTTCATTATGAGAAGATCCTTCATCTGGTAATAAAATAAAAAATTTAAAATCACTTTGCTCTCACTATGTTGATAAAGATTGTTTGTAAGCCTATGAGTGTATCTTAGGCATGACGAACTAGGGATTTCTAGCATTTAATTGAGTCTTTAGCATGAGCCTTTGTGTTGAATTCTCGAAGAGTGTGTGAAACCGTGCATCTCTGGGCCTCCACTGATGCACACCTTCTAGTTGAAGGAATATCTTGGCTATTCTGAAGCATTCTATCTGTGATTTTTCCAATTTTTGTAAAAGCTCTCAAAGATCTAGTATAATCCACTTTATCTTGCTTAACTTCCCACCAAAAAAATTATCAAACTATGAATCCTACATGAACTACCCCTGTTTGTACTGTGTATCCACAAATGAACAAATTCCAGTGCCAAAGTATGCAGGGACAATCAGGATTCAATTATTGTCTTTAGTAACCTGAACCTTTGTCCAAGAAACATCTCCACTCTCTAGTGTGACAACTCGTGAGAGTTAGATTGTGTTGTATTGATCATATTTCCTCAAGGTTATCATTAATTATACAAAGAAGGATCTCTCGATGTCCTTCACCGACACGGGTTACAAAACGGGTCCTCTCACCTTGGTTGAAGGAAAAGCCTAAAGTAGTGGGGGTAGATCAAACCCTCAGCAAGGTGCTATCCACTTCTCCAATGCCCGAGTGAAAAAGAGCCAAATAAATCTCATCCCCAGCTATAAAATGACTCATATCATGGTCTGTCTGTCTCTAAGCATCCTGCCAGTTTTGTGATGCTACTCGGCCCTCGCGGGAGAATCAATTTGGATACCAACATGTTACACCAAGGATTGGATTGGCTTTGTATGCTAGCAAGGGCGAACTGTGCATGCCATTTTATTGCTTTGGCCCTCGTGGGCATACCCTGCGATCATGGTTTTTTCCATGAGACCGCATCTCTTTGAGGAATTTTGTAAAATGTTTTTCCTACCTCGTGGATGCTTCCACACCTTGCATATATGGGTTTTGAAGCACATTCTTCTATCTCTGACAAATATCTAATTTCCATTGTGCTTCGATGGATGTACCTTCCTTACTCTAACCATCCCATTTTGACGTAGGCTGGGAGTATGTTTGCAAGGTTGTGGATTCGGAATTTCTCCTATGATTGTGTTTTGTTTTGGAGGTCCTGGGATCTTCCTTTAAACCCATTTTGTGTCTCTACTACAAATCATTGCAGTCCTTTGAGACCACAGTCCCTTCGGGAAGATGTAGCTCATGGTTTTGGAGCTCCCTGCCTTTGCCAATGTGGGAGTGAGTAGTGTTTCAGTGCCATCATGTATGTGGATGGAAATTTGACCTGAGGAGTGATGTTGCAGACATGAGGTGGCTTTGGTAACTTGTAAAAGTTGGAGAAATAGGCAAGATAAACCTACAATTTCTACAATTGCTAAAATTTAAAAATATCATGAAATAGAACCTTCTTTTCCTAAATTTTTCTGTCTTTATTACTTTTTTTGTGCGTTTAGATGCCTTTCTATTAAATCTCCCCATTCCTCTTGAAATCTTGCTTTTGTTAGCAATAATAGTTGTCAGTGTAATATTGTACAACATAGATTTATTTCCTCCTACACTGGTTGTTGCATTTTCACGCATCAGTAAACAACCTTCTACCATTTTTATTTTCATTCCTTTGACTGAGTAACAAGGTTATTAAGTTGTTTATAGCTAGTAAATGTTGTGGTGAAAGCAATCCTATTGTAACTATAAACCTCTTGCTCTTCATATGAGCTTACTATTTTAGATTTTATTTTCTTCGGTATGTTGAGCACAGTTCACATGGGTTATGACAACTTTACTTTAGCAGAAAACCACTAGATTGAACCTGATCCGGGTTGGGAGAGACTTTAGTTTTTGTACATGTAATCATCCCTTTGGGTTATGGCAACAAATCACGTAATATCAGTTGATTCCTTATTGTCGGCCAATCTAAAGTGGTGAGTTGTCAAGGTCCGTTGGACATCCATGTTCTCCTTTCTTGGACTAAGTAAGTGGTCCCTTTGATATTCATCCATCCCACAAGTTTACAAAACTTTATGTGTGGTTGACTTCATGGTTAGATTTATGCTTGGAGGGAGTATCTTGGCTAAGGTACCGGATTACTAGTTATTTTACACCTTAATTATTCCTTCATAATTGTTTATGATACTAGACATTTACCCAATTACCTGATGATCATCGGCATGGGTCCAAGACGCTTAAGTTGTTCCTTAAGCGGAAATTTGACCATTCCTTATGAACCTTGAACCACAATGCAAATTTTGTCTTTGAGATTTGAAGTTACATGTGTGTATTTATGGATAGTACTCTTTTTTATTGTCAGAACTACCTTGGCTTAATTTTAATTCATGATGACTCTTGGTGGTATATATAATGGTGTATCTAGCTGATTTTATTGACATTTGGATGACGTATGTATGTTGATATCTTATTGACTTATGATAGAACTATTAAGATCATTAGGGACATTTGGAGGTATTTTTATTTTATAGATACATTTATGAATTATGACTTAAGTTGTTGTTAAGATAATGGCATATGGTGATACATGTAATGCTTGCTTCTTTTTAGAATGGTTTCAATATGTTAACTAGGGGTACTTTAAAAGAACTTGTGATGGAAAGGGGTAATCCACTTTGTTTTAAACCAAAACTATAGACTTATTGAGGAGGTTTGGAAATCCATAGTGTTATAAAACTTGGATTGATGTTTAAAATGTTAACTTGTATGACGGAACTATTTTTACTCTCATTTTTGTTACTAGCCTATAAGGGCAGTGGCCTCTTCTTGAATGATTGTGAAATTCCTTGGAGTCAATGGCCAAAACTAGTATTTATTTTCCTTCCATTTTAGACAATGTTGAGTGGTGGTCATGTATTATATTTCAATCATATAATCTATATGATTACACGATTGAAATTTTAATACACTCGACTTTTTGTGTTTAACCTTTGAATTTCATCATTCCTCTTGGATTAATTGTTCAATTTTTCCATTTTACAAATTTAGTATCGTAGCTTTGATGATTTTGGTACCTTTTGATGATTTTAGATTGTTGGTTTGATTATCATTTCTCAATGTATAACCTAATTTTTTATTTTATGGAAATTGCATTACATGAGACTATTTGTTTCTAACTTTCAAGCCAATGGTGCCTTCTAAAATGATTGTTAAACTTTCGTTGCTTTTGAGATAATGTTCATAACTGAAGTATAAGATTTCCTCTTAGATTGACATGGTGGAAATTTTATTATAACTTAACGAGTTGTTAGTATTTAGAGCTTCGATCCAATTCTTGGAATAGAATGTTTCCTTTCTTGATATTGTTAGCTAATAACTTATTGTTGCTATGTGTAGTCTTATCTTACTTAGTTATCGTGAACTGAATTAGGTTATTAATTTTTGCAGATGGCTTATGTGAGTAGATAGGGAAATACTTTTATAATATTGCATTAGTTTTGGCTATGATTTTTTTTTGTACGAATGCTTTTTTGTGTTGTAAAACTCTAGAAAGGGTCCCATGGAAAATTTAGATTAGGTCGAGTACCTTAGTCTATGTGCTGTGGAGTAATGTTGTCTTAACTATTGAAACCTTAGCTTGTTTTTCTATTGTGGAAATAAAATAAAATTGGACCATCGCATTCTTATGAGTGGTTTTAATGGATTATAGAAATTCTAAGAAGAGTATAGTGTTTCTTGACCAATTTTGTTACTCTCTTGTGGCCTAGTATTAGTTCCATTTAATTTTTTTCCCTTTGGGTTGTGCATCATGTCGAAAGAATCGATGTAACCATGTATAGTTTTCACAAAATAATAATCATAAACTTTCTCTTGAGATAAAATGTTGTGTTGTAAACCCTTCTACGACATAGTAACAATGCAATTCTAAGAATAATAAAATGGTTGAATGAGCCTTATATATAAATATATATATATATATATATATGTATGTATATGTATGTATGTATGTATGTATATGTATGTATGTATGATATGTATACATTGATCTTCTTGATAACTTTTGATCCCTTAAGTGATCAAAGAGGAAACTATCTTTTGTAATAAAAATAGATATACCTTGATTTTCCCTAAGCTAAACAAATCAACATTACCCTTTTTATGGTGAGTCCTTAAATGATCTTAAGGTGAAATCAATGATTATATTTTGGAAGATAATAAGGTCATAATAAGTAGGAGGAAGGCGATTATAAACCATTCAATCTATCTTACCCGTTGAAAATGTAATGTGTTTATTTTCATCAAAATTGTCAAGTGAAGCCTAAGTGAAACCTTTAATCATTCTGGATAAATTCTTAGCCCTAATAAAATCTTGGTTAATAACTAATGAGATCTTAAATATGAATCCAATTCGATCTTCTTCCTCTAACTTATTTCAAAGTTCTTTGTAATCTTCTCTTAATTTTTGTTAAATGTTGATCCTTGCACAAGGAGGTTATAGTGTAGAAACTAAATGGTACTTCCCCTCAATTGGATCTTTCACTCATCACCTTGTGTAATGGAGGTAGGGAAAAAGATTCAATAGCTTGAGGATGAATAAGTAACCTTGTGAGAAATGGAAAATGTTCATTTTTTATCAAAAAAATTAAACAAGTTATTGACATATTATAGATGATCCTATTTTGAAAACTTGATCCTAAGTGAATTAGTTAATAATATAAAAGAAAGAAATTCATCTTTGTAAAAAGAATTGTGTGAATCAAAACATGAATCTTCTAGATTGTAAATTCAAGTTTGAAAGACATTTTTTAAATACATAACCTTAAAAGATTTTACAACATGGGATGTCCTTAACTATAACTGTGTATTGTGGTTAGACTATTACGTTGTGCCTTGTCGAAGAGAATAGTGAATTGTTCGTGATGGGTGTGGTATGATTCCTTGTTTCCTATATGGTCAATGTTTTTCCCAACCTATCGTGAGTAGTTATGGCCCATTGTGATATCTTACGGTGTTGTTTAGAATTCAAAAAAATTACCCAACCTTTCCCATGTCTTCATGTGTGTGTTTTGTGGGTGTTACATTGAGTTAGAAAACCTTGTGTAATTACCTCTATTATTGATCATAAAGGGATAAGAACAAATGAAAGAGGGCTTGGTTAGGTTTTTTTATAAGAATAGTGGAAAAGTAGTTTGAAGGAGACAAGAGATCTAAAGAGCTCTATAAGTATGTATGGAAGATAATGTTATAAATATTTCCATTGAAAATGAATGTTTAAATTCTTATGCTTGACTATTTTATGAAGAAAAATATATTCTTATGTCTTGCATCTTGAGAAAATGGTATAAACAGGTGAATTAGGTATTATTTAAATGATAAGAGTTGTGTTTTAGGAAGGATACCATGAGGTTTTGAAGATTAGTAATGAAACTATGCTTCGAGGATGAATTGATTAAAATCGGGGCATTAGGTAAGTAATATGCACCTTGATTTTTTCTTAATGAATAAAGATATTTTGACAAGATTCAAACTAGTAATATTAAGATTACATAGGGAAAAATGGGAGGTAATGCTAAGAAATCAGTCTTGTGACATTTTTCTATGAATAAGATATTATATTATATTAATAATGATAACATGATATAATATAATTCAAGAAAAAAAGAGGGCGTATGAGAGCACGCCCCAAAACATATCGCAAACTAGGCCAATCCTTGGTAAATCAACAAAATAAATTCTAAAATGCCAAATTTATGTGGCTGCAATAAAACATTGACCAGTAGATGGAGGATCATGGTCATCTAGCCAACCAGGACCACGAAGGTCTTTTCCAGTTGATGGAGGGGAATCATTACTAGGTTCATTCCAGGTAAGTAGGTATCAAATTTTTAGCTTGCTACATTTCTTAAGTTGTTTTAGGAGTCCTTTAGGTGGTGATTTGATTCCAAGAGGTTTAAAATTTAAGGACATTTCCCTTGATTTTGTCATAGTTTGAAAATTTTAAATTCTTGTAAAACCATTCAGCTACCCTAGCATTTGTAGGTGCATTTAGATGTCTAGGTAGTTTCTCTAGAATTTGTAGAGTCCTAATCATGGTTTGAGGGCTCCATTATGATTTAGAAATAATATTGTAACTCATGTTCTTTATAGCTCATTTTCATCATGAGTTCACTACTATGTGTAACTTCAAGTTTGAACCCTTAAGATTCTTGATGATCTAAGTCAATTACTAATCAAGGATTTGAGCTAAGGAGGTTAGAAAACACATTGTAACTATTTTTGTACTCATTGATCAATCAAGGAACCTATATGGAGCTCCAAAGTAAGGTTTTGTAAACGTTTGTTGAATAAGAATCTTATGAAGGATGTAGATGTGTATGTAAATCTATGAAAAGGTAAATGAAACATAAATTTTAAGAAATTAAAGCATCAAGTCACCTGATATTAGTTGTAGTTGTTAATTTCAAGTAAGTTAGAATGTTATAGTTCATGTTTATTTTGTGAAGGGAAGGAACTCTAGTAAGATATATTGAACAAGATACTATGTAAGGTTAAACAATGTCAATTTGATTGGTGGATACTTTGTAGGAATTGTTCAAAGTGAGTTATGGATTTAGGAAGATTTCATAGAGCTTAATTCACCCTCCTAAGTCTTTTGGATTCAAAAAAGGTCAAAATTCGAGAAATAATCAATAAATTTCACCTCTCGGGTTTGTCATAGTCATTCAACCCTCACTTTTGGGCACCAAAGGAAGAAACTACATTTTCTCAAGATTGCATTGATTAAAAATCATCAATTCTTGAATTAATTCCTGTGATTGGGTCTGAAAAGGGATGTAAAATGAATCCAAGTTGATTCATTTCGAAATAAGCATGAATTCTTTGATAGAAATTTAGACAGTTAGGTAGGGTTTTAACAAGATAGAGTATTGTTAAGAAAATTAAATTTTTGTCTTTATTGTTAATAGTAGTATCTTCTATTTTAGTTTATTAATGTATGTGGGAGGTAAGAAAACATCGACTTTATATGTGAAGGTATGTGCATGAGGGGATATTCTTGATAACATATAGGCAGAGATCAAAATTTGAGCTAGATTGTGACTTTGGAGTGATAGGGAATTCTTGTAAGGTGAGTCCATGAACTTAGATCTTTTTATGCATGATAATACATCATAAGGGGAGTGTTAAAATGTTCTCAAAAATGGTGGAGTGTATTAAGAAGAGATGAAAAGTTCATTTAATCCCTAAACTTGTATTTTAAAACCTTAGGAACATAGATAAATTGCAAGCTTGGGATAAGGGTGAGTAAACTAATCAATTATTGGGATCTCAATGACCTAGATTATGAGATGATTGGGATAAGAGATATCAAACAATAAGGAGGTAGTGAATGAATGGGTGTAAGATCCTTAAACAAGTTCACATGAATTTTCCATTTTCTAGGCTTGAAGGAAGAAGCATATTTTCATGAAATAGGTTGAATTGAAGTACGCTATCTATGTAACACCCACAATTTTCCCAAGAAAATGTCACGTTAAAACCCAATTAGAAAACATGTAAAATTATGGAATAATTTTTTTTAAAGTACAACATTAGCGAGATTTAATTTAATCTTGATTATAAAATTTTGTGCAATTACATAGTGAATCGGAAATAAAATATCAACTAATTAAAATTGTCCCAATTTCCAAAATTAAATCACGATTTAAATTCTCTTACCAATCTTCAATATAACGTTTAATATTTCTCATCTTGCTTTTTATGCATTGGCCTAATAATCCCCTTTGAATTTATTTCATTAAGTTTGAATATACTATAGTTTTAAATCATGCACCTTAATATTGATTTTATTTTTTAAAGTGTCAAGGTTGCACATCTTGGACTAACCCCTTTAGGCCCTATTAAAACATAACCCATACAATTAATTTGTTTCATTCCTATCAAATTCCATATCAATTAAGTGATGTAGGGTTGATCCTACACCATTGGATCAAATCTATCTAAGCCATTAGATCTAGGTTAGGATAATGAAACCCTAGAAATCCTTATGGGGTCTCTTATATTCATTTCTTAAACCTATTCTCTCATTTTCTCTTGTTTGATTCATAAGTTAAGGAAGAAGGGAAGAAGATGAATCCATGGAGGCCATTAGAGAGGGTTGGAAGCTCTATTTTTGTACAAATTTTGTTCTTAACATAGGATCTACCCATTTCCATTGTGGGTATTGATTTCCCTTCATAATTTGTTGTTTTTTTTGGTATAATATTTTACTTGTAGGTTAAATATATAGGCAAATGTGCACATACCCATTTGGGAAATAAGAAGAAGCCCTACATATTTAATATGTAAACGTATATATATATATAAACATATATGTATCTCAAATGAAATTAAATAAAAAATTCTTTATATATATAGAATGTGCATTATACCCTAGCCTCGGGTTAGACATTTCATGAGACTATGTTTAAAATTATTAAAGTCAAATGTATATTTAAACAAAGTGGAAAAGATAATAAATAGGTTGAGTTTTAATTTAAAGAAGTGAGGGTTTTCTTGTTTGGGGAGGGGTGTCAATCCTACCCCTAACCCATATATAATATGGGTTGGGGGTGGGGTCGGCACCCCTCTCCCCAACCTTAATTTAAAACCATCAAAACATAGAGGTCAGCAGCACATATGGCCAGCCAACCCACTTATTCCTATAAAATTAGTTTTTATAAAATTTTAAACATTATTTTCAAAAAATAAAGTGGTCGCATTACCCAAGATTGCTATAAACATATATATATATATATATATATATATATATTATATATATATATATTAATAATATATTCTATGTATTTTAGTATTGTATAAGTATGTATATCGTTAGATTTCCTTTTTTTTAAGCAAGAAAATTTTAAATTGATGTTAAAAGAACTCTCTCTCTTTTTGTATATATAAATTTATAAGAATATAAAATTTATATGCACTTAAGTAGTAATAATAATGTAAAATTTCCTAAGATAATTTTAAACAAATTATCTCTTTAACATTCATTTGTGTCACAATTTAAAGGTAAACTTATTTGTGATTTTTTGTTTATTCATTTACTTGGAACAAGTCTCTATTGAAATAAAGGGAAAACTAGATCGTAAAACTTATTCTATCTATTCCTTCTTGTACATCACTTGAGAAGGAGGTTATAAAACATACTTAAACAACTTTGATTTCTCCTTTTGTTTTACTCAAAAGTGTCAATACTACAAGGAGAATTAATATTTTCCATCCATTCAAGTCCCTAACTTTTTCAAATAAATTTACATTACCACTTAATCAATACTTAGATTTAAAAGAGCTTCACTTCCATTTCAAACCATCTCAAAATTCTCATTTCTAATGAAACAATACCAATCATAATAACTCATTTACAAGAACTGTCCAATAAAATAAGAGGTTACATCCAATGTAATATAGGTACAATTTAAAAGCTATAGGGTCTTAATAGAACAAGTTGCAACTCCACATGCCTTTCTCCAACAAGAGAACTTCTTCCATTGAGCTACACCATTTTCATCAAATCAAGAACAAAATAGAATGGGGAAGTAGTCAAACACTCTCCACCCAACCGAATATTCCAATGAGGGAGAGAAGCCTTCTTCCTCATTGGCCCCCGATCCCTAACAAGGAAGAAATGAGGGGTATCAAGCAACCATTAACAACTCTAAAAATATTCCATAAACAACATACATTTCAAAACATTCAACATAACTAAAATGACATACTTCACAATATTACAACTTTCTCAAACAATACAAAGGTTTGAAATAAAACCAAATGGAGAAAGGACTTTGGGAAACCACCTCCTTTTTCCTCCCAAACGAAGTGGGAGTTTCACCCTAAGCCTCCAAGTGCACAAAACAAAAAACATAATATCTTTATCTCTCCCTTGCAAGTATGTAACAATATTACCATGATTTCTTTTTTACACTCCCACTAAATGCATGCCTCACAAACTCCATTTTTCTCCCCAATGGTCACATAAGTCCATCTCCATGCCTAGCTTAAGGCATACTACCCAACCACAAAAATCACATTCATAAGACTCATACTATACTTAAAAAGCACGGTTTCACATTTAAAAACCTAAATAATAAAAATACAAGGACGTAGATCCTACCTCTCCATCAAGCTCCAAATAAAACTTCATCCATAAGTCTTTCACACCTCCAAGGCAAGAAAACTCACAAAATCAACTTCAACAAACTTTCCAATTTTAAAATTTCAAAAGGAAGAAAATGAACAAGTAACCCCCATTCCATTAAATTCCATCAATAAATAGAAATGGAATGTGAGGATGATGAGGTGGCTCCATGTAGGATGCCACTTCATCATTCCTCCATTCCCACACTCAAGTCAAAACACCATGCCCAAGAAAATAAATGAACTTGTAAGACTATGACAACCCAAAAGACACTCAAACTTACACACCATGCCTTCTAAGGAAAAAACTAATTGAGGTAAGTAGGAAAGTGCAATTATTTTCACCCTGTTACACTCTACAATGTATAAATATGTAAAAATTAACTTCCCATACCATATGTAGGGTTGTTGAGTAAATTTAAGAGGCATGACACAAGCTTAACTTGTCCCATAAGCCTCCCTAAAGGCCTCCCAAGTCAAAATCCGAATTTTGAAGTTGGGGTAGAGTACATCACACACAAACAAAAATAAATCTCACTAACATTCACAAGATTTCAAGGACCACCTAACGTGATAATTATATATTTGTCACATCTTTATTTTAGTTAATAAATTAAGTAGGATTAGCTAATTAAGACACAATTGTAAATGTTAATAAGGTGACAACAATTTCCCAAAAAAATAAAAACATAATACAAAAATAAAACACACACCAAATTAAAAGAAGAGAAACATTACCCTTATGGCCACACATGTGAGGTCACCCCCATGGGAAACCTCCTTACTAGAAATGCAACAACACAACATAACAATACATGAGTTGGCATGGTGACCATTGCTTAATACCCCACATTCCTTCATTGTTGGTATCCTATCCCCAATAGTTTTTTGTGCTATAATTTCCTACAAAATCAAACAATACCTTTTTGGCCTCATGGCCACATTAATAATGTCGAGATAATAAAACACATACATATTTACATAACAATTCACATCATCGAATATCATAATTAAACCAACGTTAGAATCAAGTAATTCACCAATTGCTCAAATTTCTAACATTTCGATTCTACCAATCCATCAATTTGTACTAAGATCATAACATCAACAATCATCTAGAAATATCCATAAATCAAGTCCAATGTGTCAGTACAATAGTAGCACTTAGAACATCAATACTAATATGTAAATCAAGCATATAAAATCCATTGCATAAGTCACATCATGTCAAGAGTCTAACACCTCCAGACTGTCTATCAAGTAGGTTAATCGAATTATATAAAGTAATTTACATCAAATTCCACACTACAACATATAGTCAATAATGACTGGAACACAACAATAATCATGATGTCTTGCGCATCTTATTAGTATGCTAACTAGAATACAATAGCAAGGTTCAAGATTATAATCAACTGAAATTGAAATCATAATTCAATCAATGTTGAAGAATGGGAATCACAATCTAACCCATATTTTTTAGAGTGTGTGAGGGTATCATATGTTATCCATCATATTGGTATCATCGCTGATAATGGGAAGGAATTTATAGGAAGAGAAAGAAAGAGATAGTGAAGAAGAAATAGTTTGAGAGAGAAGTGGATAATTTGACAAAATGCCACCAAGAAGAGTGGGTGGAGGAGGAAATAGAGAGAAAGATAGGGTGTTGAATTAACTATTATTTTAAGGTATATAGGGGTGCCGAGTTAGCTATTATTTTAAGGTAAATTTAGGACATGTTAGGAGCACTAGAAGTCTCTAAAAGAAGAGGAAAATAACTGGATGATTACATTTATAATGAAATACAAAGAGATGTGGGAGTAGCACAAGGAAAATAAGAAGAAGAAAGACCAGAAGTAAAGATATTGAAGGAATTCACAGGAGTGGGAAGTAAACAAAGGATTAAGGTACCAGAATATGGAGGGATTTTTCATCTAGAAGAGATAATAGATATTTTTGAATTTGAGAACATTGTAGAGGATAAGAAGGTGAAATTTTTAGTCACAAATATTATAGGACATGTTGCATAGTATGGTGAGACTTTTGCAAGAAGAGAGACCGAGAAAAGATAAAGAAAAGATCAAGAAGTGGGATAAGATGGTGGACATATTGAAAGGTAAGTTCATTCCTACATACTATGAAAGTGTTTATTCAATAACTTACAAAATTTGAGATGAAGAAAACTAAGTGTATCTCGATTATAATAATGAATTAAACAAACTCACTATGAGGTCCGGTCATATATGGGATGATTTTGAAGAAGTGGCAAGATATATGAATCATTTGAGGTTGAATATACAAGATTAAATTAGTTTATTTAATTTGATATTAGTAGAAGAGGCATATCAGGCAACCTTAAAGGAAGAGGAGAAACTATCAAGAAAACAAACTCAATATTTGAGAGGTAGAGGAAGAGGAGTAAGAGGAAGAAGTCAACAAGATTGAAAAGGAAAACAAGAAAAGAAAACAAATGAAAAAGAAGAGAATAGTTCACAAACATAGATCTCTTCTAGAGGTGGTTACTTAAGAGGTGGATACTCAAATAGAGGTAGAGGTGGATATGGAAGAGGTAGAGGTGAATTCATTGGAAGATGTTTCAAGTGCAAAAATGTTGAACATAGATCTTCTCAATGTCCTAAATATCTTCAAGAAAGAAGTAGAAGGGCTAATGAAGCAAGAAATTAAATAGAACATCAAATGAAGAAGAGATTTTAGTGTCACTATCCCTCGTAGAGGATCGTGAAACTATAAATTCATTGATGATGAGAAATATTTGGTGAATGCAAGAAATCATAAAGAAATAGTGTAGAGGAGGACATTGTTTAGAACATTATTTAAGGTGATAAGTAAGTGTTGTAAGCTCATTAATGATAATGGTAGGACTCATAATTTAGTTTCTACTGAAATGTTAGAAAATTTAATTTGAAGAAGACAAGTCATTCTCATCCTTACAAGATATTTTGGGTTCAAAGAGAACATCAAGTGTTAGTGAATCAATAGTGTTTGGTTGATTTTCAAATAGGTAGATATCATGATCAGGTTTTGTGTGATATATTTCCCATGGATGCATGTCATATTATACTAGGAAAACCATGGCCATCTAATAGAAGAGCCATCCATGATGGGTGGAAAAATACATATAAATTTATAAAGGGTGGAGTTAAGATTACTTTGAATCCATTTAAGGATAGTTGTGCATGTCTTGAAGGGAAGTCAAAAGTAATGTTCATGGGGTTGAAGTCATTCTATCAGTATATGGAAGAAAGATAAGTGAATGAGAGAAAAGGTAACACAGTCAAGACAAGGTGGTAGTGGCTAAATGGAGATAGAGTACCAAAATAACTTGCAAAGGAGAGTGAATATGCAATATGAAGATGCATATAAAGATCATGTTGAGAAGAAGGGTATAAATGTAGCCAAGCATGGAGGTAATCTAGATCATGAAGGGAAAATGTAGTAGTCAGATGTAGGGGGAAGTGAAGATTGTCTTAAAACATGCCCACATTGAGTCAAAAAGACTAAATAGCACAAAATAAAGAGGAGAACATGTGTGACAGGAATATAGAAGTCAATTATGAAAGAGAGACTCAAAAATTGTAAGATAAATTTTCCTTGGAAGTTATGTATTCAAAGTCAGTCAATAGAAATCATGAAAGTGCAGTTATATGGAAGTACATACTTCAAACAATAGCTATAATTTATCAATCCTGAAGGTGAAATGGATCAAAAGGATTAAATGGAAGTGTTAAACATTGTGTAATAGTCACAAAACAAGGAAAACTATCATAAATTATTATGAATGAAGATATTTCTACTCCATCAAGGGGTGAAAAGAACAACACAATATCTAAATACAGTCAATTGGTTCATGGAGATAACTAATCCAAGAATGATAGAATTTATAAGGAGTATGGTACAGTTGGGAGAGATGGACCAAGTCAAGCATAAAGTCAAGGAACATTTTAGAAGGTTGTGTACAATTAGAAACAAGCAAATAAAGGGCAAGAAAAATCTTGCAAGAACAACTCCATTGAATTTTTCTCCTTGATAATATGATGCCGAGTCATCATTAGTAGGTCAATCTAGGAAATTAGGGATCATATTTTTAGCTTCCTATGTTCCTAAGGTTGTTCTAAGAGTTCTTTAGGTGGTAATTTGAGTCGAAGAGGTCTAGAATTGAAGTAAGGATGTTTCCTCCATTTTGGAATAGTTTGAACATTTTGAATTTTTTAAAAGCCATTCTTGACTACCTTGGAATGTGTAGGTGCATTTAGAGTTCTAGGTAATTTATCTAGAGGTTTTAGAGTCTTAATCATGGTTGGAGGGCACCATTATGATTTACGAAGAGTGTTGTAACTCCCCTTATTTGTAACTCCTTGTCATCATGAGGTCACTACTAAGTGTGACTCCAAATATGCCCCCCTTAAGATTCTTAATGCTTCAAGTCAGTTACTAATCAAGGATTCAAGCTAAGGAGGCTAAAAACACCATATAACTATTTTTTTACTCATCGATCAATCAAAGAACCGATTTGGAGCTCCAAAGTAAGGTTTTGTACACATTTTTGAATAAAATCTTATGAAGGATGTAACTATGTATGTAAACTTGTGATAAGGTAATTGAAACTTGCATTTTAAGAAATTAAGGCATCAAGCCACCCGATATTGGTTTTATTTGTGAATTTCAAGTGACTTACAATGTTCTAGTTAATGTTTCTATTTTGAAGGGAAGGAACTCTCATAAGACAGATTGAATAAGGTATTGTGTAAGGTTAAACATTCTAAAATAAAGTGGAGAATCCTAAGTAGCATTTTTCAAAGTGAGTTACAGATTTAGGAATCTTACACAAAGCTTAATTATCCTGTTATAGAAATATTGTTCATAATGTGAATATTTAGGAGTGGTTTGGGTTATTTGGTTGTAATAGGTTTTTAATAATTATAAAATAATATATGAGTGTGCAAAACAGTTGTAATGCACAACTCATAGTTGAGAGATATTTGGGATATTGAGAGGACTTAGAGATTAGCCTTGAATCCTTACTTATAGGATTTCATTGAGCTATTTATATGTAATCTCTCCATTGGGAATTTGTCCCGAATGAATTACAATATCTCTAGTTTTATTATTTTATTGTGTAATGTTTTGTTTTTTATTTGATTAAATCATAGATATTTACAAGATTTGGTATTAGAGCGGGTTAGACCACAATGATAACCTGTAGGAATTTGTGAGGCATTTAGATCTGGATCAAATTTGTTTCATTGGAATCAAATCTATAACTGTGTGTTTCATTGGAGTCAAGTCTGCGACCTGCGTGTTTCATTGGAGTCAAATCGTGACCTGCGTGTTTCATTGGAGTCAAATCTGTGACCTATGTGTTTGTCTACCAATAGTGGTGAGGCTTCACTCAGGTGAATCCATACTTGGCTGTGACGTGACTTCTTTCAATATCCGGATCTACAGTAATAAAGGTATTGTGTTTCTTTCCTTTTTGGATGCAGATGAAAAAAAAAAGAAGAATAGAAAAAAATTGCCAAATTTGGAAAGGGTCCGGGAAGATGTTGGAGTTATAACTTAAAATTGTCATAACTTTCAGCTGGTAACTCAGATTAATGTGCCATTTTTTTAAATGTGTATTTTTTCGATCTCTACACATTGATCTTATGTTTTCTATTGCTGGAAAAAAATTTATTTTTTCCTTTTTTGGCAAATATGTCAGAAAATTTTACTTTCAGTGTTTAAATTTTATTGTAAGGGTGCATTTTTGACTGAGTTTGACACCTATTATGGAAATTCCATTAGATAAATTCAATGGATTAAATTTTCACACATGGAAGGTGAAAATACAAATGCAATTAATGAACAAGAACCTTTGGGGAATTATGAGTGGAAAATAAGCAGAACTAATAAATGCTGCAAAATTGCTTGAATGGAAAACCAGGGATGACAAAGAAAAATCCATTATTGGGCTTGCTTTATCAGATACTGAGTTGCATTATATAGACTTAGAAAAAATTCTAAAGATATATGGGATTTGCTAAGTAAGACATTTGGTGCAAAGGTTGTGAATGCTAAATTCTCACTTAAGTTGCAGTTATTCAAGTTGAAAATGAATGAGGGTGCAACTATGTCAAGTCATATTAACGATCTTAGATCTCTTCTAAGACAACTGACAGAAGTAAGTGCTCAGGTAGATGAAGAAGATGTAAAAGCTATTTTATTAAATAGTTTACCTCAAAATACAGTAATGTAGTTTTTACTCTTGGTCAAATGCCTTCTCATTCACTTGAAGGTATGATTTCTGCATTACTAGCTGAAGAAAAATAACAAAAGAAGATATTGAGGAAGAAACTACTCTTTATATTAAAAGGAAGCATACTAATTTTTTCAAAAACAAAGAGGAATTAGAATGCTTTTATTGTAAGAAAAAAGGACATAAATCTTCTTTTTGTATTACTCGTGCCAAGGACATCATAAAAGGAAAGCTAAAAATGGATGAAGCTAATACAACTGTTAAAGAAGAGTCAGAGAATGAAGAAGAAGATGAACCTGAATAGAATGAGGATGAAGATGACTACCTATACTAAGTAGTGCCTGATGGAGGATGGAGGCATAGGAGGATGGAGGAAAATTGGCATCTCTTGTTATTCACCAACAAAGAGATTGCTTCATTGTATTGGTGACCTTTTGTTTTAGTTGTGTGGTGTGTTTACTTTCTGTTGTAATAATGAACAGAAGTAATATTCCTGTTCAAAGCTCCTGTATGAGCATAATTTCTGTTTTGTAATCCCTCTAAGTTAGAAACAATGATGTGAGCAAAATAATGTACTCGCTATGTAGTGGTTGGTTCCACTAGAAAACCATTTTCTGAGTTAGAGGTTCTCTTTGAAAACCTCATATTGTTTGAGTTGTTGGTACTCATTGAAAACCTTCATTTCTTTGTAGATCATGAGTGGGTACAGGAGATAGCTTTCCCCATGTTCACACTAAGGGGGTGAATGTTACAGAAATATTGTTCATAGTGTGAACACTTAGGAGTGGTTTGGGTTATTTGGTAGTAATAGGTTTTTAATAATTATAAAATAATATATGAGTGTGCAAAACAGTTGTAATGCACAACTCATAGTTGAGAGATATTTGGGATATTGAGAGGACTTAGAGATTAGCCTTGACTCCTTACTTATAGGAGTTCATTGAGCTATTTATATGTAATCTCTCCATTGGGAATTTGTCCCGAATGAATTACAATATCTCTGGTTTTATTATTTTATTGTGCAATGTTTTGTTTTTTATTTGATTAAATCATAGATATTTACAAGATATCCCTCCTAAAGCTTTTAGATTCAAAAATGTAGAAATTCAAGAAAGAAATAAGAAAATTATCCTCTCGGGTTTGTCAAAGTCATTTAACCCCAAGTCTAGGGAATTGGAGGAAAAACTTATAATTTCTCAAGATTTATTTGATGAAAAATCTGAAAATTTGGAAGTAATTTCTATGATGGGTATAGAAAAGGGATGTAAAAGGAATCAATTTGATTCATTTCAAAATGAGAAATAATTCCTTGACAAAAATTTAGATAGTTGGGTAGGGTTTTTATAAGATAGAATATTGTTAAGGAAATGAAATTTTGTGTTTGTCAAGATTTATAGCTTATAGTTTAGTTTAATAATGGATATAAAAGGTAGGAAAACATAAAAATTTATGTGAAGGTTAGTGCATGAGGGGATATTGTTGATAGCATTTAGGCAGAGATCAAAATTTGAGCTATCTTATGACTCTAGATTGACAAGGAGTCTTTTAAGGTGATTCCATGAACTTAGATCCTTTTATGCTTGATAATAGATCACAAGGGGAGTGTTAAGGTGTTCTCAAAATGAGTGGAATGTCTTAAGAAGAGATGATCAACTCATTTAATCCCTAAACTTATATTTGAAAACCTTAGAACATAGCTAAATTACAAGGTTGGGATAAGGGTGAGTAAACTAATCAATTATCGGGATCTTAATGACCTGGATTGCTGAGATGAGTGGGATAAAAGATGAACAAAATTAAGTAGGAAATGAAATGAATGAGTGGTTTTAAGATCCTTAAAAAAATTACATGAATTTTCCATTTTCTATCCTTGAAGGAAGAAGTAAAATTTAGATGATATAGGTTGAATTGAAGTAGGTTATACAACCTAGATTCTTGAGAGTGTGTGAAGGTATTATATGCTCTACATCACAAGTGTCCGATAATTTCAACTAGAGATCGTGGTGTCTTCATATTCATTATTAACATAAAACCACGTGGGGAGACAACAAGTGCTATTTTGGGAATCTTTTTGATGGAAGTAAAGGTGGGGGCGAGGATGTTTCATCGTCAGTAGTGGGAGCATGGATCATGGGAAATAGATGAGCCCCAAAAACATTGATGACCCGGTGGGTGGGGTGAAACCATTTTGATGAGTTAGGTGAGATAAATTTATCTATGACTGATTGTACGGAGACCAACAAGAATGAATGAAATAGCAACGTTAAGAACACCTCCATCGACCATCATAGAGACAACCATCACGGGGGTGGGGACATCGAGAAGGTGAGTGTGGCTCTCGAGAAACAATTCAGGGGTAATCCAACCAATGACGTAGAATTTTATATAGGTACTCCACCTCAAGGGCCACCTTATTCTCTTTCACTTTAATATATATTAGCACATTGGAGATAACCACCCACTTGTTGTAAATAAAACAATATTGATCAACTTAAGCATTAGAAAATAAAAATGTATTTCTTTCTTTCAATATCGTAAAAGAATTTCCCCCGAAAGCATGCCAAATATTAGAAAAAAGTGAGGTATGCTAGATTATCTCCTAAAATAATATGTTGCTAGGTAAAACACTATGGACGAGTCTTGTGAAATTAACTATCCTAAGAATCTTAAACCCTATTACACTTTATTTTTTAAGACTAAGAGATCAAAGATTTGTAGTTAGAACATAATTATAAATCTTGGAATGTAAAAAGGAGGCTTATAATGTTATGGAGGAGGTCACAATGGACCTATAAAAACATTTGAATCCTTGATATCACTTGGGAGACTAATAAAAATAATATATAGTTAAATATCCTAAAAACTCTTATATACAATGTAAGAACAAATTTTATGAGAGCGATGTTGGTGAGATTAGACTAAGTAAATATGAGTGATTATGGAAATATGTTGATAGTGATAAAATGGTGTCTTTCTAGGTATTATAGGCTTTCGAAAGGCTCCATGAACTAGAACAAAAATATAAATCCAAAATTTACTTAATCATTATACTATACAACTCACCTAGGGTTTGAGAAAATAAAATATGAATAAATCCATTTGTATCCATTAAAAAATTATAGAAGTTTACAATAAGTAAGATGTGGGTAAGAAAGAGTTGTTTATTAAGATTCAAGAAGATTTCAATATGTTGGATGGGTTAAAAGTTAGAAACTACAATCCATATTGTTAGGAATAACTGTTTTGATGGTTTTGAAGGAAACTTTGATCAAAGGAAAAGGATACTAATTTTATAACTCATGAAAATTTTATTGTAGATGGATATAAGTGTAATAAGCAAGATGAAATAGTTTGGAAATGAGAATAAATAATCAAGAAGTAAGGAAAGAAAAATCCTATTCCTAACCCTCTACTTGCACAATTTTAGTTGTTTTTGGTCTAGACTTCTAAGAGGTTACAAAGAAAAAAATGGAAGATTTATTATAATTGATTAGGAGATGAATAAGGTGAGACATACTATGTTAAATGGATTTTGAAATCATCACACTTCAAGAATGGTGAAATATTTGTTAAGAACCCATCTAGTTCAAGAAAAAGTATAAAGGAGTAAAGAATGGTGTTTAAGAGAGGATCCTTAGTAAGAAGGTGCAAAGGGTTTTTTTAAGGGGATTAAGTAAGTTTATTTAGAATCGTAATAAAAAATAACCAATGAAGATTGAAATCTTAGTTTAAAGGGGTTATGTAGACCTAGTAGGTCTTGTTGGAAAACTTTATAGGTGATATTGAAAGACAGAAACTAGGACTTGGATCCTAAAACGTGAAAAAAATTACAAACTACATAACATGGAATTAGATATATTCTTACATTCGAAATAAAAATTTTAGGTTACCTTGGATGATAATATTGTCCTAAGGACATGGCTATAAGGAAAAGAGACTCCTAATTGAGAAACAAAATTGTTTCTTATAGGAGTTAAACTAAATCTCAAGGCATAAAACATGCATATAAGTTGTAATAGCCAAATGGGTGTCTACAAATGTGTTTAGTTTAGTTTAAAACTTAGTGATTCATTATGACCTAAAATTTTTACATGTTTTTAGGGATAAAAGAGCTCTTAAGAAGATTCAATAACATGAAGAACTTGAGATAGTGTTTTGATTCTTTGATAATGTTCTAATCATGATTGGTGGATGATTCTAAGCATGTTATAGGTGACTATAGACCTTGTGACATCCAAGATGAGAAATTTGGTATTTTTTTACATTTGAAGGTTTGTGATTTATTAAACAGGATTTTAAATGCACTTTCCAAATTGTATAATTAGTTCCATTCAACAAATGAGACTTATCCATAAAAAAATGGGCAAAACTATCCATTTTTAATGCTCAGACAACAATGAAGACAAAAACAACTCAAAAATGCCTCAAAAAGGCCAAATAGAGACAAAAAAACAAGCTACATATCTTTTAAATTTTTATATGAAAACAAACAACTCAAAATTAATTAACAATTAGCTTGAATTGGTTGATTTTAAGATCAAATTGACAGAGCTCATTCGGGGTCTAATTTGGAATCCGTGAGATACATAAAATTTGGAAGTTATGGTACAAAGACAAATTAGAAAACCCGCGAGATAAAGAAAGCTCGATGAGTTATTTAGCAACTTGATGAGGCAAGCTCAAAAACGAGCTATACAAGCTCAAAATGAGATACTTTAACAAATAAAATAAGTTAATAAATAGCCAAGGTGCAGGACGACACGTGGCACAGATCAAAAATACCAAGAGAGGCATGTGTTGGCTTTAAAACAGATCCTTGGGCAGATGTGAAACTTTAGAAATTAAAGTTAATGTCATTTCAGTCCGTAACATGAGTTGTAAAACTTCACGACAACAAACAAATAGACAAGCGTCAATATGCAAAGATTTTAAAGTAAAGCATATATACATGTCACCTTTTAATTATCTCACATTTCATAATGTAACTAATATGCCAAAATACAATTAATTAAAAAATAGAACCATATACACGTGTCTTTAATTAATTAGATCACATTTTGTACTCTGACACAATGTGAAAGCAAAGTCTAAGTCAAACAAGCCACTTGTAAAAAAATTAATGGAAAAAATTATAAACCAAACTTGAAATAAAGTTTCGTCCAAAAAAGGTATAATATAGGTTTCACAATCTAAATGGCCAAGCCAAAGCAAAGACTGACACCCTGACACTGGTGAAGGCCGGCATAATTAAAATACGTGTCAAAAAGCAATTGGTTTGCACTTCACAATTCCGACAGATGTGAGAAGCATAATACGCGTATCATTTTTCAATTAGGTTAGACTTCATAGTTCATAGATTTAATAAAACCCGAAGAATGAATAAAATTAGAGATCTCCTAGTATAAAGGAAATAAACATCTCGTGGTCTAAGGAAAAGTTAAAAACCATAGAGAAATAAATAATAAACCAAAAAAATAAAATTGACACCGTGGAAATACTAAGAAAGGTGTCACATTTCTATTAGCTTGCACTTTGCAAACCTACCAAAAATAATGTACCTAAAATCCTCAAACAAACTAGATCTCACTAGATATTTTGGATACACATTCTAAAAAATGACTCAGAACGGTCATAAACAACGTGAAAATTAAGAAAATCTCATAGACGATGGATTGAAACCGTAAACAACTGAAACTAGATGCAAAAGAAAATATCTAAGCATACAAACATTTCAAACATGATCTAAACAGCAATTTAGATCATATTTCACTAGTATTTCATAAAATATTTCGGCTGAAATTGGAAACTTAAACCGGTTTTCTTAAAGATGATTGTGGAACTTTTGGGTCTCGTACATCCATCAATAAAATTAAATTTTATGTGCCCTTTCAAGTCAAAATACTTCTATATTGATCCTGCACATGCACAATCACCAAGCTTTGATGCCATGTTAGATTTAGTAGGGGAAATATAATCCATAGATTATAGATCCACCATTAAAGCCGAAGACTATAGATTATGGCATGTAGTCGATTAAGACAAAGACATAACCTAAAATAGATAGTGAATAACATAGAAAAATGAGCAATAGCTTGAAAGCAAATAAAAACAAGAGTAGAGACATATAATATCAGATTTAAGTGGAGATACCCAAAGGAAAAAACTCCATTGGTAAATCATTGTCTATATTAATAATTTACACAAGTTTAACCCAACACTTCCACTTCACTCCTCGGCCTTTCACTACTTCTACAGAGCTATGTCTCTTGATCAGTTAATATAATACAATACTCGTCTAACATTCTTCTAGTGTCTTACATACTCTACTTTGCTAGCGTATTTTACAAGATGATCTTAGTATTTAATGTTGGACTGCATACAAATGTAACCATTTGCTAAAGCCAATCTCGAGAGGGATCACCCACATCAATGTGGGTGGGTGAATCGGTCAGTCAACTCACTCTTTAATTGTAAAAGACCTTCACGATAAATTTTGATTAGAAAAACTTTAATAATTTTGGGGTGTGCTCAAATGGCTAATCCCACTTCAAATTATCACCCCAACAATACCATCTATATGGAAATTATAATAGGACTCAAGGAAAATCTTAACATCTTATCATCTTCTGTCAAAGTGGAATTTGTTGTAACAATGCTAATTTTTTGAAATACATGCTAATCAATTGATGAATATCTATAGGATCAAAACTAAATCTGAATGTACGATCTAGAAAACTCATAGTGAATTTTCTATCTACTGGATTGAATGATGAAAGGATGTAGTTTAGGACGTCGACATCTATCTCAAAGTGTGGCATGTTAACTAGTCCTTCAAACTCACATTCTTGTACCCAATCCTTGTACGTTTCATTCAATTGCAAGAGTACATTAATCTGTGGGAACATTATGTTCTTGTATTGGATCTTGGGTAGGGTGGTGGACTTGCTAGTTTGAGCCACCATGACATAGTTATGAAGGTTGCATGTGAAAATCTAGACATGAAATAGTTGAATCAGGACTGGAAATAGATGAATCGAGACCTAGATTTTGTTTTAAATGGTTTGGAAATTTGACCTGTGAAAGTTGAGAATTGAATAGGAAAACTGTAGGCTCTAAGACCTGTGAGCACTGAGATTTGAATAGGTTGAGAGACATGTGAGCACTGACTTAAATAAGAAAATTGTAGGCTGTGAGCATTGAGTTTAAAAGGAAACCTGATCTCGAGAACTAAGATGAAAAGGAGACCTATTAGCACTTTGAGCACGAAGCAATAAGTTGTGAAAAGTGTGAAAAATGAACAAGGGATGGGGTATTTATAGGATTAGGATTAGGTTTTGGCTATTAGGACATGTAACTACAATAGTTAGAGATGTGTGACAACAACTCTTAAGAGACGGGCGATAACATCATTTCAAGACGCACGACGATAAATAACTGAGACACATCTCAACAACTTATTGGATGCATGATAATAAAAGATAAGGTTACACAATAGGACATTTATTATAATAGGAAATTTTTGGTCGCATGACAAAAAAATTGCGGTTGCACGATAACAAATTTGTTGTCATGCGATAGTAAATTTTCAATTGTGTGACAAAAATTCTATCACATGACAAAAATTGTATCTCGAGGGAAAGCAAATGTCTAGTTGCACAGCGACAAGAAATTTTTTTCGTGTAACCAAGGACACTTTTAGTGGTGAATATTATATTCAAAAACCTTAAAATATTCACCTATGTTGTGAAAGTGGTTGCAAGGATATTCCACCTCTAATTTCCCAAATGGCTCTTAAAAGTATCCATATTTCTCATTGATATCATAAAATTTGGAAGGTATCGTAGGAACCGTAGAGTGATATGTGATGGAATAAAGATGAGTGGAGCCATGGGTTTCCTATTTTGTGGAGAGGAGACCACATTAATAGTTGGTTAGCCATTTGAGGTTTGAAGCGGGGAGGGTGTTGGGTACACACCTACATAAAATCAATGACAATGAAAGCTATGTAAGAAACCCTAATCGGGTCATAATATGGGGAGGAGGATTGGTCACTAAATTCAAGGAGAGATAATCGATGCATATGTAGAAGGTAGGCTTTGATCGGTTGGGTTCACCAAATGATTTAATCTAAATATAATTAAATCTAATTTCAGAGTAACTACTTTAACAAATGATATTTTGGTAATTATGTATAGTATGCACAAGCAATAAGCATTCAACAATGTAAAACCCTAAGCGAATAAAGGAGGAAATAAGACTTAGCTCATTTTGTGCCACCTAGGAATGATATGGACTATATGAGTGTTGGATCGATTTGAAACATTGTCGTAAAGGCTCGATGAGGGTTTAGGAACTAAGAATTGTGTTGGACAAAAGTGCCTACAATATGATGGGAGTGCCCTGTGTTAGTGATTGATCTAGATTCTGCGTCTACTCAAATGCTTAGGTTTTGATTTTTCTAGGTCAAGTGGTCTTGGCTTCAATATTCTCTTTGTCTCTCGACTTCGTTGTTGGATCGATGGTCATACTTGTAACCTATGAAATGGATGTCTAGTTACACATGCCCACAAACCACATAAAATCTAATTAAAAAAGATGCAAAATGGGGAGTCAAATTGACCCAGATAGTCACCCAAATAATAAACTCACGACCAAACATTGCACTACATTGTACACACACAAAATCACACACTTTGAGTCATTATCTAGTCTCAATTGCATACTACTATTCATATGGTTCCTAAGTAAGAAAAGTACTAATTAACCCATGTCTTTGGCCACCTTTCTTTGCTTTATGCTTTTGCTTTCAATCTTGCACTCTTACTTGCTCAGTCTATCTTTTCACCTTTCAGCATTTGTCATTCTGGACACTAGCGCCCAACCAAGATGCCACCATAGGTGCTCCCATCCCCTCTAGGCACCCTTGTCCTCTTTATACTTTGGTTACACTTTTTGGGTCCTTTCTAGCCATTTGAGCATCTTATATTTTTTGTAGTTGGCCTTTTCTGTGGTTGATTACGAAATTCAAGCAAAGGAATCATATAAATATAAAGTTATGTGATCATAATAAGGGACTAAGAACTAAACATCTACTATCTCCACCTAAGGTTACATCCATCAAAGGCATCTATAGCTCCATTTGCATCCATCTAGCTCCATCACAAGGGAAAAAGGTTGGTTCATATGCATCACACTTCATAGGAGGGGAGTATATTATTTCCATGCACATTATTTACATTCTACATCTAGTTACTTGCTCACTACTTCAAGTGTGACTGGCATAAGAGAAACCTAGGGAACAATTCCACACACACATACACAGAACTACATTGGGTTTGTGATGTAGTGTAATACTCAGTGATAATTCCATCATTTTAGAAGCTAAGGAAAGTATGACCCATTCATTTGCATCTTTATTTTTAGGGTTTGATGTTTTATTTTGGGTTTTGTAGGTGATTCATTCATTCCATATTTACATAAGCATTCGATGGAATCTAGTGAAAAAAGGTGAAGTGTGAACCTCTTGCAAAACCTCAGAGCAAGTTTGTTGAGCATCTACATAGATGAGGGCACCCAAAATCTAGACCAGGGTGCTCAAGGGTGCCCCTATCCTTCTCTAGGCACCCCATTCCAGTCAAATCTACCATTTCTACATTTTTTTAGGCTTCTGTGTGATAGTCCTCCATTTCTGTTTAGATGGTCTCCACTATAACACAGTCCATCAACCTCTTCGAATCAACTAAGGTATCTTACCCTCTTTACACATTAGGGTTTCATATTTTCTATCTTAGTTTTCTTGGGTATTATTTTAGTATTTTAGTATTCATTTATTTACTGCAAACTTGCATTAGATTAGGCTATTATTTTACATTTTAGTTTAATCATTTTGGTGAACCCCACACTCGATCCACCTTCTTACTAGAGTTTTATTTTTATGTTCGTCAACCGTAGTGGTTGATTTGGGTCTCTTGAGCATCTTGAGCTTCCTCTATTCTCCTGTAGGGTTTCTAAATCTATGGCTGAGGTCTCTACATCAATGGCTACAACTGAAAAATCCCTTTGCTAACTCTCACAATGTTCCCCTTCATGAAATAGAAGCATCTGATAGTGATAAATCATATGATGAGGATATTAATGTTGATCAAGACCAATTAAACACACTTATTGATTTTTGACAAGATTTGTGTAATAATCCCACTCATCTTCCACATATTCTGCATGCTTTGGTCACTACTAAAAATACTCGTGATGCTGCCATGGCTCCACTTATTGCTAACTCTTCAGCTCCATGGCCTCCACTCAACCTCTTCTCTAGTATCCATTCCTACCACTACCACTCCTATCACTCCACCTAATAATCTCAATGCACAACCTAATTCCTCTTTAAATATTCATGATTTTAATTTTTTATATCAAAATGACGTAGACACAAATTCTCCAGCTACAACTCGTCACTTCTCATGTATCTCCATCTCTTGACTCTAATCACTTCTTCATACTCCTTTTGTACCTGCCATTTTTGTATATCCACTACAAAAAACTCAAACTCTCCTAAATTTCCCATCTTCAAAGGCCATGGTGACCCACAAGAGAATCTTCAAACTTTTCACGTAGCATGTCTTGATTATGTGGATGATCACACACTCCTAGAAAATATTTTTCCTTGTAGTCTCCAAGAGTATGCAATGCATTGGTTCTATGACCTACCTATCCACTCGGTAACATATTTACTGCAAATGGCTGATGCTTTTTCCACCCACTTATCTATCAATATCGACTCTAAGATCTCTTATGCTCAACTCACACAACTAAAATAAGGATCTAATTAATGCTTAGCGGACTATGTTTTGTGATAAAAACAAAACTTAGCTAAGATGTCTAATGTGCTTCATGAAATCTAAGCTTCAGGATTTATTCATTCAGAGTCTACTATTTTCTCTTCAAGAAAGTGTTATCTTTGATACATCTCCCTCATTCAACCATGTCATACTCTTAAGCTTCATGAAACCAATTTTTTATCCATTATGAAGCTTAAATATCATGAACAAGCATAATCTTCTATGTATTTTCCAAAAATTAACATTCAAAACCAACAACCAAACCAACCAACATAAAAATTACGGTCAATGTGGTATCCACAACCAAAGAGATTCAATGGCAACCACCTCATCCCAAATTCCCTATTGCTCCACATCTCATATTGTAGTAGCTTCTTGAGAGAAATCTTATCATGCTTCCTCCACCGCTTGAATTAGACCCATCGTGACCAAAAGGAAGAAATTACAATGAGAAATTTTGATGCGACTATCACCAATGTGTGGGGCACTCTAAAAATAGGTGTTTCAAACTCTACACAATCATCCAAGATCTTATTGATAATAAAAACTTGAGCTCCCAGAGCCCACGGACTTTGCACCAGTCAACGAAAATCATAAGCTCAAAATATTTAATAACCCGCTTCCAAAACATGACAAGAAATATGTTGATGCATTGACTAATCATACATATCGCGCAACTCCTCTTGCATATAGGACTCTTGATTTCCTAGTTGTTAACACTAATATTTCTCCACTAGTCATCTCTTTCTCTGATCATTATTATCATGCAACGTTTTCATCTAACCACCTACATATTAATGCCTCTATCGGATTTTTATATATAAAAATAATAATAAGGTTGATCCATCTTGGCTCATCAACACATGTTCTATTCCACTTTTCATCGCTATTGGATATCCCCTATCAAAAATTTCATAACCGATGAATAATTCATATGACATTTTAAAACTTCGTGTTACTGGTAGGTTCTCTCACTATGTTTGTACCCTTCCTTGTGGGGAAAGTAGTTGATGGGTGTGACATGCTCTTAGGTCTCATTTGGAATCGTAGGTGTAAGTCAATCATCTTCATGAATCACTTATATCTAAAATTCATTCATAACAATCAATTCATTTCAATTGATGATGTGCTTCTGTCTACCCCATGGTCGTAATTACCTCTCGCAATGGCTAGTGTATCATCTACTTCATCTAGTACGCCACGACCCATAAAACCTAAAGCATCATCTTCTCCTAGTTCACCTACTCACATACAACCTACATGGTCTCATCGCTCTTCTATTCCAACAAAACCAATATAGGCCCATTCATCAAAAATTTATTACAACTCGCCGTAGATCACCACCTCATTTTATTCCACATAAGTTTGCATTACACACACTTTCTCTTGCACATAGGTCTTCATCCCCTACACATTTTGTTACACCGTGGTATACATCATATACTCATAAATGGCATGCACATAGAATTCACTCACATGTGTGAGTTTTAGATGTTATACCACCACTCCTAGAGCATGATCACACGCTTTCATCACCACAATCATCAAGTAGAGGACCTTCATCCTTTACTTTCATTAGATAGTTCACTCACCACTACACACTTGGGGGGCATCGTGTGTATTTACCCCCTAATACACAACATGCATCTTATACACAAGCTAGTATCTCTACCACCTAATGATACACTCTTGTGCTTCAATTCACACTTAATTGTTGAGGGCATCCTATACACATGAACCTCACACACTGCACAATAGACACTACACATCATGCATCTTCACACATCTTACATACATACATCCTACATCCTACATATTACGTCTTACATCTTATATTTACTATGCATCCTATATTACACACTACACATTACACATCACATGATGATTTCTCATCACCACATCTATTACACATATTATGCATTTTACACATCTAATTTTACGCGTTACACTCACTACCCAATGAAACACTCTAGCCTCATGGTCCATACTCAATTTTTGTGGGTATACAAATCAAATAGACCTCATCACACTCACACATTAAACCATTCAATTTTCCTATCATGTGACATTCCTAGAATAGTGATATATGCTTTAGGATACATCATCACTTCTTCTAGCATCCTTTAGTGATATATGCTTTAGGCTCAATCATCATTTCTTTTGTTATCTTTTGGTGATATATGCTTTAGGATAAATAATCACACATCCTCACACCACATCTCTAGGTCACATATCATCATTACGCATTCGTCACATCATGGTACATAAAACACATAGTTCGACCATTTCTCGATGACACACTCTCGTTTATAGTTCATTATTGACTACTGAGGGGCATAAATAAATGAGCCTCACTGCATACAATTCCATCCACTAGGGGGCACATTGTTCCTATAATTCACACCGCATTCCATTTCATACCATCCATAACTCAAAGTGCACATCTTGGTTGCATTTACTCTTTCTTACATTTACTTGTTACATGTTCATATTATTACACATGCTAGATAGATATCGTATATGTCATTTATCTTTATCATACAGACATGTGTTCACTTACTTTCTAGTTGTGATCACATATTATACAGGGTCATTACATGCAACATGGATGTTAGTCGTAGTACCTAGTACCAGTCCCACAACAACTCCTAGGGGCATCCACATTCGTACATTAGAGTTGTTATTGTTTCATGTTGTTTTATAACACATTACTTTATTAGCTTTTACTAGTATTGACAAACTAGTTTATCTTAACTAACATGCTAATGGGTGATTCATTTGCAACATATTTTATACATGTCTACTTGTACTTTCTTTTCATTGTTTACTTTTGTATGTGGGATTTTCCCTTTTTCTTGTGTGCACACTTGTATGTTTGTGGCCACTACGGCCTTGATTGTCTTGTGACACCATGAGTGGTGTCTCACATTTGTAACCCCTCATTTCGTGGCCTATGTTATCTTCTTATGTGTTTACTTGCATCTTAGCTTACACATTTTCTTTGTATCTTACACTTGTCTTCTACATGCACGTTTGTTCATTCTAACACTTGTTTCCTAGCCACTTGTTTGAATGTGCCTTGGTTTCTACCAAGCACACCCCCTTCCCCTATAGGGCACAGTTTCAATGGTCGGTCCTCTTTTGGGCTGCATACTCCTACATCAATGTCGTATACACCCCCAAAGAGGGGGCATCATTTGGGTGAATGAGTCACCACATACATGGGTCTACATAGTATACAACACAAAACAATATCAGTACAATACATTTCAGGGATCAGAATCATACTTGAGTCCTTAGTATAGTGATTATGACTTTCTGGAATAACTATAACCAAGGGACACTTACATATCAATTGGGTTTAGCATAGTCTACATAACTCATACACAATGGCTTTTACAAGGAAAGTTGTCCTTAGCACATGCATTAGTACACATCATCTGTAGTGGTGTTTTATTCTAAAGAGATTAAAGGTTAGAGGATAAAACCAAACCTTCCTCTCTACACAACTTTTGAAGTGGCTTCGGATCGCCCAAAAACTAGACAAAGATAGAGATCTCTACAGTTTTGGGAAGCGATTAAAAGTTGGAGGATAAATCAGAATTTCATTCCTACACTTCTTTAGCCAATGGCATGAGATTGGCCAAAAAACTCATACTTCATCGACATGATCCTTTCTACACTCTTTCCTCATCGCTAATCAAGTGCACATGTTCCTTTTTTAAATTTTCAGATTTTTCTTTTACTTAGTTCCTTACATGATTTTTATGCATACACATGTGTATTTGACTATTTGATCATCTTCTCTTTTGCATGTCCTTTTGTATGGGAAGAAATCAGTCAACAACATCACACACATTGGAATTTACACACGTGTTTCCACCCTAGGTTCATTTTCATCACCTTTTACATTTTGGCATCTTTAGTCTCCACGCTCCATATTTTTATCACTTCACCTTTTTCTAGTCCCTCAAAGATGCTTTCTATGTCAATCTACATGGATATTAGGTACGCATATCTATGTAATTTATGTTACCGAGAACTATTATCACCAAGATAAAGTGGGGGAAAATGTAGACACAAAATCATGCACTTTGAGCCATTATCTAGTCTCGATTGCATACTAGTATTCATATTATTCCTAAGTAAGAAACGTACTAATTAACCCATGTTTTTGGCCACCTTTATTTCCTATAAGCTTCTACTTTCAGTCTTGCACTCTTACTTTCTTAGTGTGTCTTTTCACCTTTCAGAATTTTTCATTCTAAACACTAGCACCTAGCCATAACGCCGGCGCATGAGGTGCCCTTTTCCTCTTTATACTTTAGTTACTCTTTCGGGTCCTTTCTAGGCATTTGAGCATCTTATCTTTTTGGTGGTCGAAAAATCATGCAAAGGAATCATATAAATATAAAGTTATGTGATCATAATAAGGGACCAAACACTAAGTATCTACTATCTCCACCTAAGTTTGCATCCATCAAAGGCATCTATAGCTCCATCACAAGGGAAAAAGGTTGGTTCATTTGCATCACACTTCATAAGAGGGGAGTCTATTGTTTCCATGCACACATTATTTACATTCTACATCTAGCTACTTGATTGCTACTTCAAGTGTTACTGGCACAAGAGTAACCTAGGGAACAATTCCACACACACACATAACTACATTGGGTATGAGATGTAGTGCAACACTCAATGATAAGTCCATCATTTTGGCATACGAGGACAATATGAAACCTTCATTTGCATGTTTCTTTTTAATGGTTTTATGCTTTGTTTGGGGTTTTGTATGTGATTCATTCATTCCATATTTATAGATACATTTGGTGGAATTCAGCAACATACACACGAAAAAAGGTGAACAAGTGTGAACCTCTTGCGATACCTTAGAGGAAGTTTTCTAAGCATCTACACGAGTAGGGAACCTAGAATCCAAACCAAGGTGCCCACAGCACCCTTATCCTTATTTAGGTGCCCCATTCCATTCAAATCTATTGGATCTACATTTTTCCATACTTTTGTGTGACGGTCCTCCATCTTTATTCAGTTGGTCTCCACTACGACATAGTCCAACAACCTCTTTGAATTAGGTAAGGCATCTTACCCCTCTTTGCACATTAGGGTTTCATATTTTTAGCTTATTTTGTTTGGGTATTATTTCAAGTATTTCAATATTCATTTATTTACTACAAAATTACATTAGATTAGGCTATTATTTTACATTTTAGCATAATCATACATCTCAAACTCCATGTAGTTCTTTTGTGTGTGTGTGTGTGTTTTCCTTTCCTTATAAGTTGCATGATGATAGTAGGCTAGATCTAGACTTGTAATGAGTATGTAAAATGTGTGTAATCGAATAGCATAGACTCTGAAAGAGGGTTTGAAAACCCAAAGTGAGGATCATGAAGGACAATGTGCACATCAACGGACGTGTGAATGGCAGCGTGAAGAGATCTCAGGAGGAGCGAGCATCAACCGAATGTGCATGTAAAGATTCGACAAACGGAAGAACCTTGATAAGCCACAAAACTCTCCTCTATCTCATAGATCCAAAGGGGTGTACATATAGGAGGTGCTGAGTAACCCCGATCTTTGCAATCATGACAACTCAAGTAGAGAGGGGAGTTACATTCATAGAATAGAAGTGTAACTCCCAAATGCATATGACACACCGACATGCCGACGCACTAATGCACCGACGCACCGACGCGTAAGAGAATCTCATAATGACCCCTAAATGACACATGGACCTATGATCTCACCTAAGTGAGATGACTCACCTAATGATGTATAAAATAACACACACCAACACCCCCTTCATCGTAACTTAGGATGAGGAGAAAGTCGAAACAAGAAATGGGTCCCGCATAAGGCCTTATGAGGTATCGTATGTACCCAAAATTGAAGGGTACTGCACTGCCGAACAACGTAACACGTACCCCAATGATGATATAGGTCTCCTCACAAGGTGTTCGGGATCTGGAAAAGCTCTCCAAGTGTGTGTTAACATCCGCATGCCCCGCTTAGCCCCCACATGCTTTGTTTTTCTTTTTCCCTCTTTTCTTGGCCTTTTGCTCTTGATTCTGAAACCATTGCCCCACCTAGGTGGCGGGGTCTCGTGACCGCCTCACCAAGCAAGGCGGTGGTCTGTAACCACCGCCCGCTCGGGCGGTGGTCCTTTACACATTTTCCAGAATGCTCTTTTAACATGACTCACATAAAAATCAATGATTCACCAGCTTTTTTCACCACCATAAGCTTGCATTAATGATTCTGGTTCCCTGGAATAGTGTTTTGCCATTGTTTATAGTTTAAGAGTTCTATTTGGTTTTTACCTTGGGTAAATGCAAATGCTATAAATAGATGGCTTGTGCTCAAGCAAATGGCCCCTCACATTTGCCTCGAATTTCTCATTACAATAAATTAGTGTTTCATTTTGCTTAGAATTCTTAGTTTCTTTCATTGCATGCTTAGTTAGTGTTGTTTTGCTGTTAGTAAGCCACATATCCATCTTGTGCAAATGTTGTTGATATTTTATCCAATCCATTGGAGTAAAATATTTTGTTTTCAATAGGAAGCCATTAAAGTTGCATATTTTGCTCTTCAAATAGAATAGTTTTGAGTTCAATTTTATGTTGCATTTCTCGCAATAAATCCTTAGAATTGATAAGACAAGCTCGTACTCTTGCGCTAACCCTCTCCTACTCGCATTGTATTCAGTCTGTGTCCTAAGCTACCTTTGTGCCAATATCTATTTTTTTGATGCTAGCATTACACGCTTTTCTAGATCTACATGAACACAAAGGAACAAGGAGATCACACTGAGGGGACAAGATCACACACACCATGATTCACCACCGCTCTACGTAATCCGTGTTCTAGCTTTCAAAGTTCTAAATTAGAAGCATATCAAATAGAGTAGCCAATCACTTTATTTCAGTCAATTTTACTTTCGATATTGCTAGGGAAGTTATGGGGATTGATAGTTTCTAAGAAACTATGATTCATTCCTCACTTCTGAGGTAGGATCGAGAGTCTTGCAAATAGACTAGATCAATTATTTCATTATTTAGAATAGGTTCACAGTTACACAGACAAATAACTATACTCGGTTATTTTGTTTGTTTTAAATTGTTATTTTAGCTGTCAATTCTAGATATATTAAACAGTTACTCTTTTAAATTCATTCGAATAGTTCATCAGAAAATACAAAAATAGAGAAATCATATATGCTATAGATATACTTAACGTAGTTAAATTTCACTTTGCTGTAGTTAATTTTCATTGTTGCTTTTGTATGACAATCACGGGACCTAGAGAGCCCAGAGAATACGTATTCGAGCCAATCGTGCCCCAACCCAATCTCATCATAGCAATAACTGATATAGATCAAAATCTCAGGATCCAAGTCTTCCGAACAACGGTAAACTTACAACAAATTGGTTCCCAGTTAAGCGGGTTAAACATAGAAGACGACAAAGCGCACACGTTTTGGTCAAATCAACCAAACTACAGATTACCCTAGGTATATATCCACATGACTGTAGAGAGGCTTGAAAGAGAGTAGACCTTTGGTTGTGATCCTTTGGTCCCACAGCCGGACACAGGAGATACTCTCACAGACATAGATACTAGCTTGAGAATTCAGGTTGCACAAACACCTGTAAGATATTCTGAGAAGATCGCACAATTATTAATTCTAAATATAGAAGCTGAAAAGGCATATGACTATTGGATACTAGGGATTAGGGATTGATTCTACACATGACCATAGCAGGACCACAACAAATACAAATCTACGATTTGACGACCCACAAATCCCACATCCCAACAAGCCCATAGGTGAATCAGACATAGATGTTGGCCTACGTATACTAGTATTCAGATCTACTCCACTTCCACCTATCATCATCGAACAATTATCCTTCCTAGACATAGCAGCTAACAAAGCTAAAGAATTCTAGACTAGGCCAGAGAATCACCCATAGAGTCAATTATATTTACCATCCGCCCTATGACCTTATCTGGAGATATACATGAAACTATCCCAGGTCATTTTCCACGTATTCCACAACCCATAGACCGAATCACGCTAGAGCTCGATATTGATTAGAGCCTTCGAGCAGTCATCCTTGCTGATCGATCTATCACACCAGTTCAGGTTAGGAGGGCCTTCTTTGCCTTAGATTCGTAATTTCCACTAGTGCGTGTCGAAGACATCAGATTACCTAACTAGTTTGTCTGCATCCCACACATATTCAATCCCCACCGGCTGTCTTGGCACGACCTCGGGAGGTCGGGTGTGAGGAAGAGTTGCTTGTAGATTCCCATGCTCACTTGTCACTTTTCCATCATACAAAATTGGTGAACCCGACGTGAAACTTTCTACTTTCTGGTCTGGAGTCATATTTCTACTGGTTCTTTCAAATTAAAATGACTCTTTCATCTTTACTACCTCATTAGCTTTCACCATCACCTTCGCTCCTTCCCATTATTTTGCGGGTATTCATATACCCCCCGAATATGTCGGGATTCGATGCATATGGTAGGCCTCTCTTAGGTCTTGAGGCATACTATGCTCAACTGAATAGCAGTCATCACCCTCGCTCTCGGTATGGGGTGACAACTATTCAGATAACCAATTATCAACACAAACTCCATCTCCAAGGATCAGATATAACTCATCTTTCCAAATAGAGGAGTTGGATCAGCTCACTCAACAAACAGAGCCTTCAGGCTCGAACAACATGACACTCACAGGAGAGTCTAGCTCATCTCCTCAGGTACTACTTAGACCACAAATTAGTAGACAATCTAACCCATACCTAGGTTTAGATGATGAACATTTGGTACGTTATGTTAGGAATGAACAACATTCTCGAAGTATGTACCCACCTGTAGGAGGTTTACAAACACAACCCGAGGTCTCTTTTCAAGAAAATACCTCCATGCCACTACATATAGGAAATGCCCTCGGGGAAACTTGGCAGGGCAGTGATCAATTCATAGCAGGATATCACATGCCTATACAACACCATGATATACAACAAACACCGCTAAGGCAAAACACCGTGACTTCACCAAATGAAGTCATTTCAACGTTAGTAGAAAAAGTGAGAGGGTTAGAACTTGCTCAAGCAAATCAAAATTCCCAATTCATGCAGACAGGAAGTTCCAATCCTCCACACCATCCTAGCCAAGTAGACCTCCTCACAGGATTAGGCACATTGGGTATGACTCCTCAGTATTCACAACAAACGCCGATTAGAACCACCACTTCTAATGCCATTCCAATACCTCCCGGTCTAGTACAAAGTAATCCATTCTTGGACAATACCCCTTCATACTTAAACATGTACTCCAAATCACCACAAGGGGATATGTTCTCCTCTCCCGGTATTTTTACTCAACCACAGGGGTTCCCTTATGCTCCTACCAATGCATATGCAACGCCATATCAACAACCCATTCCACCTCCGCTCCCTCAACAGGCACCATCAATGGTCGAAACCTATGCGATAGGGACATATTCAGAATACTTGAAAGAGCCCTTAGATTTCACCATACAAAGCATCATGCTTCCAAGACCTCTTCCCGATTTACCCAAATACAAAGGTGAGGGAGATCCAAACACACATATCAAGGCTTACGCAAAAACCATCCGAGAACTACTCCCATGGGATGGGGTTGTTGCTAAAATATTCCCCAAAACTTTGGAGGGCATCACTCTCGATTGGTATTATAGAATACCTAAGGCTTCCATCCATTCATTCAAGCAACTCATGTTAGAGTTCATCAAGGCCTTTGACATGAATAAACTATTAAGAATAGGAATTAGGGAATTCTTGCACATTAAACAAGAACACAATGAATCTATCACCCATTTCATCCAGAGGTGGCGCACAGTTCTCTATTCTTTGGCAAGTGCTCCGAACATGGATCAGATGGAACTATGTGATTTATTCCTTCATTCTCTCAGCAGAGAAGTAAAGGAAGAAGTCCAGAAGTTTCCACTAAGAACTTACGATGAAGTACTTGAGAGTGCTCTCGAATAGATCAAGCGGCAATTGATAGTGGTCGCAAGACATATGGAGAAAACGGGAGGTTAATCACCTCCAACCAAAACACTACAACTTATCCTACTATCACGAATGTCAATCAAGGACCTAAAATTCTTAACAAAAATTGCGGAGTGACAACGGATGGAGTAACTGATCAGGCTAGAAAGACAAATGTTGTGAATACTCCACCACAAATAAACAATCAACGAAACAAAAACTTTACCCGACAATCAATGTAGTGGATTTTAATCATCCACAGCAACAACAACAACAATGATGGTGAAGCCCTACACGGGATTCAAGCCAAAGCTCAATTGGTTATCAAAATCAGAATCAAAATCAAAAACAACAAACACAAAACTTTAATAGGCAACGGTTTGATCAAAGTTTTGGGCCACAATATACACCAAACCAACAAACTAGGAATTACAATCCTAACTCGTATTGTGGTTTCCACAAAATTCAGGGCCATGACACTAGAACGTGCCGTGACTACAATAAATTCATGCAACGCTTGCCAGATGAACAAAGACAACTTTTCATAGATATGTTCTTGGCAGATCCTATGTCACCAGCACCGAATACTTTTACAGGGGCAGTTTCCCCTCAAAATGCACCCCTCAAGATCTTCAATGATCCGCTCCCAAATCACAATAATAACAAATTAAATCCAAGTGGGACAAACAAGGGTGTAATTCCAGGAAACAATGATCATGAAGCTTCAACTTCACTAAATCCATTAGTTGTGCCACAACTAGGAAGTCAGCCATGACCAAAGATAGTCGGTTTAGTGGAATTAGATGCCGAACTACCCATAGAAGTTGTAACAAGGACATGAGAGTATTCCTCTCAGCTAAGTCCAAGCTACCCGCTAGAAACAGACAATATCCAACAAGTATTAACAAAACCCGTAGGTGCTTATGATTTAATTAATGATCTAACAAAAACCTTCTCGCACATCTCCTTTTTGGATTTATTAAAGAACTCCCCGCTCTGGGCTGCTCTTTTAGAGGCATTAGGTTTAGGTCATTTAATTAACATCACTCCACCTCCCGAAACATAGGTAAATCATATAGACTTTGATATCCATCCTCCGGGGCAGCCGGATAGGGACACCGAATTCATATTCGAAATAAACAAAATGCCCACAGACGCTGAGGTTGCACGCCGAGGTGATCCAGCCTTACATTTGCAAGTATGGGTTTATAACAATTATGTGAAATGTGTGATGGTTGATGATGGGGCAGCAGTTAACATAGTCCCTTTTTCTCTCCTTCAAAAGTTAGGGTATGGAGAGACCAATTGTTCCATGACCCGAAATACGCTAAGAGGCTATGTGCCTTAAAGCCACTTCAATTGGAACTATAATACTACCGGTCACCTTAGGACCCAAAACAATCCCGATTGAGTTTTATATTATAGATCGGAAACTAACTATAATATGATCTCGGCCGACCATGGATACACTACATGAAGGCAATCCCTTCTACGCTATTTCAAGAAGTAAGGTTTTTACACTTAGGAAATATATTCATAGCCAAAGGTGATCCAAAACCATTTGATGTACACCTAGCTGACTTAAAGAAAGACCAGGCGTGCACTCATAGTTTGAACTCCCAACAAACCAACTTAATAAACCTACCAACGTGAAACCGGAGGAAAAGTTGGTACCTACCACTGATCTTGAGACTATGAGTCTATTCAAGACAACCCCAGCCCTCAAAGATGAGGCTAACACTATAGAAACAATATCATTAGGAACCACTACAAAAATTGTCAAATTACTGGAACAAGATCTGCCAATGTTCCTACCATTTGATTATGTAGGCATGGGGTGCACCCTAGGTGTCGGTTCTCTCCCAGTAGTAGATCTCTGCATGGTAGAGGTAGAAGATGTTAACACAACAAATATCCCAAAGCATCCATGTTCCCAGCTAAGTATTGGACTCTCCATTTCGATGGAGCTAGATGTCATTACGGAGCTAGGGCAGGTGTAATCCTTACTTCTCCCGAGGGAAAAGTCCTACCATTTTCCTTTAAGCTAAAATTTGAATGCACTAACAATGGTGCCAAATACGAAGCCCTCCTCCTTGGCCTCATCTTAGCTAAGAGGATCGGTGCTAATAATATCAGGGTGTTAGGAGACTCACAATTAATAGCAAACCAAGTCGCTGAGGTATATGAAACCAAAGCCGAGCACCTACAGCTCTACAAAATAGTTGTATTGAATTTAAGCAAGGAGTTTGACTTCATATCGATTGAAGCAATCCCACGAGAACAAAATCTCCTTGCTGATTCAATAGCAACGTCAGCATCACGCTTTACTCCAAACAGTAAGTTAGAGGATACCCATTTCATGGTATCCCTTCATGATGAACCATTGATAAAAACAATGTCAAATCCTCTTTTAAATGGAAATGAAAACAAATCTGCTATCCTAGACCACATCGATAGTGATACAACCACTCTTGATTTCTTAAACACCTATGTGGCATTACATCTCACCCATCACGCAATAGATTTATCTTTGATCCCGCATTCATCTTCCTATTACGGGAATCCCATGACAAAGCTTCCCCACAAAAGGAACTTAGCATATACTCAGTCGAGAATGGAGATGATTTAGAACTACCCCCAGCCCCGCCTGAGTTTGAAGAAGGTAATGCTTCTCTAATCGAAGAAACAATTGATATTAACATCGGAACGGAAGATGAACCAAGGATATTGAAGTTAGGATCCTCGCTAACTCCATTAGAGGTAGAAATACACACTCGGGTCCTCAAGGAACATCAGAAGGCTTTTGCATTTAATTATAAAGAAATGACAGGGGTTGCACCACACATTGCGGTGCACAACCTCGTCACTAAATCAGATGCAAAACCAATTAAACAAAAATCGAGACCAATGAAACCCAAGGTAGCTCTCATGGTAAAAGAGGAGGTAATAAAGCTCCTCCAAGTAGGATTCATCAAACCAGTTGATTACTCTCAATGGGTATCTAATATCATTCCCGTTCAAAAAGAATGGAAAGATACGCATCTGCATAGATTTCCGAGACATTAACAAAGCGTGTCCTAAAGATGACTTCCCATTGCCATCCATTGATGTCATTGTTGATGCAACAAGCTGGATTTGAACTTTTGTCTCTCATGGATGGATTCTCGGGATACAATCAAATCAGAATATCTGAACAAGATCAAGCTAAAACCACGTTTATAACTCCTTGGGGAACCTATTGCTATGTTGTTATGCCATTCGGTCTCAAGAACGCTGGCGCTACATACCAACGAGCTATGACATATATATTTCACGATCTTATTCACAAAATTGTGGAATCCTACGTAGATGACTTGTTGGCTAAGGCCAAGAAGCATTGTGACCATCCGGAAGTACTTCGCATCATTCTTTCACGTCTGATAGAATACGGAGTCACGCTAAATCCAGAAAAATGTGTCTTTGGTGTGACAGGAGGGAAGCTCCTAGGTTACATTATATCATCACGCGGGATCGATGTTGACCCAACCAAAATTAAGGCTGTCCTCGAAATGGTCCCACCTTCGGATGAATCTGGAATCAGGTCATTTCTCGGAAAGCTTGGTGCAATCCAGAGATTCATCCCGGACTTAAGTTTCGCCATTCATCCAATCAACAATCTACTCAAGAAAGATTATAGCATTGATTAGACCGAAGACTGCAATGAAGCTTTCAATGTAGTTAAGCGTTTCTTGTTATCACCACCTACGCTAATGCCACCTAAGCCAGATCACCCATTAATTTTATACTCACGAGCTACCAATGTCTCGCTAGCCTGTATGTTGGCTCAAGAAGATGATGACAAGAGAGAACATGTGATCTATTTCATTAGCCAGACATTGCTTGACTATGAAACACGCTACACGCAAGCGGAACGAGAATGCCTCGCCATAGTCTTTGCAACCAAATGCTTAAGACATTATATGTTAAATCAAGAAACAAGGGTCATGGTAAAAATGGACCATTTACAAACTTTCCTCACGCAAGGGTCCTTGTCTAAGAAGGCTGGATGTTTTATAACCTTAATGGGAGAATTCGAATTAACATTTGTAAATCAGAAGTCCGTTAAGGGACAAATCATCGCGGATTGGTTAGCTGATAACCCATTAGATGGAGGCGATCTAGTAGACCTAGACTTTCCGGATGAATGCGTATACTACATTGAAACCAGACCTCCTATCTCTGAGTGTCCTTGGTACATTGATATCATTAATTATATCATGGACCATACGTATCCAAAAGGTGCTACTTCGCAACAAAGAAGGCGGTTACGCATTATCGTAGCCAAATACGTCATTATAGAGCAAGTCCTCTATCGAAAAGCATTCGATGGAATGCTTCTAAGATGTGTCGACACAGAAGAATCCAAGAAGATTCTCCATGAATCTCACAGTGGAATGTGTGGAGGCCACTTCGGTGGCCATGCCACCGCTCGTAAAATACATCGAATGGGCTATTTCTGGCCCACTCTAGAACACGACGCAGTAGAGTTTGTACACAGATGTCATAAGTGTCAAGAATTTTCCCACGAGATTCACATGCTAGCACAAGCTCTACAACCAATCGCTACTCGTGGCCCTTTTCCACATGGGGCCTAGATTTGATAGGGAAATTATCTCCCTCGTCCACAGACGGCCATAATTTTATAATCACGGCCACCAAATATTTTACCAAGTGGGTAGAGGTTATGCCTCTTACTACTATACCGGGTTCTGTAATCGCCAAGTTCATTTTGAACCAAATCATTTACAGGTACGGTGTCCCACAAATCATTATCTTAGATAATGGAACTTCTTTTAAGAATGAAGAAGTTCGCGAATTATGCAATAAATTTAAAATAAGCCATAATACGGCTACATTATATTACCCTCAAGCCAATGGACAGGTTGAGGCAACAAACAAAACATTAAAATCCATTCTCCTTAAAATGGTGAGAGAAAACAAACGAGATTGGCATTTGAAGTTATATCCGGCCTTATGGGCCCACCGAACCTCAATAAGAACACCAACAGGAGTGACTCCTTTCTAGCTGGTATTCGCAGGGTAGAAGCGGTTCTCCGCTTGAGGTTGAAATACCCAGTCTCCGCATTTCATTACAAGGGATTCTAGATGAAGACGCTTATAGAGAAGCACGTCTCTCCCAACTAGAAAGTCTAGATGAAGCTAGGTTAGATGTTGAACAGTGGCACAGAGTCTATGCTAACCGGATGTGCCGGTAGTATAACAAGAAGGTCTATGAGCGTAACATATATGAAGGTGATCTAGTTCTAAGGCTAGACAGCCGGATCGACAAAAAAACCGGCGAAGGAAGGAAGTTCCGGCCCAAATGGTTGGGCCCATACCGAGTCATGAAGGACTATGGAAATGGTGCATATCTCTATGTATCGTTGGAAGGTGAGGAATTTGGTGAAACTGTCAATTCCCTACACCTCAAACGATTCTACGCGTAAGCAACTAGCACTACTTATAATTATATCTACATTGCATCTTCATATAGATTAGGATCATTTTGTCCGCTTGTTTTGTACAAAAATTGTGATCAAGGAATTTGTTCTCAAAGCAATTCATTACAAACTCATGATGTTGTTGGCATAAACACTCTAATCATACTTCTCCATTTCCATGATATCATCAAACTATTTCGGAATCATTTCATCAAATAAAGCTAGATATGACAAAGTCTTAACGGTAACCATGCCAAGATCTGCGGGTTTATTCTCACTTTTGGTTTCTTCTTAGGATAGGTGTCTTGCCTATGGTCTGTTCTAGAAGCTTCACGGTGTCACATCTATCCCGTATGAATATCTCTTTGGAAATAAACACACTGACATTTTACTCAAGTAAATAAGTCAAATATAGATCAAACAGAAAATTTTAATTTTACACATTTCCTTGCCCCACCAACCTTTGGTGATGAGCTTGCGTCTCTTACTAGTGATGTAGGGTTGGGAAAGGATGGAAATGCCCTTACTCGCCTATGCCTTTCCCACGGTGATAAACCCATACTTCTTACTAGTAGCATGGGGCAAAGTGTAGGGGGTCCTCTTGACAAACAAACGTAAAAGGTCATAAGAAAACAATTCAAACCTTGAAGCTTTGAGTCAAAAACAAATGAATCAGATGTTCAAAATTCCAAAAGAGTTCAAAATCCTAAAAACCAGATTTTGTCTACCATGTGGCCATCTACGGATCTAAGTCTAGATAAACCACAAAGCAAGTTGCATCCCAAAACTATGAAGTCACTCGAGTGGAGTAAGCTTGTAGCATCCTAATTTGGGTCCACCAAGGCTTTGTCTATCTCTCATCACTGCCATTTCAACACATTTCACAACTTGTGCCCTTTCTAGCTCTCGGTGATGAGCCCTCACATCTTACTAGTTGTGTGGAGTTAGGAGAGGGGCAAGTCTATCTGCTCATCGTACCGGTTTGTCTTCACCACTTTTCCAAAACAAATATGAGGCATCCAAAATTGCTTACAGAAACTAAAATTCAAAATCACATTGTGTCTACATTATCATATATCAGCATCATGAAATACAAAAAGAAAGTAAACATTTGTATCATTTGTTCTCCATTGCATACATTCTAAAAGCATACATGCATAACATCATAATTTACATGAGGAAACTGGAAAGGAAACAAAGCCATAAATGCCAAAATTCTGATCCAAAAGAGAATATAAATATATAGATAATCAAAGTTTTTCTGTACAATGCCATCATGCGCCAAGCATGGTCAAAATGCTCAAAGAGCCCGGGATATACAAAAGAATATATCATACAAAATCTAGGAGAGCCAAGTGGCTTCTCAACCCCTATGAGACCCCTCTGAAGGTGCACGCCCATGCACCTAGGACTCGGCATGCCGGCTGCTTTGAGTGCACGGAGAGCTCGGGATCCCGGGGCAACCGCAGTCTCGCCACGAGAATGACTCCTCATCAAATGCTCGGCTATCCTATACCCCGCTAGCTCCGTGCAGAGAGTTGATACCATCCTGGCCATGTGCGAGGATCGGGGCAAAGATCTCAAAGTGTGTCTACCAGCTGCTGATGGCTCCCCAGCATCCACAGACAACTCTGCGTGGGTCCTCTCCATGGGGATCATCAGGGTATTGGTGCATACCCTGCGAATCAAGTCCCGTTACTCATCGGCGGTCTCTGCAAAAAAAACAAGAGATAAAATTAGAAATAAAACAAAAGGAGAGATAGCAACTAAGGAAATCCTAAATAAAAACAAACATTAAAAGGAGGGATGGTAACTTACTGGATCACTAGGCCTCCGAATGGATCTCTAGGGTTAGCACCTACCACCACGGATGCCGCCGCCGACCGAGTGTTACTCCCGTGGATCTGGAGCAATGTAGCACCCCACAATGGACTCATCCTCCCCACCATGGCCACGGGAGAGTGGCTCCTCTAAAACCGCAGTCACCCTCTCTGCACTCTGCTCGGCCCTCGCCGCTACATGTTATATCCGAGTGTCATGCCACTCGGGATCACGTCCTCCTCGTCATCCTCCCTGTCTCTCCCCCGTAAACTCCTCGGACTCGGAGTTACTATGTCGATGGGGTCATCACTGCTATGGGCAGACCCACGGCAATCCAAAGCAAAGGTGCACGAGGCGCACCGGCTCTCCCTCGAGCACGTACTACCCTCTCCCCGGCCGCAATAGGAACGCCGGGGGTAACAAATGTCCAACCTCGCCTCTAGGACCCCCTCGGCCTCTCAAACCGACACAGTATACCGGCACTACGGGGAAGCATGCCCATGTAGGGTAGCCCAAACTCGCTAAGGAACTCGACCAAAGGGGTGTATCTCCACACGCCCCACTCTATCAATAAGTTGCCCCGTGGTGGAGCAGAAATCAAAGTAAGAGCCTCCTCACCCCATATACCGCCATGGTCTAATATGGTGTGGCCTCCATGTCGTCGATGGTCAGAGAAGCAATTAGCTGATGAGGTGCTCTGAGCACCGACATATCTGTCCATCTAGCTGCCCTCACAGCTCCGGGATCTGTCACCTCTACACCTCTGCCATAAGGGAATGAAGTGCTCATAGACCCAACTCATGACTAGGGTCGGGTGGCTCAAAGACTGCCCCTATAAATGGACTACCCTGTATAAGTCATGGTAGGTAGTCCCAAGTATGTCTGCTCCCTAGGCATAAATCTAGCCATGTCCCTCTATCTGTGCAATGATGGGGGACCAGCAGTATAGCAGTGTGTCTCCTCCCTTGTCCCCAATCAATCTTGAGGCAAGGATCCCCATAATAGCCTGATGAAGCAAGGGGATGGGCAAACTAGGAATGGATCGAACTCTAACCCCCTTCTTCGAACCCGTGGAGATAACTGCATCTCCCATATAAGTGGCCCACTATGCTATCTGGGCCCGTGAACTTGTTGTCTCAAGGGTAAGACGTCTCCCAATGATCGGGACCCCTGAATGTGATAAACATCCTCCAAAGTGATGGTCCACTCACCGCGGACCCCTGGTAATCGGAAGGTGTTCGATCAGCATCCCAATAGGAAAATAAGTCACAAAGAATGTGACTGGATGGTGCAACATGCAGAATGTTTGAGATACGTAGTATCCGGCCCTCTGAAGAGTGTCCTCCTCATCCTGAGAAAGTGCATCTAGTACTGCTGGGATCCAGTCACACTCCCTCTCTCGGCTCCACCGAATATACTCCTCTCTCGCCTGCATACACCCAAAAACACACAAAACAGAGCAAGTTAGCATCCGAGTAATACTAGAAAAATCATGAAAACACATAGAAATGCTAAAAATGCAAAAATAATCTCAAACAGATGTTCTTTTGGCATTCTGTGTAAAACCGCCGCCCGAGCAGTAGGGAGGTGGTTTCAGAATCGCCGCCACAGTGGGGCGGCGGTCGTGTAACCGCCACCCTGGGCAGGGTGGCGGTCGTGGCCCGAAAACCCACGCGGGTTTTTAAACCTAAAAAAGCCTAAAAATGCCAAAAGAGGACCATTTTTACTAAAACAAGGCCTACCCAGTAGGTGCCCCTAGATGGACCTTTTGAACCTAACATTTTCAAAAATTACCCCCCCATGACAAAGATTTTAGCATTTTAAAATTAAGGGGGTGAAAAGGATAAATTGAAGAAAACTAACCTGTGATCTCGCGGGTCGATGTTCCGCTCGCGGAGGCATGATCACTATCCTGTCACGAACGTTTTGGCTCTACTCATGCAAGAAACCGTCACCGTGGGTCCCAGAGCTCAAAATCAATCAAATCAACGCACGCAAATGAATAGGAAAATGGGCCCACTTTCATATATATAGCAGCCTGACTTGTTTTAAAAATGTTTTTTTCACAGGTTTGGAGCACCACGGAGGTAAGTTCTTACCCCCGCACAAATGGTACATCCTCATTTCCCATTATTTTAGCATTTATTTTCCAAATTATTGTGTCTATCTGCACTTGAGTTCTCTTTTCGTTTTGCAGGTGGCAGGAATTTTGGACGGCGTCATTTCAACACACAGACGTATCAGGTATAACTTTCAACTTCCCATTTTGGGACCGCCATACTCGGACCCACCGTTTTACACCTCTTCATGGCTAAAATGCTTCTCCGAGGGGGCAATATGTATGTACCCAAAATTGAAGGGTACTGCACCGCTAGAACAATGTAACACATACCCCAATGATGATACAGGTCTCCTCGCAAGGTGTTCGGGATCCGAAAAATCTCTCCAAGTGTGCGTTAACATCCCACATGCCCCGCTTAGCCCCCGCGTGCTTTGTTTTTCTCTTTTTCCCTCTTTTCTTGGCCTTTTGCTCTTCAAGAACGAAATCGCTGCCCCACTGGTGGTGGTCTCGTGACCGCCCCCTAAGTAGGCGGTGGCGGTCCGTAACCCTGCCCTGCTCGGGCGGTGGTCCTTACACATTTTCCGAATGCTCTTTTAACATGACTCATGTAAAAATCAATGATTCACCAACTTTTTTCACCGCCATAAGCTTGCATTAATGATTCTGGTTCCCTGGAATAGTGTTTTGCCATTGTTTATAGTTTAAGAGTTCTATTTGGTTTTTACCTTGGGTAAATGCAAATGCTATAAATAGATGGCTTGTGCTCAAGCAAATGGCCCCTCAAATTTGCCTCTAAATTTCTCATTTGCAATAGATTAGTCTTTCATTTTGCTTAGAATTCTTAGTTTCTTTCATTGCATGCTTAGTTAGTGTTGTTTTGCTGTTAGTAAGCCACATATCCATCTTGTGCAAATGCTATTGATATTTTATCCAATCCATTGGAGTAAAATATTTTGTTTTCAATAGGAAGCCATTAAAGTTGCAGGTTTTCTCTTCAAATAGAATAGTTTTAGGTTCTGGATGTTTTATGTTGCATGACTCGCAATAAATCCCACTAGGAATTGCATAAGCCAAGCTCTGTACTCTTGCGCTATCCCTCTCCTACTCACATTGTATTCAGTCTGTGTCCTAAGTTGCCTTTGTGCCAATATCTATTTCTGTTGATGCTAGCATTACACGCTTTTTATGGATCTACATGAACACGAAGGAACGAGGAGATCACACTGAGGGGACAAGATCACACACACCATCGGATTCACCACTGTTCTGCAGAATCTAGGTTCTAGCTTTCAAAATTCTAAATTAGAAGCATATCAAATAGAGTAGCCAATCACTTTATTTCAATCAATTTTACTTTCGATATTTCTAGGGAAGCTGTGGGGATTGATAGTTTCTGAGAAACTATGATTCATTCCTCACTTCTGAGGTAGGATCGAGAGTCTTGCAAATAGACTAGATCAATTATTTCATTATTTAGAATAGGTTCACAGTTGCACAGACAAATAACTATACTCGGTTATTTTGTTTGTTTTAAATTGTTATTTTAAATTGTCAATTCTAGATATATTAAATAGTTACTCTTTTAAATTCATTCGAATAGTTCATCAGAAAATACAAAAATAGAGAAATCATATATGCTATAGATATACTTAACGTAGTTAAATTTCACTTTGCTGCAGTTAATTTTCATTGTTGCTTTTGTATGACAATCACGGGACCTAGAGAGCCCAGAGAATACATATTCGAGCCAATCGTGCCCCAACCCAATCTCATCATAGCAATAACTGATATAGATCAAAATCTCAGGATCCAAGTCTTCCAAACAATGGTAAACTTACAACAAATTGGTTCCCAGTCAAACGGGTTAAACATAGAAGACGAAAAAGCGCACACATTTTGGTCAAATCAACCAAACTATACATTACCCTAGGAATATATCCACATGACTGTAGAGAGGCTTGAAAGAGAGAAGACCTTTGGTTGTGATCCTTTGGTCCCACAGCCAGACGCAGGAGATACTCTCACAGACATAGATACTAGCTTGAGAATTCAAGTTGCACAAACACCTGTAAGATATTCTGAGAAGATCGCACAATTATTAATTCTGAATATAGAAGTTGAAAAGGCATATGACTATTGGATACTAGGGATTAGGGATTGATTCACACATGACCATAGTAGGACCACAACAAATACAAATCTTCGGTTGCGACCCACAAATCCCATAGCCCAACGAGCCCATAGGTGAATCAGACATAGATGTTGGCCTACGTATACTAGTATTCAGATCTACTCCACTTCCACCTATCATCATCGAACAGTTATCCTTCCTAGACATAGCAGCTAACAAAGCTAAAGAATTCTAGACTAGGCCAGAGAATCACCCATAGAGTCAATTATATTTACCATCCACCCTATGACCTTATCTAGAGATATACACGAAACTATCCTAGGTCATTTTCCATGTATTCCACAACCCATAGACCGAATCATGCCAGAGCTCGATATTGATTGGAGCCTTCGAGCAGTCATCCTTGTTGATTGATCTATCACACCAGTTCAGGTTAGGAGGGCCTTCTTTGCCTTAGATTCACAATTTCCACTAGTGCGTGTCAAAGACATCAGATTGCCTAACTAGTTTGTCTGCATCCCACGCATATTCAATCCTTACCATTTGTCTCGGCATGACCTCGAGAGGTGGGTGCAAGGAAGAGTTGCTTGTAGATTCCACACTCGCTTGTCACTTTTCCATCATACAGTACCCATGTACAAGAAGAAGATCCCAAAGTGAAGGAAAACTCCCGGTGGGAAAACATCCACCACAAGAGAACAACACACTCTCTATCTAATCTAAGAAAGATGCCAAATATGGGTCCTGCCATAGACAAGCCTCCGAAAGGGTACCCATGTACAAAGAGGTAATCTCTCGGAAAGAAGAAGAAGAGAGAAGAAGAGGGAGACGAGAGGAATGCAGAAGATGCCATGGACGGATATGAACTCTGCAGCTCTAGGAGGTCTCCCAGAAGAATTTTGATGACGAGATCCTCTGCCTCTCGACTGAAGAAGAGCCACCCACAACAAACTTTGTGCTTGCCCTTGGGAAGGATAGAAATGATGTGCTAGAAGTCTGCCCACTCCATAAAGGAAACTGAAGGCAACAACATGAAGAACTCTGAGTTTGGTGCACATAAGTGTGACATAGGTCTAGCGAGTGAATGCCAAGGAACCGAAGGTAATGCCACGTGCGTAGAATTGTCAGAGTGAAGAGGAACACCCGTAGAGAGGATTTCCAAGTGATGTGAAGGGAAAAAACATCCTCCACAACAGAAAAGGGATCCACAACTAAGGGTGGATCAATGAAGGTCTCTAGAAATGTGGAAGTGACATGATTCTCAGAAGGGGCACTCCCAACAATAGAGATGATGAACTCCTCTGAAACACCTGTAGATGGATGAGGGACTGTAGAGCATCACAAGTGGAATCTATGAAAAGATGACTAAGGTCAGTAGATACTCATCCCAATGAGGGGGCTCAACAAATAGAAGAGCGATGTCAGATAGGTATGAGTCATCCAATGAAGGTAGAGGATTGAAATGGGCCTTGCACACTGGGAAGTGGAAAGGAGGTGGTGTAATGACGGTGTGAGACCGAGTATGAGGCGCTCGATATCTCGATGAGATGTAGGGGGTGATAAGAATGTCCGGAACAAGTGAGAGAAAGAGGAGAAGAGTCCTCTATAGTACTCTTGACATCATAACTAGATGCACAATCCTCGTCATCAGAAGTAGAACCAAGCGAGCCTGTGTTAGTGGAACTATCATCACACGAAGAAATGGAGGAGACAACTAAATCAGTAGTAGCAACAATGGCGGCAGTATGTGAAGGGTCTCCATACAAGGACTGAAGAATGCTCCAGACACAGTGAGGTGGATCTAAGTCTACCACGTGAAACCAAAGAGAACAAGAGACATGCATCATCATGTGACCATAGATGTGGTTGCAAGTGTCAAGGAAGTCCTCTAGATGATGATGATCAGTGGGTGCAGGAACTGGCCCAAGCAAGAAGGGTAAAAGACCCTCGTGGGTGAAGTAACGTTCCATGGAAGCATGCCAAGCTGAATAGGTCTCTCTCCCGAGTGAGAAGTGGTGGAGGCTGTAAGGTGATCCTATGACACTCACATCTAGAAAGAGCACTCTCCATGATGAAAAATGCAAGATGCACAAAAGCAAGATGTCAGACTCGACCGATAATGCGTCTGCATGTGTAGGCCCAAGAGTACAATCAACCCCCTAGAATGTGGCACTTTATAAAAGTAGTGCATTTACAAAATTGGTAATTCCATCACATAAAGTGCAGAAAATCATGCAACTTTGACTAAAGAAGCACTCAAAAATGAGCAGCGAGTCAAAAGTTATAGCATTAAAACGATTCCCACAACTGATGGAAAATGCACTAGACATTGCAAATGCATTAAAAAAGTGCATGAAACGGGTGCAAAGGGTATCGTGTGGGTACTCGTTGGAAATGGCACGAGAATTTTAGTAGGGGTTTGTTTTGACTGCGAGGGGGGATTAGCCTCCTGCCAACCTCGGACCTCGCCCTCCGTCTTCGACACTCATAGGAGGGGATTAAATTACAAGCCAAAAACAACCTTATAAATTAATACATGCCAAGAAATGAAATGTTTTTTATTTAACCACCTTAAAACATTAAAAAAGGAGGTGGAAAGAGGGCCCACGTTGGAAGAGTGGACGAATGCCAAGTTGGAGGGTCCACGTGCTGGGCTGTTTGGAGGGAAAACCACCAAAAAGAGTTATACAGGCGGCTGAGGGTGTGCAGACACATGGGGGTGTTGCAGACACGTGGGAGGCACTGGAGGCTGAGTGGTAGGTCTGCACAAGCAGGAGGAGCCATTTGAAGACCCAAAATGCCCAAAAATGCCAAAAATGCCCAAAAATGTTTCAAGCAAAGACTGAGCCGTTGAATATGATGTTGTAGGTTGAAGTTCACTGGAGATGTGTAAAACAGTACTGGAGGTGCTGGGAGTAGGTGTTGTAGGTCTGCACAAGCTAGAGGAGCCGTTTGAAGACCCAAAACGCCAAAAATGCCCAAAATGCCCAAAATGGCTGATTGCAGTGTTGAAACGTGCTAAGTTGTTGGAGGAGTGGTTGGAGATGCGCCAAGTGCCAGGTTGGAAGGAGCTATGTGCCTGAGATGCCTGAGATGTGTGCAGGTGGCTGGAGCAAGGACCAATGACCTAGAGCAGAGTGCAAAAACATTTTTCCAAAGCAAAAAAAAAAACCTGCAGTTTGGCAGTTTGTTGGTGTTCCATGCAAGGATCCATCCAGACATTCACAGCCAGCAAGAAGGGAGCTTTCTAACCAACGTGAGAACAAGGCAGGGCTGAGTACGAGCTCTTGGTGCATGAAGCAAAGAGAGAGAAATGTCTGATGGTGAACTTGATGCACAAGGATGGAGTGAGGCCGAGCAAAGACCAAAACCAAACACCGAGTTACAGACAAGGCCCGAGGAGCTTGAAAAAATGAACCGTCGAAGATTCCATAGCATAACCTGATGTAGAGAATGCAAATACGAGCATATGCAAGAAAGGAACAGATGAGCCCGAGAAGACACCAAACTCCGAAAACACTAGAAACTTGAACACAACCAAACAAACTGCGATCAAACCCAAATGGAAGTATAAACGCCCGAATCAATGCAAGAAGAGCACAACTGGAATATCCATTACGACACACGCAACGAGAATGGATATCATGCCGGAAGCCGGAAAACATGCACATAAATGCCGATGAGTGCACGGATCCACAAGATCCACTCTGATACCATGAAAGAGGGTTTAAAAACCCAAAAGCGAGGATCACGAGGGACAACGTGCACATCAATGGACGTGCGAACGGCAGTGTGAAGAGATCTCGGGAGGAGCGAGCATCAACCGAATGTGCATGCAAAGATTTGACAAATGGGTAGAACCTCGATAAGCCACAAAACTCTCCTCTATCTCATAGATCAAAAGACGTGTACATATAGGAGGTGTTGAGTAACCCCCAATGCTGCAATCATGACAACTTGAGTAGAGAGGGGGAGTTACATTCCTAGAATAGAAGTGTAACTCTCAATGACGCATATATGACACACCGACGCACTAACACACCGACGCATCGACACACCGACGCATAAGAGAATCTCATAATGACCCCTAAATGACACATGGACCTATGATCTCACCTAAGTGATATGACTCACCTAATGATGTGGAAAATAACACACACCAACAGACTCCCCTCCTATGTAGTGTATGAAGACACCGCAACCCTTGTTCGTTGTATGTATGTGTTGGATGTATGCTTTATAGTGCTCTTATTCCTTTATATGTGCTTAGGTGGTGATAGATAATGCTTATAGTTCTTGGCCCCTTATTTATAAGAAGTAACTAAGTATATATATGATTTTGTTGTTTGAATTTCATAATTGATAAGCTCAAAGTTTGACCCAAAGTGTTAAAAGGTGACCTAGAAGTGAAAAGGACCTAAAGGAGTAAGAATAAGAAAGAGAATGAAAGGAGCACCTAGGAGGGACAAGAGTGCCTAGAAACTTCTTTCCTAACTGGGTGCTAGTGTCTGAGGCCATCAAAATATAAATGAGTCAATTTCTGGTAGAGTTGTTGGATGTGTAAAGCCAATTAAGTACAAGAGATAAATGAACCAAAAGGCCAAAAGAAGTTTTCAATAGTATTTTTCTTTCTTATGAATCATGTATACATTAGTATGCTTTAGGACCTAGAAATTTACCCAAGTGTATAGATTTTTGTCTACACTACTCCATGAAATTCAATTACACACCATTACTCTATTTTATACTACCATTAACTAGTCATGCTTGTCATAAACCCTCCACATTGTGGAGCCTGTAGAAAAACATGAGGCGGTCGCTTCCTCTTGCAATGTATTCATTTTATAATGCAAGCATTATGTGATGGAGGGTTTTTATTTTTTAATCATGTTATATTACTCTCCATTTCGAATCACCAATTGGGTCATTAGGTTAGCCTGAATTTCAAAGTGGAGTCTTTATGTTTTTGTCTACATTTCATACAATGATCACATCTCGTATACAATTCTAGGATTCGCAACTATATTTTAAGCATATATTGAGTAATTTTAGTGTATGTTTATGTTCAATGTTTCATTCACCAAAAAAACTAACATGGTCTATTGAATGTCTAAATTAGGGTCTTTTCATGCATGCACATGAATCATCACATACATATGTATGACCTATGATATATGAATATACAATGAACATAGTTACCATATTATCTCAAAAACATTTGAATATGTAAATTATGTTTGAATATACAATGAATATCAATTATCATAATAGATAAGAAACTATTTAAATATATAAAGAATGTTTAAATATACATTGAATATCTTAATATATATTGAGTATCAGCTAATATGATGTAGCTAAAGAGTGTCTAAATATACATAAGTGACATATTTTTGTAAAGGCGGTTAATTTTTAATATACATTGTTAATATTATATTAACATGTTGAATATAAATTGTTTTTTAGATTAGGTAATTATTTGGTTTTGAGGGGACCAAAAACCTAGCAATACAAAAGGAGAGAAGCTATGAAAATGAGGAAAAGCACAACAAGGCCTTTACCAGTGGCTGAAGAAAACCAAAACTAGAGACAAACCAACGAAAACAAAAAAAAAAGACCCATACTAAGATAACTAGGTCAAAAGGACTTGACCCAACACATTTTACGAACCAACATCGAGGGTCCCCATAGAACAACTCTGTGTAACACGAGAAGATCTTTCCAATTTTTTTGGATGGACCAAAGTCCACCCTTCCCCGTCATGTGCAACATCCTCTGACACCTTCACTACAACCTCAATCTTTCCTTCTCCATCCTTTAACATTCGTTGTCCCCTAAATATTTCTATTCCGTCTAAATTGGAGGCCCCAACTGACATTGGATGAAACTCATCATTTGAATTTTGGGTAGGCCCCGCCCCCAAATGTTATGCATGAGCTGAAAAAGTTTTCATCCCACCTTGAATCCTTCACCTGTTTACCATATCGCCCTTCCTTCTAACGGTCCAAATCAAAAAAGGATGTTGAGTCAAGTATCCCCATTAAATGCCAAATTTGAAATGGGAATCTCCCGCCCATGAGAATCCCCACACTAGCATCAAGGGCAGACCTAGCTAAAGCAACACCCTCCGCAACCAAGCCATAATTAGCACCAACGCCACCTTAACCAACATCCTCCCCAAATGTGTATGTGACCATGTATTCCATCCTATCATCATCCTCAATGGCCTCCATCTCAACATTTGATTTATCATCCATCTAAGGAATTGAAACACGGTGGGAATCAATGACACTATTCACAAACTAGTTCATCTTGGCACCACCACAAGAAGACAAGGCTTTAAGTTTGAGAGTCTTGCATTTCTCGCAAATGATCCTAGACTTCTCTATCTTGATATGATGCTCATGATTTCCATTCGCAAAGTCCATAAATATGTTCTTAGGAACTTTGGCCCCACTTGGAACATTGATACACAACCTTGTAAAAATAATATAAATGAGCCTTCATAGTTGGATCCGTAGCAATGAGTATACCCATAGATCTAGCTAGTCCAAAAATACCTCCAGCCTCCCGAAATCCAAGGGTAGAGCTTGGAGGTGAATCCAAACAGGATTTCATGGAAATAACTCTCTACAAACAACCTAGGTTACCATCCCAAAATACTAAGAGCCCTTTTCCCATAAAACCATGACACCCCTATAATCACTCTATGTAGGTCTGATTCTTCCTAGAAATAGAAGAGGAAACCATCCTTTTCCATTGCCCTGACATCTAGCTTGCAGGCCCACTTCCTTTTGTACCAATCTTGCAAAAATTCTATATTTGGTCTGAGGCCACCAAAGCTACCCAAAACTACATATAAATTGACTATAAATTGTAATTACTAAAGATGCATTCAATATAAGGCATTTTCTTCATTTTCTTGTTAGAACAAATGCAAGAATATATAATTGAAAAATTATAGATCCATAAATAAGTAGTCATAAATTATATATTATAATGTGCAGTCATTAATTATATATTTATATAAGCATATAACAGTTAACAGATCATGATTGAAAGAAAATAACAATAGCTGAAAGTAAATGAGACAAGAGACACCAAATTTAAGTGGGGAAACCCGAAATAAAAAGCCCCACTAATTAAAGCATTGTTTTTATTAAGAATTTATCAAGAATTTAACCCAACACTTCCACTCCACTCCTCGGTCTTCACTAGTAAACTAATTTAGATCTTTGTCTCACGCTTTTATAGCTCTAATACATAAAACTCTCATATCATTCACATATAGTATATGTCTATATAGCTCAATTCTTGGTCATGTAACCTCACTCAAGTATATATAATCAACCCGATAGATAATAATCCCATGAGGGATCATCCTATATATATAGGATGAGTGAACAATCATACTATCTTAGTCTTAATTTTTGTGTAAGAACGACATGATAATTTTATTATTACATAAACTTAAAAATAGCTTGGGCATGAAGTGGAGGTCCACCTAAATGGTATCCCCAATTGAAATTATTGACCTAACAACCCACCTTAATATTAAGTGAGGAAAAAAAAACCTATCATACCAAATTTACCTTTTTAACAAAAGTATTTACATATCCATGAATCAACTACAAGTGATTCAAGCTAACATGCAGACAAGGGAAATCAAACAGATCTTCCCATACAAAGATAGACAAGGGAAATCATGCAGATCTTCCCATATAGAAATTCTTATACAAGTGCTTTATATATGAAGACTTATATTAGATTACGGAGCCTTTTATAAACCAAAGCATACCCATAACTAGTGCTTTGATGGGATTTACAAGTAAACTCACATATTGTGACTGTTTACTTATTACAAAATGTAGGAAGTATTGGAAGTTTACAACGAACTACCTTATACATTTTCTCATGAGACTTACAACTCACATATAATGTTACGACCATGTGTAACCAATCCCTAAATTATCACTTTGTTACATACAAAGTGGGTGGTCATGATCCACTCTTAAAATCTGACCTAGGTCTTTTATAATAATTTTTTAATAGGTGGAATTTTCATGCACACTCCCCCTCAATGGAAACTTTGATAGGCCCAACAAGGAAAAAACCTTTTAGTAGTTCCCGCTTATAATGGCTTGGTGAAGATAACTGCAACATAATCTTTGATGTTGAACTAGATTATTTATCAAGAGCAATCTATCCTTCAAATAGAAGAGAAAATGACAACCACGTAGCTTATTGGTTGCTTCAAGTGATGGCACTGCATGAAAAATTGAAAGAAATCCAACTATATATCCAACACAACATCAATATGGTTAGAGTCATGATAGACATCATAATAAGCATAACAACTAACCATTTTACATTTAAAATATGTTGAAAAATGTCAACATTTTATACTACTAAAATATTTATTAGATGCAATCAGTATTCGACGTCTCCAATACAAACACAAAGGCATCCCCAAGTGTCATTTGATATGCATATAATAATAATTTAGTAATCACATAAAATAAACATATATATCTTATTCTAAGCCTTTTATACAAAGATAAGACATGATAGATACCTGATCTGACTAGATAATCAAATCATATAAGAATGATTACAAAAAAATGACCATGTAAGCAACATTTAATTTTAGACATGTCATATATGATCATATTTTCATGCCAAAAAATAATCAAAACATTGTCTTAACTTATCTTGATTCTAAGAATTATATTCTTGTTACTACTAAGAGATCATCAAAATATAAGACATGAATGTTTTGACAAAAGACTCATTATTAGCAAAAATAGATAAAGAAACCAAGCTCATGGAATAAATTGTCAAGCTTCTAGGAGCTTGCTTAAGACCATACAAATATTTTTGTTCCATACAAGAATCCTAGATAGAGTCAAATATTGAAATATCTCCCCTTCAATGTTTATATCCATTATATCATAAGGAAACTAAAAGAAAAAATTGCAAAACAGTTTCAGATTTAGGATACTCATAGGAGAGAAGAGAGGCAGATTTACAAAAGAAATTCTCAAGATCATGCACATTGTTGGTGCTCAGATTTGTCTCACCCCATTTGCCATTATTTTCCTTTGATCTCCATGTTGTGAAATGTTTTATCTCTCGATGTGGATGTTCTGAAGCCTTTACCTTCATTTGAATGCCTCAAATTGTTTACAGAATCCATTGTCATGTCCCTCCTTGAAGAAGTCTCCGAGTTTGCCCTGTTTTTGCCCTAATTTCTTCAAAATCCACGGGCTTTGTCATTTTTCCTATTTTTCCTCAACCATGGAGGCTCGAGAATGGTTAATCTATATTTGTATGCCTTTGAAAATCCAAATCCATGGTCGAAAGAAATGCTCGGAACCATGATTCACTTGTTTTTGTTTCAAAAAAAAATCATCCTTAGCGAAAAATCCGGTTCTTAGAGCGAATGTGATCTCTTGTATTTTTACGGTCTGACGGGTGTCTTTTTCTTGTCAACATTATTCCTCAACATTCAACGGTCATATGGCTTCTTTTGGTTGGTCAGGGGATGGCAGGAAAATGCTTTAACTTATCACTTTTTGCTTTTTTGGAAAAAGGGAAAATTTGGTCCCGTAGCTCCACTCAAATCTTATTGGTTCTTTTGGTGCTTACGTGGCTTCTTCTAATTAGATGGGGCATGGTGGGTTGGTTTTCTCAACTTGATATTTTTGGCTACTTTGGCAAAAATTTTGAACCCACCCCGCGGCCCCGTCCAAGCTTTGATTAAAGCAAATTTTTAAGTGGCAGGGAAAAAGTCTTGTCTTGACCCCAGGAGGACACGTGGCAAAGCTAATGGTAGAGATGCGGGCCTTCGAAGGTAAGTTGGATGTTTTTCCCTTTTGGAAAAATGGGGTAAAATTCTAAAATGGAATCGCGACCCCTCTAAATCATTTTGAAGCCTTAAAGTTTTTGAAGTTGCGCCATAATGACACATGGAGGTCTCCATCGGGTCTTCTTTCCTTAGAATTTTCAGCAACTTCTTAAAGGGCCCAAGACACATGGCAAGCCCGCACTCATTCAAGGTATCAACTTTTGGGGACCATCTCAGGATGCATCATGTGACATGTGGCAGTTTGAAAATTCAAAGGGGTGGGGAAGTGGACCATCGGAGGCAACTTGAATTTTTTCCTCTTGTCTTCAAAAGGATCAAAATATAAAAATGGCCAAAGCAAGCCCGATAGGAAGGAGGTCAAATTTGGCATTGAAAATGTCAAAAGGCGGGGAGGCGAGGCCATCGGGGGAAACTTGGATTTTTTGCCCCTTGATATTCAAATGACTAAAATCATCAAAATGACTGCGGGCCGATAGAGAAAAGTCAAAACTTGCTCTAGTCAATGGCGGAGGTGCGGACCTTTGGAGGAAAATTGGAAAATTTTCCTTTTGTGGAAAAGGAGTTAAAAGTGAAAAGGGAAGCATGGTTCTGATGGGACCCACATTGGGACACGTGTCAGGCCCATTTTTCAAGGGCAGAGCTGTGGGGAAAACTTGGAAAATTTTCCCTTTTCCAAAAAAGAGGTGAAGTAGAATAATTTGGCCACGGTTCCTTTAGGGCCCACCTTAGGACACATGTTAGGATCATTTCTCAAGGGGAGGTGCGGAGAAAAATGTGAAAATTTTACATTTTTCCAAAATTTGTAAAAGGAAAAAGGAACCTACAGGCCCGCTCTAAAATGGATCTCCCACATGGACGGTCCAAATTCAAAATAGAAAACAACGGCAATTGTGTCTCTGTATCTGATTTTTCCACCATTTTCACTCCAAAACTCTTAGGACGCGTATTCTTTTGGTTTTTTATCATTTCTTGGAGTCTCCTACACGCCAAATAAAGAGGAACATTAATCTGGAGGCTGGTTTGTTGGGGAAGGTCTGTAAATGTCTCTCACCATTAATATGCAATCTGACTATCGGATTTGGCCCAATTTTTCTTTCCTTGGCACGAAGGACCTGTTGATATCTAGGTTTGGTGAGAAAAATCCGGGATGTCTTCTACCATTAAGGTGAAATCTGACCTTTGGGCTCGATCTGATCTTCCATTTCTTCTTCCCGGGCACGTAAAGAACCAGATTGGATAGAATAGGGGTGGAAGTGGTTGGCGAGTAAAGGGAAAAATGATCTACTAGAGGAAGGAGTTGAATGCATAAGATGTTCAAGAGATCTTCCCCCGAGCACCGACAACCTTTTAGAGATCTAATTCTAGGAATCGTGATCGAGATCATGGTGAGCATTGGTACACTCAATGTCTCTGGTTTTGGGGGGAAAATTCCCTGTTGTAAAAAGATATAAATAGGCATTATTTTTTCGTGAAAAGGGTTGGGAGTTTATGAACGTAGAAGCATTAAGAGTCGAAATTGATTTCCTAAGAGAAAAGCTTGAGAGACCCCATCTTTCGAAAAACTATCTAAATAAGCCTGTTTATCTCCTCTCGTGTTACTTTTGCTCATGTCAAGGTGGTTGTGAGTGTACAGCCATTGACAAGCTCTGAGATTTTTCAAGAAACTTTCCCCTGCTGATAAATTTAACCAAATTTGAGTTAATCTATGTTATTCTTGAGCAAAATTTGTGTTTGCTTCATTCCTGAATGTCTGTAAGTAGTTTTTCTTGTTCCTATTGCATTCTTACATTGAAATCTATGTGAATCACACAAGATCTTATCCTTGTGATACTTTTGTGGAATTTTCAATTTCATTTATCAGAAGAGCCTTCATTTGATAGTTAAATAAACAATTTTAAAATCACCGTGACTTCTAGCATGACTATCAAATTATTTGTTATCCTTTGAGGGTATCTTAGGCGTGATGAAACAGATATTGATAATGTTTAGTTGAGTTTTCCAATTTGATCCTTCATTTTGGATCCTTGAAGTTTGTGTTAAAAGTGTTGATCCGGGCCTCCATTGGAGCACATATTCTACAGTTAAAGGAACACCCGAGCTACTTTGAAAGCATTTTGTTGTTCGAACTTTCCATTTTTCTAAAATTTCTCAAAGATTTGGTATAATGAGCTTTATCCTGATTCACCTCCCACCAAAATTCATTCAAAAACAATTAATCATACCCATACTACCCCTGTTTGTCATGTGTGTATACAAATGCATAATTTTACTACCAAAGCATGTAGAAACAATCCGGTTTTCATTGTTTTTAGTGGATTGAACCTTGCCTAGAAAATATCTCCATTATCTAGAGTGACAACTCATGAGAGTTAGGTTTTGTTGCATTGATCATATTTTCTTCAAGTTCTTCTTAATAATTTCACAAGGATGGATATCTCCATCTCCTCTATAAACAGAGGCTACAAAAGGGTCCTCTCACCCTGGTTGAAAGGAAAAACCATTAAGTAGTGAGGATAGGTCAAATCCTCTTGAGGGTGCTACCCATTTCTCCACATCTGAGTGACAAAGAGCAAGTTGCATTTCATCCTCGGCTACAAAATGACACACTACATGCTTTGCTTGCCTCTAAGCTTCTGTTAGGCCTGTGATGCTGCTCAACTTCTGAGGGAGAATCAATTTGGGTACCAACACCTTCGGCACCATTTTCGGGGATCTAATTTGAGTTATTGAGATAGATTTATTGATCTGTTACCCGTTCGTATCTATTTGGCCATTCAACAACACTTTACTGGCACTATTTTCGGGGATCTGATTTGAGTTGTTGAGACAGATTTGTTGATCTATTGCCCATTCGTATCTATTTGGCCCATCAACAACACCTCGTGCCATTCGGGGACATAGTGATTGTAGTTCATATTCAGACCCTGGTAAAACACTTCTTATATGCTCTAAGTGTTGTGTGCAATTCTTTCAGTTTTCACACCTAGTGCACTAGCTTTCATTGATAAATCTGGGTAAAGAAAAGTCAGAATCTTTCCATTTCTAGTTTTTAGTGTTGAAAAACATTTGAAAGATCATATTTAGTGCATTTTACACAACTAAGGAGGAAATCCTTAGTGGCGAATCCTCGTTGATCGATTCTTAATGAATACCAATGTCTTAACCTCTGTTAAGTAAGATTTGTTGCTAACCTTTGCAATTTGGAAGGAAGAAGGTCTTTCTTTGCTAGGGATCTTGCTAGGACATTATTTCCCAAGATAGGAAAAACAAAGTCAAAGGGAATAAAATCTTGGAGAGTTGTTGGAGATAAGTAGACAAGAAAAGGGATCTCTGTTGATGAAAGTGATTGGCCTATTATTGAAGACTCAAATTCAAGTACAGAATCAAGTAGCCTCTTTGTGGAATTGAATTCTTCAACTAGAGAGGGGCCTTCATTTGATTTTGAAAATTTTTCTTCTCATTCTACCCTTATCTTTTCAAAAGTGATAGGGATTTCCAAGAAACAAGGCCTTTAGGGGATACCCATTTTGAAAGTTATACTCTTTTTTTTCAAATACCCTTTGCCTCTTATCAATTTGTCTCTCCTCCAAGGTCACCTCCTCAAAATAACATGGCCCTGCCTCCACTTAGACCTCCATTTGTTGTAAACACCTTTGGTCCTATAAACTTTATAGGGATGGCTGGTTACCCAAATGTAGTTCCCTAGAATGTGAGAAATAGATTGCCAAAGTTCCAAGAAAATAATTCCATAACTGGTGATCAACATTTAAAGATTTTTATCAAAATGATGGAAGACTTTGAGATTGAACATGAAGATGTATATATCAAATTATTTATCCATACTTTGGAAGAAGATGTCGTGGACTCAGGTACAAAGCTTTGCCGGATAATTCCATAGATTCTGGGTGAGATGAATAATGCATTTAGATTGCAGTATGGTGACAAACTCGACCCTAGATTTCTTACGCCGGAATTTGAAAACATCAAGAAGAATCCTAATGAGTCAGTACATGATTTCAACACAATGTTTAATAAGACCTTGAGAAGATTTCCTATTAGGATAAGGCCATGTGATGAATCATGTTTGATCAAATATTCAGATGCATTTGATAAAAAGGTTGCTTACTACTTTGAGGGACAAAAACCCTACTAATTTGAGGTAGGCATTCACCATGGCTCTGGAAATAGAGAACAACATCAAGGCAATTGGAAAACCTCCAAAAATGAAGGGTGTAAACTAATTAACCCAAAAAAGCCTCAAATAAGTAAGGTTGCTGATTTGGAGGAAGTTGTAAAAACTTTGGCAGGGGCTATCAAGGAAATATCATACAAATTAGCCCAGGTAGAAAAGGGAGTTGGGCAGAGTTCACAAAGTCAACACAAGCAATAGGGCAAGAAGACAGTTTACAAATCACCAAAGATTTGATGATAGAGGCAAGGGACCTATTGGATTTGGAAATAGACAGTCCCAGGCTAGGGAAAATAGAATGGTACCTGATCCTTTGGCTGCCATAGTTATCTGTTGTGGAGGAGACAGATGTCATTGATTGGTGTGATAGGTGTTTTATGCCTCATGCTCCATGTGTTCAAGAGAAAGAAGTTTAGGAAGAAGTAAATGATGAAATTGATGATGATGCCTGCATGATGGAGATCCCTGCAAGTTCGCCAAGGGAAGCAACTTCAACTGAGGTAATAAGTGCTAGAACTGTTGTTGTTTTTTGGGATTGCATCCACCGGGTACCTCTTCTTCCTCCCTCTCATACTTTAGAAGTAGACACTGTACAAGATTTTGAATTGCCCACTAATGATTTTGAATACTTGAGGGCATTAATGATTGAAAATTATGATGGAGGAGTTCCTTCAGAAGAATATATGTAGTTATTAAGGAATGTTGTAGTTGCCCAAGAAAAGGAGCACAATACCAGAAGTAAAGCTACCAAGGGGCCACAAGCCAAGTCAAAATTTTAGGTGGATTTGAGAGGGGCATTGATTGATGGTGGTTGAGATTTCAAAGTAGGATTCAATGCATATCTCAAGGTGGTTGAAGCAGGATTCAAATTTTCCCTCCTCTCTCTCATTCTTCCTATATATTGTAATGAAGGGGCATATTCAAGAGGTTGGTTGTTGTTTCTCCTATGCCCCCCTCTCTCTTTCTTCCTTAGGGTATAATGCAGAGTCTAATCCTCCTCCCATGGTTCTATAATGGTGTTTTCTTGCCTCTTGCCCACTGATGATGTACTGTGTAACATTTTCAAGAAATAAAATTTGTTTTGTGATGCATTTATCCATCCTTGGCTTATTTTGTTGTCTCTTCTTACCTCTCATCATCGTAGGGTATATTGTGCATACTTTGATGTTTGTTGCAGGTTCTAGGAGTTGTGCTTAATGGGTTTCAAAGTGGTGTTCTGTGTGAAAACTATCTCTGGTCTATGGTGCATCTTGTCCACCCTCTCCTTTTCTCACCTCTCTCCACTTCAGGAAGTTGGATTCATGATCAACCACTTCCTTTTCTGGTGTATCATCACTTAGTGTAGGCTCTTCCACCCTCTCTCTTTCCTTGTTTCCTTGGAATGGTTAGATTAGGATAGAATAGGTTCTTCCTGCACTGGAGTAGCTTGTGGTAGGTAGATTAGGAAGCAAGAACCGGCTTTCTCCGAAGGTCCATCTCAAGTTTTGCAAGTCCCACAGCTTGAGAGATGGTCCCATGTTGTGAAATCACACCGAATGCCCCACTTCACACCTGGGCCATTTGGGGGTGTTGTGATTCTACACTAACATGTTCATGATGTTTGATTACTATCATGTAACTAAAAAAATTCATCACGAATCAACATAAATTACATGTCCGAGATAGGTACTTCGATTTAATATATTACTCTCTTGAAAACTCATATCAAGAATGCCTCTAAACATCATAACATAGCTTTTGGTGAATGGCCTTAGACTTCACATTGAGATGATAACCAGATATCACGTAACTCCTATGATCAAAAATTTGATACTTTAGATGAATAATAATGTCCCTTTTGCGTGATTAGACACAAATCTTTTAGGTCAAAGTGAACAATATTCCTAGAAGAGGAATAAAATCAAGATTTAGACACAAAACCATCACAAATTTACACGCCATTTTTATGAATGCCGTAAGTAATAACATTACTGAAAATTTCTTTAACATGCCATTTATCATGCAACAAAACAACTTTGTAGTTTACTTTAGTTATCTTAAAGAAAGACAAAAGATTCTTATTTAGTTGAGGAACATACAAGACATTCCTAATTACCCCATTTGCCAATTTAACATTTCCACAAGATCCAAATCTAATGATGGAGTTATCTCCTAGATATATGTTTTATTCACATTTGACAACATTTGAAAGAATTTCATAAATACAAGTCATTTGTCTAGAGGCACCATTGTCTAGGATCCATTCATTTTCATTAGAAGCTAAGAGAGTTGTATATAAGGTAATAGATTGCTCATCAGTATTTGCATGATTTTACTTCTAATTTAATTACTATTTCTAGTGTTCTTATCAGTGTTTGGCAGCTTTTACTCTACAATAATAATCTTTGTGACCAAATTTTCCACACTTGTTACATGTTCCATTGAATTTGACTTTAAAGTTCTAACTATTTTTAGCAAGCTTAGACTCGGATTGGATTTAAATCTATATCGATATTAGACTTCTGATTAGGATTACTGTTAATCCTATCTTGAGAATACTTATGATTTTGAGAGAACAAGGCTTGAGAAGTAGTCTCTTTTGAATTAAAATTCTTCATTACTCATTCTGATACTTAGAGTTAAGAATAGAAATAAAATTTCTAAATTTTTCATGTATATTGATATGTATAGTGAAATATAGCAGCTTATTTTGAAATAATTCACAGTTACAATTATCTAATTGAGCTTTAATGTCCTTAATTTTAGCCATGTAATTGACTATTTTCTCATCCCCTTTCATGGGAGTTGTGAATAGTTCTAGAATTAGCTTAATTATCTTTGAGAAATGACTTCCTTCATGCATAGTCTCTAATTGCTTCCATGCATCAACAAGAGAGTCTAAATGACCTATATGCATTAAAAAATCACCTTTTATGCTCTATAAAATGATAGAAAGGGCTTCGTGATATTTTTGAAAGAAGGAGCTAATATTTTAGGGGTTTCTTGTCTACCTATGGGTCATTTTTATACACCAGTCACAAGATCCCATATATTTATAGCCATAAAACAAAATTTTAGCCTAATCTCTAAATGTTGTAATTAGTTCCATTAAGCAATTGAGATTTATCCATTGAAAATGAAAAGGAACTAGCCATTTTTTAATAAAATGCAAAAAAAGACATTCACATGAATTTGCAACAAATTGTGTTACTAATTTAATTAAAAATGAGAAAATTTGAATCAAGATCAAGTTAACTTAACTTGGCTCTCAAAAAACTATGAAATAGAAATAGAGTAAAAATGAACCAAATCTTTAGTGGAAAGATAAATCGAGACAATAGACAAGCTATATAAGTACAAATTTAATTAATGATCAATTTCCCTGCGAAAGAGCAAAGAAAAAGTCAAAAATGAGATAAAACACAAGCTACGAGACTTAACTTGAAGGATAGGACACACATCTCGATAAAATTAAGAAACAACTCGCCGAGCTCACAATGAGCAAAAGCTTAGAATGAGTCGAGATACTTAGTCACAACCCTTAAAAATATTAATTAAAATGAGTAGAAACATGTAGATTTATAATTATCTCGCACTTTGCAGTGTAACAAACAAGTTCAAATGTAATTAATTAATAAAAACAAACTATATAAATCATTCACACTTGTCTTTAAATTATTGGGTCTATTTTTGAACTCAAAATTAAGAAAAGGACAAATAAACTTCAAAAGAATGTTGAACGTTCTATTGGTTTCAGACTAATGTTATCCATTTTTGCCCACCTGGGAAAAAATGGACAATGGTGGTAAAATTTATGATATTGAGCCTGAGTTTGTGGATTCGAAGTACTTTTCAGTTTTAAGTAGAAAGCAAGGTTACATGCATAACCTTCCCATTGAGAATCATTTTCAACCTTTACCTGCATCACTTATGATAATTGCATAAGCATTTCCCAGGACAAGAAGTAATGGTTGTACATTAAAGAATAAGGGAGCATTGAACTAGAGCTGCTCGGTGAGCCAACTCAATGTGAAACAAGTCAAGATCCATTGTATCTCATGCAAGTTGAAAAGTGTGAGGCTCATCTAAGGAATAGCTCGGTGCATCGATCTCTTTTTGATGATTGATTTGATAACTTACAACTACAATGGATCTTGATCTGTTGAAAAGTGTGAAGATCATCTAAGGAATAGCTCGGTGCATTGATCTCTTTTTGATGATTGAGTTGATAACTAGCAGCTCGGGTTTATGTTGGCAATGCATGTTTAATGAGTACCGAGTTCCATTATAATTTGATTGAGTTAAATGGACGAGTTGATGATTAGTGGCTCGTGGAATAGATGATTCAATGACTCATCATGCAAAATTTACTCTGTCGTGGCATCTAGCAAGTGAGAATTGTTACACATGGAGCTCGCAAGATGAAAATGTATGCAAGGCCGACTCGGGGTCATGATGAGTCATGAACGTGCTTGTCAAGGAAGGTATAGGAATGCTCAAGAAGGACCGAGTCAACAAAAAAATGCACCGAGTTGGAGAAAATGTAAGAAACAAGCTAATTTAGCTCTGAGCAAGTTACATCAATGGGAGACCCCATCATGGTTTGGAAGGTTGGAAAGATGCTCGAGTATGAGCTCGATATACTAGGTTGAAGGCATGGATTCCATGTTTGAACATTGAGAGCTTGGTGGCACAGAGAGTTCAGTCATTGAGACCAAAAGAGGGAAACAGTGCCACGAACTTGCATTCTAAGCATGTCGTGTCAGGTGAGCCATTGGGATGGCTCGGTTAGGAGAAAATTGATAAAGGATGAGTTATACAAAGCACTCACTTGAAGGAGCCAACTCATCATGGAGATCAGCTCGCAAAGAGCTTGTATCAGCAAAACAGGAAGAATAGATCGGCCTCGACATTACAAATGGAGCTCACCTTTTTGTTACAGTGAGATGGGGTTGGGTTGATTGGATGAACTAGTGCTAAATCTGTGGAAATGACGATGGAGATTGAATGGTGAGTGATCATCATCTCGGGTGTGGACTCATTGAATAGCCCAGGTCGCAGGGAGCCTATGAAGAACACAATGTGTTGAGGAGCTCATGAAGAGTGATCGGAATGGCTTGAATATGTACAAGATCGAACTAGGTAGAGCCGAGTCAATTCAGAAATATTCTGAATTTGGACTTTCGAGGGTCATTATATCAGAACTCATCTAAACAAGTTCACAGGTAGGCTAAGAGATCTGAGGTAATACTATTTGCAAGCATGCCCAATCTCAGGTAGAAAATGAAATGAAATTTATAGGGTCGGCATGCATTGGAAGAAGGATCTCGGTGGATGCTTGGACTAAGACACAAGTGAGGGGGGCTCGCAGAAATTTGACCAATTTCAATAAAAATTTCTTCGGGAATGTTAAATGGTGAAAGAGTTTCAGACTTCCAATGGCAAGCCTGTGGAAATGTGGTAGACAAACTCAGATTGAGCAAAGATACTTTGGGCAATGTTAGTTGTAAGTTAGTAGACGAGGCACGAGTAGCTCGAATTCACGTGAAATGACAACACAGAAGTGATAAGATCTCAGGCTAAGCTCTGTCAATTCTTGCACGAGTTGCAATAAACAGGCCATATCATAATGGGAAAGGACGAGTCTTCTTGTGTAAGGCTGAGCTATAGTGATTCATCGGAGGCATAGAGTTTAGCAAATTATGATAGAAAGCGACCACATTGGAGAAGATGATTATAGGTGGGACATCGTCACGGATTCATGTCGAGGCTGGGCACAACATTGAAGGGATAAGCTAAGTCGGTATTTTCGAATAGCTCAGCTAATGGAGACTCAAATAAAAATACTAACAATATAAAGCTAAATGGAGAAAAATGATAGGCTTGAGCTTCGAAAAAACAAAAAAATCTATCAAAATTAACAATGCAAAGCCATATGGAGGTAAATGTTTGGCTCAAGCTTCGCATAAACAAATCTAGCAATAGAAAAGGATTTTTAGTGTCGGGAGATTTAGATCTATGGGTTTAACCATATCTAAAAATACTTGTTGGGTCTGCTCCTTCCTTGGAAAACGAAGAAAGTGAAGATGCATGGCAACAAAAATGACAGACTTCTAAACCACAAAATAAGCTAGATTTTAAAAAACTTTGAAGTCTACTAGAAAAATAAAATAATTCCAAAAATAAAAGAGCTTATTTTAACTAAAAACACAGTTATAACGGCTAGAAAAAGCCACAAACTATTTAAAATAGATGCAGATGACTGCAAAGATTAAAAAAGAATCTGGGTCGTAGAAACATGGATCTAAGCATATAAACATCTCAAAATAGACCTAAATAGTCAATCGACCAATATCCAAGAAATTTTGAGATGAAAAATTAGAACTTTGCACCTGATTTATCTTGAAGTTGTCGGCTAAAATTTTAGGGTTCCATAGATCAAAATATCTTCAAAATTATTCTCTCTTAGAAACTAGAAAACATCCAAATCTAGCTATGCACACACATAATCACCAATTTTGATACCGTGTTAGAACAAATGTGGGAATATATAATTGAAAAATTATAGATCCACAAATAAACAATTGAATATTATAGATTATATTCAAATGAGACATTAACCAAATTTTATATAAGCATATAACAGCTTAATGATTATGACTGAAAGAAATTAAATGAGACATGAAACACTAGATTTAAGTGGGGAAACCAAAAGGAAAAAACCCCACTAATTAAAGCATTGTCTCGTATTAAGAATTTATCAATAATTTAACCCATCACTTCCACTTCACTCCTCGGTCTTCACAGAAACTAATGTAGATTGTGTCTCACATTTTTATAGGTCGCTTACATAAAATCTCATAACATTCATATATAGTTTGTGTCTATATAGCTCTATAGATAATCAACCCTATAGATATCAACCCCATGATATATATATATATATATATATATATATATATATATAAGTGAGAAATCATATTGTCTTACTCTTAATTCTATGGAAGACCGACATAATAAGTTTATTATTACATAAACTTAAAAATAGCTTGGGCATGAAGTGGTGGTCCACCTAAACGGTATCCCCACTTGATATTATTTCCACAACATTTCTACTATGCATTAAAACTTTGAATATGCGTTGAAATTTAATCCCTATCACTACACCTACTTGCTTTAGGAAATTTAGTTGCACACCATTAATCCATTTAAATATTTAAATATGCACAAATACATCTTGGTATTTAATGCAAATGTGCTCATTGCATCTGATTTTTTGTTCCTACATAGTGAAATAAATAAGTGGGATTTTGTGGGAGTATCCTTCTGGAAGTATTGGTGAGAGTGTCATTTTTAAAGGTGTCACTAAAGGAGGGAAGAGGTGTGGTTCAAATATTATGTTTTTTGACACATTACATTTGTAGGAAATAATAATTTTTATTTCTTCAGTTATGTCATTTATGACCTTGATTAATTAGTAATTGATTTCTCTATATTTTTTAATTATTGAAAATTTAATGTGTCAATCTAATTTTTTTATGTGTTTTAGGCTTCTTACTATGTGTAACTTGTTACAATATAGTGTTAGCATTTACACAAGTATTTGGGAAATTTTTAGAGGGTTCTATGTATTTGTACACATTAAAATAACTTACACTTACATGTTGAATGGATGAAATACAAGTACTATCATTTCCATTTCCCAAAACACTTATATAGATTATATGTATTTTCTCTTCCACAATAAAACATGTGTATACTTGTTGTTACTAATTATTGATTTTGGACTACATTTTACTTCTAAAAATAAAAACTTCTTAACATTTTCAGATATTCATACCACGATGTTACCTACATGCGTGGGATACATATTATTCTTTTACCGTAGGATATAACATCTTACATTTAGGAATGGTTATCATACCAAAAACAAATATTAAATCTTAGATTTACAAATGTTTATCATAGTAAAAAGTTGTATAAAAGAATTTAGCTTACCACATGCAAAGATGATTCTATGATATATGAAAGTTGAATTCTTCTTTAGACCGTATGGTATTTCACTTCTTTCTATTTTTCCTAACGTTGTTTCATTATCCATCAGTAGCTATGTTTTTAATTAATATAATTATAATACTTTAAGTTTATTATTATGTTTTTCTAAAAAGTTTAATTTATTATTATTAGTTAAATGTTTTATTGTTGTTGTTTAACTTATTATTAAATTTTCTTATCATTAATATGTGTAATCAATTTTAACAAAGAATATATTTTTTAATTAATCGATAATGATATAATTAAGATTACCATCATGATTCCCTAGTAAAGGGTTGGGAAGAAAAGTGAAGTAAAACTTCATCAAACTCAACTTTCATAGAGAAGCTAAAGAATCCTGGAAGGGTCATTGTTGGTAGTATCTTCCGTAACTCCTTGGGTAAGCCCCTCCTGGATTTATTGAGGAAATTGGACATTTCTCTAATAACTTTGTAGAGGCTAAGGCTTTATGGCATGGTCACAAAATTACAATAGAAAAGGATTGGAATAACCTCATTATTGAAGGTGACTCTCAAATAATTATTAATGTGGTAAATAGGGGAAAATGGAGCATTGGAACCTATATTACATTGTGGATGATTGCATCACCTTGAACAACTATGGGCGCATCCTCCACATTCCCAGAAGTGTGAACAAATTCATGGATAGACTCACTAATTTGGGGATTGAACTCAATATTAAAAATGACAAAATAATCATTTTTCAATCAAATGATTTGATTAAGGAAATTGGTGAACTAATCAAGTAGGATGTGCTTATCATATCATCACAAGTGGTAGGAGCGGTTCTTGTGATGATATGGTTGGAGAAACTATGTGCACCATATATGGGAAGGGGAAATTGACAATGAGTAAAATAGTGAATGAAATGCGGGAAAATCCAATGCAAAAATCCTCTATCAATGATGTCCACTAATCATTTTTGGGTTGGTAAATGACCTCAAGCTTAGGAAATTGTTAAATGGTTGTTGTATCTTAGATAAAGGGACTCGGTCATGGATTTATGGAAGAAATATTTGGTAACAGTGTCAAAGATCCCAAAATGCTTAGGTGGACGGCTAAAGACCTTCTATAGGCTCAACTACCAAGCGAGACTGGGGAGACTATGGCTTTGGAGGAAGTGGTGAAAGTGATGAATGACCTAAGCCAGTCCACTGCCAAATTGGACACACTGAAAGTGGCCAAAATCATTGGTGTACATATTTTTCTCTTTAGTTCTAGTAAATCCTATGCAACTCATGAGGACATGGAGTAGTTGGGGTTCAACATTGGACTTTGCCTAGATATGATTTAGTAGTTATCCAAGGCCCAAAGTGTCAAGAGATGATTTCACAAGGTAAGAAATTGGATGTGATCTACACAATGTTGAATATTCCATCTGATAAATTTGAGGAATCTAAGCTTGTTGAGTTAATGGTTACTCGATGGTGTAGGAGGAAGTTAGTGATGTTGAAATACCTGCTGTAATGGTTTATAGCTCCTCTGATGAGGAGGTTAACTAACATCTGGTGTGCCTTTAATATGTATTTAGTTATAGTATAATCATATCATGTTTCTGCCAACTTTAGGTGACTTATGTACTCAAATTTTAGCCTTTTTTTCCATGTATTTTGTTATAAATATTATAAATAGTGAGTCCAAGTGTTTTTTTAATTATAACAAAAATATTACCATCATGATTATATAGCTAAAATTATATAATCGATAATATTACATAATTAAATTAGTAAAAATTAATATCAATATAATGATCAAAGATGAACTAGTGTCACAATTATTGTCACACAATTTAAGCCACAATAAAAATCATCATTTGATTCAAAGTTAAATGATACTTCTAATGTTAAGGTTTAAGTCATAGTTTATGTGAAATTTATAGTCACACTAATAGTCACCATTTAAGTCAACCTTTAGTCGTAGTTTACATCAAAGCTCAAGGAGCAATTATAGTCAAAATTCACATCTACCTTTATTCACTATTCACATCAAATATATAATCACCCCTACATCTCATTTTGATGCACATTTTACATCGAGTTTTATATTCAAAGTTACACCATTGTTTAAGTTGAAGCTTAAAGACACATTTAATGTCACTTTTTAAGTCAAACTTGTAGTGTCCATAACATTTATGTTCACTATTAATCACATTTTATGTCAATGATTAAGTCAAATTTATATTCCCATTTATAATCTAAATTGATGTATTAACATTTTCCTAACATTGTGTAGGGTTGATGTCAACATTGGATGTTGTCCTATCATTTTATTGATGTTGGGTTGACATAAATTCGACATGTTAAAAAATGCAATATAATGTCACGTTTTTAAGTTTTCCTTGAGTCATATGCATGACTTAAACCGATTCTTCAACCCCGCAATTTGGAATAAAAAAATTTAGTGTTTAATTAACTTAAAGGGGACTTAATGGAGGCTTAAGGATGACTTAAATGGTGACTTATTTCCATAAAAATGTTGTAGTAAACCAAGTAAAAACCATAGACAGTGACAAAAACTTCATGAAAGCATTAGATGACAAAAGGAGAAATCAATGTGTGGGTGAAGCTTGACTATCATTGGTAACTAACCCTCACTAAACCAATACAAGTGTTATACTACACCCCCTCAATCAAGATAAATTCCCATGTAGTTCTTTTAGTGTATGTGCAAGTATACATACGTATATAATCCAACCCTTTATGGGTGTCATTGTGTCTCTTGACATAAAGATAGTGGGCTAACTATTGAGTAGAAAATGTACCAACACAGTAGTAATTTGATGTGGTGTGCTTCAAATGCCTAGAATATCACTTTTATTCTTGAATACCTTTGAATATGTTTTTAGCATAATTAATTACTCTTTCTAAGACAAGTATCTAAGACCTTTAAGTGCCTAGAAATGGAGGAACTATAATTTTGAAAATGGTTTCAGTGCTTCATACCTATTTGGTGGTACCTCTAATTGATGTGAAACTACTTTAGAGATTTGTTTGAGATTCTTGAGTGCTTTAGTGCTGATATTTACAATGGGAGCTCATGAGAATGCCCGAGGAGTTATGAAGTGCAATGGAATTGCTTATATAGGCTTTAATAGGTTAAACATTTTCATTAAGGATGACATAAGATGATGAAAAATAAACATAAAATATTAAAACTAAACAAATATTTGTTAAATGAAAGATTTTAGGAGCATAAAATTCGAACATGACTATACTCAACTATGACCGTAAGTTGTACATTTTTCACAGGAAGTTAGTCATGCAAAATATAAAGTTTGGGATTAATGTCTCGGGGTTAAATTAATGCTTTAGTTTATTAAAATTATTTGATGAACAATAGATCAATATGCAAATATGATAAATTCAACACACACACACACACACACACACACACACACACACACACACACACACACACACACACACACACACACACACACACACACACACACACACACACACAAATATTAGACTTAGAAATGATTGTTTTTATAAGTATAGGTAAAAAGTCAACCTTGTCATTTCTAAAGAATAAGTTACCAAATTTTAGTGTCTACATCTAACCTCTTATTTTTTGGTATATAGCTAGCTAAGACTAATTCAAATCTTTGCCAATTTATGAATGAATCACCTAGATATCCTTATACATATAATTATAATATGAAATGAAATTCAAATTCAAATATTTTGGATTTAAGGGATTAATCAAATTTTGGAGCAGTTTTATAAATTATGCATAAATTTAGAGTATTAATTTTTACATTTTCTCAAAAAAATGATCTTAACATAAAAAAAATGGTATTGGATTCAATTGAGGTTAAGAATCAAATGAATGTGCATATATCTTTATATTTTGGACTAGTTGGAATCATAATTTGTCATTAATAATATGTTTTTATATTAATATATTTTGAATGTGAACATGACTTCTTCTATGGATGTGCATGTATGTGCATAAAGATGGACTAGTTGGACTGAATTTTAAACTAATAGATTTTGAATGTGAACGTGAATTCCTCTATGAATGTACATTGTCATATGGTTATATGTACGTAATAGTAATGTTACTAGTAAATGTTAATGCTTGTTTCTTGTGACTTTACTAAGTAAATGTTGATGCAATGACAATGTTTTATATTATTTTTTTAGCAATTTTATTATCTTTCCAACGAAACTTGCATTCAAAATTTTAGTAGTTTGTTTATTTATATTGTTGATGAAATTTTCCAAGTTTGCAATGGTCCTACACACAAAATATTAGTAATTTTCTGAAAAAAATCATGATGTAAAACAATGAAACAAACTTCACCATTTTTTATTCTCAAAATCACCCAAGAGGGTGTAAGAGAAGAGTATACATAATTTATTTGATTAGATTAGATAATGCAAAGGTTAAAAGTAAAAAAATATCAAATGTTTTTTTTATGAAACCCTACAAAAAAATGGCTAGAAAAATAGTGTTGAGACAGAGAAAAAAGTGAGCTAACACGCTAGAAAATTATAAAAATAGTAAAATAAAAACACATAATGTTAACATGTGCAACAAAGTGTGTTAGCGTGAGATAAATATGTGCTAGTGTGGGGAGAAGATATGTTGAATTCTATCACATGCAACAAAGTGCACTAGCATGAGATAAAAATGCACTAGTGTCGTTTTAACACTAGCACGTGCAACAAAGTGTGCTAGCGTGGTTTTAACACTAACATGTGCAACAAAGTGCATTAACATGTGTGGAAAAATGTGCTAACATAACAAAAGCTTTTCCTAGATCAGAATTGGTTATAGTATCATAATTTAAGTTATGATAGAGCATTTTTGTAAATAGTACCACACTTTATGAGCTACGCATATACATGTTTATAAATGGTAGTGTAGGAAACTTGTAGCTACACAAAAATGAAGAAAAAATAGCGTGAATGATTGTTTTTCTTGGAAATACTCCTAATTTACTCCATCAAACATCTTGAAACTTTGTTAGTATGCCTTAAACAAGACAAATAATGTGAAAACAAAGTTAGATTGACAAAAATGAGTTAAAATGGTAAAATAATATGTGGGGCTCCCACCAGACGTGCCAAAATGTATACAAGGAGAAATGAAACAAATGATGGAAACAAGCAATAATAGATAATGCAAACCATTCTTCAAGTTCTCTTGTAACCTCGGATAAGATGGTTGAAGTGGAGAATGGAGTACAACACTTGTTGAATCTGTTTGAATAATTTGGTTTTACATTCTCTAAACTTGGTTCCAAATGGAAGAAGGACGTACTACGATAAATGGATGATCAAATGGGAAGCCATGTGTCATGCAAATTTTGAATAGAAATTTGGCAGAGTAATTTTATAAGTTCCTAAAGCTTCTAAGAGATTATTTTTAAAGGAATGAGCCTCATATTTATAGGTGAAGGAGAGGCCATGGATTGTGGATCGTGAGTGGATATATTTTCCTTATTTAACAAGTTGATTTGGTCCGTGGAGTTCGCTGGTTTCAATAGGAATTAAAGGGGTAATGAATTTGATTAGTTGGCTCTTCAATTCTTTAATTGTATGTGTAATTTTGCTTCCACTTTTGTAGGGTTCTAAAACTTGAGTGGAGTGAGCAAGTAAAGTAGATTTAAGTGGAAGGTGAGTGGATAATTAACTTTTATTTTATTTAAATATCAAATTAATATCAGCTAAGGAGTGCAAGTGTATGGTTTATGCAAGATAGAATTACTTAAATTAATTCTAATGAGATGTGAGTGATTTCTAATGGAATGTGAGAGGGTAGTAGTCTATGTGTCCTAGACCTTGATTTGGCTCATTTTGTAGATAATAAAGATGATTAAGAATAAGTATGTATTTTTAGGGTGTCTACATTCTCAATTAAGGGACCATGAGATTTGGACCCTCGCCTACCTTGCCTCTTTGTTCATGTGCAAGACTACACTTATACAGAGGAAGGGGTGGTACCACCATCAAATGGGACATACCAAAATGCTTAGGATCCCTATCTACTATGTGTGGCCTTATCCACCACACATACTACCCTATAATCTCGTGTTCCCTTGTGTCATGTAGATGGCCAAGACAACCATACATCTATTGTACCCACTTACAAGTTTAAGATAATTTATGTTTACCTCATTATTTTTAGCCTTGGATATCCTACCATTTCTTTGAATGTAATCCCTCTCTCACAATGACTCACTCATAGTACATTTGATGCCACTAGTAGAGGTGTCCATGTAGGGCACTTTGTAGCATAGGGTGTAGGTGAAATCTTAAGCCTTAGAGCCGAGTATGAGATACATTAGGTGATCTGACATGGCACAAGAAGATAATGAATATATGATTTATTTATTGTATCATTGGAAATCGGTTTGTGTGATATTCCTCTTGATAATTGAATAAAATTTTTTTTCATTCCTTTCCAAAACAATATCTAGATATCTTTGTGTATATTTAATACCTTTAATTTTAAGGGATGTGTAATCTAAGATGTGTCCTAGAACTTGATTTGGCTCATTGTGTAGATAATAGGGATGATTAGGAATAGGTATGTATTTTTAGGATTTATACATTATCAATGAAGGGACCACATGATATGGACCCTCACTTACCTTTCCTCTATATATATGTGCATTCCTACACCATGTACAGAGGAAGGGGTGATACCACCATCGGATGGGGCATACCAAAATACTTAGGAATGCTTTCTACTATTGGTGGCCTTATCCACCACACACATTACCCTATAATCTATTGTGTCCCCTTATGTCATCTAGATGACTAGGACAACCATACATCTATTGTACCCACTTATGGGTTTCAGATAATTTGTGTCTACCTCATTATTTTTAGCCTTGGATATCCTACCCTTTCTTTAATTATAATCCCTCTCTCCCATTGATGCACTCATGGTACATTTGATGCCACTACTAGAGTTTTCCATGCAGGGAACTTTGTAGCAAAGGGTGTGGGTGTAAGTTTAAACCTTAGAGCTGAGTATGAGATTACATTAGGTGATATCACATGACACAAGAAGAGAATGACTATATGATTTATTTATTGTACCATTTGTGATCGGTTTGTGTGATATTAATCTTGATAATTGAATAAAACTTATTTTTGGTGTTCCTTTCATAATAGTATTGTTATGAACAAAAAAACCAAATATATCAAAATTACTAACATGAAAAAAACATGTGCATTCAACGCTTTGAAGGAAAAAAAATTCATGAGCGGTAGGGAATGTGACTCAAACAACATACATAATTTTGGTCCACATGTTATCTACTCATTAGATGCTAGATGTGTGACTTAAGGCAAAGGATAAATTTATCCCTCCATAGATTCATTAATCCTAGAAATTTAAAATACATGTGGCACATGGAAGGTATAGGATATTGTATAAAATTGTGTGCCTTGCCAAAACCACGTCAAATACAAGAAAAAACTTTCTTATTTGAATATCAATATCAAACGTGTCATTTTCTTCCTGTTGGGAATTAGGAATGTAAAATAGTGTTATGATTCAATAAAAAACCAAATCATACAAATACGGAACTATACAATTCCCCAAAATCTACAGCAGTGGAAGTATAAACTAGAAAATCCAAATCAAAACAAAGTACACACACATAACACAACATGTATCATGGTTCACCCAATGTGGGCTACATCCACCAAAGATAGAGATCTCAATATATATAATGAACAAGAGTAGAAAACAACTCTTCCATATAAGATTACAATGCATCTCTCTAAGATTGTCTCCTCCTCTATATCCCTAAGCAAATCTACATGAGTACACTAGAACCGTGCTTCCAAACACCACCAAATATCACATACTTAGGAACTACCGCATCTCCGATCATGTGCAACCAAGCTCTCATGTGAATTTGCAAACAAGACCTCTCACAAGGGTCTACCAATGTGCAACCATATATGTGCACCAAGAAGTAAGTCTCTCCTCCATCTCACTACATCAACCTATGCATACAAGAAGAAAACCTCCTATATTATATCTTGATATTATTTATACCCACAAGATCTCCAACAAGCTACAATACTAGATATCCTATGGACCAATAATACAACATGATATCATGGATATATAATACAATATCTCACAACAACCTATGGATCTACAATACAAGATCTCACAACAACATGTGGATCTACAAGATGAAATACTATGTGCTTTGCATACTATGCAAGCCATTACATTGAGACAAGACAATACAAAGGAAATGAATTAGAATACATTACCCTTTTCTCACCATTCAAATGTACTTGTGATTTCCTTGTGTCCATATTCTCTCCATGAAAGTGTTAGTGTGAAATCACAAAGACCCTCGAAATGAGCTCTACAGTCTACTTTTCAAAGGCATGGTCATTTGGTGTGATTCAATAACATTGAACTTTTCCCAAGGTTTGGGACCTTAAAAAATGGAAAAGCTCTCTAGATTAAAGGTTGGTTCCTTATCCCTCTATTTAGGTGTATGTGTAAGGAGTTGTAGAGGATCTGTCTCTAAACCTAATCTAAAAACTTGCCAAGGAGATAGGGATAAAAGAGTATAAGGAATAAGAAATAACTAAACTACCAGGTGATGCACCAAAGGAATGATGGACACTTATTTTTCCAATAGACACAAACCAACAAAATGCATACAACAAACAAGCACGAGATAGCCGAGATGTGAATGGAAGGCCAAATGAAAGAAAAAGAGACAAGAAAGGATCTAAGATCGATCATAGACGTGTTTTATTGCTCTGTGGATTGATATAGTTCATTACAAAGTAGCCAAAAGGTAGAAACGTATTACAATTTCAATGGAAGGCCTGAACCCCAAAAATCCCTTTCGTTAGAAGGAGAAGGGAGCCTGCAAAACAAAGAATGTCCAACCCTTTACAATGAATCCTACCCCCATATTTATAGATTCGACCAGAGAGAAGAAAGAGAGAGAGAGAGAGGTAGGAAAAGAAGGTCGAAGCTCAACCAACTGCTATTAATATTTATGATAAAATCGCCCCCGCAGATCCATCTTTACTACATCAATCCTTGGTTCGGTGCCTTGAAGGAAGAGGAAGCGGCAAAATAGATCAAATCTGATCTATTTGTTGAGGCAAGAAGATCCTGCATTGAAATCTGAACACGTTTCCTCTATTTTCATTTACCTAACCTCCTCAAAATTAAATTTTTAGACCTCCATGGCATGGGCAAGGCCGAGATATTTCCAATGGTGTCAAACTTGTAATATTTCAAGCCCTGAGTTGAAATATATGCCCCTTCAAAGTTTGTATCGAGTCCATACAAATGGGTGGGAAAACAATTTGAAAAATGGGTCCCTCTTTTTATATAAGATACGTGTTAGTCAGATTGGAACAAAAATCGGGCTTACGGGTCCACAATTTATCTTTTTTCCCTTTTGCGCAAAAATGCAAAACTCAGAAAACTCCCGCAGCCTCAAAGCTCCGCTTGGACACGTGGCTCCTTTTCGTTGGCTGGGAAATGCGCTTTCATCTTTATCTTGGTTCCTTTTAAACAAAAGGCAAATTTTCACCTTTTCCTCCGACTCCTCGCTTTGGCTTTGACTCGGGCCCAAACGTTGACTTTTTCCTTGGTCGGAGTTGCGGGCCATTTTGCAAATTTTACCCCTTTTGAGATAAAAGGGCAAAGAATCAACTTTCTCCCGACGGCCCACGTTTTCCCCTAGCACACGCGGTAGTCCAAGCGCTCATTTGGAAACCTTTTCATTATCTAATCCTTGAATCAATGCCATTGAGACATTTGGCAACCTCCACCTTCCTATTTATGCATTGACTATTCAACTAACTTTTCCCCTCCTGGTATAACACATGGAGGCACTGCGCTTGCTTGAAAACTCAACCCAAAGTTTTCCTTTTGAGGAGTGTCGAGTTAACACTTGTCGGCCTCCGCTGATCTATGGAATTTTCAACGTCCCTCTTACCTTTTAGACTTTGGGCTATGTGGCGAGCTCGCGCTCATTTGGGTCTCCACCTTGGGACCAAATCTTGGAGATGTGCCATACTGACACTTGGCATTCTCTGCTTGTACTTTTATACTTGGCATTCTCCATTTGCACTTTTATACTTAGCCAATTTTGAAGCCCGCATTTTGACTCTGTTTGACCATTTGCTACGAGGCGGGTTGGCGTAAGTTTGAGTCTCCACCTTGGGCTTCCTTTCCGGATTTATGCTAAGCTGACACCTAGCACCTTCTTTTTAGTTGAAGAATTTTCAACACCCCACAACTTCTTTGGGGCTCTGGACGCGTGGAAGCCTGGCACAAGTTTGGGCTTCCCTTTTTGGATTCACCTCTAGAGAAGTGTCGTTAAGACACGTAGTCTCTTCGATGCCTCCTCCATACTTAGTCATTTTTGACCCTTTCCTGAACCGTTCCGAATCCGAGGACTTCGGATCTTCACTATTTCTTCCCCTTCTTGTTTTCGGTCCGTCTCGCAGCACCGCTTTGCTCCTCCTTGTCGACCGACTTTATCCCATAGTTGAGTCAACTCAGTAACTTGGAGAATGGATTTAAGACGTGGAAATGGCCCGGCGAGTTGTTTCTTTTTGTACACGCCCCTTTAATTTCTCTCACCTCTGCTGACTCCATGGTTGAGTCCTTCGTGACCAATTTGCAAGCCTGAATGAGTTTTCTTAGGTTCCTTTGATGTGGGGTCGTGGCTGATCCAATATTTGGCCCGGGGTGAAATATGGATAAAAATTTGGTGACTCACAAGGGTATTTGCCTGCTAGATGAAAATACCAATTGCCTTGTCATATCCATTGGGCATGGAGTCAAGAACGATGTCCCGATATTGATCATGCTTCCGATTCATGAGCCCAGATGTTTGCACTCTCAATTTTCATAAGAAATCTTGAAACTAAAGTTTCTAAGAATAGAAAATTGCTTTGACTCAGTGGCTTCATCTATCTCTTCGAATGAACTGCGTAAGAGCCATAAAATAGCACCACACTATGTACGAACTATAAATCATACATGTTTCAAATGGAACATGCAGAGTGTGTAAAGCATTTAGGAGAAAAGTAATCTACACTACAACAAGACAATGTGCATAAGAACTTAGAGGAAAGAGAAAACTAAACTAATATGTATAGGGTGAGAACTCCCCTCTAGTAGCGATGTTTAAGGTTGATCCGTTCACTTGGAATTTGTAACTCTTCGCCCTCCAATGTAGACAATTGGAAAGCATTGCTACTTTTTCACCTTGTGATCATATAGGGGCCACTCCAGATGGCATCAAATTTGGAATGCCTTCTTGGTTTTGCTCAATCTGCATCCCATTTTAAAATCAAGTCTCCTTCCTAGAAAGTCCTTGCTTTTGCCTTCTTGTCAAAGCATTTCTTAATTGAAGCCTAATTTTTCTCTATTTCTTGGAGAGCATGCTCTCTGATTTCTTCTAATTCTATCAGCTCTGCATACATGGCCTCCATTGATCCAAATTCATACATCTCTAGTTGCTTCACAAACTCTAATGTTAGCAACTCAAGTGATATAGGAAACACTGCCTCTTTCCCAAAGACAAGCTTAAATGGAGAGCTACCTGTAGATCTCTTGGGCATTATTCTACCAGCCCATAAGGTAATTTTGAGCTTTGTGTGCCAAGTCCTCTAATTCTCATGAATATTTATTACGATGATCTTTAGCAGGTTTTTGTTTGTGGACTCAACTTGGCCATTACCTTGAGGGTAATAGTTTGATGAAGTGCTCAAATAAGTTCCATTCTTAACAGCCCATCCTATGATCTTGGAACCTATGAATGCTAATGCATTGTCTGATACGATGGTGGCTAGCACTCCAAGTCTGGTCACTATCTCTTCATAGAAATCTAGGATACTAGACTCATTGGCTTCCTTGAGTGCCATTGCCTCGGTCCACTTGGTGAAATAATATGTCGCTGTCAGAATCCATTTGTGGCCTTGGCTTGAATTTGGATTGATGACTCTAATGAAGTCCAATCCCCGTTGCATGAAAGGTTGGTCGACTGAAATTCGGTGCAATGGAAGTGTTGCTAGCCTTTATCCATGTGTAGTAGTCACTAAACACTTTGGGCCAATAGTAACTGCTTTCATGATTTTGAGTGCTTTCACTCTTGGAGAAAAATGTCCTCCAGCTGCTTCAACATGGAATTCTTGTAGCATCCTCTCCACCTGATTTGTCTCAATGCATCTCAGCAGAATGCCATTGATGTCTCTTTTGAACAAGACACCATCAATAAGAACATATGGGATGGCTGCAACACGAAATGTCTCATTTTTGCTTTGCTCATCCCATGAGGACACAGCCCTGTTCGAAGGAAGTGCATCATGTCTTGGGTCCAACAAGGAGCGGGTACATCATCGCTCCCTTCTTCTTGATCATCTTTTAAACCAAGAACAAACTCATTTTCACTAGTTTTTTCACCAAGTAGAGTTTGATGCAGACTTTATTATTGCAGATCGGTCTTGAATTTTGCTCGCAGAAATCTATGGTATGTTCTACCATCTCAAAACAAACATAAATCTAATGATTTTTTATTTAAATTTATGTTTAGCTAGATATTTCAGTTTTTAAATGAATTTATATGTTGTATATGATACAGGAGTAGAGTCTATACAAGTAGATAGTTCTAAGAACACTGTAACTGTGACTGGAGAAGCAGATCCAGTGGAAATTGCTAAAAATATAAGAAAGTTTAAAAAGACAGCGGGAATTTTGACAGTTAAAACCACAGGCTCCTCTTAAGAAAATGGAAGAAAAAGGAGGGCAAAAAAGACCTCATGACCTATCTTATTCAATAAGTAAACTACGGGTAAGAGATTAAAAAAGTAGGTCACATCAGTTGCATTGAGTAAGGAAACCATTTGTTTTGTGAATTGGCGTTAGGCTAAACTTTGAGCTTGTACTTGGAGCCTTGATTTTTGGGGGGTATCTGATTTTGAGTGTGTCATACAATTCTGTTAGTTTTTATTTAATAGTAACTTGTTTTCCCTCAACAATTGTGGGTGACGGATTATGCAGATTCGAACTCACAATCTTTTCAATTCCAATTTGCCATAATTGTGTGTAGTTCATTCAAAGTTCATAACATGTTAATACAGATATCAATCTCAAAGCCATTATGCATTTCCTTGTTTAACAAAAATCTTTCCAGAAAATTAAAAACGCCTCCAAACTTTAGCATACACAGGAGCTATCAGCGTAGACACAGAGGTGGAGGATCCTCATACTTATCCCCCTGAACCCCACCCATCTCCAACGGATGGATCCATTGGGTCAGGCATTGGCTCCCTACCATCATTGGTTTTAGCCTTCTCTTCATTCTCATCTGGCACCTTCCTGAGAGGAAAAATGGCAAGAACAAGCTGAGGGAACTTTCAATGGTATTGGATCCTCAACCACACCTGCAACTAGAGATGCCCCCTACAACCAACACCTCAAGAGTTGGGGGTTGGTGAGGGATGCTTTAAGCATATTGTTGACTGCAACAGCAACATCAGCCACAAGCTCAAAGGTGGATCCAAATCCACGACTATGAGCAGAAGACTGCCAACAAGGAGAATCAGGCAAAACTTGGCTCAGAGTATGAGGGCACTACCCAATGGTCCAAAATAGTCTAAAATGCTTGCACTTGAATTTGAATCATAACATCAGAAATAATTTGCACTTTATTAGAAACAAAGAAACAATCATCAATACATGAATGATTGAAAATAGATATTTCCGTTCGTTCTTTTTATGACTGAAAAATAAACTTAGCTCAAAAACTATGCCAAATTTGATTGCATTGCATAGGAAGCATGGCTGAAACCCCTAAAACAATCATTTCAGAAGAACTATGAAAAAAAGGGTGTAAGAGGGTGTCAATTCACCTCCAGGCTATCTAGGCATGCTTGCAAAACAAAAAGAAATGCATCACAGACTTTAGGTGTTCCTAAGTTGGGAAGAGTGAGTTAGTCACCCCTAAATGCTTAAGCTAAAGGATTTTACCTTTCCAAATAAACATAGTAATTAAGCATTCACATAGGGGAATAGAATTCTGAATCTCTTACTCAACTTGCTTCTGAAACCCAGATAGGTAAGCATATCCATCACACAGTTTACCCTTGTAAAAGTCAAGCTCTGGAGTGTGGAGAGAGGAACTAAGAATTACCTTTTCAACTCGTAAAAAAGGGAAACACCTTGTTGGGAGCTATTTTATATCTCACGCCACACTTTAGTGAAAAACAAACATCGGAGAGAAGCTCAGTTGTGCCACCCATCTCTCTTTTCAAAAACATCACCCTTTCCAAGATGTCACAATCAAAGTGCATCAGGGAACCCGGGGCACTATCTAATTGGCTTCTTGATCTATGGGACAGCATGCATATTCCATCTTACCATATCAACAGTCAAACATATTTCTTAAAGAGAATAACAAGCACTCACACTCATCATGTCTCTCTCAACCTTATCATCAAGAACAAAAGAACAGAAATAGATTCTACATATTAACATGGGTTTCGTCCACAACATCATAGACTCAAATATGCCATCCCTTATGTCCTATTAATTAAGCAACATCACGATCACACACCTCCATAGCAATGTACCCTAACAAGGAAATCTGTAAGTACAACCTACGGCATCAATGCAGCAGAGCTTTCCTCGTACAAAATAGCCTAACTACATCCCAAGTGCATCTACTCAACCCATACTCTCTCTACTGTCATAACAAAATGCCAACATTTCCCCCTATTCAGAAATGAATTGAATAAACAATCCCTTCATCAAAACTGTTGCTAGGACAAAATTTCATGACTACTGAAACATCAGAGATTCAAAAGCATACGGCATACATGTGGTAGTTTGAGATAAACTGCCTCTGCATTTTCTGTTCAAGATGAATTACTGGAAGTGTATGTTTGTTTAAAGATTCACTACGGCAAAAGATTGACACTCTAGGATTTGTGACAAGTAAAAACTTCAATTTACTATCATTTCAAATTGATTTGGCCTCTAAGATGAACAATGAAATCAAGCTCTTGTTCCCAACATGGAACCTTGCAATCTACAAAACTAAAGAATTCTGTTGGAATAAATGTGAAATATTAATATGTTGAAAAAAGATACTCTGCTTTCCGCTGCATTTGATATTCTAAATAAACATGCCAGCAGGGCGGGGCATGGCACCACACTTAAATTAGTTTGAGAAATGACCAAAACCCAACGACTTGTTTTGAGCAGTGGTGAATAACCAATCATTTTGAATCCAAAATGCAGACAGATCTTTAAAAGAAATTGTACAACGCAATGGTTGTCTTGTTAAGAATGAGGACAGAAGACCAGCAAACTTGAAATTAAAAGAATTGAATTTGGCTTGTGAGGAATTGTGCACTAGTAAGGATTGCTATGAATAAGTGGGACACACAGCAGTGCTTACTCCATGGTTGAACAAGAAATGGGTAGTGAGAAATTCTGAGTCACAATGGAAAAACCAGCACCAATACATTTGGGATGCAAGAGCTTCTTTCGAGATAAACTTTTGGGATGGTTGATACTCTGTCAGGGGTTGGCAGTCAAACTAAGGCTTCAGAAGGTCAATAATACAAATTATACATGTAGGTGTTGTTGCAAAGAAGAAACCATTGTTAGCATATTTTAGAAATGACCAACAGCCAGGTCCTTATGAGATTGAACCGATTTGTTTCAAGCTGAATTTAGTCTGATTCCTAGTACCCCCTTTTCTTGGAGTGGTCCCCTGCCTAGGAACACTTTGATGATCAAGGATAACTTCAAACTGCTATGACACAGTGCGGTTGATGGCTATAGGATTTTTGTGGAAATTAGAATGTGAGACAACAATTAAATAGACCCTCCCTGCTCAGCCTAGGAGAATTGAAGATGTTCAGGCAAGAATTGACATTGCCTATCAAAGATAAATCCAGGAGTACCGACAAATATGTTAGAGTCAACTGCTTTTGGGGTAGAGGCACAAATGCATATGTCAACTTTTTAGGAAGAGACCTTCTATGTCTGCCTTAGGATTTGTGTAACTTTTCTGTCCTTGTAGTAAAATGAGATGCATTTCTGTGAAAAAAAATAAAAACTAGACAAAGCTTCCAGCATAAATCTAAACAGAACAAGGCCCTGAAGATGACAGCATAGCTTGATAACAGTACACTACGAGCTATATGTTGTAGATACATGTAGTTGTATATAGTCATTAAAGAGAGCATACACATGCTATTCATATACATTGCAATCTTCATGTGGTTTATGAGGGTTGCTTAATTACCTATACATCCAAAAGGCTTGTTAGCTACCTACCTATGTCTTCTAATCCGCTGCTCATGAGACGTCAGAATAATTGACAGGCGTTTCCATACAAATTGCATCACACATTTTATTGTTATACAATATTCTTATCTCTGCTCCTAGAGACGCCCTATCTAAATCCAGCACCTGACCTGTAAACATCTGATTATGAATATTTTTGAGGCAGTAAGGTATGATAACTCTTATTAATTTCAAGAATGGAGCATTACTAAGAAGAAAACGCAGCAGATCGACCTCTTGTTGACCCATCTCTGGTGATATTTCGACATATAGATGTTTGAGATTTGGAAAGGTCAAGTGTGATAACACCTTTTCTGCTGCCACTTCCCTCTCTGGTGCTAATATCTTGCCTACAGCCATGTCCTAGATGAAAAAGAGAAGGTGATTTTTACGTAAAACCCAAAATGTCAGTTGATAAAATATTAAAGCAAAAACAAATTACTAACCTGGATGAAGGTGGCTGTTAATTTCAGTTCTTCAAGGTCAGAAAAACTGCCAAGGAGGGTGAGAAATGGGAGGTCTGTAAACTCTGGGCTTGTTGTAACGGATAATATTTTTAATGATTTCACAACTGAAACTCCTTCAAATGACCTAACATACGATGCAGTCAGATCTTGTAGAAAGACACAAGAATTCAGCTGCAATTTACATAGCCCGTCACAATTCTCCAGTTCGAGTTTGACCAATTTAGGGCAGTCTGCTGTCAATGATTTTGCACCATTGCAAAATTTTAAACTCAATTCATTTAGATTGGAAGCCCGGATTTTCAAATGTTTCAGCTCATCTCAGCCGTTCAGCACCAATTTCTGAAGAAGTGGACATAATGATATGAGTTGTTGGAGTCTGTCATCGGTTAAATTTTCAATACAAACAAGAGAAAATGTTTTGAGGAACAAGAAACCCCCAAAGTCAGTGGGAATTTCTGTAAATGCGAAACCCTCAAGTTCCAAATCTGTAAGAAGGTGACAGGCGTAAAGAGAAAGTGGTACATGAGTATCCATTCTGCTATTTTGGATGACTAGCCACACGCGTTTAACTCCTTTCATAGCTGCAGAGTGAATCCATTGCTCAATATTGGCAATATTCACTCTGCTCAATGAATGCCCAAAATGAAACATAAAACTTTCGAGCGGCGCAGAATGGCGGAGAAGAACATCATCAACTGTGTGGCTTAGGTATCCTAAACATTCACTTCTAATTCTGTGTGGATGTTGTATTGATTGAAAAAAGTCACGAGAGAACTGGAGATGGGGAATATGTGTCCAGAGCTGACGCCATCTGGTGGAGAGGATGGAGGAGCGCATGGCATCTTTCAGAGGGAGCAGGGAGAGGATTTTGCAGCACAATAAGTTGTCAGGTAAGTCGCTCAACCTATCAATCGCAATCCCCATTACGCCTAATTCAACTTCTATCAAAAAACCCTCTTACCTGTAATTTTACAGAGCTTTGATAAATGCCTTCATGTCGTCTTCTAACTCTCAGATTCGGTTGTGCATTCGGCGCTTCTGCGATGCATTATTTCGAAACAATTGAATGAATCAGCTGCTTCTGGTAAAACTGTGATCAAATTTTAAATACTCCGCCATGTCAAATTTTGGAATTGAAAGGTAGTTCTAGTTCTATGTCTGCCCTTTTTATCAAGAATCTTCTTGTTCTGCATCTTTCTTATGTTCATCTCGCATCTTTTTGTGAACACTCATTTTATTTTAGTATGTTACAATTGGGGAGTGGATTATGGGATCTCTCCTAACTTTTAGATGGAATATATAGATCCAACAATAGAGCATCCATATCATGTTTTTAATTGGGCATTGGATTGTATAGTTTGATACCATTTTGATGGCATCTCTGCCTAAGTTATGGCGGGAACATTTAGATCCAACAACTAAGTAGCTAGGGGTAGGGGAATCCATGCCATCAAAATCACCTAAGGCACGTTCTTGGCCTCAAATCTCTAGGGTGTTTTACAATTGGGCATTGGATTACATAATTTGATGGCATTTTGGTGGCACCTAAGTTCCGAAGGGAACATATAAATCTAACAACGAAGCAACTAGGGGTAAGGAGAATCCAAGGGCATGATCTTGGCCTTAACCATTTTCTCTACCTAAATTCCAAAGGGAACATATAGATCCAATAGCTAAGTGTAATGTCCCATTTTCCTGTGCCAAAGGCCTAAGGGCCATGTCGATTCCAAGCCGTGGTCAGACCCAAGGGGCTGTGGACGTGGGGAGCTATTGGGAAGGGGCCACGTGGTTCTAATATTCAAATTTTACATTGAGGGTCACTTTTGGACCATAGTACCTCAAAGGGGGAAAGTAACTTAAGTTATTTTCTTTTCTTTTATCGACCCCTCCGTGGAATGAAACACGTCTAGGTTTATTGGGGCTCTTTTGTCTTGGAAAGTATATAAAGAGTTGGAGAGAGAAAGGAGAGGAAATTTTGACATACATTTTATTGACCCATTCACGTGTAGTTCTTTGTTGTTGCTCATCTACAACTTGTGGAGTCAAATTCCACAAGGACCCTAGCCGGTGGTGAGAGACCCATCCCCTAGCTAGCAGGGCATTCTTGGTAGTGAGAGATCTACCCTAGTCTATCATTTTGGAGCCACTTTCAGGGTTGTGTGGCAGAGACATTATCAAAGGTTTAAGAGGAAGGATTTCGAGGGTTTTGGGGGCATTTGAGGAAGACAATCAGAGAGGGCTCTAGATCAGATTCACGACAACCATTTGGGCTGGGCGTGGCAACACGTTGAAGGTGCCTCCATCATTTTCTGACCCCATTCCAAGCGAGGCGACTTGCAACCTTTATTTGGGGGTTTTCCAGTCGATCGTTTTCAGATCTGAAGGTGGAACTATTACTGCCTATATTTGTTAATGTTATTTCCAAAGACCCTTATTATTGCTCTTGTATTTAGAGGGTTACGAACCTCTGAAGTTTTCCAATGCCTAGGGCATTATGTAATTTTTCTAGTAGTAATATATTATTCCAAAAATGTTTTCATAGTGTTTATTATTACTAGTTGCAAGCTTCCTCAAAATTTCATGCATTGTGGGAAAATATTTTGTGTGATATCAATTTAATACCATTCGTTGTCCTAGTTGGACATTTTTAGTAAAAATCATAAATTTTACTCTGCTGCAATTTTCTCATATTTTGTGCATTTTTAAGTAGTATCCCACAAGGGATATTTCAGTGGTATCAGAGTTGTTGTTCCTCCAGCCTATGTGGGTTAAATATGGTAGTTTGGAAAGATCTCAAAGGGGGTTTTATGAAGAAAATGTTCACCAACATGGTGAAACAATAGGAAGCCACTAACCTTTATTTGAGTCAGCTCACTCAAAATTTGAATCAAAGCAAATCTTGGGACAATAAGGAAAAATGTGAGAACAATAATAAAGGGCACCCAATAGAGGTGATTGATGAGGATTCTTGTTGGAGGAAATACCAATCTTTGAGTAAGCGTTTGGAGAGATAATATGTCATTTCTTGATTATTGCATGATGAAGATTGGTAGTAAGCCCAAGCAAGATCATCATATGTCGGTACCTGAAGTACAAAAGAACTCATTTGTAGAAGAAGCTTCTAGACAAAAGGGTATGAGTTCCATTGAGCAAAATAATTGCATTAGTGAAACTTTGCTTGTTAGAGAAATTATTCTAGCTCAGGAGAAGAAATTTGTTTATGCAAGCAAGGAGGATGTAATGGAAACTCTTAAAAAGTGTGAGGAATGGAATAGCAGAGCTAGAGCTGCTAGGTTGATAGCGACTCAAGCAAGACAACACTTACAAGAGTTCAAGGAAACGATGAGGGCAATTGATGCAAGGAAGTCTACAACCACGAAAGAAGACTCTAGGGAGCAGCTGACACATGAGGAGGAGCCTCACATGGACACTTGTGTGGAATTGCATGATGTTGCAATTTCCAAACTAACAACTCATGATAAGCTGATTTATGAAGAATTTCAGCCCATTGTAGACCAGAATGCTCAGGATTTGTGGCAGAAAGGTCGAGTCATTTTGGAGACCAAGCTTGACGAGGATACTCCAAGGGATGGTGTTTTGGAGGTTTCTAAATCAGCAATAGAAGGTGAACCTTTTGATGATATTCTTTATAAGGAGGTTAGTAGTAGCCAGATTTATTTCATCATCTTCATCCTATATCATTATAGTAGTTTTATCATGATGGTATTCAGCCTAGTGTCGATAAGAATGCTAAGAATTTGGTACATCAAAGTCAATTCATCATGAAGACAAAGAGTGATGATCTTCTTTATGAGGAGATACAAGAGAATCAAAGATAGAAGACCTTACATGATACAAGGGTTCATGGGCATTATAAGGTATGGGATCCACGGTAATATGTGGCAGCTTATCCAAAACTATCAATTCGATGTTGAAAACCTTGTGACTGATTTCATAAACCAAAGAAGAAATTCAAATGTGTTTTTTGGGATTATAAGTGTTGGTGACATAATTTCTTCATTGGAGACTTTGGTAAGAAGGAGAGTACCTCAAGGTACTAGCGTTGGTTTTTCGATTGCAAAAAGAGGTAAGAGAATATTTTTAATCATCCTCACTTTTGGACTGTGTATAACAAAGTAGTCATAATGAGAGGAGAAAATAACAATATGGGACAACAAGGGAAAAGAGGTGAGAGTGGACATTCGGGGCAGCGACCTCCCCATTCTTCATCACAGCCTTTGGGGCTTCACGAACCATTTTTCTTGAAGGATCCAAAAGTTAACCAAGCATAGCAGCCCGTAGATATGTTGGATGAGGAGTCTTGTTGGGAGAGGTACTAGACCTTGAGTGAAGGCCTTTGTAACTACATGTCATTCCAGGAATATTGCAAAATGAAGGTTGGTAGTAGACCCAAGAGAGATCAGAAACAGGTACTAGAGTTACCGAGGAGATTGGGACAGATCTCCATTCCACACTTCGATGGTTCTAAGAAGTGTACTACACTGTCTTGGGTCCATAAGTCGAAGACATACTCTGACTCAAATCCTATGCATGAGGAAGATGCAATTAAGTTTGCAAGCTCAAATCTTGAGGGAGATGCTCATGATTGGTGGCATCATGGGTTGATTACACAGGGACACATACACATTACGACTCATGTAGAGTTCGCGCATAGGATGGTGAGCAGATTTGATAGGAGGGACCCTGACAGGTATTTCAGGGAGTGGACTCATTTGAGACAAACCGGTCCCCTAGATCAGTACATCGCATATTTTCAGAGATTATCGGTCATGGTACACGATGTTAAGGAGAGGAGGTTGATTTTACTATTCATAGTTGACCGATGGTTTCATTTGGATTTGTGAAGGCATTTGAACCTTCTTCTTTGCATGGGGCTATTAGGAAAGCTCAGGACTTGGAGTTATCCACTCCAAAGCCGAGGGCTCCACCTCGCGTCAAAGAAAGAAAGGAACCTCCATTTGGATCAAATGAACGTTAGAGAGGAGCCTCCACGAGAGGCAAAAGATGGTTAAAAAATCCAATCATTTCCCGAGAACACAGAGATGAGTTGAGGTGAAAGAAACTATGTTTCGATTTCCACACACCTTGGATTCCATAACATAATTATAGAGGTAGAGGGAAGGCTCAATTCATTGAATTCTTCGAGGAGAGAAAGGGTGACAGAGGTGAGGAGTTAGAGACTTGCGAGATGGATGATGGAGATGGGGTTGCGTTGGATAGTGCTGATGCGGGGCAGGAGGAGAAGAATTTTCCTAGAGAGTATATCCACATTGCCTAGTACTCTGATGTACAAGGAATTTAGGATTAGAGGAGTTTTGCAAGGTCAACGAGTTGGGGTACTCATTGATAGTGGGGCAACCCACAACCCGTGTATTGATGCCTCATTGGTTGAGAGGTGAGGACTACAGACAGAGGATTTTGAGGGCCTCAACGGGGTTGTAGCCAATAGAGAGTCTATGAGGTGCACACGGCGGGTTCCCCAAGTGAGCATCACAATGGGTAACTATACAGTTACCGATGACCTCCACATCATTGGTATGGGAGTGACCAACATAGTCTTTGGGAGTACAGTGGCTTCACTCTCTTAGGGAGTTTTGGACTAACTCTCAGACAATGGAGCTGAAGTTTAAATCCGAGGGCAGGAATGTGATTTTTAGGGGATTATCTATAGGAGCACCTAGGGTGGTTACAGCTGAGGGGATGGAGAGAATGTTCCGACATGGTGAGGAATTTTATTATTGCGGATCGATGCTGAGTAGGATGGATGTGGATGTGACCAGAAATGTTGCACGAGATAGTTACAGAGATTGGGGTTACAGGCTCAGATCCTCTGAGTTTATCATCACGTTGGTTATATAAGGAGTCGGTAGGCTGGAGACCTCACTTTCTTGTTGAGTACTCAAGAACCGAAAAAACTTGCGAGATTCTGGATGGTCACATATAGGATGACACCTACATATTGGAGGATGAGATGATATTCTATCATGGCAGATTATGCCTTGTGTCAAACTCAGGGTTGAGGATGGAGATATTGTGACATGTGCATTGTTTTTCATGATCAAACACCTGAGCTTGATGAGACCTACAGGCTCATATCAGAGAGGTTCAGATGGCATGGGTTTAGGAGGATATCCCCAACTTCATACAGGGATGTACGGTTTGTCGTTATAACAAATCAGAGCTTACAGGTTCAACATGTTCTAAGTCAATAGGGGATAGCACTCCTATGTATTTTACTACTTCTAGGCATGGTGGGAATTTCACCCATGTGCTAGTCAGTGGAAGGATGGAGTCGACTCAATTACCTAGTTTTTCAGTAGGTTATCACTCATCACAGGAGGTGAACTATGTGGAGTTGACATTGTCAATCAACGATGCACTTTGGAATCTTAGGAGTTTCCCCGTAGGACACATCGAGATACATTATGAGGAGTTGTACCCTCACACCAATGTGGGTCATGTGGGAGAGTCGGCATACTTTGTGCGTATACAAGTTATTTCACATGTTGATCTAGGGAGTTCGACAAGATCCAGAGTGGAATTTCATACCCAAGGGTTGATTGGAGAGGCAGTGAGTGATCACATGATGACAACCTTGCATTGGCAGGGATTGGATAGATTGAAATTTCAGTCAGTGGGTACCAATGGAGAGTTGGTTTGGGTATCATTCTACTTCACGGACACCATTGCTCTCGATACCATATGGAGGTCATGATGACTACATGGGGTTTCTTGGTTACTTCGGATTACATCGATCCTTGGTTGACAAAAAAGTGAGATGGAGAAACTTATGGCGTGGTATTCAAACTTCTACAAAGAAGACGGAGTTAATGCTTAGGGTCAAGCATTTCTCGGGAAGGGAGGACTGTAATGTCCCCTTTTCCTGTGCCAAAGGCCTAAGGGCCAGGTCGAGTCCAAGTCGTGGTTAGACCCAAGGGGCTATGGATGCGAGGAGCTATTGGGAAGGGGCCACGTGGTTCTAATATTCAAATTTTACGTTGAGGGTCACTTTTGGACCATGGTGCCTCAAAGGGGGAAAGTAACTTAAGTTATTTTCTTTTATTTTATTGACCCCTCCATGGAATGAAACGCTTCTTGGTCTATTAGGGCTCTTTTGCCTTGGAAAGTATATAAGGAGTTGGGAGAGAAAGGAGAGGAACTTTTGACATACATTTTATTGACCCCTTCATGTGCGAGATGTTGCTTTTGCACATCTACAGCCAGGAGTCAAATCCCACAGGGACCCTAGCTTCGGTGGTGAGAGACTCATCCCTAGCTAGTAGGGCATTCTTCGATAGTGAGAGATCTACCCTATTTTGTTATTTTGGAGCCGCTTTTTAGGGTCAGATGGCGAGACATTATCAAAGTTTAAGAGGAAGGATTTTGAGGGTTTTGGGGGCATTTTAGGAAGACAATTAGAGGGGCTCCAAATCAGATTCACAGTAGCCATTTGGGTTGGGCGTGGCAGCATGTTGAAAGTGCCTCCATCATTTCCAGACCCCATTCCAAGTGAGGCGACTTGCAACCTTTATTTGGGGGTTTTCCAGTCGGTCGTTTTCAGATTTGAAGGTGGAACTATTACTACCTATATCTATTAATGTTATTTCCAAAGACCCTTATTATTGCTCTTGTATTTAGAGGGTCACGAACCTCTAAAGTTTTCCAGCCACTAGGAATTCTGTAATTTTTCCGCAGCAATATATTATTCCAAAAATGTTTTCATGGTGTTTATTATTATTGTTGCAAGTTTTGTTAGGAAATATATCTTAGTGCTCCATTTGTATGTATGGGTGAATAATAATTACATGTGTAATTATTATTATGGTAAATTAGTGAAAGTACATTTACTATGTAAATGTAAATAGTAAATGTAAAATGTGGTTAGTATGTGGTAAGTTAGTAAGTTAGAATAATAAAACAATTAGTATTGTTTTATTATTATATTGGTGAGAGGTTGAAACCATATGGGTGTATGGTTGTATATGAAGACAAATGTTGTTGTAATGATTGTTATTTTACATCTCCTATATAATGGAGTGTAATAGTGAATGAATATAATAAAAATATAATATAGAGTTGTTGATTTCAATTATTGTCTGTAGCTATTTCATAGATTCTTTGTATTAGATCAGATTAATTTCTACATTTGGTACCAGAGCAGGTTAAATCTGTCTCGAAGATGATCTTGTAACTTTTGTTTCGTGATCTAGGTTTCTCCAAAATTTTGTGCGTGGAACGATCTGTTATACAGAAGCTACAGGAGAAATTTCAGCATAACCCAGTTCGTAGTTTGGGAGAAACGTGCAATTTACTATACAGCACATTGATCACTGTTGTTTTTTGAAGAAATCAGAGAATCAAAGGTAATTCAAATCTACATTCAATTTTTTTTGGATATTTAGATTCAGTAAAATGGATACACCATTAGATAAATTTAATGGGCTGAACTTCCATACATGGAGGGTAAAAATCCAGATGCAGTTAATGAATAAAAATCTATGGAGGATAGTAGATGGAAAAGAAAAAAAACCTACAGATGTAAGCAAAATTGTAGAATGGGAAACTAGAGATGAAAAAATAACAGATGAAATTGACTATAACTATGAAGAATTTCTATACTAAGTGAAGTTCTTGGAGGAAGGAGGCACAGGAGGTTGGAGGTCATTCAGTGACCTCTCGTCAGTCACCAACGATGGGGCCGTATCAGCTATGGTGATTATTTTTTACAGTGTGTTCCTATTGTTTCTTTGTATTTCTGGTAGAGTGTTTGGTTGTAGTGTTCCTATTGTGGTTTTCAAAAAAATGAAATTTCACATTGAGGGGGGAACATGATCTCAATGTTCCATTTCTAGTTTTCTACATTTATGGTATTTTCTATATATGCGCAGATTTCAGCAAAATTTCCTATGTTATTCCCTGCAGTGAGATGTGATGAGGGCTAATAATAATACTTGGCATATCATGATGTGGTTGTAGGTAAACCACTTGAAAACCTTCATTTTTGGTTTGTGGTACACCAGTTGTAAAACCACCATTTTCGGTTGTTGGTAAACCCTATGCAAAACCATCACCCTTTTGGTTTGTGGTACACCACTCAGTAAAACCACCATTTTGGTTGTTGGTAAACCTATGCAAAACCATCACCATTTTTGGTTTATGGTAAACCATTGCAAAACCATCATTTTTGGTTTATGGTTATGAAAAACCATCTATTAGGTTTATGATCATCTGTGAAAATCATCGAGATCATGAGCGGAGTGCAAGTATAAGGCAAGTTTTCCCCATGTTCGCACTAAGGGGGGGAATGTTAGGAAATATATCTTAGTGCTCCATTTGTATGTATGGGTGAATAATAATTACATGTGTAATTATTATTATGGTAAATTAGTGAAAGTACATTTACTATGTAAATGTAAATAGTAAATGTAAAATGTGGTTAGTATGTGGTAAGTTAGTAAGTTAGAATAATAAAACAATTAGTATTGTTTTATTATTATATTGGTGAGAGGTTGAAACCATATGGGTGTATGGTTGTATATGAAGACAAATGTTGTTGTAATGATTGTTATTTTACATCTCCTATATAATGGAGTGTAATAGTGAATGAATATAATAAAAATATAATATAGAGTTGTTGATTTCAATTATTGTCTGTAGCTATTTCATAGATTCTTTGTATTAGATCAGATTAATTTATACAAGTTTCCCTCAAAATTTCATTCACTTTGGGAAAATATTTTGTGTGATATCAATTTAATACCAGCTATCCTAGTTGGACATTTTCAAGTAAAAATGAAATTTTACCTAATTTTTCCATATTTTGTGCATTTTTAAGTGGTATCCCACAAGGGATATTTCACTAAAACTAGGGATAAGGAGAATCCATGTCGTCAAAATCACCGGGGCATGATCTTTGCCTCAAACGTTTGACTCTCCGTGTCGAGAAAAGCCTTATACTCAGCAAGACTTGATCATGGTGAGCTCATTGAAAACCATACATCAACACCAATAGAATCCTCGACACCTGATTTCGTTAAGAGAACTACTCAATTGGTATGGTTCTAATGCATTATTGTGTTTGTTGATAATTGATCAAGTGAGGTTGTGTTGGTGCATGTTTTAGTCTTATTCAAATTTTGACACAATACTTTTTTTTACATGATTTTCGATATTTTCAATTTTATGTGAATTTTTATAATTTTTTTTTTTCGTCCATATATTTTGCATGTCTATTTTTCTTTCATGTATGGGTAAGTGCACGAAGTTTGGGGGCCAAAAAGTGGACAAGAATCAAAAAAGCAAAATGCGCGTACGCATTTTAATTTGTTTGGGTTGGGAATCACAATGAGCCATAACATGTTCACGTTGTAACACGTACGCATTTTAAACAAATCATAACACATGCATACACGTTTTGTGTAGTATGGACCATGCATATGTGTTTTGGTGGGGTATACTTACAAAAATAAAATAAGATTTCTTTTATTATTTCTTATACTTTAAATTTACTTTAGTAAATATAAGAAATTAGGTCACTTTGCACCTTATGGAAGTGGTCTCGTAGCTCAACAGATTATAATCTAGAAGATAGATTTTTCAAAATCTAATATGGTCAATACTTACTCATTTTCAGGATTTCAACAAATGACCTAAAACTTTCAGGGCATATATATTGTAGTCGGTCTTTGTTTTGGGAAAGCATATAGTCATTTTTAGGTTTTTTGACCTTCTAAAATGGATTTTGGCCTACCATTTGCTTGAATTGGTACTAATTTTTAAATTTGGTCCATAATTCACTTTAGTGACCATGAATTAACTCTATGATGTTTGTCTACTTCTTACTAAAAAGAGATCCTCACTTTGTAGATAGAGGATTGTTCCCTAAATGGGATTCTTGTCCTATGGCCAAAATGAGATGATTGTACTATGCCTCCTCCTTAAGGTGTGATAACACTACTAGGTGTTGAATGAGTTGTTACAAATAGTACCAAGTGAATTGCATCAAGTGAACTCAGATGATTTCTCATTCTTAGAAACATGGTGCTCCATATAAAGATCATCCCCTCACCTTTCCTAGCTCTAAAAGCATCCTTTCATGGAATCAAATTCATGATTCTCATACATGATTTTTCTCATATGTCTCTTATGGAGACAAACGATGCCTTAATACTTCACAAATAATGGTCCTTGATAACTCGGTGACATGACTAGCTCATTTTAGCTTGTTCTGAAGGGTGTTCAATTAACTACAAAATGGCCAAAAATGCCTTTTTAGGCCTTCAAAGGAAGTAGTCTCTCATAAAAACTAAATGATTCGATCGATCACCTTAAACACTATTCCCTACACATTGAAACACGCTGAATGATCTTTTTAGGAATTTCCTTTGGGTGAGGGTTTATGATTTAGGGTTTAGGGTTTAGGGCTCGGGGTTTAGGGTTTAGGGCTAAGGGTTTAGGACTCAAGGTTTAGAGTTTAGGGTTTAAGGTTTAGTGTTTAAGGCTCATAGTTTAGATTTTAGGGTTTAGGGTTTAGGGCTTAGGGCTTAGGGTTCATGGTTTAGGGTTTATGGTTTAGGGTTTAGAGTTTTGGGTTTATGGTTAAGGGGTTTAGGGTTTAGGGCTCAAGGTTCAAGGTTTAGGGTTTAGGGATCAAGGTTGAGGGTTTAGGGTTTATGGCTCAAGGTTCAGGGTTTAGGGTTTAGGGATTAGGGTTTAGGGTTAGGGTTTAGGGTTGAGAGTTGAGGGTTCAAGGTTTAGGTTTAGTTTTTAGGGTTTAGGGTTAAGGGTTTATGTTTGAGGGTTCAAGGTTTAGGGTTTTATCTTAAGGCTTAGGGCTTAGGGGCCTAGGGTTAGGGTTTATGGTTCAGGGTTTAGGGTTTAGGGTTTCGGGGCTCAAGGTTTAGGGTTTAGGGTTTGGTTTAGGGTTTAGGGTTATGGTTTAGGTTAGGGTTTAGGGTTTGGGGTTTGAGAGATTTAGGGCTTAGAGTTTAGGGTTTAGGGCTTAGGGTTTATGGTATAGGGTTTAGGGTTTAGGGTTTAGGTTTAAGGTTTAGGGTTGAGGATTTAGGGTTTATGATTTAGGGTTTATGAGTTAGGGTTTAAGGTTTAGGGTTGAGGATTTAGGGTTTATGGTTTAGGGTTTAGGAGTTAGGGTTTAAGGTTTAAAGGTTAGGGTTTAGGGTTTAGGGCAAAGGGTTCAGGGTTTAGGGTTTAGGTATTAGGGTTGAGGGTTTAGGGTTGAGAGTTGAGGGTTCAGGGTTTAGGGCTTAGGGTTTAAGGTTTAGGGTTAAGGATTTAGGGTTTATGGTTTAGGGTTTAAGAGTTAGGGTTTAAGGTTTAAAGGTCGGGGTTAGGGTTTAGGGAAAAGGTTTAGGGTTTAGGGTTTAAGGCTTAAGGTTTAGGGTTTAGGTTTTAGGGTTAAGGGTTTAGGTCGCAGAGTTCAGGGTTTAGGGTTTAGTGTTTAGGGCTTAGGGTTTAGGGTTTTAAGGCTTAGGGCTTAGGGTTTAGGTTTAGGGTTTAGTGCTTGGGTTTGGGGTTTAGAGTTTGGGGGTTTAGGGTTTATGATTTAGTTTTTAGGGTTTAGGATTTAGGGACCTTTAGGATTTAACATTTAGGCCTTAAGGTTTAGGGTTTACAATTTAGGGCTCAGGGCTCAGGGTTTAGGGTTTAGGGGTTAGGGTGCATGGTTTAAGGTTTATGACTTAGGTTTGGGGTTCAAAGTTATGAGTTTAAGGTTTAGGGATTAGTTACGGGTTTAAGGTTTAGGGTTAGAAATCGGGGCTCTAGATTTATGGTTTAGGGCTCAAGGTTTACGACTTAAGGATTAGGGTGTAGGGTTCAAGGCTTAAGGTTTAGGTTTAGGGTTAGGGTTTAGGGTTCATGGTTCATGTTTATGGCTTAAGGTTTGGGTTCAAAGTTCTTGGTTTAAGTTTTGGAGGTTAGAGTTGAGGCTCTAGATTTAAGGTATTTAGGGTTTAGGTTTAGGGCTCGGGGTTTAGGGTCCAGGTATTCAAGGTTTAGGGTTACGGGTTACGGGTTTAGGTTTTAGGGTTTAGTATTTATTATAGTTTGTTTAGGGTTTAGGGTATATGGGTTTAGGGTTTAGGTTTAGGGTGAGGGTTTAGGGTTTAGGTCATAGAGTTTAGGGTTCATAATTTATATTAGAACATTCAAAGAGAGTCATCAAAATTTGATGTTTTTCATCTGTTGATATTTTTAAGGAGGGAAATGTCATATTCATGGTCGTCCGATCCTTCCAAAGTTAAGTAGTCCTCAATCCTTGGATGTACTGAGGAGTTCACATTTTGGCTTCCATTTATAATGATGAAGATATTTGTAAATTCATGTTATGACCTCTAAATCTATATGAATTTCAAGTTTCTTAGAAATCACATCACACCCTTCACTAGGATTGATGACTACCCCTATCTTTTTGTTTAGGGATTTTGAAAACATCCATGGGTTTATCATATAAGGAATTATCAATGAATGGAAGGTCACTAAGTCGTAGGCCAGGTAACTCCCATTTAGAACTAAACAAGAAAGATTTACTAAGTGATTGATAACCCCTTAGTGTTCTTAGCCATTCCCTGTTTCTATGCTTATTTTGAACACTTTAGGAATTTTTGTCCAAATTTAATATCCATTCAAAGAGAACACTTGAACTTTATATTTCTCGGAGAGGAGAGGATACTACAGAAATTCAATTATGATCCTACACCTCTGCATTGATATATTCTCTATGTTTATTTTGTTTCCTTTAAGATTAATTTTTTGTTGTGATGGTTATTTTTTCCATCTTCCAATGGGTCATCTTGGCTTGTATAATACCATATATGGAAATATGAGAAATGTGAAATTTGTTTCAGAGTGTGAATAAATTTACATTCAAGAGCGCAAGTATATGTGGGGAGAAACAAGTTTGGAAGAGATGTGTAATATATGCATTACAAGGCACAAGGTAGATGTCATATCCATTTAGTTACTTGTCCCACCTCTCATAAACAAGGTAGTTCTATAAGTAGACTCAATGATGGTTCTAGGCACGAGACTAGGAAATATTGATGAAATATGGTTTGAGGTTTGGGGTTTAGGGTTTAGGGCTCATGGTTCAGGGTTTAAGGTTTAGGGTTTAGGGTTTAGGGTTCAAGGTTTAGGGTTATGGTTTAGGATTTAGGTTTTAGGTTTAGGGTTTAGTGTTTATGGTTAGGGTTTATGGATCGAGGTTAAGGATTTAGGGTTTAGGGTTTAGGGTTTAGGGTTTAGGGTTTAGGGTTTAGGGTTAAGGATTTAGTGTTTAGGGATAAGGTTTATGGTTTACGGTTTAGGTTTTAGGGTTTATGGTTTATGGTTTAGGGTTTAGGTTTAGGGTTTAATGTTTATGATTAAGGTTTAGGGTTTATGGTTTAGGATTTATGGTTTAGGGATTAAGGTTTAGGGTTTATGGTTTAGGGTTTAGGGTTTAGGGTTTAGGTTTAGGGCTTAAGGTATATGGTCTAGGGTTTAGGGTTTAGATTTTAGGGCTCAGGGATAAGGGTGTATGGTTCAAGGCTTAGGGTTTAGGGTTTAGGATTCAGGATGTTTAAGGTTTAGGGTTTAAGGGTTAGGGTTTAGGGTTTAGGATTTAGTTTTTACGGTTCAGGGTTTAGGGTTTAAAATTTAGGGCTCATGGTTTCATGGTTTAGGTTTAGGGTTTAGGGCTTATGGCTTAGGGTTTAGGGCTTAAGGCTCGGGGTTTAGGGCTCACGGGTAAGGGTTGAATGTTTAAGGTTTAGGTTTAGGGTTTAGGGTTTAGGGTCTAGGGATCATGGTTAAAGGTTTAGGTTTAGGGTTTAGGGCTCAAGGTTTACAATTTAGTGTTTAGGTTTATGGCCTATGGTTTAGGGTTTTGATTGTAGAAGTTAAATGCTAAAAGATTTAGGATGAATGCTGAAATCCTGAAAAATTACCTATGTATTGACCAAATTATACTTTAAAAAATTATCTCCTAAACCATGACTCATGGAGCTGTGAGACTAATTCCATAAGGTGCAGAGTGACCCTAATTTCTTATATTTACATAAATAAATTTAAAGTATAATAATAATAAAATATAAATAATAATAAATGAAAAACCTATACTTAGTAAATAGAAGCATGTAAAAATCATACATAATGCTTATACTACATAGAATGTGTACGCGTTATGTAACTTGTACACGTTATGTTTATTTTACATACGCGTTTTTCATTTCTCTTTTCCCAAGCCATGCCTCAAGGCTTGGGATCCGGTTTGGATCCCAAGCCTGAGGCATGGACCTGCACAAACACAACAAACAATGAGTTTTTACAATAAAATGTAAAAATGACTTCCTCTATGATAAATCAAAATAAAATAATTGATCCATTTAAAAAAATTATACCACGATGTAGAGCAGAGTCTCTTCTTTCTAAAAATATAATTTTTCAATTTTTTTGACTAATATAAGGTTTCCATATTATTTATTTTCTAACTATGCCTTTTTATAGCTATTTTTGAAGTGTAAATATGTCTATCTTTCATGGTGTATCTTTTTTTTTGGGTGATCGAAATTTAAAAATATTATACTAGCCCAAACTAGGCATAATTCTATACATAAAAAAAAAAAAATCTAATTTTTCGATATTTTTTGAGGTAGTTAGGGGGGGGCATGGTCGGAGCTCTGTTATTTTTCAAAACATAAAATTTCTATACTAGAAAAATCATAAATAAAAATAATCACTAAAAAAATCTAAAAAAAATGGAGCCCAAACTAGATGCTCCTAGCTATCGTTTTACGAAAGGGTTTTCAAAAATACTAAATGGTGCTCAAAAAATGGTGGGGGCTATGAAAGTCACTCTATTATGTTTTTTTAACAAAAACAGGAGCATCTGTTGGTATTTTAGTTGTTTGACCCACTTAAACCTATCTATTTTCAATAAAATTTAGTATCTTAGAAACTAGACTCAAAATTATACGATTCATATTTCTACAACATCTTCCAATTTTGAGTGTAAATATTTCGAAAAACTCGTACAAGTTGAAGTTTTTTTTTCAGAAAAATGCGTCCATGAAGACCCCCTTTCGCCCCCAACTTGGTGCACTCACCTGTCTGTCTACTTCTCTTTCCTCTTATTTTTCTCTTCCCTCTAATTCCCTATTTTGTCATAAAATATGAATCACACTTACATATTTATACCTCTTTTTTGTGGCCTTTTTACCTATAATTTTGGTGTATTGAGGTTTTGGCCTTTAATTGATGGCATTTTTCATTCATTTTGTGTCGATGTACGCAATGATAAGTCTTGATTTGAATTCAAAAGTTTATAAATACATTTGTGTGTTAGTACATCTAGAACAAACACACATAATGATTTCAAGTGAATTAAATTGACAGTGTAAAGTAAGGAATCTATGTATTTCTAAAGCATCCCCATGCGAAAAATAAAAATTCAAACATTCACAAAAGTATTTAGCATTTTACTTGTCACATACATTGAAAGGATAAGGGTTGGGATACTTGCACTAAACTAGATTACATGTTGAATTGTTTTATACTTGTGTATTGATTGCCAAATTGTTCAACTATCTAGGGATTTGATAAATATTAAGGAAACTCATATTTTATCTATTTTAGCATATAGACCCCAAAAAACATTTGTTTTCCATATATAATTTGCATACCTAGTTATTAGATAAAAATTGAAAGGAGAACATATACTAAATGACTCACTACAAATTCTAGAAAAGTGAGTGAGCTTTTCAAAATCTATAGGTAAAGGGTCAAAGTTGCCTAGCCAGTTTTACACCTGTAGGGAGCTTTAAGAACTCTACTATTGTGTTTATGGTTGTGTCACTTTTATACTTATATGGTTTTGGGTCTTTAGAAGAAGTTCGTTGTTTTCTCCAAGATTTTTGGTTTTGTTCATCTCACCCCTATACATTTCTTACATCGAATATTGTTGAATATTGTCTTGAGATTTGTAATAAATTGTGTATCACTATAAAAACCTAAATGAATTTAGCATTTTATTATTTCATGTTTTCCCATGCTCTAAGTTGCTCAATTTCTTCAACTAGGTTTGATTTTACTATTTTAGGCTTAATTGTGATGTAATGTGGTTAGTGTTGTGTGTTATTAAGGAAACTCCACTTTCCACATTTACATTATGGTGAATTCAGACGTATATCAAACATCCACACTAGGGTTTCTCTCTTAAAACTTTTTTCAAGTTAGGTCTTGCTTCTTTGGAAATATATTTGATTGTTTTGGGGCTTGCATTATACAATATTATATTCTTTGATCCCTTATTGTTGTATTGTTCCTCCTAATGCAGTCAAGGTCTAGTGCATAATTAGGGAAAACCCACTTTTCGCATCTACATTTTGGTGAACCTACATTTATATTGAGCACCCAATCTAGGGTTTCTCTTTTATAGCCTTCTAGGGTTAGATATTGCTTCCTTAGGGATAGATTTGATTGTTCTAAGGATTACATTTTACTATGTCGATTCATTCAACCCTCATTATTATGTGCTTCCTCCTTATGTTTTTCTTGGATTTATATCTATTATCGATCTAATCATTCTTTTAAATTGTTTGATTCTATATGTACATTAGTTGTTAATATGAATGTGAAATGTTGCTAGATGTAATTCTATTTTGGTGTGCTTTGCAATGCTTTCTTTTCTATGAAAGATTCCTTTCATGTGTATGTTATTGTATAATATATTGTTGTTCGTGGTTAAATTATTATTTCCTCAACATATCATATATCAATAGATTTTGCTATGTTTTGTTAGGGTTGTATGTAATGATGATAATTTTTCATGTTTATGTAATGCTTCATTGAAAAACAATTAGGAATTGATAGTGCTTTGTAGTGATATATCTAGGGTTTCCCATTACATGATCACTAACCATGAGGTAAACAATACCATATAAAGGAGTGCTAGAGAAAAGGATGAAATAGTCCCTCCTTTTTCACAACATCAAGGGGAAGGAGGAAGGGATGTGGCGACAAAAACCAAGATCTTCCTCAAGCTCCCAAGCTTGGTTTTCATGCAACAAAAGACTCTGATATCGTTTATCAATAGAAAACTACTCATGTTAAGATATTTATGCTCGAGGTTTTTATGAAATCTAGTGTGTACATGGATATTATTTACATAGAGGGTCACCTTTATAAGGTGGCACATACCATGTGTGGTTATACAAGAGGTAATTTTTATTTTCATCTTTGATGTCGGTTATAATGGTCGAAATAGGGGTAGTAGTGTAAAAGGAGGCCTTGAGAATGGGAGGATGTAGTGATAAATCGAAAAAATAAGAGGTAATATTTGAAAACCCATGATCGCACATGTTTTGAATGGTTATTACCAAGTGAAGCCCATGTGATTCTTTATAAAACCTTAGAGGAAACCACATTACCAAGTGATATTGAACCTTCTCACTTTTCTTCTATTATTATATCTATGACTAATTGTGAGAATATAATTATCTTTGGAAATGATTAAGTTCCTTCATGAGATATTAAAATCAATGTATTCCCTTGCACATTCAACTTAACATCAACAATACAAGGATCATAATGGTTCTTGTTGATTATGATTTAAGATCAAACAATTTTAATGATTCCTTTCCTAGAAAATTTGGTATTTTAGATGGTATTCCCTCCAAATCTAATATGACCATTAATGGATTTTAAAACCAACCTCGAAAGACTCTTGGATTAATTACTTAGTCTCAAACTTCTAGCCATAAAATGTCAAGTTATATCTAATGAGGTGAGCTATAATATTTTTCTCGAGAAAACTTGAATACATTATTTGGGTTTTTTCCCACTCACCCTAAAATGATCGAATTTTATATACGAGGGAGGTATTTATACATTTCCTATGGAGGACGTTCCATTTAGATTTTATGAAGTGATTGAGCCTCAAAATGTTCCCATGCCTCACTTGAATATGATTGAACCCAATGTATTATCACCATGATGAGTTATATAGATGGATTAAATGACCACACTCCAAATTGGTCCAAGTAGTAAGGTTCATAACTATAATAATAAGTATGGCAGCCAACCAGCCAAACCTAGCTCTACACCAACATGCCCAAGGAATATAGAGTTGATAAGAGTATACATGACATTGAAGCAATCTATATCACCCATCAAGAATATGGAAAAAAACCCAACATCACAATTTACTAATGAACACCAAAAGGATATTAAGGGTAACAAACCTATTACAGATGACTATTATAATACCAATAAGTGAACAAAAATCCTGGATCGATTCAAACTATTTTATACGAATATAGATTTGGGCATAACTGAACAAAAAATATGGGTTATAAGGGTTAGTGCCTCAAAAATAATGAACAATGTATGCGAGATCCTCTTCTTCCAAACATCCATAAAAGAACGAGGAATTAGATTAAACAATATAAAATTAATAGTACAAGAAGCGTTCAAGGTTAAAAAACTTTCTAGTGTAGACTAAGGCTATCTTGGAGCACCAAATCATGATATTGTGCTCTTATAGAACCAATCAATCCCATTCATGATAAATTTATAAAGTCTACAGTCACTCTATAGAGATGACCAATATTATGCATATTTTTATCACATGTTTAGCTTATTTCATACTTGTAAAAACCAATTAGAGCATCCAATTATATATCCTCATTTGATATATTATGATGCACCATATGTGACACCATCTCTTGATATTTTTAAAATGAGTCGATTATATCACATCATATTTGGGAACTAATGTGGATTTACCTATATACCACCATAAGAATAGATTCCCTTTTACACTGAGCAATCATGCCTATTTTGGGTAAAATTATACTCTACATCGTGATAATGAGACTATTTAGGATAGTTTTGATGTTTTTCTTACCACACCATTGGTCGAATATAGATCAACATTATTGAATGAAGATACCATTGATATTAGCATTAGTACTAGTGAGACACCCAATATTTTGAACTTAGATGCCACATAAACAACAAACAAGTAGAAATAAACCACTAAGTTATTAATTTTATATAAAAATATTTTTATATTTTCCTATTTTCATATGTTAGGATTTCAACCGATATTGTAGTACATAACCTTGTTATGAGTATCAATGTCAAACTTTAAAGAAAACTATTAGAAATATGCATCCCAAAGTCACTCATGTGGTTAAAGAGGACTAACAAAAGTTACTTTAAGCTAGTTTCATGTGTGTATTGATTCTTGTGATTGAACATCAAATATTATTCTAATTGGAAAACTAACATGGGGCACTTAGACATGTATATAATTTTAGATAATTAACAAAGCACGTCCCAAGGATGAGTTCCCATTACCCAATAATGATATGACTTTTGATTCTATCACCAGGCATGAAATGCTTTCTTGCATGGATGGTTTTTCTAATTATAAATAATAAATTTAGGTCAGCCCTAATGAGCAACATAAGACCATATTCATAACTCCTTGGGGGTACATTTTGTTATGTGGTCATGTCATTCAAACTTAAAAAAACATGACTGTCTACCAAATATGTGTGACACATATATTCCATGATTATTGTATGCCTAAATATGGATAACCTACATGATGGATTATTTAATATCAACACCAAAAATCAACTACTAAAACATAATGGGCTTATGATGCCATTGTGAAGAGAGAGACAATTGTGGTTTCTTTCATTGAATAAAGTGGGTAAAAACTCTTTAGATTTGAATCTAAACTTGCACAAATGCACACTTGAAAAATGTTAGTTGTTTTTTGTGGTTAGGGGACCTACCTTGATCAAATCCCTAACTCTTTTAATGAGATAAAAGACATTTTATTGATTAAAATGAAAAAAAAATAAAGGAAATGAAAAGTATACCTGACTCTAATCCTAGGACAATCCCAATTGTGATTCATCAAAAATCGCATGAAGATCACAATCTAATCACAATTATGATCCCCTTACGGTTGAATGTCTTTATAAAAATGTTGCAACAAGTTAGATATATCCTTTGTGCTTCATCTTTCCTTATTCAAGAGTTGCAAAACCAAGATATGCAAGCAAGAGAGAAAGAAAACTCAAGTGTAATCTTAGTGCACAAAGATTTAGGGGTTGTAATGAGGGGGGTGAGGGTGATTATATAGTTTTTGAGTGCATGTAGTCACTTTTCCCAACCCTTTAAAACCCCAAGTGTGTCGGCCTATCACCCAACATTAGATGGGTGCTCACCTGAGGTGAACACAGGCGTCGAGCCACTCTTTTATGTGAGCCTTGTATGCATATCTGCCATTAATGGAGGAATATTTGTAGACATAGAAATACATGCATTCATTCTAATACAGAAGTAAAAACACTAGATCTAAGCATAGATGCACCATGAAAATAACATAAGCATTATTGACAATACATAGGAATCATATTTGAACCATGTGAAAAATGAAGAGCACTAGGGTTTGAACCCATAAACAAAAATATTGAGAACAACCCATTATATATTGATTAACACTTGTTTACAATAACCAGATTAAATAAAAAAGGATCATCAACATATCAGTTACATCATTCTATCATTAGTATCCTACCCTTCCCATGGCTCTGATCCAGAAACCTTATATCACCCCCTAGAACCATTACATGTTCTTCACCACGCACACACCATTACATATGCACTCTTTGCAGAAATGCACTACACATATACAAGCCCATATGTACCCATACTCAACCTTCTTTTCTAGATCCAAATGCCTCCTTAAATAGGATAATATCTCGCCTAATCATCATTCCACAAGAAAACCTACATGCCAAATGGCATCATATCCTGCTATACTTGAGTGTCCAAGACATGCAGATGTCAGCTAGCCATGACCTCTACTTTATAGCCCCTAACCATAATGATTCCTTGAAATATTATTTGCTTGGGCTACAAGCCTCCATGTAACAACCATATCATCATTACTCTTACCCGTAGCTTCATGTGTTTTCCATGTGACACCATCTTTAACCAAATTGCGGCTAAGTCCTTAAAACCTTTTATGCTTCCGTGCACAAACATATCTCTCCTCGTGCGCGTTCACCCACGTGCCTTTCTCTATAGTGCCTTCCGTGTGTGCTCATCCTCTTCTTGAGTCTTAGTCATTTCTGGGCTCAACATTTAACCCACACCAAATGTGTTTTCCATCCCTGGAAACACTCTGTTATTCCAACAAAGAATAAAGAATAAGAGAATGAAATAACTTGCATCCGGAAACTTACGCCAAAGAAAAAAAGAATTTTTCTACTATTGTACAAGGATTGGGAAGTCTTTATTTAAGGATGCTTCAATATTATTCCAAGCATCCACCTCACTCGCTTATTGAAATAAATCCCTTATCAACGTGTTGGCCTCATCAAACATCAAATCTTCACCCTTAACCTTCAATCTATCCAAAATATTCTCCATCTGCTTGCTAAGGTCGTTCAATGCATCCATCTTATGTGTAACTTAGGGATATAATTCCTTTACTTTATTCTTAACCGAGGCTCTTAAAGTTTCAATTTTCTCAAATCTCTTCTCCACCTCCGCCAAGATTTTGTCCCGTTCCACCTTATTACCTCTATTCTTGGCCTCGAATTCCTTCAAATCTGCCTTGTGTATAAAGCAACCAACACACGCCTCTCTATCTCTATCCTTACAATTTTTTAGACAACCTCAACCATGTGTGTTATGGTCTTTACTAAAGCAAGGAGCTTAAAGTACCGAGTTATGGTTTCTTCAATTTTTTATTTCTCCTCCTTTCTTTTTCATGCCATAACTTCCTCTGTTGTGCAGCAAGTGTTTGATTCTCCATCATGATTAAGCATGTCAAATCCTCTAGGTAGTGGAAGGATGACTCATACTTTTGTGAAGGGGGCTAAATCCGGGCACACTAAAATAATGGATTTTGAGATAGTCTCTACTTTCTTATAGGCTTTGCACACCCTTCCCTTTTCTTCTCTCAACTCAGCCCTTAACTACGTAATTATAAAATCCTTCCCCTTTATCTCCTCATCTCTATCTATAATTTCCTTGTTCTTTTCCTCCAATTCTTTCTCTAATTCCCTAATATTGTTATTTATCTTTACTAATATCGCTTCAACCTCCACTGGCACCTTATTTAATGCATTATATGCATGTTCATAAGTTAGGTGTTGTGAATCCACAATAGGATTTATCTAATTGGGGTTATGTGTGGTTATCAATTCTCCCTGCATCGGCCTCAAATTTTGGTTCAAATGTAGGACTCAAAAGTCCATGACAACATCTTCCTAGTGCGCGTGTATGCGCCACCTTCATCAAATGAGGACCAAAAAAAGAGTTGGTATGTAGGCACCATGATTTGGAAACATACACACACAACCTTATTTAGATCATTGATATGAGTTATTGAGGGTCCTTGTGTTGTCGGCATGCCCTTGCCACCCATGCATGCTCTTATAGGGAAACGATGCTAAATTGGGATCTCCGCCCATGCTTCCATACTCTTTCCCTATTTCTTCCACACCGTGTTCGACCTCATGATTTACAAAGTCCTTGATGATACCTGTTGCTTCCCTCTCCACCATGTCATCCAATTGTTCACCAGATAGGTGTGAGGTCTTATGCACATTCATCCCTAATTCCTCTTTACTTTCTTATTTTTATAGAGTTCCCTCTTAAAACTCTTCCTGCTCTTTACCAAATTCATGTACATCTAACACAAGGGGGTCATTCTCTTTCTCACACTCCTCACCCTCTCCTCCAGTCTCCTCACCTTCCTCGATCTCTGTTTTCTCATAGTATGAACTCTGCACTACCCTTTGCTTCTTCTTCACTAGAGACTCTACTACTGGAGAATTATCCTTAACTGGGGACTTATTTCTCTGAGCATAAGTTCTCGTGCCCATGCCCGATTATTGTGCCCCAGTGGTCTGAACTACCTGCGCACTCACGCCATGCTAGCTGGATTTTCCTCTCTTTCTCTCTTCTTTAACACTACCGTCTTCCTTCCTTGGGGTCTTCGGGCATGGTGATGTCATCTTCCATGCACGTGCCCTTTTCAAACTTAGGCCTTAGGTGTATGTACACCCTTGTCGACGTACTTCCTACGAGTGGCAATGTTACGGGCCTTAGCAATTGTATGTCATGAGAGACATACTTCTCCATATAAGCACACTTCTTAGGATACACCAATGTTTGGCACAATGCGTGGTGCTCTTGATCTACTTCACTTAGATCAAACCTCATCTTCTTAGCCTCCTTGAACCTATTAACCGTGTCTTTGTGAAAATATTACACTATGAAGGAAAAAGGTAGTTTACATTATGGGATTTTGGAGCCATCTTCCAATGTGAACCCGCTAATGCGAAGTTTTGGTACACTACAAATTCAACCTCATCCGTATTAAGGCTGTAGAAATTGTGCGGGATTCTCCACTCCGATCCAAATGTATTACGCATCTGATTGTATCGTTTATCCAAGTGTCCCTTGTATGAAGATGTTATTGTTTCACAAGTGTATGCTTCAAATCTTTTTGCTGGGGAGGGGTTCTCCTCAGGGTACTTCCAAATGTAGTTGTTCGGCTCATCAGGCACTCCCATATTAGAAAACACAATGTTAAGGAGAATATTACCATACATAATTTTATCTCTATCGCGCATGACATCAATGATATCCTCCAAAATGAATGCTGAGAGGTTGTAGATGGTACCTTCTGAAATCTTTATGCAAATGTTCAACCATCTCTTGTTCACTTGCATCCATCGTTCTTGCACATTCAACTTAGTGAACAAGAATACAACCATCTTCATGACTGGTTCAGTGATCTTGGAAATATCAAAATAGCGAATATCCTTCTTTTATTCATATACCTTAGTTGTTTCTATGATGGCCTCCTTATCACCTAAGTCATCGTCCAATGACTCTCCTATGTAGATAAGTCCAATGTATCTAGAGATCAACTATGAGGTTATGTGCATCTTCCTCATTGCGAAGTAGAAGTAATCTTCATGCACGCATGACATGAGCCATTGGTATAATCTCTTAGGTTTTCCAAAAATGGAAACTCAAAAGTGCAATATGACGACCTTGTCCGGCTTTTACCTTTATGGTGTCATCATACATTGGTTTTTCATCCTATTTCCTTTCTCCTATAGGGAAAACAAGTTCCAACACCATCTCCTTCTCAGTGGTATTTTTCCTATGGTTATAATCACTTATAACCATATTTTTCATGTGAGATACCCAATCCATCCCCAATAATACCCCATTTGGGTATTGCATCTCCACATACCATTCTTCATTGAAGCTTGTCGATGCGACTGGTTTTCCTTTCCCTTGCCCTTCTTATTTGGTGAAATGTTCGATCCCTTCCTTGGTGCCATCTTCTCTATCAGGTCCTTGCCAATTCTTGTTTATGTCTTATTTTCTTACTACTCGATCCCTTGATTCCAATCCCTCTACGCAATTCCTTCGATCTCGTTCCCTAGTTTCACAAACCCTAACTTGGAAACCCCTTCTTCCATAAGACAACATAAAAAATTGTAGGAATCCTTCAAATAACCATTCCCATGCACACCCGTGTACTTTGTTCCAATCTAGCTCAAAAATCTGTAAAATCCTTCACTTCACACATACTCTCGCATATTTCTCACAAGGATGCCCTAGTTCACAAGAGCTCTTCAACAATTAAACACAAGGTGAAAAATAACATATGCCCGACTCCCTATTTATAGTTTTTCTACTTTTTCCCACATTAATCTCATCATAGTTTTTTCCAACGCTTTTTGTCTAGCACTTTTTCTTTCGCGTATACACTTACACATAAGCTCCTTAAAATTCGGGCGTGCCAAACTATGTCGACCATAGATCCTTATGCACACTTGCAGCACCAAAGTCCATCTTCCTCTGTGTATTAAAACTAGTTTTCCTTTTTGCGACCTACCTCAGTTTTCTCTATGTGTTCATCATTGTACGTGGTTTTATAAAGCTTTCTTGACACCATTTCATCTCTAACCCTTATCACCCTTGTTACGCGCATTCCTTCTCAGATATCCCATGCTTATGTTTTTCTCTCTTGGGCCACCAATCAACATTGCTCGAACCATGTGTCACTTCTACATTCTCTATACTCTCTTACCCCACACTAAAAGTATGTGTGGTCCTCTACGCATGAAAACCTCTTTAGATAGTAACTAGCTACAGGTGCACAAACACGCTTATTACACAACACACCAAACTAAAAGACAAAACATAACAATGATGAAGGGAAACCTAAAATACATGGTAACACTACCTTATTTACAAACGAACAGAAGAATTTATTTATAGTAGGGCTTCACCTACTCCCATTAAAGTAATTGAGAAAGCGTGTTCCATCCAAAGCATTTATAAGCGGAAAGCATTGAATCAAGTATATGTGATATAACATACGGTCCCAATCAATGCACTTTGAGTTTCCTAGGGTGGTGTAAAAACTTAAAATCATATAGAAGAACCATTTTCCCAACCTCAAACTTCTTTTTTAATGTGTCGGTCATGTAGGCCTTTTGTCTCACTTTCTCTATCTCCCGGCTCCATCGAGCTATAACATGCCTCTCATCCAAATACATTAGCTTATCAATGCACTCCTCAAGTGCTTGCTCATCAGCCAATTCTCTTACACGTGCAATACACAAGGATGGTAACAAAAACTCAATTGGTAACACCGCCTCTGTGCCAAAAATCAACCGAAAGGGCATGGATTTGTTCAACATTTTGTAGGTTTTTTTATATGACCAAAGTACAACATAAAATTTATCATCCCAATCTTTCCTTCCAACATCACAGATCTTTGTCAATGTGTGGCTCAAAATCTTGTTGAAATCTTCAGCAGTTCCATTAGCTTGCGAGTGATAGGGTGTAGTCTTATGATGGACCACCATAAACTCTACCAATAATATTCTAACAGTTTCATTCAAGAAATGAGTACCCCTATCACTTGTTAAACTTAATGGAAATCCATACTTGCTTATGATATTATCCTAAAGGAACCTTGTTGTAGTAGTTGTAGTGCAATCCTTTGTAGGTGTTGCCTCTGCCCACCTTATAAGATACTTTGACAGTAATAATATTACGTGAACATGTACTTCATGCCGGTAGGGAAATAGGACCCACGAAGTCAATTTCCCATTTTGCAAAGGGTTCGCACTTGCTATAGGCCTCAATGGAATTTGATCTCTATGCCTAGGCTTCCCAAGGCATTGGTAATGATCAAAACCCTTGGCATATTCTGTGTAATCCTTATACAATGTTTCCCACCACAAACTAGCCACTAGGATCTTGCGCATGGTGGCTCTCCCTATATAGTTTCCACCAAAAATCCCTCCATGATACCCACATGATCATTCTCTAGCACAATTGGTGCAAAACCTCATCCTAACCAAGTTTATATAGATCTCCACTGATTATCATATAAGGCGCAATGCGAATTGCAAGTTGTTTTCTTTCTATATTCTTCATTCCATCAAACACCACACATGTTCGTAAAAAGATAGAAATGTATTCCAAATCAAAGGGTGTGCGATGTAATCCTAAAACTATGCATCCAACATTGTATCTTTAATGCTTTGCATGTCCTCACTTGAATCAATTCTTGAAAAATGGTCAGGTTCTGAATTACACTTTCCCAGTTTTACTACGACTGAAAAGTCAAACTCTTGAAATAGCAAGACCCAACGACATATGCGCCCTTGTAAAACATGCTTATTCACCAAATACTTTAGTTTCATATGATTTGTGTAGAAGATAAATGGGGTAGCCAACAAGTACTACCTAAAATTATGCAACACATAAATTATAGACAACGCTTCATGCTCCATTGTGGTCTCATTATGCCCAATTGGAGTTAGCTTTCTACTTGCAAAATACAAAGGGTGATCAACAATCCCTTCTCTAGGTTGTGCCAGAACCGCTCCAATTTCCATACCTATGCATCCACATGCACATGAAAGGGATTATCCCAAGAGGGAAAGTGTAAAATGGGTGTAGTAGGAAGCTTCTCCTTCAAAGTATTAAACACCACTTGTTGTGCCTCACCCTAGTGAAATATTCCTATATGCTTCAACATTTCCTCCAAAGGCATGACAATCCTAGCACAACCCTTGATGAACTTCCTGCAATACCCCGTATTTCCTAAGAATCCGTGCATAATGATTTGATTGGTGGGCTCCTCCAAACCCAAGATAACAACCATTTTGGCAGAATCCACCAATAAGCCTTCCTTACAAATAATATGACCTAAAAATGTGCCAAAAGGAGTAAGAAAGATACATTTATGAATATTTAGAGAGATACTTAAACATGTTTCAAACATCAGCCTTAAGTTTTCACAATGATCCTTCACCTCGTTCATGCATTTTCCAATCATCCAGGTAGACTTTGCAAACACTTATCAATAAAGTCCTAAAAGCTTACACCACAATGCGTGAAAACACAACATGGTGCATTCTTAATCCCAAATGGCATAACAGTGTAAGAAAAACTTCCCCATTCAGTGGTGAAAGTAGTATTTTCTTGGTCCTCTTTTGCAATCCTTACCGGTGATACCCAAAATCCATATATAAAAGAATAGATTTGGTGCCCTGCTACACCTTCTAAAATTACCTCCTTAAAAGGTGTTGGGAAAGGGTCTATCACACATGCACCATTCAAACTTCTATAGTCCACACAAATCCTTATTCTCCCATCCTTTTTGATACTAATCACCATAAGGCTAACCTATTCAGACTCCTCAATGACTTCAATGATTCCGAATTCCAACATCTTTTCAATCTCTTCTTTCACCTTGACGTGCAGATTAAGATTCATCTTATAAGGTCTCTTCCTAATTGGGTGCGCACATTCCTTTAAGGTAATACACATTTCTCCTAGTGATTGATGAAATCCTTTCAACTCATAGTATGCATGCATAAATAAGTCCTAAAAAATAACACAACAACTCAATTATCTTTGAAACCTCTTGGTTCGTCAATAGTCACCAATGATTGATTCTTTTGGTTCCACTTCTATGCCAATGTTTATCTTTTTTGTCTTTAAGGGATTACGGTAGGCATGCACCTTCTCATCCACACTATCCAAGAATTCCTACGTACCTTCTTTATGATCAACATCTAAGTTCTCCATCTCCTCATCACCAATCAAGCATACCAACTTTCCATTTTCCTTCTCTAGGAAGATGTACTCAAACTGCACTTCATCCGGTTCTTCTTCCTCAAAGCGCACCCCGGATCAGTTCTCCCAAAAATTCTAGCACGATGTCTTTATCTTTGGCACTATCTCCCAACACAAGGCATGACTATATGAAAAGCTTCATTCTCTAATGACTTAGGAGACAAATACTCAAAAGTCTGAATAATACATGTTGTTAACTCTTCCAATTTCTTGTCTATTATTGCAACTTTGAATAGACATACCATGCATGCACACACAACCTTGTGAGGTGGAATATAACTTTTGCACCCATAGGGAAGGGGGAAAGGCTTATGGGCCTTCCTTTCAGGTCCTCTCACACTCTTAAGGTATGAGACAGATCCCATCCCATCATAGTCATCCACCAACGCACAACTATCCCACACAATTTATAAATAAGCATATTCCTCCATTCTAATGTGCAAGTCCATTGGACTTCCATAGCATGAAAAAGACATCAGGGTTACCTTCTCCAGTGTAACTTGGTAATTTTCATCCTCCCAGATGCTTGATTGAATGCACCTCGACAACTCAAGTCACATTTCCCTTTAATTATTTCCCGATAAATTCATATGTTCCACACGTCCAATTATCACATGCAACACTAGTTGTATCACTCATGGAATGAGCATCATCCCATTGAATGACTACCTCTCCTGATGGTTGAATAAACTCTGGGTCTCTGATGATGTGCACATATATCTTAAATTTAAATCCTCTTCTCCTAAGGGTTATACATAAGGCACATGCCTACCATCCATTAGTGGAATAAACACGTGCTCCTTATTGTTCTCAAAATTAATGTATCCTTTGTTAAAATGTAAATCAACATTTTTGCATAACTCCAAGGGTGCCCAAGTAGAGTTGGAAAACTATCTACCTTGGCCAATGCTAAGACTTAAAAATCCCCAGTGAACTTGGCCCCTTGAATGGTTATGGAAGCTTCCTTCAAAAATTTGATGGACATAGCCTTAGTCTTGTTCTCCATGTACAACATGTTTGAAGAAGCTGCAATGGTGGCCTCCTATCTAATTCCACTTATCTAGAGTAATAAAATTGACTTGTAGATGCATCAATCAAAATATTACTCAAGAGCCAACCATTAAAAACAACATTCAATGTGATCTCCTTGTTGTAATCAAGACTATGAGGGGGTAAGTTAGCATGCAAGATCTACCTCTCACGCCCACTTCTAGCACACGGTACCTTATCTCTCAACCATTATCCCAATAGAGGAATTAAATTCTCCAGTGCAACATATTACACACATATTTGATATCATCAATGTCCTTTTGAGGGATCTCAACATTCTTCACCCATTCTAACTTGCATGACCGATCTTTCAAACATCGAATCTCCCTTGTAAACTCCTAATCACCTCCATAGTCTCTTGGTAAACCTCCTTATGGTAAGTTGGATCAGGGTACTTTCCATGTAACACTTCTTCCCTTGTAATGGGAGGTATTGCTTCGGCATCTCTCTGGTGCATGCAACTTCAGCGCGTGTAGTTACCAAGATAGGCTCCAACTCGTATTGGACACTACCTTAGGCACATACTGTGGCTCAATGCACTTCACACTAACCATTCTTGCACCTTTGTCCTACTTCTAGTGACTCTGAATCATGTGATCATACAACTTAGGGCACTCTTCATACTTATGCTTCTTCCCACACCATGAGCATTGTAATAAATCCAGATATCTCGCACTTATAGTGATCCGTAGATCCACAATTGAAACAAGCTCCACAAGGAAACTCACTCCTTCCCCCGCCGTGACCATTACGACCTCTAAATCCTCCATGAAATCCCCTTCCTTTACCTCCACGATCGTGTTCCCTTCATACTGATGACCCTCATCCTTTGAATTGTTTGCAATGCTGGTCTAGCGCACACCAATGTCAATGACATCATGAATTTGGTCTATCAATCTACAATCCTTGGTATCATGAGTAGTAGATGTACATATCTTACAATAACAAGACAAATTCTTATGAAGCGCATGTTGCAACAAAGGTCATCTACTTGGATCATGATCTATGTGATAGGTTTCACAATCTAATGACTTGGCGCATAAAATTTCAAGGGAAACTATCCTTGGTGTGTCCTTCTACCTCGCATCTATACATGAAAGCATGTTGCGAGTCTCATGTGTTGAATTCCTAGAAAATTTCTCAAGGCTTTTGCCATGGAAGTAATTTGAGCTTCCAAAAAGGACTTACCCAGTGTTAATGCTTCGATGGCCTCGGTACACGAGTAACCTCTAAAGCCTCACGCGGGTCTATGAAAGTGTTCATTTGAAAGGTGTTATTAAGCCTCCAACGAACCGGGGATAATTTTAGTGGTGAATATTCGTAATATGGTGAATATTCCATTTTTGAAAATTTTGAAAAGGTAAATTTTTTGGCATGGGTCAGTGACCTGTTCACCTAAAAATTACAGTTTAATTTTTTTAGGGTTGGCTTTACCTACCCTTGAAACTATCCCCTATATAATCCTAGATTATTCACCAAGTAGAACACTACTAGCTCACTCATACCACTTGGGGGCATATGTATTATCAAGTACAGTAAACACATGACAAGAGGGTAGAGGTTGCAGATGCGTGATAGAGAGTTTGTTGACGTGTGACATGGAGATTTTGTTGATGCACGACAAGGAGAGTTTGTTGACGTGTGATAGGAGTGCGGAGGAAGTAGACGTGTGATAGAGAGTTTGTTGATGTGTGACATAAAGATTTTTTGTCACACGACACAAGAGGGTGGAGGCTATAGATGTGAGACAGAGATTTGTTGTCGTGCATCAAGAAGGTGGTTGTCACTCTTCAATGAACCTTGTTGACACATGACAACCACCTTCTTGACACGTGACAATAAATCTCTATCACGTGTCTACAACCTTCTGTCACACCACTTAAAAATCAAGTGAAAATTTTGTTGTCAGACCCCAAATTTTTTTCCTTCCCACGAAACCGGTTCGAGGATATTTGCCAGGTACTTTCCACCTATGATTTCTAAGAGGTCTCTTAAAATGAACCCCGCAATGAACCACTGAGCATGTTGAGATGGATGGATATCATAGATAATTTTGACAAAAGAGTCTTAAAATGTGCGTCATACTCTCGGACACTCTTTGCCATACCTTGCTTAATATCCTTGAGCATGCTGATGCTCTTTTTCTCAAACTCTAGAATATGAAACTCTACCAAAAATTCATCACAAAATGCATTATAATCCACCACCATCTGATGTGGGTCATATTTTTGGTACCATCTATGCACACACCCTTATAACATGGTTACAAACTGGCTTATATTTCTCTTCGGGGTAGTATTCCCCTTAGTGTGCCATAACAACTCACACTTATGTACATGCTCTACAACATCCTCAACACCTTTATAATTAGGTAAATGGAGAGACATATCATAAAATACTTATTGATGGGGTTGGGGTTGTGGTCTTGCCCACCGAAGTAGAACCTTGATTCACTCCCCGTGTTTCCTCCACCACCGCAGATCCACTAGCTCTAGATACTCCTCCTGTAGTAGGTACAGGACCTGAAGTAGTGCTTTTTTATGTTCCCACCATAGTACTAAAATAAGATCCAAAAGTATGTGAAGTTGAACCGCTTCCATACACATTACCCGCACTCTATGCACTTATACCTTTTCCAAATGATGCACTTGACATAATACCACCAAATTTAGGGAATGTTTGTGCATCTATAGAATAATTCAAAGTGAAAAATGATATTTACCTAATACTACTAGTTCACCAACACTAACCAGACCAAAATTACTTATCTTAGAAGTTGGGAAACCAAGCGCAAGGGCTAGGTCACCAAGTGGTTTTGATTATGTGCCTACGGTCCTTCTCATTTCTTCATCAGAAAAGCTCTCATCAGAAGTTGAGAGGGTTCTTCTCCTGCACTTTCTAAGATGGGTAAGCATAGACTTCTCAAGTTCCACATCCTCCACGTGAACCTCAAATCCTTCCCACAATGTCTACCTCCATAATTCCATCGCAACTACAATTCTACACAGTCTCACAAATTCCCTCTCTCATGCTTCATTATACTTGAGCCACCTTTCTTCTCTCTTTTCCTCTTTCATAGGACTCAACATCTCTCACCACACCTACTTCCATGCCTGCACCTAGTGAGAGTTTAGCGAGCCATAGAAAATGCTTCTAAACTCAGAGTGATGATCAGTATCTTAATGGATAATGAAATAACACTCAAAAATGATCCTCTCTTGGTTCTTGCAAGAACTCGAACTCAACAACCTTTGGGAAATAAGAAGTAGACACCGCGTAATCCAACATATAGCTATTCAAAACACCATTCCACTAATGATCAACAAAATGATTCCTTATCGATCGACATCATGAAGCTGCTGATAATCTTCTTGAGTCCAAACATGAGCTCAATAATACCAGCTCCTCCTTGATGCATACACCGAAAACTATCCATACAGGTTTCATTGGAAAGCAAAAAGAACATCTCATAAAGCTCATGATATAGATGCTCCTCTACCCATTTCCATGCATCAAACGCAGAACCAATATTGAATATGTATGTAAACTCATCCTCTGTATTCTTAATCCAAGTTTCCACGTTGTCCAAGGTCAAACATTCCGCCATCACACACCATTCTTGCAACACCTTCAAAAGAGGTCCTGAAAAATAGAACTAAGATTTAGTCACTTTTTCCAACCCTTTAAAACCACAAGCGCACTGGCCTATCACCCAACATTAGTCGGGATTTCACCCGAGGCACGCGCGGGTGCCAAGCCCCTCTTTTATGTGAACCTTGTAAGAATATCCGCCATTAATGGAGGAATATTTACAGACATGGAAATACATGCATTCATTCTAACACGAAGTAAAAACATTAGATCTAAGCATAGATGCACCATGAAAAGAACATAAGAATTATTGACAATACATAGGAATCATATCTGAACCATGAGAAAAATGAAGAGCACTAGGGTTTGAACCCATAAACACAGATGTTCATAACAACCCATTATATAATGATTAACACTTGTTTACAACATCCTTATTAATTAAAAAGGATCAATAAAAGATTAGTTACATCATTCTATCATTAGTAAACTACCCTTTACATGGATCTAATCCATAAACCCTATATTACCCCTTAGAACCATTACATGTTCTTCACCACCACACACCATTACATATGCATTCTCTACAGTAAATGCACCACACATATGCACACCCCATATGTAGCCATACTCAACCTTCTTTTCTAGATCCAAATGCTTCCTTAAATAGGATAAGAGCTCACCTAATCATCATTCTAGAAAAAAATCACATGCCAAATGTCATCATATCTTGCTATACTTGAGTGTCCAAGACATGTAGATGCCAACTAGCTATAAAAGCCTCTACTTTTTAGAACGTAACCATAATGATTCCTTGGAATATTCTTTTCTTGGGTTGTAAGCCTCCATATAACAACCTTATCATAATTACTCCTACCCATAGCTTCACGTGTTTTCCATGTGACACCTCTTTAACCAAAATGTCGCTAAGTCCTTAAATCCTTAAACCCTTTCCTACTTCCATGAAAATCAGATCTCTCCTCACTCACCTTCACTCATGTGCCTTTATCCATAGTGCCTTCCATGCGTGCTCATCCTATTCTTCGGGAATTAGTCATTTATGGGATCAATAGTGCATATGGGAGTGGGACACATATGTGTGTAATGATAGGGTCCATAGTGTATGGGTAGGTGGGGTGCACAAAATTAAATGTGAGTGGGTGAGGTTTAGTAAATAGGTGGCGAGTTGTCTTATATCCCCATTTTATGGGGTTATTTGATTTTTTTGGGATTTTTTTATGTTTTATGATGTTTTTATATTTTTAGATAGACGACCTTATGTATAAGGTGCATTTTCTAGTGTCTATGTTTTTCCCCTTTTTGGGTTGTCGCATTGCAAGAGGCAAGATGCGGTGAAAACTTGAAGACAAGATGGGGGTCATCCAACCCTATGATGGTTTTTATCATAAATCACTGAGACATAGATGGTTGGCTTGAAAGATAAAACCCTAGGAATGTGATTGATGGGCCACTTCAATGGAGTTTGTGAAGGGATCAATAGGTTAAGTTTGCAAGGTAAAGAGTATAGAGTTAGTTGATTGATGAATTTTGATTAACTTCCAAATAATTAGATGAGAAGAATTGTGCATGATTTCCCCCTTAAGTGATATTTTTGAGTCGCAAGTTTCCCAACGTAAAGTGGGACGAAAAGTGGTAGTTGATGATGAGATAGAAAATGAGCCTTGGAAAAATACGTGCTAAGTAAGAACTAAGAAAATGTTTCCCTAGTCATGTGCAAGTGAAAAAGTGATGAGGGGTATGTGTAAGAATGGATGCAAGTATGAGGATTTGTTGTTTGAAGAGGGATATTCAAATTAAAAATGAGTGTTACACATAGGGTGGTGAGCTAGGTGAGTTACGTTACGCGAGTGAGGTGGTGAGATGGGTTAGTGAGCCATAGGTGGGCTAAGCAAGCCAAGTGAGTTGGGAGTGAAATGGGTGAGATGGTAGGGGTGAAGGGTGAGTTGGTTATAGTGATCTGGATTAGGTTAGAAGTGAGCCAACCGATCTAGGTGAGTTGGGGGTCAAGATGGTGGGCTAGCCGGGTTAGGTAGGTGAGTCGGTAGTGAGATGACCAAGCTAGGTGTGGGGGATTTGGGTTTGGGGTGAGCTAGGGAGAGGGGGAGAATGAAAGGAAAATTGAAGGTTTGCAAGGTGATTCGGTCAAGAGTAAAATTGATGAAGGATGATGTCAAGTTAGGGGATGGAGCTTGTGGGTGAGACAAATGAGTCGGGGGAAAGTAAGTAGGTAAAGGGTGGTAGAGTGATTTTCCACGTTGAATCACCAATGGGTGTGGAGTGTGGGAAATGGATCACTTTGTGACTCTAGGGAGGTGGGAAAAGGTGTTTTGTTGAATAGTTCATGCAAGTGAGTCACTCGAGCGACTTGGGGTTGGTCAAGGGAGGTGATAGTTGGGGAGTGGAGTAGTGATGTGGATGAATTGAGCTTAGGAAGGTCACAAGCATGACCCACAAGAAATGGGGTGAAACAAATCATGAGGTGTGTGATTTTGTGGGGTAAGGTGAGCTCGGTTGTGATCACGACTCGAGCCGTGCACCAGGGGGTGGTAGGTAGGTTAGGGTGGAGAGGGAGGTGGACGAGTCAAGGGAAGTCGAGGGTGAAGTTGTAATGGTGACTGGGTATGTTGGAGTTGGGTATTTTTCCGAGGTGGATTAGTGGGGTTGGTCATCAACACGATCGACTTGAGGACCAAGAATTGGAGGGAACATCGAGGAAAGTGAGGGGTCTAGTCGAGTTACATGGGATACTTATAGAGTTAGGTGGGAATGTGGTGATTTCGGGACATGAGTGATGTGGGTAGGGGAATTAGAGTGAGGTGGTAGAAAAGTGGTGAGGGAGATCTCGATGAGGGAGGATAGATTATGGTCGGGGTGTGAAGTGAGCTTAGTAATTATAATGGCTGATATGAGTGGTGATGGAATGTTTAGGGATGAATGTGGGGAGATCGGGAGTGAGTAAAGATATGAGGGTAAAAGGTGTGAGGGGAATGAACGCGGTGAGATTTGGATGGGACACACACCACCCGGTGGTAGTGCAGGATGAGAAAAAGGGTTTGGGGATGAGTTGCAAGGGTGAATCGGCCGGTAGAGTTGGAAGGGGTGGGATGGGGTAAGGTGGTTAGTGTAGGTAGTGGGGAGAATGGGTGTGGGTATGGATAACTTGGTCACTAGCACAACCGAGCTGGGTATTGAGATGCGAGTTAGGTAGGTCAGGAAAGGAGGATCTTAGTGGGAGGGTGTGGATTTGGGAGAGTGAGGAACTTAGAGTAAGGGTAGCTTAGCGAGTTGCTAGAGCTACTCGTCGAGGTGAGTTAGGGAGGTGATGGTAAGTTTTTATTATTTTTTGATTTTTTTTTTTTTTTGAATTTATGTGGTATTTGGAGGGGTAGGGTCATGAGTTGGGGTGGTGATCTACATGAGAGGAAGAAAAGTGGGTTGTCGACGTGGGGCATGATAGGATGTTGTGAAATGGTTAAAAATGTAAATGACGTAAAAAAATGGAATATACAAAGAGATGAAAATGATGGAATGAGGCCATGCAGAGTGAGATAATGTGAAAAGTGTGCGAGTAAGGTAGCAGATGCACAAGGATGTTTCTTTTAAAATTTAGTGGAGCATGACATGGTAGAAAAAATGAATCTTAAGGGGATGTATTTGTATGGACATGATTGTGAAAAGAGTGTGTTGAGATGTGGAGCGGAATTACTTCACAAATAGCTTGTTTTACAACTTGTTGGTTTACATAGTAGCCGACATCGGTCACCTAGTAGACCAACCGACATCGGTTACTCGTGCATGAAATGTTTTTATTAATAATGTGAGATTAGATCCAACCTTTGATTAAAAGGTGATCTAATGGTTGTAAATGTATTCTTTAAAGTGTCGTAAGTTTGTATAAGCTTATATAAGCTAGAAAAATAGTGTTTAAGGAGAGAGAATTAATGAATTGTAAGAAAGAATTCTTAGGGAGATCTCAGAGGAGCTTGTGAGAGGAAAAGTAATGTACATTGTGTAAGGTGTGGAAGATTGCAGATCTTCAATTGTATATCATATGGAATAATATATTGGTTGTTTCTTGGTGGACGTAGCCCACACAGAGTGAACCACGTTATATCTTGTGTATTTTCTTCTAGTTTTATTTCTGTATTCATTGCTTGTATGCTTAGATATGATTTATATTTATACAACATGTATGGTCTAACCCCAACAACTGGTATCAAAGATTTATTTGAGGGTTTTGTGTGTTGAAAGATTTACTCACAAAGGGATTTATGATTGAGGGGGAGCACAATAATGATAAAAGATAAGAACAAAAAGTAGAGAAATTTTATGGTTGTAATTATCGGCTATGGAATATGCGGTGGAGGCTTATCTATATCGAGAGATTTATATTTACCATTGGATGAGGAGGCAAGGCCTACAAAGATGACTGGTGAGGAATGGAAGATTCTTGATGTAAATGCTATGGGATCTATAAGATTGAGCCCGACAACATTTGTAGCTTCGAATAATACCGAAGAAACAACCATGGTAGAATTGATGAAATCGTTAGCTAATTTATATGAAAACTAAGTACATCAAATAAATTTGATTTTATGAAGAAATTATTTATTTCTAAAATTCAAGAAGGTGGATCGTGTCTAATCATTTGAATGATTTCCATTGTATTGTAAATAAATTAACATTAGTTATCATCCCTTTTGAAGATGAAGTGAAAGCACTTTTATTTTTTGTTCTTTTCCAAATAGTTGGGATAATTTGGTAATGACTATTAGTAATTCAACATATGCTACTAATATTTTAAGTTTGATGATGTCGTTGGTATAATCCTCAATGAAGAAATATGCAAGAAAAGTACAAGAGAATCACCATCTGGAAATGCTTTGAATGTAGAAAGATGAGGAATACAAAAGGAGAGATCCAAGAGCAAGAATAATGGGAAATCAAATTCAAATAAAGGAAAATCTAAATCCAGAGGTAGAGGAATAACCTACTAGAATTGTGGAAAGAAAGGACATGTAAAGAAGGATTGTTGGTTCAAGGAAAAGAAAGAGAATGTACTAGAGAAAGGTAAATAGGAAAATGTAACAACATAGGTAATGCAATATGCCCTTATTATCTCCATGGATAATAAAATAGAATCATGAGTTTTAGATTCGGGAGATTCTTTCCATGCTACCCCTAATAAGGGTTATTTCAGAAATGATGTCGAGGGTAATTTTGGGCATGTTTACTTAGGAGATGATGAACCATGCAATATTACTAGTAAAGCTAAAGTTCATATTAAATTGTCGAATGGAAATATATGGATATTGAAATATGTGAGGCATGTGCTAAGCCTTAGGAGAAATATAATTTCTATAGGACAACTGGATGAAGTTGGTTGCATGGTTGCATTCACAGCTGATTCTTGGAAATTTTCCAAGGGATCTCTTTTAGTGGCAAGAGGCAACAAGGTAAAAACATTGTATTTGTCTATCTGTATTACTGATTCATTTTTTTCTTTATCTATTTCAAATTTATATGCAAGCATGTGGCATAATCGGCTAGGCCATATGAGTAAAAAAGGAATACAAATCTTAAAGGGAAATGGTAAGTTATCGATTTGAAATATATACATATTGATTTCTCGTGAGCATTTGATATTTAGAAAACAAAAGAAAATGAGGTTCCATAAATTTGGGGTGATAAAGAAGGAGCATAAATTGGAGCTTGTACACTCATATATGTGGGGACCAACCAGTAGCTTCTCATGGAGGATCCCAATACTATGTGACTTTCATTGATGATGCCAAAAGAAAGGTAAGTGTTTTATGTATAAAGTGTAAATTTGATGTTTTGAGACTTTTAAAATATGGAAAGTCCTTATGGAAAATGAAACTAATTTAAAGTTAAAGTTCCTTGGATCTCGAAAATGATGGTGACTACTATAGCAAGACTTTCAATGATTACTTTTTAGTGAATGGAATGCACAAGAGAAAGAATGATTCCTAGAACTCCACATGAGAATGGTGTGGCTAAAATAATGAAAAAACTATCATGGAACATGCTAGAAACATGAGGATACATGCTAGATTGCCCTTGCAATTTTGGTAGAAGCATACATATGACGGTATATTTAATTAACTATGGGCCTTGAAGTGTAATGAATGGTGGAATACCAGAAGAATCTTGGATTGGAAAAGAGGTAGATATTTCTTTTCTTAGATTATTTGGTTCAGAATATTTTGTGCATGTTGATAAAGAAAATAGGAAGAAGTTAGATGCTAAATCCAAGAGATGCACTTTCATTGGTTATTTCAGATTCTATTTTTGGGATTTAGAAGATTATACTATTGTTAGGAGTCGTAAGATTGATTTGAATGAAAATAGAATGTACAGGGATTAGTTTTGGTACCCAAGAATGAACCGAGTGAAGAGTTTGTGGAAGAAAATACATTCTCAGATTTAAAATAGTCACCCTACGGAAACAGTGTCGGTAGGAGCATGATCGACGTTGGTTGGGTGAATTGGTGTCGGTCATAGGAGAACCAGCATTAGTCATAGGTGAACCCACGTCGGCTATAAGTGACAAGAATCGGTCACTGCTTGTAAGTAAGTGGATACCAATGTACAGGATGTGCGATTGAGCCTCAAGCACCCCATGTTTATGTAAGTAGGTTATTATGGGTAAGTTAAACCTCGAAAAGATTTACTCTATTATTGGACCGATAGTGGTGAATTGGAAACTTTTGAAGAAGTAATGTAGTAGGATATCCACGTGGAGTGGGTATCCTACTTGCATCGCATGGATGAGGAGATGAATACCTTGAAAAATAATAAGACATGGGATTGGTTATGTTGCCATTTGAAAAGAGAACATTGAAGAATAAATGGGTTTACAGGATCAAGGAGGAAGAGGGCGATAAAAAAGATACAAAGCAAGAATTTTGGTAAAATGGTTTGCAAAAACACGGTATTGATTTTGGTGAGATTTTTTCTCTTGTAGTAAAAATGACTTCCATACATACTATTTTAGTTTAGTTGCAATACAAGATTTACTCTTAGAATAGCTTGATGTTAAGATGAATTTCCTTCACGGTGATTTGGAGGAAGAGATATATATGTAATAACCACTTGGTTATGACATCAAGGGTAAGGAGAAACTTGTGTACAGGTTGAAAAAAATATTGTATGGCTCAAGCAAGCTCCCATGTAATAGTATACGAGGTTTGATAGTTTAATGCACGAGCATGGTTATATGAGATGTGAATCGACCATTGTGTTTATTTCAAGAAGCTTGAAAATGGAAGATGTATTATTTTATTATTGTATGTGGATGATATGCTTATTATAGGATCTAGTATGCAAGACATTGGTGAGCTTACAAAACGTTAGCTCATACATTTGTAATGAAGGATTTATGAGTTGCAAAGAAAATCCTTGACATGCAAATTCATAGAGACAAGAAGAATGATGAGCCCCATTTTTGTCATGTTAAACCTTGTGTAATTATGTTTAAGCCATGTTAGAACCTATAATACTTTTGATATTATTATGTATGATGGAAAAATACATACTTTGTTGAGTTGTGGAGCTCAATTAATTTAGATTAGCATGAAATATGAAACTTACTGGAAAACACAGTAACCGACATCATTATGGAAGGACCAACATCAATCACCTATGACCAACATTGGTTAGGCAAGGAGGAACCAACATCGGTTAGGGCTAACTAGCATCAGTTACTGTGTGGGAGTGTTTTATTTAACTCTCAAGAATTAGATCTATTTTTAGTATTAAAGTAGATCTATTGATTGTAATTGCATGGCTAAGTTCCCTAAGTTTGTATATGCCTATATAAGCATGAAAGATAGGGTTTAGAAGTAAGAATTAAGAAGAACTTGAAAAATTTGATGATTATTGTGAGAATAATTGTGAGAGAGAGAATTCTTGGAGAAGAAAGAAAAAGATTGAGAGAAAGAAAGTATTGTACATCGAGAGGTGTGGAAGATTGTAAATCTTCATTATATATCTTGTCAAAGCTTTAGATAATAGATTGGCTTGTTTCTTGGTGGATGTAGCCCACATTGGGTGAACCATGTTAAATATGGTGTTGATTTATATCTCTTGTTTTGTATAATTCTTCTGGTAGAATATCCACTTTCATTGCATGTATGTTTAGATCTGATATATTATATGTACAACCTTGTGCTAACCCCAACAACTAGTATTAGAGGTTTGTTTGAGGGTTTTGTGTGTTGACAAATTTACTCAAATAAGGTTTTTGATTGAGTGGGAGCTACAACAATGGAAAAAGAAAACAAATATAAGGTAGAGAAGTTTGATGACTAAAATTATCAATTATGGAAGATGCAGATTGAAGATTATTTGTATCAAAGAGATTTGTATTTACCGTTGGATGATAAGTCTAGACCTATGAAGATGACTCGATGAAGAATTAAATATTCTTGACAAAAGACTTTGGTATCTATAAGATTGAGCCTGACAAAGCATCTAGGGCTTCCAATATTACAGAATGAATTCTATGATAGGGTTAATGAAATCTCTTCCTAATTTATATGCAAAACCTAGTGATTTAAATAAATTTTATTTGATGAAGAAACTATTTAGTTATAAGATGCATGAAGGTGGATCTGCATCTAGTCATTTGAATGATTTTAGATCTATTATAAATCAGTTAAAATTGGTTGATATACCATTTGATGATAAAGTGAAAGCACTTTTATTCTTATGTTCTTTCCTGATAGTTGGGATAACTTGGTAATGGTTGTTAGTAATACAACATATACTAATAATATTTTGAATTTTGATGATGTGGTTAGTATAATATTGAATGAAGAAATTCACAGGAAGAGTACAGAGGAATCATCATCTGGGAATGATTTGAATGTAGAAATAAGGGGTAGGAAAAAAGAGAGATCTAAGAGTAAGAGTAATGAGAAATCAAAGTCAAGGGATAAAAATATAAATCTAGAGGTAAGGGAATTACCTGTTGGAAATGTGGAAAGAAAGGATATGCAAAGAAATATATTGGTCAAAGGATAAAGAGACTCAACAACCAGATAAAGGTAAAGAAGAAAATCTTGCTTCATCGTAGAGGTAATGCAAGATAATATTATTATTTCTTTAGATAATAGAATTGAATAATGGGTTTTAGATTTAGGAGATTCTTTCCATGCAACCCTAATAAGGGTTATTTCAGAAATTATGTCTAGGGAAATTTTGGGCATGTTTATTGGGTGATGATGAACCTTGCAATATCTTGGTAAAGGGAAGTTCATCTAAAATTACAGAATGGAAATACATGGGTATTAAAAGATGTGAGACATATGCCAAGCCTCAAAGGGAATCTTATTTCGTAGGCCAACTAGGTGAATCGGTTTCATGGTTACTTTTACAAGGAGACTCTTGGAAAGTCATCAATGGTGTTTTTGTAGTGGAAAGAGGTAAGAAGGTAGGAATGTTATATTTATCTACATATATTATTGATTATGTTTCGCATTATCTACTTCAGATTCATATGCATGCATGTGGCATAATTGGTTGGGCCATATGAGTGAAAAAGGAATGCATATCTTAAAATCTAATGAAAAGTTATCGATTTAAAAGATTTAGATCTTGATTTCTGTGAGCATTGTATCTTTGTAAAAGCAAAAGAGAGTGAGATTTCTCAAAGTTGGGGCAACTAAGAAGGAGAATAAATTGGAGCTTGTATACTCAGATGTGTGGGGACCAACTCATGTAGCTTCTCATGGAGGATCCCAATATTATGTTACTTTCATTGATGATGCTACAAGAAAGGTATGAGTTTATTGCATTAAACGTAAATCTATGTTTTTGAGACTTTTAAAAGATGGAAAGCCTTTTGAGAATGAATCAAATTCAAAGTTAAAGTGCCTTAGATCTGATAATGGTTGTGAATACTGTAGTAAGGCTTTTAATGATTATTTTTTAGTGAATGAGATATGTAGAGAAAGAATGGTTCCAAGAACACCACATGAGAATGATGTTGTAGAAAGAATGAACATGACAATCATGGAACGTGCTAGAAGTATGAGGATACATTCTAGATTGCCTTTCTAGTTTTGGGAAGAAGCAGTTGATAAAACGATTTATTTGATTAACTGCGAGCCTTCAAGTTCACTAGATGGAGGAATACCAGAGGAAGCTTGGACCGGAAAAGAGGTAGATCTTTCTTTTCTTAAAGTTTTTGGTTCAAAAGCTTTTTGTGCATATTGATAAGGAAAATAGTAAAAAGTTGGATGCAAAATCCAAGAGATGCACTTTCATTGGTTATGGATCTGGTGATTTCGGATTTCATTTTTGGGATTTAGAAAATTCTAAAATTATTAGGAGTCGTGATATTGAATGGAATGAAAAGAGAATGTACAAGGATCAAATTTTGATACCCAAGGATGAACCAAGTTGAGAAGTTTGTGAATGAAAATGAACTCTCAGATTTAAAAGTAATATCGATAGGGTTACACAAGAACTTAACCGGTGTTGGTTGACCGATCGTAGCACCGACATCGGTAGAAGAACGGTATCGTTATGGTAAGAGCCAATCGGCATTGGTTAGAGTAATTGATGTCGATTAGAGGATAACCGGTGTGGTCACTAACAAATTTAGATACAAATGTTCAGAGGTCTAGAATGATCCTCCGTACCCCAAACTCAGTGAGAAGGTCATAAAGGGTAAGTAAACCTCCAAAAAGATTTACACCTTCTATATTTTATTTATTATTGATGATAATGGTGAATCAAAGAGTTTTTAAGAAGTAATGAAAAATAAGACCCACATTTAGTGGGAGCATGACATGGATGATGAGATGGACTCCTTGGAATAGAACCCAACTTGAGATTTGGTTAAGTCACCAAAGTAAAGAGGACATTGCATAAAAATTGGGTTTATAGGATCAAGGAAGAAGAGGGTGGATAGAAAAGGTACAAGGCAAGGCTTGTAGTAAAGGGATTTACACAGAAAGCAAGGTATTGAATTTGGTGAAATATTTTCTCCTGTTGTAAAGATGACTTCTATTCGTACTGTATTGAGTTTAGTTGCAGTACATGATTTGTATTTAGATAAATTAGATGTGAAGATAGATTTTCTTCATGGTGATTTGGATGAAGATATTTATATGTAGCATCCACTTGGGTATGAAGTCAAGGGTAAGGAGAAATTAGTGTGCAGTTTGAAAAAGAGCCTATATGAGATCAAAAAAGCTCCAAGGAAATGGTACATGAGGTTTAATAGTTTTATGCATGAACATGGTTACTTGAGATGTGAATCTGACCATTGTGTTTATTTTAAGAACTTTGAAAGTGGGAACTATATTATTTTGTTACTGTATGTGGATGATATGCTTATTACAGGATCTAGTATGTAGGACATTGGTGAGCTTAAGGGAAATTTAGTTCACACATTTTCTATGAAAGATTTAGGATCTGCAAAAAGAATCCTTGGCATGTAAATACATAGAGATAAGAAGAAAAATAAATTGTATTTGTCTCAGGAGGATTATATCTACAAGGTGTTATAAAGGTTCAAGATGTAGAATGCAAAACCTATTAGTACACCTATGGCTGGACACTTCAAATTGAGAAAAGATTAGTGTCCATCACATGATAAGGTAAAATACATGACATGAGTGCTATATGCTTCATGAAGTTGGGAGTCTCATGTATGCTATGGTTTGTACTAGACCATACATTGCATAGGAATGAGAGTTGTGAGTAGATATATGGCCAATCTAGGTAAAGAACATTGGAAAGAAGTCAATGGATACTCATGTATTTGAAATGGACATCTAGCATACAATTATGCTATGGAGGTTTAGATATTTCATTATGTGGATATGTTGATTTAGATATGGCTAGAGATTTGGATGGTAGAAGGAGCACTACTGGATATATTTTCACAATAGGTGGGATGACAGTTAGCTAGATTTAAAAATTGCAGAGAAGGTTGTGACTTTTTTTACTATAGAGTAGATAATGTTTCATCTATAGAGGCTAGCAAGAGATGATATGATGAGTATGTTCATGAAAGAGTTGGGAAAAGAGTAAGATGATTGTAAATTGTTCAAAGTGACAATCAGTGTAATTCATTTGGCAAAGAACTTAGCATTTCATTCAAAAATGAAACACATCCAATTGAGGTATCACTGTATAAAGGTATTGGAGGATGGAAAGTTGAATCTGGAAAAGATTCATACGAGTGAGAACCCTGTGGATATGCTAATGAAGCCATTAGAAAAGGAGAAGTTGGAGCTACACTCCACTTTTATTGGTCTTCAAGTTTGAGACTTGAAGAGGAAGAAACAAAGATAAGGAAGGATCCAAGAATGACATTGTACATGTATGGTGTAGTAATTAATCTCCAAGTGGGAGATTATTGAGTTGTGGAGCTCAATTACTTCAGATTAGCATGCAATATGAAACTTGCTAGAAAACATAAGTAACCGACATCGGTTATGGAGGGACCGACATCGGTCACCTATGATTGACATCGGTTAGGGATAACTGATGTCAGTTACCTATGTGGGAGTGTTTTATTTAACTCTTGGGAATTAGATCTATTTTTAGTATTAAAGCAGATCTATTGATTGTAATTGCATGGCTAAGTGCCCTAAGTTTGTATATGTCTATATAAGCATGAAAGCTAGGGTTTAGAAGTAAGAATTAAGAAGAAATTGAAAAATTTGATGATTATTGTGATAATAATTATGAGAGAGAGAATTCTTGGAGAAGAAGAAAAATATTGAGAGAAATAAAGTAATATACATTTGAGAGGTGTAGACGATTGTAAATCTTCAGCTGTATATCTTATCAAATCTTTGGATAATATATTGGCTTGTTTCTTGGTGGACGTAGCCCACACTGGGTGAACCACATTAAATTTGGTGTTGATTTATACCTCTTGTTTTGTATAATTATTTTGGTAGAAAATCCACTTTCATTACATGTATGTTTAGATGTGATATATTATCTGTTCAACCTTGTGCTAACCCCAACACATCGACCCTATACGTTGAGAAAAAATGGTCATCCAACCTAATCTAATACTACATAGATGTCCATCTAACATTGTGAAACTGTAGATTTCAAAATATTTGAAATATCAAATCTCACTAAAATCGTGAAACATTTTTAGATATTCACCATTTTTTTGAAAGTCAATTTTAGAGATTCATCACCCATTCTATAATAGTTTTTGGAGGGTTCTTAGAATAAACCCTTTTCAAACTATTTGGGGTGTGTTTGCAAGAATTCAAATTTGGAAATTTGAACCTTGGATTTATTCACATGCTCAATAATATCAAAAGGTGTGGAAGGGATTGGAATAGGAGAAACAATTTCTTTAGAGGGTGGAGGTGATGCTACTTTAGAATCTTGGGCATTCTTGGTGAATGGAGTAGTAGGTTGAGAGGGAGTAGATGATTTTTATTGAGCGGGGTGGAAGATTCTAGTAGGATTGGCCATTTATACATAATTATATTTATAATTAGGAGATGTTCTAGTGGAATTACTTGGTACAACAACTTGTTTCTTGCCTGCATTGCACTAAGAAGGTTTGTCCTTTGCAAATTATATCAAGGGTGGGATGAGATCCTATTTTTATTATCTTATTCTAGTTTCTTAGAGATCATATTTGTTCTTTATTTTCTTGGCAGGTATGGAGGAAGAGGCTCCCTTTTGAGACTGGGGGTGAGTGAACACTACGCACAAGAAGGTTGGTGCTTCTTCATCATCATCATTGTCTTCCCTCAAGTCATACTCAAAAATATAAAATGTGTATCATTCTCAATTTATTAAATAAGCGATGATATTTCCATATTCACCTTCCTCTTGAGGTTCTTCAAATCTTTTTCTTTTCTTCTTCTTCTGCTTCCTAATGCATTTATTAGTGGTGCCTCAAATGTTAGCCTACGAGAGGTGGGGTAATATTTGGTCTATTTGGAAAATTTCTATTCTTCTTTGGAGCATCCCTCAAAGTGATTTGTGTGACCTACTTCTTAACTGCTTTGTAAAGGATATGAGCCTTCTTAGTTTAATTGAAATAATATCATTTGCCAACTTTTGGAGCAGAGGATATGTGGAGGTAGAACTAAAGCTTTGACCTTTTTGTTTACTATTTTGATTTTTGAACTTTTTGGATAGAATCAGATCATCTTCTATCTCTATGGCATATTCTTGAGCAATGATGTGATATTTTGAGAATAAAGCCCACTTTGGATAGCTGATCATTGATGAAGAATATTTTCATATTTTCATCGTAATGCATGGATTCAATAGGTATTTTTTTCATTAACCTATTATACCAAGCTACAAAATATCTCATGGATTCATTAGACTCCTTTTTCATTTGTACCAACTACACTAAGAGATCTTGAAAGTCTTCAGTAGACTTGAATATAGATTCAAAGAGAGTTCCGATGTCATCCCAACAAGTAATAGACCTGATCCGTAGAAGCTAAAACCATTTTTCCACCTTTACTTGTAGAAATTCTAAAAATAGTCTAACTGAAACATCCTCGTGATCTACTCCATACACCATAGGTAGTGATGAATGTTGCCACGTGCTCCTCTAGAATTTGATCGGTTTTTAACCCATGGATGGGTTGAGGAAGAGCAAGTGGGATTGTGTTTCTGCCCCATGGCATAATGGGTTGAGGTCTTTCTTCATCACCCATCATGGCTTGTGAGCTCTTGCCTCAAATATTTTTTTGCTTCTTCTCTAGGCGACTCTTGCCTCTACTCTTTCTTGAGCTCTTTCTATTTCTTCAATTTTAGCCCTTACTTTGACTTATTCTATCACTACATCTTACACTCTTTCTTGAGCTTATTCTTTAATTTCTACATCCATAAATTTTTCAAATTCTTTGTTGAGATTTGGAAACTCTATGTCCAATGGATTGACAATAATTGGACTACCGGTGCGAGGAGCTTCAAGATAGAAAGATTGGTGAAGATTCATGGATAGCTCTCACCTTCTTTGTATTTCTTCATAGATGGGGTCAATATCTCCTCCTTGCCTTTGTGACCTTGTGCACCTGTGGTCAGCTAGCTTACAAATTTGGAATTATCCTAAACTCTTCTTTGTTGTACTTGTTCTTATCTTTCTCTTTCCAAATCTATAACATGTTGTTCTTCCAAATCTAACACTCTTGTGGCTATGAAATATTGTGTAAAGATTTCTCTATTATGCCAAATGGTTTCCCTCAAGTCATATGTGATATCTTCTTGAATGCGGAACAACAACTTGGGTATTTGGAGGAGAGGGTTATCGGGTATAACCATTGGTTAGAGACATAAGGCTTGGATACTTTTCAAATTCCAGAATTCAATATTTTTGGATATTTGATTTGTTTTGGATTTTTTTGATACGTATGTTGGGTGCAGAGTGCTATTAATTCTTCCCCACGGTGGGCACCAAAAAATGTTGGTGAGAAATTTTTTTGGTGGGAAAATTTGTCGGGTAGACAAATTGGTGGGTATCTTGCCAACGCTCTGGGACTCTAGGTCCCTCTGCTTAGATGGTGCAACTCCATTTATTGTGAGTGAACTAAAATGGAAATTTGTTGATGGATAAGAGGTTAGGGATCTAATAGGTGCACTCCACTATACCCATGGTAAATGCTTGTAATGAATTTTAAGGGAGGAATTTGTTGAATTGTGGGAAGAGGGAGTGAGAAATTAGGAAGGGGAGATTAGATTTGCAAGTAGAAAATCAGATTCTTGCCAAAGATAATAAAAGTATCACATACACAACTTATAGGAAAGAAATAACTATGCTTATAACATCAATGATGAGAGGAAACCATGCACACAAAGTTGCACACATTCATGCATCATGAAAAGAAGAAAATCCTTTCTTTATTGACATCTTCACAAGTTTTACAATGCTAGAGAATGGAAGAAAAATAAATAGGAAAATAGAAGAATGCTATCTCTTTTGCCTTTCTCAAATAGATCTCTCTCTTGAGTGCACAAAATTGACAACCCTTAAGAATGAGGGTGTCATTACATTATATAGACTAAGAAATGACTCTTCACCTACCCCCATGTGTATTTTCACTTGCCTTTTCCACTTGTGACTTTTGGTATTCCTAGGAAAGAACATTAAGTCCCCTTTTATAAAATAAGGGTGAATTATTACATTTTTAGACTATAGTCACATTAATGAATAAGATGAAAATAAAAAGTACAAGCCCCCAAAGAACAATTAGAAAATGAAGGAAGGATGGGAAGGGGAGAAAATATAGAAAAGAGGAAGAGAGAGAGAGAGAGAGCTAATCTGATGAAGATCCTACCACTAATAGACTCCTAGAAAGTTCACCGGTGAAATCTCAATGCCCTTGAATTGTTTGCTAAACCTCGCCACCGCAGGTACCATTTTTTCAGCTTGAGGAAGATGGATAAAGCTCAATTATTTGGTGTAGTTCTCTAAGAGGTAGTTAATGTTTTTACACTTTGAGTACCAAATTTTATGATCTCTTGTGGTATTGGAAATGACCACTCTTATATTTTCCAAGGATTCCAAATAAGCTTCATTGAACAAGAATGGATCTCTAGAATCTTTCTTGACTAAATCTTTGAAGGATTTGAAGAGATCATCAATGAAGTATCTTCACTCATGTCTGACACTCCAAGCTTATGTACCTGAACATCATCATATTTTTTATATTTTCCCAACTTCCTCCTCATATGAATCAAGCTCATTGATGGCATGTTTTATCATTTAATATTGGGAAACTAAGACTTGAGCCCAAACCTGAGACAATTCCTCTGATGGTGAAGAGAACACTCCTTTGGATATCAAGAGGGGTGATTTAAATTTTCTCATCTCCATGACCAAAGGGTATACCTAATCCCAATGATCCTTTCGAACCTAAATTGTTTCAATTGTCATGATTATCTTCATGGTAGTGGCATCTATGTACATGTAAAATGTTAGCATCTTGGATTAAAAAAACCTTCCCTTTCTCAAGGATTGTACTTTCCCACTTGTCATCTTCCTTTCCTTTCATGGTGAATCCTTACGTTTCAATAATGGAATCAAGATCAAATATACTTATAGGAGTGAATTCTTCACTAGGAGAGAATTGGTAGCATTCGGATCTAGGATCAATTGTACATATGAAGTGAGGGTTTGAATGCGGTCTTCTGCTTCATCTAACTTCTCCCTATATTCTTGATTTCTCTTGACAAGGCAAGTGGAAGACTCTTGAAACAAGTGAATGTCACTCCCATGTGTTGTTGGACCCAGGGGGAATTTTCTCATCTTATAATCATTCGGGGTCCTTTCTTGAGTGGGATTGATGAACTTTGGTCTGATTACCTCTATTTATTAGTTTCCTAAGGTGCCACTGAAGAATCGAGAAGTCACTTGATCTAATCTTCCTTTCTTCTCCTTGACCATCGAGGCGATAGCCGAGAAGTCAGGAATGGTCACTTGTTACACTATGTGAGTTTTTTTTGTGATAATATCCTACACCCAATGGAATATATCATTGGTTTATGGCTCAACACTCGAAAACATTGCAACTTCTTGCTCCAAATGAGGAGGGATATCCTATGCGAGGTGGGACCAATGTAATAGTAGGAGATGAGAGACTTGGATATTGTTATGGTGTAGAGAGGTGGGACATGTCAATTCCCCCTTATTCTAGATCCACCACAAGTTCTTCCACATTTTTGGATTTCTTATGCAGTCTCCTATAACAAGGGGTCTTAGGTTCCTCTGGTTTCCTCTTCATTATTTCTCCTAAATGAGTTGAGATGAGAGCCTTTTCCTTAGCCTATGAGGCATGATAAGATGCTTGTCTTTAGAGGGATGGAAAGTTTCCTGATGAGATAAGATAAGATCTTTTTCTCTGAACCATTATTTGAACCTTTTGATCACCACCTTTGTTCAATATTTGATGTTTTTGGACTCACGAACACTTCAAACAACATGGGGAAGAGGATACTCCTTCACTGTGGGGTACTCTGGATCAAAAATTTATGAGCCATCCTCCTGGACACCATCTTCATACCCATTAAATTTGAATTCCTTCATTTAATTTATCACCATACTTTTATGATTGCAGTCCCCGACCTCATACTTATCAACATAATTTACCAAGAAATAATCAATTTGAGGGAGATGGCAAAATCGGGAGGGTGAAATGATTTTGATCTTATCTAATGTCAAAATATTCCCTTAAGGTGTATGAGTGCATATTGATAGGGGATAGGTTAGATTCATTATTGGAAACATCATGAAAAATATTGCAAGTGAAAATCCCTAGTGAGATAGGAAAGGAATCCTCTTCTTCTTCCGTTTCTCAGCTTATTATTCACGTGCATAAATTGTCTACATAGTTCCATCAATAAGACCATGTCACTCAGATAGCGAGGAAACCTCCATGGAGAAATATCAAATCATTACACTTTGATAAAGGAGAATGTTGAAAATTGAATGAAGTATGATCCATACCTCCTAACTAGGGCAACGACTTGTGAAGACATCCTCAAATGTTGGTTTCCTTCTAACAACTTGACCACATACATTGTGAATGTATCATTCACCTTGGAAAAGTGTTGATTACTCTCTTTCAAGACCAATTGTGGGTATTTATTGAATACAAGAGCCTTTTGAGATACATTTTGAGCAGGTTTTAGGACCCTTAATGGTCTTGTGTTCACCAAGGAATAGACCAGTATGAAGTCATGAAGAACTTATTAGAAGTAGGTACTAGAGAAATTGGTGATGCAAGTTTTCATTGATGAGATGCCCCCAATAATCACCTACTTTCCTTTGAGGATCGTGAGGATGAAAATTTCCATCCAATCATGGAAAATATTCATGTTCTCTTCTCCATATTATGGAAAAATCACAATACCCCGAATGGCCAAGTTGTGGATGGGGATTTTAGTGTGATTTCCAAATAATGAGCTATCCAAAATGTGTGACCCTTCAAAATGGGATAAATCTCTAGAGAAGGTCAGTTCTTGATCCTAATCCTACCTGCCACAACTACTCATAATGCAAGTAAAACCTATCTAATCCTAAACAAAACTTCCAAGGAGATATGGAGAGAGATGCATGAAAAGTAAAATCTACACTAAGAGTGGTGATACACCAAGAAAAGGAGATGTTAGACAAATTCCCAACCCTCTGAAATAGGGAAGAATGCACTTGGAGAGGGTGGTCATACAACACATACCAACTTGCACACATTACACAATTCCCAAACAAACACAACAACACTAAATCCCTACAATGGAAACATTATTTTACACAGATACCCGACAAAAATGAGAGGTAAGATGAAAAAAACAAGCCATGAGAGGCTAGGAAAATTAACACAAACATAGTTTTATTGCTCCATATGAATTTACGTAGTACATTGAAATGGAGAGAGGTAAGAGTGCCATTACATTTGTCAATGTGAGGGCCTTAAGCCCTATAAAATTCATAATAACTCAGCTACAGTAAAAGGAGAATAAGGGTGCGTAGTGGAGAAAATGACCAACTCCTCATTTTTTTGCAACCCCACTACAATTTTAGAATAAATTTTGAAGGAGAGAGAGAGAGGAAAACTAAAATCTCTTCTAACTACCTACAAAATCCATCATGAAACACCAAGGATGATAAAACCTTCAAAACCCATATCTTCATGTACCTTACCTTGTGAAAGAAGAAAAAAAAGCCCATACCCTCATAAATAAACCTCCACCTAACACAACACTATTAACTCTTCATGAATTTGAAGTTCAAAAACTCATGAATTCTATTTCGATGATTCCACAATGTAGATATTCTCCTTATCTTTCCAACGATTGTTTTTTTGTGAAAAAAAGACATCAAGAGCTTTAGATATGGAATTTTGGGTTTCTTGGGGATTTATAATTTTTGGGGTTTCAAAACCCATGAAAATCCATTTTTCTTGTCTCCATCATGAGGCTCTCTCTTTCACCTTTCCATTGGTTATAAGTTTGTGCAATTAGACCACTAAAGTTCAAGTTATGGCATTTTCTATGGAAGAGGGTTTTTATGTGTATTTGGGCTGTGCATGGGTTGATGGTGAGCCAACTTGCTGAGTTACTCGGAGGGATCCTAGTTTGCATTTCATGGTAGTGGTCCCTATTTTACATCTCCCACTTGGACGAGTCACCCTCACAACCGTCAAGTTCTTCGTTGTAGATCCCGACACTCCCGATAATATAACGTCATCATTGCAATGGCATCCCCTTTGTTCAGTGATCTCGAGCTCCCTTTGATTTGCGTTCTCCATCAAACATGTCAAGGAAAAATTGGATGATCTTCATTTTCTAGCTTATTACACGTAGATCTTCCAGAACATTCTTCCCTTCACTGTATTGGTTTGTATTTACTTGGATCCCCACATCGCGTAAACCCCTTGCATCCATTGTTGTCTATTTGGGAAAAATATGTGGGTATTATCAATCCCTTTAGATCTCCCTTTATCATGCCAAAATTTACAAATACCCCGCAACATGACCTTTCTTTCACTTGGTTTTCTATTAGGCTCGATGCATTGTTTTAAAGCCTATCCCAAGCCCTTTGGACCTCGCCACATTACTTGGATATCCCCTCTTTGCATCAAAATGAATTCAAGCGATGTACCAAGCCAATGACTTGCCACCCAAACTACATTACATGGCCCTTCTCGCATTTAATAACTTAGTTATTGAGCCCACCAAATGAGTTCACTTGGTCAATTTGAAGATTTTTGTCATAAATCCATAGATTTCCCCCTGAAGCCAATGTTACTATTCATCCTCGAGCCCCCACAAATTCTTCAAAATTGTGAAACTCCAAAGTCTGAAGTTTGGACTTCAGGTTTTAGAAAATTTCTTTTTGGGCTAGTGACACTATTCATTTGACGAGTGACTCATTTTTTCTAAAACTTTGAGGTCATTTCTCCGAAGTTGACCATCCTCGAGCTCCAAAATTTTAGAGTTTTATGGCCCTTTAAATCAGAGATTTGACAAGGTCTGTCCCCTCACATTATTTGATCAGCCCACCCAAAATTCTAGAATTATGTAACTTCGAAGATGCCCAGACCAATCTCTAAGATCCACATCATTCCTTTCATTTCTTTGGCTGGGGGAATCCCACTTTTCTTTCCATTGTGACCTAAATCCTAGTTAGATCTTAGCTTGGGATATGTGGACCTCCCTCTGTGTTGTACTTGCAAGCTTGACCATGGGATCCTTCATCACATCATCAAGCCATTTTTGCTAGGTCCTAACTAGGATCCTCACCTCATTGCCATCAGTATTCGCAAGCTTTCCAACATAATTAGGCTATCTTCACCCTGCAATCTTGATCTGAATCTTCTCCACACAATTTAGACCTTGCCTAGCCTTAATAGTGATCCATCTAACTCATTGGGTATCCAGTTAGCTCACCTGGACCAGACTAGTCGCTTCTCCCCTGTGTGTCAAGCTGTTCATTTTAGGCACCAAACCCAACTGCCATGCCCAATAGCTCACCATTACTATTTTTTGGCCTCCTTTATTTTCAATGGCCAACTCATTGGCCTTCACAATTTCCCTGAGCCACTTTTCTTGTGTATGCCATGATCTCTATCCTTGTAATTTTGGAGCTTGGTTTTGATCTCATCTTACTTCTATTTTCCGTGCGACCCGCGTTATTTACCACTCGATCTTAATCATGATTTCTTCCTATATCACACTCGAGTTCAATGTAACTTGGCTTACCAAGCTACTCAGCAAGTCCTCTCTCACTTCCATCTTCCTAGCTTAGTTCTCATTGCACGGAGCCCCCGTTTTGCTTCACGGTCATAGTCAAGCTCCCTTTTTCTCCCGGCCCTTGAATCATCCGAGACACTTCCGAATATTGGTTTCTAGGATATTATGAGATTTTCCAAGATCATTAATACCCTATACCCATTTTGTACTTCATGAGCTCATCGAGTAGCTCAACAAGCTACTCGGTGAGCTATTTTTTCTAGTCCTCCCCATGTAGCCTTCCTTTACAAATTTTGGGAATGAAATCACTAGTTTTGGAATTTCTCTCGCGCAAGGGGTTAGTAAGGACTTAATAACTGATCCATAGGCCCATTGACCAAATCTGACCACTTTTTTTTAAACCGATGTGGGCCTACTGGGCCCATTATTCACCGATAAGAAATTCTAAGTTTTCTCAAAACCAAGAAGAGGAAAAACTTTCTCAATAGATTTTTGACTCCTGAAACCTCCCAAATGTTTTGAAAGCACTCCATTTTTCTTATAGATCCCATATTCTCTTGCAAGGTCCTCTCCAGTGCTAAGGTCATGCCTACTGTTGTCCATTTTTCCTAGGGGAAAAATGGATAAAAATTGGTGACTCGTGGAGACATCTTCTGCTCAATGTTCATATACCATAAGACTAAAACGTCCATTAGGTATGTAGTCATTAGTTATAGCCTACAATTGATACAAACCTTTGAATTTCCTTGAAACCACCTACAACACTTAGAGTGACCACGATTAATTGACCATCTAACTTATAATATTTTGAATTATAATTTTTGTGAGAGTGGAAAATTGTTTGAACTTGGGATTTTCACCCTTTTTCTCTCTCTACATTCGATCTTTGGTACCAAAACATGGACTTTTGAACTTGTCCGAAACCTAATTTTTCCAAGTATGAGCATGTTGAACCCAACGATTTCTTCAAGTACACATGGCATATTGCAGATTTTTAAGTAAAAAATTTGTTGAGTTGGGACAACATGAAACTCTATTAAATATTTGATTTTTATCTTCTTCTGAATGTCCCATTTTGGACCCTACTTTCGGACACCATCGAAACTACAACTTCCCATAACTCATAAGAGTTTTTAGACTAGATCCAAAATATGAGTAATGAAGGTTTGAGTTTGATATTTTGTTTTCAATCATGGGTAACTTTGAATGATTAGGGGATGATTTTACGATCCTAGAAGCTCAATGATTGATTTAAATGAACAAGAGGATGAAAATTTATTAAACATGTCCCTTATTAAATTTAGTTTCTTTGTATTTGGATTGACTTGAAAATTGAAACTGTTCCCTACAAATATGAGCTTCCCTCCCATGGCATTTTTCGCGGGAGGTGTCTTGAAAGCATGGTGTACTATGCTAGAGAAAACAAAAAAAAACTATATACAAAATGACAAATCATACATGCTCAAATGAGACATGCAGAGTGTGCAAGAGAACTTGTTATGTAAAAATAAAACCTACTCCTACCCTACAATAACTGGAGAAAGAGAGGACTTTAAAAAAATCCCGACACTGGTAGATAAAAGTAACTCCCTTTTCTTACAACTTGCAGCCATGCGGATAATTTGACACTAGACATGGCTATGCATATGAGTGAAAAAATGATATAACAGTAACTTTCCACCCATATCATCAAGGTATCAACTAGAAACAAAAAAAGTACCCCTTCAGAATGATTTACATGGGGCTCTTGGAGGTGTTGTTGCTTATGTAGCAATCTTTGGTACTTTGAGACTCGACCTCATGTTCGGAAATGGACATGACCGATTGTGAAAAATCTGATCCTAACTCTAACGAAACTAAATATCTCATAGGGCATGGCCTAAACTACCGTATTTTCCCACTACTCTGAGTTTCAATCTAAATAAGAAAGTATTCATGCATACTTTCTGGAAAAGGTGATTATCTGTAACTTGATTTTATTCCTTTTACACATTTAAAGACACCTGATGCTACACCTTAGTGGATGGTATGAAAAGGGAGACCTCCTTTTTCCCTTTCTCTTCCTTTCACACTGTGAAACTTGGAAGATTCAATTCCTCCAATCCAGCCTCAAGAGGAATCGTATGAGAGAAAGGATTCCCTTGCATGTACCTTCCCATGGAAACAAGAAACTCTTTCGTATCATGAAACCCCTTAGGATTGCTCGTAGCCTCTAGTGACCCGCTGCTAGTGATTGTATTTTGTTTCTCACTATTTATAATTTGGAGTTCCTCCTTTGCCTCTTGGAAGTAAGGCTAACTTGCACATGCATTTCCCTCATCCAAATTGAATTTTGAGGGGTCAAACTCCTCCTCTTACTGCTCCTGAGGGATTCTATGGACAGTAAGGTATTAAAGACTCTCCTCTCGTATTGGATTCATTAGAAAGGCCATCTTCAACAAAGGAAAAAGGAAGAGGGAAATCTAAACTTTCATTGACATGAGAGAGAGAGAGAGAGAGAGAGAGAGAGAGAGTTTCTATGATATCCTCCTCCTGTAGAGCCTCCAAAATTGGCTTGCTTTCCTCCATGGTGTCTTTTGGGTTTGCTAACTTGTTCATCATGAGGCTCCTCATCCTCGAACAAAACATAGGAGATCTCAAACTTATCCTCAAAATCAAAATCCGGAGAGGATGAATTAGGAGAATGGGTCAAGGTTTCTTGTGTTGCCTACCTTGAACCTTGGTTATCTGGACTTGTTTATTTCTCCTCTGTGGCAAGAAAATGCTCCTCTTCTTTTGAATTTGGAGTTACTCCATCTCACTCTCCTGCTGATTTTGTAGCTAGTGAAGGATCAAGAGTTTCTAAAAATAGAGTTCCCTCATGGACACTACACTTAGAACAAATGGAGTGTTGATCATTATCCTCTCATTGTTCTTTTGTTGTTTCAACCTATGCTTTCACTTCTTTCTCTTTCTTTATTACTCTTTGCCAGACTCAGTTTTAACCACGTTTTCCAACCTTGACCTCCTCTAGAGGTTTAACTAACAATGGGATCTTATTGATCCTAAATCTTAGGGCCAAGCTCACCAAGTTTTTCATCATTTATTCTTTTTTGTTAGTTGTTCTTCTTTCTTCTCCCCTAACTTATTTTTTGGGTTTCTTCCCATCATGGACTCGAGAATGCAAGAGGAGGGGTGGGTTGGGATTCAATAGATTTTTGCATTGCTTGTGGTGGTGGAGGGGAAGGTTTTGCATTGTGTCCTTGTGGAGGAATTTTGGGTTTAGAGGGGAAAATGGGAAAATTTGAGATGGGAAGGAAGAGTGGAAGGTGAAGAAGTGGGTTCTACAATGGGGGTAGTAGAAGAAACTTGGAAATTGATTTTGGGGTTGAAATGACATTGATTGGGGAATGGGGAAAGGACTATAAGATGGAAATGCTAAATTTTCCCATTAACTTGCATAATATTCAACATCCTTAATCCATTCTTCAAGTTGGGGCAACATTTCAATTATGTAGCCAAGTTTCTCTTGTAGGTTGAAATAGCTTGGACTAGGGCCTTCCCATGGATAAGGGACCCTGAATCCAATCTTGAATGCTTTCTCTTGATGGGTAGCCCGGGCTTGCATCATACCTACCTCTAATTTGTTGATCTTTATCTCAACTCAACATCTCCTAGTGAAGGATAAACTCCATAGTCTGCACACTTTTGACCACTGAAAATATGCATAGTTTGGTGGATAGCCAAACTGATCTGCTTCTTGTCCATGGGAATATGCATATTGATTCCCATCATAGAATGGTTCTAGAGGTGGTTGATAGTACCCTAGAAATGAACTCTTCAAATCTCGAGGTGGGTTGGATTGATAGGGATGTTTCCTTAAGCGTGAATCCCATGATGCAAATGAGGCCATGATTGCACGACTTCATGGAATGGAAGAAAATGAAAGAGATGGAAAGGAAAAATGGATGGAAATGGGAGGAGAAGAGATGATTCAAAACTCAGAGAATATGGGTTTTGACCGGATGGAGTCATCACTTTTGCTACGCTGCAGGTGCCTTTAAATGAAGTGGTTCCACCAAGATCACAACAACTCAATGGAATGAAATGAATACTTGTGTGCACACCTTGAAGGGACCAAAAATGGTTGTCGGGGTTGGAATGATTCAACTACTATTGATCTCTAAATCCCAAAATTTTAGAACTCGGCTCTACTTGAAAACTTCGAAATATAAAATTCAAGACACCAAATAACCTCCAAGATCTAAAGTAGGAAAACCCTGAAATTTCAAAGCACATGCAAATTATGAAATCTGAAAAATCCTGAAATTTTGAAACCCAAAATCCCAAAAATTGTGAAATTTGGAAAAGTCTAAAATCTCAAAAGTTCTAAAATTTTGAAACCTAATATTCCAGAAATGTAAAAATTACAAAATTTTAAAATTGAGAATTTTGGATTTCTAAGAGTACCCTTTTGATCTTCAACTCCTAATCTATCATTTGGTGAAATTTTGATCCCATTTTACACATGTTAATCCCTTAACAAATTATTTTTAAACTTTGAACCTATTGTAGAACTCTGAAATCTGAAATATGAGTACTCTAAATTCTCGACAAGGAGAAGGGTTTTTAGAAAAGGCTTTTTTTGAACTTGGCTTCAATGTGACTCAGATTCTGCAATAGAACAACTTGTTAAAGAATAAAACCATGAATTCAATTTTTTCACACGGGCATGCCAAAATTTTTATGGAAAAATCACGACACCCCCTAAATGGCCAAGTTATGGATGGGGCATTTGGTGTGATTGCCAAACATTGAGTTATCCCAAAGTGTGGGACCTAGTGAAATAGGATAGATCTCTAGAGAAGGTTGGTTCCTGCTCCTAATCCTACCTGCCACAACTACTCCTAATGCAAGTAAAACCTATCTAATCCTAAACTAAACTTCCAAGGAGACATGGAGAGATATGCATGGAAAGTAAAACCTACACTAAAAATGGTGATACACCAAGAAAAGGAGAAGCTATCTGATTCCCAACCCTATAAAATGGGGAGGAATGTACTTGGAGAGGGTGGGAATGCAAACACGAACAAATTTCATGCTTTACACCATTCCCAAATAGACACAACAACACCAAAACCATACAATGGAAACATTAGTTTGCATAGAACACTGATAGTAATGAGAGGTAAGATGAAAACAACAAACCATGAGAGGCTAGGAAAATTAACACAAACATAATTTTATTTCTCCATATGAATTTACACAAGTACATTGCAATGGAGAGAGGTAAGAGTGCCATTAAATTTCTTTGTGTGAAGGCCTTAAGCCCCATGAAATTCACAACAGATCAGCTGAAGGAAAGGAGAATAAGGGTGAAGAGGGGAGAAAATGACCAACTCCTCATTTTTGCAACCCCATTACAATTTATAGAAGAAATGTTGGAGAGAGAGAGAGAGAGGAAAACCAAAATCTCTTCCAACCACCTACAAAATCCATCATGATACTTGCAACAAGGATGGGAAAACCTGAAAAACCCATATCTTCATGTACCTTGCCTTGTGGAAGAAAAAAGCAAGCCCATACCCTCATAAATAAACCTCCACCTACCACAACACTTAAATCTTCATGAATTTATGAAGTTCAGAAACTCCAAAATTCCATTTTTGACAATTCCATGATGTAGATCATCTCCTCTCGCTTTCAATGACTATTTTTTTTATGAAAAATAGACATCCGAGCTCTAGATATGGAATTTTGGGTTTCTTGGGGCCTCTATAATTTGTAGGGTTTCAAAACCTCTGAAAATTCATTTTTGTTATCTTCATCATGAGGCTCTCTCTTTTACCTTCCCATTGGTTGTAATTTTTCACAATTCATACCACCAAAGTTCGAGTTATGACATTTTTTGTGGAAGAGGGTTTTGTGTGTATTTGGGCCTATACATGGGTTGATGGTGAGCTAGCTTTGCCGAGATGATTTCCGACCTACATGATGAGCTCGTGGGTGAGCTCTTGGTTTACATTTTTGGTGGTAGCCCCTATTTTACATCTCCCGCTTGGGTGATTCACCCTCATAACTATCGAGTTCTTCTTCGTAGATCCCCCTACTCTTGCCGATATAATGGAACCATTGTAATGAAATCCCCTTCGTTCAATGAGATTTGAGCTCCCTTTGAGTTGCATGCTCAATGAAACATGTTAAGGCCGACTCAGATGATATTCATTTGCTAGATTATTACATGCAAATCTTCCACAAAATTCTCTCCTTCGCTAGATTGGTTCCATTTACTTGGCTCCCTGCATTGTGCAAACCCCGCCTCCATTGTTGGCTGTTTGGGAAAAATATATGGGTATTATCGATCCCCTCGGCTCTCCCTTTATCATGCTAAAATTTACAAAGACCCCGCCATATGACCTTTCTTTATCTGGTTTTCTTTCGGGCTTGATGCATTGTTTCAAAGCCTATATTGAGCCCTTCGAGACCTTGCCACATTACTCAGATTTCACCGGTTTACATTGAAATGACTCCACGTGATGCGCCAAGCTAACAAACTACCACCTGAAATACATTATGTGGCCCTTCTACATTGACTAGGTCGGTTTTTGAGCCTACCAATTGAGTTGACTTGATCAATTTGGAAATTTCTGTCATAAATTCGTATATTCCCCCCTAAAGCCAACATCACTTTGTTCATCCTTGAGCCCCACATGAATTCTCTAAAATTACGAAACCTAGAAGTCTTAAATTTGGACTTCGAGTTTTGAAATTTTCTTTTCGAGCTCATGACACTTGTTCATCCAGTGAGTGGCTCATATTTTCCAAAACTCTGAGGTCATTTTCTCTGAAGTTGACCATCATTGACCTCAAAAATTTAAGAGTTTTGTGCCCCCTTGAATTAGACATTTGACCCAATCCTTTCCCTTGCATTCTCGATCACCCCACCGAAACTCTTAAATTATGTAACTTCATAGATGCCGGACCAATTACAAAGCTCCACAATGTTCATTTCATTTCTTTGGTGAGTGGAATCCCACTTTTCTTTCCATTATGAGCCAAATCCTGGTTCGGTCTTATCTTGGGATATGCCAAGCTCCATCTATGTTATACTTGCAAGCTTGACCATAGGTTCCTTCATCACGTCATCGAGCTATTTTTGTTGGGTCCTAACTAGGTTCCTCACCTCATTGCCACTGGTCTTCATGAGCTTTCCAAAGTAATTGGGCTATCTTCACCCTGCAAGCCCAAGCTCTATCTTCCCTACATAGGTCAGACCTTGCCTAGCCATAAGAGCGATCCATCCGACTCATTGGATGGCTTTGAATTGCTGGGTATCCCATGAGCTTTCCCTAGAATTAATTGGTTGTTACTCCCACATGTGTGCTAAGCCGTTCATTATAGGTGGCGAACCCATCTATCATGCCTGATAGCTTGCCATCCCTATTTTGTGGCATCCTTTATTTTGAATTTTTAACTCATTGTCCTTCATGGTTTCCTTGAGCCACTTTCCTGTATATGCCACAAGCTCTATCCTTGTAATTATGGAGCTCAGTTTTGAGCTCGTCTTACTTACACTTACCATGTGACCCACTGTTTATTTACCATTTGATCTCGATCATGAGCTCTCCCTACATCATACCTAAGTTCATTGATATCTATAGGGAAAGGGGACATCCTTCTTCTACCATCAACAAACCTTTTTGGAAACCTTGTTAGCACCTTCCATTAAAGGTTAATCAATTTTGTCAGAACCTTCCATTGAAGGCTAGTCAATTTTGTTAACACTTTCCCTTGAAGGTGCATTAATCCCGTTAGCACCTTCGATTGAAGGTCCATCTACCTTGTCAGCACCTTCCATTAAAGGTCCATTAAGCTCATTAGTACCTTCCTTTGAAGGTCCCTCAATCATGTTAGCACCTTCCCTTGAAGGTCTATTTACATACTCAGTACCTTCCCTTGAAGTTATATCAACACTATCAACACCTACACCCAAGACACTAGCAATATTTTCATCGATATCTCCAGAACTAGGGGGTCATCTTCAATCAAATCTTGATAAATCCATCTCGTGTGTCTTCTTTCCACCATCTAACAAAGGTACTTCATCTCAGAACAATATGGTTCATCCACCTATACGGACACAAAAATAATCCATATAAAGAAAAGGTAAAAAAAAAGACTTGTCTACTCATTTGTTAAAGATTCCTTATCCCCTCATTCTACCATATACTCAATTGATCAAAATCAGAACTTTCATCATCCTAAAAACATTATTTCTTTTAACATGTGTTATATCTTAGGAATGATCCTATATACTAAGACTACCGAGACTTCAAAAATCTCACTTCACACATCCTCATAAAATTTTATCATCAATTCAAGTCAAAATGTCATTACTTTAAAACAAAGTAAAAATGGAAAGTTTGCCCCATTTGGATCAGTCCATATAGTATGGGTCAACCTTTAAATACCTTGCACTTGCGGCCTTTTTATTGTTAAATGATTGATCGACATGATATTAGTTACATTTTATCACTTTATAAAAACCATCTATCATATCCCAATAATTATTTGAAAGCACGTGGTTATCCGTAACTATCTGAAAAATGCCTTAAAATATGAGCACCACGGCTCTGTTTATCACATATTTCACTATGGAAAAGTTCCTTCTTTGCAGGACCCCTTAACCATTACATCCACCTACTCTATACCAACTGAAAAACATGACATGAGGTACAAATGTGTAGATCATATATGTATATTTTCCCCTCCTTAAAATAGTTTATTAGGGTTCTCCCCTAACCTCAAAAATATATGTAACAAAATCATTGGGATGCATTTCTCAAAATTCAAAATATAGTATACTGATCCCTCAAAGGACAACTACCATTGAAAATGATAGACAAATCCCTTGAAGGATGGATATCTTGAAAAAATAAATAATAAAAATGTAGACCATACCCTTGAAGGATGGCTACCCATACATAAAAAATCCTTCTTGCATCGATTAACCTTAAAAAATGCATCAATGTTAAGAGCATCTAGGAAAGCTTCCCACATCGATCAACTTTCCCATTATAGAAAACTTCCCGCATTGATCAGTTTTCTTCAAAATAAAATAATGTAAAATTGGGGCATCTCTCTTTAGACCTGTTAAAAAGGAGAATTTGTTTCCCCACATTGATTTATACATAAGAAAATCTTTTCATGTTTTAGGAAGATACACTTATTTTACCCTACACTTATTAAGTTTCCATAACTACCTATGGAAATTTTATTTAACAATTGTTAAGGGATACAAGTTCAAGTGTTTTTATGCTTTCAAAACCCATCATGTATGTACCAAGTCCATAGTGGGGCAATCATTTCACTTTTATCCTATTCTACCTAGCCACATTTTGATACAACTTAAGATCACATTTTTATACAATCATAACATTATATAATACTAACACATTCAAATTAAAAACACATATCATAGTACACATTGAGACAAAACACATACAATATTAAAAAAATCATAAAACCTCGGAATCATCATCATCATATATATTGATTAGTCCATATACATCAATATCAAAAATGGGTTTCTAAGAGCCATATCACCAAAATAAATCATATCAATGTCATACAAAAAGCTGAGTGGAGAGGAAGTTACCATTCTTATGAATGGTATGCTTCCATGAGACGAATACATATCAAGAGTCAATAAACTGAAAATGTCCTAAGAAATGACTAGGATGGGTTGCATTGACCTCTCCTCGCTGATCATCTCCACCTCCAGTTTGCTCTCTCACACAACCAATGGCACCAACACCTCCTCGTGCTCCTCTCTCACTATCACCTACTCCATCTATTCTCTAAGGTGGTTGGCCCACACTCATAGCACTAGTACTAGGGCATATTTCCACCTTAGTGGCCAAGTGATCAACATATAAAGTAGCATTGGGATATTCATGTGTAATCAAATTCACATAATAGTCACAATCTACCCATACGACCTTATAGTGATCCTTGGAAACCATCTCAGACCCCGTGGGTGGTCTTGCTCCACTAGCACCAGGTCTCTATTTGCTAGTTTTTGGCCCCTATCTACTAGTCTGATCTCTCTCTCTACTAGCATGTGTCATCTCATCTAACTCTGCACCAGACACTGAAGGCCCTATAATCCCTGAGGCCTTCTTCATCCCATCTCTCTGTCCCTTGTACCAATACCTATCTGCAATAGTCAGTGCTATCCTTTTTACACTCTTGAGGAAAAAATAGACAATGAGGATACACCAAACCCAGGACCAATAAAGCCTTTCATAGAACTTGAGGCCTATAGGAAATTTTTTATGCTTCAAGAGTGTTTATGGTATTCCGAGAGGTTTTGGGGTCATTTCGAGCTATTTACTCCTATTTTCTGATCTTGAATGATCAATGTTTCTTAGAGCAAGGAAAGTGGTCATCATAGGTATAAATTAACCAAAATTGATAAAATATGTTTAAAAGCCTTATTGTATTGCCATTTTCCTCCAGGGTTGATGAAAAGCCACAAGGGTCACATCCGGGGAAAAATCATGATTTAAGGAGCTTGTGCATTCAACACATGATCGAGTTCACACCTAATGGTATAGCTTGTTGATCAAGCCCATAAACAAAAATCATGGTAAAGTAAACTAAACTTGGTTAACTCAAAGGTTCAAACTAAAGGAGACATGTCAAGCTCATGAGTAGGATGGATTGGTTAATATTGCAAAGTACATGACAAGGAAGAGAGCTTGTAGGTTGAGCTAGAGATTAAACCGAGTTGTGGAGCATGAGGAGTAAGTTAAATGTTGTGAAGATAGGGAACAACGTAAAGGTCATACTCGATCAAAGTTGGAGCTCAATGCGATAGGTCTACTCGAGCCAAACAATTAGAAGGATCTCGGATGAGTCATAAGAAAAACGTAAATGAAGTTTGAGTTGAATTATCATAGGAATTAAGTAACAAGGGATTGGTAGATGGCTTAAATGCTCAAAAAATGAGCTCGTTTCCATAGGTTTAGAGATCGCTTGACCCCTAAGCTAAGTCATGAAGAAATAGGGATTCTAATCAAGATCCCCAGGATCTTTTGGGTTACTAGTTAACATATGGGAAAGATGGGCCCGCTGAGTCACTATATTGAGTATGCCAAGTTGAGATAGAAATTTGTGCGGTGATCATCTATGAGATTGAAAGTAAAAATCGCTATGTTCGGCTCAGTCATTGAAGTCAGAGCAAAAATGTGAGGAAGGTGAAACTCATAGTGAAGGGAAAATTCACCAAATTGGCAAAGTCAAGTTGAAATGAGGACGGGGTAGCTCACCCCAGAAAGCTTGGTGCGGAAGCCCACAACATAGAGTCGAATCGAATCAGGATAAGTTTTCAACATGTTCGGTGCATATCTTGGTTGGAAGCTTATAGGAATATGATGAAGTGGCTTGCCATGGAATGAGAAAGTAAGAAGCATCACACACATGTAGATGAATCTCCTCAATAGTAAAGAAATATGTTGTGACCTCGTGTGCATGATTTTCACTATAGCTCATGTGGGCTAAGTTGGAAGTGCTTTGATATGGCATCATGGTGGAATGGACCTAGAAAATATAGGAGAGATCAGAACCATGACTTATGCAAGTAATAAGGGGAAAAACCGATCGGTGGGAGATTGTGAGATTAACTTGAAGAGATTTCCAAATGGCTAGGGTGGCGAGTTGTAATCGAAGATGTTTGGCTCAGTCGTTGAGGCCAAGGTGAGTTCTTCACCGAGTTGGAATCAAGGCATCCGCAGGATGATTTGGGAATGGCTCGATGTTGGGCTCAAAAATGTTGAGGAAATGCCGATGTCAACTAGCTCGGTTGACCAAGACAAAGTGAAGTCACTCGATTGTTAAAATATTATAGACTTGGCTCAATCATTGGGATACCTTTGCAGAAAAATTCCAAGCCAAATCCAAATTTAGAGGTTTGGAGATGGCAAGTCAACATAAGAGCTCCGTGTGTGGATAAATTCATCCTGATCACTAGGTGGAGATAATGCCATGGAAAACCAGTCTAATATTTCCATGCATGGGAAAATTTGATGATGGTTGTCATGCGGGGATGTCGAAATGACAACCAACACAAGAGTTTTGTGCATGGGAGATTCAGGTGAGTGTGGTCAAGTGGGAATGTTGGGATGGAAAACCAACATGAGACTTCCACACAAGCCATTGAGTGAATTGCCATGTAAACAGGTGAATAAGGAATGATGCTCAGTTGGAAGGCTGAGTCAATGCTGAGAAATTTGTGATTCACCGAGTTACCCTCTGGATTAGCAGAAATATTATGAATTAGAGAAAGTCATGGGGAACCACCGTGAAAATGGAGCCAAGGTCGGGCTCATGGAATGTTAGGTTGGTCTAAGACATTGATGAAAGAGCTCAAGCAAGGAGCCTAGAAAGATGAATCATCAAAGTGACACATTGGGTGGAGTTAGGTGATATCTGAAGAGTCAATTGTTATCTTAGTTCACTACCAAAAGAAATAGAAGTGGCTTTGTAGCTCATCATAGGACCTAACCAGGTTGACAAATTAGTGGCTCATGATGGCTCATGTGCAAAGAATTCGATGGGCGAGAGGGAGAGCTTGATGGTAGGGTAATGTTGAGAACTCATACTGATGTGAGGTGATGCATTGGTAGTGAGCCGGGTTGAGAGGCCAAGATGGTGGAAGGAGCTCGTCTCTCCTAGAGGGTGATTCAATGAAACAAGGAAGGCAAGGTGGTTTGAGTACTAAGCGAGCTAGTGGCGAGCTCAATGTTGACACAAATTTCTTGATGGATGGTTTAACTGGTCTTGGTGGTGAAGATCTCAAAGGAATAGTCACGATGAGCTCGGTCGTTGCACTCAAATGAGGGATAGCTCGATGAATATAAAATAAAGTGATGGATGAGAGAACCGATCTTGAAGCTCGTCATTGAAGATGTCTAAATTGGAAAGATAATAGTTGTAGAGGCACTCGAATAGGTAGTAAGCCGTGAAAAGGAAGAAGCTCATCCATTCAAGGTAAATACGAGCTTGGTAGACTCATGAAGAGGTTAGCTCGCCATTTGATGTTAATGTTGCAACATTGGGGAACTCAGAGTGGGGTCATGGAATCAAACCAAATGAGCTCGTGGGGGTTGCAAGGAACTCATGCATGGAGCTCTTGGTGAGTTGAGACCAAGTGATTTTGGCCAATGCAAGGTGAGTGATGGTCACAACATTGGAGTGCAAGGTCGATGGAGGATCTCGGCGATAAACCCACAAGTTAAGCCATGTACGTAGCAAACCAACAGAGAGCTCGGTTACACATAAGGATAAAGGAGATTGATTCTTGCAAAAGAGCTTAGTTTCAGTTAATTTTGAGCAAGTTAGTCAAGGAAGAGCTTGTGTTGTGAGAATTCACGGAGTGAGCCAAGCCTTCATGGTGCCAAACTAGCTCGATGTAGCTATGGAGGAGCTCGTCAGGTGAGCTCGTGCAGAGTAATTTTGGGCTCATCGATTTGTATTTGTGTGCAATACAAAGTGGCTCATTATGAGTGAAGGCCGAAGGAGCTCGACCCCAGCTTGGTGAGTTGGCTTGGCAAGCCAACCCCGAGTTGGGTTATTTTTTGGCCTTTTCTTCATGACCCCTCCCTCTTCGAGTCAAACCAGTCAACAGGGTCCCACATTATTTTTAATTAATTTAATATTTTTAAAAAATATTTTAATAATAATATTTATTATTATTATTTAAAAAATTTATTTAAATATTCTTTTAATTAATTGCAAAAATTAAGTCAAACCGGGCATTAATGACACATGATGGAACCTTCTAAAGTGGTTTAACCAATTGTAATAAATGAAGCATCAAGTGCATTAGGATTGTAATTATGACCTTTCCTCTTCTCTCTCACATATTCTTCTATAAATGTAAGTTGGAAGCTCATTCCAAAGGGTTCATATAGGTCGATAAGTGGAAGAAAGTTAGATGTCTTAGGCAAGTGCAAATTTTCAAGAGTCCTCTCTCTTCTACAAGTTTCCTTGTGTGTTGAGAGAAATTTCAAGCCTCCTCTTCAAGATTGTAATGGAAACCATTGCCTCTTCTAAATGTATGATGCATTGTGCATGTTATTAAAGTAATAAAAGTGTGTGTTTTGTGACTAATCTTGGTTCTTTCATCCTTCTATACTTCCTTATGCCTTTTCTCATGCTTATAGGTACATTGTGCAAGTTCATGTTTCTATTGCAGGTTCTTGGAGTTCTATGCTTATCGAGTGGTGGAGTATTGCATGTAGTTGAGTTATGGTGTTCGTTCACCCTTCTTAAGTTCATCCTTCTTCACTGGGAAACTGATATATTGCTCTGTCTGATCAAGTTTAACAAAGGGAACACATGTTTCTTAGTCTATGGTATTCTATACCCTCTCTAAGTTACAATAGGTGAATTTGATTTGTGGTGCACACACCCTCTTCAAATTAACCTTTCTTGAGTCTAGAAATACCCTTTATTTGGTGCATCACCATCCCTAGTATAGTTTCATTTCTGCAAATCTCTTTCCCTAAAACCCCATGAAAATGTTAACATAGGACTAGATAGCCTTTTTATCACACTAGGAGTAGTACAACACTTATTTTAGGAAGAGGAATCAAACTTCTCCAAGAGTTTCACCTCGAGCCCAAGTCCCATAGCTTCATAGGTGATCCCATGTGTCCCAATCACACCAAACATCCTGTTCACATTCTGGCCATTTGGAGGGTGTAGTGATTTGGCGACAACAGTTTTTGGCATGCCCAGTGGGACAAAGAGAGTTGGTAATTTCTTCTCACTTACACAAGTCAAAGTACCTAATGACTCTATATCTCTAGATTCCAAATCTTAGTGTGTTAACTTATGTGAAGAATTTAGATAAGAGCTTCTTCAAAGCAAGGAAATTATCAGCATATCAAACTTTCCTTGTCTATTCCGAGAGAGAAGACAAAGAGGCATTTCAACATCACCAGTTGTAGCTCTACCTCATAGGGTTCATTCAAATCCTCCATACGGAAGGTTCACCCCACCAGGGAACAATCAACCTCTTGCTACTATGGCACAAAACCAAGTTTTTACCCCTTTCAATGAAAGCAGTCCTCTTTTGTTGGCTCAATGTGACCTCATACCTATTGTGACACTCAAAATTTTACCTTTTTACACAGGGGAAACTCACGTTAATCTTTTTAACATATTCTTGATGTAGCCAACATTTGTGCCATACATAATGTCACGGAGGAAAACATTGTAGTTAGACTTCTTGCTACCTCTTTTAAAAGAAAAGCACTTCAATGGTTTTGAGGGTTGAGTGTTGGCAGTATAACCACTTGGGATGAATTAGGAGAAAATATCTGTAAACAGTTTGAACATAAGAGTGATAATATTTCACTTTTGGAATAACTCACTACCATGAAGAGAGATCCCCAAGAATACATGAGTGACTTCAACTTTTGATTCCACAAGACCTGAATAGGATTCCAACAATATTGGAAATCCTTCTACATATAATGCATTCTTGTATTATTTGTGAGCCTTGAATAATGATGTAGTAGTTATGATCCAGTCCATGGGAGGGGCTACATTACCTGATGCCTATGACATTGCCATAAGAGTGGAAAATTCCTTGATTTAGGATGGAAAGATAGCTCCATGACCGCCAATGCCATTGTCTCTCGGATCTTACAAAAAATCAAATTATCATTTCTCCTACTCTAGTAGCCTCTAATCAACTAGCTTAGTTTGCCCTTGCCTCTTCAAATGATCTATTTGAAGTCAAGTCACTGTTGTAAACTTTTTGAAATGAGCTTGTTGCACTCAAGAGGAAACCATTTCAATACAATCATCCATATCAACCAAAAAATCAGTAGTATCAGGATAACCATCCTCCTTTTCAAGGGAACAATTAGCTACAAAATCAAGCTACAAATCAATATGTGAATGTCAGACCTTTGAACTTTCGGAACCCTCTTGCTGCTAGTTCATCTAGAGCCATTGTACATGTCTAGAATAATCTAGTTCAAGATTATGAATGGTGCTACCCTTTTTCTCAACCCCACAATCAAAATCTTTGTCCCAATGGAGTTCTTATCTAGGCCCTTATGGTTCAAAGCGTATATTCCCCTTATGAGAAAATAGAGAACACATCTACATAAGAAACAACAGATCAACCGCAGGTACTTGAAGAAACCACTTTGCTAAACTAGCAAGCAGAAGATTTTTGTGGGTTGAATATAGATCCCTCATCAGTGGTGGAAAACACTCATTCCAAGAAGAGAGCAATGGAACCTCAAAATTCCAAAGCTGATCAAATATCCACTTCATAGCCTCAGACATAGCAGCGGTTGATAAATATGTGGGAAATAAACTGCCATAAATACTTGTTAGCCAAGCCACAAGAAAAGAAAGTTCATCAGGCATCACAGTACCCAACAAGCATTTTACCAAAGAGGATCCCAATTCTCAAAGAAACGTCAACAAAGTAGAAAAAATTCCCTTCAACATAGTGGAACAGATGAAGAAAACCAACCTGACCATTACTATGTGGGATGCACTCTCAATTCCTTCTCAAAGAAACATGTTACGAGAGGCTCTGAAAAATTTTGGTACAACTGGTGGATCATCAAGTCATGGAGGAAAAACTACTATGAGTTTGTGTCAACCAGAAGGGAAAAATATTCCTAAAGCAAACAAACCTCCACCATTCTATATTTCCCTAATCATTGGAAACCACCTGGTGCACAATTGCATGATAGATTCTAGTGCTAGTAGCTTAGTCATGCCCAAAAAATTGCATATGTACTAGGCATACAACATGCGCCAATTGTGAGAGGATTTGTTCAGCTAGATGGTACAACTGTTAAGACTATTGGAGTTATCAAAGGACTTCAAATTACCATCCATGCATGCCCAAGTTTTTCATTCATCCAAGACATATCAATCATTGATCTTCCTCCTCTCTTTGCCATCTTCCTATCACGAGATTTCACTACCAAGATGGATGGTTATCTATTAGCCAATTGGTCACATATGATTCTAAAAACTTGATACGGAACCAAAGTGACTATAAGGGAAAAACCAATCTACCATAATCATGTAGAACCCTACACTGTTAGTCCTATAAATGGGAATTAAAATGAACACTATCATTGAAGAATTCCCGATCTTGTGCTAGATGAAGTAAGTGGAGATCATTAGTATGATCCCTATGCTGATGTATTGGTAGAAGAAGAATTTAGTTTGCTACTTTTGGAAGAAATAAGATTGGGTACATACTACATTCATGAAGAAGATACAATCATACCGCAACTTGTCAAAACACCAAGTGATTCGGAAGGACTATGGCAATTGTTCTTCGATGGCTCGAGAAGTAAGAATGGATCTGATGCTAGTGTTATGTTAATTTCTCTAGAGGGAGATAAGTACTTCTCATCTTTCCGGTTACAATTTAGTTTCACTAACAATGTTGTTGAATATGAGGCCCTTGTACAAGGAATTAAACTAGCCCAAAAGAAGGGAATCAAAGCCCATACTATATTTGGAGACAAGATCGAGTTAGTTTTCCATCAAATGACATCACGTAGTGAAACCAAGAATGATATTTTAAGATCATACCAAAACCAACTATGGGACTTGATTGAGGATTTTGAAGCTTCTAGAATCCATGCGGTTCCTAGAAATCGAATCAAGATCTTGATAGGTTTGCTACAATTGGCTCACAATACAAAATACATGTTGATGTCATGAAATAAGGGAAGTAATTTTTCAAAATGGTGGTTCGAATTGCATTCCCTAATAATTTGAGTAGTTGGCAAGTGTTCGATAGTGATAAACAAATTGTCCTTTTCCTACACGAAGAGGCAGAGTTTGCTGCAAGAAATCAGGATAAGTTGAAAGAGTCATATGGTGATAAAATTATCAAATTGAAAATAAAAAACTACCAAAAGGATTAGTCACTCTAGAATCCATTTTCAATTTAGATGATCAAGCCAAAAGACAAAGCTCTAACATGGTGGTCAAAGAAGAAGATTTTGAGGAAGTCGAGGTAGCACATGAGAGGTTTATGAAGATTGGAAAAGTGTGTACTTTTGAAGAGAAATAAGATTTCATCAAACTTTTTCAAGAGTATCAAAACATCTTTGCATGGATCTATAAAGACCTGCATGGTTTTGATCCAGTGTAGCACAACATACCATCAAACTGGATCCTAATACTAAGCCAGTTCACCAAAAACAGAGGCCGATTAATCCCAAAATCGAGCCACTAATGAGAAAGAAGCTAACCAAACTCATCGATGCCTACATTATTTTCCCCATCAAGCACTCCTCTTGGGTAGCTAATCTGGTTCTGTAAGGAAGAAGAATGAAGAGATTCGATTGTGCGTAGATTTCAAGGATTTGAATCATGCGTCATTAAAAGACCATTACCCTCTTCCATTAATGGAGCATATCCTTCAAACGGTGGTAGGAGCTCAAATATTTTATTTTCTTAATGGATATTCAGGTTACAATCAAATCCTAGTCCAAGAATCTAACCAATTCAAAATGGATTTCACTACCAAGTGGGGCACGTATGCCTACAACAAAATGCCATTCAGATTGTCCAACACCGGGGATACTTTTCAAAGAGCCACATGGATATGGCGTTTAAAGGACTAATCAACAATATCATCTTGGTTTACTAGATGACATAACTATGTATTCTAAGCATGCAAATAATCACATCACACATCTAAGGAAGGTTTTCTGAAGGTGTAGGGAATTTGGGGTTTCACTTAATCCCAAGAAGTGTATTTTTGCATAGTGCATGAGGGAAAGTTGTTGGGGCATGTTGTTTTAGTAGAAGGATTGTCAATTGATCTAGCCAAAATTCATTTGATTATGTAATTATCTATCCCAAGTGATAAGAAGGGTCTCCAGAGTTTCTGGGAACCATAAACTCTGTGCGGAGATTCATCCCTCAATTCGTGACATTGGCTAAACCACTAACAACCATGCTGAAGAAAAACATTCCATTCTAATGGACAAAGGAAGGATGAGAGAGCTTCGAAGCCATCAAAATAGAAATTTCTCAAGCTCCCATGCTAGTGAATCTTAGGTTTGATAAAGACTTTATCCTTTATGCTTTTGCAGGTCAAGAGAGCATTTTAGGATCCTCACCCAAAAAAATGATGATATGATGGAGCAGCCAATTGCTTTCTTCATTCAATCCCTCAAAGACTATGAGCTCAAATACTCATTCGTTGAAAAACTAGTCTTTGCGGTTATTTGAAATTTAAAGAAATTCAAGAACATGTTGTCCAAAAACAAAATTCATCTAATGGTATCTCATCCAGGCATCAAGGAGTTTTTTCTGAACAAAGAGATGAACAAAAAGTGCACTGGATGAATCACGAAGGTGATGGAGTATGATGTACATATCAAGGTTACCAAACTTGTTAGAGGTAAAGGTTTGTGTCAAGAACTTGTTGCCGACATGAAATCAAAAGGTGATGAGGATACGTTCCTCCTAAACACCGATGATCAAATTGACTGGTTATCCAAAATGAATAATTTCCTCTTCTCAGGATTATATCCTGTGAACATGGATAAAAACCAAAGATGGACTTTTGTCTTCAATCTATTCCATATGTTTTAGTAGATAACGTTCTATTTTGAAAGGATTTGAACAGTTTCCTCCTTCGGTGTATAAGACCGAGAATAGGTGAGTAAGATACTAGAAGAGTTTCATAATGGCCTATTTGGAGGAAATTACTCTGCATGAACAACTACTACCAAGATCATGCGAGCCGGTTACTATTGGCTGGATTTGTTCAAAGATGCCCATCTCTAGGTAAGGAGATGTAAAGAGTGTGCCTTTTTCACAGGAAAGAAAAATTTGGTAGCTCTTCCATTGCATCCAATTCAAGTGGATCAACAATTTGATTAATGGGGATTGGACTTCATCAGAATTATTAATCCTCCATCCAGTGATGGTCATAAATAGGTCCTTACTACAAAAACTATTTTAATCGATGGATAGAGGTGGTAGCATTGAAAGAGAGCAATGAAAAGGTAGTTCTAGATTTTTGGAAGGTATAATGACAAGGTTTAGTGTTCCTTTTACAGTCATTTTAGACAACGCAATGGATTTTCTTGGTATGAAGTTGAGTGAATGGGCTGTTAAAAATGGGGTCTACCTCAAGACTTCATCCAATTACTATCCACAAGGAAATGGATTGCCTAAGTCTAGTAACAAAAACCTCATAAGGATTACTAAGTGCACAATGGAAACTAACAAAGGACTTGGCATACACATCTTAAGACCGCCTTATGGGTAGATCGGATCACACCTAAAAGGGCCATAGGAATTCTCCTTTCGTGCTTGTATATGGAAGGGAAGAAAAAATTCCAATCTCCTTGGAGTTACCTTCTTTGGAGTTATCTCATCAACTTGAAGTTATGGAGAGTGATCCTCTGTCAAGTAAGATTCACTGAACTCATGGAGTTAGAGGAAGTACTTAACAAGGTTATGAATACTTTGGAGCAACATCAGGCTCAGGTTAAGAAATATTTTGACAAGAAGGCATTCGACAGGAATTTTCAAGAGAGATATCTATTCCTCAAATGGGATGAAGACAGGGCCAAGACAGGAAAGCACGCCAAGTTTGACACTCTTTGGAGCAGCCATACATCATCATGAGTTGCAAAGAGGTAAATTCATTTCATCTATCCAGGCTCAATGGAGAAGAACTGCCCATTCATGTGAATGGGATACATCTCAAAGATTTTTTTGAGAAGCGTTCCACCCCCTGTATAGTTTAGTTAGGTGTTTTCCTCCAAGTTCTTATGCGCATTATTTTGTGTGTTGTTGCTAATTTGCTTTCCTTGTTGTTGCACATTGTTTCATCATTGGAGATATTAAAGGAAGGAAGTTTAAGGTGTAGACACCTAAAATATGCTTACAATTAGCATTTCATCCAATCCAATCAATTAACAACACTTCGTTAAATACCTATACTTTTCTCCATTCTTGAATGCCCATTAATGAAACTCTTTCGGTCGTATTCCTCCTATAATCAACTTATTTGGCTAATATCTCTCTTATTAGCTAAATATATCTCTAGATTAGTTTCAAAGTTTTTAGATTAGTTCAAGTTTTTAGTTTCACTAATATTTTTGTTCTAAATGGAAAAAAATCATGTTTCTTAACTAGTTTAGCTAGGTTTGTCTTGTTTTTTTCTCTTTGCAGGATCAAAGGAGGTGAAGTGCTGCCAAAAATTGAACCAAATCGATAAAATTTTGATATTTTTGAAAAATCACGTGTTTTTTAGCCACCTACAGGAAAGGGGGCGCACATGCCATTCTGTGCACATAGGTGCAACTCTCAATGTTTTTTTACATAGAGGCGCGTAGGCACCAAAAAAGGGGCGCAGGCACCAAAAAAGGGGCATAGGTACACTAACAGTGGCACATGCATCATTAGCAATCTTCTAGAGGCCATAACTTTTGCTCCCGAACTCGAAACGACTCCATTTTTGTTGCGTTGGAAAGGTATTGAAGTGAAATAAACAATGGAAACATAAATTTGGGGTTTTAAGTTACCAAAAATTTAAGGTTTTCATTTTTATTAAACTACTCATTTCTAACATGTCTAAATGCTTTGGAAAATTTGGTCTTTGATGTTCTAACACCTTGCAAGTTTTATTTTGAATCTAACTTCTATTTTGTAGGGTGTTTTTACATGTTTGATGGTGATTTGACTTGTTTAAAAGGTTAATAAACATTACATGTTTAATCATGAGATTAAAGTCATGTATGCTCTTCCCTCGCACCTTTTAGGTGATCTTGGGAATCAGAAATGATTCTTAAGTCCTTTTGATGCTTTGAGGTTGTTAGGAATATTTGAGTGGAAATTGGCTAAACTTGGCATAGTTGAATTAAAAGTATTTTTCCATTTTGATATCTTTTTGGATTTTTGAAGACAATCACGTATGCTCTTCTCTTGCATCCTTGGACGAGCTGGAGAATCAGAAATGATGCCTTCTCTTTTGATGGAAAACTACTAAAAATCGTCATACATGACCAAAACGCCATTACTTGCCAAAGAATGGAGGAATCAAAACAAAATTCAGAAAACTACTAATACAGTTGTTATACAGGTTTCCAAACGGTGTTCGAGCAAACCACATCTAATTAAAAAAGATAAAACGAACAAAATATTCAAAACACTATATTGCAGGTTTCGGAAAAGGGTATGTCCCTCTCCACTCAACTGGAACATAACCCCTTTGGCATAACACCTTAAGCTACAACAATGGGGGTGGTTCCAAGAACCCCAAAGTAGTCCACGCAAGAGGGAACCTTGTGGATGAAATGGGAAGTGCTCCGCACTACCTATCTGACTAGTAATTCCTTTGTGAGATAGAGTTACAAGTTGTCCCTACGTGACCCTTTTAAGTACACAATTGGATGCATCTAATGCCCACTGTGCTTGAAGGGGAAAAGTGAGATACTCCCAAACTAGTCAATGTGACTTTTTGGGTAAATCATCTCGCTCGTGGATAATCTTTGTAGCACCTAGGAGGAGAGAACCGCCTAGTAGAATATACTTTGTCCAGAGCCCACTTTGACTATTCTAAAAATTGTGTTGAGTTGTGAGCCATCATTTTCTTCACAAAACGTGTGACGCGTTACTCTGGCCTAGTTCTTTAATTACCTTAAGGTAAGGTGAAACTCTACCAAAGTTAAAATTTTATCACCCCCATTTTGATATGCCTCCTACACCTTCTTTTGAAACTTTGTTGATGAAAGGAAGGGTGATTTACCTTTGTGGTACCAATTAATTGCTTCTACCACTTTTTTGTCCGTTTACCCCATCCATGTTGGCACTGGGTAAGTTAAATGTCTAAAGTGTGCGGAGGCATATTTATATCATTGGTAGCCTTTGTGATCTTGATATCCACGTCGGGATCATCATCATTAATGTCTTCAATACGCACTAGTGGAATTTGTGAATCTAAGGCAAAGAAGGCCCTCCTAACTCGAATCGGTGTGATAGATCGATCGGCAAGGATGACTGCTCAAGGCTCCAATCAATATCGAGCTCGCGTGATTCGATCTATGGGTGTGGAATACGTGGAAAATGACCGGGATAGTTTTTGTATGTATGTCTCCGGATAAGGTCATATGGTGGATGGTAAATATAGTTGACTCTATGGACGATTCTCTCTCGCCTAGTAGTCCGTAACTCTCTAGCTTTGTTAGCTGTTGTATCTAGTAAGGATAACTATTGATGATGATAGGTGGAAGTGGAGTGGATCTCGAATACTAGTGTGCGTAGGCCAAAGTTGTCTATGTCGATCGATTGACTTACGGATTCGCTGGGTCATGGGATTTTGGATCGCAACCGTAGACTCTTGGTTGTTGTGGTCCTGCTATGGTCATGCATAGAATTAGTTCCTAATCCCTAACACCCAATAATCATATGCTTTCTCAGCCTCTATATTCAAAACTAATAATCTGTGTGATCTTCTCAGAGTGCCTCACAGTGTTCTTGCAACCTGAATTCTTAGGCTAGTATCTATATCTGTAAGAGTGTCTCCTGCGTCTGGCTGTGGGACCAAAGGATCACAACCAAAGGTTTGTTCTCTTTCAAGCCCTTCTACAGTCATATGGATGTTACCTAGGGTAATCTGTAGTTTGGTTGATTCGACCAAAACGTGTGCGCTTGGTCATCTTCTATGTTTAATCCGCTCAACTGGGAATTGATTTGTTGTAAGCTTACCATTGTTTGGAAGACTTGGATCCTAAGATTTTGATCTATATCAGTTATTGCTGTGATGAGATTGGGCTGGGGCATGATTGGCTCGAATACGTATTCCCGGGCTCCCTAGGTCCCGTGATTGTCATACAAAAGTAATAATGTAAATTAACTACAGCAAAGTGAAATTTAACTACTTTGAATATATCTATAGCATATATGATTTCTCTATTTTTGTATTTTCTGATGAACTATTTGAATGAATTTAAAAGAGTAAACTAATTTAATATATCTAGAATTTGACAATTAATAATGATGAAATTAAAACAAACAAGATAACCGAGTATAGCTATTTGTCGTGCAATTTGTGAATCTATTCTAAACAATGAAATAATTGACTTAATCTATTTGCAAGGCTCTCGATCCTACCTCGTAAGTGAGGAGTGAATCATAGTTTCTCGTAAACTATCAATCCCCACAAGCCTTCCCCGGCAATATCGAGAGTAGAATTGATCAAATAAAGTGATTGGCTACTTTATTTGATATTTCTAACTAGAACTTTGAAAGCTAGAACCCGGATTCTCGCAGTAATGTGGCGAATCCGATGGTGTGTGTGATCTTGTCCCCTCAAGCAGTGATCTCCTCATTCCTTCGTGTCACGTGGATCCGTAAAAAAGCGTGTAATGCTAGCATCAACAAGTAAGTAGATATTGGGACAAAGGCAGCTCAAGATACAGATCGAATACAATGCGAGTAGGAGAGGGATAGCGCAAGAGTACAGTACAGAGCTTGGCTTATGCAATTCCTAGTGGGATTTATCATGAGTCATGCAACATGAAACATCCGTAACCCGAAACTATCCTGTTCAAGAACAAAACCTGCAACTTTAATGGCTTCCTATTGGTAAACAGACTATCCTATTCCAATGGATTGGATAAAATAACAAGTACTTGCACAAGATGGATATGTGGCTTACTAACAGTAAAACAATGCTAACTAAGCATGCAATGAAAGAAACTAAGCATTCTAAGCAAAATGAAAACTAAATCTATTGCAAAGAGAAATCAGAGGCAAATTTGAGGGGCCATTTGCTTGAGCACAAGCCAACTATTTATAGCATTTGCATTTACCCAAGGTAAAAACCAAATAGAACTCTTAAACTATAAACAATGGCAAAACACTATTCCAGGGAACCATAATCATAAATGCAAGCTTATGGTGGTGAAAGAAAGCTGGTAAAATGTTGAAATTACGTGAGTCGTGTTAAAAGAGCTTTTTGGAAAATGCGTAAAGGACCGACCGCCCCCCGAGCAGGGTGGTTACAGACCGCCGCCTGCTGGTGGTGGCGGCGGCACGAGACCGCCGCCGCCAGGTGGCAAGTGGCGGTTTCACATCAAGAGAAAAAGGCCAAGAAAAGAGGGGAAAAGGGAAAACAAAGCACGCGGGGCTAAGCTGGGGGCATGGGATGTTAACGCACACTGGAGATCTTTTTCCGATCCCGAACACCTCTGCGAGGAGACCTCGTATCATCATGGGGCACATGTCACGTTATTTTGGCAAAGACAAGACCTTACAATTTTGGGTACGTATATTGCCCTCGAGAGAAGCGTTTTAGCCATGAAGAGGCGTAAAACGGTGGGTCCGAGTATGGCGGTCCCGAAATGGGAAGTTAAAAGTTATACCTGATACGTCCGTGTGTTGAAATGACGCCGTCCAAAATTCCCGCTACCTCAAAAATGAAAAGAGAACTCAAGTGCAGATAGACACAATAGTTTGGAAAATAAACGCTAAAACAATAGGAAATGAGAACGTACCATTTGTGTGGGGATAAGAACTTACCTCCGTCGGCGCTCCAAACCTGTGAAAAGGCATTTAAAATGAATCAGGGTGCTATATATATGAAAGTGGGCCCATTTTCCTATTCATTTGCGTGAGTTGATTTGATTGATTTTGAGCTCTGGAACCCACGGTGACGGTTTCTTGCGTGAGTAGAGTCAAAACGTCCATGACGGGATAGTGATCATGCCTCCACGAGCGGAACATCGACCCGCGAGATCACAAGTTAGTTTTCTTCAATTTATCCCTTTTACCCCCTTAATTTTGAAATGCTAAAATCTTTGTCATGGGGGGGTAATTTTTGAAAATGTTAGTGTTAAAAGGTTCATCTAGGGGGGGCGCCTACTGGGTAGGCCTTGTTTTAGTTAAAATGGTCTTGTTTTGTCATTTTTTGGGCTTTTTAGGTTTAAAACCCACGTGGGTTTTCGGGCCACGACCGCCGCCCGCCTGCCTGTGGTGGTGGTTACACGACCACCGCCCCGTCTCAGGTGGGTTACACGACCGCCCCTTAAGGGGCGGTTATAAAAAACCCCCCCTCGTCAGTGGTGTGGTTTTGCACAATGTAATGCCAAAAGAACATCTGTTTGAGATTGTTTTTGCATTTTTAGCATTTCTACGTGCTTTCATGATTTTTCCAGTATTATTCGGATGCTAACTTGCTCTGTTTTGTGTGTTTTTGGGTGTATGCAGGCGAGAGAGGAGTATATCCGGTGGAGCCGAGAGAGGGAGTGTGACTGGCTCCCAGGAGTATTGGATGCCCTTTCACAGGATGAGGAGGACACTCTTCAGAGGGCCGGATACTACGCATCTCACGCGTGCCCCATGTTACACCATCCAGTCACATTCTTTGTGACCTATTCTCCTATTGGGATGCTGATCGGAACACCTTCCGATTACCAGGGGTCCGCGGTGAGTGGACTATTACTTTGGAGGATGTCTATCGCATTCTGGGGGTCCCGATTATTGGGAGACATCTCACCCTTGAGACAACAGGTTCAGGGCCCAGATAGCACAGTGGGCCACATACATGGGAGATGCAGTCATCTCCATGGGGTCAAAGAAGGGGGTTAGAGTTCGATCCATTCCTAGTTTTCCCATCCCCTTACTTCGCCAGGCTATCATGGGGATCCTTGCCTCGAGACTGATCGGGGACAAGGGAGGAGATACACATTGTTATATTGCTGGTCCCCCATTATACGCACGATAGAGGGACATGGCCGGATATATGCCGGGGAGCAGACATACTGGGACCACCTACCATGATCTTATACAGTGGTAGTCCATTTTTAAGGGGGCCTCGAGCCACCCGACCCTAGTCATGAGTGGGTCTATGAGCACTTCATCCCCTATGGCAGAGGTGTAGAGGTGGCAGATCCCTGAGCCGTGAGGGCAGCCAGATGGACAGATATGTCGGTGCTCCGAGCACCTCATCGCCGCCTGCTTTCTCCGACTACCGCCGACATGGAGGCCACACCATATCATCGTACTATGGCAGTATATGGGGCGAGGAGGCTCTTACTTTGATCTCCCGCTCCACGACAGGCAGGCAGCTTATCGACAGAGTGGGGCGAGTGGAGATGCACCCCTTTGGCCGAGTTCCTCAGCAGTTTGGCCTACCATACATGGGTATGCTTCCCCCAGTAGCGCTAGTATATAGATCAGTCCGAGAGGCCAGAGGGGGGCCTAGAGGCCGGGGTTGGACAGTGGTTACTCCTGGCATTCCTATTGCAGCCAGGAGGATAGTACGTGCCAGAGGGAGAGCCGGTGCGCCTCAGGCACCCTTGCTTCAGATTGCCGTGGGTCCTGCCCATAGCAGCGATGACCCCATTGAGGTAGACTCCGAGTCTGAGGAGTTTACAGGGGGAGAGACAGAGGAGGAGACCGAGGAGGACAAAGTGATCCTGAGTGGCATGACACTCAGGATATCATGCAGGCAGAGAGGGCCGAGCAGAGTGCAGAGAGAGTGACTCTGGTTTCAGAGGAGCCACTCTCCCAGGGCCATGGTGGGGAGGATGAGTCCATTGTGGGGTGCTACGTTGCTCCAGCCACAGGAGCAGCCCCTCAGTCAGCGGCGGCATCCGTGGCAGGTGCTGATCCTATAGATCCATCCTGGAGGCCTGGTGATCCGAGTAAGTTACCCTCTCTCCTTTTAATGTTTGTTTTAGTTAGGATCTCCTTAGTTGCTATCTCTCCTTTTGTTTTATCTTGTATTTCTAATCTCTTGTTTGGTTTCTAATTTGTTTTCTCCTTTGTTTGCAGAGACCGCCGATGAGTGGCGGGACTTGATTCGCAGGGTATGTACCGATACCCTGATGATCCCCATGGAGAGGACCCACGCAGAGCTATCCGTAGATGCTGGGGAGCCCTCAGCAGCTGGTAGCACACCGACATCTTTTGCCCCCCAGTCTGGCATGTGGCCAGATGGTATCGACTCTCCGCACAGAGCTAGCGGGGTATAGGACGGCCGAGCGCTTGATGAGGAGCCATTCTCGTGGTGAGATTGCGGCTGCCCTCGGGATCCTGAGCCCTCCGTGCACTCAGAGCGCCGGCGTAGCCGGAGTCCTAGGCGTGGGCGTGTGCCTTCAGAGGGGTCTCGTAGGGATTGAGAAGCCACTTGGCTCTCCTAGATTTTGTATGATACATTCTTTTGTATATCCCGGCTCTTTGAGCATTTTGACCATGCTTAGTGCATGATGGCATTATACAAACGTAAAATATATTGATATATATATATATATATATATATATATTCTTTTGGATCAAACCTTGGCATTTATGGCTTTGCTTCTTTTCTAGTTTCCTCATGTAGATTATGATGTTTGTATGTATGCTTTTTTGGAATGTATGCAATGGAGAACAAATGATGCAAATGTTTATTTTCCTTTTGTATTTCATGATGCTGATATATGATAATGTAGATATAATGTGATTTTGAATCTTAGTTTCTTTAAGCAATTTTGATACTTCATATTTGTTTTGGCAAAGTGATGAAGATAAACCGATATGATGAGCAGATAAACCTGCCCCTACCCCCAACTCCACGCAACTAGTAAGATGCGAGGGCTCATCACCGAGAGTTGGGAAGGGCGCAAGTTATGAGATGTGTTGAAATGATATTGATGAAAGATAGACAAAGCTTTGGTGGAACCAAATTAGGATACCACAAGCCCACTCCACTCGAGTGACTTCATAGTTTTGGATGCAACTTGCTTTGTGGTTTATCCAGACTTAGATCCTTAGATGGCCACATGGTAGACAAAATCTGGGTTTTTAGGATTTTGAACTCTTTTGGAATTTTGGACATCTGATTCATTTGTTTTTGACTCAAAGACTTCGAGATTTGAATTGTTTGCTTATGACCTTTTGCATTTGTTTGTCAAGAGGACCCCCTACACTTTGCCCCATGCTACTAGTAAGAAGCGTGGGTTTATCACCGTGGGAAAAGCATAGGTGAGTAAGGGCATTTCCATCCTTTCCCAACCCTACGTCACTAGTAAGAGACGCAAGCTCATCACCAAAGGTTGGTGGGGCAAGGAAATGTGTAAAATTAAAATTTTCTATTTTGATTAATATTTGACTTGTTTTCTTGAGTAAAATGTCAGTATGTGCTTATTTCCAAAGAGATATATATGGGATAGATGTGACACCATGAAGCTTCTGGAATAGACCATAGGCAAGACACCTATCCTAAGAAGAAACCAAAAGTGAGAATAAACCTGCAGATCTTGGCATGGTTACCGTTAAGACTTTGTCATATCTAGCTTTATTTGATAAAATGATTCCGAGATAATTTGATGATATCATGAAAATGGAGAAGTATGATTAGAGTGTTTATGCCAACAACATCATGAGTTTGTAATGAATTGCTTTGAGAACAAAATTCCTTGATCACAATTTGTGTACGAAACAAGTGGACAAAATGATCTTAATCTATATGAAGATGCAATGTAAATGTAATTATAAATAGTGCTAGTTGCTTACGCGTAGAACCGCTTGAGGTGTAGGGAATTGACCGTTTCACCAAATTCCTCACCTTCCAACGTACATAAGAGGTATGCACCATTTCCATAGTCCTTCATGACTCGGTATGGGCCCAACCATTTAGGCCCGAAACTTCCTTCCTTCGCCGGTCTTTTTGATCCGATCCGGCCTGTCTAGCCTTAGAACATCACCTTCATATATGTCATTCATAGACTTTCTTGTTATACCGCCGCACATCCGGTCAAGATAGGCTTGTGGCCATTGTTCAAGATCTAACCTAGCTTCATCTAGGCTTTCTAGTTGGGAGAGACGTGCTTCTCTCGTAAGCGTCTTCATCCGTAATCCTTGTAATGAAATACGGAGACTGGGTATTTCAACCTCAAGTGGGAGAACTGCCTCTGCCCCGAATACTAGTGAGAAAGGAGTTGCTCCCGTTGGTGTTCTTATTGAGGTTCGGTGGGCCCATAAGGCCGGATATAACTTCAAGTGCCAATCTCATTTGTTTTCTTTCACCGTTTTAAGGAGAATGGCTTTTAGTGTTTTATTTGTCGCTTCAGCCTATCCGTTGGCTTGAGGGTAATACAAGGAAGCCGTATGATGGCTTATTTTAAATTTATTACACAATTCGTGAACTTCGTCATTCTTAAAAGAAGTTCCATTATCTGAGATAATGATTTACGGGATACCATACCTGCAAATGATTTGGTTCAAAATGAACTTGGCGATTACAGTAACCCAGCATAAAGAGTAAGAGGCATAGCCTCTACCCACTTGGTAAAATATTCGGTGGCCGTGATTATAAAATTATGGCCATCTGTAGATGAGGGAGAGAATTTCCCTATTAAATCTAGGCCCCATGTAGAAAAGGGCCATGGAGTCGCGATTGGTCAGAGAGTTTGTGCGGCATGTGGATCTCATGGGAGAACTCTCGCACTTATGACACCGCGCATACAAACTCTACTACGTCGTGTTCTAGAGTGGGCCAGAAATAGCCCATTCGATGTATTTTACGAGTGGTGGCATGGCCACCGAAGTGGCCTCCACACATTCCACTGTGAGATTCATGGAGAATTTTCTTGGATTCTTTTGTGTCGACACATCTTAGAAGCATTCCATCGAACGCTTTCCGATAGAGCACTTGCTCTATAATGACGTATTTTGCTACGATAATGCGTAACCCCTTTGTGTGTGGTGTAGCCCCTTCTCGGATACGTATGGTCCATGATATAATTAATGATATCAAGATATGTAGGTACAGTGGACACTAGAGATAGGAGGTCTGGTTTCAATGTAGTATATGCACTCATCTGGAAAATCCAGATCTACTAGATCACCTCCATCTAATGGGTTATCAGCTAACCAATCCATGATGATTTGTCCCTTAACGGATTTCTGATTTACAAATGTTAATTCGAATTCTCCCATTAAGGTTATAAAACGTCCAAATTTTCTTCTTAGACAAGGACCCTTGTGTGAGAAAAGTTGTAAATGGTCCTGTTTTTACGATGACCCTTGTTTCTTGATTTAGCATATAATGTCTTAAGCATTTGGTTGCAAAGACTATGGTGAGGCATTCTCATTCTGCTTGTGTATAACGTGTTTCATAGTCGAGCAACGTTCAGCTAATGAAATAAATCACACGTTCTCTCTTGTCATCATCTTCTTGAGCCAACATACAGGCTAGCGAGACATTGGTAGCTCGTGAGTATAAAATTAATGGGTGATCTAGCTTAGGTGGCATTAGCGTAGGTGGTGACAACAAGAAATGCTTAACTGCATCAAAAGCTTCATTGCAATCTTTAGTCCAATCAATGCTATAATCTTTCTTGAGTAAATTGTTGATTGGATGAATGGCGAAACTTAAGTCCGGGATGAATCTCCGGATTGCACCAAGCTTTCCGAGAAATGACCTGATTCCAGATTCATCCGAAGGTGGGACCATTTCGAGGACAGCCCGAATTTTGGTTGGGTCAACATCTATCCCTCGTGACGATATGATGTATCCTAGAGCTTTCCTCCCGTTACACCAAAGACACATTTTTTTCGGATTTAGCGTGACTCGTATTCTATCGACGTGAAAGAATGATGAAGTACTTCCTGATGGTCACAACGCTTCTTGGCCTTAGCCAACAAGTCATCTCTACGTAGGATTCCATGATTTTATGAATTAGATCGTGAAATATATATGTCATAGCTCTCGCTATATGTAGCAAAGCATTCTTGAGACCGAATGGCATAACAACATAGCAATAAGTTCCCCAAGGAGTTATAAACGTGGTTTTAGCTTGATCTTGTTCAGATATTCTGATTTGATTGTATCCCGAGAATCCATCCATGAGAGACAAAAGTTCAAATCCAGTTGTCGCATCAACAATGACGTCAATGGATGGTAACGGGAAGTCGTCTTTAGGACACGCTTTGTTAATGTCTCGGAAGTCTATGCAGATGCGTATCTTTCCATTTTTTTTAGAACGGGAACGATATTAGATACCCATTGAGAGTAATCGATCGGTTTGATGAATCCTACTGAGGAGTTTCATTACCTCCTCTTTACCATGAGAGCTACTTGGGTTTCATGGGTCTTGATTTTTGTTTAATTGGTTTTCAGCATCATCGATTTAGTGACGAGGTTGTGCACCACAATGTGGGGTGCAACGCCCGTCATTTCCTTATAATTAAATGCAAAAGCCTTCGATGTTCCGAGGATTCGAGTGTGTATTTCTACTTTTCTGGAGTTAACGAGGATCCTAACTTCAATATCCTTGGTTCATCTTCCGTTCCGATGTTAACATCAATTGTTTCTTCGATTAAAGAGGCATTACCTTCTTCAAACTCAGGTGGGGCTGGAGGTAAGTCCAAATCGTCCCCATTTTCTACTGTGTTTATGCTAGGCTCCATTTGTGAGGGAAGCTCCATCATGGGATTTCCGAAGTAGGAAGACGAATGTGGGATTAAGGACAAATCTATCATATGATAGGAGAGATGTAATGCCGCATAGGTGTTTAAGTAATTCAGAGTGGCCATATCACTATCAATGTGGTCTAGGATAGTAGATTTGTTTTCATTTTCGTTTAAAAGAGAATTTGTCATTGTTTTTATCAATGGTTCATCACGAAGGGATACTATGAAATGGGTATCCTCTAACTTATTGTTTGGAGTAAAACGTGATGCTGAAGTTGCTATTGAATCAGTGAGAAGATTTTTCTCTCGTGGATTGCTTCAATTGATATGAAGTCAAACTCCTTGCTTAAATTCAACACAGCTATTTTGTAAAGCTGTAAGTGCTCGGCTTTGGTTTCATATATCTCGAGACTTGTTTGCTACCAATGTGAGTCTCCTAAGACTCGATGTTATCAACACCGATTCTCTTAGCTAAGATGAGGCCAAGGAGGAGGGCTTCGTACTCAGCGCCATTGTTGTTTGTGCATTCAAAATTTAGTTTAAAGGCAAATGGTAGGACTTTCCCTTCAGGGGAAGTAAAGATTACACCTGCCCCCGCTCCGTAACGACATCTAGCCCCATCAAAATGGAGAGTCCAATATTTAGGTGGGAGTATAGATGTTGGGATATTTGTTGTGTTAACATCTTCTACTTCTACCATGCAGAGATCTACCTGGGAGAGAACCGACACCTGTGGAATATCCCACGCCTACAGTAATCAAATGGTAAGAACATGGTAGATCTTGTTCTATTAATTCAATGATTTGTAGTAGTTCCTAATGATATATTTCTACAAAGTTGTTAGCCTCATCTTGGGGGTTGGGGTTGCCTTGGCTAGGCTCATAGTTTCAAGATCGTCGTAGGTACCAACTTTTCTTTGGTTTTGCGTCTCAGAGGTTTATTAAGTTGGTTTGTTGGGAGTTCAAACTCCGAGTGCACGCCCGGTCTTTTCTTTAAGTCAGCTAGGTGTACATCGAATGGTTTTGGATCACCTTTGGCCACAAATATCTTTCCTAAGTGTAAAAACCTTACTTTGAAATAGCGTAGAAGGGATTGCTTTCATGCGGTGTATCCATGGTCGGCCGAGGATCATATTATAGTTAGTTTCCGATCTATAATATAAAACTCTACCAAGATGGTTTTGGGTCCTAAGGTGACCGGTAATATTATAGTTCCAACCGAGGTGGCTTTAAGACTATCATAGCCCCTTAGTGTGTTTCGAGTGTGGAACAATTGGTTTCTCCATACCCTAGCAAGGAAAGAGAAGGGGACTATGTTAACTGCCGCCCCATCATCTATCATTGCACGCTTTACATAGTTGTTATAAACCCATACTTGCAAATGTAAGGCTGGATCACCTCGACGTGTGATCTCAGCATCTGTCGGCATTTTGTTTATCTCGAATATGAATTCGACATCCCTATCCGCCTGCCCTGGAGGATGAACATCGAAGTCTATATGATTTACCTGTGTTTCAGGAGGTGGAGTGATGTTAATTAAATGGCCCAAACCTAATGCCTCTAAAAGAGCAGCCCTGTGAGCAGGGGAATTTTTTAATAAATCCAAAAAGGAGATGTGTGAGAAGGTTTTTGTTAGGTCGTTAATTAAATCATATAGCACCACTGTGTTTTGTTACGATTTGTTGGATGTTATCCATCTCTGGCAGGTGGCTTGGACTTGGCTGAGAGAAATACTCTCGTGTCCTTGTTATAGCTTCGATGGGTAGTTCGGCATCTAACTCCACTAAACCGACTACCTTAGGCCATGGCTGACTTCCTAGTTGTGGCGCAACTAATGGATTTAGTGAGGTTGAGGCTTCATGATCATTGTTTCCTGTTATTACACTCTTGTTTGTCCCAGTTAGATTTAGCCTATTGTTATCGTGATTTGGGAGTGGATCATTAAAGATCTTGAGGGGTGCATTTTGAGGGGAAACCGCTCAAAAAGGTATTTGATGCTGGTGACGTAGGATCTGCCAAGAACATATCCATGAAAAGTTGTCTTTGTTCATCTGGCAAGCGTTGCATGAATTTATTGTAGTCACGACACGTTCTAGTGTCATGGCCCCGAATTTTGTGGAAACCACAATATGAATTAGGATTGTAATTCCTAGTTTGTTGGTTTGGTGCGTATTGTGGCCCAAAATTTTGATCAAACCGTTGTCTATTAGGATTAAAATTTTGCATTTGTTGTCTTTGGTTTGAATTCTGGTTTTGGTATCTAGTTGAATTTTGGCTTGGACCCTGTGTGGGATTTTTGTTGTTGTTGTTGTTGTTGTGGATGGTTAAAATCCACTGTATTGATTGTCGGGGTAAAGTTGTTGTTTCGTTGGTTGTTTATTTGTGATGGAGTATTGACAATATTTACCTTCTTAGGCTGGTCGGTTACTCCATCTGTTGTTACACCCCAATTTTTATTAAGGATTTTAGGTCCTGATGACGACATTCGTGGTAGTAGGATAAGTCAGTAGTGTTCTGGCTGGAGGTGACTAACCTCCCATTTGCTCCATATGTTTTCATGACCACTATCAATTGCCGCTTGATCTATTCAAGAGCACTCTCAAGTACTTCATCGTAAGTTCTTAATGGGAACTGACTTCTTCCTTCTCTCTCGCTAAGAGAATGAAGGAATAAATCACATAGTTCCATTTGATCCATGTTTGGAGCACTTGCCAAGAATAAAGAACTGTACGCCACCTTTGGATGAAATGGGTGATAGATTCATTGTGTTCTTGCTTGATGTGTAAGAATTCCCTGATTCCTGTCCTTAATAATTTGTTCATGTCAAAGGCCTTGATGAATTCTGACACGAGCTACTTGAACGAATGGATGGAAGCCTGTGTATTCTATAATACCAATCGAGAGCGATGCCTTCCAAGGTTTTTGGGAATATCTTAGTAACAACCCCATCCCATGGGAGTAGTTCTCGAATGGTTGTAGCGTAAGCCTTGATATGTGCATTCGGATCTCCCTCACCTTTGTATTTGGGCAAGTCAGAAGAGGTCTTGGAAGCATGACGCTTCGTATGGTGAAATCTAAGGGTTCTTTCAAATATTCTGAATAAGTCCCTATCGCATAGGTTTCGACCATTGATGGTGCTTGCTGAGGGAGCGGAGGTGGAATGGGTTGTTGATATGGCATAGTATATACGTTGGTAGGGGCATAAGGAAACACCTGTGTTTGAGAAAACATGCCGGGAGAGGAGAACATATCCCCTTGTGGTGATTTGGAGTACATGTTTAAGTATGACGGGGTATTGTCCAGAATGGATTGTTTTGTACTAGACCGGGAGGAACAACGTTAGAGATGGTGGGTCTAGTTGGCATTTGTTGTGAATACTGAGGAGTCATGCCTAACGTGCCTACTCCTGTGAGGAGGTCTACTTGGCTAGGAGGATTAGAATTTCCTGTTTGTATGAATTGAGAATGGTGATTTGCTTGAGCAAGTTCTAACCCTCTCACTTTTTCTACTAACGTTGAAATGACTTCATTTGGTGAAGTCACGGTGTTTTTCCGTAGTGGCATTTGTTGTATATCATGTGTCAGTATAGGCATGTGATATCCCGCTATGAACTGATCGCTGCCCTGCCAAGTTTCCCGAGGGCATTTCCTATATGTAGTGGCATGGAGGTATTTTCTTGAAAAGAGACCTCGGGTTGTGTTTGTAAACCTCCTATAGGTGGGTACATACTTCGAGAACGTTGGTCATTCCTGGCATAACGTACCGAATGTTCATCATCTAAACCTTGGTATGAGTCTGATTGTCTACTAATTTGTGGTCTAAGTAGCACCTGAGGAGATGAACCAGATTCTCCGGTGAACGTCATGTTATTCGAGCCTGAAGGCTCTGTTTGTTGTGTTTGAGTGAGCTGATCTAACTCCTCAGTTTGAAAAGATGAGTTATATCTGATCCTTGGAGTTTGTGTTGACAACTGGTTGGTTGAGTAGTTATCACCCCATACCGAGAGAGTGAGGGTGATGATTGTCTATTTTTTGGGCGTAGTATGCCTCAAGGCCCAAGAGGGCTCGCCATATGCATCGAATCCCGACATATTCGGGGGGTATATGAATACCCAGAATAATGGGAAAGGAAGGGAGTGAAGGTGATGGTGAAAGCTAATGAGGTAGGAAAAGATGAAAAGTATACTAATTTGAAGAACACGTAATAAATGACTCCGAACTAGAAAGTAGGAAGTTCACGTCGGGTTCACCAATTTTGTACGATGGAAAAGTGACAAGCGAGCGTGGGAATCTACAAGTAACTCTTCCTCGCACCCGACCTCCCGAGGTCGTGCCGAGACAAAGCCGGTGGGGATGGAATATGTATGGGATGCAGACAAACTAGTTAGGCAATCTAATGTCTTCAATACGCACTAGTGGAATTTGTGAATCTAAGGCAAAGAAGGCCCTCCTAACCTGAACTGGTGTGATAGATCGATCGGCAAGGATGATTGCTCGAAGGCTCCAATCAATATCGAGCTCTGGCATGATTCGATCTATGGGTTGTGGAATACGTGGAAAATGACCTGGGATAGTTTCGTGTATGTCTCCAGATAAGGTCATATGGTGGATGGTAAATATAGTTGACTCTATGGATGATTCTCTGGCCTAGTCCAGAACTCTCTAGCTTTGTTAGCTGTTGTATCTAGTAAGGATAACTATTCGATGATGATAGGTGGAAGTGGAGTGGATCTGAATACTAGTGTGTGTAGGCCAATGTCTATGTCCGATTGACTTACGGATTCGTTGGGTGTGGGATTTGTGGATCGCAACCGTAGACTCTTGGTTGTTGTGGTCCTGCTATGGTCATGCGTAGAATTAGTTCCTAATCCCTAACACCCAGTAATCGTATGCTTTCTCACCTCTATATTCAAAACTAATAATAGCTGTGTGATCTTCTCAGAGTGCTCTCACAGGTGTTCTTGCAACCTGAATTCTTAGGCTGGTATCTATATCCGTAAGAGTGTCTCCTGCGTCTGGTTGTGGGACCAAAGGATCACAACCAAAGGTTTGTTCTCTTTCAAGCCCTTCTATAGTCATATGGATGTTACCTAGGGTAATCTGTAGTTTGGTTGATTGACCAAAACGTGTGTGCTTGGTCATCTTCTATGTTTAACCCGCTCAACTCGGGAATTGATTTGTTGCAAGCTTACCATTGTTCTGGAAGACTGGATCCTAAGATTTTGATCTATATCGCTTATTATTGTGATGAGATTGGGTCTGGGGCACGATTGGCTCGAATACGTATTTCCCGGGCTCCCTAGGTCCCGTGATTTCATACAAAAGTAATAATGTAAATTAATCGTAGCAAAATAAAATTTAACTACGTTGAATATATCTATAGCATATATGATTTCTCTATTTTTGTATTTTCTGATGAACTTTTATGAAGGAATTTTTAAAAGAGTAATTTAACATACCTAGAATTTGACAATTAATCTAATGATGAAATTAAAACAAACAAGATAACCGAGTGTAGCTATTTGTCTGTGTAATTTGTGAATCTATTCTAAACAATGAAATAATTGACTTAATCTATTTGCAAGGCTCTCGATCCTACCTCAGAAGTGAGGAGTGAATCATAGTTTCTCAGAAACTATCAATCCCCACAGCTTCCCTGGCAATATCGAGAGTAGAATTGACTGAAATAAAGTGATTGGCTACTTTATTTGATATGTTTCTAACTAGAACTTTGAAAGCTAGAACCTGGATTCTCGCAGTAAATAGCTGGCGAATCCGATGGTGTGTGTGATCTTGTCCCCTCAAAGTGTGATCTCCTCGCTCCTTCGTGTGTTCACGTGGATCCGTAAAAGCGTGTAATGCTAGCATCAATAAGTAGATATTGGGACAAAGGCAGCTCAAGATATACAGATCGAATACAATGCGAGTAGGAGAGGGATAGCGCAAAGAGTACAGAGCTTGGCTTATGCAATTCCTAGTGGGATTTATTATGAGTCATGCAACATGAAACGTCCAGAACCTGAAACTATCCTGTTTGAAGAACAAAACCTGCAACTTTAATGGCTTCCTATTGGTAAACAGACTATCCTATTCCAATGGATTGGATAAAATAACAACAAGATTTTGCACAAGATGGATATGTGGCTTACTAACAAAAAACAATGCTAACTAAGCATGCAATGAAAGAAACTAAGCATTCTAAGAAAAATGAAAACTAAATCTATTGCAAAGAGAAATCAGAGGCAAATTTGAGGGGCCATTTGCTTGAGCACAAGCCAACTATTTATAAGCATTTGCATTTACCCAAGGTAAAACCAAATAGAACTCTTAAACTATAAACAATGGCAAAACACTATTCCAGTGGAACCGTAATCATAAATGCAAGCTTATGGGTGGTGAAAGAAAGCTGGTAAAACGTTGAAATTACGTGAGTCGTGTTAAAAGAGCTTTTCGAAAATGCGTAAAGGACCGACCGCCCGAGCAGGGGTGGAAAAGACAGACCGCCGCCCGCTAAGTGGCAGGATGGGCACACTTGGAGACCGCCGCCCTGTGCAGGTGGCGGTTTTCATCATCAAGAGAAAAAGGCCAAGAAAAGAGGGGAAAAGGGGAAAACAAAGCACGCGGGGCTAAGCGGGCATTGGGATGTTAACGCACAATCCCAGATGGACATAGCACCTTCTTCACTTTGAAGAAGTTTTATCACACTATCTAGGCCTAGATATTTGAGATTAAAATGATGCCAACAATGACTGATTATCACGTAGTTCCTCATTCTTACGACAATAAGGAATTCAATTTTCGGTGTTCACATCAAAGGATGTCCATCATGACTAAACCTCGTTTGGTTCTTCACGCTAGAAGTCCCATTCGGGTAACTTGTTCCCCACCTTCATCTCATAGTTGGTGGTATGATTTGGATGCTTCTGATCCAAATTATTATTCGAGTTCCCCCCACTCTTCTTCTAATTCTAATCCAAACATTTCCTCTTCCTCTGAGGATTCTAATCCAAATATTTCCTCTGACTCTTCTGATGATTTGGATCCAAACTACTATTCAGATTCATCTAATTTGACTCCTAAGTCATCTAATATGACTCCTACGTCACGGTCCTCCCTTTCTTCACAGGACCCCTTTTATCAGTCACCTCAACGACGTCTTCTTCCTTTGAAGATACATGTGTGACTCCAAATCCCTCCAATCAAACATATAATACAATTCTTGAATAGAAGTCCTCTCTTTCTTTATAGGACCCTTATTATTATTCATCTAGTGCAATTATTGAATCACGGTCCTCCCATTCTTTGTAGGAATTTATTCATTAATCACCCCCAATAAATCTTCCTTCTTTGAAGATTCGTGTGACTCAAATTCCTTTGAGTCAAATGTCTGAATCGACCCATGCATCGTAATCTACAGACTTTGGACTTAATCCTACTAGTTTACAGATGATATACCATCATATAGGTAGGTCCACACCACCTTCTTCTATTCCTGAGACATCTAGCTACACATCTTCTTCGTCTCTCATCTCATCTTCTTCTATCAATCATCATCAAACGTCTTCTAAGTCTTCCACACCAAGTGAACCTATTTCTTCCAATCAACCCCTGGTGGTTGATCAACAACTCATACCGATTGACCTCTTTCAGAATGAAGAAACAATTAGGGCATTTATAGGGGCACATGAAGATATTCCTTTAGAAGATTATGAGAAAGGATTCTCTTTAGACTTCGATGCGCCTGCATATTCTGAGAAAAATGTTGATTCCTTTTATCAAGAAACAAAGGAAGAGCCTCAAATCATGTAACTTGATCCTCCTCTTATTCTTCCATCTTCACATTCTTCATTAAGTGAGGAAACTCCTAGGTCTTACATTGATCCATGGCCTATCTTCTCATCACCCAATCACTCCTTGTCTATCATAATTCCTCAATCACAATCTCTTATGGGGTCAACACCAAGTATCCCTTCATCTTCGTCTAGGTGTGGGTCACCTTAAGCCCTTCCTTCCTCTGCTATTTGTGGGAAATTTTCAAGAAGTCCACTATCTTCTATTCTTGGGGCATGCCCAACTAGCCCCTTGTCTTCTAGGTATGGATCACCCCCGGGTAGTCCATCATCTTCTATTCTTGGGCCACATCCTAGTAGCCCATTATCTTACATCTATGGGTCATGTCCTAGTAGCCCTTCTTCTTCTATTCTTGGGCCACATCTTGGAAGCCCTTCATCATCTTCTATTAGTAGCTCACCTCCCGGTAGCCCTCTTCTTCAATCCTTGGACCGTATCCTTTTCATCCATCACATTATTCTTCTACCAAAGACGGTGGCAAGCCCATGGTCATTTCTTGCATCAATTCTAAATGTCCACGTTCACTTTCTTCTCCTTCTCGGGATCAGACAAGTCACACATTAGCTTATAAGAAACCCAAACAGTTTCTTAATCAAGCTCAAATCAAAACTATAAAGAGCTCTATAGCTCCTAACAAATCAAACAATCTCAAAATTCTAAATCAATCGCGATTCAAGAATGCACACCAACGTAACCATCAAGTATGGCACAAAGTGCGTAAACCTATGGATGGGGAATTAAATCTCCCACATATGAAATCCATGTTTCAGAACAAATCACAGTCATTTATTGAGTGTGAACTCACCTCAATCATCGAGATCGGGGATAATATCACTCTCAATAAACAAACGCACCTAGTCTCCCTTATTAAGGAAGTCACAAACATTGTTGTTGGATCTTACCACACAGAGTGACTTTGTTAGTCCCAACCTCTTAAAACTGTCAAAAATCTAAAAAAAAAAAAATTCAAAAATACAAAAAACATTGAGAAAACACAACAAAAATCAAAGGTACAAAGATCAAACATTGTATCGGTATTGTGTACACATGGATGTTTCTTTCTTCCCTTCCTTGCTATTTTTCTGCAAGTCTCCCTACCATTTTCATCCCTTCGGTGATGTTTTGGTTAGCTTATTCACACGCATTTTGTGACATTTATCTCTATGGTATCCATTTGACCTTGGTCTTTTATCACCTTGGTAAATTAAAGAATGTGACCTCTTAGAGATCCTATCACATTCACCATCTAATAAACTTGCTGCGAAGAGCTTTTGGAAATATTTGTTGATGCTAGCCAATGTTGTCATCACAATCACTTCCACCTCCTTTCATCAAGACATCATTAGTTCTTAAACCCTTGTCAAACAAGAGATCTGAAATAAGTTTTCAGAAAGCAAAAGAATCAAAATCAATCAAAAATCAAAAGCTAAAAGCTACAAAGAAAAAACAAATTGATATATAACTCTCTCTTGGGGTATTTCCAATAGTATCTATCGAGACTATGGACGCTTGGTAGTAGTAGAGAAATGTTGTGATTATAATCAAATACATCTCTGTTGGGGCTATGGACACTTGGCAAGAATGAGTAATGTACGACTATCCTTTCACCCTCCATTCACAAAATCACCTATCAAAATAAATCATTCCTACACATTGGCTAGGGTATCTTCACTTGTTGTCTATTAAATATTCCCTTCAAGAGGTAATAAATTCCATGTGCACACACTGGATATCTATGAGTAAAAAGGATTAGTATGTCACCAAGTGTCTTTTTAGGACCTTGTTCAGACTCTTACTCTAGTCAATATCTCATCTCGTGATTTGTGCCTTTGGCTAATCACTTCTTCACCACGAGGCTTTTAAGATACATTCATATCATTCACATCATTCTTCTAATTTGTTTAGAACATCCATGTGTATAAGAGTACTTATTTTCCATGTTTGTGGACACCTTTTTCCCCTTCCACAAAAATAATCTTCTCCTTCCTTTCTATCATGTGCTTTTAGGCTAACTTACGTTGGGGGCATCCTTGCTTCTTCCCAGCACTTCATTGGTTTATGTTCACCATCATGTTGAACCTATCCATAATGGCCTTAGGTCCCACTTCTACCTGTGAAGAGTTTGCCTTTGAATACTCCCACCTAATCATTGGGGCATTTTTACATCTTCACCTTTCTGGTACACATGTGGCCTTATGCCCTTGTACATCCCATCTATCGCTAGGGGCATCCACGCTTCCTCATCTTCTTGTAAATAGTTTTAGAAAACTTTCAAAAATAAAAAAACATTCAAATATGTTAGAAAAATCAAAACATTCAAATATGTTTAAGAAAACTTCTAAAAATTGAAAATCATCCTACAAAACGTCACTCTTTGGTTCTCACTTGTTCATGTGTGTGACTTGCGGATCATCTTGATCTACCTCCATCAACAAAAGCTAGGTTGCTTACTTCATCTGTACTCTAGGGCACTGAGTTGCTTGGTAATATTTCGTAGTGTATGTTGCTTTTCCATCAAACCCAAGTGTCCTCCATTATTCCCCTCACATGTATCCTTTCTTGGGGCACCATCATCAACCCTTGTCATTAATTTGCACAGGTCGTAATTGAAGCTCAATAATAAAAACATTATATTATGTTTCTTTGTTAGTTTAGCTTGTTTACTTTCTCGTATTGCATTGCATTTTGTATGTTGCATGGAGTTAGGCATCTTTCACTTTCTCATATTGCATTGCATTGTTGTATGTTGCGTGGAGTTGGTATTTTCAGCAATGGACAATTGTTCGTAGTATGGCTTTTCATGTCATTCTACCTTTGTCGTATGCTTATATTTTAATAAGAACCGATGATGAAGATCCTTAGCAATATGATGAAAAATAAAGTTGTTTAAAAGGCACTGGATGGATGTTAGCTCATTCCCTCTTCCTCATACTCCTTTTCTTCTATATCTCCTTTCTTCTTCTCCACACTATTCTTTCTTATGTTCTCTTTCTATCATCTTTTTGATCATCAATCAAGTTCTTCTATCACCCCATCGACAATCGAGGGGGCATCCTCCATTCTACTCATTTTTCTTCTATCCCTTCAAGATTTTCTACTTGTTTATGCTTGTCTACTTTCTTTGAAGTGACGTTGCTTATGTCACCCCAAAGAGGGGCAAATGTAGACACCTAAAATATTCTTACACTTAGCATTTCATCCAATCCAATAAATTAATGACACTTCATTAAATCCCCATACTTTGCTCCATTCTTGAATGCCCATTCATGACACTCTTTTAGTCGTATTCCTCCTATAATCATCTTATTTGGCTAATATCTCTCTTATTAGCTAAACATTCCTCCTTTCGACCATTTAGAACCTCCCTAGTTCTCTCTAGACCACTTCTATTAGCTTCGTAGGCTATCTATCAGTCACAATTGGTTATCCATACCCCTCCCAACTCTCAATGAGTCTCTAATCACTTGCTAATCAAGTTTAACTAGCCTAATCCTAGCTTAACTAAGCCTAAAGCATGTTTATCCTAATCTAATCTAAAAGTGCTTTTTGAGCTTTAGTCCCACATGCACCCAAATTCCAAATTCTCCCAAGTGGAAAACTATAAATACAAGGCTAAGCCTACCCATTCAAACTACAACTTTACATAAGCTAAAGCCAAAACAAGCCTAAGAAAGCTTAAGAGCTCATTTACATTAGCCAAGCTAATAAGGCATTTGATCTTGGGTCATCCACCATTAAAATAGCTTCATCTTACACCCATGTTAGGTTAGTAATGAAATAGCTAAACTTGGCCATGTAGCCATTTAGTGAGATTCATTCACCCTCATGGAGTAAACAACACACAATTTGATTGCTTAGAATCTAACTAGGTTCACTTTCATTAAGCTTTCATAGAGTAGAGAGTAGTATACATGTTAGTTTTTGATGTTTTTGTCAAAGTTATAATGCTTGCATGTTAGTTTATCTTGTTTAGCTCTAATCTTATGGTGCATGGTTGAGTTTAGTCAAGCTTGAGGTTCTTTAACCTCATCCCATAGCTTTCAAATTTCCATTGCATACATAAGGTTTCCAAGAGTTTCATGATCTGCCTCATTCAAAATTGTGCATTGTTCCATAGATGTCAAGCATTCAATAGTTTCAGTATACTTCATGCTTAACATTTTAGGGAGGTCCAAGACTAGTTATGCTCCAAAGGATTCCAAGATATATCAAAGAAGATCAAATTACTTTCAGGATTCCAACATAGACTCCATGCCCAATGGATGACTTAAGGCTATTGGAATCATGTTTAGCAGGAAATCATCCCCGAAAGGTTGCCAAAAATGCTATAAATTTTTTTCTCTTGAGGAAAAAATAGACAATGAGGATACAGAACCCCAGGACCAATAAATCCTTTCATAGAACTTGAGACCTATAGGCAAATTTTTATGCTTCAAGAGTGTTTATGGTATTTTGAGAGGTTCCGGGATCATTTCGGGCTATTTACTCCTATTTTCTGATCTTGAATGATCAATGTTTGCTTAGAGCAAGGGAAGTGGTCATCATAGGTATAAATTAACCAAAATTGATAAAATATGTTTAAAAGCCTTATTGTATTGCCATTTTCCTCCAAGGTTGATGAAAAGCCACAAGGGTCACATCCAAGGGAAAAATCATGATTTAAGGAGCTCATGCATTCAAGCACATGATCGATTTCACACCTAATGGTATAGCTCGTTGATCGAGCCCATAAACAAAAATCATGGTAAAGTAAACTAAACTTGGTTAACTCAAAGGTTCAAACTAAAGGAGACATGTCGAGCTCATGAGTAGGATGGATCGGTTAACATTACAAAGTACATGGCAAGGAAGAGAGCTCATAGGTTGAGCTAGAGATTAAACTAAGTTGCGGAGCATGAGGAGCGAGTTAAATGTTGTGAAGATATGGCTCACAATTAAGACCATACTCAATCGAAGTTGGATCTCAATGTGATAAGTCAACTCGAGCCAAACGATTGGAAGGATCTCGGATGAGTCATAAGAAAAATGTAAATGAAGTCTGAGTTGAATTATCATGGGAATTGAGTAACAAGGGCTCGGCAGATGGCTTAAATGCTAAAAATCAGCTCATTTCCATAGGTTTAGAGCTCGCTTGACCCGAGCTAAGCTAAGTCATGAAGAAAGAGGGATTCTAATCAAGATCCCCGAGCTCATTTGGGTTACAGTTAACATAAGGGCAAGATGGGCCCGCCGAGTCACTATATTGAGTACATTAAGTTGAGGTCCAATGTTGTGTGGTGATCATCTATGAGCTTGAAATTAAAACTCACTATGTTCAGCATAGTCATTGAAGTCGGAGCAACAATGTGAGGAAGGTGAAACTCGTAGTGAAGGGAAAATTCACCAAATTGGTAAAGTCAAGTTGAAATGAGGATGGGGTAGCTTGCCCGAAAGCTTGGTGTGGAAGCCCACAACATAGAGTCGAATCAACTTGGGATAAGTTTTCAACATGTTTGGTGCATATCTCTTGGAAGCTTATAGGAATATGATTACGTGGCTCGCCATGGAATGAGCAAGTAAGAAGCATCACGCACATGCATATGAGTCTCATTAATAGTAAAGGAATATGTTGTGACCTCGTGTGCATGATTTTCACTGTAGCTCATGCGGGCTAAGTTAGAAGTGCTTTGATATGGAATCATGGTGGAATGGACCAGGAAAACACATGAGAGATCAGAACCATGACTTATGCAAGTAACAAGGGCAAAACCTGATCGGTGGGAGATTGTGAGATTAACTTGAAGAGATTTCCAAATGGATCGGGTGGCGAGTTGTAATCTAAAGATGTTTGGCTCAGTTGTTGAGGCCAAGGTGAGTTCTTCGCCAAGTTGGAATCAAGGCATCCATAGGACGATTTGGGAATGGCTCGATGTCGGGCTCAAAAATGTTGAGGAAATGCCGATGTCAAATAGATCGGTCGTCGAGACAAAGCCAAGTCACTTGACTGTTAAAATATTACAGACTTGGATCGATCATCGGGATACCTTTGTAGAAAAATTCCAAGCTAAATCCAGATTCAGAGGTTCAGAGATGGCAAGTCAACATAAGAGCTTTGGATGTGGGATAAATTCATCCCGATTTCTAGGTGGAGATAATGCCATGGAAAACCAGTCTAATATTTCCACGCGTGGGAAAAGTTGATGATGGTTGCCATGCGGGGATGTCGAAATGACAACCCAACACAAGATTTTTGTGCATGGGAGATTCAGAAAGTGTGGTCAAGTGGGAATGTTGGGATGGAAAACCAATATGAGACTTCGCATGAGCCATTGATCTAATTTCCATGTAAATAGGTGAATAAGGAATGACACTGAGTTGGAAGGCCGAGTCAATGCCAAGAAATTTGTGATTCACCGAGTTACCCTCCAGATTAGCGAAAGTTATGAATTAGAGCGAGTCATGGGGAACCACCACGTGAAAATGGAGCCAAGGTTGGGCTCGTGGAATGTCAAGTCGGTCTAAGACGTTGATGAAAGAGCTCGTGCAAGGATCCCAGAAAGATGAATCATCAAAGTGACACATTGGGGGAGTCGGTGATGCTTTGAAGAGTCGATTGTTATCTCGGTTCACCGCCATGAGAAATAGAAATGGCTCCATAGCTCGTCGCAGGACCCAACCAGGTTGACAAATTAGTGGCTCATGATGGCTCGTGTGAAGAATTTGATGGGGGAGAGGGAGAGCTTGATGGTAGGGCGATGCTGAGAACTCATACTGATGTGAGGTGATGCATTGGTAGTGAGTTGGGATGAGAGGCCAAGATGGTGGAAGGAGCTCATCTCTCCTAGAGGGAGATTTAATGAAACAAGTAAGGTGAGGTGATCGAGTACTAGGCAAGCCAATGACGAGCTCAATGTTGACATAGATTTGCTTGATGGATGGTTCGATGGGTCCTGGTGGTGAAGATATCAAAGGAACAGTCACGGTGAGCTCGGTCATTGCACGCAAATGAGGGATAGCTCGATGAATATCAAACAGAGCGATGGATGAGAGAACCGATCTTGAAGCTTGTCATTGAAGATGTATAAATCGGAAAGATAATAGTTGCAGAGGCACTCAAACAGGCCTTAAGCCATGTACGGGAAGAAGATCATCCATTCAAGGTAAATATGAGCTCGACAGACTCATAAAGAGGTTAGCTTACCATTTGATGTTAATGTTGTGACATTGGGGGAACTTGGAGTGGGGTCATGGAATCAAACCAAGTGAGCTCGTGGGGGTTGCAAGGAACTCATGCATGGAGCTCTTGGTAAGTTGAGACCAAGCAAGTTTGGCCAATGCAAGGTGAGTGATGGTCACAACGTTGGAGTGCAAGGTCAATGGAGGAGCTCGGTGATAAACCCATGAGTTGAGCCATGTACATAGCAAACCAACAGAGAGCTCAGTTACATGTAAGGATAAAGGAGCTTGATTCTTACAAATGATCTTGGTTTGAGTTAATTTTGAGCAAGTCAGTCAAGGAAGAGATCGTGTTGTGAGAATTCATGGAGTGAGCCAAGCCTTCATGGTGCCAAACTAGCTCGATGTAGCGGTGGAGGATCTCATCTAGATGAGCTTGTGCTAGAGTAATTTTGGGCTTGTCGGTTTGGATGCGGTAATGCAGAGTGGGTCGGTTGCGGTGAAGGCCAAAGGATCTCGACCCTAACTTGGTGAGTTGGCTTCGCGAGCCAACCCCCCGAGTTGATTTATTTTTTGGAATTTTCTTCATGACCCATCCTATTTGAGTCAAACTAGTCAACAACGCCCCACATTATTTTTTAATTAATTTAATATTTTTATTTAAATATTTTAATAATAATATTTATTATTATTATTTAAATATTCTTTTAATTAATTACAAAGAACAAGTCAAACCATACATTGATGACACATGATGGAACCTTCTAAGGTGGTTCAACCAGCTGTAATAAATGAACCATCATGTGCCTTCAATTTAGGAATGTAATTATGACCTTTCCTCTTCTCTCTCACATATTCTTCTATAAATTTAAGTTGGAAGCTCATTCCAAAGGGTTCCAACATGTCGGATAAGTGGGAAAGTTAGATGTCTTAGGCAAGTGCAATTTTCAAGAGTCCTCTCTCTTATGTAAGTTGTCCTTGTGTGTTGAGAGAACTTCCATGCCTCCTCTTCAAGATTATAATGGAAACCATTTCCTCTTTTGAATGTATGATGCATTATGCACATTATTAAAGTAATAAAAGTGTGTGTTTTGTGACTAATCTCAGTCCTTTCATCCTTCTATACTTCCTTGTTCCTTTTCTCATGCTTGTAGATACACTGTGCAAGTTCACGTTTCTATTGCAGGTTCTTAGAGTTCTGTGCTTATCGAGTGGTGGAGTATTGCATGCAGTTGAGTTGTGGTGTCCATTCACCCTTCTTAAGTTCATCCTTCTTCACTGGGAAATTGATATATTTCTTTGTCTGATCAAGTTTAACAAAGGGAACGCATGTTTCTTAGTCTGTGGTATTTTGTACCCTCTCTAAGTTATAATAGGTGAAGTTGATCTATGGTGCAAAACCCTCTTCAAATTAACCCTTCCTGAGTCTGACAACACCCTTTATTTGGTACATCACCATCCCTAGTATAGTTTCATTTCTACAAATATCTTTCCCTAAAACTACATGAAAATGTTAGCTTAGGATTAGATAGCCTTTTTATCACACTAGGAATAGTACAATACTTAATTTAGGAAGAGGAATCCGACCTTCTCCGAGAGGTTCACCTCGAGCCCAAGTCCCACAACTTGAGAGGTGATCCCATGTGTCCCAATCACACCAACCATTCTATTCACATTCTGGCCATTCAGAGGATGCAGTGATTTGGTGATAATAGTTAGGGCTAACTAAGCTTTGAAACCCTCTCACTCCACTACCACATTGTCCCTCTCAGAACCAAGCCATCCCTATTTACAATCAAATCATCCCAAATACCTAGGAGATCATCTCTCTCACTATGGGCCACATCCCTCTCTCCCTCCACTAACCTTTTCGACCATTGTCATTCATTACTGTAATAGTTGCAGCCAAATCATCATCACTCTCCTCCTCACTATCACCCTCAACACCCTTCACTACCTCCTATGCTAGTGATCCTCTCTCCACTCAAGCTTGTACTCGTCTAATTCTCTCTAAGCTTCTCTCTATTCCTATCAAATCTCATCAATGATCAGTCTACCATACTATGTACTTAGGGGTAACCCACACATCATCAATCAAAACTATCACATCCTCATCATTGGGACCCATTGGCCCCCGCTGATATATAATAATCTCGAGCTTAGTCACTACTTCTTGCAGAGTCTCGTATCCCCATCCTATCGCATGTACTTGAGATGTATCCTCCGGTACTCCCTAAACTAATCCAAATTGTCTCTTAACTTGATCAAAATGAAGTAACTTGTGCTCACCTAGTCATCGAGCCTGCACACATATAGGCTGATATAAATTGATCATCTCATTAGGTAGCTCAATCCATACATGAAAATCTAGGTATGGCCTCCATACCACATCACCAATTATAATCCGAGGTAATATCTCTGATAATACCTTGTCTTCCTCCTCTTTAGTCCATAAATGAATCCTCTCTCCATATCAAGAAGCCGGGATGCCCATCACCAATCACCCAAGGTAACCCAACTAGTCGAGAAACAACAATGTGCTTGAAATCCCAACCATGTAATAAAATCCAATGTCAATGCCATGGCGCTTGGGGACCTTCCGGTGCTCACAACTCTTTATATGTCTATGCAATTAGGGTAGGACCCCACTTAAAAATAGTAGACTCCTCCATTATCTCGGTCATGATCCCTACCATCATCCATGGGAAATGACCACCTCCAAAATATGGATTACCATCATCATCATGGTCATCTAAGTATGACTCATCTTAGCTGAATACAATCTAGCATAAGCGAAAGCACCTAACTAAAATCTTACATCATCAACATATGCTCTATACAACCTAGTCATAACATCATCCCTCTCTCGTGTGAATGGGCAATCTCAAAATTTGGTGTACATCTTCCGAAGTGATTGTGATCTCTAGTAGGCAACTAGAAAGTATTGATGGAAGGATTCCACCTCTCTAACAAATCTAACATCAAGCTCTAACATCTATATAACTGTAGAAAATTCCTCATGAAACAAAAACCAACGGCCTCAACATGATCCTAATTGGCATCAGACATATCAGCTCTCACCTCGTCTAAAATTAGTGGTATACGATCCTGGATCATCAATTTTGCATCTAGGTCTATAAAAAAATAAATCAACATTAGTATCATCATTGAAAATTTATTTTAAATATTAAAATCATCCACAACATATCAAAACAAAACATCAACATCATCACCTAAAAATACCAACAACATCTAAAACATCAAAAAGTTATGATGGTACATCATTATCTAAACATAGAATTCCATATTGAAAAGGAAAAAAATAACTACGATGTCATTATAAAATGCAATCCATTTCAACATCAGTTACATTCAACACCAATGTCTAGATTGGAACTACAAACACCATTTAATGAACAAAACATTTATTAAAAAAATTATAACAACAAGCAAAAATACAAACTTATCACATCGAAGTGAATCACCGACGATTCACTTTAGTCTTTAGCGAATGAATAAATCATCAATGATTCCTATGTTTTAACCTAGAGCATCCACATGCCTCCCAAAAGGAAGAAAATCCAAAAATATACAAAAATTAAAGCAAAAATAAAAAAACGAGTTAGAATCACCTACCTCAACCATTACACCTTGTGTTGCCATTTATAGGTCATCATTCTATCCAAAATCCATCCTTTTATCCTCGAAAACATGTTTTTTTCGTTCGCTCACTCACTCACAAATCACTTTCACTTGTGGTAAAAATGTGGTGAAATAAACCACAAATCAACTATTTATAGCCCATATTTTTACCTTGAGGCCAATCATCGGCGATTCCCTCAATCGCCAGTGATTTCTCTATAATCATTTGTAAACATACACTTTTGGCATATGTGCCCATTTTTACCTGAAAATATGGCAATTCACTTTTCCACAAATGTGTCACATTTTCAATGGACCCAAGTCCTTGAAACATTAAAACAAACAAAAAAATTAACATTGGGATTTTTCATTCATCTATGGGAAGTGTGGCCTTTGGCCCCCATCATTTGACTTTCCCCATTTATTATGCCTATGTTTGCAGATCATACGACTATATGTGTTGGGCCCCTTAGTTCCCATATCATTTGGTTCCTTGGTAGCACATCTTATTTCAGTATCCCCTGGACGAGGGAAAATTTTTATGAAACACTTGACACAAAAACATAGGTGTTCCCTGTATCACGTTACAATTGGATCACCCATGCAACTTTGCATCATTTTTTCTAACAATTTTCCCTTAAGCTGTCATCGGATAAAAATGGGAAAATGTAGACACCAAAATTCTACACTCCCCATTTTCACTTAATTATCCTGTTCATATTCGATTAATTATATCAAAACCCCATATTTTCCCTCCCATTCTTATTTAATTATTTAAATATTTCTTCACTTATAAAATATCATATCCTATGATATTTATTTTCTTAATCATTTTAATCCACTTAAAAACTATTTAAAATCACCCCTAATCTCGACACATCTATCATGGGTATTTTTATAAATCCCCTATTATCTTGTCAAAATCTTATCATTATCACTAATACTCTTATAATTGTATGTTATAAATCTAATTAAACAACCTAATACATATCTTAAACAAAATTAGATAACACCTAACTAATTAAAATCCTTTCCTTGACACCTCACAAGACAACACGACATTTTTCATAAAAAGAAACAAACCTATCCCTTGAAAACATGAACAAAAAAATTTGAATTAGTAAATTATTTCAACAATTCACTATATAAATTCAAATGGCTAAAATCATGATAATTTGTTAAATCACCCGGTGATTTTTAAGCCCAATTTGCAATCCCTTTTCAAGATCATCTTCTCACATTTTCGAGCCATAGTCTTTTTTTAGAGCTCATTATTGTTGTGTTGCATCAACATCAACATAATAATACCTAACATCTTCATTTCCATCCACGAAGCAATTTTGGTGATCATTTTGGAGCTTTAGGGACCAACAAATCATCATTCAACCGCAACTTCGGGTTCCCTAGACTTCATTTCATGAATTCCTAATTTCACTATGATTTCTCTGACTTTACGTACATCGTCATCAAACACTAAGACAATAAAATCAACATCAAGTGTTATCATTTATCTCCATTGAGCATCTTGGAGCCATTTTGGATTACTTATAGCCAACTTCTTACCACTCGGTCTGTCAGACTTCATTAGCACATTATGAAGCTCAAAATTAGCAATCCATTTAGACGTCTATAGCTCTGGGTAATATCTATCCTCAGCCTTGGTATCATCGAACCAGGTATGTACCTTATTTTCACATCATTAATTTAATCATTCGATGTTTAAAATCTTTTATTAGTTATTTCTCAAGTATTTGTTAATCTATTGTTTCTTCTCCCAATCGCCAAAGTGATTTCCCAATCACCGATGATTCCTATCTGTTAGAACCTTTACCATTTCATCTTTCCTTTCAGAAATTTAGCCTTCAATACTAATCAACACTCTATCTCTATGAGTACCTTTCAATTCTATCATGCTCCTTTGAGCCATATCCACCTCCTTTGAGCTAGCCTTAGTATCTCATCAATTGTCTTAAATCAAACACGTTGATTGGATTTCCTTTGTGAGCATATACATTCATCTTCATTATTCCTCTCTTGAACCATACTATGATTTCATAAAATCCCTTTGGAACTAGGAATCACCATCAGGCCAATATATAACCCTGGACCACATCAGTCCCTTTGCCTTTGCATTGAATGGTTATATCATCTTCTTTTATTATCGATTATTGATTCATTATATCATTACTCAAATAATTTCTAAACAATGGGTTGAAATCCTTGCAAGGAAGTCCTTTGACTTCCAGAGACTAGCCTTTTCCAGAAACCGACTTAGTATTTTTACTAATAAATATTTTCGTAGTGTTTTTGATTGCAGCTTCATTCATAGGACATGAGCTAAAATAATTTCGTGTACACGACGTAACAATAAAACACCATCCATTCACATTTGTGGGTAAATCTAAACCCCACCATGTTGGGGTCAACAAACCAGTTATTACAAACAATATATCAAATCTAATCATACATGTAAATAAAAGTGGATATTCTACCGGAAGAAATATACAAAAAACAAGAGACATAAATCAACACCATATTTAATGTGGTTCACCTAGTGTGGGCTACGTCCACCAAAACATAAGCAAATCTATTATCCAAATCTTTAACAAGATATACAATGAAGATTTACAATCTTCCACACCTCTCGGATGTACAAGTACTTTCTTTCTCTCAAGCTTTTGCTTCATCACCAAAAATCCTCTCTCTCACCAAATTTTACAAGTTATTTCTAATTATTGTTAATCATTACTTCTAAACCCTAGATTTTATGGTTATATAGTCTTTTATAGACTTAGGGCAATTATCCATGCAATTACAATCAATAGATATACTTTAATGCTAAAAATAGATCTAATTCCCGAGAGTTAATTAAAACATCCTCGCATACAGGTAACCAATTTTGGTTAGCCCTAAGCGATGTTGGTTCTTCCTTGCTTGATTGATGCCAGTCATACCGACAAATGTTGATCTGGGTGACCAATGTCGGTTCTCCCTAATCGATGATGATTATTGTATTTTCCAACAAGTTTCCATTGCATGCTAATATGAAGTAATTGAGCTCCATAACTCAACAATCTCCCACTTGGAGATTAATTACTGCACCATACCTATACAACATCATTCTTGTATCCTTTCTTAGCTCTGTTTCTTCCTCTTCAAGTCTCAAACTTGAAGACCAACAGAAGTGGAGTGTAGCTCCAACTTCTCTTTTGCTAATGGCTTTGTCAAGCATATCCACATTGTGGTTCTTGCTCAAATGAATATTTTCTAAATTCAACTATCCATCCTCAAATACTTTCCATATGAAGTGATACCTCAACTGAATATGTTTTGTTCTTGAATGAAACACTGAGTTATTTTCCAAATGAATTACACTGATTTGTATCATTCGAACAATTTACAATTACCTTTCTCCTTTCCCAACTCTTCCATGAACCTACTCATCCATATCATATCCTTGCTAGCCTCTGTAGTTGCAACATACTCTACCTCTGTAGTAGACAAAGCCACAACCTTTTGCAATCTTGAAATCTAGCTAATTGTCATTCCACCTACTATGAAAATATATCCAGTAGTGCTCCTCCTACCATCCAGATCTCTAACCATATCCGAATCAACATAGCCACATAATGAAATATCCAAACCTCCATAGCATAACTACATGTTAGATGTCCCTTTTAAATACTTGAGTATCCATTGAATTGCTTTCCAATGCTCTTTACCTGGATTGGCCATATATCTACTCACAACTCCCACTTCTTGTGTAATGTATGGTCTGGTACAAACCATAACATACATGAGACTCCCAACTGCTGAAGCATATGGCACTCATGTCATGTATTTGACCTCCTCATGTGATGAAGGACATTGATCTTTGCTCAATTTGAAGTGTCCAGCCATAGGTGTAATAATAGGTTTTTCATTTTACATGTTAAACCTTTCTAACACCTTTTAGATATAATCCTCCTGAGACAAATACATTTTCTTGTTTTTCCCGTCTCTATGTATTTGCATGCCAAGGATTATTTTTGCAGCTCCTAAATCCTTCATAAAATGTGTGAGCTAGCTTTCCCTTAAGCTCACCAATGTCATGCATACTAGATCCTACAATAAGCATATCATCCACATATAGTAACAAAATATATAGCTCCCATTTTCAAGTTTCTTGAAATAAATACAATGGTCGATTCACATCTTAAGTAACTATGCTCATGCATAAAACTATTAAAACCTCATGTATCATTACCTTGGGGCTTGCTTGAGCCCATATAGGATCTTTTTCAACCCGCACACTAATTTCTCCTTACCCTTGATTTCATACTCAAGTGATTGTTTATATATAAATCTCTTCATCCAAATCACCATGAAAGAAATCCATCTTTACATCTAGTTTCTCTAAATGCAAATCTTCTACTACAACTAAGCTCAATACAATATGAATAGAAGTCATCTTAACAACAAGAGAAAATATTTCACCAAAGTCAATACCTACTTTCTATGCAAATCCCTTTACTACAAGCCTTGCCTTGTACCTTTTCTATCCACCCTCTTCTTCCTTAATCCTATAAACCCACTTATTTTGCAATGTTCTCTTACCTACTGGAAACTTAACCAAATCCCAAGTTTGGTTCTATTCCAAGGATTCCATCTCCTCATCCATGCCATGCTCCCACTGAACGTGAGTATTATCTTGCATTACTTCTTCAAAACTCTCTAGTTCACCATTATCAGTCAATAATAAATAAAATAGAGGTGTAAATATTTCTGGAGGTTTACTTACCCTTTATGACCTTCTCATAGGAGTTTAGGGTACCGGAGGCTCAAACTGGACCTCCTGGACATTCCTATCCAAATTTGACAGTGACCGACACATGTCACTTCTAGCTGACGTTAGTTCTGCTAATTCGATTCCGGTTTGGATCCTCTGTAACCGATACCGGTTCATCTAACCGAGGTCGGTCAAGGGTCAACCGACACTACTTCTTTGTGTAACCACGTTAGTAATAATTTTAAATCTAAGAGTTCATTTTCATTCACAAAATTCTCAACTAGTTCATCCTTGGGTACTAAAATTTGATCCTTGTACATTCTCTTTTCATTCCATTCAACATCACGACTCCTAATAATTTTAGAATTATCTAAATCCCAAAAACGGAAACTAGAATCACCAAATCCATAACCAATGAAAGTGCATCTCTTGGATATTACATCCATCCTTTTTCTATTTTCCTTATCAACATGCACAAAAGCTTCTAAACCAAAAAATTTAACAAAAGAAATATCTACCTCTTTTCCGGTCCAAACTTCCTCTGGTATTCCTCCATCTAGTGAACTTGAAGGCCCGCGGTTAATAAAATAAACCATTGTATCAACTGCTTCTACCCAAAACTACAAGGTCAATCCAGAATGTATCCTCATACTTCTAGCATGTTCCATGATTGTCCTGTTCATTCTTTCTACAACACCATTCTCTTGTGGTGTTCTTAGAACTATTATTTCTCTACGTATCTCATTCATTGAACAATAATCATTGAAATACTTGCTACTTGTATTCACCACCATTGTCAGATCTAAGGAACTTTAACTTAGAATTTGATTCATTCTCAACAAGGGATTTCCATCTTTTAAAAGTCTCAAAAACATCAGATTTACATTTAATACAATAAACCCATACCTTTCTTGTAGCATCATCAATGAAAGTAACATAATATTGGGATCCTCCATGAGAAGCTACCCGAGCTGGTCACCACACATCCGAGTTGCCCCAACTTTGAGAAATCTCACTCTCTTTTTCTTTCCAAAGATACAATGCTCACATAAATCAATATCTAAATATTTCAAATTTGATAACTTACCCTTAGCCTTTAAGATATGTATTCTTTTTTGAATTATATAACCCAACCGATTATGCCACATGTATGCATCTCGAATATGAAGTAGATAATGCGAGAAAAAGAATCAAGTAATATAGGTAGATAAATATAACGTTCCTACCTTCTTACTCTTTCCACAACAAGAGCACCCTTTGTGACTTTTCGAGAGTCTCTGTAAAAGTAACCATGCAACGAGATTCACCTAGTTGCTCTGCAGAAATAAGATTCATCTTGAGGCTTGGAAAATGCCTCACATATTTCAATACCCATGTATTTCCATTCTGTAATTTTAGATGAACTTCCCATTTACCAAAGAATCTGCAAGGTTCATCATCACCCAAATAGACATGCCCAAAATTACCCTAGACATAATTTCTGAAATAACCCTTATTAGGGGTTAATGGAAACAAGATTATGAGTCTAAAACCCATGATTCAATTGTATTGTCTAAAGAAAGAATAAGAGTATCTTGCATTACCTACGATGCAACAATATTTGCTTCTTTACCTTTATCTCGGGTGTTAGTTCTCTTTGTCCTTTGAACAACAATCTTTCTTTGCATGTCCTTTCTTTCCACATTTCCAAAAATAATTCCCTTACTTTTGGATTTAGATTTGCTATCCCTTGACTTTGATTTCCCATTACTATTACTCTTGGATCTCTCATTCTACCGCCCATTATTTCTACATTCAAATCATTTCTAGATGATGATTCCTCTATACTCTTCCCTGCAAATTTCTTGATTCAAGATTATACTAACCACATCATCAAACTTAAAAATATTATTAGCAAATGTTGTATTACTAATGACCATTACCAAGTTATCCCAACTATCGGAAAATAACATAAGAATAAAAGTGCTCTTACTTCATCATCAAATGGTATAACAACTGATTTTAACTAATTTAAAATAGATCAAAATCATTCAAATGACTAGATGCATATCCGCCTTCATGAATCTTTGAACTAAATAATTTCTTCATCAAATAAAATTTATTTGAAGCACTAGGTTTTTCATATAAATTAGCAATAGATTTCATTAAGTCTTCCATAGAATCTACTTCTGTAATATTAGAAGCCACGAATGCTGCCAGGATCAATCTTATAGATCCCAAAGCCTTCTGTCAAAAATTTTCCATTCTTCATCAGTCATCTTCATAGGTCTAGACTTCTCATCCAACGGTAAATACAAATCTCTTTGATACAAATAATTCTCAATCTACATCTTCCATAATTGATAATTTGGGCCATCAAATTTCTCTACCTTGTATTTGTTTTATTCTGCCATTGTTGTAGCTCCCACTCAATCAGAAAACCCTTTGTGATTAAATCTATCAACACAAAAACCCTCAAACAAAGCTATGATACTAGTTGTTAGGGTTAGCACACCGGTTGTACAGATAATATATCAAATCTAAGCATACATGTAAATAAAAATGGATATTCTACCAAAAGAAATATACAAAACAAGAGACATAAATCAACACCAAATTTAACATGGTTCACCCAGTGTGTAGGCTACATCCACTAATAAACAAGCCAATCTATTATCCAAATATTTGACAAGATATAAAATGAATATTTACAATCTTACACACCTCTCAGATGTACAATACTTTCTTTCTCTCAAGATTTTGCTTCATCACCAAGAATTATCTCTCTCACCAAAATTTTCAAGTTATTTTTAATTCTTGTTAATCATTACTTCTAAACCCTATATTTTATGCTTATATAGTCATTTATAGACTTAGGGCACTTAGCCATGCAATTACAATCAATAGATATACTTTAATGCTAAAAATAAATCTAATTCCCGAGAGTTAATTAAAACATCCTCGCACAAGTAACCGATGTTGGTTAGTCCTAACCGATGCGGTTCTTCCTTGCTTGACCGATGCCAATCATACTGACTGGCGATGCGGTCATACGACCTAATGCTGGTTACGGGTGATCGATGCTATTTCTCCCCTAACTGATGATGGTTACTGTATTTTTCAGCAAGTTTCCATTGCATGCTAAATTGAAGTAATTGAGCTTCACTGACTCAACACAACATTTCGAGGTTTGATGACTTTGAGTTTCTTTCTTGTTTAAATAGGTTCAAGAAAAAATTATTCTTAACAATATCTTTTCCTCACTGGGCTCTCTTGGCCCACCCAAAATTATGTTCTTGAGCTCCTTTAGGTCCATGTGATCAACATTGTTGTTATGCACACTTAGGAACTACGATGTGAGAGCTGAAATGGGATTTGGGCTAGTGAGCTTGAACTTCATGATGAAAAAAAGGAAAATATGAGTCACAATAGAGATGATAAAAACTTCTTGAACTTGAAATTGAAACTTGCTATTTTTAAACCCTAGGTTTCAGGAGCTACTATTTCAAGAAAGGTTGCATTTTTTCCCTCGGTATCAGTGTTGAGAGGTTATTACCATGTTTGGAGAATTTTCATAGATTTTTTATGAATAAATTTAAGAACTTTCTATTTTTAGAAAATTTTTTTGCTTTTTGGCTTTTTTGCTGTGTGCTTTATAGTTTTCCATTTCATTGATTTTTGGGTTTGCTTCTTTGAAGGTTTTTACTATTTTGGGAAATTTACTAAATATAGTAAGTTTGAACTAGTGAAACTTACTATTTTTAGAATATTGTATTCCCCTCTTCCTTTTGACAAAAATAAGAATTCTTAATTTGTGGTTTCTATATGGACACTTTGTGCAAAATTTTAGCTTCACTCTCTTTCTAGATCAAGGGCAAACTATCGAAGAAGGGATTAGAGCAAAAAATTTAAAATTGTTGACATTAATAATATGAGACACCTTTACAATTTCTATTTTTGCAGCATCAAGACACCTAGGAGAGGAAGAGATGCCCAAAATTTTCCTGGAATCCACCTTGTGGTTTGTGAGATATGAGTACTTCACCATTTTCACTCATGGAAGTTTCTAGAAAAAATTCAGCATGGTGACTATGGAAAAAACAATGTTTTGGGTGATATAGAAGAAATGGAGGAATATTAATGGACGTTAAATGCAAGGGTGAAGTTATGGAAGTAGAAACAATGGAGAGAAAAAATGAGATTTCCGCTAATGAGGGTTTGTGTAAGCACGCACAACAAGAAGTAGAAGCAACAAAGAAAACTTAAAAACTTAGTTTTTCTTCAACTTGGCATGGGTGCACTTTTTTTCCCAACTATCCCAAAGGTTTGGGATGGTTGGTGTAAAAAAATTTCCTCACCCTCATTAAGACAAGTGGCATTTAGTGATTTTTGTTGGGAAATCAAGGAAAGATCACTTAAAGCACCCAAAGGAAAAAATTAGGTCATATGGGTGACTTGGGAAAGGGCTGAGCATGGGTGGAGAAAAGTGTCCCAACCATCCCAAATGTCGGGATGGTTGGTGAAATATCATTCTCCCTCACCCATGCTTGACATGTGGTGATAGGTCATTTGTTGAGGTGGAGAGGTGAGGGGGATAAAAAAGCCTCATAAGTAACTATCTGGGTCATGTGGGAGACTAGAGGCCAAAATGGGGGTTGGTAAAATTTTTGTGTCCTAAACATCTCAAATTTTTGGGAAGGCTGGTGCAAAAACATTTTCCCTCATATGGGCTTGACAAGTGGTGCTTTGTGGTTGGATGGAGGAGGGTGCTGGAAATTAGGGCATTAGGGCTTAAGCTAAGTAATTTGGGGTCAAAGAAGGTCACATCAAGGTCTAGGGGGTTACCAGGCAGGTGAAATTTTAATGTCCCAACTTCCCCAAATTTTTGGGATGGTTGGTGCAAAAAAGTGTGCCACTACCTAGGCTTGACATGTGTCCACTCTAGAAAATTGACTAACTCCTTGATCTTACCTTGGGAGCAACTTGATGGAGGTGTAACTTGGGTTTCTAGAGGTATTTTCATGCACTTATATATATTAAATTTATTAAAATTGTATTTTTTTAAATAATGGGAGAGGTATCATACCTTGATTCTTCATGAAACCTCATAAAGAATAGGATTTTTTTAGGCTCGTAGGTTGTGCATACTGAAATCAAACTGTGGACATAATTTCTTGTCTTGTGAAAAATGTGAGACCGCCATACTCTAGAGATCTGAAATAAAATTCCAACTATATTTCATTTGACCTCCAAATCTTCACGAAACTCCTAGAATTACCTCCCAAAGCTCAGGGGTTGTTTTTGCACTGCAAGCTACTTGACCCTCCAAGACCCACTTTTGCTGAATATGTCCTAGAACCTCTGAAACTTCCTAGAATCTTTCATAAATAGTTGTACAACATTATTGACTCTATGATACACCTCCTTGATGAATTTTAGTCATTCATACCACTCGAGGGGGTGTGCGCTAGACTTATGAAAACTATAAATAACCATTCCTAAGCTTCTTGAAGATCCTATCTTGAAGGATATTAACTTGGAAGTGCTTGAATGAACTTGATATCCCTAAATCACCTATGGAAAAATTTACACAACACATATGACCACTTATAAGGGTAGGATAGGACTTATATGGGGGTTAGGATGATCTAGAGGAGGGCTCGGGATGACTTTCAAGAAAAAAATTTCACATTTGGGTATGGTTGTCATGATTTCAAGTTTGAATTTTGTCCTTGCAAAAAATCATGACAACAATGTCCATCCTTTTTAAATTTTTCTTACTTAATAAAGTATCATTCTAAGTTACATATGATTTATCTATTTTCATTAGGCATATAGTATGCACATTAAAGCACACAAACTTCACTCATTTTGAAGAACTAAATAAACCATAATCCTTAGTATGTATTGGGTGTGTCATGTTCACACTTGATGTGAGGTCCACCTTAGGTATTTATTTTATCTATGTGATATATATTTATATGCACTATGTTGTTGACATACATTGATTATTGTGATAGTTATCCTATCTACATATGTGTGAAATGGGTTAGGTGAAGCTATGTGTCATTAATGAATGCTTCCACCTTTCATTCAATTAATAATTAATCATCCAACTACTCTTACTTTTCCTATATAAAGAAAAATTGGGTCCTTATGTAGATATAAAACCCATTTTGATAGTGTTAATAGTTAGTAGAGATGTAATCTTTAAGGATATTTTGATCTAATGCAACCTCTGTTGGTTGTTGCACATTCTACATCCTCTATTCCATTGTTATATTAATACAATGTATTTATTGAGTGGTCCCTTTTAGGAGATCATATGTGGATGGTTTTATTTGGATTTTGAACTTTCCTTAGGTCTTCACATGACATTCATGGAATATGTTATGGTATCATGAAAATTCTTCAAAGGTATTCATTGTGGATTTCTACATTTGTGTTTTCCCAAACTACTTCTCCTACCCCTATTCAAATATTTGAGCCAATATACATTATGAGTTTAATTAAAATAGTTTTTAAAAGATAAATATGAGGGTCATCTCAAGGGGTGTGTTATATGAAGTCTTTCCAATTCCCATTTATTTTATTTTAGTTTTGTTTCAATATTTGAGTTAGGTTCACCTCAATCCTTCAGCTTAATGCCTATATAAGCTGTAGATTCACATATAAAGGAGTTTCATTGAATATTTTCCCACCATTTCTATTTTTATAGCGTTATTTTTGTGTATCATACATTGCCATTGGATTATGAATGAAAGAGATAATCAAATATGAATTTTGTTTCACTTCAATCAAACACAATGGGCCTATATGACAAACATTTTAATTTTTTTACATTTTATAGGCATCGAGAGAAAAAAATATGATGTTTTCATTACATTTCCAACATCCCAAACATCTTGAGGGTCCTTTGTTTTAGAAATTGTTATCTTTATTTGTATACTTTTAAGATATTTTTTGCACGATAAGTGAGGAAAAGATAAGGAGAATCATAATTTTCAGATTTTTTTTAAATTTTCCTAGCAAGGATCATACCATTTCATCTATCTTAGTAGTTGAAGCATAGAGGGTGCATCAAATTAAGGAAAACCTCTAATTCTATGATGTAATGATTATAATTCTTCCATGGACACACATGAGCACTTCCACAACCTGACACAACTCAATAAATTATTCCTATTAATGAATTCATTACAAAATCGATGCACACAATCTTAAACAAATTTTACCACTCACACACATGCCTCCACCATATTATTTCATTAAAAACATAGAGTGATTTAGATACAACATAGTATAACTTTGACTCGTGGTGTACATACATGTTCTAGTTTTTTTCTAAAGAGTTTTTAAATGTCTTTCTCCTTCGTGAGACTCATTTCCCCCTCATCTAACGATGCATCCCATGTCTCTTAAAATCCATAAAGGACCCAAGAAATGCTTCCCATGTGAATTATTATCTCAATAATATGTTATTTTACCTATGTTGATGATTACGCGTGAGACGTTTCATCAACAAAACATTAACATTTATTCCACAAAATGTCAATGAGTGACAATAATTTCATGTTGGTTAAGGAAAATACCAAAACTATAAATTCTAGAATGTGTTTTCTTGAAAATAATTATTCTCAAGAATTCCTTATAGGACCAATTACACCATGTCAAGTCAAAACTCAAAGAAAAATAAATAGAACAAAAATAACATCACTCTATTTTTGGTGATGCAAGATTACTTGTTCACCATGGATGCTCCTGCATCAAACACCTAAGGTAATTAAATTATGAGCTCTTGCTCACATGGGTGGATTAAGTGGTAAAACCACTCTTTTGGCCATTGAGATTGATGACCATGGTGTTCCTTTCCAACACACCAAATACCTCAACCGAATTTCTCTTTTTCTCTTCCATTTTTAGTTTCTTCTTAGTGGCTTCAAATATTTTCCTTCTTACCTCTACTATTTATTTACTAATTTGTGTAATTACACCCATCATAGTCTAACCACCTCAATCAAATGTTTATTTTATTTTTCTTAAATATTATTTTGGAGTTAAAACCCACCTTCATTTGATCACCTATGCCAGAATGCTCTTTCTTTCATCTTTCTCTCTCTTGTGGGATTGTACCCACTACCATCTGACCACCTCCTCCTAAATCCTTTTAGGATTTTTCAAATCCTCTTTTCGCATGGCTTCTAACTCTTTCTCTTTTTCATTTTCCTCATTACTATGTCAAGAAACTCCTCTATCTCTCTTCTACAATATCATCTTCTTCACTATTTGTAGTCTTTAATCTTCATTATGTTTTTAACAAGACCAATCATCTCATATTGGAACATTATCCCAACTAGGATCTCATAATTATATTTATTTTCTTCACCATGTTCTATTAAGACTTGTTGAAGCATCTCCTCCATCCCATCATCTTCAAACTACATCACCGATGCAACCTTAGACTCTTCATCGCATGTTTGGGATAGTAAAAAACCCAAATAATCCACCTCATCATTATCCTCTTATGTGATTGATCTCTTTATATCAACTTTAGGATGATGTAGACACTAGAAAACACATCTTGCACATAGGGTCTCTTATTTAAAAACACCAAAAAGATCATAAAACACAAAAAAACCCCAAAAATCAAATAACCACACAAAATGGGGATAAAAGATACCTCACAAATCATTTACTAACCCTTACCCACTCAAATTTTAGTTTTTCCATCTCACCTACCCATGTGCATTCTAAATGCACTTTGGACCCTATAATTACAACCTATGCACCCCAAATGTATAAAACCATCCTCACCCACATAATTCCATCTCTATTAACAACTCTTGGGCCATGAATCTTTGTGTACTAAGGATATACTTGAGTTTTCTTGCTCTCTTACTCACATATATCAGTTTTGTAAGTTGTGAAAAAGTTAAAGAAAAGCATAAAGGAATGATACAACTTGTTAAAACATTATTTTAGTAGAACTTCAACATAGGAGGGAATCACAACTGTGATTGGCTTGTGATCTCCGTGTGATTTTGGTGAATCACGACTTTGATTATCTTGTGATCTCGAGTTAGGTATATTTATCATTATCATTTACTATTTTTTCATTTTACATAAATAAAATGTATTTTTATCTCCTTAAAAGGGTTGGGGATATGAATGAGGAAAGTCCCTAACCACAAAAATGAAAGGAACGATAAGAAGATTGTTCCAAGACATGATCTCAGATGATAATAGCACACCAAATTAGATTTACAAAATAGAAGATCTAAAATACCATATATGAAATTCATGATAATCCATAATACTCAATACATTATAATATAATGAATTGAATTACTCAATAAGAAATATGTACATATAGGAGGAGAGAAGTGCAACTACTACTTAAATCGGTGGTAAAGAACTCCCACTAATCGATACATCTTTGGTAGTTAAGTTAACTCTAGAAGAATAGTAAGCTAACTCCACAAACCGAGAAGCTAACTAAACACAACTAGTAAGCTAACTCCACAAACTAGTACACCTAAGAAAGCTAACCCAACAAGTGTAGGGCTAACAAAGTGTAAGAATTATCCTAATAAATAAATAAAAGGATAAATAATAACCTACACTAACACCCTCCCTCAAGAATATATTAGGTGGGTGAAAAGAAGGTGGGTCCTAGGACAACAAGGCTTGATGAGGTACCCACATACAACAACTAGGAAAAATGGACACCGCAAGGTACCCAAAACTAGTAATAACAAAGTAGAGAGATTGAAATCCTACTGCAAGATATCCCAAGAAGCTCGGCTCTAAAACATCATACAATGTTGAAGAAGTTTGGTGTACACTATGGTCTGAATCCACTGCTCAATCATAGAACTAAAAACAATGACATTGGGCTTCACCAGAATAGCTCCATGCAAGGAGACTATCAATGGAGTGATGTCGAAAGTGTAAAAAAAAAACCAAATATAATTTTATCAACTACTACAAATAGTGTGTGCCATGATCCAAGAACAACCAAGGCAACAAGGAAAGTAAATGAGATCCAAATAAATAGGAGTGCCACGATCCAAGAAAAGCCAAGGTAACAAGGCAAGGACACAAAACCCAAAGAAGCAATATCAACATGTAACAAGGAAATGACATGAAACCCAAAGAATCAATATCAATACCACACCCTCCCATATTGCTGAATGGGTAGAGTGACACCACAGATCTGTATGAGTTTCCAAAATCAACTACTCGAACACTGACAAACTAACACTGGGCTTCACCATAATAGCTCCCCCATAAGAGAGACTGTCAACATGCCAAAAAAGTGTCGAAAATATAGATCCAAAATATCTCAACAAACAAGAGAGATATAAATGTATACACCCATAGATACAAGAATGCAACACCTAAAATTTTAGGACGTCGGGCTCAACCGAAATTATGTCCACAAGTGATTACAACACCCTCCCAAATTTGGCACTTTATAATTAAGTGCATGTAAATATTATAATGAGTAAAATTACCTTTTACATTTGAAATATGTATATAAAAATTTCACCAAATGTAGATGTCGAAAAAATACACAATTTCAAAAAAACAAATCACCTTAATCCGAGCTACGGATCAAAAGTTATGAGCTCTAGAAGGTTTTGCTATTAAAATAATATTTTAATGCTGATATTTTTTTTTAAAAGGTACACGTGACACCCAAATGTCCAAAGGGTAAAAGAGTGCATCCACACGATATAGGCTTGTGACCAAAGGATAAAATCCTCGTGCCCAAAACCTAAATGTCTCATAGAAGAGCTAAAATACCATGGAAATTCATGATAATCCAGAGGGTAAATCATTACATTTGAGAGGGTACACGTCAATACCCAATGGATAAAAGAATGCACCAGATGGTACATATCTCGCTTCTAGTGGATAAAAGACTGTATCCAAAACAAAAATATCTAGAGGGTAAAAGAATGCATCTAGAAGATACACACTTATATCTAATGGATAAAAGAATGCACCCAGAGGGTACAAATCTGCGTCCAGTGGATAAAAGATTGCATCCAAAACAGAAATATCCAGAGGGTAAAAGAATGCATCTGGAAGGTACATGCTTATATCCAATGGATAAAAGAATGCACCTAGAGGGTACAGATCTGCATCTAATGGATAAAAGAATGCATCCAAAATAGAAATATCTAGAGGGTAAAATAATGCATCCGGAAGGTACACACTTATATCCAATGGATAAAAGAATGCACCCAAAAAGTAGAATTGTTAATACAAATTTTGACTGCAAATATCTCTTTTTCTGGCACTTGTATCAAAAAACAAAGAGAAATCCAAAAATTTTCTTGAAAAACCCAGAAATTTGATATAATTTTTGAGTCAAAAATATGTCTATACATAATTGTATGGATTTTTGAGAAATGTGCCAAAAACCCTTTAAAATGTCCATATTTGACTGTCTCAAAACATGGTCAAGTTTACAATTGATTCTAGGGTTTTGGCACCTTCTAAATCCAATGGTGCACTCTATTTTGCATAAAAATGCATGCTTCAAAAGAACTAACAAATTATGAATACATGAAAATAATAAACCCTTGCTTGCAAAGAAAAACTTACAGATGGATGTCTACATCATCTATAGCTTTGATACCATGAAAGGAACAATAAGAAGATTGTTCCAAGACATGATCTCAGATGATAATAGCACACCACATTAAATTTGCAAAATAGAAGAGCTAAAATACCATATATGGAAATCCATCATAATCCATAATGCTCAATACATTATAATAAAATGAATTTAATTACTCAATAATAAAGATGTACATATACGAGGAGGGAAGTGAAACTACTACCTAAATCAGTGGTGAAGAACTCCCACTAACTGATACTGGTAGTTAAGTTAACTCTAGAATACTAGTAAGCTAACTCCACATAACTGAGAAGCTAACTCAACACAACTAGTAAGCTAACTCCACACAACCAAAAAGCTAACTGTACACTAAGCAAGATAACCCAAAAGTGTAGGGCTAACACAAGTGTAAGAATTATCCTAATAAATAAATAAAAGGATAAATAATAACCTACACTAAAAAAATAAGTAACATTTTCCAAGTTTGCTTGTGTATGAGTTTAAATTTAGATATGGAATTATTTTACCGAGTTTATTTAATGAAAGAAACCACAATTTTCCCTCCCTTCAAAATGGAAACATAAGCCCATTTTTTTAGTAGAATTGATTTGGAGTTTTCTTATTAACTAATCCATCTTGCGAGTGATCTAAATCTAGGCATGCATTTTGGTGACCATGGTGGGATCATTTTGGTTGTGGGTAACTTGTTGTCATTTTAAGAATCCAACAATGTTTTCTTTACGGGTTTTGTACTCTTTTCATTTTTTTACTATTTTCTAAAGTTAATGTTTTAAATATAACATAAGGTTTTTACAGTGTCTTCAAAAATCCAAACACAAAAAAATTAGGTTACAGTGCTAGTCACAACTCATGATGGTTCGATTTCTAACAAAAAACAATTTGGTTGCGGAGTCAAGAATAGCTGTGGATGTATTGTAACTTTGTTTCTACAAAAACTTAAAAAACATTTATTTTTCTTAAAGGAATGAATCAGAATGACATACACATTTTATTACGGGTTCGAGAAAAGGGTAAATACTCATCCGCATAAGCTATGGGGAAGTGCATGGGTATAAGCCGAGAAACTCATTTTGAAGAGTACCACATGCACCCCAAAGTAGTTGGCACCTTAAGGGAACTAGCCAATGAAATGGGTACCCCCGCTGATTTTACTAGTAAAACCATGAGACTAGAGACAATGTTATCCTCAGTGATGACTTCAATTTGATTGATTGAGTGGAGTAAAATCCAACTTGGTTAATAAAGGGGGTATAATAAAGTCGGTGACTAGAAATTTTCTAGTGTATTGCACTTGTCGGGTAACCCTTGGTATTTAGAGAGATAAAAACCTATAGGAATCCAATTAGACCGATCCCCTACTCCACCTTGAGATAAATAAACAACACTATTTCTGAGTTGCTCCTATGGATTTTTTTTTTTTTTCACAGACCCTTCTCTCACTCTAATATTTATTTATGTCATCCACTCTAAGCTCTAATTTTCTGAGTCTTAGTTATAACTATGAATTTTCTTTGTTTCTTCATCACATATTCTTCCCAAATTTAGTTGTAATTGTGACTAACCTATAATCTTGCAACTCATCCATTCTTCATTCTGTTATGACTCCTAATTTATCCCAAAGTTAGTTGCTGTTGTGACTAACTTCGATTTTTCTAATCATTCCATCTTTGTGACTTTTCCACTCATGTTTCAAATTTTGTGTGACTGTCATTCGTATGGATTCTAGTGATTTCCACATTTATTTACACCCTTCATCAACACCTTCTTGACCACATTATTAAGTTTGAGTCCTAACACTTGGGGACTTCCACCCACATTGACTTATCAAACTATTTGTAATGAGCCTATCTACCCCATGATACCACATCATCCCTATCCACCAAATTTCAAATTGCACAAATTTGACAAATTTTATGGCACTAACGACTCACAACATCACTTGCATATATTTTGTTATGCATGCCACCTCATTCAACATGACTATGCTCTCCTTTTCTAAACCTTTCCATTTTCACTTGCTAGTGAAGCACTTAATTGATACTCATGCCTTCCACAAAATAGAATTTATAGATTCACACCACTTGTGGACACCTTTATTATCTCACTTCTCCATCTGTATCGCACCCAAAGAAAATCTCGTTGACCTCCACATAATTTTAAAATCCCATAAAGATTTAATTGAATTTTTTGTGCATTGGCATGCTCTTATTTCTTGAATTTCATTTTCCCTCCCACAATCTGATCTCATTGACATATTTTCTAAAATTTACGTCCCCCACATTTCAAATCACTTGTAAATTCATTCATTACACACATTTGATGAGGTTTCCACATGAAATAACTCTTTGAGGATGTTCATCTTGGTCATCCTCCTTCCTTGCCACATAATTTTGTTCCTCCTCCATGTACTACACCTTCACACTCCCATGTTTGTAATGTCTTACAACCGGATCCTCCTCACCTCTCACCACCTTCAACACACACATCTTCAAATTCATTACATTATTCTAGATCTCATAGCTTCATCCAACCCCATCACAAATTCACTGCATTGACCAAGTCACTTTATTATATTCTCTACAAGTTTCTTGACACCATTCTCATCACTCTCCCTCCCAAACCACCCCTACCATTGTGGCTTTCCTCCCATGACACATGTTCTTATCATCTACTAATGGTCACGCCACCGACTCATATCCCTGATCCATAACATTATTTAGGACCTTCTTAACAAGGGGAACTTCATCATCGAGCCTCTAGATCCTAATACATAAGTGTCAATACACATTCAATCACTTCACACACTACTTCTCCCACTTATTCCCCATGTGTCATGAATTCATTATCCGACTCATCATTCCCCACTACCTCTCAAACATCATGTTCCTCTTCATCTACATCATCTCCTTCTCCATCTCCATCATCATGTGCTTTCACTTTGGATACAGTCTTATCATACCTCTTTATATAGTTATTCACCTTATCACCATATATATCATCATGTGATTCTATATTTCCCACTACTGTCTCCCATTCATCACTCCCTTTGGTCCCCTATACTCCACTTAACACACAATCAATCACTACATCTACATCATGCTCTTTATCACTGTTGGTCATTATGTGGTTGTGTTGTCATTGATGTCAAACCCATTAATGGAAAAGGGTGTCATGCAATCATGAGATTCCCCATATGATGTTGTTAAGGTTTCATGCATGAAGATTGAGTGGTTGTGTCAAGTTTGGTGAAGGTTTATAGTGTCTTAATGCTTGGTTGAGTATGCACAATCATGGTTTGATTCATTTTGAGTTGGTTTGTTGTTGTCATGTGGTCAATCATTGTCCATGAGGTCTATTTTAGGTGTCTATGAGTTTGCATTGTACCAAAAAATTAGTTCATGGTGTTTCATGGTTGAGTTAGGTCATTCCAAGCTTGTTTCCAGCCATGGATCATGCAAAATGAGGTAGAGATATGAGATTTGGAGCTTTTGAGTCTTTTTGAAGCTTGTGAAAAGTGTTATGAAGATTTACCTAACCTTTGTGTTGAGTTTTAGGTTAGTAGTCGGTGATTTGATGCATTTCAGGAAAAAATTTAAGGGTCCCTCTAAAAATCCTTAGAAAATATTTGGTGAATATTGGTAAAACCAATTTCACATGTATGGTGAAGTGCAAGAAAAGTTGTTTCATGCGGAAGGTAATTTTTTAACATGATTATGGGATTATTGTAAATCCTACCGATTGGTAGAATGCGAGAATGTTACCAATCGGTAGAATCTAGCATGCTACCGACGCAGCATTACGCATGCTACCGCCAACAACATTCTACATGCTACCGCATTAGTAACATTCCGCATGTTACTATTAGTAGCATTTTCATACTACCATCTAGTAGCATGACCGATAGCATGTAGAATGCTATTGATTGGTAGCATGCGTAGAATTTTATTGGCCAGTATAGCATATACATGCTAATGTCCGATAGTATTTTGCATATGCTAATCGACAACATGCAACATGCTACGTTGGTAGCAGAAAAGATGTTTAATGATGAATTAATTATGTGTTAAATTTTCTATAAATACATGAAGGAAATCATTTTCACTCCACACAATAGAGAGAAGCCAAAGCATATGAGGAAAAATCCAAAATACAAAACTATAACTCCAAAGGACATATAAAAAGAAAGAATCTAGAACGCCAAAGGATAGTAATAACCATGAATTTTATAATAGGTTGAAAAAATGCCAAGAAGAAAGAACACTTCTAAATAAACCAAGAGCCCATCAACAAAAATATGAAGAAAATTTCGTTCAAGAGCCTGGTATTTCCTCAACTATACAAATTTCTAAAGGATCCTAATGTGTTTTCCCAATGGATCGAAGAAGGCCAGTTTTACAGGGCTAGTGTATATGCCCCAATTTCAGATAGACCAGAAAATACTTAATAATCTTCTACTCAACTACGAAACTTCCACTTTCACCTTTCATTATCAAATCCCATCTCATGTAGAGTCATTTGGAACATCACCTGAGGACATTGAGCATTTCACAGGACTACCAGACAAAGATGTGGATCATGTCATGATGAAGGATATTATATCAGATGAAGAATGCAAGTATTTGAAGTCTAGTTTTTAATTATCTATTGATGCAATTACAACTACTATTGCTCGTAAGTTTATTTTCTGTTTTACAACATTACATTTTCATTATTTTCAATTTAACAAAGTTTGATTATGTTTAAAATTCACTACTAACAAAATGATTCTCCTTGTTGTATTGACAATTACAGCTTCCCAAAACCCTTCAAAAAGAGGGATTCAACTCAAGGATTTTAGTCACCCATTTCTACTAGGCCGTGGTTGTACAGTTCTTCCAAGCCAAAATTATTTTACAAGGTCAATATACAAATATTCTATGGTGGGATTTAGCATATATCATTTGCACCTTATGTGGGTAGAAATTTGACTAGTGCAACTTCTTATCCTCTAGGATAAGATCTGATTTGGAAAATATTCATTTGAATGATAATGTTACCATCAGCTCAAAAAATTTATTCTTGGTTTATATTATGAATCTCTCTATAATTTACGTGGTACCCATCCTCCTACAATAATGCATTCAAAGCTGACGAATTTGTCATTAACGGTTGAAATGAAGAGCAAGAGGTGAGTCCCAATTTTTGATTAGAAGGTTTTTAATTATTATTTTTATTATTGTAATATTTATCTTTTAAAATTAATATTTGAAATTAATAAACAATTTACTATTGAATTATCATAGAAGATTGTTTGCATCACAAAGGAAGTGTTATCGAGAGGTCATTTCCCACTAGGTTTAGGAAATTCTATTACTATTTCTGATGATCACCAAACAAAGGAGGTCACCCCTCCACATTCTCCTAAAAAGACAAGGAGTTCCGTAAAACCTAAAATTCAAGCATCCAACATACCACATGTATTAATTGCAGGTATTTTAATTTATTATGTACATATATTTCAAAATGTTTGAAAATAAATGTAATTAATTATTTAAAACTTGTGTGTGTTTCAAAATTTCTTACAATTTATATTGATTTGCTGCAGAAACCTCCAATAGAACAAGATTGTATCAACGGGCTCAAGTGCGAGAGGTAGAAATATCTTCAATACCTCACTCTGTGGCCCCAGGTTTGAATCTCTTTTTATATTTTTGTTAATATTTGTTGAAATAAAAATTCAACAAGCTAATAAATCTTTAATTCTTAATTATATTTTAGATCACACCTACTAGTCTTTTCAGTCTACTCCTTCACAACCACCACATCAACAACAATAGTTTGATCCTTAACAATAATCCTCTCAACAAAATAATTTTTATAATGTTATATGAATTTATTTATTTTTCATTGCTATTATGTTTGTCTTTTGAATTTTGTCATATTATTTACAAAATTACAATTCATTGTTTTAGGGCCTCCAGTTCCACGTCCACTACAAATGTAGATGCCACCTCCACCACCCCCACCACAAAATATGAGGACCAAGTTCCCTGGAAAGAATATTTCATTTGCTCATCTAGCTTCAAGTAGGGGAACCCTTAATTTTTCTTCTAATTTTCCAATGTTTTCATTGGGCAATGCTCCTAGTGGAATGGGTGTTTTGGTGTTGAACAAAATTGATTTAGATGATGAGTATCTTGGGATTGAAATATGATTCAAGCCCATGGAAATTTCAATCTCCAAGATATGATTTATGGGACAAGGCAACCTTCTCCAACAAATTACAAGAGTGGATAGATCAAGTACACCTTCTCCAGTACAGACTGCCTTAATTGATGACTAAAAATTAATTTTTCAATTGGTGTTCTTTTGGCTGATAATACTGAAGCCAATATTGATATTATATTGAAGGAGGTTGAAGAATTAAAATTATGAGAGTTTAGGGCTAAATTTATGATTAAAGAAATAAATTCACGATATAAAAATCACAACCAAAGACATATATTATATTTTTCACATCAGAACGAGCCAACAAAGATTGATATTTTGTTGAATCAGGTTGTGTCTAGTTCTTTACCATTTAAAAAAATAATGATAATGAAGTATTGGGTATTATGTTGAACAAAATTGAGAATTTAAATGTGAAAGTAAAATCCTACCATAATAGATGATCGAGAGACAAGGGCCTTGTAGTTATTGCAAATGCGAAATGAGATAAGGCATTAGTAAGTCTTACTAATTTTTCAAGTATTATTTTCACTTTTAAAATTTTACTAATAATTTTTCTCTTTTCAAATGCATTCAAAGAATGAAAACTTGAAAAACAAGGCTAGTGTTCTTGATTTGCATTTACAAAGTGCCATGAAAATTTTAAATGAAACAATGAATTGAAAGAGAATATTGTTATCTTAAACAAACAAAATAATAACTTGAGAAGAATAATAAAGGCACATGGAATGGATCTCATAGATACTATGAAGAAGAAAAAAAACATGATCCAAATATAATGTCTGCATTTGGTGATGTGGTAAATCTAGAAAAAGAGATTCTTTCTAATATTGAAGTTGTTGCAAAGGATCTAGTTTCAGATGTGTTGTAAAAGAAAGTTCATGTGCACAGGAGAAAGAATCACATAGAGAAGAATCTTCTCAAGGATGAAGCTGCAATTTTTTTGTGAAATTATAATTATCATTGTAGAATATTTTTGTAAAACTATTTCAAATTGTATGAAAATATTGAAATTTTATAACTTTAATGAATTTGGATTATGGTGTTTTACTTTTACTTTTGTTATATTGTGCAGAAGTTATTCAAATTGATTCTTAATGTGATTGTTATTCTCAATTGTATTTTATATTACTATTACATGGTATATTATTGATTATTATCATTTTCAAATACTTTGTGGACAAATCGTGAACTACAAGTAGCATTTATATTTCAAAGAACAAACACTGAAATTATCTAAAAATATTGGCAACTAAAAAATTGTATGGTGTTTTATATGTACTATATTCATGCATAAGACTAAAAATTCTCCAATAAATGGAATTATAATTTTTTATTTTAAAGACAACAAAAAAATAAGTATGACATTTCACATTTAAAAAATCTAAATAGTAAACACATTGCAACATTGAAAATATTATTAAAAATGACTATGAGTATAACAAATATAACAATACACAAAAATGTAATCGAATCCTGATATGAAATTTTCTTTCAAGTATAAAAATGTACAGTGATTATTCTTTATTTAATATCGGTGTTGGTGAGAAAATGTGTCAGGTGGAAAAATTAGGTGTATCCACTAATGCTCACAAGGCTATGCCCCTCTACATCGAATGGTATAACGCTCGAATGGTATAGCTCCCATTATTGAATGTAAACTAATCCTAATCCTATCTAAATGTTGTGGGTGGAAAAATTGGTGGGGATCACACATGGACACTCCAATAAACCTATGGCAACATGATTGATTGCGGGGTACAAGGGAGGAATTTACAATGATGAAGGGAAAAATGAGGAAATTATGTAAGGAATATTACTATTGTGAGTAGATTGCAGATCTCACACCCAATAACTAGAGTAGTTCGAACTTCAAAATAGAGGAAAGCACAGTGAAGATAACAGGACCAATGAATTAAAATTCCAATTTTTAAATTCATCTATCGAGGATACCAAGTTCCTCTCCAATTCCATACAAGATCAAATATTCTTGCAAAGTGCATGAAAGAGAGAAATAGAGGAAAAATAAGAAAGGGAAATAGAAGAAGTGTAGCTTTTATTCCATGTGTAGTGATGAATACAAAGCTTCAACCAAGATATCACAATTCACAATGCTACATAGTAAGAGTTATTCAAAAATTGGAATCCCTTGGAATGGGGAAGCCATCCCAATTTATAAAATTTGAATTGACCTTTCCCCTCCCTCACATGACTCTTTGTTTCCATATTCCACTCGTGACCTTTCATTTTCCATGAATTAAGTATTTATCTTATAATTTTGAGAAAATAATTTTTACAAATTTAAAATAGGTCACTTAAGTGAATAGGACAAAATATAATGATGACGCATAATGAAGAATTATAATGGAGAGAGAAAGAAGAGAGGGAAAGAGAGGAAGAGGGAAGGGATGGAGGGAAAACACTCCTTGTGACGAAATTCTTTGAATGCCTTGATGCAGTCATGAAATTTGAGTGAATATTTCTACCACTGGTGATCTTCTACACTGATGAAGATGGCTCCCTTGAATAAATTTTAATCACTCGACTCCTTAAGTGATGAAGATGAATTCACACGATGTGCCTTACGATGCCCTATTTTTCCTCTGTATACCATTGCACTCAAGATGATGCTTCCAAGACCTCTGTGAAGTTCTCATTCCTTCATTTGACCCATGAAACCATCTCATTATCTGAAGGAGAGTTCAAAAAGTAGTAAGGTGAGTGGAAACAAATTCATATGCAACTTTCTACTCCCAAAATGAAAACTTTCTATTTTTAGAATATGAGCCCATGCTCTGCTATTCTAGTACATATCACATGTCTTGCTCAGTTTCACCTTCATAAATAAAATAAAAATTAATGCCTAGTAATATTTTCAAGAACGGAGCTACTAGGGAAGAATATTGAAAAAAATCAGTCCTTCATATCTTGATAAATTGGCAACTTCATCGTGCAAAAACTAGTTTGAGAGAACTAGATTTTTTAAAGACCCTTCCCTCCGAATTTTAGATGATTTCACCCACCATATATTTGGGGATTTGAAAATTTCTTTGAAGAGGGTATAATTATGATAAAAAACAGCCCTCCATATCCCTAAAAAATAGGGAGTTAATGGCGCAATAACTAGATCACGTGAAACTAGATTTTTCAAGGATCGTTTCCACCGAATTTCGTGTGATTAGGACTACTGGAACCTTAAGAAGTAGAGAGTTAGCTCCTTGATTTTTCCACTACTATGTCATGGAAGCCATTAGTGGAGGTTTAAAATTTCATGTCTGGTTTTCTTCTCCATTCATAAAAATCATATTCTTGATATGGGTTTTTGTTCCGCGTTCTACTGATGAAATTTCTCTTCAAAACGATTATTGGTTTGACGGGAAATTTGACTATTGTCTTCATTGGGCCGAGAGTAAGATTTATTTACTACAAGAAATTCAAGGTAGTGAAATGGAGATTCGAAGATGGGTTTTGATGGCCTCGATAATTAATAACAAAGCTAACAAATGGTTCTTCGTTTCGTGCAGTGGTTTGCAAGATATCTTCATTTTATGATAGTGAAGATTTTCAGATGATTTCTCCATTTCTCTTTTCCATTCTAAATTTCTCTTACTCTTTCAATTAATATCTTATTTGAAACCTATGCATCTTCATGGAATGGAAGGTTTGGTTTCCATGTCAGAGCTGGTTCAGAGCAACAATGGTGGACTTAGGTGTTCTCGTAATTTTCTTCGACCATGAAGAAGTAGTAAGTAGTAGTGAGGAGTTAGAAAATTTTCAAAATTTGGAGTTGAAGGGGTGAAATTTTGTGTCCCTGATGTCACTTAATATTTAAGGGACATGAAGGACATCAATTTTCATGTGGTGCCTCACGATGAAACTTGGCAAAGATCTGATGGTGAGGGGTTTGAGCCAAAAAGCATGTTGGGAGCACCTGGGGGCTAGAAGATGGTCGCATGGGGGACCAAGAGCCATTCCTTGGGTTGGGAAATTTTTATGTCCCTCATGTCCCCAAAAAAATGGACATGAGGGTCATCAATTTTCATAGCGCTCCTCAACATGACACTTATCACGGATCTGACGGTTGAGGGTTTGAGCTCCTCTAACTACCCGAGGACCGATTGAATTGGCGATTCGAGAGGTTGTATGGGTGACCAGAGAACTTATAGGGGATGGGTTAATTTTTATGTCCCTAATTTACATTTTCTTTAGGGATGAAAGGGACATTAAATTGCACTGAGCTCTGGAGTGACATGTGAGATCATCAAATTTGACTAACTCCCAAACTTGTTCCTAGAGGGTAACTTGAAACAACAATATCTTGATCTCCCGATGGAATTTTTTCATGAAATTTTATATGATATTAACTGAAAATGTCCTTCTTAATTCAATCGTGGGGTCTCAGAGCTTGATTCTTCCATTTTTACCTTGAAAAATCAGATTTTTGATATGCTCCCTTATCTATGCATGAGAAAAACTTCCTACAACCCTATTGCACCAAGGTGTTGTGAAAAATATGATTTCACCATATTGTATTTATTAGAATTAATTTTCCAATGATTTTTTCTCCCAAATCCATCCTGGAGCTACTGAAATCACCTTTGAAGCTCAACATCTCTTTTTGACCTATGCACTACCTAGGCCTGTGAACCCTGTTTTTGATCAAACTACTCCAAACTCTCCAAATATTCTCTGAATATTCCACAATCACTTACATGATTTTTTATATATATTTAATTCACCTCTGTGTTAGATTTGGATCCTCTATTTCGATCCAAGTGGTTGCATCGGTCTTGGGAAGGCTAGTGGTAGCCCTTCCCAACACTGCCCAAAAATAGTAGTTTTCAAGAACACCTAAATTCACATAGGGGGTTAAATTAAATTCCTAAATCACCTAGGGGATTGAGTTAACATCATCTGGGAGGTCATGGGCCTAAATGGGAAGGCTTGGGGTGCTTAGTAAGGGTAAAACATGAAAATTTGGCATGTGGATGTCATTTTCATGCTTGAAATTGTCAATTTCCCTGTTGCACATTTGCATGACAACAATCACCTAGATCAAATCGAAACTTATCTTGTAAAATTTTTTTCCCAACACTTTTATCTAATCTTTCACTATGATTTTTAGTCACAGTTTCATTGTTATTTGTAGTCCATGTATTAGTATTATTGATCCCTCTCCTCTCTACAAGAGAATTCCATACAACCATTACCCATTCATAAGGAAAGGTATCCACATCATATCGTGAAACGTATAATCTCAAGTAGGTCTCAAGATTTTTATCAAGTCTGTTCTGATATTTTGATTTTATAAATGTTAATGCATTGAAAAATCTTTCATCTTCAACTGATCCCAATATCATTATTTGACACAGTTCATACAATCAGAAATATTCACTTATGCTTTCATGAAGGATGGAACTAAGATATTACATTAATGCAAGATTTTCTTTTTGAAGAACACCATTAATCTAAAATCTATTACATTGACCTGATTGTCCAAAATGTTTAATTATAGTACTAATATGTCTTTTAAATTAAATAGTTGAAGCTCCACCTCTAAGGGATTCCAAAAGTTAGGATTGACCACTCCCATGGCCTCAAGAATCTCTCCTTTTTAAAAATGATCTTTGATCTCACTAGATAAGCATTGTGAGATTTTTGAATTTATTTTCTTGTTTCAAATATAATAGAATCATATAAATTATGTGTAATAGGCACTTCTTCAAGATCTGCTCCAGAAATATCCACATGGTTTTAAAATGTGTGCATTTGAATCTCCTTCCCGTTAACAAAGATGTAAAAATGACCAAATATATTAAATATGAAGTAGTTGTTTGGATCCTTTAAATTTTTCAGAGCTTTCCATCGAATGAATACAAACCCTTTAAAGCATTCATCAGAGTTATATAACATATCTAGAATCTAAAGACCCTTTTCCCGAACATAATGAAGTCCATTATATAAATGGATTGTTCTTATGCAATATTTGTTATGTAATTCATCTCATGTAACATTTGAACAATCCCACAAAGTGTTAACAATGTTTCCAAGTATGTGACGTGGTAAAACAAATCTCTTTCCATGTCAACTTGTGTACAATTGTTATACATGAAACTAATTAAAGATTGATATCCTAAAAACTCTACTAGAAGGCTAATAAATAGAAATCCGTCAAATCTAGTATCAACATCTTTTCAGCATCGCTTGACATATAGGCATGTAGTTCACATATAATCTCTTTAAATTTTTCAACACATTCAAATGTGATTACTATCCTATATGCAAGATTCATCCTGTGAGCCATGCAATGAATATGAATCATATAAGGAGAAAAATATGTTTGGAGATGCACACATAGACCATTTCTATGACCCTACATCACTGATGCACCATCAACACCAACACAAATAAACTTTGTAGCTATAGAATAATTATCCATTCCTGTTATGTCCTTCAAATTAGATATAACCAATTTGCAAAGATTTTCAACATTGTAATTTTCTTGCATTTTATGAACCGATAGCAGATGAGGTGTCCTTGTGTGGTTTTGGAATGTATATACATGCATGCAAACCCAAGAAGTGTTGTCAATAGCGTAACCTCATCAATTGAAAGGGAGATGAAACTTGCATTCTTGACATTTTATTTTAGATCTTCTTGTTTAATCATCGCAAGACATCTCACCATCTCCCAAGCACTTTTCTTTGACCAATGTGAATTTGGAAGGTTTGGAAACCCATTGAACTTGAAAAAAATTTTATATTCTGAAAAATATGAAATTGGTTTGCCCATTTTAAGAATAAAGAATATGGTTGAAAATTGGGTAGTTTTTGCCTTCAAATTTTCATTTACAGATTTTCCAAAATTTGCATTTATGGTTCCTCCTTTCTCTTGAAGTTTTTGAGTGTGTTTCATCTTATTGTCATACTCCTTATATCTTACATGCATGCACTCATTTGCAGTTTTCCATCTATGAGTCTTTGTTATTTTTCCATCATTGTCAGTGACTGTGTAATATACTTTTCCATAATGTTTCTCTATAGTGTCCAATTTAAGTTGCATTCTATGTTCTTTACCCAATTTCCAAGTAGAAATATTACATATACATTCTTTGGGAGTATCACTACCATTATATTCCTGTAGAGGTTCAATAAATTGGTATTTTTCTACCCAATCTACTTGGAAATACCTTCTAATTTTCCTGGATGTTTTCTTCTTTCTCCCAAACTTATTTTTTAAAGGGTTCTGTCATTATCATCTTCTGCTAGAATCTTTTCATTTGAACATTCATATATTGAATGCATTTGGCATTCGGGACAATCTTCTAGCTCTAGCATGTCTAGGTCAATAAAATCTTCATCTACTAAAATAATTATTTCCTTAGGGTTTATGTTTTGGTTTATTGTTTCATTCTGAATAAAATTAATAGAAGGGGTTTTTGTTTTCAAAAATGAAAAATGTTTTGACTGTTACAAAGATATTAATTAAACTGAACTGACGAAAGAGAAGGAAAATGTTATAATAATCTATTACAACTTACCAGTACCCATGTTAATGTTTCCAAAGTGGAAGCAACTTGGGTCTTCAATTTTTATGGAAAGCTGAACATTTTTTTATGCTACCTTTTATTATTATTATTATTTTGCCATTTTTTGCTTGTTCAGAGAAGCCATTGTACCTATCCATGAAAATATTTAAATTAGATAAATGTAATAAACATCTAAACCATTGTAAAAATTTTAAATGTAACCAAATGCATATGAGATGTTATCAGCCGACATCATGCTATAGCTACCGGATGGTAGCATACAACATGCTAATATACCGCATGATACCGATTAGTATCATGCAGTATGCTTCCGCCTGATAGCATGAATCATGATGTTGGCCTGTAGCATTTACTATGCTATTGACCAGTAGTATACTACATGATATTGGCGATAACAGTAGCATATTTCATATTTACTTCGTGGTATCATGCGCAGATGCTGAGAAAATATACTACCTACATGTTACCAAACAAACTAAAGTACCTTAAAAGTAGAAATGAAATATCTTCCTCTGGTGAGTAGTCCTTGAATTTTGAAATCAGAAAGCCTAAAGGAAATATTTAATAATCACGATTTTACAGAAGGGGAGGTTCCAAATTTCAATGTTTATAAATTGAAAATGAATTATAAAATAATGAATTATAAATACTTAAATATAAATATATATATATGAGGTGAATTTGACATATTTTAATTTCATGATAAGGGTGATTTTAATGATAACAGTTGATCGGTGGAAACTCCTTGGCAAACCAACCCCTAAAATTAACTTGTACCCAGAAAATTTTGGCGACCTAGTCCCTATTCATACCCAAAAAAATTCACCAATTTCAAATTTGAAAATTGGAATATTTTTGAATTAACGAATATTCACTACTAAAATTTTCCCGATGCATTTATGAGGTCCTTGTGAAGCAAGAAGTGAGAATCGAGATAGGATGCGATAGGTAGGTCACTATGGTTGGATATTTTGAGTAATATATGAGTTGGATGGTGAATATGAAATGTTAAAGATGGATTTCATGGCACTTCATGTAAAATTTTAGGTCATTTTCAAGATGATTTTTTTAATATAAACAAGTTTTAGTGAAAGTAGGTAAGTTGTAGTATGTTTTAAAAACAAATATGGATCTTTAATGATCGTTGTGAACTATGTAATTTTCATGGGGAACCTGAGCTATTTCAAATATAATTTTAGGTCACTTATGAAGGTTTTACAAAAATAATAAGGTTTTTGATTGTCACATTTTTATGAATGATCGTTAAGAAGGTAAAGTGGTTTGAAACCCTAGCTAAACCCTAGCTGAGGATTAGCTTGTAGGAATTTTCTTATATAAGCCTAGTTTTGATTGGTTCCTAAAAATTTATGATTTTATGTTGTCTATGACTCTCCCATATTTCCAGAAAGGTAAGATAATGTTTGTGATAGTATGTGGGCCTACCTATATTTGTAAATTTATGAAGAGTGGGAGTTTGTATAAAAGTTCTCAAAATGAGGTAATGAATAAATTGAAATTTATTATATCACAAGAGTTATTATAGATTTGTGAATTTTTAGGTCATGGTGATGGTGAAAATGTGCAAAGTGTGCCCTATTTGTGTTGATTTGGTCAAAGAGCGCTTTGAGGCGATTGGAGCAACTCGAAGTAAAATTGACATTGCAGAGCTACAAGAGGATTTAGGAGGTGATTCAAGTTTTTTTGGAAATATAATTCAGATATATTTCCATTTATATAAGTTTTTTTCATGATAATGAGTTATGATGTGGTTTTCAAAAGTCAATTTGTAGACAAGAAGAATTTTGGCTATTCGTAACAAAACTATTTTTCCGAAAGATTGAGTTTATTAGAGAATGAGATGGACTAGGTAATTTTTAATATCAACTTAAATGTGAATAGGGATGATTTTTGAATGAAATAAATCAATTTTTAGGTCTTAAAAGTGCTGGGAAGGGTGTTAGCCATTTATTTTTGGAAAATGTTTTTGGGAAGCTTGTTTTCGTGAAGGAAAAAGTTGATGTAATTTGAACCAGTGGATGTTTCATGAGATATAAATTGTTAATTATTTATTTACAAGTATTTATAGCTCCATATAGTGGTAAAATTCCATAATTTAGTTCATCTTGAGAGGTATTGAGGCCCAAATTCAGATTCAAGGTGTTGGATACATCTGTTTGGTGAAGGAATTAGCCACGAGCCCATTAAATGAAATAAATTGATTTTTTATTGATAAGTGCGACCATGGATGATGTTTAAATGTAATTTTAAACATTTTTTATGATTTTTAGAGCTTGGATAAAAATATTTTTGGTGTTAGGAGATTTTTGTCATTCCAATGCAAGGGTTTTGAGGATTTTTGTGCATGGAATGTTGTTTTTGGTTATGCCGACCTATTCGGATCATATGTGACCATTTTAATTAATGTAATTTAATGTTATAAATTTATATGGGTCTAATTTATCTTGAGGGACCTACAAACTTTTGGTTTATGAGAAGAAAATGTTGTAAAAGTGATGTTTTAGCTCATTTAGTGAGCTAGTCTTCCATGGGTGAGAAGTGCGATCCATGGGTGAGTGAACTGCGAGTATGAGAGAAGGTTTTGAGAGCTGATCATATGAATTAAAGGTTTAAGAATGATTGATAATATGTGTGCAAGGGTTTATATAAAATACAATTCCTCGAAGACTTAAAGAGAACACATTGAAGGTGTGCTTAAGAGAGGGTCTAAAAGAAATTGGAGCTGAACTTTGGGATCACTATCATTGTATTGGTATCAACATATTTTCAGTGGTAATAATTCATCAAAATATTGTGTGATGATTCATATTCATGAAAGTATCTTGTTGTGTGTAATATCAAAAAAGGTTTAGGGGTTGGTGCCTCACTATAGAAATCTCTTGTGATGTGTAATATTCACTTGAGTCTTTATTATACATAATATCAATAAAAAAATTCACCGGGTTTTATTCCCCTTGAAGGTTTCCCACTTATATCTTGTGTCTATGTGTTCTCTCTCACGTTTCATTTTCATGTGAATGTATAATGCAACCCTAATAAGCTTATGTGGATTGTATATGATTGAGTGGATGTTTGATGAATGTTGTATTAATGGTAAATTAAGGTTTAAAATTTTATGATTGATTCACCCCCCCTCTCAGTTCATTATTATTCCAATGATCACATCCCGTTTTTCTCATCACATCATCCATTTTAGATCCCTCTTCCACACACTTTTCACTCCCTTCACCACCACACATTCAAGCACCATTCTTACCACCCACACCTCCCTTAAATCCTATTCCATATATTTTTCTCATTTACACTCCTTTTGCATCTATCCCTCATCATTTGTATTCACTTATTCATCCATCACTTTCCCGAAGTCACATCCGCTTACTCACATTACTTAACCTCTTTTGGAACATTCTTCCATATAAACCATCTTTCCACCCTCAACACTTATTCAAGAACCATTTTTATTATCATCTCCTCCACTTTCCTTCATATCACCTATCACGATCACACAACCATTGGTTCTTCCACATGTCTCTATAAGCCTCCTTCACATCTAACTACACCTTCAAACCACTTTCATTTTCTTCCACATTATCATTTGTTTGGCATTCCTTCTTCCATACCTCTTCTTATTCCATATAATCATCTTCCCATCTCACCCATTCATAATAATTCCACACCCTTGGCTCTCATGCTTCTTCCAAACATGACTATGTTCTTCATTCCTCATCCATCTACAATCCTCACTCACTCTATGCTTCCTCTCATGTTATCTTACACCATTGATATATTTTCATGTCCTCATCTACCTCCGACATTATTATTCATTTTATAAACTCAACACCTTTATTTATTGATTCATCTTCACACTCACATCCTCCACATACCATCATATTCTAGTTTTTATTTAAAAAAATTCTACACTCATCACACACATCCTCCTATCGACTCCAATTATTTATCTCACCTATCACTTAGTTTTATACATCATGCTTTTCGTCACCTACTCCCTATATGGACATGGGGAAATTTCACTTGTCTTCACTATAACATTTTGCATAGTCCATACATTTTGATTCTCTTCATCGGCATGGATTAAAAACCTAACCTAATTCCCCACACATCCCACACTCTCATCATTGACACAACCTATTGTCCCCTAAATCATATATCTTATATTGGATGTATATAGATGACTTGTTTCTATCATAACTTCTTATCATGATGTATCTCTTTCATATATGATATATTATCATTAGTTTTTCAACCTTGGTAATGTCCATAACATAGGAATAGTATATACATGGGTTAGTAGGTAGTATCTGATCATCATATTGAGCATTTGAGTCTTATTGTATGGTTTGGAGGTTGCCCCCTCGAAGTGGACAAGCTACTCTAGTTGCATATTGAGATCATTTATATGAAATCTTGTGTTCTTTGGTGTTCTATTACTACTAATAATCAGAATTATTCAAGTAATTCCATTACAAGTGGTATCAAAGCTTTAACTTGGCCAACACTACATCAAACCCTAATTGTGAAGGTTCAACTTTATCACGAAATTGGTAGCAAATTTTTCTACATTTTTTTGATGTGGAAAAGTTAGTCAAATAATATCCTCTCCAAATTTCAAGTGTTTTTGACTTGTGTTGCAAAATTTATAGTAGTTTTATGATTTTTCATAATTCAGATCCCTAGGGTGCAATTTGTGGAATTTTTCCGAGTTCTTAAAATTTCCGAATGAGGATAAAAATTAGTTTGAGCTCTTTTTTTTTAGTTTTTTCATATTTGGATGAATTCCTATTGAAATCTAAAACCCTAAATTTTGATCTTGATCCCTAAATCCTACCATTTTGGGGCATCATGGTGGGGCCTTCCACAAGAGGAAAGAAGAATCCCATCACTCTAGTTAAAACCCCGATAAGGATGAGATAATAGTTGAGGAGTTAGATTTAGAAGGGGTAACTATAGAGTCCTCAAGGTTAGGGTTTACTTCAATGGACCATAAGGTAACTTGACTTGAGTTTGAGCTACGAAACCTCAAGTTTAGAGTGGCCGAAAAGAAGATGTAGAGAATATTAGACAACGATTGGAGGATTTCATTCACTAATTTAGTTCCAATATAGTGGGTCATCATATCCTTCCTAATCATCCATAACTCAATCATACTCATATCAACCAAGGTGGATCTTCTTCAAGTCAAAGTAAAAATGAACTAGTCAGGGTGGATCTTTGAGCATGCCCAATCCAAATACAAACACTCATGAGCCTATAACATGATTCCAAAAGTGGAAATACGTAAGTTAGATGGAAAGGATCCACTCCATTAGATTAACTAGATGGAGAATTTCTTTGATATTCATTAGATTCCATCGGGAAAAAAAGGTTACCATGGCATCCTTGTATCTCGAACTTGACTAATTTATCGATATTGATGGTTATGTGCTCAAAGGCAAAAGAGCGGTCTCAATGTTACATTGATAGTCTTCACCGAAGATTTGCAATTGCACTATAGTTCTAGTGCGTCAGAGAATTATTTTAGTCAATTAGCAAAGCTAAGATGAACATGAATAGTCAAGGATTACATTCATTAGTTCTAAAACCTTTCCTTATGGGTGGAAAATATTACCGAAGAGAATATGAATGACTTATTTCTTGGGGGTATTAAAGAACAAATTTAGACTGAGGTGTATATGTTTAATACTCATAAGGTTTTAAATTCTATTATCATGGCATGTAGGGTAGCGGAAATATTTCTTTCTAGAAAGAAACAAAATGTCAGTAATATCATAGATCATAGCATCTTTCCACCATCATTCCCTCATCAAGTTGGAATGACACCTCAACAATTTGAAGAAAAGAGAACCAAAGGGTTATGTTTTAATTGTGACATCAAATTTGGACCATGACATAAGTGTTCTAAAAATAAATTGTTCCACATTAAAGGGCCTAATGAAGAAGAAGAAAATGAAGAATATGAAGAGGTAGAGCTAGAGGAGGAATTACGAGATCCCCAACCAACGATATCATATCACATAATTCTAGGTATTAGCACTCCCCAAACTCTCAAAGTAGTTGGATTCTTAAAAAAATAGAGGGTAACAATGTTGATTGATTCAAGAAGTACTCACAAATTAATCAATCATAAGTTGGTGGTACACTTGAAATAATTTGTTTATCCAACTAAAAATGTCAAGTAATGATCGGTGATGGGAAAAATGTTAGTTGTTCATGAAAATTCCATAACATTAATATCACCATGGGAGATTACTTGCTAACTAGCCATATGTATGTCATTACCATAGGAGGAGAAGACATTGTGTTAGGAGTTCAGTGGCTTACCACCTTGGGAACCATTGAAATGAATTTCCAAGAGTTGTTCATGTGATTTCAGTCAGAAGGGAGGACTTTTAAACTAAAAGGATTAAGAGAAAAGTCCCCATAGTTGGTGAGTTCTCATCAGATGCAAAAATTTCTTAGAAAAGGTGCAGAGGGTTTGTGGCACAACTATTTTCATTGGAAGCACATCATTCAAATACATTTATACCCTTAGATATGTAACCAGTTATAGATGAGCACTCAATGGTGTTTGGAGAAATGTCAAAGGGTTTACCTCCAAAATAGACCATGACCATGTCATCCAGCTAGTACCAGGGAGTCAACCACCCAACATCAGACCTTATAGGTATCCCTATATGAAAAAGAGTGATATTGAGAAGATAGTACAAGAGATGTTAGAAGAGATAATTATTTTTCATAGTTAGAGTGTTTATTCTTCTCCTATAGTGATGGTATGAAAAATATAACAATTGGTGCATGTGTCTAGATTACAAGGAACTGAATAATTACACGTTAAAGATAAGTTTCCTATTCCTATAATTGATGATTTGATAGATGAGTTGCATAGTTTTTTTACTTTACAAAACTTGATCTTCATTCTGGATATCATCAGATAAGAATCATGGATGAAGATATTCATAAAATAGCCTTTAGGACACATGAAGGACACTATGAATTTTTAGTAATGCATTTTGGACTAACAAATGCACCCTCTACATTTCAAAGCTTGATGAATTCTATCTTTAAGCCATTTTTGTGGAATTTTGTTTTAGTGTTCTTTGATGATATATTAATCTATAGTAAAACATGGGAGGAACACCTACATCATGTAAATAAGGTGTTGGAAACTCTTGAACAACATCAAATTTATGCAAAGTCTTCTAAGTGTTCTTTTGGTGTCAAAGAGGTTGAATATTTGGGTCATATTTTCACTTATGAAGGTGTTAAAGTGGATCCTAACAAGATAAAAGTCATGCCTGAATGGAAGGTTCCCAAAAACCTAAAAATTCTCTCGAGAATTTATAGGGCTTACAAGTTATTATCACATATTTTTAAGGAATTATGGCAGCATCGCAACACCACTCACACATTTATTAATAATGACTTTTTCTATTAGAATGAGGAAGCTACTGCGATATTTGAGAAGTTGAAGGAGGACATGTGCACCAATCTAGTTCTAGCCACCCCAAATTTTTCCAAAACATTCATTGTTGAATGTGTTACTTCAAGGTATGGTATGGGGCAAAGATTCATGCAATAAGGTTGACCCATTACTTATGAGATCCATCAATTCAAATGCAAGAATATATCTAAACAAGTTTATGAGAAGGAAATTCTAGCCATACTTCATGAAGTGAAGCAATGGAGACCATGTCTAATGGGTAGACATTTCAAAGTAAATACAAATAATGATAGTTTGAAATACTTCTTAGAGAAAATTTATCATCCGAAGAACAACTGAAATGGGTTTAAAAAATGTTGGGGTATGATTTTGAGATAATATACAAGAAAGGGAAAGATAATGTAGTTATTGATGATTTATCTCAGAAGGATGAATTAGTCGAGGAATTATTGTGTGCCATATCTATATTATAGGAGGATTGGATAGAGGATGCAATGTATGAATGGAAAAATGACCTAGGTACACAAAATCTCATTCAAAATCTCCAACAAGATCCAAGCATGTTAGAAAAATTTGTATGGAAAGGAGATGCTTTACGGTATTGTTGGTCATTAAAAAGGACTTTAAGGAGAACAACAAGAAGGGGACAAAAAGACCCTCCTCTTTAATGGGAGAGGTGCCCTTATTTAAAGATAAAGCTTATTTACATATGTATAGTGCATATTTTTAATGGGGAACTTGGATATCATGAAATTGTTTTAAAATAGAACGAATCATCAACACAAAAGTATAGAGGAATGAAGTGTTGGAAATGAGCGAGTAAAGGCACTCTCAAGAATTATAGATAACATAATAATTCCTTATGCATGCCAGAATGAAATTATTTGGAACAAAACCATTTGCATTTGAGACAATAAGATGTTATTTCAAGGACAAAAAGTTCAAGAAATTACATCTACAAGAAAATAAATATTCTTGAAGTAATATGAGACAAATGATTCAAAATATTCAACTGATAGTAATGAAAGAACAAGACTAGATAGACATAGAAAGAAAGATCTTTTGTATTGATTGCTTTGTTACTCCTTACACTTTCAAAAATAAACCAAGTTCCAGCCCCTTGAAAATGGCGTAGAGAGCCCATTATATAACTTTACAAATTAGTTACAATTGGTAACTACTTATTTTAACTAAAATGTTTAGTTAAGGGGATGTTTGACACAAAACCCTCAACTAATTACAATAAGCCCGAATTGAGAAAAAGAAGGAAAGGAGAAGCTAGGAGGGAAAAAATGCTTATGATTGGGGAGGGCCCACCGACTTGAGGATCCATTGTCTAAACTTTTTCAATGCTTCTACTATGTCTCGGCCTCGTGGGACTGATGTGTTGGTAGTAGCTTGGGTCCAAGATCCTGACATTTCTCCATTTCCTTATCAAACTCGGTGTGTGCATGATATTATTTATTAGCTTCCTCAATAGTAGACTGAAGGGAGAAAATCTCCTTTATCTTCTCTTTGGTAATTGAGTCCTCCTTAAACAAGTTTTCCTTAACAAAAGCCCTGAATTGAGTCTTAATTTCTTGAGGGAGAAAGGCACACCTGAAGTCTCGTCGTGGAGGTGACAGTGAATATCCTTAAAAGTAGATACCACACAAGTTTTGAAGGCTTCTCCTTTCTGCCAACTACTCCTCAATTCTCCCAAAGCCTCCTCCAACACTTTTATTTTCCACTCCATGCTAAAAACCCATGACCTTGACAAATTATCTTTGGTATCATCAAAAATTTACTTGCCATTAATAAATTTTCATTAGTCTGTCCCATCGGGTGAAGGTTTACTATGTAGCTGCAGCAAATTTTAAGTTCTTTATCAATAGTTCCAATTACGGAGGAGAGCTTTTGTTGCAAATTAGTTACCTTCTCATTGATTTTGAAGGCTTCTCTAATGAAATTAAAACCTGTAATGATCATGTCATCCACCATGGCTTCCATAGCTCTCCCGTAGATGGAATACCTATGTATGTCTTTAATGCTCTGGACTTCATCTTGACTAAGAATCATAGGTGGCGGAAGGCAATTAGTGGGGTAGGATCCAAAACCTTGTCCTTAGACAGCAATGACTTGATGAAACCAGAAAGCACTTGAGCTTGCTCTTCCAGCTGCTCTATAGTCTGCTTGCCTTTTTCTACTCTCCCAATAACCCTGGTTACTATTTCCTGAAGGTTATGTATTTCACTTTTAGGGGTAGATTCTCCCATTGGGATCCTTGAAAGTTCCAGATCAGAGGCTAGTAAATCTTGTTCTACCTTATCAACCTTAGGCTTTGCTACCTAAAGAAATTGTTGGACTTGGTCATTTGTCACTATCCTTGAGGTTATTTTAGTTCTCTTTACGGGAGCAGAAGGAGTAGTGCCCAACAAGGCCGCCACAACATCAAAATCTTTCCCTGTCAATCGAGAAGAAGACTTCCTCTTCCTAATATTAACAAAAAGTTGCACCCATGAAAAAGTGGAGGAAGAAGAAGGAGGAGCAAGAGAACTAAGAGTAAGAGAACTCATGGCACTTAAATTATTTACCACTGTATTGCCTCCAGTAGAGATGTGAGTGGAGTAGATGAGGCTTCTTGGACAGAGGAATCAATGGTACTTGGAGGCTCAGTGTTATGAATTTCCTTCTCTTTATCCATTGTGGCTTCTGAAGCTCCTGTAGGGACTGAAACTTCACTATCCTCACTTTCACTGATAACAATGATGTTCTCTAGCCTAGAAGGTAATTTTGAATGTTTTAGCAGAGGATCTTCCTCAATAGGATCCTTTTTGACCTCCTTCACCTTCTTCTGATATACCTGAGTAGATGAGGAAGGGGTGGATGATTCAAGTTCTTTACTTGATGAAGGAGGAGGAGTTCATGCAGGTACCTCCGAGCTAGGTGTATGTGACTCATTCCTTAGTGTTGAAGTTTCTTTGGAGGAAGACTCTCCTAAATTCTTCCTCAGCTCTCGAACCCTTCTGTCAAACAAGAACTTGGTTCTTACCAGGACAGGGGCTAGAATCTCAGCTAAATCATCTTTCTCCCTTTTGAACCAATCTAGATCCTCTAAGGAGTATGCCGAAAAAGTATCATATTCATATGACAACAGGTCTGCATTGTCATCTTGAAGCCCTTCAGGAATCTGATATAGGTTGAGCTCCTTTATTAGCTGGAGGAGAATTTGCCATAAAGCCTCTGTTTTACCTCTTAAAGTCATCTATGTAATCATCCCAAAGTAGTCCTCAAAGTATCTACTCTATGATGATAGTTGATTCGAGATTTAGTTTCAATGAATTTCTTCAAATCAAAATAGGTTATGGTCTTGAAGAAGTGGACAGTGATGGGAGTAAGGGCCTTTTATATGTTCTAGGCATCCAAAGTTGTTTTACATATGTAATTACCCAAGGATATGGGGAAATGTTGCCCAGAGATTTGCTTGTCCCTGCAGGTCCTATGAAACTTATCTAATTGTCTACTTACCTCAATCAAAGCCATCTTATCATTACCAAACATAGGGAGTTTGAGAGGAGTATTCTTATAACCGACTAACCTGATATACGAAAACCTTCTAAATTGAATGAAGAAAGCTCCATACTTTGTTATTAGGTTCATGGATTCATTAGAAAATCTCTAAAGAAAAGTATCAATTTTTAGAAGACTCACAATGTACATAGTAAAAGCATCATTCACCCTCCTAAGGTTATGATTTCTGATTTCAAGGGTGAACTGAGGGTAGTAAGCATAGATGGGATCACCCTTCTGACCCTCAATGTATGTGAAACCAAACCATTATCGGGATGCTGCTAGGGTATACATAAGATAAGAAGTCATGTAGAACTTATTGGTTTGTTGCACATTGGAAAAATGCTCTGTCAAATTCATGCAAATGATCTCTGCCCAATTGATGTTCTAGGTACCTTCACAGATGATGTTGATGAGTGGGCACATCCAAAAGTGAAACTCACTGGTAGAGGGTAAGCCCATGACATGAGCCAACAAGATGATGAAATTAGATAGCTCTTCATTGAAATCAGCCCTAAATAGAGCTTTGGAAAGTCACGATGTTCCTTTTTAGGGTTCTTCAACCACAACTTTACTACCTGGATTTGGCTTTCTCGAAGAGAGTCTGTGCTTGAGTTTGGGAGATAACCGTAGAGTTGTCCATTTCGAGGATCCACGGGGGTAGTGACACTGGTAGAAGCATCATGTTTGGTGATTATCTCCTCATGCACATTAGTCAATTCACTTGTGTCAGGGTTGAAGTGAGCTCCACAGAAAACATGATGTGTCGCGCACATTGTCTGAGATCGGGAAACCCGCAACAAATGCAAGGCCACTGTCATTGATTATTTGCACCATGGGAGAAGGTTTTAGGTCAGTCAACCTGCTCCAGAAATCACCAAAGTCTAGGTGACGAATATCACTATCCCCGATATCGGGAATAGAAGACTCGAGTGGTGAAATGTGCTCCTGACCTTGGAATTTGATCTTCATGTTGACAGTGTTTAGAAAAATAACCTTCACATCCCGAATCCACAAAATGCAAGGGGAAAGGAAGCATGAGCAGGTGGTCGAGATTGCAAAGATCTGAGAGAATGGTAGCAAGTAAGTAGTGTGTAAAATGTGTAGAGGGTAGTCTCCTTAAATATCCATTTTATGAGAGAGAAGGTTATAAATGCACATTAAATTCATATGCACTAGCTCAAAAAAAACATCAGGAAGAATGGAAAAAATTAGCCCGGATGGCCTTTGGTACATTTGGGACATGAGGGATGTGAAAGCATGATTTGGCTGATGCGGGCGATATAGGTAATGTGTTGGAAAAAATGCACAAATGCTTTTGGGACAAGTAAGACCAAAGTATGCGAAGGGCTTGATGTGGACGATGTGGGTGATTAGGGAACAAAGAGGCCTAGAGAACTTAGAACATTTGGAACAAAAAGTTCCAATAGACCCAAAAGTTAATAGATTTCAGAGAAAACGGCTGATCAGGGAATGGAGAGCCCAGAAGAACTTGGGACACATGGGACAAAAATTCGACAAACCCACAAGTTACTCAAATGACTCAAAAAATGTGAAATTTTTCTAACTCCTCAACTTTTCTCTTCACTAGAACATCATAGAAAGGTGTTAACTCAAAATTTTCAATTTTTACTTTCGAAAGAGGGGAAATTTTGAGAGGACAACAAGCTGGCTCTTTCTGGGGATGACTTGGCTAGATTCAAAGAATGAGACAAGGCAAGAACTCTCTGAAAACTAGGGAAGCAGACAATGCCTTATCCATTGGGCCATGGAGACAAAAGAAAACCAACACGGAAGACAACACACCAAAGAAAGAAAAAGAAACACACCAAAGAAAGAAAAAGGAAACACACCCTATACATAATATACAAAGGACTTCTCACTCATCTAGGACTTGAACAATTTTAGGTACTACCTACTATAAGGAAGTTGCAGAGAAGAACCATCCATGTAATCAAGGTAGAAAGAATTCTCACCAGAAAGTGCACGATCTTGAAAGGTCTAAGCCAAAGAGAATCAAACTTTCCATGGCTGCCATGAAGTTCATGTCTTTTATCCCACAAAAAATGATATCTCCGACTTTGAAATCCTGGACTGGCCTTCTTATCAAACAAAGATTTTAATTTCTCTTTGGTGAGTAGATATCCTATCAACAACTGCAATTTGTCTTTATTCAACTTATGAAGATACATGATCCTTTTATCTAAAGAATCATTGAAGCCGGTGTCTTCAATAGCTTTCATTAAATACAAGGTGGTATCTCCATTATTCTGGTGATCGAGCTTCCATGCCATACACCACTTGAAAAGGGGACATCCCAATATCCCTTTTAGGTGTAATTCTATCTACCCAAAGAGCATCATAAAGTTTCTTGTGCCAGTTCCTCTGGAACTCATTACCCAATTTCCTCACTATAGCCACCAGATTTTTGTTTGTTGACTCTACCTGTCCATTCCCTTGGGGATAATAATAAGAAGAGTGAGCCAAGGAAATGCCATATCCATAACAAAAATCCATCATTTCATCAGAAGAAAATTTTGAAGCATTATCAATCAAAATATTGTTTGGCACACCAAATCATCTCTCACCAAGATGTTTTCTTTGATAAAATTGCATACTACTTGAAGTAGTACTCTTTACTGGGATGGATTCTAGCCACTTAGTAAAATAATATGTGGCAGTCAACACATGACTATGTTTGGCAATTGAAGATGGATTAAGTGTTCCAATAAAATCTAAACCCCATTGTTGAAAGGGTTCTTCAATCACAACTAGTTTAAGGGGCAAGGTAGCCAACTTGGGTCTACCCACAAAGGTCTGAAAAGCTTCACATTTCTCAATCTACTTTGATGCATCTTTGAACAAGGTAGGCCAATAGTATCCTGCATGAAGAATCTTGTGAGTAGTGACAGTAGATGAGTAATGGCCTCCACATGCTTGATCATGGAAAGCCGAAAGAAGCTTCTTCTGTTGTTCCTTATCCATGCATTTTAGAAATCTTCCATCCATCCCACGCTTGAACAACACATTCTCCCACAATACATATTGGGATGATCTTAACTTAATAGCTCTTTTCTCCTTGGTAGTAAAATGAGAGGGACATTCTCCATAGGTGAGAAAATGTGTGATATCAACATACCATTCATCAATTGAGCTGAGAAATAGAATAGTAGGAATATCAACTTCATCCTTAGGTAACTCATGGCCAACTCCTTCAGCAATGAGTTCACACAAGCCTTTTCCACAGACTAGTTTGGTTGGTATGATGTCAATATCATATTCTTGAACCACTACCACCCAGTTCCCTCTCTTAGTTCCAAACTCTTGCTTTGTGTGAGAATAGACTTGATAGTTGTGTCAAGCACAAGTACTGTGGAGTGAGAGTTAAGAATATAAAAATGAAACTGCTTGACAACTTTAACCACTACAAAAGCATGTTTCTCCATCATTGTGTATTTCAACTCATGATTTTTAAGAATGTAGCTCATGAATGCAATTGGGAGTTCATGATTATTAGAATCTTTCTAGGTTAAGAAAATAGCAGGGTGTTATCTATGGCATAACAATAGATAATAAAATCTTACTAAAATCTAGACATGCTAAGATAAGAGTTCTAGCAATAGACTTTTTAATACCTTCAAAGGCTTCTTTCCCTTCAGAAGACCAGCCCAACATTTTTTTTTCCTTTCATCATTTGAGAGATAGTCAAAGTTAGTTCTCAGTAAAATCGGGGATGAATCTTCTCAGAAAGTATGCACTCCATTCTTGCTGGTTGAAAGAGGAATCTGTTGAATAGCTTGAACTCATTCAAGATAAATTTTGATGCCATCTTTAGAGACAACATGTCCTAAAATTTTCCCCTTTATGACACAAAAGATAGATTTCTTAGAATTCAAAGAGATTCCATGTTCTCTGCACTTCAAGAGAACTGTTTCGGATGCTGAAAATGATCTGCTCTAGTTTTGGAAAACATGGTTAGGTCATCTAGATATACAATAAATTTTCCTTTCAAACTTCCAAAAGCCAGGTCTATATCCCTTTGAAAAGTGGCACCAACATTAATGAGTCCAAAAGGCATCCTCTTTTAGGAAAAAAGTACCCCAAGGGGTGGTGAAGGCCATCTTGTGTTGATTTGTGGTATTGACTTCTACTTGATTATACCCTGAGAAGCCATCAAGAATGGACAACATTTCAGATCCCGTAATAGCTTGCAAGACTTGATCCATCATGGGCAGAGGGTAGTTGTCCTTCAAAGAATCCTGATTCATATTTCTAAAGTCAACACAAATATGAATCTCACCATTTTTCTTCCTGATAGGCATAATGTTGGTAATCCATGTTGAATGGTGGATGGGAAAAATAATTTTGGCCTTCAATAACTTTTGTATTTCTTGAAAAATAGTGTCAGCTATCTTAGGATTGTATTTCCTTTGCTTTTTCTTGAAAGGTTTAATCTCAGGTTTGAGAGGGATGAAATGCTGCATCTCCTTTGGTTGGAAGGATTTTAGATCCTCATATGAATATGCCAGAACATCCTTATACTTATTTAAAAGGTTGATCACCCTCTTCTTTTCTTCTGGTGTACAACATTTTCCAACGTTCACAAACTTGGGTTCAACAGAACTCCCAATATTAATTTTTCCATACTCTCAGATTGTTGTGATCTAGTACAAGCTTTAGACTTAAACATACATATCATGTTTATCAAAAATTCTTCTAAACTCACCAACCCTTTTAGAATCTTGTTACCCTTGAGTTTGATACACCCATCTTGATCTATTTCCTCTTTGACATCCTCTTTGTTGGAAGACACACTCTCACGAGGAAAATTGTCACTTCCTTCAAAGTACAATTGTTCAAAGTTATCCCTGAGCTCTAAGAAAGAAAGAAAATGTTGATCATCATTGAAAACTTGCCAGTTACTTGCATTATCAGGTACACTGGGCCTATGGATCATCTCAATGGTAAACCTATCTTGAGAAAATTCAGGATGAGGTATTAGCAATGATCCTGAGATAGCTAGTGAATCAGCCCTGGTGTTCTTTTCCCTAGGCACTACTTCAATGGAAAAAGTGTCAAGAAATTCAATAGAATCCCAAACCTAATTCCTATAATGCTTCAACCTTCTATTCTTTACTTGAAAAAGGTTTCTGACTTGTTTAACAACTAGTTCTGCATCTCCGCGAGCTAGAAGATTCTTCACACCTTTTTCTTTTTCCATATTAAGCCCAAGGATGAGAGCTTCATACTCTACCATATTATTAGTATTTTTGAATTGTAGTTTGAATGAGAAAGGATGTACTTTTCCCTAAGGAGACTTCAATACTACGCCAACTCTAGAACCAGGTGAGGAACAACTTCCATCAAATTCTAAATTCCAAACCCCATTAGGATCATGAAGTACTCCTTTGGGAAGATGAGTTTCTTCTGGAGACATAATCATATAATTACCATGCCCAATATCCTCATAAAGTATTTGTGATTTGGAATCATCCATATTTTGTACGATATACTCAGATTAATTTTGGGTAGAAGCTTCTTCATTTTTCCATTAACTGGTATGAGGGCATGTGACCAATCCATTTGAATTTCTCCTCCTACATCCTTACAGAAGTTCTTGCTTAACAACATACCATATGAAGGAGGGATATCTGCTACTAGGATAGTAGCCAAGACCTTTTTCTCAGGTAAAGTAGCAAAAGCTACTTGTGCATCTTTAATTCTTCCAACTAGGGGTACTTCCTTACTCTCCATGGAATAACAAGACCCATAAGTGCATGTGAGAGTTAGACCCAAAGCATGGGCTACTTTGGCAGGCATTACATTATCTGATGCTCCTGAATCTATGACACAGTTGTTGAGTTTATGGCCTACTATAAGAAGGGTCACATAAAATGGTTTGATCTTCTCATTAGGTGAGGTGACGGTAGCTACCAGATTGGGTTGGGGTGTGGAGGATGGAGTAGGTAAAAGGCCTTTAGAGGAAGCTTTAGATTGATAATTTACAAAGTGAACCATTTTGGAAAAAGCTTTAGGATGGGTTTGATAATACTCAGCCTCTAAAATTTGAACCCTTGTCTTTTTGAGGTGATCAATGATATCAAAAGATCCAGAGGTGGATGGGCTATCATCACTAGAAATATTAGGTTTATCATGTTTAGGTGTTGTAGAAGAATAAATTTTAGTATTAGAATTAGGAAAAGTAGAATTAGCAGAACTCACCTTCTGTGTGGACATAGTGGGGATAGGATATCCTCTTTTTTTAATAACGGGGATAGTCATGGGATGCTCCTTGGATCTTTTAGCGATGGCTGCATCACTTTATCCCTTTTATTTGTCTTCTCACAAGTCATGAAAATGTATGATTCTCTATTCATATCTACTACCACTTCATCATAATCATCTTCTCATCAATAACTTCAATAGTGAAGAAATTAACCCGAGATCCCTCAAGTTCCTCTATCTCTTCATCGAATTCTTCAACAATTTCTTCACAATCTTCATTAACCTCTTCATCTTTAGGTTCTTCAACCTCATAGGTTGCATTAACAGGGACCTTGATAGGTGGCCCCTCCCGGTGAAAGCCTTCTATTTGAGAAGCAGGAAAATGATTTCTAGGCTGAAATTTCCTCCTTGGAACATCTAGGTAGGGGGCATGTTGAGCCAATTATTTCTTGATGGCAATGAGGTCATTTGCAAGATTTTGTACTAATGGATCAGTATTAGGCCCGGGAGTGGAAGAGGAGGAAGAAGAAGACCTAGATTTAGAAGGGTCTCTTTTCAACTTGCCAGACATAATCAAATCATCTTCAACGCTAACAACTAGTCTCTGATCCTCAGCCAATGTTGTGAGATTGGCTCTTCTCAATGTGTAGCTAACTTCAGGTAATTGAGCATTCAGGAAGAAATTTTTTTTGAATTTTATCTACAGGTTGAGTGTCTAGTGGGATTTTGTTAATCAACTTGTTGAATCTAGCCACAAATTCCCTCATGGGTTCTTGTGATTCCTTCTTTATTTGAGAAATCTGGGCCAGTAAAGCATGTACATCCTTTGTAGGTTTGAAACAGTTCTCAAATCTTGTTCTAATCATGGTCCAACTAGTAATGGCCCCAGCTGGAAGGTGATAGAACCAATCCACTACATTATCTTGTAAAGTCTCTACAAAAAGCCTCACCGAGACATCTTCATGTTCAACTCCGAGAACTCCAAATGCAACTATGAAGGTTGCGATATGTTCATCAGGATGTACCTTTCCATCACTTATGAACTTGGGGAAGTTCTTCCTTCTACCTCACGGGTAACTCATGCAGCAGGCCGAGGAAGGGTGAGAGGCCCAACATGATGGCCCCAAGGTAATGGTACTACCATCCTTGGGAAGATGGCTTGAAGGGGAACCAAAACACCAAACTAGAATAAGAGAGCAGAGATTATAGCTGAGTTTCTCTAGAGATATACCACCTATTGGGGTTCTATATTCAACGGGAGGAGTGATTATTGAATGAGCCCTTTATTCCTTCTTGTTGAAGGGAAAGGAAAACCTGCATTTGTTCCAAAAGCTGAAACTAAGAATCTTCAATACCAAGGGACCTCCTTCCATGAGTAAAACATAGAGTCACTAGATCAAAGAATGATTAAGAAATCCTTTATAGAATTAGAATACGTTAAAAAAATGAATTCCCCAATGGAGTCGCCAAAAATTTTTGGTCATCAAAAATGAATTTAAGGAGAACAATGATGGGGGATAGAAAGTCCCTCCTCTTAAATTGGAGAGGTGCCCTTATTTAAAGACAAAACTTATTTACACATGTACAGTGCATAGTTTTAATGGGGAACTTAGATATCATGAAAGTGTTTTAAAATAGAATGGATCATCAACACAAAAGTACAGAGGAATGAAGTGTCGGAAATGAGCAGAAAGGCACTCTCAAGAATTATAGATAACAAAATAATTCCTTATGCATGCTAGAATGAAATTATTTGGAACAAAACCATTTGCATTTGAGACAATAAGATGTTATTTCAAGGACACAAAGTTCCAAAATTACATCTACAAGAATACAAAGCTTCTTGAAGTAATATAGAAAAATGATTCGAAAATATTCAACTAATAGTAATAAAGGAACAAGACCAGATAGACATGGAAAGAAATATCTTTTGTTTTGATTGTTTTGTTACTCCTTACACTTTCAAAAATAAACTAAGTTTAAGCCCCTTGGAAATGGCGTAGAGCCCATTATATAAATTTACAAATTAGTTACAATTGGTAACTACTTCTTTTAACTAAAATGTTTAGTTAAGGGGATGCTTGACACAAAACCCTCAACTAATTACAATAAGCCGAATTGATAAAAAGAGGGAAAGGAGAAGATAGGAGGAAAAATAAATGCTTATGATTGGGAAGGGCCCGCCGAATTAAGGATCTGTTGTCTAAACTTTTTCAATGCCTCTGCTATGTCTCAACCTCGTGGGACTGATGTGTTGGTAGTAGCTTGGGTCCAAGATCCCAAAATTTCTCCATCTCCTTATCAAACTTGGTGTGTGCATGATATTCTTTATTAGCTTCCTCAATAGCAGACTGAAGGGAGAAAATCTCCTTTATCTTCTCTTTGGTAATTGAGTCCTCCTTAAACAAGTTTTCCTTAACAAAAGCCCTGAATTGAGTCTTAATTTCTTAGAGGGAGAAAGGCACACCTGAAGTCTCATCGTGGAGGTGATAGTGAATATCCTTAAAAGTAGATACCACACAAGTTTTGAAGGCTTCTCCTTTCTGCCAACTACTCCTCAATTCTCCTAAAGCCTCCTCCAACACTTTTATTTTCCACTCCATGCTGAAAACCCATGACCTTGACAAATTATCTTTGGCATCATCAAAAAATTTACTTGCCATCAATAAATTTTCATTCTCATCCCATCGGGGAAAAGGTCTACCAGTTTGCTCCATAGTTTAAGTTCTTTATCCATAGTTCCAATTGTGGAGGAGAGCTTTTATTGTAGATTAGTTACCTTCTCATTGAGTTTGAAGGCTTCTCTAATGAAATTCAAACCTGTAATGATCATGTCATCCAGCATGGATTCCATAGCTCTCCTATAGATGGAATACCTATGTATGTCTCTGATGCTCTGAACTTCATCTTGACTAAGAATCATAGGTGGTGGAAGGGTAGTTAGTGGGGTAGGATCCAGAACCTTGTCCTTAGACAACAATGACTTGATGAAACCAAAAGCACTTGAACTTGCTCCTCAAACTGCTATATAGTTTGCTTACCTTTTCTACTCTCCCAATAACCACAGTTCTTGTTTCCCGAGGTTATGTATTTCACTTTCAGGGGTAGATTCTCCCATTGGGATCCTCAAAATTTCTAGATCAGAGGCTAGTAAATCATGTTCTGCCTTATCAACCTTAGGCTTTGCTACCTCAAGAAATTGCTAGCCTTGGTCATCTGTCACTATCCTTGAAGTTTTTTTAGCTCTCTTTGTAGGAGTAGAAGGAGTAGTGCCCAACAAGGCCACCACAACATCAAAATTTGGCCCTGTCAATCGAGAAGAAGACTTCCTCTTCCTACTATCAACAAAAGGTTGCACCCATGCAAAAGTGGAGGAAGAAGGAGGAGCAAGAGAACCAAGAGTAAGAGAACTCATGGCACTTAAAGTATTTACCATTGTTGCCTCCAGTAGAGATGTGAGTGGAGTAGATGAGGCTTCTTGGATAGAGGAATCAATGGTACTTGGAGGCTCAGTGTTATGAATTTCCTTCTCTTTATCCATTGTGGCTTCTGAAGCTCCTGCAGGGACTGGTACTTCACTATCCTCACTTTCACTGAGAACAATGATGTTCTCTGGCCTCGAAGGTAATTCTGAATGTTTTAGTAGGGGATCTTCCTCAATAGGCTCCTTTTTGACCTCCTTCACCTTCTTCTAATATACTTGAGTAGATGAGGAAGGGGTGGATGATTCGGGTTCTTTACTTGATGAAGGAGGAGTTCGTGCAGGTACCTCCGAGCTAGGTGTATGTGACTCCTTCCTCGGTGTTGAAGTGTCTTTAGAGGAAGACTCTCCTGAATTCTTCCTCGATCTCAAACCCTTTGTCAATCCAGACACGGGTTCTTACTAAGGAGGGGGCTCGAATCTCGGCTAAATCATATTTCTCCCTTTTGAACCAATATAGATCATCTAAGGGAGTATGCTTGATCAAAGTATCATATTCGTATGAAAACAGTCTGTATTGTCATCTTGAAGCCCTTCAGGAATCTGATATAGGTTGAGCTCCTTTATTAGCTGGAGGGAGAATTTTCCATAAAGCCTCCGTCTTACCTCAACGTCATCTGTGTAATCAGCCCAGTAGTCCTTGGTATCTACTCTATGATGATAGTTGATTATGAGATTTAGCTCAATGAATTTCTTCAAATCAAAATAGGTTCTGGGCCTGAAGAAGTGGACAGTGATGGGAGCAAGGGCCCTTTCTATGTTCTCAGGCATCAATATCTTTTTAATGTGTAGTTACCAAGGATAAGGGGAAATGTAGCCCATATATTTTCTTGTCCCTGCAGGTCCTATGCAACTTATCCAATTGTCTACATACCTCAATCAAAGCCATCTTATCATTACAAAACATAGGGAGTTTGAGAGGAGTTTTCGTAACCGGCTAACCTGATATATGAAAACCTTCTGAATTGAATGAAGAAAGCTCCATACTTTGCTATCAGGTTCATGGCTTCATCAGAAAATCTTCTAGTAGTATCACTTTCCAGAAGCCTCACAATGTACATGGTAAAAGCATCATTCACCCTCCTAAAGTTATGATTGCTGGTTTCAAGGGTGAACTGAGGGCAGTAAGCATAGATGGGATCACCCTTCTGACCCTCAATGTATGTGAAACCAAACCATTGTCGGGATGCTGCTAGGGTATACATAAGATAAGAATTCATGTAGAACTTCTTGGTTTGTTGCACATTGGAAAACCACTCCGTAAAATTCATGTAAATGATCTCGCCAATTGATGTTCTGGGTACCTTCACAAATGATAGTGATGAGCGAGCACATCCAAAAGTGAAACTCAGCTGGTAGAGGGCAAGCCCATGAGACACGAGCCAAAAGATGATGAAATTAGATAGCTCTTCATTGAAATATGCCCTAAACAGAGCTTTGGAAAGTCACGATGCCCCTTTCTTAGGGTTCTTCAACCATAACTTTGCTACCCTGGCTTTGTATTTCTCATTGTCTTGTTGAAAGAGAGTCTGTGCTTGAGTTTGGGAGATAACCACAGAGTTTTCCATTTCGGGGATCCGTAGGGTAGTAGAAATGGCGAAGCATCAATTTTGATGATTAGCTCCCCATGCACATTGGTCAATTCACTCGTGTCGGGGTTGAAGTGAGCTCTGGAGGAAAGCACAATATCGGTGCATTGTATTGAGATCGGGAAACCGGTACAAAAATGCAATGCCACTTTGTCATTATCGCCATGGGAGAGGGATTTGGGTCGGTCAACCTGCTCCAGAAATCACCAAAATCTAGGTGATGAACCTCACTATCCCTGATATCGGGAACAAAAGACTCAAGTGGCGAAATGTGCTCTGACCTTGAAATTTGATCTTCATGTGTGACAGTGTTTAGAAAAATAGCCTTCACGGCCGAATCCAAGTAAAATGCAAGGGGAAAGGGAGCATGAGTAGGTGGTCGAGATTGCAAAGATCTGAGTGAATGGTAGTAAGTAAGTAGTGTGTAAAATGTGTAGAGGGTAGTCTCATTAAATAGCCATTTTAGGAGAGAGAGGGTTGTAAATGTGCATTAAATTCATATTCATCGACTCAAAAACAAGCATCGGGAAGAGCGGAAAAAATTAGCCCGGATGGCCTTTGGTACATTTGGGACATGAGGGACTTGAAAGTGTGATCCGAATGATGAGGGTGATGTGGTAATGTAGGGAAAAAATTCACAAACACGCTTGGGACAAGTAAGACCAAAGTACATGAAGGGCCCGATGCGGCCGATGCGGAAATCAATCGGGAACAAAGAGTCCTAGAGAACTTAGAACATTTGGAACAAAAAGTTCCAACAGACCTGAAAGTTAACAAATTTAGAGAGAAAACAGCTGATCGGGGAATGGAGATCCCAAAAGAACTTGGGACACATGGGACAAAAATGTCCGACAGACCCACAAATCACTCAAATGACTCAAAAACGTGAAATTTTTCTAACTCCTCAACTTTTCTCTTCACTAGAATATCATAGAAAGGTGTTAACTCAAATTTTTTCAATTTTTACTTTTGAAAAAGGGAAATTTTGAGAGGACAATAGGTAGAAAGATATATTATATCTATGTAATAATTTAACCCTTAAAAATAGGGTTTTATATGAGCTCCATGCTACTCCAAAGGGGGGGAATTCTAGATTCTTGAAGACTTATCATTGAATCAAGCATGATTTATTTTGGGAAGGGATAAAATGGGATGTCCATAAATTTGTGGTAGAATGCATGGTTTTTGAGAAAATAAGGGTGAAACAATTAATTCCCGGGTATTTTACAATCTCTATCTAATCCTATCCAGAGGCGGGAAGAGGTGTCCATAGACTTCATCACGGGATTGCTTAAATTACAAGGTAAAAATGTAATCATGATGGTGGTGGATAGACTCACCAAATATGCCCATGTTTTTTTCTTTATCATATCCATTTGTTGTGAATATAGTAACAACAACCTTGAGGATACAATTTAGAAGCTACATGGGAAATCAAAGGTTATAGTAAGTGATCGAGACCCTATCTTTACTAGTAATTTTTGGACGGAATTTTTCTCATGCTTAGGCACATAAATAGCTCGTAGTTCCTCTTATCACCCCAAAGTATGATGGGAAAAAAATGTGGTAAACACGTTATTGGAGGGATATATTCATTTCTTTACCTTAGATAAGAAAATGAGATGGGTCTAATGGTTACTTCTTGGCAAAATGGTGGTATAACACCTCCTTTCATACTTCATCTATTTTTTTTTCTTTCTTGGCATTATATGTTTACCATCCACCATCCATCACCTCATCTTGAGAGTCCAACCAAGGGTTTGAGTAGTTGAAGAACTTATTCCAACACCAATAAGAGGTTTTTTTAGTCTCTGTGGATAATTTGGCCATGCCATAAACCGTATGAAGAAGTAAGAAGAACAATAATGTAGTTAAAAATTTTAAAGTGAGTGATTGATTTTTATGAATTTACATCCATATAAGAAAATATCATTGAAACAACAAAAAAATGATAACGAGCTTTCAAATAAGTATTATGGCCCTTATAAAGTGTTACAAAATATTAGCAAGTGTAGTATACAAAATGGAACTTCCTTCAACCACTTGAATTCATCCAATCCTCCATGTATCTTACCTAAAGAAAGTAATTGGACAAACAATATTAGCCTGAGATAGTGTTACTAGAGCGTGACAAGGAGGGATAAATCATCCTATAACCATAATTCATCCTTCAAGAACGCACTAAATGATTGAGGACAAGGATCATCACTGACTATTTGATCAAGTGAAAAAATCTAGACAATGAAGATGCAACTTGGGAGGATGCAAGCTTCCCACAGCAACATCCAGAGCTTCTCGACATTGGGGACAATGTTTCTTTGAAGGGTAGGGGAATGATATGCCCTTAATCATATATCTTATATTGGATGTATATAAATGACTTGTGGCTATCATAACTTCTTATCATAATGTATCTCTTTCATATATGTTATATTATCATTAGTGGGTTAGCCTTAGTGATGGCCATAACATAAGAATAATATATATAGGGGTTAGTAGGTAGTAGTTGATCATCATATTGAGAATTTGAGTATTATTGTATGGTTTGGAGGTTGCCACCTCAAAGTGGCTAAGCTACTCTACTTGCATATTGAGATCATTTTTTTCGTAATCTTGTTTTCTTTGGTGTTCTATTACTGCTAATAATGGAATTATTCAATTAATTCTAGTACACAACAACCACACACACGCATTTAAAAACTAAACATCTTTCAAAATCCAATATATTTCAAAAACAAAAATGTAAGAAGTAACACTTTCCCATGAATGTTCATCCACCTTTACTCCATTCATTCATATTTCATTCCAATTCTTGGTTCACTACTACATATTTCATTTACAATTCGTTCACATTCCATGTCTTGGTTTGTTTCATAGCTTTTGGTGAACACTTTAGTTATATATTTGTCTCATTTTATGATTCAATAGTATTTTCTACGAGATACTATAAATTGGTCTCTTCTTACTTGTTGAATTAAGAAAACTATCCTCTTAGATATCAATGCATGCGTACACACTTAACAACTTGTCTTGAAGACCCCACAACATTATTTTTCGACACTTATCAAATTTCGTCTACATTGTCACTCCCAATCCCTCCATTAAGTCACTGATGTTCTGAATCCCTTGGAAATCCAAGAGAGATACATATCATTTCAAAATGAAATGAAAAAAATTCAAAATTAAAATTCAAAAAAAAAAAAAAAGAAAAAAAACTGCAATATCAAATACTCTTTCTCACCAGCAGGTATTCCAAAGTATCTCTACTAGGGCTATGGATGCCTAGCTGGTAGTAGATAAATTTTGTGACTAGAATCAAATTTATTTCCTTTAGGGATATTGATGCTGGATGGCAATGGAACAATGCATGACTTACAATTACCTTCCATTTCATTAAATAAAAAATTTACCATTTCACTAATAGTTCCACGTGGGATTGTGTTTTCATTCATTGTCTCACGGGTCTTCACTTCAAGTAGTAATTAAATCTCATGCAAAATCATAAGATCTAGATGAGTCATAGGGATAGTATGTCACCTTGTGTAGTTTAGACCTTATTCAAACTCCCATTTTATCTCACTTGTTATCTCATGTCTCATGTCTTTGGGATCATCAATATTTCACCAACATTCTTGTTTCAAACCATTTCTTGCGATCCATTGTTGTAACAATGTCCTTATATTTACAATCTACTTCATTTTAAATGAACATCCCTAGGAATTCATTACCTTTTGCACTCCCTTGGAAAATTCATCACCTTTTTGGTCTTTTTATTACATATTTTTCACTAGTCGTTTGTATTTCCATCATTTTATATTTTCACATCATTTGCATTGCCATATCTTCACTACACAATAACCACAATTTTTACGTGGTCATTCCCGATGTCATCCATCATTTACTAACTCACCTAACTCACCTAAACCATCTAATTCAGTGATTTTCTATGTGGTTTAGGTAACACTAGTCTCCACTATAACATTACCTCTATCCCATCAGTATCCACTATAACATTACCTCTACCACACCAACACTCCACTAAAACATTACCTTTACCCCACAAACACTCCACTATAACATTACCTCTACCCCACTAACACTTCACTACAAAATTAGCTCCACCCTACTGACACTTTTACTACAACATTACCTCTACCCCACCAACACTCCATTATCCCTACTCTCCTCACCCCAACTCATGTAATCGAGTCAATCTAGTGACTCAAACCACTCACCCAACCCTTCATGAGTCTCCACTCCAAAGTCGACCATCTACCTCCTCACCCCAACTCACCCTGCCGAGTCACTCTAGAAATTATCCCCCTCACCCAAAAATCTATGAGTCTCCTCTCCTAACTCATCCATCTACCTCCTCACCGCATCTCACTTTGGACCAAGTTTCTATAGCAACTCATCCATGTCACTAACCCTCCATGAGTCTCCCATTTCAACTCACCAATCTACCTCCTCACACAAAATTTCCTAACCAAGTTACTTTAATGACTTGGATCTCTCACCCAAACCTCTATAAGCCTCCCCTCCTAACTCACCTATCTACCTCCTCACCCAACTTACTTGGCTGAGTCACTCTAGAAAGACTAACTCAACCCTCTCAACTAACCCTTCGTGAGTGTCCCCTCCCAACTCGCCCATCTACCTCCTCACCCAACTCACCTATCTAAGTCACTCTAGTGACTCACCCTCCTCACACACACCTCTATGAGTCTCTCCTCCTAACTCACCCATCTACCTCCTCACCCCTAATTGCATGGCTGAGTCACTCTAGCAACTCGACACCCTCACCTAAACCTCCATGAGTCTCCCCTCCTAACTCACTCATTTACCTCATCACCCCAACTCCCTCGTACCTCATTCCCATCTCAATCACTATAGCAACCAATATCATCTTCCATTCCCTGCACCACATACCTAACCTAACCCCCATCCATCCTTTACTTGACTCAATGCACCATCACATACCCTAAAACCCTACCTATCTCGGTCGTTATAGTGATGAGATCGTCTAAATCTCCCCCATCTCTCCTTGAATGTTTTCACTCACAATCGAATCACCTCACCCGTGTGACTGACTTGATAACCCTCATTACTCTATCAAAACCAATTTATGGTCCCACTTCAACAAAACTCACCTCCTCCTATCAAGTTTCTCTTGTGGCTTGTCCACATCTCGCTAGCCTACCCTTTCTACTTTCTTGTTGACCCCGATAGTGAGTTTCTCATGCAACTCGGTAGATTACCCTTTATCTTACCAACACCTCCCTAAATAAGCGAGCCAACCAAACCACTCCATCTCATTGATGAGCTCACTTTTCCTCTGTCTCACTTCCTATAGTAATCAACGTAACCCCTTCCCACCTTGCCCCACTCAACCTTCCCACCTATGTTGCTATTGGAACCCACACCACTAGCATTGCCTCTTTTCCATGCTCCTTTCCTACCTACACACCCATCTCCAGCCTCCCATCATGGCATCGTTATCACTTCCCTTATTCCCTAAAATGTCAGCACAACCCCTTCCCCTATGACCTATCTCTAATCCACTCCCCACTATGGGTCACACTCGTCCCCCGCATCCCTACACTCCCTTTCACTCGGTTGTCACTTATCCTTGTACTTTACTCCATAAACTCACCTATCCTCACTTTGAGTCACATTTATGACTCAATGTTAACCCCTCTTACCCTCACCCTTTACCCCAATCCATCTCATGTTTGATCTATAATCCAAGATGAGCTCGCCTACCCCTCCCCAAGTCGGTGATCCAACCCACCCCACACCCTATCCTAGTGATTCCCGTTACAACTTACCATGTAACCTCACCATGAAGCCCCCTTCCCGAGTCACCCTGTGACCCACTAAGTTGCTAATGAAACTTGTAAAACCTAGAGATTTCCCTCGAGTTGTGGGTATGACTCATCCCCTACCCGCCCTTAGTTCACCTAGTTTACTAGCTCTAGTGAACTTTACATCTCCACCTAACTTGTTAGCTCCACCAAAATCGCCAGCTCCGCCTAGCTTTCTAGCTTTACCCAACTCACCACTCACTTTGAGATCACCACTCCACCCAATTCACCGGTTTCATGCAACTTTCTAGCTCCACCCAGATTGTGCAACTATCCGACCCATCTCACTCGCATCCATGTCAACCTCTCCTAGTTCACCACGTCACTCACTTAGCTCACCACATTGGTTTTCCCACTATCTTATCCACCTAGCTCACTCACTCCCTTACTCACCTCCTCACTCGTTGTCACCCCATTGTCTAAATAACTACACAATAACTCTCAACACTTGCATTTATTATTGTATATACATATCATCCACTTTTCTTCTACACACAAATAGGGAAACACTTTCCTCATCTTACGTAATCATGCCTTCACCAAGGTTCATTCTACCTCATCTTCACGCCACATTTCATTCTACATTACATTGGGAATCTTGTGGCTCCAAAAACTATCACTTGAAGGGTGAATCGTTCTCATCTATTTTATGACACCCGATAAATATTCATTAATAAATTGAATCTATAGTCTTTTCCTCATGAATCAACATGTTGATCCCTTCACAAAATCTAACTAAAAGTATAACATTAATCATATTTACGGGCTCCTTTCTATTAAGAAACCTATCTAAGGCCACAACTATGACAACCACCATCATAGGGTTAGACGACCCCCATCTCATCTTTAGTTTTTGTACTACATCCTTCCTGCTACAACATGTAACCCAAAAATGGGTAAAATGTAGATACTAGAAAACACACCTTACACATAAGGTATCCTATTCAAAAAGTCCAAAAAAATAAAACACAAAAAACCAAAATAATCAAATAACCCCACAAAATGGGGATAAAAATCACCTCGCCACACATTAACTAACCCTCACCCACTCACATTTAATTTTTCCATCCCACCTACCCATGTGCATGCCTAATGCACTATTGACCCTATCATTACACGCATGTGTGTAGCACTCCCCTATGCACCCCAAATGTATAAAACCATCCTCACCCACATCATTTCATCTCTCTTAACAACTTTTAGGCCCTAAATCTTTGTGTATTAAGGCTATACTTGAGTTTTATTTCTCTCTTACTAGTATATCTTGATTTTTTAGGTTTTGATGAAGTGAAAATGAAGCATAAAGGAATGATACAACTTTTTGAAACACTATTCTATCATAATTTCAACACAAGTAGGAATCACAACTATGATTGGCTTGTGATCTCCGTATGATTTTTCAGTGAATCGCAATGCGATTGTCCGAGACTGAGTCAGGTATATTTGTCATTTTCATTTACTATTTTGTCATTTTACATCAATAAAATGTCTTTTATCTCCTTAAAATGGTTATGGATATGACCGAGGCATGTCCCCTAACCACCAAAAATAGCTAACATTTTCCAAGTGTTCTTGTTTGTAAGTTTATATCAAATCTGGAAGAATTATACCCACTTTCATAATTGCTGAAATAAACCACAATTTTCCCTCTCTTCATAATTTCAGCATAAGCTCATTTTTTTAGTAGCATTGATTTGGAGTTTTCATATGAACTAATCCATCTTCTAGGTGATCTAAATCTAGGCATACATATGATTTTAATCTTCTTTCTTCACATCATCCATTGCATACGTAAAGAATATTGCACTCTCCTTGTCCATATGAAAATAATGCATACCCTAACTCATAAGAGTTACTTCACCAATACCTATGTGGGATACTCCCACATGCACAACATTACTTGCATCCTTAAATATTTTAGGTAGAAATATGTCCACCATCTCTATCTTGTTTTCTTCTATACCACACGAGTGGCTTTATTTATCTTACCCATCTCTTCAAATTTCCCTTGTGAGAGTCTTCTCCCACCTTTGGCTACTGCAAATGAATTCCATCTTGTATGTCCTCTTGATAAATTTATTGTACCATCAATTTACCACTCTCTCTTGTGTCCACTATGACTTGAAAAAATCCTATTATGCCACCACATCCTTACCAATTAGCTCTTCAACTACTACTATAACCCTACCTTCTCATTTTACCTCTTTAGTTTTCTTCTCATACATATGAATGTGTTGGACAAAACCTTGAACTTTTTCTTTTCTCTGCATTCTTAACCTTTGTTGGATGTGCACATAAACACATTAAGGGAATTTAGAGTTCCCACAAACACCTTTTCTATCTCTTCATCATGCCTCATAAACATGTTGTTTAAATATTCTCCATTGCTTATTGATCTAGAAAATTAATTAAGTTATTTAGTTATCAAATTTAATGTTTTTGGATACGTAATAAATTTCTCTCAATTTCTTGTAAAAACTCTTAAAATTGTCTTAATAATTGAAAACAATATTAAAATTGATTAAAAACAATGATAAAATGTTAAAAATAGATAGAAAAAATAAACCAAGTTGATAATAGAGTTCACCCCTATTGGGTTATGTCTTGGTCAGAAAAACTCTCGAACTAATCGATAAATGATGTAAAATTACTTGTACAATAATAATTATGTCAAAAAAAAATTTGGCATGCAAAATAATATTTGCACAGTCCTTAAAAAAATATGATTCCACCTCCAATAGCTTTCCTATAATAAAAATGCTCAAAACTTTCTTTAGTCTCCAATTAGGGGCCTCGCACTTAAGAAAGTTTCCTTTTACATATAAAATTCACCCTTTTCTAGAATTTCAAGGCTGGTGGTATGTTAGAAAAGGCATATATTTTTACAAAAATAGCGGGGTTTGAATCCCCATATGCACCTTCTTTTTTTGTTCAACAAACCCCAAAATTGAAGGATAATTATTAACCCTTGGTTTAAATATGGTAAAGGTCCATGTGGCCTAATGATAAATACCTAGGAATAATATGCCTAGGGTCATGAGTACAATCTCCACTCTCCAAATTTTCCTTTTGGATGAACCTCTATTTTGGTGGGTGTTTTGTCCCACATTCTCTGTGTGAATAACAAACTAAGGATTTTTATAGCCTCTTAGTGGTTGGTTTGTTTATGGCATAGTCCATTCTTAGCATTGATTTTTTGATCTATGTGTTGAATATGGTCCATGTGGTTGTTGTTGAACTCAGTGTTTAATGCATGTGACTCATTTATGAAATCAGTTATGGCATTGAGCTTGGTGTTGGTTAATATGTCATGTGGTGGCTTGTTGGCACTAGTTTTTAACAAGGAATTAGGATATATCACACATACACTCTGTAAATTGGTCTCTAACATGGTTTATAAGTAATAAAAATTATAATGGAATATGAAGAAAATTCGGCAGGGTCCCCACCTAAAAATGTGGACCCCACTAGGTGATGGGTCACTAGCGAGAAAATAATGTGGGCCCCACATTCAATTGTAAAAAATGGAGGCCAAATACCAATAAATACTTTTACCAAAATATACTCTACCACTTGTCAACATCTCATTAGTCTACGTATATTGCAGATCTAGAATAAACATACAAAGATATGGTGATGTATTGAATAAAATCACGATTATAATGCATAAATAATTAGAGAAGGAAAAGAATCAGGTTTACCATACAAGATCCATGCTCGATTATGTCTACAACCAATATCCAACCATAAAGATCCATTATATTAATTGTTAAACACTTGAAGATATTACACACATAATATTGTCACCATTGGTTATGTGCGCTCATGAACTAGGAGTATAACCTTATAAATATTCACCAATGTCTAAACCATGCAAATCAATACATATTTATAGGGGTGGGGACTTTCCCTTCACTACCCATGCATCCTCAAAATAGGATACATGCTAAGAATAGCCATGTGCCTTTACAAGATAAATATAAGAGCATGCAAGCTCACTAATAATAGATTATATAATAATAAAATGAAGTCTAATCATATTAATATCCTCATAAATATGCATGTTGCTCCATATTCTACTCCTAAAATAGCCTTGCATGCTGTAAGTCTTCATGTTGTTGTGCCTCTGCATTCCAAGTCTATAATTAGTCTTTTGTACTAAACAAGTAAGTCTTGAACCTGCACTCCCTTTTACCACATGTGTCATGTTTCACTATACTTCCGTGTGCACCTACACACCCCTTTCCCACACACACAATCCATAAGTGCATTTAGTACCAAGGCTATAAATTATCAGCCCAAAATTACCCCACAGTAGTTTCTTTACCACCAGAAATGGGTAATCCAACTTATCTCTTCATGAATATATGACAAGTAATAATAGAGTGAATGTTTAGAAAGAATAAAAGATTACTTAGTCCATTCATGCCTCTCCAAGATAAAATTAACTCTATATATTCTACTTTTATTTATGCTTCTAACTCATTCCACTTGCGTAGTGCTTTGTTTGTTTTGTCTTGGATGTTCATAAGTAATCCATCAATTTCATCTAAAGTCATGTTCTCCACCTAATTGTGTAGTACTCTAAAAACATTGGCCATACTAGAGACCATCCCTTCCATCACATCCATTCTTTGCATGATGAATTTACCCATCTCCTTAATTCTTTCCTTTGAGGGACTTGGGTGGCTACAAGTGCACCGCACTTGTCTTCTACCAATGTTAGTCTCACCACTCGCCCAAGTGCTTCACTCTTCACTTCCTGAAGGACTTCATCTCTTCTTGATAGAGTCCTTTTATTTATTATGACATCAGGGGCCAGTGCACATATTCAAGGCTAAATATTCTTTCTTCAATTCATCCTTTAGAATCTATTGAACATATTCATAACTAGTAATTTTATGTGTAATAGTTATCTTGGCCCTTTACACCTGTTCTGTTGCATCTTTTGGCTTCGGCATACACATCAACCCTTCATCTATTACCAACATTACAAGTGCGTGTATGTAATGCATTACAGATGGAAACTTTTCTGGAACTTGTGATTCAGTGTGTGACCTTAACTTCAAAATATCATCTCCAATTTTTCTTCTCATACTCGTCAAAGCTTCCACCTTTGCCTCAACTCTTTCCTTTTCTTTTGTTAGGTGTTTTATTTCTTTATCTTTGTCCTTCTTATCATCTAACAAATGTTCTAATAGTTTTCATTTTATCAATACTCTAGTGCAGTGTGTAAATTCAGAGATACTCTAGTCGGGCATTTCTTACCTACTCATCCGACATTATTGGGGCTTTATAGTCACATGGTGTGAATGGGGAACCTTCTTCAATCTATGTAAAAACATGATTCTTTACATACGTCGAAGTCAGGCTCATCCATATAAGTTTGATCATCCATGATAATTATTTCCTTGTGCATGTGGCCTCCATCTCTCCACCCATAAGCTCCCATCCATACAAGTCCTGGGCTCCAAAGTGTTCTAGAACATGCATGCATATGATTTTACCTAGGTCATCAATATATCCAACTTTTGGAGTCTCATATTTCTATGTTTTATTTCTTTTATCTCTCACATTTTTGGAACAAGGACGTCTGAATTAAAAATTGTTCCTTCACCTATCTATGTAGTTTGAGGTGTGCTTGATGGCTAGCCCTTATCTGTTTCAACCTCGGTATCCATGAAATCAATACCTACCTCCTTCTCCTTTAATACTTCTTCATCATCTTTCAATTATTCTTCCGAGACTCATCTGGAACCTCAATATGTCTTGGTGTGTTCGCACACCATCCTCAAATTCTCCTCATCATCATCCTCATTTCTTGGGAGGTACATGCACCATTTATTCACTTTGGTTTGAAATTCACAAGCGAAGTCCTTGGTGATCTCCTCAATGGTTTTGAGGGTCCACGCACCATGTGCTCTAGTTCTTTGGAGCACTCTTTTGTACTGGGATCCACAACGCCCTCTCAATCTTATTTGTACTATCTCTATGCCCATATCTCCAAATTTTTTTCTGCAAGGGAGGATTTACCTTACACTCTCTCTTCTCTCTAACAGTGGTATGCTTCCTTCAACCATTTTCCAAGTCACCACTATCTTCTTTCACTTTTCCTCCTCATGTTCTTCCTCACTAATGGGAAAATTTTCTTCTTCATCTTTAATTGTGCCCACAGTGTGTTTTCCTTTATGCATTCTAGGAGCTTGAATTAATTCTCCGCATATTTTTCAATTTTCTAAATTGGGCTTAAGGTATATGTATATCGAGCTATACCCAACTTCCCAATTGCCAAGCTCATAACTTTAAAGTTAATATCATCTAAAATTAATTTCTCAATATATGTAGACTTACTTGGATAGACATAAGTATTCTTGAGTGTATGGTAATCACAATCTACCTTATCTCGTGTTTAAAACCAATTGGTGGGTGTTTAAAAACTTGTGTACATATACCTAAAAATAACCGTGTGGTGAAGGTATATGTGAAGATTATACTAGGGGCTCCACTTTCCATCCTTCATGCCAAAACGTGCCATGCAAAAATCTTGATATAGTAAAAATTGTACCTATTTTCCTAATACCTTAGGAAGATTTTTGGTATTATCCATTCCTACTTGAATGTAGCATGTAGGTGATCATACCACATATTTACTCTCTTCTTGAAGGGTCCACTCATGGATCCATCACATGTGTACTTCTCAAACCTTTCAAGAAGGGACGAATTCTCCTTTGGGTACTACCATATTTTACCTTTTGGCCCATCAGGCACTCCAATTTCAAAAAATATAAATTTGACAAAATAATTTCATGAAAACTTAACTTCTCACCTTGTTGTGCCTCCTCAATGATGGTTTCAGCAATGTAAGTAGATAAATTATAGACTACTCCTTGTCATTGTGTCATTTTTTTTCACTATATGCAGCCATGCTTTGTTTACCTATGACCAACGTTCTTGATTGTTTATCTTGGTAAGAAGGTGCATTTATACCTAGATAATTTAGTACTTCTACAACTTAGAGATATCCATCATTCACCCTCCTTTCATGTATCCTAGCACCTTATTAGTTGCTTTTATTACCTCCTACATTAGTGAGGTCACTTATAAGCTATTTGTACCGAACTCCTCAATCCTGTCAACCTCCCAATCAAGCATGTGGTAATCCTCATTTGATGCCCAAAAATAGAAAAAGTACCCATGGACTCTGTTCATCAGCCATTGGTATAGTTTCTCTAGTTTTCCAAAATAAGGGAGTTCATACACCTGCAAAACTCCTACCTTTAATATCAACTTCTCGTCTGCATCATCATACACCACCATATCATTTTCAGTCCTCATGGATGTCTTCACTACTAGAAATTTATCTAATTCATCTTTAGTATCTTTGGTTCTATGATTGTAGTCACTTACTTTGCATCATCACACATGTGATTCCTAGTTGTGACCCATGAAAACTCCTTATGGATACTACATTTATGAAAATGAGCTCTCGGGGACATCTTTCACTTTAATTTAACTTTTTTTTACTTCTTTCCCCTTATACCACTCTAGGTTCTCTTTTTGGTGCCATAACAACTATGAAAGTGTGTTCTTGTACCTAATTCAAGCTCTACAACTTATATTTTGTGTGCTCTAGCTCAATTCCATGTGCCCTAGCTCAACTTCAAACCCTAATAGCCAATTTATCCTTCCGCATGCCTTAGTTTCGATCAAACACATTCTCCAATGGAGTGTCAAAGAATCCCATGCATAAATCAAAAAAATCTAACTAGTTCGTAGCTCTTTGCACTTCACAACTTTCTTGTTATCTCGCTCGAATTCAACTCACTTGAATTATCTTGATCGAAAAGGTGAAAATTATTATACAACACTGCCTTATGTAGTTTTTGAAAATGCCTCCACATTTATTTCTTTCCACCTACCAACTATACTTAGCATTAAATTGGTGTTTGTTTCCATTTTCAATGTGATTTTTCCACACCCCAGTCATAACCTTCTCACTCACCTAATACTCCTTGGCCAAAGACCTCCTTTCATGTTCCTTCATGCACCAAAGTATTTATTTATTACATCTTTCACCAAGTAGTTTCAATTTTAGATGAATGGTCTTCAACCATGATCAATCTTTTTGGTCTTCAATATCTGCACCTTTACTTCAAGTACCTATAAAATATTCCTCCATGCATACCCATTCTTTTGAGAATGGTTAAATCAAAACCAAGTATCTTTCATATACTTAACCCTACACTAAAAGTATGCATGATCTTTGCAAATGAATTCAATAGATAGTAATCATCTTCCTGTGTAAACACACTTATTACACAAAATAATGAACTAAATTGATAAAACATAGCAACGTTGAAAGGAAACAAATATAAAGGAAATGAAAAGAAAATATAATCTAATGGAAATATTCTCTTATTATGAACAGCAAGAAGAATTATTTATAGGAGGGCTTCAGCCTACTCCCATTGAAGTAACCGGGAAGCTTTTTCCTATCCAACACCTATAATGGCAAGTTCCTAGAATCAAGTATGTAAGTCACAACATACGGTCTCAACCAATGCACTCTGAAATTTCTTTGATGGCATAGAAAATTAGAATCATATAGAAGGACCATCTACCCAACTTCAATCTTCTTGTTCTTAATATTTCGATCATGCCATGCCTTCTTTGAGGATTTCTCTATTTTTTTGCTCTAACATGTTATAACATGCCTTTCATCCAACCAAATTAATTTTTTTATATGCTATTTAAGTTCTTGTTCATCATCTAAACCTCCTACATGCACAATGTGCATGGGAGGGTAACATGAATTCCATGGGAAAAACACCCTCGTGCTAAACACCAAATGAAAGGGTATGGATTTTTTCAATCTTTTGTAAGTTTTTCATGCCCAAAGTATACCAGAGACTTTGTCATCCTAATAATTTCTTCCAAAATCACAAATATTTGTTAATGTTTGGTTAAATATCTTGTTGAAAGCTTCAGCAATCCCATTATCCTGTGGATGATAGGGGTTTTTGTGTGATGCACCACCATGAATTCTACTAATAATATCCTAATTGTTTCATTTAAAAGTGTGTGCCCTTATCATTTGTCAAAATTAATGAACATCCATACCTACGATATTATTCTCCCATAAGAACCTTGTTGTTGTAGCCATCATGTAATCCTTTATTGGTGCTACTTCTACCCATCTTGTAAGATAATATGTACAAGTAATGATGTAGCATGATCCATTCCTATGCGTAGGTGGGGAAATAGGACCCATAAAGTAAATTTCCCATTTTTCAAAAGGTTCTACACTTTCAATTAGTCTTAAAGGAATTTCATCTCTATGTCAAGTCTTTCCAAGGCACTGATAGTGGTCATAGGCCTTGTAATATTCTATCCAATCTTTGTAAACAATTTCCCACCAAAGGCCTACTAGTAAAAGTTTTCACGCGGTGACATTTCCCGCATAGTGACCACTGCAATTACACAATGAGCCTCTTACATAATGGTATAATGCTTATGTTTAAGTACACATTGATGCAAACAACCTCATCATGACCTAACTTGTAAATATATCCACCTATCAACATATAGGGAATGATGCGTATATCAAGTTATTTCTTCTCCATGGCCTTCATGCCCTTAGGTTCCACACATGTTTGCAAAAACAATACAATATCTTCCAAGTCAAAGGATGGCATGTGGTTCAATATAAAAATTGTGCATCCGAATGTATCTTCAATGTTATGCGTGTCCTCACCCAAGTTAATCCTAGACAAATGATCTGGTCCTGAGTTACTTTTCCTGGTTTCACCACCACTATAAAGTCAAATAGTGTGCCCATATAAAATGGGATTATTGAGATACTTCAATTTCATGTGATCCATATAAAGACAAAATGAGTTTCCAACAAATACTTCCTAAACTTATGTAGCACATAAATCATAGAAAATCTTTGTGCTCCATAGTTATGTAGTTCTTTTCATCTAGATTCAACTTCCTACTTGCAAAAAAATACGGTGATCAAAAATACCTTCCCAAACTAGGCTAATATTCCACCAATATCCATGTCAAAAGCATCCACATGCACATGAGATGGTTTGGTCCATGAAGGAAAGCATAAAATAGGCGCAGAAGTAATCCTTTCCTTCAATGTCTCAAACGTGTTCTCATGTACCTCACCCCAATGGAACTTACCTTTTATCTTCAATAACTCCTCCAAGGGTGTGATAATCTTAGCATAACCCTTAATGAACTTTCTGTAGTACCCTATGTGTCCAAGGAACCTACGCACTTCACTCTGGTTATTAGGATACTCTAAGCCTAGAATAACAACAATCTTACTAGGATCCACTAACAAACCTTTTTGCATATGATTTTTCCCAAAATATTTCCAAAGGGTGCAGAAAAAATGCACTTCTTGAGGTTGAGAGAAATGCTCAGCTGCCTACACTTCTCAAACATAAGCCTCAAATTTTCACAGTGGTCTTTCACTAGCCCATACATAGTCCAATCATCTAAGTAAACATGTAAGAACTTATTTATGAAATCCTAAAATGCTTACACAAGAATACATGCAAAAATGTTGTAGGTGAATTCTTTAATCCAAAAGGCATAACTTTGTATGCAAAACTTCCCCACTTTGTTGTACAAGTGTTCTTCTCTTGATCTTCTTTTGTAATATGAACCTAATGATATCTAGAAAACCCATCAAGTAAAAGAATAGATCTCACACCCGATATTCCTCCAATATTTCTTATGTAAAAGGTGTGGGGAAAGGATATATAACACAAAGAGCATTAAATTCCATATAATCAACACATATCCTTATCCTACCATATTTTATTATACTTATCACCATAGGTCTAACCCATTATGATTCCTCTTATGGGATCAAAGATTCTTGATTTCAACATTTGTCAATTTCTTCTTTTTACCTTGATGCACAAGTAAGGGTTCATCCTATAAGGCCTCTTCCTAACCAAGCATGCGCACCTTCCTTAAACTAGATCCCCATCTTTCCAAAATATTTATGCACTCTTTCTAATTCATGATATCCTCTAGGGAATAAACCCTGGAAATCCCACAATAGCTCAATAATGTTAGTAACCTCTACATCAGACCAATAATCTCCAATGATAGTTTCCTTAGGTTAGATTTTGTGCCAATGTTGAATTTTTAGTATTCATAGGTTTATGGTATGCGCACGCCCATTCATCGGCATTATCCATGACCTTGCTTGTACCCATAGTAGTATCAACATCTAAGTTCTCTACTTCCTCATCATCTATCATATAAACCATCTTGCCTTTTTCCTTTGCCAATCAAGTGTGCCCAAGTTGTTCTTCATTTGTTTCCTCTTCTTCCAAGCATTGCCTTGAGGTATAATTCTCCCAAAACTCCTGGATGAGTTCTTTAGATTTCGTACTATCTCCCATAGTCAACACTTCATTATCTACAATGCCTCATTCAAATGAGTTTAGTAAAAAAGTAATCAAAGGTATGAACCATACTTACGGTCAACTCTTCCCAATTTCTGTCACTCTATTCAAATTTTCTACATAGACATACCATGAGCATGCATAGCCTCACAAGGTGAAATAAAACTTATGCACCCGGTGAAGGTGGTAAAGCTTCCTTCTCCTCTATCCATAGTCTCTCACACTACTGAATGTGGTGTTGAACATGATCTTTCCCATGAAATTCACAAATAATGGTAGGTACATTATTCCTTAGAAATATAGAAGAAGGCACAATTCTCACTTCACACCACTCTACAAGATTATCCCTATGTGTAATCCACCGATGTTTTCATCCCATGTAGAGTATAAACTAGCATATTTCTCCTTTCTACTTGATCTTTCCATTGGGCATCCATAAGCATGCGAAAAAGATCAAGATTTCCCTCACTAGTGTACGTTGGTACTGGTTTCTCCCGAAGTGCCTAACAAAATGCCACTTACTAACATGTATAATTGCACTCTTAATTTCACATCCAACCATTTCATAAGTCTCATGCTCCTAATTTTCACAAACAACTCTTTTTGTATAACTTATAGAGCGTGAATCATCCCACTAAATTACTCCTTCCTTTAATGGTTCCAAAGACCTTAAGATCCCCGATGGTGTGTACTTAGAATTTTTTTATATCCTCTTCACTCAAAGGCTATACATAAGGTGCAACCTTTCCATTAGTCAACATGATGATCACGTGCTCCTTTTTATTTTCAAATATGATATAACCTTTATTGAATCAAAGATCAAAATTATTTGGATAATACTAGGGGTGCCAAAGTAATGTTGGAAAACTATCTACTTGCAAGAGCTAAGCCCTCAAAATTACTAGTAAACTTGGCCCCTCAATTGTAATGGTGTCATCTTTCAAAACTCCAATAGGGGTGGACTTAGTATTGTTTTCCATGAACAACATATTTGAACATGGCTACAATGGTGGTCTTCCCATCTCAGAGTTTAGCCACGCGTGATTAACTGAAATTTACTAAATATGAGGAATAGTAATAATAGTTAATCTAATTATGAGGACTAAAATAATGTATAACGGAATTAAAAAGTATGAAATCATTTTAATTAAATACTCTAAGTGAAATGAAACCATAAGTATGAAAAAGAAGGGAAGAAAATGGCATATTTGATTGAGGAACACTATCGCAATTTGTCTGCAAGTCTAATGAGATAATTTGGAAGTACTGGAAGAACACTCAAGGACCATACGAAGGGTAAATATGGTGGATCTTAGATGTTTGAGACACCTAGGAGTGTATTGGGGCACCCGGGGTCTCGAACATTGTAAAATCTAAAAACTGAGTTCCTAAGAAAGTGTCGCAACTTTGTCCAAAACCCTTCTTGTTTTCCGCTAGATCTTTCGACATGAAATGGAAAATGACTTATAATGCAAATAGAATTATCAAACCCTAGAAAATAAAATATGCAAATGAATAGATCGATTGACCTCATTCTCCAAATGAGTGGAATTATCATTTAGCACTACACTACATTACAAACCTTGATGTAGTTATGGTGCATGTGTGCGTGTTGTGCCTAGGTGCTCTCGTGATAGTCATATTTTGTGAAGTAATAAGCAATAAGTAACTATAGAAATGCAAATAGAATGTTGAATGGAATAGAATGGAATCCATCCCCCTATGAAGTGTTTGTGTGTGATGTAGATCTTCCTAGCCTTGATGCATGGTGCTTCGTGGATGCAATAGATGCAATAGATACAACTCTAATGAATTGATAGATAATAGTGACACTAGGGGCTTCATATGGTCTTATAAGATTTATATTTATAGGGCTCTTAAGTTTAATTTTGTAATTAATCCTAACAAAGATGACTGGGGAAAAGATAAATAAAAAAAATGGCTAGAAAATCCCTAAAAGAAAATGGGAAAAGGATGTGCATAGACAAGGGTGTCCAGAGGTGGGATAGAGGCACCTCAAGGCACCGCAAAGCATAGGCTAGGGCACCATGAATTTTTGGGATATAATGATGTGGGTAGTTGTGAAATGGATGGGTATGTGCTGGAAATATATAGGAAGTGTGAAATAAAATATAAAACAAAGATGGAAAAAAGGTGGGATTAATCAACATTTTAACCACTTGAGAACCTTCTAAATAGTAGTATAAGACCGAGCTAAATTATGTGTAAAGTGCATTATTTTATGTTTAAATTCACCCCACTTTATATTTTTGAGTAGAAAACTCAGTAACATAAAGTAGATAGAGATGTGTACCTAATATCCTTGTAGATTTTAGAAGAAAACATGTCGATGGACTATACTCAAGCGTGGAATGAAATAAAGAAAAATATAGAGGATCGTGGATTCTAAAGATGAAAATGTGAATAAAAAGTGATGAGAGTGAACCTAGGGTGGAATGCATGTTTGTTTAGCTACTACTATTTGTTGTGTACTTGCATGGTTAGTATGGAAAGGAAAGTACCATTGTAATGTTTTGTCTTTGTCATTGTTGTTGTTGTTGCCCACAATTTGACTACTTGTTTCTCATACAGAGGACCGATAAGAAGAAAATGCTCAAGTAGTCAAATATGTATGTATGAAACCTTGTGTAAAATACTTTGTGTAAGTTACGTAAATGTAAAATATGTTAGAAAAAGTGTAAATAAAACATGTGTACCTAATCCATGTCGAGAAGAAGGGTATAAAAGGATATCATATATTGTCATGAGTTTTTGGGTGATCTCACACCACCTGGCTAAAGAAGTGTAGGGAGTAAATGCTCTATGTCCTTCAACTCTAACTACTCTCGCTGATTTTTTTAAAATATCTTTATACTCATCTATGCTATGCTAGTTTTTTGGGTGATCCTACACCACTAGATGGAGAAGTGTATAAAGGCCACCCACTATAACCCCGAGCCTATAAATGCTTCACAAGAATTTACAAAGGACACCATGTCATGTTATGGCCATTATGTATGGAGTTCGTAAACTTGTTGAACTCACTCGTTGTGTCTAAACCAATGTAAATATGTTGTGTTATTATAAAACCCACAATGATGAGCCCCCTCTTTGGGGGTGCATGAAATGACGTTGGAAGGAAAATGTGGCCCCAAAAGAGGACCAACCACATTCAGACCTATAACCAAACTCTACTATGAAGAGGGAAAGGGAGTCACATAAAAGGGGATGGATAGCCAAAACAAGTGTTAGTCTGCAAGCACATACATGTAATCAATGTAAAAAAATGTAAACATTGTAGAAAAAATACCAAGCACAGTAGTGTAAACACACAAGAAACAACAAGAAGACCACACAATGTGGGTTAAAAATAAGGGACATCACTCATGATGTCACAAGACATCAAGATTTTCATGGCCATAAACAACAAACAAGTATACACACAAGAGAAGGGAAAATCCCACAAAAATGGCAAACAATGGAAGACAAGTAAACAAACAATTACTCATGGAGACATAGAATATCGAAAAAAAGTGTTGCACATGGAACACCCATTAGTAGGTTAGAATGATAACCAATATGTCGAACGTGTATAAATAAGTAGTAAAACATCCTAAGTACAAAATGAAACAATAACATCTATATAAGTTGAATGTGGATTCCTCGGTGACTAGTATAGTAAGGGTAGAAGGAGAGCATCCATGCCACATGTAAATGTCATGTATCTATGACCACACTAAGACAAAGAGGTGAACATGTATGTGTGTATGATAATGACATATAAGAAATAAATTTAACATGTGTAGTAAAGTGATCATGTAAAACACTAGTAAGAAAAAGTAAATGCCCCAAGACAATGAAATATGGAGTGGATGGATGTGTGTAATGGAATGCAAGATGGAATGATAGACGAAACATGCCCCCGATTGGATGGAAGTGTATGTATTGAGGTTAAATTTCCCCCTAAGATTCAAGAATGAACCGTAAACGAGAGTGCGTGATCGGGAAATGGTCGAGTAGTGTTGTTGTATATGTCTATCTAGCGCTCTGTGATGAGTGTGTATGTGTAGTGGTGATGAGACGCAACATGGGTAAAATATTTTCATGGACCCTATAGCCTAAGCGTATACCATGCAATTTTTTTAATAGATAAGTGGTGATTTAGCCCTAGGTGTATATCACTATGGGATGAGTAGTTGTAAGTGATGAAGTATGTGATTTTATAGTGGATGTACATGACATGATGATAGGAGGAATGATGATTTATCCCTAAGCGTATATCACTACATGATAGAATAATAAGGTGACAATTTAGCCTATAGCGTATGTCACTACAAGATGGGAAAATGGGAGGTGGTGATGTAGCACTAAGCGTAGGCCACTATGTGATGAGTAATAAGGGGTGGTGTTTTATCCCTAAGCGTATACCACTAGGTGATGAATAAATGAATAATGATGTTGTAGAATAATGTAGGATGATAATTGGATATGATGAAGGGAGTGGTGATTTAACCTAAGGTGTATACCACTACGTGATGAATAAGGACGAGGTGGTGATTTAGCCTAAAGTGTATACCACTAAGTGATAAGTATGATGGATGGTGATGTAATAGGATGACTTAGAATAAGATAATAGAATATGTGATGATAAGATGTAAGATGATAATGAGGAATTAATAAAGGGAATGGTGATTTAACCTAAGGTGTATAACACTACATGATTATTGGAGGTATGATAATGCAATGGAATAATGTGGGATTGAAATATGTGACATGGGATGATATAATAGGAGATAATAGAATGGAATAGGATGATGTACGATTAATGAAAAGAGTGGTGATTTAACCTAAGTTATATACCACTATGGTATGCGATGATGAGTGTGTGTGACAATATAGCCTAGAAATTGGTCACTAGTCCTATGAATGTGGTATGATTACATGTCACATATAAGGAAGGTCTATTTGATTGGTAAATCCTCAGCAATCAAGTATGGACCAAGGAACTAAAGTGCGTCATAGGGTGGTAAGTGTAGTACGTAGAACAATATAGTGTTGTTGACTAGATGGTGAATAAGATGTGTGAATATACATGGTGAAATGTAGAAAGTCTTGATGATGGGTGTAGATAAGATATAGAATGATGATGAAACTAGACCCAAATATGATGGAATCTAGTCCAACATGTAGGATGTAGATGATGGATGCATACGTGGGGTGTGATGATGTAAAATGTAATATGTGTAATGCCTAAATGTAGTGTGTGGGGTTAATTTGTAATGGTAATACCTCAATAGTCTAGTGTGAATTGAAGCACAAGAGTGTGTTATTGGTTAACGATGGTACTAGGACGTGTAAGATAGGATGTTTATAGAAAGGATGATGATGTAGATAAAATGTATAATGTAATACTATGAAAATAATAGTGAAAGGGGGTTAGGATGTAATTTTTATGCCCATAGGTATGTACGTGATGAAGGTCAAATCAAAAGACACTAAGTGGATCAATATATGGAGTATTTTCCTTAAAATAAGTGATGAATGTGAAGGATAAGTGTCACCATCACATGGTTATTCATCATAGTAAACGTCATCGAAGTACCAATTGCCAACATATGTAGGATATATAATGGATGCGGAATGAAAATATTAACTTTAGGTGGTGATTTCTACGTAGGACTTGGTATTGTGGTTGGATACTCATTTGGACTCAAAAATACAATAGACGACTTAGCAAGAGGACTTGACTTAGAGAAAACCATAAGAAGTGATGGCTTGCTTTGATTTGATAATGATGGAGATAAATGAGGAAGAGGAGATGGTGGACTAATTTGGAGAGGTTGTTGTTTATGTTGACTTGATGAAATTATAGGTGGTTGTTTAGGCGACTCTTGACTAATCAAAGAATGTGTATGATAATTGGTAGGGTGGGGTCCTTAGATGTAGAAGGATAAGATCTTTTAAAGCCCATTTAGATGTAGTATTTATAGGTGGGCATGTAATAGGATGTTTTCCATTGAATGAGATAAATCCCTAATGCTCAAGATGTTTGATTCTACATCGTAAAACATAGAAATTGTGGTCAATATGCCCATTGATTCGGTGATAATGGAAATATGGATGATCTTGGTGTTTTTCTTGCCGATAAAGAGGATAAAATGAGTAGGTGGTAGAAGAATCAATTGATGACTAAGAAGTTGGGCTAGAATTTCATGTGGCTTAGTATTGTGATCAAGTATGAGAGGTTATGGCGATGGCATGACTTGAGGTTAAACTATATGACATGTTCATGGACATAGATAGAATAGGAGATGTTGAAGACGAATAAACATGTGATTGAGAAACATCCTTAAGCTGTTGAATTTCAGATCTAAGGGATGTGATGGTGGATTCCATAGATTGAATAGAGGATATCGTGATTGAGAAGAATCCTTAAGTTGTTGTAGTTCATATCTAAGAGATGTGATTGTTGATTCCATAGATTGGATGGAGGATGTACATGATTGAGAAGCATCCTTAGATGATTGACCTTCAGATCTAAGGGATGTGATTGTGGATTCCATGATAGAAAATTTGGCATGCAAGGCATGAATCGAGTCTAAGATAGGTTAGTTAGATGGAGGGTCATCAAGATTAGGGTCGACAAAGAAACAATGAAGCATAACACTTAATTCATGTGGTGGCGTATTATCATCAAAATACTTGGTGTCTAGGGATTGTTGGAAAATAGCTTGACAAGTGGGATATCTCTTAAGTAAATCAGATAAAGAATCTTGACCCATGATATAAGAAGAATAAGGATCCTAAGTGTGAAAGACGTCGGGTTAACAAAATGATTAACTAAAATTAACTAAATACGGGAATAGTAACCTTAGTTAATCTAATTAGGAGGACTAAAACATTGTATAACGAAACTAAAATGGTATGAAATAATTGTAATTAAATACTCTAAGTGAAATAAAACCCTAAGTATGTAAGAGAATGGAAGAAAATGGAATAGCTGATTGAGGAATATTGTCATAGTTTGTTACAGGTTTGATCATAGAATCTAGAAGTGTAGATGAACACTTAGGGACCTTGCGAAGGGCAAATCGGTGGATCTCGAGATGTTTGAGGCACTTGGGAGTGTACTAGGGAACCATAGGGTGTGCTGGTCTACAATATGGATGCTTTGAATATTGTAATAGCTCAAAACCTGAGTTCGGCAATGTCGTAACTTGGTTTGAAACCCGCCTGTTTGTCGAGTTAGATCATTGGATGAACTGGAAAATGACTTAAAATGCAAATAGAAATATCAAACCCTAGAAAAATAAAATATACAAATGAATGGTTTGATTGATCTCAATCACCAAACTAGTGGAATTATCACTAAACATTGCACTACATTGCAGACCATGATGTATTTATGGTGCGTGTGTGTGTGTTGTGCCCTAGGTGCCCTCATGTCAGTCACACTTTGTGAATTAGTAAGTAATAGTAACTATAACAAATGTAAATAGAATGTGTACATGGAATAGAATAAAATCCCTCCCCTATGAAGCTTGTGTGATGTAGATCTTCCTAGCCTTGATCCATGGTGCTATGTGGATGCAAAGGATGTAATAGATGTAACTCTAATGGAGTGATAGATAAAAGTGATGTTAGTGGATTCATATGGTCTTATAAGATTTATATTTATAGGGCTTTCAAGTTTAATTTTGTAATTAATCTTGACAAGCCTGATGGGAAAAATATAAAGACAAAAAATAGCTAGAAAAGTCCCAAAAAAAAAGGGACAAAGGATGTGCATAGACCTGGGGCACCTGGAGTGGGACTGTGGTGCCTGGGGCACCCATAAGTGGGACCGTGGTGCCTCGAGGTGCCCTAGTATAGGATGGGGATACTTGAATTTGGGCTAGAATGACAAGGAAATTGTGAAATGGGTGGGTATTTGCTTTAAAATATATGGTAAGTGCAAAATAAAATATAAAATAAAGATGGTGAAAAGGTGGGATTAATTAGTACTTTAACCACTTGAGAAAATTCTAAATAGTAGTATAAGATTAGGCTAAATTATGTGTAAAGTGCATAATTTTGTGTCTCGCAACACATCCAAGGTGAGTACATTCACCCCACCTGTATTAATCAATATGTTACTTAAAATCTAGTCATCCACAAATGCATTCAACATGATCTCTTTATCATAATCATTACTATGAGGAGGTAAGTTGACATGCAGAATTTGTCTTCCACGCTCTCCTTAACGTGATGTATCTTCTCTCTTAGACATTCCCCTAACAGAGGAATTATGTTCTCTTGGCACAACTTACAAACCTCCTTAATGCTATCCACATTTTTCGGGTAGTGCAACTGCATTTTCCTATTCTATCGTCTACGACTTCTCCTTCAATCATTATACCTCACCTTGAAAATTCATGATAACCTCCATAAATTCTTGATACACTTCCTTCTAAGGCATAGGGTTGGGATACTTTGCATTGAGCACTTCCTACTTTGTGATAATAGTCTTTGGTTTGGTAACCTCACGTGTGTGTGCAGCTTTAGTGTGACTAGTAAGCAATACAAGTATCATCTCGAATCGGGCGTTACCATGGGCATCCACTTATCTCCCACTATGTGTTGTACTTTTATCATTCATGCGTCCTTATATTTTAGATATATGCTCATATAACTCGAGAAATATTCATAATTATGATTCTTTCTAAACCAAGAGAAATTCAAGTTCTTAGGCATTCACACCTATAGTGATTGGGTGATTTTCAATTATAATATGTCCCATGAGGAAAGTCACTCCTTCCTCCACCACGACCATGATCTCTAAATTCTCCATGGTATCCTTATCCTCATTGCCTCCATCTAAGCATCCTTTATTATTATTTTGATCACCTTTATCCTTAGAATTATTTGAAATGTTGGTCTATCACATACCCATATCAATTTCTTCATGAATTTGATCAATCAACCTATTGTTCTCCGTGTTGTGAGTTTGTGATTTGCAAACCTTATAGAAACAAGATACATTTTCTTGATAACGTGATGCATCAATGGACACCGCTTGAATCATGATCCTAACAGATATCACAATCTAATAGAATGATATCACAATCTATGAGGGAATTTATCCTAATAGAAAGACATGCACAATCGATCTATGATGTCTTGAATTGGGAATTTATCTAATGTTTTTCCATGGAAGTGAGTTTTCCTCCAAAATGGGAGGGAATTTATTCTGGTATGACCCTTCACTTCGCAATCTATACACCACAATCCACTATGTGTCTCATGTGTTGAATTGGCTGAAAATTTATCTAAGCTGCTTTTCCATGGAAGTGAGTTTTGCCTCCAAAAATGGGCTTACTCGATATCCATACTACCAATGGCCTTCACATGCATAGATTCTTCAAGAGCTTCATGTAGATCTATAAAATTCTTATGTGAGAGCACCCTTATGAAATGGGTTATAAACCCTCCAATGAACCATTGTGCATGTTGACTAGGATGAATATCATCATAGGATAAATTTGATAACAGAGTCTTAAAATGGGCATCATATTCACTCACACTTTTAGCCATGCCCTACTTAATATACTTTAATGCACTAATTCTCTTCTTCTCAAATTCATGAATATGAAACTCCACTAATAAAGCAACATGCGCAAAGTGCCTCGTAATTCACATAAGTCTATTTCGGATCAAACTTCATATATCAACTATGTGCATACCCCTACAACATAGTTACAAATTGTCTTTCTTCACGCTCTAGATTTGTGATCCCCTTGGTGCACCATAGTATTTCATGCATATGAATGTGCTCCATGGAATCTTCAATGCCTCTGTATTTCAGGAGATGAAGGGACATCTCATAATATACCTAATGGGGTTGGTGTGGACCATGCCCACCTGATACAAATCCTATCTTTCCTCCTGTTTTACCTCCACCTCCAGAACCACCAAATCCATTAGATCCTAAACCTCTAGATCCTCTTGATCCTCCTCCCATGGTGGGCATTAGACCAAAGTGGTTTTAATACTTCCAAGTGTTTTCCGATATTATGTGTTACCATACTCTATCCCGATGACACACCATAAATTATACCTCTAATATATCATATCAAAGATGTTGTCCCCTGTAACGCCATAGATGATTGTGTTTCTTGACTTATTCATGCATTCAAAGGATAATGATATCTACTAGCTGCTACTCTATCACCACTACTAACCTGATTATTAATAACTATTCTAGAGATGAAGCACCAGCGCAAGTGCAAGGTTGTCATATGGGATCAAATGCACATCTATGACCCTTATTCTCTCTTCTTCTTATGCAATGTCATCAAAAGTAAAGGGATATTCTCTTCCATGATTTTCTAAATAGGGGAGTACAAGATGCTTAGGTTATAAATCCTTTGTGTGAACCTTGAATCCATCACACATAACTTACCTCCACAACTCCATAGACTCCTCGCACCACGCGCTTCTTCGCCAATTCCCTCTCCTATGCTTGATTATAATTAAGTCATCTTTCCTCTCTTTCCTATTCTTCCATACGATCCTCCATCTTTCACCACACCTATTCCTACCCCCGGGCATGGTGGGGGCTTAGCTAGTCATATGATTGTCTTTAAAATCCATTGTTACCATCAATATCTTAATCACTAAAGATATGTCATGTAGATAAGATCCTTTGGGTTCGTTAAAGAACTAGAACTTAGCTACCTTTGGAAAATAATATGTAGACACGGTGTACTCCAATATATATCTATTCAAAACACCATTCCCCTAGTGATCTACAATGCACATCCAAGGTAAATAAATCATGCAATTTTTGATAATCCTCCTACGTCCAAACGAGTTATATAACTCCACTTCCTATTTAATGCATAACCTACCAACCATTCATACAACTCCACAGAAAGCATGTAAAGAACATCTCATAAATCTCATGATACAAATTTTTCTCAACCCACATGTGTGCATTAAATTCAAGTCCATTGTTATACCTCTAAACAAACTCATCCACTAAATTATCTACCCAATTTTCAACAATGTCCGAATTGATCTGGTATGATTCCATCATGCACCATCCTCGCAAAATCTTCAAAAAATAGGTCCCGACAATGGAACCAAATGTAGTCTTATTTTACCCACTAAATCTAAAGACGTGTTGGCACATCACCTAGTCAAGAACCCGAGTGCTCACTTAAAAGGAGCAAGGGTCCAAGTTCCTCTTTTATGTGATCTATATCAAGAAGTTATCATGATGGACATACACATATATTACAGATCTAGAATAAAAAAATATATATTGTTGTAATGAACTAGATCATGATTATAGTGCATAAATACTTAGATAAGGACAAGAAACAAGTTTACCATACAAGATCCATGCTCAGTTATGTCTACAACCTATATCCAACCATAAAGATCCATTAAATTAATTATTGTAAAACACAAAAGCTATTACACACATAATATTGTCACCATAGGTTACGCATGCTCATGAACCAACAATATAACCTTACAAATATTCAATGATTTCTAAACTTTGAAAATAAATACATATTTATAGGGGTGGGGTCTTTCCTTCTCAGCCCATGCATCCTCAAAATAGGATACATGCGAAGAATAGCCATGAACCTTTACAAGATAAATACAAGAGCATCATGCAAGCTTGCTAATAATAAATTATCTAATAATAAATTGAAGTCTAATCCTATTAATAGGATCATAACTATACATGTTTCTCCATCTTATACTCACCTAAAATAGCCTTGTATTTTGTGTAATTATTCATGTTTCTTGGGTTCTCTACACTCCAATTCTATAATTAGCATTTTGCATAAAATGACTAAGTCCCGAACCCACACTTTTATCATGCGCTCCCCATTTCACTATACTTCTGCGCACACCTACGTGCCCTAATTCTATGCACCCAATACTTAAGCTCCTTTAGCATTTAGGCTATAATTTATCATTCCCAACATGTTCCATCTCCTTCTTCTCTATCTTCTATGGTACCTATACCTAGTGTGCCTTTAGCATCATAATCTCCTTTATCTTCTCTCGATGTTCCTATGGTCAATCACAATGGAAAGTTAAAACCATTAATACATTATTTCCATCTTCCACTATTCCTTCATAGGAATTTTTCATGTTGTATGTCAACTAGAATTTCAGGTTCAGTCACTCACCTTACAAAGTAGGGCTTACTATGCTTCTATTGATAACAACTCATTACATGGTAACCCTATGCCTAAAAACATTCATAACTCTGCATTTCCTAAGGACTTTATCATTCCTACATTCACATGTTTTGATGGTATTGGTGACCCTCATGCCCATCTATTATATTACCACATGGATATGACCTCTTATTGTAATTATAGATTATTTCTTAATGCCTTTTGACACACAGTCTAAACGATGAGGCTTTACAATGGTACACTCATTTCCCATTTTGGAAGGATGCATTTCTTCAACATTTTATCATCAATAATGGCCCTAGAGTTACTTATGACCATACACCTATTTTACATCAGGGCACAACAAATCTTATCAATTATTATATCTTACAATTCAATGTTTGTATGCAACAACTAGTATTACAAGCTATCGATCTATAGAAATAATTCATCTTCTATTATGGTTTGATTTCTATACTCAAGCAAAGATTGTAATATGATACATGTGATTTGTTAATAAATTTTTCTATAAATTCATTGAATTTGATTAGGATCTTCTTTCCACACATATCATTGATCCTCCACTTATCTCTACTACTGTTGTATCATCTAATTCTACTACATTTTCATCGCTTAAGGTTCCTACACAATCTCCATCTCAACCTGGTAAGAAATATCAACCTCCTACATCACAAAATCATACTTCTCCTCCTCCTCTATGATAGGGTACTTCTCCTTATAATCCATCTATTTCATGTGAGCCATTGCATTTATCTCATCACACTTGATGACATGATGTGTACTATACTTTACTTGACATGCATCTAATTCACTTACCCTCCGACCAACATCATCCAAAACATCATCTATAGTGTCAGCATAATCAACCTTATTGTAATTATCATCACATAAATGGCCATAGGGACAATGACTTCTTTTCCCTTCACTATCGATTGAAAAAATTAGAAAATAATGGCTTCATCTATTTTGGCTCTCGCTCACATGAGCGGTCCATATCTCCTCTACCTCATCAACGATTTTACACACTGGTTGAGTCATATTCCCCATCCGGTCCTTGGGTTATGGTTTGACCATCATCATAGTATGTCAATCATGCACACTCTCCACCGTGTCCATCCATTCTTACACCATCACATCCATCGCATCCACATTATCAACCGCATCACCTTATTCCTTCCAATTGGCTTCCACAACCCTTAGCATTCATGCATAACACTTATGCTCCACATGATATTCATATGCTTACGCTACTTCCATGTCACATGATTCCACCACTTCACACCATCTCGGTCTCTAGTATTTATGTATTATCACCTTTAATACCCCCCGATGATGATGCACTTCTATTCTTACGGTTCTTACACGACTATTGAGGTATTTTGATATAAGAACCTCTCATCACATGCTTCATTGATTCATCTGGTGCACTCAATCATTTTTTGATGACAAATTCTTGCTATAAATGGTTCATTCTTGAATACTTTTGAGGGGTATTAACTAAATAAACATCATCATTTCTACGTTAGGGGAATCACTAATCTTCTCCCCCTATATTCATCACACTAACATATTATGTCAACAAGAGTTCATCATGAAATTTTATATTATGCATCATACATCATCTATATTCATATACATTGTACTATCATCATTCCAATAATTACGTATACAAATACAATCAATAAGCATGAATATCACCCAATTCATTAAGCATCACATCTAAAGCAACAAAAATTACACTACATACATCAATCATTGTAAACACTATCATCACATTATGAAATTTTCCTATCATCACCAACTAACATGAACAATATATAACACATCACATACATTACTACAATAATCACGTGGCCATACATGAAGAAATGTAATCACCATACACCAATACAACTATATACAAAAATAATGATTAAAAAATCTTTCATCACTAGGGGGAAACTCCTCTACATCATTTACCACAATACATATCAAATCTCATCATCACTATCACTCTCTGGTACTACAAGAGCTCAATAAATTGACACCTCACCACTAACTCGCGCGCATTAGTTATGAGATCGATACCTCTTAACCTTCCTACATAGTAGTGTAACCTATATAGATTGCTTTGAAAAATTAATGTTATAACTCAACATAACATGCAAAAACATCTTGCACTAAGGGACCACCACCCACCACCTCTTATGTTAGTCGAGTCTCCTCATGTGCCTTATCCCTCTCACCTAGTAACATAGTGCATGTCGTTGTTTTTATGACTACCGGCTCAAACAAATGAGCATTCTCACCCACTATATTCTAAACCCACTCCAACATTCCTCCCCCGTAAGTATGTCAATCGACACATTCTATGTTAACGTATGGATGGATGTGCCCACTATCAGGGACCAATATGCATCACCTACAAAACAAATAGAAGAATGTGTTAGATAACCATCAATATCACATAGGTAAACAAAAAAACACATAACATAACTATACAAATACTCACACTTTGCTATTATGTCTGCTTGCAACATTGTTGGGGGCATGGGATTCCCCCTCTCCTACTCCCTGCAGTAACCCCACCACGTCTATAAATAATGGAAACAAGAATACCCATTGATGTACCACCAACCATACATGGTACTCCGTATAATATGCATCATTTGAGTCTAACGGCTCTATCACCGCTTTTGCCTCATCTTGCCCATGAGGAACTAGCTACTCTCTTATGGGCCCTAGTCTATTCCCAAACCTCCTCGGTGATCTAATAGCTCTAAACCATATATAGGAATGCTGGGGCATGTCCCGAGCCATGCCAAAATCTCGTGATACTCTCTCCACTTTGGAATAACTCGAACACCCCTAGAAATTGATCCTCCAACCACATGGTCCAACGTATACACCGTAGCTCTATAAAATCCTCTAGACATCCTCCATAATTGTGATTTGGCCTCCATATAAGTGCCTCAAGCCCCATCCTATATATAAGTACCCTATAGGTAGGTAGTGTCTATCTTACGCCCACACACACTAACCCACATCCTCAATAATATATCTCGGCCTAACCCACTCTACTTGTACACCTCCAAATTTCCTTAACATTGTTATATGCTCATATGCCTATACATGTAATAGTGTAGTAGCTCTTATCCCGTCTCTGTGCTCATCCCGAGTAAATTTTTATAGATCTCTATATAGGTGGGAAAACATACAATCATGCCCGTGCATGTATAGTGCTCTCTTGCTCTATCCGATGACATATATTTTGAATCTTATACAAGATGCCTATAGCTCCTCTCTCTACTACAATAGATGAACCAATAACAATAGCTATGAACTTCCTAAGTGCATAACATTGACCTAAAGATAACATCCAAACTGATATGGGCCTCCATAGGTACTTGATTCCACACATAATAGAATCTAGCAACTCACATTTTTCACTCCATATCCTCCAATGGAATAACCTTTACTCTCTCCTTAATAATTGCTAATCACAATTATATGATACACATCCTCAATGTAAGTATCATCTCACCCATAGGTAACCAAAACATACAAGTATTCGCACACCACCTCTCACATAACATTGTTAACATAGGCATATTGTGGGGCACATCCCCATCCACGCTATGTGCCACATGTCGAACGGTCCATAACACCCCAATCATTGTTTGACAAGCCCAAACCAATAAAAGTACTCAAGTGACGATGATTGTGAAACTCCCTCTAGTGATATATCCCTTTATGCAACACAAAACGACAATAAAATCAACATTATAACACTATACAAATCCAAACACACTTGCTTATCACATTATTATACACTAGAAATCTCATTTTCACTATTATAGACCAAATACACATTCTCTAAACCAGGGCACCCAGATACAAAGATGTGGCACCGGGAGAGCAGGACACTAGTGCCTGGTGAGGAACTCATATTAGGGGCCACTAGCACCCTCACTACTCTTTCTAGGCCTAAAATGCTAAGAACAATCATAATCTCATATTTGTAAAAATTCAATTAAAAAAACTACTTTACACTCATTTTTGAGAAAACATGCACTTACCAACTTTGTCATCATACATCATACGGCGATCACCACCATCTCGAAAATGGCTAAGACATGTTTTTCTAACTTGCGGCATCCTTACACACTTAGCACTCAATCTCAAAATTGCATAAAACACAAATGAAGTGGCTAATCACTTTTTCACCTTACTATTTAAATAGTTACTTTTACATACCCATTTTACTATAGCCATTATTTTGTGATCATTGTTTCAACTAATACACACCACATGTTTTTTTGTCATATCTTAAGAGTTTTTACTCTTATTTATTCCATGTTTGTGGTGATATTTATACAATTCCACCTAACATAGTACCATATACATTATGCATGTTAGATATCTCTTTAATGTTGTATTTCACTCAATTTTAACATATTTTGGTAGTTTATATCACATTCTATCTATTTTGTGCTTACACTTGGCTGAATACTCATTCTTATCATCACTTCCCCTTTAAACAAAAGGGGGAATACAATTGGGGTCATCCTATAATTCCCATTACATCATCATGCGATCAATCAACACTACCAATTCATCATTTTCAAACATTTACTAATCAACCATGTGACATTTTTCCATTAATTACCCCTAATGACCTAACTTGGAGGCAAAAAACAAACAATTATTCTATAGAACATTTCATCACTCCCCCTAATGACCTAATTGGGGAAGCAAGTGACTAAAATATTTCCATGCGATATTTCATCAATTTATAGTGATTTCCCCTAATGACCTAACCTGGGGTCAACTAGCTTAAAATATCTCTACAAGTAACTAACTAAAAAAATAAATCAATCAATTGATCAATGAGTTCAAGTTTCTAATAATTGAAATCATATCATTCAATCTTTACAATACAACAAAAATTACCTTGCAAATGACCTAACATGGGAGTTACATGTGGCCTCCCAGATGACCTAACTTGGGAGTTACATTTTTTACTTTCCTAAATGACCTAACTTGGGAAGTTATTCTATATTTTTCATTTTCTTCCATATGACATAACTTGGAACAAATCATACATTTCACGTTTTCTTCTAGATGACCTAACTTGGAATCCATCACATTGTGGCAACACCCATGGAGTTGGGGGAAAGATTTTCCTTTCCTATGCCACTCTATATGGGTCAACTATTTGATCAAAATCATTTTGAATCCAAAAACCACAAAAATTTTGATCTAAGTCCATCTACAGTGGATAGATCTTGAGGATGTAGTTACAGGTTAGAGAATAACAAACCTTTCTCCCTACACTCTTCCTCTAGTGGTAGGATGCCAAAATCCTCTCATAAATTATGAATCCCTACCCCATCTCATCATCATCATATAAAATTAAAAAACATTAATAATCTAATATCATAATCATCACTCTCATTTAATACACTTCATCATGATACTATGCTTTTCGATATACTTGCATGGATCAACATGCTATATGGTTCTCTCGACACGCTTTTTTTCTACCACATCCGTGATTTCTACTAAAGCATGGGCTTCTCTATATTTCTCTCAAGTACGCATCTCTAACTAATTTATGTTAAAAACTTTCACTTAAGAACATAAAGTGGGGAAAATGTAGTCACAAAATCATGCACTTACCACTACAATTATGCTGCCAAGTATGTTATTTAATATATGGATCTTGCATAATAAAAGTATCAACTAATGACCCATCCCCTAGTCCTCGTCATCAATCTAGTTGGTCACTATCATTATTTGTCTCACATAGTCAGTAGTTACTTACATAGTTTTGATCGTCTCTCGGGTATTCTTAACTATTGTTATCCACTCAATTGTCATCTCTAGTATTTGACTAGGGTGCCTATGAGGGGATTAGGGTGCCTTGGAAGACCTAGTCCACATTTTTAGGTTCTCTAGTCCCAGTTGCACTTAGTTTTCATTTATATGTTTGGGGGCCAGTCTTTGTAATTTTCCCTCTAATTCCCTTAGGTACTAGTCGGCATGTCGGTCATTAGTGTCAAAATGTTAGCAAGAGATCCCTATATAAACACAACATACTTAAAATTTTATGGGTGAAATATTTTCTACTAAGGGATAGATATCTACATAGAGCAAGGGACTGCATTTTGGCACTATTTACATCACACACTAAATAGGAAAGGGAATTCTATTATATTCCATCCACCATTTTGAATTTTATCTAGCGGTATCCCACTATCTCTATGTCATTGGCGACAGGGCATCCTAGGTACGTTATTGCACATGAAACCACAAAGAACTACATTGAGTCTCGAGATGTCGTACAACACTTAGTTGTAAGTCCACCATTATGGCCGGTAAGGAGAGTCGGCCCCTTCATATGCATATTTCATCTTTTTTTTAGGGGTTCGATGTTTTGTGTGGGATTTTGAGATGATTCTTCATTGTAGGTGCACGACATCATCAAGGAAGCTAGTGTGACATCCAGAAAAAAAAAGGTGAGTTATTGTGATCATCTATAAACCAACTCTGACTCAGATTCCGAGTTGTCCCGCAGACTAGGGCACCAAAATTCAGGCCAGGTGCCCTAGGTGCACAAATCCTTCCCTAGGCACCCCAGTCTAGGCAGATCTTCCCCTGCTACAACTTCTCGTGGTGTGTTGTGATACTTTTCTCCACCCGTTCATCATTCTTATCAGTCCTAGATCATGGTGAGGTAATTTATTTTTATGTGAGTACCTTTCCCCTCCTATTTCAATTATTCCACTTCATTTAAAATATCAAATCAATTATCCAACATTCCTATTTTCGTTTATATCAATTATTACATTTCTATATTTTTAACATTAAATCATAAAATCTAAATTTTAGTTAATCAAGTATTCACTCTAATTTCATGTAATATACACACTCCTCAAGATCTATCCTTTGTTCAAATGAAGACATATAAAATATTTTATGATTTTATCTCATTTGTCCCTTGCATGCATAGGATCTAGAGATCTAACCATAGGCTTAGAACATATAATATATGAAAATTAGTTGTATAACTTTATCTATCACCTCAACATGTTATTCACACCCAAACCAAGCTCTTGAATCAATTAACATTGTTCTACCAAGCTTACAAACCATATTTTGTTTATTACGTAGGCCTAATCCTTGTAGCCCTCCTTAAAGACATATTTAAGAATAATTTCCTACAATACCCTTGATATAGAAAAACTAAATTCTGATTAAAATAACCATTATAACCATCAGTAACATATGTAAAATTCAGATATGGTCACTTTGTAAGGATTACAAATTCCTTCATTAGACACAGTCTTATTAGGTATCCAAGAATAAGACTGATATGAAAAACATGAGCCAAATCAATGTGTTTTTATTCCAAAACAATTTGAAACCCTTATAATAACTTCCATCATGCTTCCTACAAAAATTCATACCTTAACTATATTGTATACGCTTCTTACCTCTTATAAACTATCAATTGTGCATGTTCCTAGATCTGCAAAAAAATTGTCAGTTGTATCTTCCTTCACACGTGTGATCCAAAGCTGAAATTTTGTAGACATTTTATGATATCTAGGATAGAGATATCCTCCAAATTTGAGATAATTTTTCTAGTTAAATCATCAGAAATTTTATGCCCTAGTTTTGGCCCTATAAGACTAAAAATGTAATAAAATCCTTAAAAATGACTTTCAAGAACTCAAATAAATTTTAGTGAGTTATTGATCACCTCTTCTATCTTTTTTGTTTACCATCAAAGTGAAATGGCTCATGTTAGTGTGAATTTTACTTTTCAAGTGTGATGTCATGTCTTATTCTCCTTAAACAACATTTACAACTTTTACAAAAAGTTACAAAATACTTTATGAATTTGCTTGAAACTTCATACCATTGAATTATTCTTGACATACATACTTGTATGTGCATAATTTTCATGGGATTATGAATAAAATTTTTTTCTATGTTTATCTCATCAAAATCCTTTCCTAAATTCACGCAACTAACCCTAGAGAAGATCAATAGCTCCTAAATTGACTTAGATTGCCATCCTAAAGCTTAGCCACATCCTAAACTAAGGAAATAGGATGAAATTAGTTTACAATCCTCATTTTATGAACTTATCAAACTTGAAAACTCATTTACACCTTGTAAACCTCTTTTACTTAGTCAATTTGAGCATTTACAACTTATTACATGACTTTTCACTTTCAAAATTACACTTAAACAAAAATTTGAATTGAAAATAGAAAAAGTGGAGGGAAACATTTAAATATAACTCTCACCCATATGACCTAGTAAGAAACTCTCTCTCATGAAAATATGGTCCTATATCATATGCTCATTATGTTTTTGTGATAAATTTGTTATAAATTTGAGTTTTTAATATTTGAGAGATGGAGGCTAACGAGTGTGGAGAGAGGAAATTATGGACATTTCAAATAGAGGTGGGTGCATTTTTAAAGTTTTTGAGTATATTATTTTTTCCTATATCATGATATAGTATCGGTGTTGATCACTAGGTTCGTGGTTAATTATATAGGATTGTTTTCAATCTCTATGGATGGTGTCGATGTGCTATGGTTTGATAAGTTTTTGATTTGGATGGATTTGTTTGAATATGAATAACAAATGATTTTATTTGTTGTTTTTCAGGTACAGTGAAGAGGTTCCTATTAATGAGAGATATAATTGTCTCTTTTATTTGGGAGGTTATGGGAATATATGGGTGATGATGAATAGGATACTGTGGAGGTATTGGGTTTAGGTGGATTAAACCATTACATGTGTGTTCACTATGACTTGGAGATGATGGTGGAATTATTAGAAATGTTTACATGGGAGATCATGATTACCCTAGATGATGTTTAAATGATATTATAACTACCTATTCAGGGTGATACGATTGTACTGATAGATGAGACAGGGGGAGGGGGAATGATGATGAGGTTTTATTGGTATGTTTCCTTTGATATGACCTATGTGGATGGGTTTGATTTTGAGAGTTATTGGGGTGAGGAGGTTGTTGGGAGTACTTTGACTATGATGATTATAATGAGCATCAACTACTATGCTTTACCGATTCTAACGAAGGTCGATTTCTATAGGAACTCGTAGGGGTAGTAGTAGATATTATTGAGTTCCAAAGTATTTTTACTTGGGGAAAATGCTCTTTGTTAGTGTACAAGGTGTTGTGGGAGTGGTCAAAGAGTAAGAGGTTTGGTTTGGATGTCACCCTTTTTCTATAGTTTGGCCTATGAGAACATCGAGTGATCGAGCCACATGGGATACCTTGGGTCAAGTGGCATGATAGACATTTTTTGTTTCAATTTTTTGTAGTGGAAACGTGATTTTTCCTATGATGTTTTATCACAGAGTTTAGAGTATTTTTTTGGTTTATTAGATGGATTAGGGCTAGATGATATAATATAGACGTCATACACTATTTTCCTTACATGTATAGGAGAGGGACAAGAGTTGTGGATGATGCAATAGGATATATAAATGCGGGGAAAAGGTCCGAGATGGTGGAGGTAGTTTAATTTGGATGAGTATGATGACAATTTGGAATTGTAAAGGATGTAAAAAAATCCTATATGATACAGGAGGGTGGAGGGAGACATAGATATTCTTTCAAGACTTAAATGTGAGGTATCCATGAGATGGCAGAGGAGGAGGTAGTGCTTGTAGCGATATATTATGTCGGAGTGACACCCAAGTATGTACCATGGTGGTTGGGGTAGATGGTAGCATGGGAAGCGAGGATTATGAGGTTATGTGAAGAGCAGGAGAAGTGTATGTGGTGATGGATGAGATATTTGTGGGGAAAGTAAGAGGAGGTGTGGAGGCCGAAGTAGGAGATTAAGTTAGTTTCTAGCTCGAGAGATATTTTTAGGTGATAACTTTAACAAGAGAGGTGACAAGGCTAAAAGGAGTGGTGAGTGAGAGGGATTAGCAGATAGCTACCCTAGAGGTGGATATGGAGAAAACTCGGGAGGATTGAGATAGATTTCATCAAGATCGTGAGATGTCGAGGTAGTGATTTGGTGTGTTTTTAGTACAAAGTGTCATTTTTGGGGTCATTTGATTTTGGAGTGAGAGGGTTGGCGAGAGGAGCATCCAAAGGAGTGATGAGGTGTGAAATAAGGTCATATGGAAAATATAGGTATGATAAGCATGGCTATGTACCATGCCATATGTGAGGATTTGTTATATTATTATTATCCATTTTCCCCGGGTTAAATGGACAATGGGGACTTAACAGACCTAGGCATCGAAATAGGACCTCATAGAAAAACCTAGGGTTACAAAGCAAAATCAAGTGTTTTAGGAGAACATTTAGAGAATTCAAGAGTGAAAATCCTATTGAGGAATTTTTTCCTCTTCTGGGTTTTGACCCTTAAGATCAAATTAAAAATGATGGAATGTGGGCTCACACCCATCCAAAATGAGAAAAATTAGAAGGAAACATGAAAATCCTTAAAACCTTCACATGCAGTCTCCACGAGGCCTTCAACAAGAAGAAATTCAAAAAATTCCAAAAGATAGGGTTCATGGGTCAAAAATTTACAATTGGACCTAATCGAGGTGACCGAGCTAAAGGTAGCTCGACATGCTTTGGAATGTGCATTGGAGGGGTGAGTTGGAGGAGAGCTCATCAAGTAGTTTGGTGAGATACTCAATAACCCGAGTTACAATAGAGCTCAATTGATATGAGTTAGATTTGGTGGACTCAATAAAAGGGCCATGTCGAAAAAAAAGGAAAGGATGGCTAGATGAACGGCTTGAATCGAGCCCCGAGCTCGTAATGAGAGGCCCGAGTGATAAGTTGATTTTGTAGGTACATGTAGCTCGATGAAATTGAGCTCATGAAGAGGCTTAAAATATTTTCATAGAGTGAGCTCGCCATAAGTAATCCAGGCATATAGTGTGATGTAGATTTTGCTTTTAGTAAGTGTGGAATGAGCTCGATAAATGAATCGACATATGGGCATCGAGGTCTTTGTATGGGGGAAGGTTCATCGTGGGGAGGCGACTTAGGAAGGAACTCAACCAAATGAAAAGGCCGAGCTAGGCCAAATGGTGCATTAGTGGGTGATGAAGCTCTGCAAAGCATAGAGGCAAAGTCATGGAAATGGAAAAGATGTAGTGGGTCAAGTAATGGGGCCAACCGAGGTGGATAATTAGTTTTGACAAGATAAAACGAGGCACGGTCATGACCATGGAGTCGGCTATGATGGCTCGAGAAATGTACACAGAGTGATAGCTTGTAATGACCAGATGTTGGAGTGACAAACAAGCCGAATCGGTTTGGAATTACACAAGAATAAATCTCAAGAATTCAAGCTCGTTGGGAGAATAAAAAAGACACCAAAGTTTGAAAATTTCAGAATTCAGAGGTGTAATGCTTTGGAGTTCACATAAGGAAAAATGCAAAAATTGAGAAAAATTATAAACCCTCGAAAGTCCAATATCAAATTGGATCTAGGTGTCATTTCAAAGTCAACTCCACTTTTGGGGTCAATGGTGTAAAAAAATTCAAAAAATCCATAGAAAAAACTCCGAATTGGTGAGAAGAAGTCCGAAGTGGCAATGCCAAAAAAATTAAATTTTGGGGCAAGTTGGGAGACGAATAATTAAGAAAGTTGTTTTGGACTTTGGAAGGAGCATGTTTTTAGGGTTTTAGGGATTATGATTTAAAATATTGGCATAGGATAAGTTCAAGAATGGACCAATAAACTCTTAGATCTCGTTAAACCTAAACACTAAAACACATTAGAAAGACCCGTCGAGTTACATCGATGAATGAGTCATTTGGGGAGGTGTGTAGTGGGTAGGTAGAGATGTGGGACATCGAGCCATGCACCAAGCTGGTAGCATGAAGGATTGAGTTACATTTAATGAAGAGCTCGGTGGGTGAGTAGAGAACCCTAATCATGGCCCGGATTCAAACTTGAATTTTTTCACATCCCTTGGTGATTTTAAACAAAATTATACTTGTTGGAAAGGATTTTTAGTTAGGAATTTAATGGAGGTGCCAAAATTTAGAGATTAGGAGGGTAGATGAGTATAAGCCATGTAAGCAACCTTGTGTAAAAATAATGATAACACCTTCTACACTCCACCATTTTTGCCAATTTTATAGTCATTGGAAAGATATTTTTGGGATCTACATCATGAGATCATGAGGGATGAGAGATTAATGAGTTAGGTGGGGAAACCATGATGAATTTTTAGAGCTAGAGGCCATACATAGTGTAATCATGGAGTCCATTTCTTCAAGCACAAGGAAGGGTACAATCTAACAAGGAATTTGCAGATCTTCTAAGAAGCCATTAGGAAAATAATGATGATTTTTGTGGGTAATGGAGGAAATTTTGGATTTATTTTTCTCTCTCTCCTCTCTTGAAATTTCTTCTAAAATTGTAAGGAGGGGCTCAGTAGAAAAGGTTGGATACTTTGCAATTGCCCAACCCTTATTTATTTTCTATGAGAAATATGTGGAGATTCAAACCTCTATATTGAACATTGTAAAGCAAAATTTATGACTTTGTCTCATCATGTAATGTATTGTATCAAATTTTGGAGCAATAAAATAAATATGGGGATGTTTTCAAACCTTAATTTTGTTATTCTATCTTATTTTATCTTTCATTTAAAGTTAGAGGCTATTGTGCATTGTTACTTGTTATTTCAAAATCTCAATGGTGTTGTGTTTATTAGAAAGTGGGTTTGTAGAAGGTATTTAGATTGATCACCCACCCCAATTTTATTTTTTTCATATTTATGCATTGGAGGTTGTCCAAGATACCTTCTTAGTGCATCACCTTCCCTTAGAGTAGATTTTATTTTTCATGTAATACTTTTATCCATGTCCCCTTGGAAAAAAATTAGAGTAGGATTAGATGAGAAACTCTCTACACTTTGGAGTAGTTAACACTAGGTTAGGACAAGAAGCCGGCCTTCTCGGAGAGCTATCCCATTTTTGTAAAGTCCCACACTTTAGGATAGCTCCATGTTTGATAAATAAAACTGATTTTCAACCATTCACTTGCAAGCATTCAAGGATGTTGTAATTTTTCCACAACAGCTTTGGAACGCCTAGGTGGTATAGAGGTCATTTATATAACTTTGGAGGAATTTTCCAGGAATTTAGACTTTAAAGAAAGTAGATTTCAGATTTCAGAGTTTTCACTATAGGGTAAGAGTTCTGAAATTAATTTTTAGAGGTTTTTCATGAGAAAAATAACCCCAAATTTCACCAAAAGATAGATCGGGGCCAAAGACCAAAAGGGTATTCTTAGAAATCCAAAATTTTATTTTTTTAGAATTTTGGGATTTTTTGCATTTTGGAATTTTAGATTTCAGGATTTCAAACTTTTTGGGTCCCGTGCACTTTGGGATTTCAGAGGATTCAGAGTTTCAAGATTTTTAGATTTCAGACTTTCTGGCACTTCGGGTTTCAAAGATTTCTCATTTTTGAATTTCGGAGGTTTCATGCATTTCAAAATTTCAGAGGTAGCTTGACATTTCCTACTTTGGATTTGAGTTTCAACCATGTCTTGTGTTTTGGGATTTCGAGGTTTTCAACTAGATCCAACTTCCAAAATTTAGGATTTTGGAGGATCAATTACAAATGTATGAATTCAACTTCCGCAAATCAGTTTTAAGCCCTTCAAGGTGTGCATTGGGTATCCATTATTATTTATTCAAGTTTTGTTATTCTCTTGGAAGAATCACATTCTTTGAAAACACATGCAAACACAACTCTGGTGACTACATTTAATCAAAACCCACTCTCGAGTTGCATAATTTCCATTATTTTCCACTTTCATCTCTTTCCATTCCATTTCTTCCATGATTCATACAATCATGAATTCATTTCCATCATGGGTTTCACATCCGAGATAACATCCATGCACTTTCCACCCACCTCTAAACTTGCAAGACCCATCCCCACGTTATTATAAAACTCTTCCATATCATTACTATAAAGAAAATCAATCGTATAAATACCCAAAGGAGAAAATGCAAATCAGTTTGGTTACCCACCAAATTTTGAAGTTGTTGAAGAACAAGGGTATACAGATTTTAGAGGCTACCGTACACCTAAGGATAATGAGTTGCGAGATGAAGATCCTAAGGATAGAGGAAATTGTACAAAATAAAATCAACACACGAACTTATTCACACCCGACTTCCCGAGGTCGTCTTTGAGACAAATGGTGTAAAATGAAATGGATGTGGGTGAGATGATGATGAACAAGCTAATTGGGAAATCTTATATCTTTAACACACAATATTGGGATCTACGAGTCCAAGGAAAATAATTCTCTCCTAACCTGAAGTGGTGTGATGGATTCATCTAATATAATAGCCACTCGGAGACTCTAGTTGATATCGAGCTCTGTTGAGATTTTGTTTATTGCTTGTTGAACACCCAAAAAGTGACATGTAGGTACCTCATATGGATTTCTAGAAAAGGTCATGGAAGTGAGAACAAGAGGCGTAGTGAAGCCACAAGGACTATGGGAGATTTTCCAGTCTAGTCCATAAATTCTTAGCCTAATCGGATATTATGTTAAATAAGGAAAGTTGTGTAATAATTTTAGGTGGAAGTGATGAAGATCTAAATACCAATGCATGCAAACTAGTGTCAATATCTGATTACTCAAGAGAGCCCGTTGGGTTGTGGGAACTAAGGTTTAGAGCCAAAAACTTCTAGAGATTTTGGCCCTTGTATGGTCATGCACATAATCAAACCTTGTTTCCAGGAGTAGTCCAATAATCATAGGCTTAATTAGAAGCTATGTTTAACATGTTTAATTGTTCTATTTTCTCAAAGCATAATTTGTAGGTGTGCTTACAACTATCAAACGCAAACTTGTAGCAATGTCGCTATCAATTCTAGCCCATTGGGTGTGGGACCAAAGGATCAAAAATGTACGTTTTCTCTTGTTGTGGGCTATTGATGGTCATGCAGAATGAATTGAAATGTTTTTAATAAGGAAACTACCTATTAAAGGAAACCTAATCTATGTTTTTGTTGTTTTCATAGTATATCAGAACAAAGAAATGAAAGAAAACTAATCTAATGAAAGAAAATGTTTTTAATCTTTTTTTGTTTTTTAAACAATGCATCTAATCTAGTAAACAAACTAAATACAAATAACCAACCGGATGTAGCTAATTACTTGTGTGGATGTGTGAATCTAAATCTAAAACCTAACCTAATTTAATCAAAACCCTTCAAACCCTACCTCATAAGTGAAGAACAAATCATAACCCTAGAAAAGCTATTGTTCCCCATAACTTCCCTGGTAATGTCAAAGAGAAGGATTTCTAATGATTTGATCTACTTGTGATTGCCTAATTAACTGAAATGAAAAATTTTACTACTCTATTTGATATGTAATTGAAACTAATTATTTGAAATTGACAATTTTGATGAATAAAGCAAACACACACACAATTCCAACCTAGAAAAGCAATAGCTTTGGAAAATCAAGTTATATCAGTATTTATCCCCTCAATTTGTTCCTTTCTTTGTTTGAGTGTTTATATGAGTCTAAGGAATTGGGAATATAAGAACATGAGTAGGAGGATGGCACTTGAGCAATGGCAACTTGAAGGTAGTCCTGGATGCAATGGAAATAGAAGAGAGATAGCATAAGAGATCTGATCTTGGCTATGCAAATCCTAGCAAGATTATGGCAACAATACAATACAAGATACACAAAATTCTTCAACCTTTTTATGAATACAAACATGGAATAGCTAAGAATTGGGGATGGGATATGCCTTCATGCACAAGGCAAGAAGAGGTAGTTCTAACTAAATAAATCTATTTAAAAATAAAAGAGGAATGGAGACACAAGAAATCAAAACTATTTTTAGACAATTTGGCTCGTAGATGCATCCTAAAATTAAAGTTAAGTGAAGTGTCGAATTTTGAAAACATGCATGATGGAATTTTGAAAAAGTGAGCAAGACCACCGCCTTACCGGGCGGTGGTTTGTAACAACCGCCAAGCAAGGTGGCGATCTTGGCAAAGCAAAGGGAAAAACAAGTACAAAATGAAGCAGAAGATGAATAAAAGTGTGAAGGCTAAGTAATGATATCTAAGCTACAAATATACATTACAAATGGGTTTTGGAGCTTGAACACCTTCGAAAGGACTGAATCATCATTGGGGATTCTTGTAACTATTTTCCAATAATGTAGTACATGTAATTTTGGGAGCATAAATAATTCCCCCTCGCAGAAGTGTCTTAGCCATGAAAATGTGTAAAACTAAGGTTTCGAGTATGGCGTTCCCGAAATGGGGAGTTAGAAGTTATACCTAACACACCTGTATGTTGAAACCTCCCCACCTAAACTCTCGTTACTTGCAAGAGGAAGATAAGACTCAAGTGAAAATAGATAAAATATGGAAGAATAAATGCTAATTCAAAACGAAAAGAGGACTTATAATTTATGCGGGGATATAGAAATATACCTGCACCAACACTCTAGCCATGTGAACACATACACTTAAAACAAGGTTAAAACAATGTATATATATCAAAACAAACCCAATTTTCAATTCATTTGTGCGATCTCAATTTAGTGAATTTGGAGCTCTAGACCCATGATGACCATTTTCAACGAGAACACAACAAAAAAACCATTACGATAATGTGATCATGCCTCCATGAGCGGGAAATCGATCGGGCGTAGTCTAAGGTTGGTTTTTTTCACTTTTGTCTTTTCATACCTAAAATGCGAAATACTTGAAAAGTTTACCTAGTGGGAATTATTTTCAAAATTTATTGTCTTAAATGAGTCTCTAAGGGGGGCACCCATAGGGAAGTCATTTGTTTTGTCCGAAATAGTCATTTCTTTGTATTTTTGAGCATTCTTAGGGGTAAAACACATTTGAAAAATCATTCCAGGACTACCGCGAAAAGAAGGATGGTGGTCACGGGATCCTCATCCCGTCTGGGTGGTGGTTATGAACAGAATGAAAAAAAAACTTGTTAACTTGATTTCTTTTGGATTTTTAATGTTTTTTGTGAGCTTATCCTTGATGTACATTACTAACTTTCTCTTTTTCCATGTTTTGGTGAATGCGTAGAGTACATACGTTGGAGTCGGGAGAGGGAGTGTGATTGGATCCTAGGGATTTTGGATCAATTGACCCAAAGCGAGATGGATATACTTCAGAGGGAAGGAATTTGGAGGATTTCTCAGTGCCCCATTTCACTCCTACTAATCACATTGTGTGTGACTTGTTTTCTTACTAGGATGCAAACTAGAACACTTTCTAGTTTCCAAGTGCCAGGGTTGAGTGGACCATTACCCTGGAGGACATATACCGTATTCTCGGGATCCTAATACTTGGGAGGAGATTAAATCTTTATACAATAGCATCCAAGGCCATGATGACTTAGTGGTCCACATACATGGGAGACATCATTGTCTCACTTGGCTTAAAGAAGGGGGTGAAGGTTCAATCTATTTCCACTGCTCCTATTCCTATTATCCATAGACCCATCATGGACATCTTGTCCTCACGATTGATCGAGGACAAGGGGGTGACACCATCCTTTACTGATAGGCTCCCATTATTGTGTAGATTGAGGGGCATGGCCATATATACACTGGGGAGCAGATATGTTAGGGACTACCTATCAAGTATTATACATGTTAGTCGATTATAGGGACATTCACCGAGCCACCCACTCTTTTTATGAGCTAGGTCTATGAGCACATCACCCCTTATGGAAGGGGAATACCAAGTGTTAGATCCAAGGGCTGTCTAGGCACCGTGGTGGAAAGCGATGTTAGTTCTTAGGACACCACATCAGCCAGTGGCCTCTTTAACCATGACAGACATGGTTGCCACACCCTACCAAGATATGACAGGGCTATGGGGACAAGAGGTGACGATAGTGGTAGCCTCGCTCAACCACAGGAAAGTTAGTTGACAAAAAGGGGAGAGTCAACAGTCATCCTTTCGAGTGGGTTCCCTAACACCCGGCCTCCCCTAAGTTGACATGCTTCCTCCCGGTGGTGTCGGTTTACAAGACTATTTAGGAGGCCCGAGAAGGGCCCTAGAGGAGATCTTGGTTAGATTGTGGCTATCATGGTGTGCCTATAATATTCAAGCACACGGTCCATGCTTAATGGGTAGGGTGAGCCTATATATGTTGATTTTGACTTTGAGGAGCACACCAGAGATGAGACCGAGGAGGAGTCAGTTGGAGAGGAGATAGAGGATGAGGGGTTCAATGGTGAGGCTGGAAAGGCAGCCCATATTGAGGAGGAGGAGATTGACCTTGAGTGGCATGACACTAAGGATAGACTGAGGGCAGCACATGAGGAGGTGAGTGCAGAGAGAGATACATTGGTCTCGGAGGGACCACTTCCTTGAGATGGAGAGGGAGACAATGAGTCTTTGATAGGATAGAATTTCACCTCTAGATTTAGAGAGGCCCTAAAACCATCAACAAAATCAACATGACCATGGACCCTACCTAGATGCGTGGAGATCTGAGTATGTTTGATACTCTTCTCTTGACCTTGTTATTTGGGGATGTTGGTTTGGTAGTTTTTTTTGTTTTGTTTTGTTGTTTTCTAACTCGCAACTTATTATAATTTTCTTTCTTGCAGTGACTACACAAGAGTGGTGTGAGCTTATTTGATGGGTGTGCATGGACATTCTACTAATCCCTTTGGGAAAGACCTGAGACGAGTCGACTGATGACTCAGGCCAACCACTAGTAGCTGGTAGACACACTGACTTGTTTACACATGTTTGGAGGATAGCGGAGGTAGTGACCTCTCTTCATACCTAGGTGGTTGGGTATGAGACCTCTCGAATGAATGATGGGGTAGAGCCATTCCCATAGTGAGACCATGGCTAGTGGCTGCCACCATGAGCACTCACACCATTTGGTGCATTCTCATCATCATCACAGCTGTAGTAGGAGTCTTGGACATGGCCATGGACCCTCTAAGGGATCCCATAGTGATTGATGGGCCATGGGCCTTTTATTGTGTTGCTGCCATTTTTTTGGGCACTATATGATTTTTTTGTATATTTCAAGCTCATTGTGAGCATTTTGACCATGCCTAGCACATGATGGCATTGTATACAAACCTGACTCACCATGATATACACAAAATTTTATTTTTGGTTCGATAATCTATTATATCTAAGTCGAATTCCTTTTGGCTTGTCTCACATGTGTACTCTAGATGTTTGGAATTTCCACTTTTCTATGCTTTTCAGAAAGTATGTAGTGGATATGAATGATAATAGAATGAATTCTTTTTGTGTTTTATAATGCTGATATATGATAATGCGAACACATTGTGATGCTAAACTTTTAGTTTATTTAAGAAAAAAATATTTTGGTACTTCATATTGTCTTGACAAAACATGGTGACAAAATGATATGATAAGTAAATTAACTTTCCCAACTCCTAACCCCACGCTATCAAGTAGGATGCAAGGGCTCAACAACAAGATCCAGAAAGGGCACAAGTTATAAATTCTTTTTGAATGGTAGTGATGAGAGTAAGACAATGATTTGGTAAGACCAAATTGACATGCTACAACCTCACTCTACTCAAGTTACTTCATAGTTCAGAGTGTGAATTTATTTTTAGTTTATCTAGAATTAGATCCGTAGATGGCCACTCGGTTGACAAAATTTGGTTTTGGGGTTTAAAACACTTTCATAATTTTAGATATCTAACTCACTTTGTTTTGACTTATGATTTCACAATATTTGAAGGAACAATTTCTAGCTTTTACGTTTGTTAATGATACCCCCTACACCTTGCCTCATGCTACCGATACGAAGCATGGGCTCATCACCATGGAAAAGGAATAGGTAAGCAAGGGATTTTCTCTCCTTTCCAATCCTAAATCACTAGTAAGAGATGCCTGCTCAACCCCAAGGGTTGGTAAGGCAAAGAAATGTGTAAAATAATTTTTTTGTGCTTTTGCATTTGACTTATTTATTTAGGAAAAATGTTTAGAATGTTTTTATTTCCAAAGAGATGCATATAGGATATATGTGACACCATAAAGATTCTAGAATAGACTAATGGCAAAGACACCTAATCTAGAAAGAAACCAAATTAGAACCAAGTATGTAGCTCTTGGTATGGTTACAATCCAAACTTTATCTTATCATGTTTGGAATGATGGAATGATTCGGGAAATAATTGATGATACTATAAAAATTTGACGAAGTATGACTTGAATGTTTTTGCATTATTTTCAGAATTTTTTAGAAGTTGCTATAAGAATAAGGTCCTTGATAAAAAAATTTATAGAATGAACTGACATATCAAAATGTAATGCAGATGTTATAATGTATATATGAAAATATTGATGGATCATGTGTAGAACCTCTTTAGGTGAAGAGAGTTTACTGATTCATTAAACTCCTCACCCTTTAGTGTACACAGGAAAATTACCCATTTTTGTAATCTTCTATCACTCGATATGGACCCAACACCCCGGGTCCGAATTTCCTTCCTTTGTCTGTTATTTTTTTCTATCTGGTTGTCAATTCTTAAGACCAAATATCCCTCATATATTTCACTCTCGTAGACTCTCTTATTGAATTTTCGAGTCATCTAGTTAGTGTAAACGTTATTTCGTTGTTCATCATTGATTCTAGCCTCATCAATACTTTCTAACTAGGAAAGTCATGCTTCTTGATAGCCTTCTTCTCCTAGAATTACTTGCAATGAGATACGAATACTAGGTATTTCAACTTTGAGCGGTAAATTGCGCTCTCGCACCAAACACCAAAGAAAAGGGGGTTTCCCTCATTGGCATTCTTACTGATGTCTGATAGGCCCAAAAGGCTGGAAAGAGCTTTAAATACCAATCTCATTTGTTTTCCTTGACAGTCTTGAGGAGAATGGACTTTAACGTCTTGTTTGTAGCCTCATCTTGTCCATTGGCCTAAGGATAATAGAGAGAAGCCATGTGATGACTTATTTTGAAATTTTCACATAATTCATGTACTTCATCATCCTTGAAAGATGTGCCATTATCGAGATAATGACTCGTGGGATGACATACCTACAAATGATCTCGTTTAGAATGAACTTTTCCATTATGGATCCAAGAAGCGATAGTAAGAGGTATGGCTTCTACCCACTAAGTAAAATATTCTATGGCCGTGATTATGAAGTTATGGCCATCCATTGATGAGGGAGATAATTTTCCTATCAAATCTAAGCCCCATAAGGAAAAGGGTCATGTGGTTATAATTGGTTGTTGAGCCTATCTTTGGTATACGGATCTCATGGGAGAAATCTTGACATTTATGGAATTTATGCACAAACTATACCACGTCATGTTACAGTGTGGGGATGTATAGCCCATCGATGTATTTTCTCGAGCAATGGCATGGCCACCAAAGTGACCCCCACATACCCCGATACATGACTCATAAAGAATCTTCTCGATTCTTCTACTTTTACACATCTTAACAACATTTCATCAAAGGATCTATGATAGACCACTTTGTAGACACCAAAATTGGGTCACACTCCCCTTGGTCCCCTTTCGAATAACTAACTTAAATATATTCACCTAACCATGACCCCTTTCACCCCATATTAACATTAATTTAATTATCTACAATTAAATTAATTCCCATTCTCACAACATTTATTAATTTAATTACTTTAATTAAATTAACTTACACCTCACCTAGACACCTCATCATAGACCTATTCATAGCATGTTTCCATAACTAACTAAGACTTAGTCCTACCTACCTTAATTAACTAAGACTTAATGCAACCCTAAAATCACATGCTTATTCTTCCTCTAACCATATTACCACTTATTTAAGCACCAAACACCATGTTAGACCCAAAACCAATGAGAAAAGATAGAGAAAGATAGCCAAGAGATGTTATTTTTAGTAAGCCTAGATTTTCCCACCTTAACCGATACCGGTCAACCCTAAATCGACACCGGTCATACCAAAACCATTGTCAGTTACCATATATTCACTTTGGTAACCTTGTTTGAGAGGTTCACCACATTCCCGAGTTTTGGTAGCAAAGGATATCTGCATGAAAGCAAGAACTAGAGCCCTTTCACGCATCCAGATAACCATAACTAGCACATCAATTGATTAGAAGGTATTTGCATTCATGGTAGCATTCTAGGAGGCACTGCACGACATCGACCACCATTTCATATATTAACCATAATTATTATCTAGCCATAAAACCCACAACACCATTAAGTGTGTTCATAACCTGCATCATTTCATCTTTATTCATTTTAAAAGGTTTCTTCACCTTTTTCTCAAAAGATCTATTTACATTTTCATCCAACTAATTATTACCTTCCCGTGAACCCAACCATTACCATCCACAATCATATAATCACCTATAAAAATTCTGAATATCTCTCGATCACTCCCAACACTTCCATAGACCTAACCATTCCCCATACCATCTATGTTTAACCACGACAAACCCACAATACCAAGATTGATTGATTTTCTATCATCCCTCCTATACCGACGCTGCCGGTTACCCATGACCATTGTTGGTTCCCTCTAAATTGTCATCGGTCATACTGACCGATGTCGGTCTCTATATTTGGAAATCCCGCTAATAATAGAAACCTAAGAACCTTAACCAAGTAACCCAAGCTACCTAGAACATGACCCCGACCTTTCCTAAAGCACCTTAACCACTTACCCTACTTCTAGATCCGATTATAACCTAGCCTCGTTATGTTAGATTTTCTTATTGTATTTGGATGAGATACCTAAATCATATTAACTACAGTAGGAAATTGTTCATTTACATCATTTCATGCATTGGTTTGTATTAAATAGTGGATTGATAGCCGTCAAGGAAGTATCACACTTCCTAGATATAGCATATGCTAGATAGCCCACTGACATATATTGTTTAACTCTTATTTTTGGTCTTGTTTTGTATTTGGTAGTTCCTCCTACCCAAAAAGGAGGATCTCGCAATCAACATTGGATCAAGAAGTCGAATTCACGCAATAACATCTAACCGACCATCACAATAGGTATTCCTCCTTGTTCCATACCCTTATCTATTTCATCAAAAACATAAAGAAAATAGTGAAACATTTTGGCACACCCAAGTGGGACCCTCTCTTGGGTTCATTTTATTTTTTCATATAGGGAAAAAAATTTGTGTGCTTCTATGTTTTCAAAAAATACATAGTGAATCTTCTCCCCGATAAGATTCCTTTCTTCTAATTTTCTAAACCAAATTTTTCATTTGGTGCTTAAAATGAATCACTTATTCCTTCTTGCATTACATTAGTGAAAGAGCATCCCTCTTCCTGCTCATCACTTTCTACGTCAAATATCACATTTTGATTTGGGATTTAAACATTTGCATTTCATTATGATTTGTTGCATTATAGCTCACATTAAAATTGAGGGTAACCTATACTGCCTGGAAGTCATGCCCGGTGATGGTTAGCACATTGATCCGTAGAAAGCACTTTCTTCTCTCTCTCTCTCTTTGCTAAACTGTAGAAATTTGAAATTTTCACATCTTCTTAAACAACATCCCACCCGGAAGAGATTGTCAATGATCACATGATCTTAAGAATTGACAGTGAGCACCCAACTAGTTATCTTTGTCTAGTCACCCATCGTAGGAAGGACCACCCTTGCCATAACATAACCCGAAACCTCACCATTAGATTTCCTTTTTCATAGGACTCCTTCCTAGATAGAAACTCTTTTCAAAATTCACATGTCAATCTTAAATAGAATAAGCTAAAACAAACATAAAATTCACTTTTAGGATTTGTGTGTTTTCTTAGCTTTTTCTTGACTTGTAATTTGAGGTGAGTGGATATGATTCTTGATTTTTTATTTTTCCTTTCACACTCGTCATCATAGTTGGAGTATTATGACTTTTCTCTAAAGTGTGTCAAGGCCTCATCTTATCATCCCCAGGCTTCTGGGTTGATTCTTCATCCAATTTAAATTCACCAAAATCCATTTTTCTTCATTCTTAATATTTAACAAGAATCAGGCATTAGTCCAATGACCATCGTCATATTACATCCGAATGTCATCGGTTTACCTAACTGGTGTCAGTTTCTTGTTCTTTTGGTCTATTTACTCAAAGAACACTCATCTCACCTTCTATTATGTTTAGAGTATGTTTGTATCATTGTACTCTTTGTATTCTTATAACAGTCATCAAATACAAATTTCCTATCCGACACTCATCATTTTATACCTCATCTTGTGAGACTATTTTTATCCCATAAGAATCGATATCGGTTCATGTAACCATCATCGGTTATCCCTAAACCGTCATATTTTTGTACAACCGGCAATTGTTACTCTAGTTTGATCTTAATCAAAACACTTACCAACTTTCCCTTTCGTAATCCATTTTTATCATCTATATTATTCCCTCGTGTCATTTACATAGTACAATTCACCTGATATACTTTGATTCACATGGTGTTGACTCACAACCAAGCCAACTCTCTTTTATTTCATAGTAGCCTTTAGCCACTTCCACCTAGTTTGTCACACCCTTCTATCCTCGTCACCCATGGATCCTACTTAGCCTATCACCATTAATAATGGTGATGAGGAGTTCACAATACTCCTTGATCAAAATCTCGCCGCCCTTCATTACTAGCTCACCCACTCATCTACCCAAGATTCCTCAAGGCGTTAGTATATGGAATTCCTATATCTATTCCTCCTACTCTCGCCCCACCTCCATGTCACCTAACACTAGACTTAGCATTACCATCATCTAATTTACCACCTTTAGTGTCTTAGCTTGGCCTCACACATGCTATGATTGTTGTGTCTCACGTCATCTATCACACCCGCGTCGTCGGTTGACCCACCGATCACTACCTTAAGTATAGCCCCATCTCGCACCCACGACCTCATACATACCTATTACATGAAACCACCCCTAGTATCAATGACTTATACCCCCTTTCACTAGTCCACAATCTTTTGCCCTAATCACCACTAGATTCATTATGTCTATACCACCTACCTACACATACTACCAACAATCCCCGATCTCATCTACCACTTATTTTTGTTATGTTCCACCTACATATTTTCCCCCTTCATAGTTCTCATACTCAACACCACCATACACTAGCATGTCACCCACCTCATACATTCAACATCAACCCCCATTTACCGCAGAGGTGCCAATTCATCACAACCCATCAATGACCTCATTAAAATGATGATGGAGAAGATGTAGACACTAGAAGCATATGTTTCGAGCTCTCATAACTCCTTAACCTATGATGAAATCTATAATGAGCCAATCCACCCATGCATTCCCATACACCCATACCTTGCGCATTAGGAAATGCCTAAATTCAATCATTTCAATAGTAAAGAAGACCGCAACATCACTTGTAGTCATTCAAACATCTATATCTTATCCTCCTCGCCTTGGGATTCTACTCCTTTGATAATTTAAAGTGACCTACCAAAGGAGTACTAACCGTTTAGAATCCCGCATACTAAACCTTTCTAAGACCTTCTTTATGTACTCTTCTTGAGATAATACCAGATTCCTCTTCTTCCTATTCCGAGTTATTCTCATACCAAGGATTTTTTTTTCGCCCCCAAATCCTTCAAAGTAAAGGAGTCACCTAGCTAGTTCTTGAGTACCTTTATTTCCTAGATCTTCTTCCCTACAACAAGCATATCATCCACATGCATGCACACAATAATATAATAGTTGTCAACAAATCACTACACCCTTCTAATGGATAGAATGTTTTTAGGACATTCGGTGTGATTGGGACACATGGGATCACCTCTCAAGTTGTGGGACTTTGGCTCGAGGTGAACCTCCAGAGAATGCCAGCTTCCTCTTCCTGAACTAAGTGATGTACTACTCCTATTGTAATAAAATGACCATCTAATCCTAGGCTAACATCTTCATGAGTTTTAAGGAAAGATATTTTAGAAATGAAACTATACTAAGGGCGGTGATGCACCAAATAGAGGGATGTTTAATATCTGGAAGGGTTAATGTGGATAGGATGCTTGCATCATTGGCCACCTTCACCTATTGCAACTTGGAAAGGATACCAAAAATACCACAAACCAAGGCGTACGTTCCTTTGTTAAACTTGAGCATACATAAAGGATAGATCAAATTTGATTCAACATGCAATTAATTTATCATGAGGAAAGAACACATGCACATGTCAAACATCTCTATTTCAAAAACTATGAATAATGATAAGATGACTTTAACAACAGAAGGAAAATAATATTTTCACAACTGACATAAAATATAATCACATTACTCCTCACAACATGAAATAGATAACCCGAGATAAAGGTAAGCTAACCACTCACACTAAGGAACCATACATTCACAAAGTAAGCATTGATTAACCATTCAACACAATAAATCAGATTTCCAATGGCAAGGTATAACTCTGAATATAATTAAAAGGTTTTAGAAATATCTGAAGCACTCTTCCAAGCTTGAAGAGAAACTTCACACCCAAAATGATCTATCACTAGCTTGAAGTATTCAACTATTTATAAGTTCTTAGGCTAAGCCATTACAGCTAGGCCTTTAACTAACATTTTACTAAAAAAATAAATGTCATTAAATTAAGGGAGCATGCTCCCATGAAAATTTCAATTTTTTTGCAAGGGTGTGACTCAGTCAACCATGCAACTTCAACCGATCTAGAGCTTGGATCTGACCTTTCATGGCTGCTCAACTTTGGCTTTGTTCATCTACACCTTCTTCTCTTGTAAGTTTATGTTGGTATCCTTCCCTCACAACCATTAGATGCTTATATTCAATGAAGTACTTGATGATTCCCTAGATTTCTTCATCCTTTGAGACATCGGCCAAACCAAACCGATGAACCTCATAATCCCTTTGTCGGATGATGTATTCATCCCGAAAATGAATCTAGATATCCTCCAATTGGGGCACATGGGCACTAGACCGACCTGTTTCACCGAATTTACCCCAATAATCAAAACTAGTTCATGGATGAAAGGTTTGCAAGGTCACTTTAGCCATTTCTACATCCACATTTTTGGCCTTATGAATATTTAGGTAGGTGTATCTACCAATTGAAATAGGGAAATGCATTCCCACTTTGTGGCACTTGTTTTGAATTCGATGATAATCCAAAAATTGTCGAACCAATTCTAGTAGAACCCATTTATCAATGGGGCACCTTGGAAATTTATTGGGGGACCTATGAATCTGAAACCAAATGTAAGTGAATGTAGGGAACTGTAAATAGATGGCTCCCCACTCATGCACTTCTTTGAAGGATTCATCAGAAATCCTTGATTGTATAACTCCTTATCAAAATAGTAGAGGATAACCACAAAGAAGGCATCATTTACCCTACAAAAATGCTTGCTCCCTTCACTCAGTGTGAGTTGAGTATAAAAATCATAGATTTGGGAGGTGCTATGAATACCTTTAGTATTCAACCGAGATAAATATCTCATAGCAGTGGCAACATAAACCAAGAAGGATGTCATATAGAAGATGTTTGTGGACATCACTCTGCTTAACTGGTAACAAATGGAGCAATCGATATGCTCTTCCCATCGGATAAATTCCTTATTTTTCTTGATGGTAGAGATGTACAAGAACATCCATTTCCAGGAATTCCTTTGTAGAAGGAACACGTGAAAATATTCTTAATATCACAATAAGGTTACTGACCTCCTGAAAAAAATCTGACCGATGCATGGTCTTTGAAAAATTGCCAAATATTTCTAATCTTCAAATCCCAAAAAGTCTGAGAGGGAGAAATGGAAAAATTTGAGAAGATCTTTGAAAACTTTGAATGCTGTGGAAAATCAAAATGTAGAAACATGGTGGGCAATGAGTTTGTCATTTCAAGAGGTACACAAAGGAGGAACAAAAGAAAACAAATAAAGAAAAATGAAAATAAGAGATCTTAAACCAAAAGGAAAATAACCAAGTAAAAATACCTCGAGAATGATGTTGAAAAGTACAAGAAAACGGAATGTCAGAGAAAATTGTTAGGTAAAAATGACGAGTAAAAAATGAGTTTAAATAGAAAACCCGACATTAATGGAAAAAATCTGATCTCGTACGGAGGTTGGTGAAAAATTAATTGCATGAAGGACTCCAAAAGATTGAAATCCCAAAATTTTGAAATTTTAGAATTTCGGGGTTTCAAACTTCGGAGATTGGGAGATGAAAAATGTGAATTGGAAATGAAAAGTTTTGAAACCCGAAAGCCTAAAAGTTTGAAAGTTCAGAATTTTGGAGTTTCGAACTTCAGAAGTTTGAAAGTAAAACCTCAAAAATGACTCAGAGAATTGTGAAACCCGAAAGCCCGAAAGTCTGAAAGGGATTTAAACAAAAGTGCGACAAAAAGTTCTAAACCCAAATTCTGAAAGTTCAAAATTTTGCATTTTCATACTTAGGAAGTTTGGTTTAAAAAAATTCAATTACTAAGTAAAAACTTTGATTCCCAAAAGCCCAAAAGTTTGAAATTTCAAACTTTCGGGGTTTTGGAATTCAGAAATTCACAAACACAATTTTTCGCAATTAAACTCCAAAAGAGAAAATTTCTTAAATCCAAAGTCCGAAATTTCGAATCGGGACTTATTGAATTTTCAATTTACATCACAGAATACCCATACCGAGGATTTTCTCAAAACTTTTCTCGACCACTTTTGACATCTTCTTTCTTAAGGTAGAGTAAAAATTTTAACAATAACTACCATTAAGAAATTTCTTGATGTACACACAATGGTCTCGAGTGACACTTGGAGTAACCCTACTCCCTGTAAAAACTTGTCAAAACTCTTGTACCAATATCATGGAGCTTATTTTAGGCCATACAATCTCTTATTCAATTTCCACACTAACCTCTCCTTCCCTTTGACCTCATAACCCTATGGCTGTTGCATATACAATTCCTCCTCCAACTCACCATGAAGGAATGTAATATTCACATCCAACTACTCTAAGTGCAAGTCTTCTACTACTACTAAACCAAGAACAATCCTAATAGAAGTCATTTTAACAATAGGAGAAATTTTTCATCAAAGTCTATACCTTTCTTTTGTGCAAATTTCCTTACCCTCGACCAAGCCTTGTATCTTTTCCTTCCTCCATCTTCCTCTTTGATTTTGTACACCCACTTGTTCTACAATGCTCTCTTTCCCTCGGGTAGCTCCACCAGATCCCAAGTCCGGTTCTCCATAAGAGATCTATGCTCTTCATCCATGGCCTACTCTTACTTCTTCTTGGCATCTACCTACATTGCTTCCTTAAAGTACTCGGATCTCGCATTTTCAAAGTGAGCAATAAATAATTCAAAGATGGAGTAAATCATTCAAAGTTCCCTTCTTACATTAGAATACATTCTCACCTTAGGAGTTTGGGGTTCCTGAGGAGTAGGTTCTTAATGCTTGTTTGTGCGAGAACATGCTACACACCGAACTAGCCCCTTAGACACCTTGTTGTCTAACATTGTGTATTCTTTCTTTGATTCCTCTTTTGTTCCTGCAACGATCTTTATACATGAATTTTCCATTAAAGAAAATATCTCTAGACTGAAATATTTTATTTTCCTTAAGACTCCAAACACGAAAAAACCAAAGTCATCCTCACCATATGTAACAAAGTTGCATTTCTCGGACTTATCCTCTAACTTGGTCCTATCATCTTTATCAATGTGAAAAATACCTCACATCTAAATACTCAAAGAAATGAGTAATCAATTTTCTTACCGACCAAGCATCCTCGGTATACCTCCATCCAAGGCCATAGAGGGTCCTTTCTTATTAAGATAAATAGTTGTGCTTACCGCTTCCACCTAAAACATGAGTGACAGCCCCACATGTAACCTCATGCACCTAGCATGCTCCATGATTTTCTTGTTCATTCTCTCTGACACTCCATTTTCCTGTGGAGTATTTGGAACCATTCTTTTCCTGCGGATCCCATTTACCGAATAGTAATCAAGAAATTCATTGCTATAATACTCCCCTCCATTATCTAACCTGAGAAATTTTAACTTGAGACTTGTTTCATTCTCAACCAAGGCTTTCCATCTTTTGAAAGTTTCAAACACATCATATTTCTTTCTAGTACAATATAACCAAAATTTTATAGTTGTATCATCAATGAAAGTGACATAATAACATGAACCACTAATATATTTTACCTTATTCGGCCCCCATACATCTATATGAACTAACTCCAACTTACCCTCCTTCCTGGTAGGTCTAATCTTGAGGAATCTCACCCGCTTATGTTTCCCAAAAACACAGTCCTCACAAAAGTCCAAATCTAACTCCTTTAATCCAAGCAACCTATCCTTTATAATATTCATGCCCTAATGACTCATATGACTGAGTCTCTAGTGCCACAAAGTTACATCTCCATCTGCAGCAACTAAATTACAACACAACACCATTGGTTAAATACAAATTACCAGTTTTCTTACCTCTTATAACCACAAGATCTCCCTTAGTAACCTTCCAAGAATCCTTTGTCAAAACTGATCGTACAACCACCACTACCAATCTGACCCGTTGATATCAAGTTTCACCTCAACTAAGGCACATGCCTGACATCTTTAAGTATCCATGTGTTCCCATTCTACATTTCCACCCGAACACAAACTTTTCCTACTATGATGAATGGTTCATCATCACCAAGATATATATGTCAAAAATCTCCTTAAAATGATTGAGTAAAGTAATGTCTATGTGGGGTGGCATGGAAAGAATCCCCTAAATCTAACACCCAAGACTCAAAATATTATCTAAAGAAAGAATTAAGGCATCCTGACAAACATCACCTGCTACCACATTTACCTCCTTAGTTTCCTCCTTCTTGTTCTTCTTATCCTAAAGAGACCATCAATATTTCTTAGCATGACTAACCTTCCATTAGTGCCAACATTCTAACTTTCTCTTGGACTTTGACCTTCCGTGATCATTCAACTTCCCATGGTTACCTTTCCCTCTTTTCTTTTGTCTCCCTCTACTCTCCATCATCAAATCATTTCCAGAAGTAGAAGAATACCTTGTGCTCTTCCTTCACATTTCCTGCTTAGGATCACACCTATTACATCCTCAAACTTCAGCTTTGAATTATTAGAGAATGAATTACTTAAAACCATAACCAATTTTTTCCAATTATCCGGCAAGGAGAAAAAAATCAACAAAGCCCCGACCTCATCATCAAAGTCAATTTCTAAAAAGTTTAACATACTCACAACCATATTAAATTCATTCAAATTATCAAAGCAACAAAACAATTCTTAGACATCTTCATATTAAATAACATTTTCATTAAAAATATTTTATTATAGGTAGAGGGTTTTTCATATAACTTCCCTAATGCACTCATGAGACCTTATGCAGTCTTCTCTGCGATATGTTGAAAGAAACCAAAGATGCAAGGCATAACCGAATTTCCTCGAGCACCTTTCCATCCAAAAGTTCCCAATCCACATCCGACATGGTTGTAGGTTTCTTTGTTTTTCCAACCAAAGGAACATGGAGGTCCTTATAATATAAGTAATCTTCCATTTGCATCTTCCACAAACTAAATTTATACCCATTAAACTTCTCAACCCTCGATCGCCCTCATCCACCATAGCTCCCACTCAAGCTAAACTTTCCTTGTGATTTACCAATTCAGAAAAAAAAAACCATCAAAGCTCGATACTAGTTGTTAGGAACTATAGAACAAATATGTGGAAACAATTCCTCAAATCATAGCAAAGAGGAAACTATTTAACATAATCACACTTGCGAAATATATGAACATAAATAAATAATGTAAAAATAATACAAGACGATATTTAACATGGTTCACCCAATGTGGGCTACGTCCAAAAGAACTTGCTCGATTTTATTATCAACAAGAGTAAAAAAACTCTCACAGTCTTCTCTAAGTTATGAACTCACAACAAAATTCCAAAGATGCTAAACCACATCTAAACCACAATTGACACCCAATTACTTAACCTTGATCACTCTTGATCACCTCTTGATCACTAAGACTCAATACCTCTTGAAAACTCAAGATATCTTCAAGATACCCTAACACCTCTATTTATAGGATTACAATCCTTTTAAGAAGTCCTAAAGCCGACCCTAGAAGTTTGAAAGTCATAACCTTTCAACTTCCCACGACTGGAAAAATGTCACGGTGTTGATAGCCAATAAACATCAACTTGACAACCATGTTACAATATGAAAAAAAAGACAACTGTAGAATGCTCTTGAAGTCTCCAAACTTAACTATTCGAACTCCAACACTTCAATACTGATTCTAGAAGACCAAAAATAGGCTCCACACCCAAACAAGTAACTACATCACCTTAAAAATATCATCCAAGAAATGTTAGACAACGAAGATTTAGTATAAGATAACCCAAATGCACCAAAACCAACAAAACCTACATATCTCAAAAATCCATTCCCTAATCATGCCCCATCTTCTAATCAAGTTGGTGAAGCTTCAACTAATGATGATATTTTCCATGAGGTCCATGCTATTTTTGAGGACATACCGGGTCATTTCCCAATTGCATCTGTTCCTTCCATCGAGGAAATCCTAGCATGAGCTCCCCTACCTATAGATGAGCTTGCTTCATCTACTCTCCACCCATAGAGGATCCCCCTTCATCTTCTTCTTCACTTGCGGAAGAACACATGAGCCTACTTCCCCACTCACTTCAAACTAATGAACAATCACTAGTAGTAACTCTCCTAACCATGGGAGATGCATGTCCATCTCCTACACCATTACAAGGGGAGCCTACTTTATCTACCACATCTCACCCATAATCTCCCCTACCCATAGGGGACTCTTTAGTAGCACCACCATTCCTATTAGTTACCATTCCCTCTTAGATTTTCAAGACCCTGTTGACCTTCTCTCGTCCCTCTTACCTATAGAATTCAAGGCCAAAAAATTCCATGTTTCCCAAACATATTTTACAGGGATTGCTACTAGATCAGCATTGGCCCCACCTACACATTACCATTTTCACACCTGATCAATCATTTAGATTAACTTGATAGATCCTATGTTGGGGACATCTACTTCTTCCTGTTTTAACCCAGATATAGATATCACTCAATGATACCTCAACAATTTATTTGAAAGTGTTTCAAACAAACAAGCCAAATATAACTATGCCCATTAGAACCACTTTGCATTGTCATTCGCTCCTACATTTGAACCTTTTCCTATGACCCAACACATACCCACACCTATATCATCTCCTTTACCTAAACCTCATAATCACCTTAGAGTTTATGCGACATCAAGCCTTGCTCATCTACCCATAAAATTAGATTTAGCCACATATTCTCAAAACCACACAAAACTCATCCCTCCACCTAAAAGGATGACCCAACCTTCTAGGCCATGTACACTAGTCTCACCTATCACACCTTTGTCACCTTCTCCACTTCCATCCATCTCGGGACCTCATCCCAACTCTGCCCAAACAACCCCTACCCTAGTCAAATAAAAAAACAAAACAACCTTCTACTTCATCACACTCTCTTATTAAACCCAATTTACTAGCACAACAAGCACCCTTGCCATTACTTGTAGCTTATTTACCACCTATACCCCAACTGACTACCATAACTCCATCACTACCTATGACATTTTTTGGTTTACACCCTATACCTCCCACCCCGACTTCACTAACCACCCCCAACGTACTTCTACTATCCCCATGGGTAACCCATTCTCTTCCATCATCTTCTTTACCTTATACATCACACTTCTTCATTTTAGCCAAGGGTAATCCACTACCCTCCCAAAGGGTGGTCAAGCCTACAAAACCTCCCACTGCTAGTAAATCCATTGTGCCTTTACCCAAGAAGGCACAACCCAAACCCAAAACCCTACCACCTACCAAACTTTTGGTTCACCTTACTTATTCCCCAAATCCACCTCTTCTAACATCTCTACCATCACCTTCACCCACCATTCAATCCAAGCCTACACTCACCTCACACTGTGAGATCCATTGGTAGGGTCATACACCATCATCTTAGCCAACCTCTTAGAGACCTCTATCATCACATTACCACCACTTCGACCATATGATCCACTCAAACCCAAACCAAAAGGGTTCGACGATAGAAAAATTTATGCTTACCATCATGTGCTAGGGTATGATGTAGAGAATTGTAACACTTTTAAAAAAGTTCTTATTCAATTATGTCCTCTTGAAATAAATTTTGATAATGATGACCTTATCGATGAAGACCAACTCTACCTTCTCCAAACACCCATCATTCTTAGTTGATACTTATTCAATGACCCATATCTCAAGCCCCACAACCTTTTTATCCACCTCCAAAATTTGAGATCAACATGGTCTATATATCGAGAGTTATCCAAAACCCCGTCAAAATGCCAATGTACCTTACTCATTTCACAAGTTTTATATTCCCACTAGGATTTTTGTCTCATCATACCATTATACCTTTCATGACACACCTTCCCCATCTACATCTCTTCCTAAATTAACATGATTCACGTTGCCACTCATGCCAAGAAAGATAAAGGAAAAGAGAAAGAAACTAACCTTGTGCCCAATATACCATCCACATCCATACCAAAAGTCACCATTCGCGGTCCACATATCCTATCTCGACGAGAGGTTACCCATCGTACCATGATGAAATAGTTGCACCAATCCTCCTTAAAATGTCTTTGTATGACCTCGTTCAAACTTCTAAATCTCTTTAAAAAGACCTCATGGAGGTCCTCTAATCCATTGAGCTTTTACCTAATGATCCCACACTAGTCTCCTCTATCATTACCCCTCACCATGTAGCCTCCCTTACCAAATCACCTCCTTCTTCTACGAATTCTTCCACTAATCATGTGGCTACCCTCACCTTCTTTGATGAAGAAATTACACCCCTCCAAGAAGATGACCCTGATCACCCCCTCTTTATCTCATCCATATCGATAATATACGTGTGTAATGCATTATGATTGATGGGGGCTTCAAGAATTAACATTATCTCCTCCCATGCATACAACCAAATGTGCATACCCGATAATTACATGAATAAACACCCAATCATGTTGTGCTCATTTAATGACACTATCACTTCTACACTTAGCATCGTTATCCTTCACATTTGTGTGGGCCCTTGTACTATTCCAAAGTTATTCTACATCTTAGAGGGGGAGTTTCAATATAAATGTTGTTACTTGGAAAACCTTGGATCTATGTCATGGGTTGTGTTCCTTCAAATTTGCATCATCATGTAAAATTTGAACATGAGGATATACCTATACCATACCAACCTAACCCTTCACCATTTAAAACTTGTAACATGTTATACCAACCTAATGACGTCTTTGTACCAGTTAGGGAACCTACCACAACCACTTCTTCTTCACCCATGACCCCATCTACCAACATTGCCACTACCTCTCCTACACCTAATCCCTCTATTCCTACTTTCTGCCATAGCCTCTACTGTTGACCCATCCATTAGTCCATCCACTTATCAACCCACCAACACTTATTCCTCATCCCAATCACCCAGTGATTCATCTATCTTGCCACCCACATACCTACTACCGATCCCTTAGAAAGCATGTTTCAAAACCTCACTCTAGGGGAGTACCGCTTATATAGTATCAACACATTCCTTACTCCGTAAGAGTACGGTAACCTACACCAACATCCTCATTATGACCATCGCATAGGTGAGGTCATCCTTATGGCCCTCCTCACCTTCACACTAACTTCACATATGGGGGACTTGATACCTCCACCTATTTTCCTGAACCACCATCCCAAACATGCCCCTTTTCCTTTGACCTCCAATCTCTCACCAACCTTCCACTTAGCTCACACTTTCCTACACCATTGTGCTTGGAAAGGCTTTGGATTTGGTCTCTATGAACAAGGTCATCATACCATCATCCATGTGTACCACTCGTAAACACAAAGACCACAATGGTATTGGATATGCTACATTATCCTCCAAGAAGGCCCATGTTGAACTTATTCAAGACAATAAACCTTCTTCAACTTGTCCTTCCACCTCACCACCTTCACCCACGGAGTCCGTAGATCCTGAATCTATTCCTCCTAACTTGTTTTTTCTTTGAACACCATTTCCTTGGGACCTCTGACTTATCAATGCAATGGTGGGGCTCCCTCCTCTCTTCCTTTCCTGTATCCTGACATGATCGATGATGATACACCTTATATTAACATTGTTCAGTGTTATGAGGATGAATCTATCCTCACTTACCTTGGTGCTAAAGATTCTTATATTCACTAGCTCCTTGCCTTCTAGAGACAAAACCATGTTGAATGAATCAACTATCAAAGTCAACATTAACACTCAAGAAGACCCACACATTCTAAATATAGGCCAATCTTTAGATATTGTTGAACAAAATCCATTACTTCTTTCCTCCGGGATCATAACAAATTTTTTCTTGGTCATGCCCGACATGCCTAGTATTTAACCAAATATTGTGGTCCACAATATCATAACTATTCTGAAGCCAAACTATAAAGTAGAAGCTCTAGTAAAATACATCCTTGCATTTCTCTTCTTGTCAAAGAATAACTTCAATGTCTTCTCTCGATTTCCTTCATCTTACCCATCGATTACCCCCAATGGATTTCTAATATTGTTCCTATCACTAAAGTGATGGGGACTCCATTTCTATATAGATTTCCATGACCTTAACCTAGCTTGCCTAAAAGATGACTTCCCTCTACCAGGTATAGACCATCTAGTTGATCTTACTAGCGGCCATGAGATGTTATCACTCATGGATGGTTTCTCGAGTTATAATCAAATATTACTCACTCCAAAAGATCAACACAAAACCACCTTTATGACTCCTTGGGGAACCTTCTGCTATCGAGTCATACCTTTTGGCCTTAAAAACACTGGTGCTACATATCAGTGGGATATGACCTATATCTTCCATGACATCATGCATCATATATTGGAAGACTATGTAGATGACCTTCTCACCAAATACAAACATCGAGCCGCACACCTTACCATTCTCAAGGTCATCTTTGACCTATCTCATCAAGTATTTGGTTCACCTTCAACCTAAGAAGTGTGTCTTCACTATTCTCTCATGTAAGCTCCTTAGAATTATCATTCTTTGCGTGGCATAAAAGTCAATCCTTCAAAAATAAAGGCTATTCTCCAAATGCCTCCACCTATAACCTCCACCAACTACGTAGATTGTAAGGAAAATTGCAATCTATTCACTCATTTTATCTCACAACTTTTTGACCGATGCCAACCATTTCATCATCTACTCAAAAAGGATGTCTCCTTCAAATGGGATGATGAATACCACAAAGCCTTTTCTACCTTAAAACAATACCTTCTCCAACCGCCAGTGCTCACTCCTCCTAAGGATGACCAACCCTTTTACCTATAAATTTCTACTACGGATCATTCCCTAGGTGTGATGCTTGCTCATCGCGATGAGCAACATAGGGAAAAAGAAATTTATTACATAATCCATACCCTTTTAGACTATGAAACTAGATATACCCATGCCAAAAAAAAATTATTAGCCTTAGTATTTGTCACCACCAAACTCTGTCACTACTTACTCAACCAAAAAACATTTTTCATCACCAATACTAGCCCCTTACATTATATGTACGCCAAACCTTACCAACATCAACATGCTACATGTTGGCTCATGCTTCTTGTAGACCATGACCTCAAATTCATTCATAAAAAATATATCAAAGGCCAAACCATCATTGACCAACTTGCAGATGCACCACTCTCTTGAAATCAGTCTTCTAAATTCAATTTCCCTAGCGAATCCATTGATACCTTATCTTTAGATGATACAACTTAGCATATGACCTTATTCTTTGATGGTTCCAAATGTCAGCGTGGGGGTGGTGCATGTGTTATCCTCATTCCTCTTGAATGTGAAACCATGCCTTTGTCTTTAAATTATAATTTTATTATACTAACAATATTTCCAAATACGAGGCACTCATGTTAGGTCTCCAAGCCATCATGGCCTTAGATGTTAAATCAATTAATATCTTTGGTGATTCCCAACTGGTTGTAAACCAATTCAATGGTATATACTAGTTTTGTAATGAAATCCTTCAAAAGTATAAGCATCATGTAGACATACTTTTGACTTCCTTTGATTATTATGACCTTCAAATTGTTAACATTCATTCCACCAATAAGTTTGCGGATACCATGGCCTGTCTTGCATCTCAGATACCTACTTCACTTAGTGACTCCAAAATCTTTATCATAGTACAAAGATTGCAGTCACCTTCTTACCTATTTGAGGATGTTAACCTTGTCAGAACCACCACACATCGACCCACGTGACCTTTGGTATAATAAGTTTTATGACTACCTTTCCCTATCCATTCTTCCTCCTGATCTTACTCACAATGGACAATGCGCTTTTCTCAAAATTTTCTCTCACTATGTCATCTAGAGTATGGTCTCCTTTATAAATGGCTTTGATGGTATCCTCTTGTGATGCCTTACAAGTTCTAAAGTACCTTATACCATCAAGGAGGTTCATGATGGAATCTATGGAGGTCACTTCAGTGGTCTAGTTATCACTAAACGCATCCTTCACCTGGGATATTATTGGCCAACCCTCAATGTGATTGTTGTGACTACGTCAAATGTTGTATGAAATTTCAACAACATGTTAACCTTCATCACACACCTAGTCATGCCTTATAGGTCATTCGTGACCTTTGGCCTTTCTCTCAATGGGGTTTGGATCTTGTCAGAGAGATCAATCCCCATTCTTCCCAAAGACACCAATGGATCATAACCACTACTGAATACTACACTAAATGGGTACAATTTGTTCCCCTCATCTCTACTAAAGCCAAGAAAATATGTGAATTCATCAACCATCACATTATTTTTCACTTTGGTGTTCCTCACCATCTCATCACTAACAATGGAAAACAGTTCAAAAAAAAGACCTTCACAGGAAACTTTGTGATGCCTTTGGCATTCAACTTAGTTTTTCTTCACCATACTACCCACAAACTAATGGCCAAGTAGAATCAACTAACAAAACTCGAACAAAATTCTTATGAAAGTAGTTGATGATACTAGGAAGGATTGACACATGCACATTCCTTTTCGCCTTATGGGATTATCACACCAAGTATTCATACTCTCTACTACCACACATTTCTCTATGGTCTATGGTATAGAGGTTGTCTTGAATCTTGAATTCCAGATTCATCTCTTTGTATCTCACTCAAAGATATGCTCAATGATGATGAATTTCACCAGGACTATTTGGCACAACTTGAGCTCTTATGACAAACATCATCTCAATGCTCTTGACCATCTCAAAATATACCAAAACATGTATCAAACGTGCCTATGAAAATGCGTGTCCATGAATAAACCTTCCAAGTTGATGAATTTGTCCTAAAATAAAATCAACATGTAACCAAAGAAGAAAACAGTAAACGGGGAAAATTTTCTCCTAATTGGCTGGGACCCTATATCATTACACATGCTTATGGATCAAGTGCTTATCATTTGTCTTTAATCAAAGGTAAACCTGAACCTGAGCCCCTTAATGCCTTGCATCTTCAACCATTCTATTATTGAACTTAGTCTTATATCACTTTCTATCTATTTAATGTGCATCCCTTGTGCGCCTTCCACCTTCCATATCCTTATTTTAAGGATCAACGACTAAACAAGAATCGTGTGATTACCCGTCACCTTTCAAACCTTATCTTCAATATGAGTACCATGAATCTACTCATAGCATGATTCTCATGGATACTTTTCATCTTTTTCAAGATGGAATCCCATGGTTTTTCATCACTTAAAACCCCTCTTTCATAATTTAACCTCTATTTTCTCCAATCTTGTCTTCTAAACAAGAGCTTGAACTTATTCTATACTCTTGTCCATGACTTAAATGTCCACAAAGAAAAATAATCTCAAAAACAAAATGGGATTCAAATCTCCTTGATTCAAACTTCTAGCAAAAAGATGATTTCCTAAAAAAGGGACATATCTCTATCTCACTGTTATAAATGGACTTCTCCTCGAAGGACAGCTTATACAAAGCAAGCCATAAAATGTACATAGTATATCATCAAAAGAAGACTATCTAAAATATTCAGAAGCTTTCCGCATCGATCAGCTTTATGAAGACCTCAAGGAGACAATATATTCATCCCACATAGACTTCCCGCATCGATCACTCTATCAAAAAAGCAAAAAAATAAAAAGAAGAAAAATATAACCTTTTCGTCATGGACTTTCCTATTTTTGATCTTGGGCCTCTTGTCAGGATGGCATGCTACCTCGCACTCATCTTACCATCAACCTAGACTTACCTTCACCTCATCTCCTTTTCACCCTAATGTCCTACCCGCTCAAGGGATGTGTCGTAATGGTAACATTTTGTGATCATGTGACTATCTTCACCCTTAGAAAAGTTAATTATGCACCGCTTTTAGGGTCTTACGTTCATAAGCCCATCTTTGGTATGATTGACTTGTTATTGTTCTTGTCAATTAGGTGGCTCTTTTGTCATCTCTTACCATCCACCTTCTTCATTACCTATTGATTATCCTATACAGGACTAGACCATCGACACCTACATTTAAAGATTCCCCTTTTACCACCATCGCCTAACCCACTTAATCCCAACCACACCTATGACCTACACTCAATCATGCCTATGACTTGGACTCAATCATGCCTATGACCTAGACTCAATCATGCCTAAAACCTACCCACCCATTCCTCTACTTTATCATATTCTTCCCTAGCTTATGGGAGAACTACATCAGCCCGAGGTCCCTTTTCCTTGGGACTATGTAGGCAACACTACGAGGGCATGGGCCCTTGTAAGTTAGCTTGTCCACTCTTTACCTTAATCCATTTTCCCCATTTTCCTATTCACATTCTACCTTAGTTAGTTTCCATTTTATATCAAAATTGGAAATTAAACCAAACAAACACCAATTAAACAAACATACCTACCTACCATTTTTTACACATCATCATAACATTCACCCATTTATCATTTATATTTCCACAATTGTAGATATTTGGAAATTTAAACCATAAAATACATATACATCCATTTTTTCCCTTGTTACCAATAACTTGGAACTTAAATCCAACCATAAACCATGAATAAACCATGACTAAATGACCTACCTAACTCAACCATGCCTCGACCCGACTCCATCATGCCTAAACTAACATTGACTCACCATGCCTAAACCGACTAACTCAACCATGCCTACTGACTTGAATCCATCATGCCTATGACCTTAACTCAATTATGTTTGATTTACCTAGTTTCCATCACATACATAATAACAATGGAAATTATAATCACATAAGTACAACATCATGCATATCATCATCATCATCATATATATAATAAATCATCTAAGTTTATGTGTTTCCATAAACATCTATACACGAGATGCCAAAATAAATACAAGTATCTCTCATAATGTACCATACCTCAAAATATTCAAACGAGGCTATAATATAATCAAAATCTCAAAAAATATCATGTATAAACCTCACTATTATTGACACGCATGCACGTAGGCTGGTATCAAAATCCAAATATATAATCAAAATGATGCCCTCAATCATCTTTCCCATCTAATATCCATGCTGGACTCATTTGTCCTCCTCCTCCTCCTCTCTCTAGTATGGAACCCCTGCCGCATCTCTCCTACCTTGTATGGGTCTAGGTGCCACCTCTTCCTAACTCATGGTTGGGCCTAGCCTCCATGAGCTAGTAGCCTCACCTGACCATGTCTCTGGGCTCGCGGCCCCATGTACTCTCTTAGTTGTGGGTGCGAGATCTCTAGTCCTCTCACTCAGGCCCACTCATTATACTTTGTATAGGAAGGGACATCTATAAGAGGGGACATCTATTCCTATAATAGTTAGTTTGGTAAGGGCACCACCATGCCTCATCGTCTGGGGGGAATCCTGAATCTTTCCATTGGTATTATCTCGAGGGTAGACCCATTGGTCTCGGATAATGTACCTATATCATAGGGCCTTTCCTACGCCACATGCCACTGTATAATAGGGACCTTATCTCGAGCTGAGCTGTGCTAGTGCTGTATCGGTGCCTCTGTCATGACTGGGCATGGGGCCACAATTGAGCCTGTATGCAATGACCAACTAGCCTGCAACCATTATTACTATTTGCTGACTAGGTAGGCAGCCACCCTCCCTGTCTCCATCCCCACCCTGTGTGGGTACTCTGGTCCTAGTGTAATTTGGGCTATAGGGCTACCACACTATGCTGTAATGTGGAAACCTATGCCTGTGACCCTTTCAACTGCCCCTGTAAACATGTAATCTAGGCCTGTAAGGTGACCACCTATCCTGTAGTGTATCCCTCTAAACTATGAGGGTAGCCAAGTTTGGTTTCCTTGGCCTAGGTGGTGCTGCTCATATCTGGGCTACCCACCACCATATGTATGCATCTATATAACCTGCATCATTGATCTTCCATCCATGGATACTCCTCCTATCTTGTCAGCATTATAGGTCATGGTGGAGACATAGGTCTCTCCATGTCATCCCTCTTGTACTATGAGAATGGTGGTGGCACATCCTGTAGGCTCAAACTGTCATCTCAACCTTTCAATGGGTATCATCTCGTGCTCACTGGCACGACACCCCTCTATCCACTCTTAGTAGCTATAGCTCATCCAAACTCATTTTTCCATATACCTGTATGAAGGGAAATCCACATACTGCCTCCAAATAATATCAACCCTGATAACCCCTCCACCATCCGTTTATATTATGTATACACATCATGTGTAGCCTTGACTTCCCTGTGTTCTCCATGACTAGGCACCCACCACTTATATAAAAACAATGACTAAACCCACCTCAAATGCATTAGGTTGGGAAAAGCCAACAAGACGAACACATACGATGTGCTCGTATGCCCAATAATGTAAGAGGAAGGTACAACATAAGGTGAACCTCTGCAACCTCCCTTGTAGGCCCGTAGCTCCTATATAGCTGCACCAAGAATGTTGGTGCCCAGGAAAATCGGGTCCGCTCCATCATATCCAGAAGAACCCCCATGATTTCTCATGGGAATCTCCCACCCTCTAAATTACGTAGTGAAAAATAACACACTGCCTTCATGATCAGAACCACTAGCCTCATCTCCTCAAGATGGGTTGTATACATGGCTCCATAGCTCAGACTCGCACTATGGTACTCAACTCTTCCATCACCTCTCTAAAACAACATACTATTAGCTCCTCTCGATGCCTCTAATGAAATAGAATACACCTGTTCCCCACTATAGGTAGCTATAGGATCCTGTAAACATCCTCTAGGGTGACTGTAATCTCACCATCGTAAATGAAAAGTGTTGGTGGAATCCCATTTATCGATGATATAACCATCAAACTCAAATCTTAGGCTATATGCCTATAACATTGGATCCCAATCAACCCCACATTCTATAACATGGTCCCACTCCTTCTGTGGTCATGCTTCCCTTTGTAGCTAGTAATAGAGGTGGAACCCTATCTCTCATCTCAGCTGGTCCTAAGAATACATCCAAAAACTCCACCATTTGTTAAAAACTTTAACTATACCTACATATCTCTTACCCGATAAAACCTATTCCCAAACCTCTTATTTTATTTCATACCCCATACCCAAACCCCAAATCTAAACCACCCCCTACCAACCCACCTCATTTATACTACTTACCTATTTAACCATTCTCACAAAACCTTCCCTTACCTCTTCCTTGCCTATCTTTCCTCTCCCACCCCATCTCTTTTATTGACCTCTTTTCTCCAAAACTTGACCGGAGTAGGTCAGTCACATTGACCGGTATTAGTTTCTCTTGACCGCATCGGTTTCCTCCTACTTGATTGATGCCATCTAGGGCCAATCGACGTCGGCCAACCTATGACCGATGTCGGTCTCATGCCACATTTCCAAACCCGAAAACCCCCCCCAATTTCAAAAAACTTGACAAAATTACCTAAATCCCTACCCCACCCTACCCAAAATTAACCTACACTCCCAACCCATTTTTCACCTTCCTAGGACCTCCCCCTTCCTCCATTACACCAATTTTAATCCCAATTCAAAAACAAACCCCCACCATTTTAAGGTTTTACCGAACCAATTCCCATCCCTCTATTTTTAAAACAAATGCATAGAAAGGATGAGATCCTACCTCATCTTGGAGTCATCGGCGTGGTGAAATGAATAGCCATTGTGTTGGTGGCCCACCCGACCCCTCTCCCACCTATTTCATCACCAAATCCACTCCTCACCTCTAACCAATCAAATCGATCACATCGCTCTCTTAAACCCGTCTACCTAGCCAATCACCTCATGAACTTGTGACCTCCACCTCAACTCGATATAATGCCTTTTCTTTCTCTCAAGAAAAGTGCAAAATGTCAAACGGATTTTTCATTTTCTAAAAAGTGAAATGACAAAATGATTATGTAAAATATGGAATTTTTACTTTATAAACCCAAATCATCTTGATTGACATCGGTGAAGTCATGCCCTACTAAACCGACATTGGTCATCATTTAACCGACATTGGTTATGTGTCGTTATTTCTATACCCCATTTTTCCCACTTTGACCCAAATTCACCATTGCATGCCACCTTTTGACCTTAGCCACACTTATTGTAACCTACCCATAAGCCCACATTACCTATACTTTTCCTTAATTACATTTAGGGACTTGTTATTTTACCCACACCTTGGCCTTACCCGTGTCGTGACCTATATACCTTGACCTGAACCACTTTTTGTGACCTTTGACTATGTGTGCTCGATGTACCTTGCGACATTGTTACCCATGTTGTTTTGCCTAATAACCTTACCTTTCCTATTGTCATGTTGTTTATCCCAATCCGACCTTTTGTGTACTGGAACATACCTAAATGTTCTTACACCTAACCTACGTTGTGTTTTTGGACCATTTCCTATACCTTGGATACCGGAATCACTTCACCCTTGTTTGGATAAACCTATCAACCTTGGATGATGTAGAGTTTGCAAGCTCTTCAACTTGGTACCATGCCATGTAGTTTATACGTGTGCATGCATTCGACTACCACTACCTTTGACCCTAGCCCATTTACCTATTTACCCGATTTGACCTCTACCCTTTACCCAATATGCCCACATCTACACTCATGCCCACTTACCTTCATTTTCACCACATCCACATTTTATCAAACCACTCACCGATTCTATCTTACACCTCATCAGTTCCTAGTTTGAGGGGGATCACCTCCACCCACACTTGGGATAACCACTTCCTATTTTTGTTAGCATCACTTACCAATACAAGCTACGTGAAAAAAAGGGAAAATGTAGACACCAAAATTGGGTCACACTCCCTTAGTCCCTTTTCGAATAACTAACTTAAACATATTCACCTAACCATGGCCCCTTTCACCCCATATTAATATTAATTTATTTATCTCCATTTAAATTAATGCCCATTCTCACAACATTTATTAATTTAATTAAATTAACTTAAACCTCACCTAGACACCTAATCATAGACCTATTTAGCATGTCTCCATAACTAACTAAGACTTAGTCTCCATAACTAACTAAGACTTAATATAACCATAAAATGACATGCCTATTTTTCCTCTAACCTTATTCCCACTTATCTAAGTGCCAAACACCATCTTAGACCGACACCAACAAGAAAATATAGAAAAAGATAGCCAGAGCTGCTATTTTTAGTAAGCCTAGATTTTCTGCCTTAACCGACATCGGTTAACCCTAAACCGATGCCGATCATACCAAAACCCTCATCGGTTACCATATATTCACTTTGGTAACCTTGTTTGAGAGGTTCACCACATTCAGAGTTTTGGGAGAAAAAGAGATCTACATGTAAGCAAGAATCAGATCCCTTTCGCACATCCAGAACCATATCCAACACTACAATTGACCAGAAGGTATTTTCATTCACGGTAGCATTTCGGGAGGCACTTTTGTGGCAATCGACCACCATTTCATAAATAAACCATCATTGTTATCTATCCATCAAACCTACAACACTAGTAAGTGTGTTCATAACTGCATCATTTCATCTTTATTTATTTAAGCATTTTCTTCACCTCATGTTATCAGTCTCTATTTACATTTTCATCGACCGCTATTACCTTCCTCTAAAACCAACCATTCCACCACCCACAATCACTTAATCACCTATACCCAATTCCCGAATATCTCGAGCACTCCCAACACATCCAAAGACCTAACCATTTCCAATACCATCTTTATTTAACCTCGAGAAAAACCCATAAAACCATGATCGATTGAGTTTCTATCATCCCGCCTATACCGATGCCGGTTACCCATGACTATCATCGGTTCCCTCTAAACTCTCATCGGTCATACTGACCGACATCGACCTCGTATTTGGTAATCCTTCTAATAATATAAACTTGAGAACCTTCACCCAAGTAACCCAAGCTACCCAAAATCGACCCCGACTGTCCCATCACCTTGACCACTTACCCTACTTCCGGATGTGATTATAACCTAGCTTGTTATGTTATATTTGTTTATTGTATTTAGATGAGATACTTAAATCATATTAACTACACTAGGAAATTTTATTTTACATCATTTATTGCATTTATTTGTATTAAACAATGGGTTGATAACCATTAAGGAAGTATCAAACTTCTTGTATCTAGCATACGCTAGGAAACCCACTGACATATCTTGGTTAACTCTTCTTTTGGGGTCTTGTTTTGTATTTCAAGTAGTTCTTCCTAGCCAAAAGGAAGCTCTCGGAATAAGCATTGGATCAAAAAGTCGAACGCGTGTAACAACCTCCAAGTGATCATCACAACATGTATTCCTCCTTGGCCCATACCCTTATTTGTTTCGTCAAAAACATGAAGAAAACGGTGAAACACACTTGCTCCTTAATAACATACTTAGTGTCTATAACACGTAACCACCTTCTTTGTTACAATGTTTCCCCTTCTGGGTATGTATGGTCCACTATAAAATTAATGATGTCAATGTACCATGGACATGCAAAAATGGGAGGCCTGGTTTCAACGAAATACACACACTCATCGAGGAAGTCTAGATTTACTAGATCACCTCCATCTAATGGGTTATTAGCCAACCATTTCGCAATGATTTTTCCTTTGATGGATTTCTGATTTACAAATGTTAACTCAAACTCACCCATCAAAGTTATGAAGCACTCAAATTTATTAGATAAGGACCCTTGTGTGAGGAATGTCCACAAGTGATCTTTTAACAATAACCCTTGTTTCTTGATTTAGCATGTAATGTCTTAAGCACTTTATTGTGAAGACTATAGCAAGGCATTATTTCTCTATCTATGTGTAATGCATATCATTTTAAACCAATGTTCGAATAATAAAATAGACTACATATTCTCATTTATCATCATCTTCTTGAGCCAACATGCAAGCTAGAAACATACCTAGCTCATGAAAATAGGATCAAGGGGAGATCTGACCTAGGTGACATGAATGTGGGAGGAGACACTAAGAATCACTTAACCAACTTGAATGACTCATTTCATTCTTTTTCTAATCAATGCAGCAATCCTTTTAAACAAATTGTTGATTGGATGAATAGAAAAGGTCAAATAAGGGATGATCCTTTACATTGCACTAAGTTTCCAAGAAATGATTTAATGTCGACTCTTCGGCGGTGGAATCATTTCAAGACAACTTGAATTTTAGCTATGTCTACATAAATCCCTCATGAAGATATGATGTATCACAAAATATTGCCTCCGTTACACCGAATACACATTTTTCTGGATTCAATGTGATGTCGTATTCGATTAAGTGAGAAAATATGACACGAAGCACTTCTAGGTGATTGCAACACTTTCTAGCCTTAGCTAGAAGGTCATCCACATAGGATTCAATAATCTTATGAATAAGGTCATGGAATATGTTTTTCATTGATCGTTGATAGGTGGCCCTAGAGTTTTTAAGCCGAATGGCATGAAAATGTAACAATAGGCTCCCAAGGAGTTATGAAAGTAGTCTTGGCCTAATCCTCCTCAGAGATTCTAATCTGGTTGAACCCAAAAAACCCATCCATGAGAGACAAAAATAAAAACCAGTTGTGTTGAAAATAACATCGATGGATGGAAATGGGAAATCATATTTGGGAAAAGCTTTGTTGATATCTTGAAAGTCTATGCAAATGCAGATCTTTCCATTCTTCTTGAGAATGGGGATGATATTAGACACCCATTGCGAGTAGTAAATTGGCTTGATGAACCCTACCTAAAGGAGTTTCATCACTTCTTCTTTAACCATGAGGGCCCCTTTGGCTTCATGGGCCTTAAATTTTGCTTAATTGGTTTGGCATCTGGCTTGGTGACGAGGTTGTGAACTGTGATGTGTGGTGCAATTCCTGTCATTTCATTATAGCTAAATGTGAAGGATTTTTGATGTTACTTGAGGATTTGGGTATGTATTTCTACCTCCTCTAGAGTTAGAGTGGATCCCAACTTCAAGATTTTTGGTTCCTCCTCTGTCCTGATGTTTATATCGATTGTTCCCTTGATTAAGGATTTTCCTTGAATTTAGGTGGGCAGGAGGAAACTCTAAATCCCCTTCTTCTTCTACCTCATAAATTTAAATATTATTTTTGGGGGAGGATTCAATCATTGGGATTTCCAAAATAAGAAGAATAATGTGCAAATAAGGAAATATCATCCTTGTAATAAGTAAGATGTAATCTGCGAAAGCATTTAGATACCCTAGAGTTACTTTATCACTGTCAACTTGGTCTGAGATGAAATATTCATTCTCGGTTTCTATTTATCTCAACATTGGGATTATCATTATCTTACGAACCAAGGGTTCAACACGAATCGAGACCATGAAGTTTGTGTCTTCCATCTCACTACTTGGAGTGATGCACGAAGCAAAAGTTGCTTTATAGAGTATGTGAGAAGGTTTTATTCACATGGAATTTATTTAATTAATATGAAGTCAAACCTCTTCATTAGGTTTAACACTTTGTTGTTTTGTAGAGTTTTAGATACTCATCTCTAGTCTCATATACTTCGGATATTTGATTCGCGACCAGTTGTGAATCACCCAATACCTAAAAATTAAGAGCACCCATTATTTTGGATATAATGAGACCAAGTAGAAGAGCCTCATATTCAGCCTTGTTATTTGTACATTCGAAGTTTAATTTGAAGGCAAAATGTAGAATCCTTCCCTCAGGAGAGGTAAGGATCACACCTACCCCAGCACCAAAGTGACATTTGGCTCCATAAAAATGTAGAGTCCAACATTTACTCAAAAAAATTGACATCGGATCATCCATTATATCTTCTTCCTTTACCTCAGTCACTTCGACCATACAAACCTCATCTGCTGGAAGAGAACTGAGTCCCAACATATGTCCCATACCCATAGAATCAAAACGGAGGAGAATAGTCAAATCCTTCTCCAATATCTTGAAAATTTTTTGTGGTTCTTAACGATGTTTCTCTACGATGACGGTTTCATCCTTAACCTTGAGAATGCCCTCGATCAATCCCATGACTTTTAACTCTATTTTAGGGACTATCCTCTCTTCTAGAACTTGGCTTGTAGGTTTATTTTAACTGATTTTTAGGAAGCTCAAACTCAAATTGGACCCTTGGCTTCTTCTTTAAGCTATCCAAATGTATCTTTGAAGGGTTTTGGATCACCTGTGCCACAAAGACCTTCCCTAAATGTAGGAATGTGACTTCCTCAAAAAACGTGAAGGGAATTTCCTTCATGCAATGGATCTAAGAATAGTGAAGGATCATATTATAGTTGGTTTCCCGATCTATAATATAAAACTTGGTTAACAACACCTTAGGCCCAAGGGTGAATGATAATACTATAGTTCCGATTGGCATTGCCTAGAGGATGTCATAACCTCTCGGTGTGTTTCATGTTGAGGAGAAATTGTTCTCCTATAACCTAACTTATGATGAAAATATAAGGGAACTATGTTAAATTCTACCCCATCATCAATCATCACATGCTTTATATAGTTGTTTTAAATCAAAACTTGCAAAAAATGTCGATTATCTCTACGATCTATTTCAAAGATCCATGTGCATCTTGCTGATGTTGAATACAAATCCAACATCTCTTTCAGCTTCCTTGGAGGATAAACATCAAAGTATATGTGATTTATTTACACTTCTAGAGGAGGGTGACATTAATCAAATCACCAATACCTAGCATTTCTAGCAAAGTGGCTCTGTGAGTAAGGGAATTCTTTAATAGATCTAAGAAGGAAATGTGAGAACAAATTCTTGGTTAAATCATCGATCAGTCATAAGATCCTACTAGCTTGCCTAGTGTATCACAAATTTCATCTAATATATCCGGATAGATCGGGATTAGATGCAAAGAATAATATTTGGTTCTCATTATGGAATTAATATGAATTTCGAGTGTCCAACTCTACCAACCTCACAATTTTTGTTTGTTGGTGACCATCCAGAGGAGGTTCCACTTGTGGTTTTGACGAAGTTGAGGCTTCACAATCATTAGTCCCTATTATGATACCTCTGTTTGAACCATTGGGATCTATTCTACTATCCTTTGGGCATGTGGGGAGAGGATCGCTAAATATTTCGAGTAGTGTGTTATGTGGGGATACCGGTCCCATGTAGGTGTTTTGAGTTGGCATGGTGGTTTGCCAAAAACATATCAAAAATAGTTGTCATTGATCCTATGGAAAGAGCTATAAAAAATTTTAAGCAATCGTGGCATGTCCTTACATCATGTCCGTAAACCCTATGGAAACCAAATATATATTAGGATCGTAATCTCGAGGCCTTTGATTTGCACCTTATTACGGCCCTGAAATCATTATTATTTTTCAATTACTAGTTGTTATAGTTAAAATTTGGGAACCATTGCCCCTAGTTTTGGAATTGGTGTGGATACCCAACTTGGTATGGATTGGGGCCTTGGGTCTACATTTTTCTTGGTTGTTGAAGTTTATTTTGTTGTTGTGGATGATTAAAATCCACAACATTTACTAAGGGTGAGAAGTTATTATTTCTCTGATTATTTCCATTGTTGTTATTGTTGTTGTTTGTAGTACTTGTATTGGGAGAATTAACAACATTGGGTTTCTTGGGTTGGTCAGTGACACCATCATTCGTAACCCCACAATTCTTATTAAGGATCTTTGGTCCTTGATTATTTCTCATGTTATTAGAGTAATTGGGTTTATTTGTTTTAGGAGTGACTAACTTTCCATTTGCTCCATGATTCTTGTGACCATTGTCAATGGATGGATGGTTAATTCGAGAGAGCACCCTATAGCACCTCTTTGTAGCTCCTTAGTAGGAACTTTTAAACTTCTTCCTTTGTCTCCCTATTGAGGGAGTGGAGGAACAAATCACAAAGCTCCATCTGATCCATGTTTGGAGCACTTGCAGAGGAGTAAAGAACCTATCGCCACCTCTTGAATGAAGTGGGTTGCAGACTCGTTATGCTCTTGTTTGATATGAAGGAATTCTCTAATTCTTGTCCTTAAAAGTTTGTTCATATCAAAATCCTTAATGAACTCTGACACAAGTTGTTTGAAGGAGTGTATTGAAGCCTCTAGTATCCTATAGTACTAGTCGAGAGCGATGCCTTCTAGCGTCTTAGGGAAAATCTTCGCAACAACCGCATCCCATAGTCCAAAAGATCTTGAATGGTTGTTACGTAAACTTTGATATAAGTGTTAAGATTTTCCTCCCCATTAAAACTTTAAGAGGTCGGGAAAGGGTCTTGGGAACATGACTGTCTAGATGGAAAATTCTAGAGGCTCCTTTAGATATTCAGAATAGGTTCCCATTGCATATGTTTCAACCATTGAAGATCCTTGTTGGGGAGGCAGAGGTTGCATCGGTTGTTAAAATGGAATAGTGTAAAAAAATTTGGGGCATATGGCATCCCTTGTGGATGACCATAAGGACCTGGGTAAGTGTACATATCCCCTTGTGGTGATTTAGAGTACATGTGTATGTAGGGGATTGACCACTTTGATATGGAGTTAAAGGCACAAAACTAGGGAATGTTGCATTTTCCAGTTGGCATGACATTTCATAATGCACTTCCCACTAGTGCTGTTATAGATATCCATATGTGCCGTGATGGGGCATACCTAAGGTACCCATCCCAGTTATAAAATCCTTAGGGTTTAGAGTGCCTATATAAATTGAAAGATTCTGTGCTGTAGATACTTGTTCATAATTCAATAGATAATGAGAAGTTATTGCTTGCCCTTCGTATGAACTTTGAGTATTTTGGGAAAGCTATAACACTTTGAATTTTTCCACTAACGTGGAGATTACATCCCCCATTGGTGGGGTGGTGTTTTTTTAGGTGTTTATTGTTATAATTTTGGAGGTTGTTGAGGAGTGTGGTATCCTACTATGAATTGTTCACTATGCTGCCACCCCTCATTGGTAATGTTTTCATTTGTTGGAGGGGTAGTGTTATTATTTTGAAGCAGGACATCACCATGTCCTTATAACCTGTCAAAATTATGGTTCATATTCTGAAGAGTTGTTCACTCTGGTGCATTTTGCTAAGTATTACTCATCTAGATGTGGGACTTGGTCCGATTGCATACTAATGGGTTTTCAAAACAATACCCAAGGAGATGAACTTGCTTCCCCAATGAAATTCATGTTGTTAGAACTTGATTGTTCATGAGGATATGTCTACATGATTTGGTCAAGCTCCTCAATACACATAGAGGAACCAACATTGATTCCCTAAAGGAGAGGATTTTGAGCATTTGAACGATTATCTACCCATGTTGAGAGTGAAGGTGACTGTTGTTGTCCACCTGTTTGATAATTATATATGTCGTAACCTAGAAGGGGTCGACCATATTCATCGAATCCTAACATATTCGGGGTATAAGAATACCCATTGAATAAAGGGAAAATGGAAATTGGGTGGAAAAGTGGAAATATTTAGAGACTAGATCTTCACGTCGGGTTCACCAATTTGTACGAAAGAAAATCAACACGTGACCTTTTTCGCACCCAACTTCTTGAGGTTATGCAAGACAGACTGTGTAGAATGAAATGGATGTGGGTGAGATGGTGATGAACAAGCTAATTGAGAAATCTTATATCTTCAATGCACAATATTAGGATATGGGAGTCCAAGGAAGAGAATGGTCTCATAACCAAGCGGTGTGATGGATTGATCTCGATATAATAGCCACTCGGAGACTCCGGTCGATATCGAGCTCTCGCCGAGATTCTATTTATTGGTTGGTGAACAAACGGAAAGTGACTTGGAGGCACCTCATATGGATTTTAAGACAAGTTTATGGAAGTGAGAACAAGAGGCATAGTGGAGCCACAAGGAATATGGATGATTTTCCAGTTTATTCTATAAATTCTTAGCTTGATCAATTCTGTTATGTTCAATAAAGAAAGTTGTGCAATAATATCAATTAGAAGTGGTGAAGATTTAAATACTAATTTACAAAAACTAGTGTAAATGTTTAATCGGTCAGTGGGCTCATTGGGTTACGGGACATGAGGATAAAAACCAAAAACTTATGGAGGTTGTGGCCCTTGTATGGTCATGCGTGTAATCAAACCCTATTGATCCAAAAATAATCAAGTTTTTATCTACCTGATCTCGGACCCTTGTAGGCTTTAATTATTGCCGACAATTTTCTCCTTTTAAGTAATCAATTTAAAAATTAATGCAAGACAATAAAGACAATTGCACAAAAATTGATTACGGAGTTCGGCAATTGCCTATGTCTCTAGGTTCTTTCGAACCGTTCCACTAGTCAAAACTTGTAAGTTACAATAGTACTTTCACAAGAAAACCTAATGGAATTTCACTTGCCTATCAGTACTCCAGTTCTTCAAAGAATTCATGATTAGTCAAATCGTTCTTCACCTTCCTGATGCACAATCTCCTTCGGCTTCGATTGGCCTTCTCAACGCTATCAATGTGCCTCCCTAAGACTTTGGTCGACAATCTAGGCTTTGCAAGTGATTAATGTGGCTCAATGGGCCTATTGGGTAGTTTACATTTTACTCCCAATCACAAATATTCCATCTACTATTGCCTAAAATAATAGGCCAATAAACAATATTTGTCTATAGTAATTTTAGGAATTTAATATAGTTTACAAAACTATATTAAAATTTCCCTATTACTAATTCTCTCACATCCCACAAATAAGCTTACAAAATAATAAGCTTCTCAGCTAATGTGTGTCCATTACAATGAAATGGGTTCCCTATTTATACAAAAATAGGGCCCTTAAAATAATGCCTCAAATATTATCTAAGGCTAATATTAGCATAGCCCATAGAAAAATAAATGGGATTATTTCCCATAGTGGCGGATTTGCTTTAGGAAGGGATAAAATCCCAAATTGAGTGGATAAGGTGAAGTGGGTTATCCCACATTTGGTGGAGGATATTGTTTTAGGCTTTATTAAAGCCTTTCCACACATGTTTTAAAGTGGTCAAAGGACCACTTGAGGCATAACCGCCCCACCTCCTTCTCACGTGGAAGCTTCCACCATGGACTTTGCCCCCAACACCGCTTCATCCTCCCATCCCCACGTGGACTTAGAAAAATATATGGGGTTGGTAGTTTATGTGGGTTTGGAGGATTATGTGGGCTGTACACTTCACATTAATACATGGTTTCAAAATAAAACCCGCCCACTTAGACATGTGGCATGTAAATTGGTTTGTAAGTGGACTTACCTAGTTAATATAAATTTGACCCATACAATGTGGTATAGAAAATAATTAACTTGGTCCATAGCATATAGTCCACTTATCATCTCTCAATAGGAAAATCAAGCAAATTCAATTCATGGTGGCAAGCCACGTGGTGGCTTGTGGACCCACCACGTCGGTGATAATACCATAGTCCACATGGTGGTCGGGCTCCCCTCTGTAACAAAAGTTGAGCCTCTTGTTCCGACGAGCTATCTTTTTATGACCATCGAAGACCAAAGATCGAAAACCAACAAACAACTCCCTTTTCCTTTTTCCATGTGTCATATTGCCATTGGTCCAATATTGACTTTATGACCAAAGTTGACATTCATGTTTGCTGAAATTTGACCAGACATAACTAGAGCTCCTGATGTCTGTTTTCACGTTCTAATAGTCATTTGAAAGGTATAGAAATTATATTCTACACTGACATCATTTAGGGATGTTTAGGGAACTTTAAAAAATGATCCCTTGATCAACTATTTCCAGGAGCAATCTAATAATTGTAGGCTTGATTAACAATGATGTTTATCATTTTTAGTTGTTATATTTTCTCAGCATAAGTTTTAGGTGTCCATAAAAATGTCAAACATAAACTTGTATCAATTTCAATTATCAATTCCGACCCATTGGGTTGTGGGACCAAGGGATCACAAATGTATGTCTTCTCTTGTTGTGGACCGTTGATGGTCATGCGGAATGAATTGAAATGTTGTTAATAAGTAAACTACCTATAAAAGGAAACCTAATCTATGTTTTTGTTGTTTTCATATTATATCAAAACAAAGCAATGAAATCAAACTAATCTAATGAAAGCAAATGTTTTTGATCTTTTCTATTTTTTAAACAATGCATCTAATCTAATAAACAAACTAAATACAAGTAACCAACCTGGATGTGTAACTATTGTGCGGATGTGTGAATCTAAATCTAAAACCTTACCTAATTTAATCAAAAACCCTTCCAACCCTACCTCAAAAGTGAATAACAAATAATAACCCTAAAAGAGCTATTATTCCCCACAACTTCCCTAGTAATTTCAAAGAGCAATATTTCTAATGATTTGATCTACTTGTGATTGCCTAATTAACTAAAATGAACAATTTTACTACTCTTTTGATATGTAATTGAAACTAATGATTTAAAATTGAAAATTTTGACAAATAAATAAAACAAACACACAATTCCAGCCTAGAAAAGTGAGAGCTTTGGAAAATCTAGTTGTATCGTATTTTCCCCTCGGTTTGTTTCTTTCTTTGTCCAAGTGTTCATATGAGTCTAAGGAATTGGTAATGCAATAACAATAGTAGGAGGATGGAACTTGAGAAATTACATCTTAAAGGTAGTCGGGATGTGATGTAGGTAAAAGAGAGATAGTACAAGAGATTTGAGCTTGGCTATGCAACATTAGCAAAATTGTGGCAGCAATAAAAATACAAGATACAAAAAAATTCTCAGGCCTTTTCTTGAATACAAGCATGGAATATATAAGAATTAGGGTTGGGATGTGCCTTCATGCACAAGGAAAGAAGAGGTAGTTCAACTAACTAAATCTATTTAAAAATAGAAGAGGGAAGGAGAACCAAGCAATCAAAACTATTTTTAGACAATTTGGCTCACGGATGCATCCTAAAAGTGAAGTTAAGTGAAGCGTCGTGTGTTGAAAAAAAATGCATGACGGAATCTAGAAAAAAATCGGTAGGATCTGCCACCTACACTGGGGTGGCGAGTCATGGACCACCGCTCGGGCGGGCGGTGGTCCACTGACATCAAGGCCAAAGAAAGTAAAAATGAAGCAGAAGCTAAACAAAAGTGTGGGAAGGCTAAATAAGGATATCTAAGCTACAAATATACACTATGAATGGGTTTTGGAGCTCGAACACCTTCTAAAAGGACTTGAATCATCATTGGGGATTCTTGTAACCATTTTCCAACAATTTATCACTTGAAATTTTGGGTGCATACAACATACATGGTACAAACTAGGGCTACATATCAATTGAAGGTATTTAGGATCATCTTCATGGAACCTTTCTTGTTGATTCGTCCTATACCATTTCTTTTCAGCCCACACGAAAAACTTTTTTATGGTTGAGATGTTACCACAACTTAAATTATGGATCAAGGAGATCAAGGCCTATGAATCCACTGTTCATTTACCTATCAATGGGATACCCATACATTGTAATCCTAAAACCCTCTTCTTATTCCACAATTAGTGACATTTCAGCCTAGGCCATAGTTTCTAAGCTTCTCACCTACTATCCCTAGTGTAGATTACCCTCCTCCACCTTCTCCTCTCCCATACCACTTCATTTTATCTACCATTTTCTCTTCCAAACCTAGGTCCCTTCCATAGGAATAAGGAAATGAACTTCCTCTCCCACCACTAACAAAGCAAAAATTAGTGGAGACCCCACCCACCACTCCTCTCATAATCCTGAACCCATGTCAGGAAGAAACTAAAAACAATTCAAGGAGAGAAACTAGAAGAAGAGCCGAACAAAGAAAAAAAGATGAAAAAATTGTTAAGTTTGGCTCTAATATTCAGGATTAATAAAATTCCCTTGATGGTTAATCCTACGGAGGAGGTTGAGGTCCAACCACAAATAGTGTAGAAGGACTTTATAGTAGAAATGGAGAAAGAACTAGAATATGACAACCAATAGTATGTTTTCTCTGAATGTAGTGTCCACATTGACCCTTTATTTTTGGGACTTGCTAATCCATCACAGCCTGCAAATTCAAAAAAGGAGGCAAATATAGCTCTAAATCTATAGGAAGAGGAGCATTTGCAATCAAATAAGGAAAATCTCCCAAGTACATAAGGCATTGAAATGGAATGTAGTGATCCTAATTTCCCTGCATGCCTTGAGCTTGTTGTTATATTGGGAGGTTGCATGGATATACCAAAGTCACCATCAGCTACAACTAACCAAAAGAGGCCTCATGCTATGGAGGAAGACCTTTTAGTTTTAGAGGGCTTGAATAACAAGTAGGTTATGGAGAAAATTGTAATCCTTTCCTCTCCTCCATCATTTAAAATTCTTGATTTTGAGAACAAGTTTGAACTTTCAAACTTTATGTTTGAGAACAAGGTAACACATGGTGAGCAAGTTTAAATCTAGAAGACACTATGACAGAGGAAGGATCCTTGACATAATTTTAATGCCTATCTAACTTAGAGGAATGCTTTGGTGAGAAAGATCCTACAGAAACCATAACCCTTGTTGCCCCACCACTTATCCTTATAAATTAAAAGCATCTTTCCATGGGAGTTAACATTCAGGGATAACCTATTTCCCATTATAATCCTTTTGAAGTAGAGGAGATGTGATCAGATTTGGAGGCTCTTAACAAAGATGTAATCATTAAAGACTTCTTATTGTTAGTTTAGGAGCCTAATATTGTCGATGAATTATCCATGATCCAGGGAAAAGTGTAAAGAGAAGGAAAGTTCCATCTCTTTTGTACCATTCACCAAGGTGGAACATCAGTTGTCTGTAAATGTGTAAAAAGAAGAAAATCAATTTATAGGATGTCATATTTTCCAGGAAAGTCTTGCATGAAGACTTTCTTATTTAGATTGGAACTCGAGAGAAGTAGGCACATACGACATACCATACCATGCCCCATCAGATATCTATTTTCTTTAGAGCTAGAACCAAAGTTGTCACAATAAGTCATGTTCATTTCTAGACATGAGGACGAGTCTCAAAGTACCAAGGACCAGCTACACTATCTACAACACTTCCGGTAGCCTCATGTAAATCTTTTGAAAGAGTAATTATTTTTTTCTATTTTATACTTTGGATATGTGGGTGGAGAGTTGTTGTTATATCAAGTTTTCACTCATATGCACAACCATGTTTAACGTCAAATCATCTACATAGCTACAAGTTATAAGAAAGGTCGTGCTTTGTTGAAGTCTTCTCTTTCTCTAATTAGTGTAGGGTAGGAATAGGTTTTATTTTCTCATAACAAGTGCTTAGGAACAATTTGCATATCTACTTGGGCATGTATGGTTTTTTTTTGTACATAGTTTTGGTTCATGTTTTCTCTAGAAAAATACACTATGTCTCAAGTATGCCTCCCACAATCCATGTTACAGAAGATCATATTTATAGGGAACAATTGCAATCTCCAAGTCAATACAAATTCAGAGAAAATAAATTTGATAAGGGACAAGTTTTGATAGTTTCATCCTTTCATTCCTTCATATCAACTACATTGAGCTTCAAGAACCTCGCAAAACCGGAAAATAAGCTCCAAGGACGGTTGTTGCAAATCAAATGACAAGTTTCATAAAAGCAACATGTCTATGTTTGAAGTAGCCCCAATCATCCAAGATTTCCCTATGATTCAAAAGTAGAATATTAATCTCAAATCCTTGCATAATTGAGTTTATTTGTAGATTTTATGGGTTTAAAGGAAGTATTTCGTAGTGTTTCAAGCTCAACTATGTGGATTCAAAGATAGAAATTTCATAAGAAAGAAGAAATTCAAGATTTAATAGAGTTCCATGATGTCCATAACTAATGGGCATGTTACTCCTAACACTGCGGTGTACCCACACTTGGAGAAATCAATTTTTAGGACGGGTTCAAAAGTTCATTTTCATTCTCGCAAATCGAGATGTAGAGAGGAAAATCTAAAAATCCAAGATTAAGAAAAATTTACAATTTTAACCTCAATATTTTCTTATAAATATTGGGATTGCTAAGCAATAGAATAGGTCTAGGGTCAACAATTTTAAATGGTCTCTAGGGTAAAGTTCAAAGGGTCTAGATTAGTTGCGGGCTATCATTTGCAACTCCATGCCCAATGGACATATCAAGGCTATTGGTATAGAACATCTAACATGAAAATTTCCCCACGAGTTGCCAAATTTTTATCCATTTTTCCCCCGGGAAAAATGGACAATGGGACCTAAAAAGGCCTAGGCATCGGAATAAGACCTCACAAAGAAACTCATGGTTATAGAGGAAAATCAAGTTTTTCAAGAGAATATTTAGTGAATTCAGGAGTGAAAATCATATTGAGGAATTTTTTTCCTCTTTTGGGTTTTGACCCTTAAGATCAACTTAAAAATGATGAAATGTGGGCCCACACCTAGCCAAAAGAAAAAAATAACGAGCCTTAAAACCTCTCATATGTAGTCTCCATGAGACCTCTGACATGAAGAAATTTGAAAATTTCCAAAAGATAGGGTTCAAGGGTCAAAATTTGTAATTGGGCCTAATTGAGGCCACCAAACTAAAGGTAGCTTTTGAGTTGATAGGTAAGCTAGAAATGTGCATTGGAGGGGTGAGTTGGAGTTGAGCTCGCTAAGTTGTAATGGAGCTCCGTTGAGCCGAGTTAGCTCTAGAGGACTCAGTGAAGGGGCCATGTTGGTAAAAATGGCAAGGAAGGCTAGTTGAATGGCTTGAATCAAGCCCCGAGCTCGTAATGGGAGGCACAAGTGACAAGTTGATTTCATAGGTGTAGTTAGCTAGATGAAATTTAGATCATGAGGAGGCTTCAGAGATTAGTGTGGGGTGAGATCACCAAGAGTAAGCCAAATGGAGTGTGATGGAGAGCTCACTTTGGGGAGTTATGGATTGATATTGATAAATGGCTCATCATATGGGCATCAAGGTCGTCATATGAGAAAAGGTTAGTCGAGGGCTGACCTAGGAAGGAGCTCATGCCATCAAGTTGTGGGGTAGTGATTCATATTAAAAATTGGGGGTCAACCGAATGATGGCCAAGCTCCCAAATCTCGGAAAAATGGTGCATCATCGTGGGTGATGAAGCTCCCTAGGCATAGAGGCCAAGTCCTAGAAATGACGAAGATGTAATGGGTCGAGCCATGGGACCAATTGAGGTGGATAGCTCATTTGGACGAGCTCAAATGAGGCACATTCGGACCATGGATTTGGCCATGAAGGCTCAAGCAATGTATGTAGAGGGATATCTCACCATGAAGAGCCGTTAGAGTCACATTAGGGCTAAATCAACCCTGAAATTGACAAGGGTAAAGCTTGGGAGTCGAGATCATGGGGAGAATGGAGGAGACTCTGAAGTCCAAAACTTTTTGACTTCAGAGGTGTAACGCTTCTTAGTTCATGAGAGGAAAAACTAAAAAAATGTGAAAAAAATTTTGAATCCCAAAAATTTTGATCTCGATCAGCTCGGGAGGTTCATTTTAGGTTCAACTCTCCTTTCGGGGTCAACAAAGTGCACAAAAATTTGATAACTTAGTGACAAAACTCCAAATTGGTGAGAAAAATAATTCTAAAGTGGAAATGCCCAAAAATATGAATTTCAGGGAAAGTTGGGTGATGTGGAATTTGGTAAGTTATTTCAGAATTCAAAAGGAACATGTGTTTTGGGGTTTCAAGGATTATGATATCGAGATATTGGTGAGGGAGAAGTCTCAAGCGAAGTGGTGTACCAATAAACTTTGAAATTCGCTAAACCTAAACTCTAAAACTGTTAGAAAGACACATCAAGTTGCATTGATGAACGATTCATTTGGGGAGGTTTGGAGTGGGTAGGTCAAGATATGGGGTGTCGCCAAGCTGGTGGTGTGAAGGATTAAGATGCATTCAATGAAGAGCTCGGTGGGTGAGCAGAGAACCCTAATCATGGCCTGAATTTAAACTTGAATTTATTTTGCATCACTTGGCCATTTTTAACAAAATTATTCTTATAAGAAAGGATTTTCAGTGAGGAATTTAATGGAGGTTCTAAATTTTAGAGATTAGGAGGGTAGGTGAAGATTAAGATATGTAAAAAAAATTGTGCAAGATGATGATAACTTTTACACTCTTCTATTTTTGGAAATTTTATAGTTGTTGGAAATTTATTTTTGGTCTCTACAACATGAGATGATTAGGGATGAGAGTTTAATGAGTTAGGTGGAGAAACCATGATGAATTTACAAAGCTAGAGGTTATGCCCAAGTGCAATCATGGATTCCATTTCTTCAAGCATAAGGAAAGGTACAATCTAGCAAGGAGTTTGCAGATCTTCCAAATAGCCATTGCAAGAAAATAATGACAATTTATTTGGGTAATGGAGGAAATTTCAGATTTTTTTCTCTCTCTCTCCTCTCTCGAAATTTCTTCTAGGGCTCGGTGAAAAAGTTTGGATACTTTGCAATTTCCTCTCCCTTCTTTCTTGTCTATGAGAAACCTATGGAGATTCAAACCTCTCTATTGAACATTGTAATGTAAAATTTGTGTCGTTAGCCCCTCATGTAATGTATTTTATAAACTTTTGGAGCAATAAAAGAAATATGTGAATGTTTTAAACCCTCGATTTGTGTTATTGTATCTTATCTGATCTTTCATAAAAATTTAGAGGTTACTATGCATTATTACTTGTTATTGAAAAATCTCAATGGTGTTGTATTTATTAGAAAGTGGGTTTTTAGTAGGTGTTTGGATCTGTGGTACTTGATCACCCTCCCTAATTGTTTTTTTTCATTCTCATGCATTGCAGTTGTCCAACATTCCTTCTTGGTGCATCACCTTCTCTTAGAGTATATTTTATTTTTCATTCAATCCTTTTATCCTTTTCCCTTGGAAAATAATTAGTGTATGATTAGATTAGCAACTCTCTACACTTTGGAGTAGTTGGAACTAGGTTAGGATAGGAATCCGGGATTCTCTAGAGATCTATCCCATTTCACAAAGTCTCACACTTTACGATAGCTCCATGTTTGAAAAATCACCGATTTCCCAACCATTCAGTTATAAGCATTTAGGGGTGTTTTGATTTTCCCACAAATACAAGGGAGTATTTGGGGAGAGGCTTTCATATATGTCCCATTATGTGTTTTATGTAGTGAATCATGGAAATACATCACAACATGTGGTCTTACGGCAAGTACGAGGGAGTGTTGGTGGTCCTCAAAGGGATTGAGAGGGTGGTGTATGGTTGTTAGGGATATAATACGTTCACTTCATGATGTAATATTTGTATGGGCCATAGATCCTTATCCTTGATGAGATGTACATTGATTTTGACACACACACACACACACACACATAACTATGTACAATATGTGTTGCTGATTTTGATGATTTTATTTTAGTTAATGGATAAACTTTAGATATGATGATTGATGCAAAGACATCTTTAAAGTACACAAAAATTGAAAAAAATCATTCTAACTATGGTTGTGAGTTCAAAATAAGTGTATCAAACTATGTTGAAGGCATGCGAGAGAGAGCTAGGTGGTTAAGTGGTTCAAATTTGAAATTTAATACTTCCCTCCAAAATTTAGTTCAAAATTATAAAGCATGTAAAATGGAAATAATATCTTGCCAATGGGATAAAAGAATTTTTAATGAATGCAAATGTGGTGTTAGGTGTCTAGGCATGTTACATGAGTCAAATGTGGAGAGGTAGAGTCTATGGAATGTTTAAATGATGTAAAATTCCTTTGTCTTACATGTGCACAATAAATTTTAAAAGTTAGTTAGGGCTGACAAGTATAGAACAATGAGTCTAAAAGAAATATTGATTTGAATGAGGAGTTATTTAACCTCCTATAGGGAGAGATGAAGGAGAGAAAGAGGATTCCTTGAAGGAAGGATTTCGAGGAGGATGGGTGAATGAAGGAAAGCATGAAATTTTGTGAAAAGTACAATTTGATATATATAAAGCTCTATTTTGTAGTAAGACCTTGTATTTGATATGAATGATCATGTCTTTGTGGTTAAGAAATAATGTTTACCTCTTCATGAACATGTGTAGATGATTCTAAAACCATTCAGAAGGATTGATATTGAATTGAGACTTGGTTACTATCTTGGAAGATTAGGTACATGTTTGTACATGTGACTGTATCACTGTATTGCAAGTCTCTTTGGATGTGATAAGCTGATATTTTGTGGTGAATCATTTGATCATGTTAACCTAAACTAATAGGAATGATTGAAAGGACATTGCATTATGTTGAAGTGTTTTCCATTGTGATACTTTATTGCATGCTAGTAAACTACTTAAAACGAACTAGACTTTGTTTCTTTTGACTCAGAAATTTTAGATGAATTTTCAAAAGGAAAGTGGTGTGCATGTGTATGGAAGCTAGGGAATGAAGTTGAAAATTTTGAGAATAGAGCATGATTGAGGTTATTTAATGAACAAGAGTTAATTTTCTAATTTGTATCTGAGGGTTTAAATACCCTGTTTTCCCACGTGTATGTAAGAAATGATTTCATTGATTCATACCATTATCATTTTCATCATGATTTACTGCTAGAACAAGATTAAAGAGGGGTTGAAAATAGATATTGAGGCCAAGTATCAAGCTTTTCATGTATTTATTTGTGAATATATAGAATTTTTAAGCTACTCGGGCTTGCACAAAGTAGTAGTTAGTGTTTTAGTAAAAAATCAAGTTTGAAGCTCTTAAACAATGCATTTTGACACAAAACTTAGAAGAAATATAAATGAAAGAGTCCTTCAAGATATTTAAAATGAATTTTAGGTTTTTATTGGATGTACTTTAAGATGTACATGACATTCTAGAATAAGGACATGGTAAACACTTTGAAGGGTTGAATGAGAAGGTCAATTAGTGAAGGAAGTAGGGTTTTGAGATGGAATCCAAACTTGACACTTGGTGTATAGATAAAACATGAAAATGGGTGCCCAAATATGTGATGAATGTATTTTGAAACCTTTTAGGTCAAAATATATAGCTTTAAAACTCTTAGGGCAAGGTTGTTAGGGTTAGATGAACTTGAAATGAGAAAATGTGGATTGTGAGATGAGGATAGTGAGTTAGGTCATGATATTTAAGGAACCCCATGATGATGATAAATGGTATTTTAAGATGTTATTACCTTTTTCTGGGTATACATGGAACCTCCCAACAATGATCCTAACTTGAGTGATTGTCTTAAGGACACAAAATTGCAAGTTTGAGTAAGATAGGTGAAAGGATGTTATGTTGATATTTTGAAATAACATTGGTGTTTTTTCTAACATTAGTTGCGAGTGGTGAAACATGGTAAAGGATAAGAAAGCATCAGATAAGGCTAAAAGGCCAAAAGCTACTTGTTTTTTTCTAAGAGCTAGTAAAGAGAAAATGGAGAATGGTAAGAGAAAGTGAATTTTTCTTGAAAAATGATCAATGGTCCAACCATCTTCACGAGCATCCTAAGAGCATGTTAGTTTTTAACGCTTTTATAACAAAGGGTAGTCCCAAATATTATGGTTTGTAGATTTTTGTTGAAAATAGGTGTTGGGTAAGTTAATTTAAACCACCTTTTGAGTGTATCGAGATTCCCCCACCTAAATGTTAATGGTTTCCTTGAGATCATGAGAAATGTTGTCCTAAAAAAATCATCTCTATGAGATGAAAACATAGAACTAAAAATTTTATTTGTTAATGTCCCATCCTAATGAGGAATCAATGAGGTTCAACAAGTGGTAACATGGCATGGGAAGGCTAGGGAATTCCACTCAAATTGGGAATTTGGGAATTGTATAATCTAAAAAAACTAACTTGTGATTCCAAGGGGACACAATAAATAGGGAAATTATAACATAATTGGTGGAGGATTTATGTAGAACCATATTCACCTTATCTAGGTTAGAAAAAAAAATATAAAAAACCCTTTAGTCATATTCTTGGTTGATTCAGCTTTTTTCCAAGTGAACCTAGGTCATTTGGACCCAAGAGTGAACAATGCTTTCAAATGGAATCCTTCTAAAAAATTATCGTATCATGAAAAATATCTCAATACAATGACATAAAAAATTAAATTCATTAACTGGTATTAAGATATCAAGGGTAGAAACATTACCTTGTGGAATATTTTACTCATGAAACTTCATTGGTTGCTTCCTAGAGGCACCATCACATTTTGTAAAAGTTTTAATAACCAAAATATGTGAGTGGGGGTCATTATAAGAGATCCACCCAAATTTATGGATGCCTAAAAAATAAAATAAATTATACAAGAACATGAAACAACAAGTCTGCAAGGAGTGGTATGACAAGGGATGAATAGTAAGTGGTGGTATCATCGAACAAAACATTGCTTCCCTTTCCTATTGATAAGGCCATGGAAATAAAGACTCACATATTTTTTGAATTCTTTCAAATTGTTATCCTGTAAAATTGACAAGGGAAATTTTACAAGTAATCATACCAAAATCCCATTTTAGTCCCCCGAAAAGGTCTCGACAAAGTTCAAAATGGCCTAGAATCTCCCTTCTAGAAATCAAGTTTTAAGACTTAGCCATTTTTCAGCCTTTTGTGTTGGGTGCATGAAATGTTGTGTTAACATAGTAAATTATGCACCCCTTTGGCGTGAGAAATGACATGGCAGCATCAAAGAAGTAGTGCCTTTGGCGCGGGAAATATCATGTCAACATTCTAAAAATTGCGCCAAAGGCACCGAAAAACTAGTGTCAACACCCCAAATGTTGCGCCCCTATAAGTGTGCCAAAGGCGCTTAAATATTGGTGTTCACACATTCTTATCCATGCCGAGGCACGATTTCTTCCATGTCGACACCTCACCAACCATCAAAGGTGGTTGGTGGCACAATAAATGCTAGGTTTTCTATATATAGGCACACGGCACCTATCATTTTCATGAATTAAAAATCATGAAAAGTCTTTCCTCTGCACCTATCAACCATCCTTGTCAGCCTCACGTGTCATCTTTCATGTTTGTGGATCCCACGTCATTCCTCGTCTCTTTATATATCCTGGTAAGTGGCTTCTGCCAATCTTGATTGAGGTTTGTGGTTTTTATTTGTTTATGTTAGGTGATTAGGGTTTGCATGTTGATAAGAATGAATCTAAAAAGAGCACATATCATTCCCAAACAACCGGTGGAAAACCCTTTCTACCTCTCCTTCTAGATCAGTAAATCTAGAAGAATCTACCTTTCTAAAAGAAACAAACCCATTTATCCTTTGCCTCTGCCTTGCTCTTTTCTCTCTCATGTCATCAAATCCAATGCCTAAAAAGGAGAGAAATAAAAATCAAGAAATCGGCCAAAGCGTCGGTGTTTTCCTATGGTGCAATTTATATTCGTGTCTCATCAACATAATCCCACCATAGTGCACTACAAACCCATGTAGCATGAACCCTTCCCATGCAGCTAAAACAAATGCTTAGCATTCTCAAAAGGCATAGGCGCCGGCACAAATACACTGACAACAACATTGTATGTTGTGTAACCCAAACCCGCGCTACGCAAGAAAAACCTTCGCGCACTAGCTCTTTGTGTTACACCTCCCGTATTTACATTCGACACACCTCACCTCAATGCAACATCTTCCATACCTGCGCTCGCGCACTATGAATCCATGTAACACCTAACTTGTCTGCGTGCCCCCGCCAAAACACTCTTCTTGAAGCACTGGTGCCATTTCTATAACACCAACATTATAAGTTGTGTGTTGCTTACTTGCACCCCATGCCCCCTTTGGTGCCAACATCTGCATGTTGACACCTTCCCAAGTGTGCCTCACTATTTGAAGCCCCTGTAACCTACAAAAGATATACGTGCCTTGTGCCCAAAGGCTTATAAATTGCTCTTTCTTCATTTTGTAAGATTTTAACTATGGATAACATGACGGTTGACATGGCTCTCCTATGTTGGACCTATTTGATCCTTCTTACAGAACAACAGCCATCCTTGAGCTCACTCATGTCTTCATCGAGAAAAAATCCAACTAAAGTTAAAGCCAAGTCTAAGTTAATAGAGCAAGAAATGAAATACAAATATCAGAGAGTCAGGATGCTCCGACTAAAGCTTGTATATTGTAGTCTCGACATCAGAGACTCGAGCTGGGACACATAGATATGGATGACTTTTGGGCGAGAACCAAACAAGTTACCAGTGGCCCATGGATGGACAAATTGGTAGGCAGCGGGCTACACTTTGTAGCAGGACTTCCAGTAAGTGCAATGAACAATGAGTTCATCATGTTGGTGGCCCGTTGTTATAACAAAGACACAAGATGTGTCGAAGATAAGGAGGGCAAGGTGATCATCAACCTCACTACCCGCCATTTTGAAATAACATTGGGCATTCCTCACCACAGCCATTATGTGGTGGTAAGCCACAAAGAATGCTTAAAGACATGGACGGACAATGAAGACAAGTGTATGCAGATGATGAACGAGGTCTACCTAAAAAACAAGAAGGTAGTGAGTAGATGGCCTCAAGTCATCCATCGTAGTGACTTCAATGAGGATTTGAGTGATACTATCACCTTCCTCAGCAGAGTATTTGGGCTTCCTAATGCCCACTACTTTCACAAATGGATGCTCAGATATTTAGAAAATATGAGCAAGAATGCTCCCGATCAATGCTTTTCTGGGGGAAATCATAAGCGATACTATCTCAGAGCAGCTCCAACAGGTTTCAACAACTGGGAGATTCTACATGAATTCCTATGTTGTATATGTAACTACATCAAAAAGAGAATTCCCAGGGCTAATTCAAAATAGGGTATGGCCCCAGGTCAAAATTTATGAGTACTACCTAGAGCTAAGGCTCGAGGTCCAGTATCACCCAGTTCAATAAAATCAACAACGCCTTCTTCTTTGAGGTGATTTTCCTATCAAATATGAGACACACGGTTAGACCAGCACATGAGCATGGTCGCTACCACCAAGAAATGGGGGCTTTGTTTACACAATTCCCCACCTTCACGTATCTCAAGGCTGCCAACTTTCTGGGAGAGCCAACAAAGTTACCAAGGTATGCAGGGCCCAAGCTGATTCTTCTAGAGCTATCAAGACAACTAATTACATATCACAAAAAGTGCATGAAAAGGAAGAAAGGGGGAACTCCATTCCCCCTCACAGTTGGCAGATACACCTGCACCTCAATAGGTAAAGCACGGGAAATGTACGCCAAGCTAGAATTGCTGAACTTGAAGCATGATTTCCTAGCAAGGCCAACCTTGACTACAAAGTTACCTCCCAAGGAAAATATTGATCCCATCCATGTCCCAGAGATCAAGGACATATGGATAGATGTGAATCATGAAGTTGAAATCAGGTGAAAGGATCACTCCCGGCTGGCTCTGGTAGAGATCATCCACTATGGAGTTGCCATCATCCCAAAATATTTCCAAGAAATTGATCAGGAAATTGATCAAGTTTACCTTGACATGGATGGGGATGAGTGGCCATTTGCAAGTATCGATAGAACTAAGGCACCCAAGACCATAGAAGAAAGGGTCAAGCCCACATTGCAACGCACCGAACATTGGTGCAAACGAAATGGTCTCATCTACCTTGGAGTATATTTCACTACTTCTCCCTTAGGAAGAGCACCTCCAAGGCCTAGATCACTTACCAAAGGGCAAAGGAAAAGATAAAGTTGGAGAGCCAAGCAAGCAAGGAGGAAACTCCTAAGAGCCCTCCTTCTACCGTAGAAGAGAAAATAGTGGACTTAGTGTCCCAGGACAAGAAGAAGCGGAAAGTGTTCCAATGGACACATCCATTCAGGATGTTGTCATAGCTACAACTATCGAGGTACCCACCATTCCCTCTTCTACCCCTCCTCCTCCTCCTGTCACTCAAACAACCACTCCTATGGTTGTGTCTTCTCCTCCGTCTTCCTCCCTTCCATCTCCCTCCTCTTCCATCTTCTCTTCTCTCACGGATCTGTCCCCCAACATTTCTTCCATCATGTTGTAGATCCCTTCCACTCTCATGTCCCTCTCTTCCCCTGTAGTGACACCAAGCCCCGTAAGTGTCGGCAACATGTTGGCCTCTTTGTCCATGCCACCACCAAGTGTCTCGACATAATTCCTCATGTCCACTACAGTTGCTCCCCCTCTCACCCCCATTTCTTCTTCTTCCTCCGGCCCACTCCCATAAGTCCTAGTTGGATCTCGACCTAACCACCCGAGTCAACATAAGAGGAAGGTCCCCATTATAGCTATAGACTTATCCGTCATTCGGAAAAGGGATTCAAGAAGAAAAATCCATAACTCACTTCTCAAAAAGTTCCTCAGGAGAAAGGGTCATGGAGATAGCCTACCCAGATCCCATAAAGAAGAAAGAAGATCTATCTCCTACAGACTTCATAGTGACTCAAGTCACAATGGGAACCTCATCAAAAAGCCTGCAAAGAGAATCCTTGTCAGCTATAGATGCCCTCTACAAGAAGCTACAAGAGGCCAAAGAGGAAAAGAGAGTGCTCAAAGAACAAAACAAACATCTCCTCCAAGCTTTGTAGAAAATGGGAAAAGCTCCTTCAGCAACTACTGCAGAGAACCTGTTGAGACTCCCAGTCTAGAGAAAATAAATGAGTACATAAAGATTGTTGAACAAGGTACAACTGTGTCATCCTGGATTGAGAAGATCCTCCAGGATGGTCAGGAGATAATTGGCAGGTTTACCCTACTCCACCAAGATATAATTTGAGAAAATAAAGAGCTAAAAGCAGTAGTAGGTTCCCTCTCCAAGGAACTAGATAACCTAAGTTGTAGCAAGGAACACTCCAGACAATGGTAAACTGTTCAGCTGATGACCTATTAAAGGTCGGTGTTATCGATCACCTACAGGCACATTATAAAGCTCTCACTGCTTTAGATTACCGGGTCGATCAAATGGAATACATCCTAGAACGAATCGACAAAATCAAGGAAGAAGCCTTGGAAGTTGTACACAACATGGAGAAGACAGTCTCAAAGATGGCTCTTGAGCTGCTCAGTGCATCCTATGAATTGAGAGAGGTAGATGATACATTCCAATGCTTCAAGGCTATTGTCTCTCGAGATCTGGCACAAGAGGTCACTTTCGACCGAGAATCCATCAACAAACTCTTGGCTGTTGTGACTTCATCGGCTTTTTGATTGACACCAATGAAGAGTTTGCTAATTTTCTCGACAAGCTCAAGATCGAGAAGGAAACTTGCAAAGTCATTCACGACCATTTCAGTGGTCCTGATCGATATCAACTTCAAGAAATGATCAGCAAGTTTGCAGAATATCGGGTGCAGTGTCACATCAACTCCCCTGAGCCACCGTCGGATACTAAGTTCGAGCCGAGAGACGATGATGAGTAGCTTCTTCCTCCTGGATGAATATCCCTTTTTGTAAAATATTTAAAAGCATGTTGGCACACGTGATGACATCATCCATGTTGCACCATGGGATGTTGCCATCCTAAAACTTGCCCCAAAGTCAAAAGTTGACTTTTAAATATTTTGTAAATATCTTGTAAGATATTTTGTAATTATTGCTTTGCTTTCATCTTCTTCTCCCTCTTCTTCTATAAATACTTGGATACTTGTTGTATTCAAGGGTGGACATTTTTGTATGAAAAATAGAAGAGGAGAGAAAGACTTTGTGCTTTTTTGTAACAGAACGATTATTAATATACATATCAAGACTTTGTGCTTCATATGTGTATTATCTACATCTGATCTTTCTTATGTTAGATCTTTGTTATCATTCTATTGGATTCATTCTTTATTTTATCATATTTTCATCAGTATTGCTTTAATCATTTATGCAAGTAAGCTAGGCTCTGTTTACTACCAACCCAAAGTGTAAACCCTCTGACCTTTCTATTTTGGAATTCATTCCTTTTCTTCCTTCATATCTATCTTTCCTCTGTTCCTTCCCTCCTACCTTTCTATTCGCAATCAGGAACTACTCTACCTGGGATGAGATCCCAAACCCCCCGAAGTTAGAATAGTGTAGATTTGCATAGATTCTGCTTTATAGAATAACAATAAACCAGTTTCACTTTTGTCTTAAAGAGGGCTTTGCCCTACACACTTTGTTGGCCTGTTTCCCATGACTTGCCTATCCAATGATTTTCGGACCAACACAAATATATACTTTTAAATGATATTGAAAAAAATCCTTATTTTAACCCTTTTAATATGCTTACATGAGATCTCTAATAAAACTCTTTTATTTGAAACTAATTTTAAATAAAAATATTTTATTTGAAAATCATTTACCTTACTTGTGTGCATTTCGAGATGTCTACCTTGTGGCATATAGTATTATATGTTGACCCATATTATGGGACATTCACCTTAATGTGTTTTATAATAAGTTTCAACAAGTGAAAAATGGTTTTCATATCATCAGAAGTATCTGTTCCTTTTATTTTCTAATATTAATATTTATGATGGTCCATATATTTTAGTTTTCTTATCATATGATACATTAAAGAACACATGTTTTCTTGGAAATTTTCTCATGGGAAAATCTAGTAACAATTATCAACATCTAAAGTGGTTATGGGCTTATTGTATATCATTTTGTGCCCGAAAGGAAAATTGTTCACAAGGAAATTCCTAAAGAAAATATAGAGGATATGGTTGGACCTATTACATTCCATTATAATATAGAGAGAAAAATTTCAGCCACACTAATATCTAAGAGTGAAAGGGAAATGAAAAATAAACTTGCTAATGTCCATTTTATTATTGAGGGTGTAATTTATTTTGAGGAAATTGAAAAAGAAGGATGATGTGATAAAGGGAGATGAAAAAACCATGAAAATGAAAGTGTAAAGGATATATATCCATTAGGATTCATAAAGAAGTATATGGGAAGAGAACAAGCTCTTACACTTGTTTTAGGAGAGTAAGAGAAGGAAAATCCATCAACATAATGGTTAGAGGATGGACAAGTAGGAATACACATTTTCACACTTGTAGATTAAGATAAGAGGAATGCAAGGAATTTTATAATTTATTTTGAATATATGCATCTAACAAAAACACAAATAAAATAGTGTTAGAGTATACACTTACAGATGCTAGAGGATAGAGACACATGTTTTTCTTACACATGGAGGAGGAGGAAAATTATATGTTCCTACAAAATAGGAATGGAAGAATAATAAAGGTGGAATAATTAGGTGGAGGTGGATAGTGTATGGCCCAGCCAAAATGTGAAAAATAATATTAGTGGACAAATGGATGACTGATAGAGGAGTGGAAAAGAGGGAAAATTGCAGAGGTGCTCAATCTGATAGAAAGTAATGCCAAGACCATGGGAATTTATGGTCAAACTATTTGTTCTATAACTTCATCCTTTTTTATTAGTAAGATATGACATTTAAATTCCCTCATGTGTACGATGCAAGTTCATCTTAAGTGAACATGTAATCTTTCATAGAAAAAATAGTATTATTAAGTATCAATGATATTTTTTATATGTATTCATGTTTGGAGTGTTTGGTTAGCCTCATGGACATGTACTAATCATAGGGAGAGAATGTAGTGTCATCATGGTAATAGGATGTGTGAAATACCTATAAAATTTTTCAAGTTTGTGTGAGGTCATGAGTTCGTACATTGAGTTTTCACATGTTGACACATATAATTTACTCATGGATATATATTCATGTGTTTTAAGGAGAAAACATAAGATTGAGGGGTGAGCATGTTGGTGTACCATATTTTATCCATTATTATATATCTTGCATAATATGTGGATGATCCTTGATGCATTATTATATTAATGACATTGGTACATTCTTTTTCATATGGGTTTTGTACCTAGAGTAGTGTACCACATAGATATGTGATATGGGTAATCAGTTACTAAATTATTAGTGGGAAAAATACATGCACATGTGGGTAGGGAAGGTTACTTGGGTACTTATATATTTTGTGCATATACATGTACCTTAAGGATAAGGATGTGTATTAAATGAGTGTGGCATCAAGGGATAATTGAGAGAATTATGTAAGTAGGTGAATTGTGTATCTATATAATCACATCCCTATACATGTGAAAAGGAGACAAGGGTTGGGAAGAAATAGAAGGGCATGAAAAGGGAGTGGTGGATGGTAGGGGATCATGTTCAAAAGATACCAATGGTAGAGTAAAGATCAATTAAGAATCCAAAGATAGGGAGAGATAATTTTGAAAGTCGGAGAGGTTTATTCTAATAGTTTAGATGATTTACGAAAGGCCATAAGAGATGCTAGATCATTGTAAGTTTTATATAAGCATTGTTATACATTTTACATGATTATAAATCATTTCAATTATAATCTATTTGTTTTTTTGTGCATACGTGCATGTGCATGCGTACATATGTGTTTTCATACGTGCGTGTGTGTGCGCATACATGCATGTGTGTGCATGAGCTCACGGACCTTTATATATATCTTTTTGGTGGGATAGGGTGTGTGAGTGTGTGCATATGTGTGTGTTCACACACACACACACACACAAGTGTGTGATCACACAAAAAAAGTGTGTGTGTGTGTGTGTGTGTGTGTGAGAGAGAGAGAGAGAGAGTTCATGTGTGCGTGCATGTACGTTTGCACATGTGTGTGTATGTGTGCATGTGTGTGTGTGCAGGCATGTCTATTCACGTGCATGTGTGTGTGTGTGTGTGTGTGTGTTTGTGTGTGTGTGTGCGCATGCGCATGCATGCATGTGTATACACATGTGTGTGTGTGTGTGTGCATGTGTGTGTTTCTGTGATGTTTGTGCGCATGCGCACGTGTGTGTGTATGTGTGTGTGTATTGCTTGTGTGTATGTAATTTTATCAACTAGCTATGTAATTTTAATAGTTGTGTGTGTGTGTGTGATGTTGTGTGTGTGTGTGTGTTTATTTCTTATGAACTAGGGATGTCATGTGAAATTTTATTTCCCTTCACTTCAATTATTGGCAAGGATGTCATTTTCGTGAGCTTAAATTATATATTTATATTTTCAGCTATTTTTATTTTAATATTCTATGGGTGAAGTTTGTTTTCATTTCAATGAGAATTTTAATGTGATAAAGTTGCATGTAAATAGTGTTTTTCTTAGTCATTTCAATTATTGAATAGGATATATTTTTCTTAAAGAAATTTCACAAGAGTGAGGTTGTTATTTGATTTTTTTTTCATTTATAATTTTTGTATAAGAGTATTTTCCTCCATAAGAAGTTTTATGAAAGATTAAATATTTTGAAAATTTCCCTAAACAAAATTACAATTTTTTTTTGGATTTTTTTTTATGGTCTTCCTATGATAACAAAATATTAAAGTATTAAAAATAACAACTACATGTAAGATAAAGCCACACTATTTTAGGGATTTCTTGTTCTAACCTTTTATTCCATAGGTAAAGTTATTGGTATTAATAGTGTCATATAAACAACATTTTTGTGGAAAGCATTATATATGTAGAATTATTATCAACCCACACTAATTCTAGATAGAATATTATAGTGTACAAGAAAATCCTTAACATATGCAAGATATGTCATCCTATTTTTAAAAATGACACCGATAAATAAAAGGAATTCCTAAAGTTATTTTTAATAATAGGATTGAATAAATACCAACAATTTCATCTCATATACTTCTACATTCCAAATAATATTATATGATTTCTGAAAATAAAATAAAATAAATAATAAAACAATAAAAATAGGGTCACATGCACGAGTTGAGGAAGGATTGAACCTCCAAATCCATATATAACACATGTACGAGTTACTACACAATAACAAACCTCTTGAATCATTAGAAGTTGAAATAGAAAATACACACATAAAACACAATATTTAATACATAACTTGATTTTTCACTACATTTAATCATTTGAAACATAACACAAAATGATAATAATATTAACATTAAAGAAATTCTAGCAAAAAAATTGTATCATGTACATGTTGCACTTCTAGGTAGATAATATGACCTAAAGTTGGAGTAGAGTAAGAGAACATGTGAAATATCCTCAAACATTTGTTATGCCTTCATGGACTACTTGAACTCCTCATTTTTGATATGGTTTTCCAAAGGAAAGACTATTATGGAGAAATTCCTATAAAACTTTCGTATATTTCTACCAAGCCTAACAAAGTGAAAAGTCTATTAATAATTTTTGGCACAAACCAATCACACATAGCCTTGATCTTTATATGGTCATTCCACATGTCTTAGGAGAAATAATTCAATCAGCATATTGAAAATATTCCTTTCAACTTCACATTTCGATGTCTTAACATGTTTCTTCTAAGCACACAATATCTTATACATTGTATCGATGCTTGATATAGGAGGAAAATGAATTATTCCAATAAAAATATTTGAAATAAATGTCAATACTAACTTAGGTAGGAACTAACTACATATGCTTTTAGTAATTCCTAAAATGTCACGATTAGAGTATTACTAAGACCAAAAGGAATGATATAAATTTGTACTAGTGGCTCTTATGATGTTTGAATGCAATATTCTCATGTTCTTCACTCTAAAAGAATATTTGATTTGACGATGAGCGTGTTTTTTTCCTTAGCCTTGTCATCTTTTAGTTATATCTACTTCACTTCAAATTATTTATTTATTTACTATATATTGTAGATGTGGAATCATTATAATATATGTATATGTGGAATTGGAAATAAAATTGTTAAACCTATTAATATTTTTTATTTTAAAATAAATTATATTTTATATACAACAAAAAATGTAACTAATAATAATTGATAGGATGATGTTAGATGTCTCATGTATATTCTCGTGTTATGATCAAATTTTAATTGGTATTGATATTTTAACATTTGAATCATAATTACATTTCTAATTTCTCCAATGATCAAGTCACCATGCGAAGTGTAGTCAAATCACTTCAAATATTGGTAAAGATATTTCTTCCATTAAAAAATCATAAGAGTAATTTTTCTATTTAATTATTTAATTTTTTCATTAAAAATCCAAAGGTTGTAAAATTTCCATGTGAAGTGAATATAAAGTTGAAGAAAGTACCTTTTCAAATGACAAACATGACTCATGAGCATGAATTTTATAATTTTGATTTCGTTCACACTTTTTCCAAATGAGCTTTTCCTTTTTGTTTTGCTTTGGCGGAGGAAAGTTTAACCAAAATTTGACACCTATGTATGATTACATTTTCCATGTGTATGATCTCTTCTCACCATCAAATATCAATTGATTTGGGCATTTGATCCATATTTAGGGGAGAGGGCTAGTAGTGGTACACCCTAAGTTAAGGGGTCCACAAAATTAATTGTTTATCATATGGGATTGTGATTTTTTCACTAATATGTAGTTCATATTTGTGTTAGCTTATATTTTTCTTTGGAATGTTCAATTGGAGGGAAAGCCATATTTTGAATTGATTTAAAATAATAAATTTGATTTACACTACAACCATGGTGGAAACCAATGCTTGAATATGGGTGAAAATTCTTGAACATCGAATTTTTATACTTGTAAATATGTGAGAGGTCTTACATGTCATGATGTGATTAACTACTCTACATATTTATTATGTCAAAAATAAATGACTACTAGATAGTAAATGAAAACTATTGGGTATTGTGTGATCAATAGTCATGTTAACTAGATTGAAGCATGTTCACCTATTGACTCCTCCCCTAGCAAAATTTCCAATTCCTGTGTAAAATTAATTTCATATGTTTTTTTTTGCCAAGGACTTTATTTTCTTACTTTTCTCGACTAATGCATTTTAGTTTTATTTAGTGGTAAAGTTGTTATGTGGGGTTTGCTTTCTAGTCATGTGAATTATTGGTCATGCTCTCATCTATTTTTCCATTTCTATCCCTGTGCAACAAATATTTATTTGGTCAAGTTTTCAAGTGAATCTCATTTTCATCTCTCACTTCAATTATGGGTACTGTAACTTAACGATGCCTTCTTCGATGCAAAATTTTGTGTGGGTAATGGTGTAATGTGAAGTGTACTTTTTTTTCATTCAATTTAATTATCGAATATGATATTTTCTTCCATGGAAAATTTCACAATGGTCAAGTTATCATGTGAAGAGTGTTTTCATCTATCAATTTAACTATTATAACAAATATTTTCTTCTATAGGAAATTTAATAAACGATTAGATATTGTTCAAATTTATTGAAACAAATTTACAAAGTTAATTATAGGATTTTGTGTTTCTTTTGGTTTTTCTATGATAACAAAATATTCTCAAAGCATTAAAATAAAAACCACATGCAAAAGAGAAGGCCACACTACTTTAAATATTTCTCCTTCTAACCTTGTACTAAACCCGTGTGTAAAATTATTGGTATCAATAGTATTATAAACCACATTTTCTCACAATTATTATACATGTAGGATGATCATTAACCCCCATTAATTGTAGATAATGAATTATTTTGCACAACAAACTTCTTAACTTATGCAGATGTGACATCTAATTTTTAAAAATGGCAAAGCCGATGAACAAAAGGAATTCGATAGTTATTTTCAATCATACAATTGAATAAATATTGACAACTTAATCTCATACATTTAAAATATTCTACATTCCAAGTAATAATATGAAATGAAATAGCAAATAGAAAATAAAATTAACATAAAACAAGAAAAATTAGGTCACATAGACAATTAAGGATGAATTGCACTTCCAAATCCATATATAAAACACATGATGGATATCTCCTTTCATTAGAAGTTGAAATATAAAAAAAGACACATTCTTTAGGGTTTTTTATAACTTTATATTGAGCCTATAAAACACTATATCTAATTCTTAAATTAATTGTTCACTAACTCTAAGCATTTGCAATATTACATAACATGAGAAGAACGCTAACACTAAAGAATTCTATGCATGAAGTTGGTGGACAATTCCATGGACATAAAAACCTAAAATTGGAACCGTGATCGCATTCATGAGTTTGTATACCGTGATCGCGGTTTTAAACCGTGATCGTGGTTTCCGAATTTCAAGTTCGAAAAATTACCAAACCTAAAACCACAATCACGGTTTGGAACTTCGTGAAAGTGCAATTATAAACCACAAATCAATGTGGAACTCTAAGACAAAAATTAGCAGTCCCACGAGTCTTATTTTCCCCATTTTTCATTTCAAACCGTGATTTCTCTTAGACGTTTTTCACTCGAGATTTGAATACCACCTCAAAATTTCTCATCGGACTTCTGGATCATGATAGATTCAACCATGCCATCAAGACAAGGAGGTAAGCCCCTATTTTAATCATTTTTTTTTTTATTTTAGGTTTTTTTGCATTTTTTTTTGCATTTTCATGGGTTTTTTGAAATGTTTGTTTATGTATACAATTTTCTTGTTTTGCTCCTCTTCTTTTAGTTGGTTGGCAAGCTTGAAATCATTCAAACCATCAAAACATTCCTTAAAACCCTCCGAACATTCCTCAAAACCTCCTCCAAACATAGATCATTTCGCTCTCCTGTGGTTCCTTTCTGTCCCCATGAACTAAGCGGGAACACAAGATAATATCATTGGAAGAATCCAAGAAAATAAAATTTTCATTGAGAACCTTATTCAGACTATAAGACAAAATCATGCCACAAATCCATCCCACATGACTTTAGCCAACACATTGCAAACATTGATTGAAAAGGTCCAGTTGAGTTGATTCGCAACCAACCAAATACATAGATGGAATACCTTTAGAGGTGATTGTAGGCGGTGATATGCGGATAAATTATCCCACGGCCGTAAAATACAAAAAAATGGAAAAGACCTCATTTGTGCATTATTTATTCGACCGAAGAACCAATGCCCCCTGCAGCAAAAGATGAGTTACTCCATGCATGCAACAACCTCTCTCAGTGGGACTTCAAACGGTTCCCAATCCATTGGTGCCACGATGACCGAATCAAAAACAATTTTTGGGACCGATGGTGGATGGTTTTTTATTATCCACCATGCAACAACAATGAGGTTCCTCTTTATTTTTTGAAGAAATTATATTGTGAGTTCGTGCTTAATGAGGTCCCTGAATTATTTTGACTTTTCTAACTTTTTTGGTCGAGGAGGTGGCTCTGCACAGAGTAGACCTGGTGCATAGGTCAACCAAGGATCCCCATGCCCCAAAACCCCACTTGCCTTTAGTTATCCCTCCTACAGTGAAGGAGGTTGTGGAGATTGACACATTGCATGCATTGAGGGAGCTCACTGACACTCTGACCCAACATAGTGACCAGATTACATCTGGTGATGTTGGTGGAGGCGCCAGTTCTAGCGCACCACACCACTATGGATCATGTGGTGCCATATGCACTGTGGGTGAGACATCATTTGCTGGTTCACATGATTTATTTTCTATAGATGTACATGTTTGAGCCAGGCTGTTTGTGCTACTTGGCCGAGAAACGGCAGTTGAAACCTTTGTCCCAAATCGCAGTACTAGGGCCGGCTTTGTCCTTTGATGTGGGGGATGTTTTTAGAATCGGTGCCACGATATTGGTCTTTCACAGGTAAATTTCAAATAAATATAAATTATATATATATATATATATATATATAATAGTTTAATTCACATGTTTGAGATTTTAATATATATGTATTTGATTGTACATCATGTACATACATGTAAAAAACTAATTTTTATCTTATTTTAAATAGCAAGAGCCGTGAAGGAAACATTCAAGAGTCGACATGCTAGCTACTATAAATCTGGGCATGTTTCAAATGTAAGTTTCAAGTTGTACAAACTTACATTTTTAATTTCATTTGATTGCACTAGATTATTATTATAATGTTTCACATGTATGTTGTACATATTAATATGTTTGTCTTTTATACACAGAGCCATAGTGGGTCATCATCTGCTCTAGAATCGAGGCTCTCGGCACGCCTCACATGAGTTTTACGCAAGTTAGTTTCTCTTTACACTTTGTTTCTAATTGTGGAAGTTCACGTGGATTACATGCTTTAGACCTCTATTATGTGGTGCATAGTCATGTAGATTTTAATATTGATTTGTACATGTTTTTTGTATAGCTTATGACTGCCAGAGAGACTCCTCCATATATGCAGACTATGGAGGCTACTATAAATACTGCCATATCATCTGCAGATCCACTAACTCGAGGTACAATTTTTCAAATTTGTTAAATTTTTCAAATTTGTTAAATTTTGGAGGTTCATTATTTCTTATTACTTAAATCTACAATATCAAATTTTGTATGTATGTGAAATATTTAATTTGAAAATTAATTATTTGTATGTAGCTTACCCTCGTGAGTCTATTGTTGTCCCAACATGATGCGTCAACAAAAAATTGATAGGGATAATGACATTGCAGTAAGATTTCACATGCATTTTAACTAAATTCTACAAGTTTCTAAATTTTGAATGTATTTTAAAATTTTGGGTGTTAAAAACTTTTGTTTATGAATGTGCGGAGTTAGGTTGCAAGCCTACTTAGAGACGCCTCCAAGGAGACCACATGGATGAAATCCATAGTGGCATCTCTCTCCACTACATCCCCAAGTCGTGGACGTGCTACTTCTAGCAGGGCAAAGAGAGGGAAGATGTTTCATGAGTAGATTCATAGTCCACCTGGATGTACATATATATATATATATATATATGGGCCATCTGATCCTAGTGAACATGTTTATTCATATATTCCATTGTATATATATATAGCCTTTTATGACCGCATGTGGTCCTATATACATTATGACACACTTAGTTGAGATGTACACATGTTATGAACTTACATGTATTTTTTCTGGAGCACACTTTGTTTGATTCTTATATACATGTGTGTTGTTTTCATAGATGATGGTCTTAGCACACTTATGTTTGATTTGATTTCATTACATGTATGATATCCTTCTATGTATGTTTTCATAACCATTTATTAGTTCTAGATATGTATTTTTGATTTAAAATTAAAAACCATGTCCCGAGCACTACATGTGGTACAATTGTTAAGCAAACCTATTCCATTAAGTAAAACCATGCTAGATGAACTACAAAAGAGCAATACATATAATTACTTTTTTTTTAAAGCTAACACTCATCTATTGCATATCAACTAATGTGAACATTGATAGAAATAAGTGAGGTAGAGTTCATCTTGAACTATATGAATATAACGTTACTTATGGTGCAACATTGAAGATTTTACAATTTTCTTGATTTTCAAGTTTTACAATTTTCATATTTCTAGAATTGAAGATTACACAGAGGTTTCAAATTTTTTTCTTTGTTATCAAAACTTATTATTTTTAGTAAGGTTCATATGCCAATTTAATAATAAATATAATCATGTCTTCTTGTATTTGGATTGAGATGAAATTTTTTCATTAGATTAGGTATTTTCATATGGTTTCCTGCTTCAAATTTCAAGTGTTTTTGATCTCCATAATTGCAAGGATCTAAAAAGGCAAGTTTTTTCTCTGAAATTTTAAATGGGATGCTATAAAAATTTAGGGTACCAATGGAAAATATTTTTAGATCATCTTCAAGGAGTTCATGAGTAGAAGTTACAGGCAAAATTACAGGGGAAATGGAGCAAAAATGAAGGAGATATGAGCAAAAATGTGATTTTTGCAATAGGGTTTCTTGAAAATTTAGTAGCATAACTAAATACTAGCAGAAATGAAGGAAAAGGAAATATTAAAAAGGGATTAAAAAAGTGCTAAGTGTTTGTTTATACTCACCTCTTAACATTAACCTAGCTAACTCACCTTCTAACTCATCCTTGACCATTTTGGATTAACCCGGGTTACATGGCATGACAGGGTAGGGTTAAAAGTTTCTAAATGGGTTTTGGTTTTCCCCATTTCCCTTACCACATTTATTAAGGGACAAAGGGACTTAAAGGGGTGATAATGTGTGAAGGGGTTAAGTATTCATGAGAGGGGGCAACATAATCAAGTTGGGGTGCGTTGAGGAATCATACCTAGTGAGAATGTTACAAGCCTTAAGTGACGAAAGGGAGAGATTTCATGTGATGGTGCATTTTGATGTCCCCCATGTCCCTTTAAAAAGGGTAAAAATTTGATAGTAAGCCCTTATTAGTATTCTTAGGTTCCACCCATCATGAAGAATCCTCCTCTAATGAATAATCAACTCATGTCTTCCTCTGCGGAAGATCTTGAATGATGAGGCTTTTCCATAGACCATCTTGTTGAATCTAGAAACTAGAAATGAAACTTTCTCATCTTCCAAGATGTTCACATGCTCCAATGTGTTGAGTCAATTCTCAGGAATGGCATTGATATTTCCACATTGACTAAAATATGTTTTATAACTCTTCATAGGATTAGAGATATAACCTATGATCTCTACAAGGGCTTCTAAAGTATCACTATTGAAGGAAAGGGTCACAAATATTTTCTGAACCAATTCTTGAAATGAATCACGAAGATTCTTCAAGGAATTATTCTCCTAGAAAGGAGTACCAAGCTCATGCATTCTTGTGCCAAGATCTTCCAAATTTTTTGATACATTCTCCTCATGGGATTCAAAATCAGAAATGGCTTCTTTTAGAGCATCAAACCTCTAGGTGATGGTATGGGACAAAATGTCATACAAGTTCTCTGAGTCAAATGAAAAACACACTGAGCTCACCAAGGAATGAGAATCAAAATTATTCATCTCACTCGCAAATGGGAGATTATTTTCCCAATGGAATTTCTCTTTCTTGATCTCAACTCTATTCCTATTGATTTTCAAATATATGACCAAGAACAATCTAAACAAAGAGATAATCTCATAAAATAGATCATTCCCTTTTTCAAGGATCATGCTCACCCAATGGTCACATGTCCTTCTTTGTAGTATGAATGCTTGATCTTGCTTGATAAACTAGGGGTTGAAGTTTTATATGGAGACATTGCTTCAATTTGAGGTAGAGATGATTAATCTCATGTAATAAATGATTGCACTTATGAATAAAAGGTCCTCACATGTTCCCTTAATTGTTTGATGATTTACTTATACTCCTAATTCTGTGTAGTGATCTGTGATGAAGAATCCTTGAAAAGGTGAGCATCACCCTCATGAGTGGCTTGCCATAGAGAGACTCTTGTCATTTCATATTCATTGGGTGTCATTTCCTCCACATGATTGATGACCTTTGAAGATGAAAGGGAAACCTCTACAAACTGAGATGTGAAAGCCTCAATGAAGAACCTAAATGTTGTACAAGAATCTCGTACCTATTTATTCTCTAAGCATTTCATTTTGCACTTCGTTTCTCCTCCATTATTCTTCTTTCGTGTTATGTTCTCCATTATGAGAATTCTTAAATCTCTTCTTCATGTTTCTCGTGCATGGAAACTATTTTCCTCTTATTCCTTCATAGGCTCTCACTTATTTGTTTCCTTCACTTCTTTTAGCATGCTTCATAAGTGACTTGATTGGCCACTTCACTCTCCTTCTAAAATTCCATCCAAATATGCAAACTTGAAGCTACTTGCCTTAGCATTTTATTGATAATCTTATTCATATGTTAACATTCTCACCATACTATTAGAACAATGAATAAATGCATTTCATTCCTTTAACATGACTTACCTTTACTCACCGCTTTTCACTAGTTCTTGCTTCACTAGCAATTATGGCTCATTTAATTTCAACTCCATTTAGTATTCTTGACCTATATTCAAATACTTAATCCACTATTAGAATAACAAGGGAATGCTTTATTCTTGTGAATATTCAAAGCATGATAATTAGGGTATTAGATACCCATTAAGGGATGAAAAGTATGTAAAAAGTTTCAAGGTAGCCAAGAGCATGACCATATTACAATGCAAACATAATGAGCATGTAAGCACATAGCTGGGGCAGCAGAGAATGGAGAGAAATAACCACAACAACATAGCTCAAGGGAGAAAAGAAAGGACACTGATGAAGCACCTAAGAGGATAGAGGCAAGTCCAAAGAGAACAAGAGAGATGGAAGGTAAACAAGTGACATTGAATGTTTTGAGTCCTAGGAAATGAACGGAGGCAAGGAGTGAGAAGTCATGCCTCAGGATGTCGTGGCACCAAACCAAATGTGCCAACATGTCTGGGTGGCTAGGTGAATGCTAGAGGAGGTGGTGTTTCATTGCGCGACAAGGTTGTTGCTTCCAGGCTACTTCGTTCGGGCGTAGTCCCTTAAGAGCCCTGAGACCAAAATATCATTCAACTTCGACAGGTGACTACTTGGACTCCATGAAACCTAGAGAGACCTCATCTAATCTAACACCTTAGTGTAGGTACCCTCTACAATAGCTTCTCTTAGTTTTTTCCTTCCCAGATCGGTGTTCTCGCTGCCCTATTGTTTGTAAACGCGTAAAATATTGTAGTTCGAGAGCCATTGTAAGGTTCTCAAACGCTATATTTTGCAAATGGTGGGTCATGGCACTAAACCGACTATGCCAACACATCCGGGTGGCTAGGTGAATGCTAGAGGAGGTGGTGTTTCAGTGCGCGACAAGGTCGTTGCTTCCAGGATACTTTGTTGGGCGTAGTCCCTTAAGAGCCCTGAGACCAAAATATCATTCAACTTCGACGGGTGACTACTCAGACTCCGTGGCACCTAGAGATGCCTCATTTGATTTGACACCTCGGTGTAGGGACCCTCTACAATATCCTCTCTCAGTTTTTTCCTTCCCAGATTCGGTGCTCTCGCTGCCCTATTGTTTGCAAATGCGTGAAATAGTGTAGTTCGAGCCAGTGTAAGGTTGTCAAACGCTATATTTTGTAAACGGTGGGTCGTGGCACCAAACCGACTATGCCAAAATGTCTGAGTGGCTAGGTGAATGCTAGAGGAGGTGGTGTTTGGTGCGTGACAAGGTCATTGCTTCCGGCTACTTCATTCGGGCATAGTCCCTTAAGAGCCCTGAGACCAAAATATCATTCAACTTCAATGGGTGACTACTCAAACTCGTGGCACCTAGAGATGCCTCATCTAATCCAACACCTCATTTGGACCCTCTAAAATAACCTCTCTCATTTTTTTCTTCTCATATCGGTGCTCTCAATGCTTTATTTTTTGCAAACATGTGAAATAGTGCAGTTGGAGCCAGTGTAAGGTTGTCAAATGCTATATTTTACAAACGGTGGGTCATGGCTCCCAAATGAATGCACGACACATCATCGAATGGCCAGGTTAACACTAGAAGATTTGGTGTTTGATGCGTGACAAGGTCGTTGCTTCAGAGCTACTTCGTTTGGCATAGTCCCTTAATGAGCCCCGAGACCAAAATATCATTCAACTTCGATGGGTGACTACTCGAGACTTCGTGGCACCTAGAGATGCATCATCGATTTCACACCTCAGCATAGGGACCCTATATAATATCCCTCTCTCTTTTTTTCCTTCTCATATCGGTGATCCCGCTGCCCTATTGTTTGCAAATGTGTGAAATAGTGCAGTTTGAGCCAGTGTAAGGTTGTCAAACACTATATTTTGCAAACGGTGGGTTGTGGCACCAAACCATTATGCCGACACATCTAGGTGGCTAGGTGAATGCTAGAGGAGGTGGTGTTTTGGTGCATGACAAGGTTTTTTCTTCCGGGTTACTTCGTTGGGACGTAGTTCCTTAAGAGCCACGAGACAAAAATATCGTTCAAATTCGACAAGTGACTACTCGAACTCCGTGACACCTAGAGATGTATCATCTAATCCAAAACCTCGGTGTAGGGACCCTCTACAATAGCCTCTCTCAATTTTTTCCTTCCCAGATCGGTGCTCTCGTTGCCCTATTGTTTTAAACGCGCGAAATAAGTGCGGTTTGAGCCGAGTATAAGGTTATCAAACACTATATTTTGCAAACGATGGGTCGTGGCACCAAACTAATTGTGCACACACGTAGGTATGGTCTTGTAAACACTTGGGGAGGAGTCATTTTCAAAATTTACAACTTTTTCAAACAATGAAAGCTTCTCTTAGCTTTGAGAATTTAAAATTCTCTACTAACAGTGCCAACCACGTGAAGGTGGAAGCTTTTCTGGCACCACTAACCTAAACATAAAAGTGTTAGTCAAATAAATTTAAGTTTCAAATCAAAACCATACTAGATATATACAAAATATACAAATTTAAAATAAAATACATGAACTTAAATCTAGATCTAACTAAAAAATTTATATATATCAAAGAAATTATATATACTAGACATGAGCATTATAAATTCATTCCAATGAACCATCAGGATTGGATCTACTTTGAATAGTAGACAAGATTGGTTCATGATCCGACTCTCGAACCTTCCAAATAATCTTGTTATTAACCCTTCCCGAATATCTATATAGCTAAATATTTATCGCTAGAACTAGATGCGAATATAAGAGTATTTTCCTGTGTGTCTCAAAGTCTTCAAACACCCAAACAGAGGAAATTTTTAATGGATACTCTCAAATTCAAGTTCCAGTAACTACCACTGACCCTGTAGGATACTCAATATCTTTGCCATCTATAATAGGAGAAGTCAACTTCTTTCTTTCCTCGATGCAACAACATAAGAAATAGTTTGTTCCTTCTTCATTGTCTTCTATCGCAATAACTGCAAACACATGTCCTACAAAAAAACAAAGGTTGAACAACTCAAATTTAAATTACATATTAAAATTTCAATGGACATAACTCAATACAAAAATTAAATAAATAACCATAAATACCTTGTCGCACCAAAATCAAAATTTCATCAAAGTCCTTAGATGTTACAACTTCATCTGCAGAAACAAGTCGTAATGCTTGTGGAGGTTGATAACTAAGAAGCGGAGTTAGAGGCCTACAAATTCATCCATCCACCCATTCTTGTGAATCACACTCATTAGTGAAAAATTTGATAAAATATGCACAAAAACATGTCAACTTTCTTATCCATACAGCCCACGAAGTAGCGTCTGAGCTACAAAATGAGTGCATATCACTGGACCCAGTGAGTGTCATACAATCCTCGTAGTTAGCAATTTTTGTTCCTCTATCAACCAAAAATATCTATGAACTGTGGAATTTTCTTGAGAACCTCGGGCCATGTTGTCAATACACCATTCCACTATGCTCTTTGCATCTTTTAATTTAGCACCATCTTTTTACTTCAACTCTTCTCTTGCAAGAGCTCTTTTCACACATGCCCCTACACCATCATGCTCTCCTTTTCCATGTTCATCCTCAGTGAAACTCAAAATATGTTGCACACCCATATTGATGTGCATTCTTCTCATCAAATAAAACATTCATGCACTCTTAAAGAGACGTGTAATTATCTAACCATATATAATGTTGTTTGAAGTGGATGTCCCTATCGGACAAGTTTCATAAAATAACTGGAAACACCCTTGCACAAATTTAATAGAATGAGTACGATCATCACTGATATAAAAGTGGTACTCTCTTAAAAAAATTGATCATTCTTTGTCTTTATCGTCAGGAGAATGTAGAAATGTTATATGCATAAAAATGGCAACTTATCTTTGAGTTGTAATATTGCGATTGAACCTCCATTTGTGGTCGCTTGATGTGTAATTCTTTACAAAATTGACCACTGAAACAATAGTACCAATAGGAAATGTGTCCTTGCATAGCTTGAACTATTCATCCAACCATCGAGCTCTATGTGTATGCCTAGCATACTCATAAACAATTTCATCCTTCAATTTTCTCAAAAATTGGAAAACGGGCATTTGTTCAAGAACTAGCTCACATCGTTTAGACTCTTTTCCATCTTTCAACTAGTATGCAAGTGATTTATATTTATCAAAATCAAGTAAACTATGTCCTATTGTACCTTTAATTTTCTCATGGATGCAACTTTCCAATTTAGGTAATCCGTCACATGTACTACAACTTCCATCTAAACAATCTTGACTATAAAAAAATTGTCCAACTTCTTTTTCACAAAATATAGTAGGAATGAAATCCTGGAAGATAATGGTGGAACTTGAACACCACATTTCGATAACATAGTTTCAGAATGAAAAATAGAATGAATATATGTAAAAATTTAGCATAATGCATCACAAATTCACCATGTTACCTACAACAACAAGTGGTGCAAGCGTGGTTGATTTTCACATAGAATGGTTTCAACATTTCAAAAAAACGTTGACTAATTTTAATTTCTAGATTCTCTTGTTCAAACTTATGAATAAATTGAGTTTGAGTCAAATCTAAGAAATGCTTTGGATGTGGTTCATGATTAGTAGAACCAACTCTCTATTTTATAACATCTCTTGTATTAGGTGAAACTCTAGTGTTATCATGCCAAAATTTAATAACAACTTCTCTTATAGCATCAAAATTATTTTTTCCTTACGCGGTGCTCTAGCAGAAAATGCCCAAAAATCGGCATTATTGAGTGATTGAAGGATATTACGTCTTTCAATTGCTTTCATTAGAGTTTTTCGATTAACTTGCAACATTTGACTTGTTTTCGTAATCAAATGTTGTTTTTTTATTGATTCACTTACAACACTAGTAGCAAGTACATGATGCACAATATTACTATCCCTAGTATGTCTCTTGACACCAACAGTGTGATATGCATCATGAAGGTTTTCAACAATTGTAGAGGTTTGACCACGTATATTAGATGTTGTCAATCCTAAGGTGTTTAATGTAGGTCTCATTTTAATCAATTTCATCAAACTAACCAACAATTGACATCTTTGGGAATCATTTAAAATTTCAAAATGATTATCCCAAATTTTAGTGGCTTTTCTTCTGATTTGTCATTCAGAAAGTTTTTCAGACATTGGTTTCAAAATGTTTTCATCAATTTCAATAAAAAAATTAGGTTTCTTATGTAAAATCCTAGGAGGTGTTTTTACAAATTTTTTCTGTCTCTGGTTTCAACATGAATTTCCTTATTCACATTTTCATTGTCTCCTCTATTTTCAACATTTTCTACGTCATGAGTATTTAATTCTTCTTCAACATTGACAATAAAAACATCTTCATCATGAGTATTTAATTCAACTTCAACATTGTGGTAGAAACATTACCGGTTCTTCATTGCTTACAATAGTTGGGGTTGAAGATGAACCTCTTCTTGATTCATGAAGATTCCACATTCGCTTAGCATTTTGAATTTTATTGGCCTCTAATTCGTTTGGTTTTTTTACTTAATGACTTCCTTTTTGACTTCGTTTTTCTTTCTCCCATAAGATGTTTTGCGAGTAATTAATTTACGGTAAGGTCGAGAGTAAAAATTACATGGTGATAAGAAAAATGTGTAGTAAAAGACATAATTTTGTGAGTAATTCATACGGTAAGGTCGAGAAAGTAAAAATCACATGGTAATTCTAAAAAGAAAACATTGGGATGTGTGTAAATATGATTTATGAATGAATAAGATAAGTGCATTTTTGTAAACCAGACATCACATGGTTTATAAAGCAAAATGTGCGCAAGCATGGACAAATTCTATACACGTTAAAAAAATATTTGTGTTAATAAAAAACCACGATCGTGCTTTATCAAACCACTTTCACGTGAGCATCCATCTCAAGAATCTATCTACCGAACCTAAGCCTAAATGGAAATCTTTGTTTTTCAAAAAAAAAAACCCCAACCAAAACTATGAAAGGTCATTCCATCAACTTCCTGCACTTACCCAAAAATCTAACAAAAATCATATGTACAACTGTGCATGTCAACATGTACAGCGTAAAGGTCAAAAGCCTCAAATTTTCTCTTCCAAAGACTTGAACCATGCTAAAAACTGAAAACATTTCACAAAAATGGTGCATCGCGTACTGAAGTTGTCTTTCTTGGGAGAAAATCTATTATGAAGAAAATTCTTACAAACCTTTTAGCTGAAATTGCAGAGAAATATTGATTTTAAAGTGAATAGAATAAGATAAATATCATTTTATAATTTTTACTAACAGGATAGGTCTTTAAGACATTTTTTCTAGGGTAAAAAGAGCCAATGTTCATGTCTACGTTTAAGATTAACTTTTGTTTCACTTAAGATTTTTATCAAAATGTAGATAAAACTTATACCATCCCTAAGCATGGATTCAAAATTCTATACACGTTAAAAAAATATATTAGATCTTTCATTGATATTTTTAATATAGTTATAAGGCGGTGTTCAAGACGGAAAGAAAGCTCTCTATTTTCATGAAAATTTCAAAAATATTTTCAAACCACTTTCATGGAGGATATCTTCATGATGTGTTTATTAAAAATTTGAAAAAGGATGGGTGTCATACTACTAGTATTTAATGAAGTATGGGTGTCATAATCTCGATAGCGTGTGTGTGTCGGAATCCATGTCGGCACCAACACCTTCCTACAAGAATTAATCACGATTATTCCTTGGTGGTTGGAATTTTGAATCCATCATTTTGGCATCTCTCTCTCTCCTTATAATTTCTCCTTCTCCTTGTCTATAAATATGGAACTCGTACATTGTAAATATATCCTTCTTTGTTGTAATAGCACCATCTCAAAATGGTGGCTGACTTCCCATGAGTTTAAGAACTTAGAATTGGTCTCGTAATGAGTTCTCACCTACTATCGTGACTATAACTGATTGTGCATCCTTCAAGAAATAAAAATTGGGTTGTGTGGCACTTTTGTCTTCCCTTTTCTCATTTTTGTTATGTGTTTCTCTCTCTGTTAAATTTTGGCATGTTGTGTTATTCCCTTAAGTGTAAGTTCCATTTTCACATGTTGTTGTCGATGTGTAGGATGGCAAGTCTTCATGATTCTTGTTTTGGCATACCTTTCCGCCCTCACTCTTACGTTTTCTCAATTTCCTTCACCTTGTGGAGAGTGATTGAACCTCTTTCTAGTGATATCACCTTCCCTTAGCTTAGGATTTACCTTATACATCTCCTTCTCAGCCTTGTCCCTTGGACTTATAGAGTAACAATATATAGTTTCATTTCAAGCATTTAGGATTAGTGTTAGAATTATAAATAGGTAGATGAAGTCATCCTTCTTCGTAGGTCCATCTCAAGTAGTAAGTCCCACAACTTGAGAGATTGTCCCATGTTAGACAAAAGTAGATAGTAGCATAACCAAATCTCGGGGTGTTAAGTTTTGACCTATAAATTTTGGCACTCCCGGTGGGACAAGATTGAGGAGCTTTACATCTTCATATTAGCAAGTTGGTGTGTTATTGTTGAAATCTCAGCCTTTGGAGGCATGTTCAAAACACATCGGGTGACTCCAATTATCCAAAAGAACCCATTTTATGAGTTGCAAACCTTCCCTTCCATCCATTTTTTCTTCCATATCATCCATTTTTCCTTCCATTCATGAAGTTATGAAATCATGACTTCATTCCCGCAATGGAATCCTCATTTTCAAGAGTAATACCAGTTCCCTCCATCCCCATATTTTCAAAATCCTCCTCCAGATCATTTTTATGAGCCTTTGTGATGAAGAATGTACATATAACACATCCCCCTTTGACCCATATGGTTATTTTTTTACCCATGATGTTTTTTCAAGAACACGGTTATGTAGGTATTGGTGGAAAATCTATGAGAGATGTTTATTTTCAAAGGTAGATTCAAATAATAGAGGTGAACATGGTGCAGATCAGGGCTACATGTGCAATAAAGGCATGTAAAATTGGTTTTAGGGTCCCTTTTCCATGGGTTGGCCCTATGCAAAATTGGTTTAGCCCTCATCAAAATTTAGATTTCATGGTTGAAATGATGCCAAAATTGTAAAATGCATTGAGTTAATGGAGTCTCATGAATCTAGTGTTTAGAAACATGTCAATGGGGAAAACCTACAGTACCATCTTAGATCCCTCTCATTCTTCTCCCCAACCTACACCATCTCAACCTGATTTCCATGTTCCTAGCTTTCAACCATCTACTCCCATTGAGGTTTCCACTTCCCAATATTCTTCCCTTCCATCTCACCTTCATTTCTTTTCCATAATTTTTCACATTCTTCCCTCTCCCTCCCAATACTCTATGTTTAACAATGCAAGTAATCAATAACCCCTTTCTTATGTCTCATCTCAAGCCGGTTTCATCATGTATGATGATCATAGAACTATGGAAGAATGGTGTGATTTTGACTAGGAGGATGAAATTGTGAAAAATGTACAAGAAGGGGCACCTTCTTCAAAAGATAATCAATTAGACTCAAATGAAGAGCATCTGCAAGGGGAATCATTGTTTGTATAGAAAAAAGAGAGCATAATCCAACCTGCAAATAGTCTCCTTCAATAATATCTATAAGATGACCCCATTCATGGGGTTGAGATTCAAAATATTGGGTAGATCAAAAGGATTGTCTTGTGTCCAATTAGATTTGTTTAATCTAGATTTAAGAGCATGAGGATGAGATTTAATGAACCGAAGGTCAGCATTACCACCTCTAAGAACCAAATACATAACAATTAAATGATTTTTATTTTTGTTTTTGTTGATACTTTGGGAAATGTGGTAGAAAATTGGCTTCAAAACAATTTTTCACTCTCATTAAAGGCCATGTTCATCACCAAATTATTTACATGGACACATTTTGTAAAGAATGGAAGTTATTTCTCCCTTCTTGTATCTAGCTTTGTTTAGTTTATCTTTCCTTTGGTTAGAGTATGTTAGTGTAGGTTTTGTTTTGATAATACAAGTTCTTGCACACACACTACATGATCCCCTTAGAGCATGTATGATTTTTATGTTTGTACATAGTTTTTGTGGGATTTTGTTGTTGTTTCACAATCTAGTTCATGGTGGAATTATATGTTTGGATAAATTTTAAGTTTCATTCAGAGCTCCACATATCAATTTTAACCTAGCAGAGTCCCTAGCTAGTTCAAGTTCAATGCTAAGTTCACATAGATTTAGGAGATAAAATTTGAAGGAAGAAATCAGTTTCTTCAAGGTTAGGCTGACTCCATGCCTAATGGATGCTTTTGTCTTCATCATCTAGTAGGAAGATGTCCCTTGGAGGTCACTAAACTGTTATCCCAAATTTTTAACCCTTGAAAATTTGGATAACTTATCAAAAATGGACTTAGCTAAATTTTCGGACATTATTGGTCACTAAAATGTTTCAATGCTAGCAATTGTTAGAATTTTTAGATCCTAGGGATCACTAGGATAAAAAGGAAGCTGAAAAGAGTGTAGCAATCACTAGGCTAGATTCTCGACCTATAAATTAATTTTGGGATTATTTATTTTTGTAATTTCAAGTAAGATTTTTGAGGTTACCGATCGCTAGGATGGTGGAGGTTGGTGGTCTGCTAGGATGATTGAATGTTAGTAGTGTAGGCATTCTCACCAACATATATTGAGGTTAGTAGCCACTAGGATGATTCACTTGCATTTTTGGAGCCTAATAGCCGCTAGGTATTTTTAACCCAACCCTACTTAATTTAAATGGTCATAACTTTCACTTGAGCTCCAAATTAGACAAAATTTATATTGTTTGAAATCTATCTTCAATTCATTCAACATGGAAGATTAATAAACATGTTTTGGTGTTCTTAAGAAGGATAAAAATTGATCCTAGTGTATGCTAGGAAATTTTCACCTGACCATGCAACTTTCAAATGACCATATCTTCCTCAAAATAACTCCAAATAAGGTAAAATTGGTATCGAAGAAATGGTCTTGAGGATATCTTCATGATGTGTTTACTAGATCAAGGATTGGATGAGGTTAAGAGGGTGAAAAAATGGAGATAATAGTTTTGTAAGAGACTATAGTGAGTCTACAATGTTTAGATTTGGTAGTTCAACCACCAACATTTAATGAAGTATGGGTGTCATAGTCTGTGACCTGTAGATCTGATTGTGTGTCGGAAGTCATGTCAGGTGCCCACACCTTCCTACAAGAATCAATGGTGATAATTCCTTGGTGGTTGGAATTTTTAATCCATCATTTTCATGTCTCTCTCCTTATAATCTATCCTTTTCATTCTCTATAAATATGGAACTCGCGCATTGTTAAAATATCCCTCTTTGTTGTAACAACACCATGCCAAAATGGTGGATGAATTCCCATGATTTTTAGACCTTGGACTTGGTCTCTGCAATGAATTCTCACTTCCTATCATGAATGTAACTGATTGCACATCCTTCAAGAAATAAAAATTAGGTGGCACATTTGTCTTCCCTTTTCTCATTTTTGTTGTGTCTTGCCTCTCTTTTAAGTTTTGGCATGTTGTGTGTTCCCCTTACATGCAAGTTCCATTTTCATGTTTTGTCAATGTGTGGGACATTAAATATACATGGGTCTTTTCTATGGCGCACCTTTCCACCCACTCTCCTGCATTTTCTCGCTTTCCTTCCCCTTGTGGATAGTGATCGACCCTCTTTCAGGTGCTTTATCGCCTCCTCTTACCTTAGTGTTTCCCTTATTCATCTCCTTCTCACCTTGGTCCTTTGGAATCATAAAGTAACAATAAATAGCTTCATTTCTATCATTAGGATTAGTGTTAGCATTAGAAATAGGTAGAGGAAGTCGGCCATCTACAAAGGTCCATCTCAAGTAGCAAGTCCCACAACTTGAGAGATGGTCCCATGATCAAAAAGTAGAGATCTACATAGCCAAATATCAGGGTGCTAAAATTTTTACCTAACACCAATCATATATAGCCTTTATCTTCTTATGGTCATTACATACATATTACTTGAAATTAATTCAACCAAGGTATTGTAAATATTCCTTTCAAATTAACATTTAGATTCCTTGGCATGCTTCTTCTTAGCACACAATATCTTACACATTTTCTATATGCTTGATATGGGTAGAAAATATATTATTCCAAAAAAAATATATCTTAAAAAAATATAAGGACTAACTTAGGTAGGAAGTAACCAACTCCATTTTTGAATAGTTTCAAAAATGTCATAGTTGGAGTATTTCTAAGATCAAAAGCAATTATGTAAATTTGTACTAGTCGATTTGACGAGGCTTGAATGCAATATTCTCATTTTATTCAATATAAAGTAGTATGTGATATAATCTAACCATAAGATCCATCTTCAAGAAATAATTCATCCCATATAACTTATCTAGAAGAAGATATAGTATTTTCATATAAAATTTAGTTTTAATCATTTTTTTCCTCAAAGACATGTCAATATAATACTAGAATTGTACATTTTATTCTAATTAAATCATTAAATAGTATGTGTAAAGATAAATAATATCATATTTCGACAATAACATGTTTCCACTAAAATGATCTCTAGAAAGAGTGGGAGGGGAACATTTGTTACCACTCCTTTCCACATTTGAACAAGCTTAATTCATCGAGGAATTTCATTTGTCACTTTCTAGTTTGAGCTATTTGGGTTGATTTTAGGTTGAGTACTATGTGGGCATCAACTTACGTGGGCCACACGATCAAGGATGGACGAGTTCAATGTTGAAAATCTTTAGGTTATTTCTCCGAAGTGTGTTCCATGTGAGTGATTTATCTTAGGTTTTGCTTCGGTTCATTTATTCGAATGGGATAGATATAATATTTCTAGCTAGTTATTTTAAGTAGATATATATAATTTTATTTTGGAACCACTTACTATTAACAAGTGTCTATAGGTTAGTGGGTTGTGCCTAGATCTGCCACATGAAATGAGAACTATTACTTGTGAGTGATCATTGGGTCATGGATGGGCATGGTGTGGTGTTATTTTGTGATAGGTGGAACTACTTTAGCTGTCATATAATTTTTTTGTGTTCTTTTGTTCATGACATTGCTCTTATTTTCTAATGAATGGGTGGACTATGGAGAAAAGTAATTTGCATTGTGATTCTTGTTTCTTTCATGGTATTTTCCATACTTTGATCTTGTTTTTCAATCCTCATATAAATATGGAGTTTTTTCATGTGACATCTTGTTAGTCGATGTGTGTTATGTCTAATGGAGGTATTTTCCTTAAATTTAGTGGTTAGAATCTCTTTCGTGTTATTTCATGTTATCCCTTTATCATAGTAAGAGTGGTGGTGAGTTGGTATCCTCCATATTATCCTATCTTATGGTTAATGTATTGTGGTTATGGGTAAGAGATTGGAGCCTCATCGTTTATTGGTGTGTTAGTTGATTATTTTCTCATGGTGGGTGTGGATTAGAGGACCTTGTCTTAATTGGACCGATGATCTCACTCATCAAGATATTTGTAAAAATCATGTTATTCAATTTTTTTAATCTAAGGATATTGTTTCATGTGATGATACTTTGGAGCTCAGTGGAGCTTGTTTAGAGTGAAGACTCAAGGAAGGCTCAAGATATGCAAGGATATTTCTCTAGCGTGGTGATTCATGTTGTCAAATCATCACGGGTTTTCAAAAAAATAAATTTATGGAGAGAAACATTTATATGTTAATAATGTATATCAATGGTTGACCTACTGATAGGACCATTATATTCTAAGTTCCTTTCACTTCTCGATATCACTCTTGTATGTTTTTTGATGTTGGAATGCCTATGTAACATATTATTATCTTGATGACCTATGTTAAATCATCTTATAAATTGGTCTTATCACTATTTAGTAGGTCTCATGTTGTATTATTTTGTATGTTTCCTATCTCCTCTATGACCTTTTTGGTTATACGGCTCTTTGAGGCAAATGGACTGTAAATGCACTTGTCTATTTCTATCATCTCTATTTTGTGTTGGAAGGTTTTGTAGACTAATTTTTTATTCTTTTTGAAGGTCCATTTCATCTTATTGATCCTTGTATGTTATATTATTTATCCTTTAAATTTCAAAAATAACATCAAGCATAGAAATATTAAATCATGTACAAATAGTTAAAAAAATGTAATAGCATATGTGAACTAACTTAAAAATTAATAGATAACATTGAGTTGTGGAGCATTCTTAGCAAGGGTGGCATAACAAACTTCATGGAAAAAGTTCAGGGGCATGACCAGAGCATCTCTGTGCGTTTTGTAAAGGATTGGAAGGAGAGGACAGTGGAATATGGGGGGCAGAAGGTCTTAATCAATGAAGAACTTATTGCTGAAGCGACCGGCCTTGGCTTGGAGGGCTTCAGATTCTTCAACAAAAGGGTCGATAGAGATGTTGAAGAAAGGAGATTTGTTGAGGGAGAGGAGAAACTGACCTACATAATAGTGGGCCTACTTGTTAGCTCGATCCCTCCACCATATGATGAAGTAACCCGCATGATGATACGGTTCATCTCCTTGGAAGGAAGGTTTGTCACTGTTCCTGCGAAACACCTTATTTTTCTTAACCACTTTCGTAGGGATCGTTTGGTTTGTTTCCCCCATTACTTGTTGAACTCTCTTGAATGCTCCATTCTTGAGTTTCAAAAGCATTCCAGGCGGTTCCTTTACACCAAGGGCTCATTTTGTTGTTGCACAAATGTTGTCTCCTTAGGTTTCCTGGTCTCCCTTCCTCCCCTAGCTCGATTCCCCCTTTGCTGAGCTCTGCTGCTGCCAGCCCTATTTCTCCTTTCTCTACCCCTACCACCGCTGCTGTCACCCCCATGCCGGCCATTCAGGATTCTTCTCCCATTCCCCTTCTGATGTTCCCGCCCCCACTTGGCCTCTACCTCGCGGAGACCGGTTACCAGGGCTTCTAGGAAGCTTAACCTTGAGACCCTTGCTGTGGAGAAGGGTTCTCATGAATTTGAAATTGCTCATGACCTCCTGCATATCAGCAGTGCAGCCCCCAGGAAGTGCAATTGGAAAGCTCTACAAAAAGGCTGGAAGCCTTAGAGGCTGATATGAAATTGTTGAAGGATGAAGTTAAAAACTTGACAAAATAGAAAGGTAAGAGGAAGAAGGAGGAGGAGGAGGATGTGGACAGCAGCCAAATTGATGATATATACAAGAAATTGCACTCCTTGGACTCCCGCTTAGGGAAGGCCAAAACTAGGCATGATTACAACATTGCCATCTTTAGGGCGATTGAGGAGTTCATTGAGCAACACGTCAGAAGTGTCTCCAACCTAAGCGGAGTTTCAACAACACTTTGGGGTACTGATAAGGAAAGCAAGAAGACCTTGGAGCAGCTGGATTATAATGACGCTGCCCACATGACTACTTTGGGTATGTTTAAATCCTGGAAGAATATCAAAACCATCATAGACAAAGCTACTAAGAAGTAGCTGTAGATGCTTCTGCTGTCCTTGTTTGTTTTTTTGCTGTTTTTTTGCGGATCCTTTACTACTTTTTTGCAGTAATTTTGCTGTTTTGTCTCGTCTTGGTAGCTATTTTTAGCTACTTTGAACATCATTGTCACATTTGGATTCTGATCCTTTTCTCTCTGGTTCTCTTGCTTATTCTGGCTTTTAGGCCTTCTTTTGTAAACAAGGGTATAGTCCCTTTCAAAAAACTATTTGCCAATAATAAAAAAAAAAAAAACTTAAAAATTACAAATTAGGATAATATAGGATTTTACACCAATTTCCTCCTTAAATAAAATTCTAATGACCCAAAAATATGCAAGAGGGTTGTGCACATGGATTGATTGAGCTATCATAAAATTATGGGGGTTTGAAATGTGAAGAAAGAAAAAGTTTGTTGTCTTAGAAAAATTCTCTAGGATAAAGGTTTCCTAATGAATCCATTTTTTCTCTATGAATCTGATCTAGATCCTAACTTTTACACAATATTCATATTTATTTTAAGACAATTATCTTGTATCTAATTATCTTTTATCTCACACCTATAGATAATTTAGGGATTATTCCATATCAACACCATAGCTCCTCCTTTTCTTAAGAACATGAAAACATATTTTTTTCCAAAATGGTGGACTTCTCAACTCTCATTGAATTGAGAAATTCTAAAAATGCTATCCTCTTTTAAAAAGACGTAAATTGATGCAATTCTCTCTCCTAGTAGTTTTTAAACATCCTATGATAATAAATATAATGATACATGTCATTATTCCCTAAAACACAAAGGTTAAAGTGGTAATGCATATTTTGTACATGCATCTTATTTTTTTAAAATAGTAATTAGAGGTTTCCTTTAGTGAGAAATACATCTTGGATGCTTAAGAAGTTTATTGATCTTGTAAATAGTCACCCCTTCACAATGTTTTTAGTGATGTGTTTATATAGTGATTAACCCTAAAATTTGGATCCATTTTACATGTAATTGACTCAAATTTAATATTAAGTGAGCTAAAATATATACAGGAATTTATATTTTATCCCAAAAGGTTTCAACAAAAATCATAAGATACCAAAGTTAGTCATATAGGAAAAAGTTGTTGGGATGAATTTGGCAAAGAAGGATGATTATGTATTAAACTTAGAGGAACAAGCCTAAATCAAAATCGCAAGGCGAGAATGGAAATACTTTATTTTGAAAATATATAGATGATGAATTGAGAAAGGATTGTTCCATTTTTAGGTATCTATAAATGTATCCACTTTAAAATTGATTTAAAAAATCCTAATCAAGGATTTGGACTAAATTAGATATATTAGAAACATGAAATATATCAACATATATGATAAGAAAGTACAACCAACAAGAACATAAGAGTCACTTAGTTGATATCTAACTGTGTGGACTAGATATGGGATAGAAAAATGGTGGAACATGCTCAAGTATGGACTATATGTGCTTCATCTAAAAATGAACTTAAAATTTATGCGAGATAGAATCACCTAGAAGGGGACAAAATATCTTCGATGTTAGTTTCTAAAATGTGAAAACTAGTGTCCTAGTTAAGGGTGTAGATCCGATTCTTTCAATGACTAGAAATTTCACCCTCACTTCTCTTTATGTTGCATCCACTTTGATGTAGGGTTCTCTTGTTGCACCTATACCTATAAAAAAACCCTATCTTCCTACACAATGCTCAAGAACACATTAGTAGAATAAAATATGTATATGATTGAGTCATTCGACCACAACAATCACCCCATTGTGATTGTCACTAAGCACTTGAACTACATTTTAGAATTAATGTAGTTCGGTGTATGTGTGAGAGATAGAAATTGTATCTGTTTAAATTTGGTTACCCTTGTCAAATTTACACCAAGATAAAGGGTTATAACTCCATTTACCCCAAGATGATGTGTGCATGGGAGGTTCATTACCTAGGAAATATCCTAGCATGTTAATTTATATTGAGGTAATTAAATTTGATAAAATCAAAGTCAATATAATGGTAGATATGAGTGGGTGAAAGTATTTAATTTATTAATATTTTGAATTTGGTATTGGAAGTAGGTTAGAGAGGTGGGTAAAAGGATAGGGAGGTTAAATTTTAATATAAAACTAAATCATGTTACTCAACTAAAGTGTGATAACTTCATCCAAAATTATAAATAATTGGTCTCTCATGTTGATGGTTTTTTCCATGGTATTCATTAATGTGCTAATGTCATATTACTCATATTTTCTTATTTTATCCTAAGATATATGTGCTAGATAAATTGTATACATTGTTTTATTGTAATTTAATATCTAATGTGTCATTTTTGTATGTTTTTGCATGGAAATTTGAAAATGGATATTCTCTCTCATAAGTTTCATGATGGGAGATATATGTAGATAATGATCACCTTGGTCCTTGATGTAACTAACTAGGATGTGATTGATAGACCTAAATTAGGGACAATGAATTGTTTAGGACAAACATCCCATTACATAAAATTATTAATTTCTTTATGTGTGTGCGTGTGATGCAAATACTTGTACATTTTTCATTAACTATTAGAGAAGTATAAAAAAATCAAATAATATATGAAAGATCCTATCACTACATTTTTTTCCATGTGATATAATGCAATGATATACATTATAAGGAAGTTTATAACTATTTTTTTGGCATGGAGAGAAACAAACATTGTAAATGTCAATAATATTCATCATTACATAGTGATATAGTTTGGTATCGTGCTCAGATTTGTGAACATTTTCGGATGTACCATTGTGACATTTTGTAGATGTGGATACAAGTAGGGTGGCCATCTCATCCTTTTAATTCAAGATATTCGGAAGGGTGAGATATTTTTTTCTAAGGGTAAGATTATGTTGGCTCCACATTGATAAGGAATTATATTGTTTGTAAATAGAGGACTATGTGATATGGATTTATTGAGTACTCATGCAAGAAAAAATACTTGATTAGTGTGCATATAATAGGTTTATGATTTAATGATATACATGTAAATGGAAATGAGAATCCCTTTAGTGAAGAGAATCAATTTGAATTTTCTTACTAGGATTAAGTTATAAGTGGATAGGATTGTACAATTCCTTAATGTGTATAATATGAGAACCTATTTGAACCCAATGCTAATACACACTTTGATTATTTAAAAATAATCCTTTGGTGGAAGTGAAAAAGTAAGAGAGTTTGAATATTTTCTTAGACACAAAGGTGATCAAAATGCGCTGGAAAAATAGGTTTAAATAAATATACCATTGATGATGATATTGAGAATAATTAATGAGTATATTGCCAAGAAATTAAAGGTATTGAGTTAGGAGTCTACTCAGTTCATGATTACAATTATTGGAAAACAATAATTAGAGAATTTATTTCAAATTCCATTGGTGCAAAAAAATATTTTAGTAGTTAATCATGCAATTTTCACATAAGAAGGTGTAACTCAAGGAAACACTAGTCTAATGGGATTTTGAGGGAGAATAACTTTAAATAATAAAGCTACCATTTTCCCCTAATGTGCAAAATATGCTAGGATGGATGTACATTTTTATTTGTAAATGTGAAACATGTGTCAATAAAATATTTCCATGCATATGGTATATCAAATAGCATTGATGGTTATTAAATTTAAATATTAAATAATTGAAAAAGGTGGGTGTGTTTTGATCAAAGTTCATAACATGTATTTTGTTCTTCTTGTCTAATAGAGCGTTATTTTGTCATGGATATTATTAAAATGTCTATATATCTATGTAATGTCATTTTACATGAAATTTAAAAATTATAATGTTTAGTCCTTTGATTAAAATTAAAATTAGCCTTAAAAATTCTCATAAGTTGAAATTTTAAAAATCACATAACTAATATAGCTATAGTCTCACCCACATTGAGTTTCTTTATAATATTTTTAGCAATAAAAAAAAGAGCTTGTAATTTTGGATTTTTTTATGCCTAGATGTATCTACCACGAAGCAATTTATCAATTACAACCTTGAATAATTAAAATCATATTTAAGTAAAAATTTTGACACAATTTTTCTTATATTACCTAGGGAAAGGGCCCTATCCCACAAAAATTACAATAAATTTTCCCGAGAGATAGCATAGCTCATCTTGTCGAGTTAGAGGTATTACATATTAACATGTAGAGGTGGAAGAGTATGGAAATGAGAAATTTCCCTTTAAGCCAACCTATTCCTACAAAAAGTAGCCAAGAAATATACAATTCGAGAGATACATAGAACTTAAAACACTTGGAACATTAAAGCAAGATTCCATCCCTAGCTAATTTTCCATTGCTACACCCAAGAAAAACCACATCAAAATCCACAGACTTATCTTGATTAGAATCACTGGAAGAGTCTTCATAGGAAAAATTCACAACGGATTTAGGGGTAAGCTTGAATCCCAAATGCTTTGCTATTTATTTTTTCCCTGATGACTGCCCGGTGCCTAAGGATTTTAGGATAGCATGAGAGTGGAATGTAGCTTCCTTACCCCTCATATATCTAGCTTGTTCTAGCACCGCATGGTCCATGTTCATAATGAATTTCCCTAAAGCAGTCAACATAATATTGGAACCACTAATAACTTGGTCCACATCAAAAATGTTATGCCATCCCATGAATTACTTGGGGTTAAGCATGAGGTCACGCAAATGAGTCCAATTTTCTCCTCCTTGATCTCGTATAATTCTTTGGAAACTGAATAAGATCTAGATAGCCAAATCCACATAGAATGGTGTGAATCATTCCTTCTATCCATCCTTCAAAATAAGTTTCCGTTGATTCCCCAAAAATTGGGAACTTCAAGCGATCTAATGACACTGCGATTGGATCGAGATGGCTCGACAGAGAGCATCCTCGAGATGACCACTTCTATCCATAGGCTCTAATAGTATCTAGCTTAGAAGCTACCAATTTTTCACAAAGTTGTGATGTAAAAATATTGAAGAACCCATGTAGGATATAGGGGGAATGGAGTGATTACCACAGGAGCAAAGAAAAGCTCATAATTTCACACCTACTTCAACATCCAATCCACACGTGTGAGGGACAGTAGGCCCGAGAGGGGAGCTCAAAGGACCATCACAGTGAGGATTAATGATTTAAGTCATTAATCAAGGCCCTTTGGAAATATATTGGGAATTTATCCCACCATACCTTTAAATGATACCCTTCCTTTGCAATCATTTCAACCCCATAATTTACTAGAAGATCACCGAGAATATTCCCAACTCATAGAATATGAGAGAATTGAATTTCATAATATCCTTTTAACCAAAATAAGGATTCCTAAATAATCTAATTCAACTTCAAGGCCACATCTGATTGGGATTTGAGATCCTCGATGATCACTTGAGAATCACCTTCTATCCAAATTTTGTTCCAATGTTTTTCAACAATTTCTCTAAGCCCAAATAACAAGGCATAGCCTTTAGATACACCTGCTAGTTTCCCAACCACAAGACAAGGCCATCATAAACATTGGTTGGCCCCGCAGGTTTCAAATTTAAAAACCACTTCCGAGAAAATCTAGGATTACTTTTTGAGGCCCCATAAAATTTTAATTTTACCCAACTATCACTAAGCGGTAGCCATATCAAAAATATTTTAACCCATTACAGACCCCATTAAAAATGTGGGAGGTAGATAATTTCTAAGGAATGAGAGGACGTCTTCCACAAAACTATATGTATAGGGGGAGGAGACAATAAGGTTAGAAAACCAAGGAAAAATAGATTCCAAGATGATAGCTTCAAAGCAGCTCCAAAATTGTGGGGATAAGAGAGTCATGCCATTGAAAATCCTCTGGTTTCTTTCTAGCCAAAGGCCCTAGATAACCACCACAAGAGTGATGCTCTAGATCATGCTGACAGTCATGAGGGACATAAAGAGCTTCCATTAAGAGAAAAGGTTAGCAATACTATCTGGGTAGATCCAATGAAGATCCCATTAATTCCAAACTATCGACCAAACCTCTTGAGAATAAGGACAGTGAAGAAATAGGTGAATGGTATATTCTTAGGCTTCTTCACAAAGAAGATATTAAGAGGGGCCAATAAAACCATGCTTCATCATATTTTCATAGGTGAGTGGTTTTCCAGGGACCACAAGCTAGAGAAAAATCTAGCCTTAGGCAATCCTACCTTAACCCAAATCTTATCTCGTAGGGAAAATATGAATGATGTGAGAAGAGTGATGAGTCACCCGGTGATATACTTCCTTAATGGTGATTTACCTAAAAGACGATTCCTTCCAAACATATCAATCTCCCAAGATGGAATCAAAGATTGGATATATTTGTAGAGATTGAACTAAATCTAATTTTACATTATGGTAAGACGCGACAAGTGGATCCATAGACTTCCATAATAGTTTTCCACCCCGGATTCCATTAGATAGTATTTGATTAGAGGACCAAAATCGAGGATGGCCGATGGAATGGCACCAATAAGGCCAAGAAAACTCAATAAAGGCACATCATTTAACCATATATCATCCCAAATTTTAACCAACGAACCATCCCCACAACCCATTTTATATAAGGGTGCAAGAGAGAGAAAAAGAACGTGAGAAAATTCCAAATACCATAACCCTTAGGGATGCAAATATGGGAAAATATATCAACAGGAGAAGCCAACTCAAAGTATTTTCCTAAAATACCATGCTCCAAAGTTAATCATGTTCCCGATAAAGTTTGCCACACTAATTTGTACCCAGTACCAAATTGAAGAAGAAGAAATTTGAAACACCAAACCACTTTTCCTCTTTGGACAATAGATTTTTTCCCAAGTAACCAAGAAAACTTATATAAATTTATAATTTCCTACACCAGAGTAGGGTTCATTTTAAGATACCTTATAAAAATCGGAGGTGGAAAATACTTGACGAATATCCTTGGAACTGGTTTCGTGGAAAGGAAAATTTTTTGGGGGTCCGATAGAAAAATTTTCACCTAATTTTTAAGTGGTATGATGTAAGGTGCAAACACAAGATAGGAGATTTTTGTCACATGTCAAAAAATCTCGTGGCACGCATCAAAAACTCTCTCACACATCTTCTTCCTCCACACTCTTGTCACGTGTCAAAAATCTCTCTCCCTATCGTGCATCAACAAACTCTCCCTATCACGCATCAACAAAATCTCCCTATCGCACGTCAACAAACTCTATGTCATGCATCCATAGCCTCCGCCCTTATCATATCATGTGTCTATAGCCTCCGCCCTCCTATCACATGTTTACTATACTTGATAATACATATGCCCCCAAGTGGTATGAGTGAGCTAGTAGTGTTCTACCTGGTGAATAATCTAGGATTATATAGGGGATAGTTTCAAGGGTAGGCAAAGCCGACCCCTAAAAAAATTAAACTATAATTTTATGCGAACAGTCACCGACCTACACACCAAAAATTCACCTTTTCAAAATTTTCAAAAATGAAATATTCACCACTAAAATAATCCCTACACCAGATAAATCTATGTTGAACAAAAGTGATGGACTTTAGTGTTAAGGAAATAATTTTGAAGAAACATGAAGTGGGGATTACTTGGAGAAAGGTTTTCACCAAGAGAGCCCGACCCACCGAGAAAGCCACTTACCCTTCCAGAGGATAATTTCTTCTAAGCATTTTCAACTATAATTTTCCAATGCTCTTTACCAAATTTTTACCATTGACTAGGAGCATTCCAAGGTATGAGTTGGGAAAAGATCCAATTGGCAATTCAAGTATGGAGGCCAACCTCCACTGTAGTTGGGGAGGAACATTAAGAAAATAAACTTTTGATTTAAGCTTACTAAACTTTTGAACAAAGGAAAATTCATAATCATCTAGAATTTCTTTGAGATTTTTGGCCTCAACAAATCTGAGGGATCACCTAGGAGAAGCGCATCATCCATAAAATGTAGGTTGATAGGGCCTCAATTTTGAAGGATATTTGTAGCCCCTTTTAATCCACAAAATCAACATATATTAAAATGGTTCTTCCAAATACATCAAGCAACCAGAATAAAAAGAAATGATGATAAGGTGTCTCCCTTCATGAGTCCATGTGAGGCATTAAATCACCCAAATGAATATCATTGATTAAAACTGAAAAGTATGGAGAAGAAAAGAAATATTTAATCAAAGATATCTAATCCTAAAGGAATCTAAACCTGATGAGAGTGTTTTCCATAAAGGTCCAGTTCACTCTATCAAAATATTTCATCATATCAAGATTTATGACCATCCTTGGATTTTTACTTTGACTAAAAGAGTGAATGGCTTCATGAGCTACAAAAATCCATTTAAATTCTACCTTCCTTTCACAAAACCACTCGAATTTATGAGATTAATTTATCCATTATCCCATTCATTCTATTAGCTATAACTTACGAGATAATTTTTGGATGACATTACGAGAGGGTGATATGTTTGAAATCTTCTAAATAGCCAAGATCATCCTTTTTTTGGAAAATAAAAATGAAAGTGGAATTCCACTCCCATAGCACTGATTTACAATTTTGACACTCTTCTATATCTTCCTAGACATATTTCCCAATAATGTGCTAGAATATTTTGAAGAACCCTATTTGGAAACCATCGGACCAGGATCCTTATAGGCTCCCTAGTTGTAAAATCATTGTCCTTACTTCTTCTTTAGTGATTACCTTCATTAAGGAATCTCTCTCCACCTCGAGTTCATTTTAGGAATGTTATGTAGGAAGTATTCTAGCACCATGGGTTTAAACTCACTCTCTTTGTCTAGGAGGTTTTGGAAGAACTCCACACCTTCGATTTGATTTCTTCTAGGTCCGAAATTAGTCTTCCCTGAAGGGTGGTAAATTTTCTTGATTTTGTTGAATTTCCTTAATAATTTAATAGACATATGAAATACTTTGCTTTTCATGTCTCCTTCTTTAAGCCAAATGAATCTATATTTTTGTTTCTAGAAATGCTCTTTCATTTTCAATTTTTTTATCTAGATAGAATTTCACAATTTCAAGTAAATAATCAAAGGCATGTTATCTAATAATGACTTCTTAGATAGCTTGGAGGTTCTCAACCACTTCAAATTTATTTTTAAACATGTCCCCGTAGGATTTTTATTCCAAGCTCTAGCCATGGATTTGGCATGTTGTATCTTTTTGAGAAGTCTAAAACACCTACATCCGAAATTCTAACCTTCTAACATTCCATAAGGCATTCCTCAAAATCAAGATCCAAAACTACATGAATTCCCTCTTGAATGGAAATCCCACCGGTTTTATTTCTAGGTTTAAATGAAGGTAAATAGGCAGTGATAAGATCTAGAGAAAAGATGAACCGAGGTTGAAATACTATAAATTCTCCAGACTTGACCCGACTTGCCTCGATTAATCAGAATATATCTAGCAATTCTAAAATGGCCTTCGAATTTGAATGGTGATTGGTCAAGGTGAAATTTTCATTCTTGGGAACAACATAAATTAAATCCATATTACAACAAAATTGATTAAAATCAAATGAACTTACCAAAAGGGTCACTCTCTCGCCTCTTTTTTCACCTAGATTGAGAATGATGTTGAATTCTCCTGCTATAATCCGTCTGAGATCAAATTGACTTCGAGGGATTCTATAACATTCAAATATTTCTTCTTCTTAAGAATACTGTAGGCCCATACACATTGGAGACCAAAAATATGCACCTAAGAGGAGTTCAACAAACTCCATGTTAATTCCCTGAGCTGATTTAAAAATCAACTGACCCCTAAATAGCTTCAGGTTCCATAGCGTTAGGATCCCACCCGAGCATCCATATGAAAAAACCACCTCTTAAATGTAGGATGATCAATAATACTTTATGGAATACTCCATCTTGTCTAATTCCAATTTAGTTTCTTGAAGAAGAAAGATTCCAGGATTTTCTTCTTCCCTAAGCTATTTGACCAAGTGACATTTTGTAGGAGAATTAAGACCCCTAATATTCTAGGTTTGTATAATCATGATGGATTATATGAGGGGAATAGATACTCCCGCATATAAAGCCTCTAAGGTTCTTTTTTGGCCAAGGTATGCATTTAACTTGGCCTCTACTTTGGCAATGGAACCATGTTTCCTGCTCCCCTCACTTTTACTCGGCCCCGTGTTTGGTTGGTATTTGGTAGAAATTCTAGACAAGTTTCTATGATGGATGGGAGGAGTCTTTTCTTTGAAAATCAAGGACTTTAGGTTGTCCACCTCTGAGGTATGTAAGTATGGATCCTCTATATTTTCCAAATATCTATTCAGAGGGTTCTAAACAAACATTTTCCCCGCCCTAAAGTCACCGTGATGACAACCTAGTCCAATTTCAATACTTCCATAAATATATCCAAATATTTCATTTTAGGGGTGTAATTTAAGATGTGAGTCTCAACCACCATATCAATTACTGAGTTCTGTCAAGACAGTTGTGAGGCTTCCACACCCTTTTCATCTTTAGAGAATTCTTCATTAAATGACTTCAAACTACCGATTGTGAAGCTTCTAAAACATTTCCATGTTTAGGGATTTCTTCATTAACCAACTTAAAATCTTCCACTTCATTATAACCCTTAGGGAATTCATTTTTGTTCGATGCTTAATGGTGGAATTTAGCTGCTAGGAGGTAGACACGAGGTTGGTTTTTTCCGCCCATTTCTTTTTAGGATTGTCTTTCTTGGGTGCGCTCTCTGACTTTCTCTGTATCTTAGGGCACATCTTTTGTTTATGCTTTTTTCATTACATGAGTAGAAACAGAAGGATATATATTTATATTCTACTACTAAGAGCCAGGTTATGAATGGGGAGTAGATGTGAATGGATTAATGAATGGGCCTTGAGATGTCCAATAGAACACATATTCGAGCATAAGAGGTTACAATATGCTTCTTGGTGTGTTCAGTAATTCTAATAGGAGAGCCTAATGCCAAGGAAATGTCTTGGAGTGAGTCTATACCCCAAAATTCTAGTGGAAGCTTATACAATCGGATAAAAATGGGGAATTTTCTTACTAGCTCCTCTCGCCAGATTGAATAATGGAGTCCAAGGCCTCAAATATAGACGGAAATTCCTGTAGAACCAAGGATTCCTAAAGAATATTTTATCATGATATTTAGCCTTTACAAAGGTGGCTTGGAAATAGCCTTTAGAGAGCATCCTAACATTTGGGCATGGTACAAACCTTGAATGCTTTCCCATCAAAAATAATATTTCTTCATGAAGGCCAAATTTTAATGAACTTACATATTAGGTATTTTTTCTCCATTTGTTCATGGTAATCTCACAAAATTCCGCTCCGATTTCCACAATCTTGGGGTGTTTTGATACATGGAATGATAGTTCCCTTAACTTAAATTCCCATTCACCATGATCTTCAACTCCACCTTTGCCAATGTATTGGTTTAAAGGAAGCTATAAACTTGGGGATCTCAAAGATGAGGTTTAACACCCAAGTGGAAGTAGTTGGAGTGATCTTCTTGAAACCAAATGAGACCGTTAGAATGTTTGAAGGGAAAGGGGACCTAACACATTGATCTTGGGGAAATTTCTTTCTAAAGGATTTTGATTTCCATTTTTCCTAGAGGGGTGGAATTTGATCCAGGTGAGGGGGAAATATTTTGAAATTTAAAAATAGGTGGAAAATTTTCTTGATATTGCCTTTTACCTCGATGCAAGAGGATCCAAACTAAATCCCTCCTTCGATTGGAAAAGGTTTCTATTGCACTAATCCAATAATATTTCATCTATTCCTACACCATTCACCTAAAACTCATTGTTTCACTTCATATCATGTGCTCCATAGCTTCCAAAATGTGCATCTCCTCTACCATCCCTTTTGAATTTTCCACCCAATTCACATTTTGTGCTAGATTCACATCTATCGAGCACCATTTCACAATTTTGACACAATTACTATGTTAAAATAATGTCTATTTGATTCACAAAGATTACCTTTTTGTATCTACAAATATTTTTTTTAAATCATATATTTTTTATTTTCTTAATCAATAATTATTTAGTTAAATGCATGATGTGGGTGTAGACACTCAAAGTTGGAATTTCACTCTTTGACACCACTAATTTTGAAAATACCAATCTTGCTAAGATAAATATGAATTTCCCATTCATAATTGGTATATAATGAGGTTTCATGGTAATCTAGTTTATACTTTTACATTGACATGACATCCAAAGAATGAAACGACAATACAAAAAATCCTTAGAAAAACATCAAACAATAGGTTCCAAACTTTGGATGGCCTATTTTACTCATTGGGAAAGACCATACATATTATTTAGGACTATATGGATCGTACTGACCTCCTTGTATGTTTTTTGTCATGATATTTTGCAAGGTAAAAATTCAATATTGAAAAATGACAATTACACCCTAGTGTAAATAATTTATCTTTGGAGCCCTCTTGAACACCTATCCAGATTAGTCTTCCTCAATGTCATGTGTATCCATCATCCTTGAAATTCATATATGTGTTGTGTGTACTTGTTTTTATGTTGGAAATTTCAAAATAGGGTCATTCAATTCATTTAGTATAGTGCTCCGAGGGAGAAATCTTGGTAGTCCTATAAAAGCTATTTTTAGCCTTTTTGGGATAGTGTGTGTCATTCAGAGAAGATTAAAAAGATATAATTAATTATGAAATGTTAGTAAAGAGATAATAATATATTTCAATAGGTTTAGGAAATTTTGGGAAGTTCATATATTTAGGAACAATTTGTGCAACCGTGGTTTCTAAGGTACAAGGAGTAGCGGTGGGAAAAAACATCGAACTTCAATAGAAGATTTGAAATATTAAAGATGATTCAAGAATAATAAATGATACCTTGGAAATATATTTCAATTCCCTACATGATGGAAAAATCATATTCTTCTCAAGGCATAGGCTCTTCTCAGGGAAGAGTAATTTGTGCAGACTCACCATGTCATCTGAATGAAAAAGAATAATTGTTTGGATAAGAAGGAAGAATAAAGTATTGAAAACCATCCCATAAAATCACAAAAAATTCTTGGGAGTAAAATTTACATAAAATTTCAACTGAAAATACCTCCTATAACTACGGGAAATTTTGTTTCAAGATTCTGAGAGTTAGTCAAATTCGCGAGTTGGAAGCCCGACACAATTTTGTGTCCTGGATTTTCCAAACTGTCCGATGTTCCCAACTATCTAGGTTAGTGGGGAAATTTGGGGAAATTTTTTTACTGTACCCCATATTTTAAGCCCTCATACTCTCATGTGACCTGGACCTTTGCGGCGGGAGCTAAATGATCATAGTTGAAAAGTTGTTAAACATTTTCCACTATACCCGTTGGGTGCATTTTTACCCCTAATGTCCCAAATATCTAGGAAGGTTGAGAAAGTTTGGAAATAAAAATTCACCCCACCCTCATCCCATTTCCATGTTTACCATATGATCATAATTTTCTCCCTCAGTCATGAAAGTTCTTATCTCTCATCTCTTCATCTCCTTGAATCATTTCTTGCCACTTGTCGGGACACAAAGAGTAGGGAACATTTTACTATCCCAAGTGTACCTAGAAAATGTAGAAAATAGGGACATAAAAATGTACCCCACCCCCAGATTGGTTGAAAAATAAAAATAATCTATCTTTTTACCATTTCTTCTTCTCACCTCTTATTCCCATGAATTGGAAAGTGTGGTTGAAAAGTTACAACAATGTAAAATAACGTTACGCCCACCTAATTATTTCTTCATATATCCATTAATTCTAAGTGAGAACCTACATCAAACCTAAAAAATGTCTAGAAACCACTAGAAAATCCATCCAATCATATGTATGCACCGAAATTTAAAAACTCATAACTTTCAATCCAGTGAACGAAATCGGGTGAATTTTTCTCAACTGCTTCTCATTCCAAGAGCATTCAAGAACATTGTAGTAGAAAAATAGACAATGATATGAATATTTAATGGAATAAAACCCTAGTTTATGCCCTAACATCTAATTTTAGAGTTTTTGGCATTCTTTTGGGTAGATTGATTTGAAATTTGAAGCACAAGATCGTAACAATAAGGAGCCTAATATAGTGATACCATTTTAGATGCAACATGAGGTGGAAAAATTTCACTTATAAAAATATTAATTATATGGCATTCATACTTGCTAAAATTATTAAATTACTATAAATAATGATTCCCCTCAAAACAAATTTGCACTCATAAAACATTAAAAACGATAAATTAGGGAGTCTTTCCAAAAATAGAAAAAGTAATTACCTAAAAATAGGAATTTTTGAAAAAATTAAAGAATCATAAATGGAGCTTAATTAATTATGTTATATGGTCAATAATTTCTTTTTTGAGAAAAACAAGCAAAATTTCTTGAAATAGCAGATCTTGATTCCACCTATTAAAAATAGAAAGTATCCATTTTGAGTGCATAAAGTTGTAGTAGGATATATTGTTTAGTCATATAGCTTCTTTTTGACATATTCACGGGGTTTTATGACCATTTCATAGCTCAAAAGGGGAATTTTATCCTTCATAGAGGTATTGAGGCATCATTATGGTCACAGCTTGTGTTCAAGAGTGAGATAAAACATCATAGGGCATAATGGGTAAAATCTAGGATATTGTGCCTTTAAAAGAGATTAAAAAGAGTCAAAGATCCATTTTTAATTCAATGTAAACAACTCATCAACAATTTTTGAGCCATTCACACCTCCCTGATGAGCTAGTTGAATCAACTCGAAGAGCTAAGTACATCGAAGTGATCTGGGGAGTTGGCCAAAGTGAGTTGAGTTGTTTGAGTGAGCTCTAGTGTAAGTTGTCTAAATTAAATCATTGCATGAAGAAGCTAACAAGCATGATGATATGGTAATGAATAAATAACATAAAGTAATCCCATATTCTAAGAGAGCTCATAAATAGGAAAATATCATTGAAGATCTCAAAGAACCTTACAAGTCAAACAAGAGTGATTTATCGTACAACCTTTTTGTCAAGGAATCAAGTATGTCTTTCCTAATGGAAAATATATTCCCTATGACAATCAATAATTGGTTCCATCACATTCTCCCAAAAGTGCTCCAGGTGACCGAAATTGTGTCAAATCCTAAAGATCCATTTCCATGGATTCAAGAAATGCTCAAAAGTGGGCCAAGGAAATATAATTTTCTATCATGCCCAGTCTTGAAGAAGTATTAGGAAAATTGATTTCCAAGTGAAGAAATATGGCATAGAAAACATCTTGTTAGAGTAGGTATTTACCTTAGCTCATGTTCACCTAGGTACTTTATTACCTTTATTGTATTTATCCTCACCAACTTATGTGTGTGGATATTTCTTTTATTCTAGCAAATTGATTTCATCTTATTAATCATGGTGTTTGATTAGCATTTGTGTTTTTGGCTTGAGTACGATCTCGGTTATCATTCCTTTCATGGTATCAAAGTAGAAGATTGTTGTTGACATCCGTCTGTAAGTTTTATTTTTAAAACCTTAGCCCTATGGTCATATGGTATGGTCATATGAGGGCTATGCAAAAAAAGTTGTGATTCCTACTAATAGGTGCTTAAGTTCAGCACCCCTTTAATTTTAATTGTGTGGTGAAGGAAACAACAATTTATTTCGTTTTAGTGGCAAATAAAATAAATAATGAGAGAAAAATATTTAAAAGCTTGTATGTTTTGATCAAGTAACTCGGTTTTGAGTGTCATTTTTTTTGCAAACATGCTTGTTTTTCATGCTCTTTCCATTGGTTTTGAGACTTGCACTATAATTATAAAGTGCCAAATATGGAGGAGTGTTGTAATCAATTGTGGATGTAATTTTGGCTGAGCTTGACATCCTAAATTTTTGGGAGTTGTAGTTTGTACCTATCATGGATTCTGAGAATGATATGCTTTTCTCTGAAGTATGTGGACTTCAAGAGGATATTGTAAAATTTGTGGAAGAAAATAGATCACTCAAGAAGTGAAATTCTCTTCTACAATCACTCATTCATGATAAGGATACAATAATACACTCCTGCAGAACAAACTTGCTAGCCTATAGCATCACCATCATATTGTGGACAACCATATCCATGCTCCTAGTCCACTTGTAGTTGTTGCTCTTGTACCCACTGACATTGATATGCCATTATTTGAGCTTGAACCTGATTTTGATGCTTCTAAACCTGTGAGGCTTTTTACTACATGATCTTCCACATTTGTTCCTATTACAGTACCACATGTTGTGTATCCTATACGCTTTCGCCTACATGGATCTTTTAAGAAGCATACCACCGTATGCATTCAGTTCTTGCATGCTTTGTTCTATGGGTATCACTAAGCGGAGTCATTGGTAGACATTCACAGGGTATTGTTTCCTCTATTCTACATGTTAAGTGGAATTCTCGTCATGACATTGGTTTTCGAAAAGATACTTCATTGGGATCACAAATTGACAAATATCCTTTTTGTTCACTCGACTCTTTCTGAGGATCATGAGCAACACATGAGTTCTGCACCTTCACTCAAGCTTGAGAAACTTGAGATTTCAACTGTCAGCCATGATCAACCTGACACACATTTTGATGTTCTTTTGCATGTACCCATTGTGCATTTTGCACCAAGTCATATGCAAGCATCTTCTTCATCCATTCGTGTTGATTTGGGGTGGATATCTAATCACTCGTGGTGGTGACATAGGCATTCGTTGAGAGGACTCTATAGGCATGGCTCCTCCACCATTCGGCCTCTTGCTTCACTTTCTATACCTTTTGCATTGTGATGCTTCTTGTTTTGAGCATTTTTCTTTAGCAGGTGTAGTGTATCTCTCTTGTTTGTTGAGAGATTTTGTATCTATATTTTGACACTTTTGGCATGTTGATAGTATCTCTTATGGGGGATCTATTTTAGTGCATTCCAGTGTTAGTTTTTCAATGTTTGAGTAGTTGTTTTGACAAATCATATAGATTTGTAGTGTCACTCCACCCATTCAATAGTATGGGAGGGTGTGGTGTTGATCCTGCTTCTTTGGGTTTCATGTCCTTGTCTTGTTACCTTGGCTTTTCTTGGATCGTGACACTCTAGATTTTGTGTCCTTACCTTGTTGCTTTGGTTTTGTTCTTGGATCGTGGCACACCTATTTGCAGCAATTGATCGAATTATGTTTGGTTTTTTTGCACTTTTAACATCACTCCATTGACAGTCTCCTTGTATGGAGCTATTCAGTGAAACCTAGTGTCGCTTTTTTTTAGTTTTGTGATCGAGAAGTGGATTTAGACCATAGTGCACACCAAAATTCTTAACATTGTATGAGTTTTTGATCCGAGCTTCTTGGGATGCCTTGGAGCGGGTCTTTACTCTCTTTACTTTGTTTTTATTGGTTTTGGGTACCTTGTTGTGTCCCTTTTTTTCTCGATTATTATACATGAGTACCTCATCGAGACCTAGTTGTTGGGACTCATACGTAGACATGCCACTTCTATTTATTGGCCCCTAGCTTCACTTGAGGGGGTGTTAGAGTAGGTATTTAACTTAGCTCATGTTCACCTATGTACTTTATTTACCTTTATTGTATTTATCCTCACCCACTTATGTGTGTGGATATTTCTTTTATCTTATTTAGATATTAGGAGATATTATCTAGTTGTTAGGTATAGTTATTTCCTTGATCTATGGTATTGACTAGATCCTTGATGTCTAGTTCTCTCCTAAATCTATGGTCTTGACTAGTTATTTGATGACTAGTTATTTCCTTGATTCATGGCTTGATCTACGACCTTGGTGGTTCTTAGATTGTTATTCCTTGCCTATTTAAGCAAGGTCTATTCTCAATGTCTTGCATTGAGTTCCATAATAATATATGATATTGCTACTCATTTGTTTGCAAAGGTTTTATGTAAAGTTATTATGGTGAATTACTTTCATCTTATTGATCGTGGTGTTTGATTAGCATCTTTGTTCTTTCCTTGGTACAATATGGTTATCGTTCCTTTCACATATCGCTTCTTCCGTAGAATCTCGGGTAATCAATATGTTGAATTTTCTTGGCCTAATATTGAAAATCCTATTAAGGACATGACTCTTTGAGACTATGGGTTTACCCACATCTCATTAGGTCAAGTTTAATATGAGAGTAACTCTCATTTGTTCAAGGAGTATTCTTCCCACTTCCTCGCACGGAATGAATAATACAAGTAAACAATTGTGAAATTGGAAGAACATGTAAATGCTCTCACCGCTATGTCCAACCCTTCTTAGAATCTACCTCAACAACATATCTTCTTATAAAAGATATTCATCCAGTAATCAGTTTTGATCCTAAGGAAATCAAGAAAACACGAGGTTACATACAACAAGTGAGGGCTAATGAGAATTTGGTTGAGAAAATCATCGACCAAGGAAAGGCGTTTTTCCATAATTCATCTCTCTCATCAAGCACATCATTGTAACTATATCGGAATTCAAGAAAGTAAAGGATAAGTTTACAAATAATTCAATAATTTTTATGAGATGTTCCCATTAGTGTCTGAGATGATTTATTTATAATCTCACACCATCATGTGTAATAATGTGTTCACATCCATTATAGATAACTTGTCTCAAGTTTAGATCCACGACATGCATATGAAACATGCAATGCTCAATAATGTCATATCTAGTTGGAATTTTGTGGACAATATGTTTTCAATATATTAAATGATGTCTATAATTGTGTTCAAATACTTGATTTCATGATGATCACTTAGGATTCATCATTGGAATAATTTGTTGTCTCCTTCAAAGAGCTAGTCAAGAAAGATGTAAGTGAATCTCTTATCTTTAATGAAGATAACTTGGATTCCTTGGCCTATATCATAAGTTACATTTCTATAATTAAAATGGATCATGAAATGTGACTTAGTCAAAGTGCATGAGGATAGTCATGTCCCCAAAGCATGGACCAAGGTGTTGGGATGTGTTTTCATTCTAGAGAAATATAAGTTTGAACATGTAGGAGCTGAGTTGAGTAAAAAATTCAAGGAACATGATCCCATTCCGGAAACATGTCATCAAGGATCATGAACCCGTAAAGTTATTCATCACCGGGAGATTCTTCATTTGATGTGGAAACTTCTTCCCCCTTCTCTCATTCTCCCTCTTCCTTCTCCAACCTTTATAATTCTTCATTGAGCATAATCATTGTATTTTGTCTCATTCACTTAAGTGACTTTCTAAATTTGAATTGTAAAATTCCCTTTAATTTATAAAAAGGAAATTATTTCTCATGTCGTAGGAAGATGTAAAATCACAAGTTGAATAAGAATGTGAGGAGTCATGTGGGGGTAGGTGAAATTCAATTCACATTGCTATAAAGTGGGATAACTTCCCCATTCCAAAAGATCCCGAAAATTTAGTTCTTTGTAAAAATAGTAAATTATTATTTGGGTATTGAGATTTGTATCACCAATACATGAAATAAAGCTAAATTTCTTCCATTACCCCTTTCCTATGTATTCCTCTATTTTCTCTCTTATATGCACTTTTTAAGCATAGTGATAAAAAAGAGCTTTGTATCTTAGATGAATGGACCTCAGAGAATGTTATTTTGTGTGGGTTTTTTTGTCTCACTAAATATCTTCATTGTTCCTTTCCTCTATATTGAATGTTGAACTAATCTGGTTATTGGGTGTGAATTTTTCTTGTGCCTACTCATAGAAATAACCTTTCTTTTCCTAATTTCTCTCCTTCACCCCTCATCGGTGCATTTTCCTCCCTTTTACCCCATACAAGCACTTTTCCATAGGTTCAAGTGGAGTGTTCATGTGTGATCCTTGGCCTATTTGGCCAACCCACAACATTTAGATAGGATTATATTAGTTTACATTCAATAATGGGAGCTTCCTCATTTAATTCATAGGTGTGTGTCCCTCGAGGCTTAGTGAAAATACCTAATTTTCCATATTGACAATTTTTCTCATCAATATTTTTTTGTGTCTCCATTGGGGAAATATTTACCCATGTGCACTCAAATAGATATCTATAAAATACTATATATATATTACAAAAAACAAAACAAAAATTCAAAGAAAAGGTATAAAACAAAAAAAAATTAGATTTCAAAGAAAAATCAAATTTGAAAAGGAACAAATATGTGTCATCGTATTTTCCCACAACATAATGAAGAAATTTCTAGATTTAAGTGTGGTACCCATGAGTGATAGTGAAGAAGAAGAAGAAGATGAATTCCAAGAAATGCAGATGTCATACCAACCATCACTCTAGACTAGTTCTTGCAAAGATGAGAGTTTAAATAATTCAATAAAAAATTAGAAATTAGATAAGACAAATGAGGCTAATGTCATGTCTCGGAAAATCAAGGAAATAATGTGTAGAATGATAAAGATTACTATTTGTGAAGAACCTTTCATCAAATCTTGGTGGCTTCAATTCAATAAAATTACTGCTTTAAAGGAAATAAATTGGGCTTGCTGATGAGGAAGAAGGTAAGAACCTAATGAAAAAGATGCAAAGAAGGTACAATATGTTATATGAAGCTGAAAAATACAAATAATCCATGGAAGGTAATAATTTCAACCTCACAAAACTAAACAAGAAATGTGCAACCACATTTTTATCTCTCTTCCTCGGGATAATTTCCTTTCCTATAGAAATTAATAAATGGAATCCTTAAAAAATAAATATGTACAAAGAGTTGTGAGTATTTCAAAAGGGAATTTAGATCCCCAAATGTATCTTGAAATTATTGAATATGATGAATCCTGTAAGAAATATACAAACAACTTGAAGCACTTAACGACACGGAGGAAGAAGAGGATATTTTTCTCGATGGAGGAAGATCCTCGATGATTGTCCACACTGCATGGTGTTCATCCACCAAATATTCTTGTGTAATTTATATGAGTGCCATATCCTTGATCCTTCTCAATCAAACCAAGTCATCACTTTGGAAGATGAAGAGGAAGACATGATAGTTGAAACATCATTCATCAACTCAATTTGGATAGAGGTATAACCTATGGAAAAACATCAATTCAAGTGAGGAGAATCCTTATTATACGATAGAAAACCCAAGTGCTTACTTGAAGAATCCATTAATCAAGAAAATGTAGAGAAATCATTCTTTCATCTTGGACATAATATGATAAATTTGAGGTAATCATGGATGATATCCTTTCCAATTTTGATTCTTCAAGTGATGTAGAAATGTTAAATGATGAAATAGAGATAGTTGAAGAATCAAATTATCTTCCCAATTCAATCATGCATGAAAAAATGGAAGAATTTAATTTATTTTTTGAAACAAGAGGATGAACAACTTGAGCATGACCTCTCCAAAGAGCTGATTTCATCACCCTCACCAAAGGATCACAATGATGATCATCATAGTAAGTACATAATATCTCATTTTTCTTGTAAATAAGAGGTTGTTACAAGAAATGTTCAATATGAAATTGAATATCTTGTTGCATCAACATGAGTTCTCCACTTCCCATCACGAAGATGATGAAATGGAATTTGAACTCAAAGTTATGCCCTTCCCACGTGGTTTGGACGACCTCTTATCCTTTTCGAGAGGATGTTGAGAATCGAGTACACCCATTCTTATAAGAAGTTGAATATTGGATGACAATAATTACAGAGGAAGAGGACGAGGATGTTTCAAATTATTTTTGGCCATGTATTCAGATTTTCAACAATCTCCTTGATATCCAAAGTGAAATTAATTTTCTAATGGAGATGACAACGAGCATATTGCAGATTTAAAAGAGTAATCAATGTAACACATTTTGAATATTGTAGAAGAAACTAAGGACCCTTAACTAGTCTTTATATCTTGACTCGGGACATGGAAAAGTAAGATAGATATGAGGAAAGTTGTGTTTCTAATTTCCAAGCACTAATGTTTGTTGATGAGATGGAGAAAACATATGAGCTCAATTTTAGTTTTGAAGCCTTGGAAGATGAGAAAAAGATGAAGGTAAGTCTTCCTCTCTATTTTTGTGGAGAAGATCATGAATGCAAAATAAATAAGATTCCTAGATCTCCTTTGAATATTCCCAATCTTGAAGACAACATCTCCACCATGGAGGATGATAGTATTGAACATGTTGGGATGATTTGTATTGAAGGTAATTTTCAGGACAACTAGAAGAGGTGCAAGAGCGTTGTGATTTGGTTCAAGGTCAAATTCTCATCACCACCACTGGATGCCCTAAAATTTGGAATAATACTACATATTGCAATATTCACTCAAGGGTGATAAATGTTTCCATGACAAGAATTGTAATTTTGAAAAAATGTGAAGATCATTTTTTATTTTGGTAGGTGTTGATGACAATTCTTCTAGACAACAAATTAAGAACAAGCAAGAATATTGTGGAGGTTTTTCAAATTAGATTGCACTCATCATTTCTAAATCCTCTTTTGGTCATGAATATGTCATCATGTGGCAAAATTTCCTCAAGGGAATTAAATTTTCAAAAGGGAAAAGAATCAATGTCTTCTTAATTCTCCTAAGCTCCTTACTAATTCAAAAGATGATTTTGTATTGCAATTCAAGAATGATGAATGACATGGAAAATTAAATGTTCCTAATTTGAAAAATGAGGAGGAATGGTGTCTTAGGATCACAAAATATCAAGTAGAATCTCTAAGATGTAAGAATCTCAAATAGATAACAAAGTTGTCATTGGTGTAGTAAAAAAATCACACACTTACTACTATTATTATACCACCAAGTATGTTATTGTATAGATGGATCTGTGTAAGAAAAATGTTCACTAATAACCCATCCCGTATTCACTTCGTTAGTATAGTTAGTCATTATAGTTGTTTGTCTTGAAAAGTCATCACTTACTTGCACTTTTATGGTTGTCTCTCAAGGAGTCTTAGCTGTCATTATTCACTCGGTTTTTATCATTAGTATTTGACTAGGAGCTAGGAAGGGATTGGGGCACCTCGGATTCCCCAATAATGATTTTTATCTACCCTGGTCCTAGTTACACTTGGTTCTCATTTAGATGTTTGAGGTCGGTCTTTATGATTTTCCCTCCCATTCCCTAGGTACTAGTCAAGCATGTCGGCTCATTAGTGTCAAAATTTGAGCAAGAGATCCATATATAAACACAACATACATATTATCTTAAGGGTGAACGATTTCTACTAAGGCTAGCTATCTACATAAGGCAAGTGACTACATTTGGGAACTATTCTACATCACATACTACATAGGAAAGGGAAGTATATTATATTTCATCAACCATTTTTGCACTCTATCTAGTTATTTTCCATTATCTTTGTGTCATTGGCACTAGGGCACCTTCTAGAGCATTATTTCAAACACGATTACACAAAACTACATTGGGACTGTATTGCAATGCTTACTTCTAAGACCACCTTTGTGGATATTAAGGACAACCCGAACCCTTCATATGCATCTTTATTTTTTAAGTTTTTGATGCTTTGTGTGGGGTTTTACATGTGATTCTCCATTACAAGTTCATAATGTCATCAATGAAGCTAGTACAACATCCACATGAAAAGAGGAGATTTATTGCAAAGACCTAATGACCAAATCAAACTCAAGTTTTGAGATATCCCGTGAGACCAATGTGCCCATATTATAGTCCACGGCACCCCAAGTGTTGTAATCCTCACATAGGCGCCCTAGTATGTTCACATCTGTTGTTGTTGTAAATTTTTGAGGTGTTCTACAACACTTTGTTTTGTCACATTCATCATCCCTCTTAGTGCTAGATCACCTTTGTGAGGTAAGTTAATGTTAGGTTAGTACCTTTTCCCTCCTATTTCAGTTATTTGAATTTATTTCAAATATCAAATAAATTATTTAGCATTTACATTTTTGTATATTTCGGTCATTACATTTCTATACTTCTTAGATTAATTCTAAAATAACAAATTTTAGTTAATCATTTTGGTGAACTCGTACTTTAGAGAAAAATTTCCTATGATCTGCTACAAACCCTAATGCTAAGAATATATATTTTCCTTCTCATCCCATCATGTCTCATGTTAGTGTTAATCCAATATATGATGAGGCCACTATCATTGAGCTCACGACTCTCTATAGTACTCATTATTATGCCCGATTATATTCAACAACTCTTAGATGGTGAAAAATATGTACCTACTAGTTTTGAAAATTATCCTATTAGAATTAGTATTGTTTTGGATCTGATCTATCCTTCAATCACTATACATCATGTTATACTACTAGTGATCCTACTAGTGATCCTCCTTTAGATATTTCTAAGGAAATTCTAGATGATTCACTTATCAATTACATACTATGTATAGAAAATCACTCACATGTGCATATTGATTCTTCTTCTACTTAGACCACTACTATAGTTTCATCTCACGATTCTCCTAATTTTGATCTTTTCTCTCATGATACATCACATACTAGTTCTCATACTCCATATTATGTTGATGATCCTATTGACATTATGCTTAATGACATTCTCATCTCTTAGTATCTATTTGATGTTGATGAAGCGATTGATAGACATGTTTATCCTTATTTTCATAATGTTGAGTCGAATATCCTTCACTACTTTCTCCTAAGATTGCATCTAACATTGTGCATGACTCACCTTCATCTATTATTTCTTCTTCTCCTACCATTTCATCTCCTCTTATCACTATATATACATCTACTAGTCCATCTTCTAATATCATTGTATCTCCATTTGTCGCTTCACCTCATAGGGATGATTCGATGCTATTCCTACCATTGTTATGGAATTTCCATCTATTTCATCTACTATAGCTTCCTTGGAACATATTCCTAGTATTCCTTTAGAATTGGAATATATTTTTCTGCTCTTGATATTCCTATGATCACTCAAAATGGAAAGCTACAACCTCTTAAGACATTATTTCCATCTTCTACTATTCTTTCATAGGACATAATGTCTCTCATGTATGTCATAGGTCAATTACAATATCAAGTTTAATCGATCACTTTGAAATTACAGATTATTGTTATTCTATTGATAATAACTCATTACATGGAAACCCTATACCCAAGAAGATTCATAACTCTACATTTCCTAAGGAATTTGTCATGCCTTCATTCACATATTATAATTTTTCTGGTGATCCTCATTCACATCTCTAACATTATCACATGGCTATGGCTTCTTATTCTAATAATAGATTATTAGTTAAGGCCTTTTGACATAGTCTTATTGATGAGGCTTTACAATGTTTTGGTAAAAAATATATTCGGGGACAAACTTGTGGATTTCTTGCCAACACTCTAGGAATCTAAGTCCCTCTACTTAATTGGGGAAACTTCCATATATACATGTGTACTAAAAATTTGAATTTTCTTGGTTGGCCTTAAAAATAGGGCTCTAACGAGGGGCACTCCACCGACCTTGTGAAAAAGCTTGCAGAGATATATGCAAGGGAGGAATTCACTAAGATATTGGGAAAGGAATTGAGAACATGAGGTAGAGGAACTAATGTTGTAAGTAGAAAGTCAAATTCTTACATACACTAGTTAGAATTTATGTCACATGCATCGAATTAGTAAGAAATAATTTTACAAATAGCAATAAGACCAATTATAATCTAATGAGCTCAAAGTGTTAATAAATATCTTACTCAAAAAATATTGAAAACTCCTTTCTTGTATTAATGCTCAAGAAGAAATTATACATAGTGGGGGAATGGAAGAAATTTGAGAATGGTGGAATGGAATAATTTTTCTATCTCTTTGATCTTTCACAAGGATTTCTCTCTCATGAATTCACAAGAATAGCTAAAAATAATTTCATAATTATAACCCTTTAGAATGAGGATCTCATTATAATTTATAGAAGAGGAAAAAATCTTCATCTTCTCGGTGACCATCCATATGCCTTATTTATGATTTTATACTATTCATATTCCTTCCAAATATTAAGTCCCTTTTATAAAATCAAGGTGACTTAATTTACATAATTTTTTTAAATTCAATTTTAGATGACTTAAAGGTGTATCAAAAAGTACAAACCCGAATGAAGAATTAGAACATTTAAAGAGCTGAAACCAATATGGGTGACCGATGTTGGTAAAAAGGTGAAACGACGATGGTTAGGTGATTGATGTCGGTAGGGAAATTGATAGTAAATAAAAATAATTTTGAGATTCTTTGTGATTGCATAGAGAATGAAAAGGAAGTGTTTAGGTTTGTAATATTACCAAGAAGACTCGGGAATACAGAGGGAGAGGTCATGGAGGGAAAAAATACCATAGGTGGTTGGATTGGTGGATTGGTGAGAAGTTGGAGATAAAGGAATACATGAAGAAATAAAGTATAATGAAGGAGGTAAAGAATCTATACTTTAAGCAAGCAAAAATGAATTGAAATCACATATACTTACTTGCATTTACAGATTTGGTAGGTGAAGGAGGATGGTAGTTGATTCATGAAGAGATTATAGGTTTAGTGTCACGGAGGTACTCCCAGTGCTCCCATAAATATCCCAATATCTTCGAATAAGAGCCGGATGCTTATTTGGGCCCTTGGTTGAGTATTTTGTGTTGTCTATATGCTAAGAGGATTTTTATTTGTGGTTGAATGTAATAGAACTCTAAAAAATGAAAATGAATAACCAAGGTAAAAGGTTGCAAATTTTTATATAAATTAATCGATAGCGAGTTAGGTGACCGGTGTCGATCGAGGAATAACCAACATCGGTTAAGACGGGAAAGTCTAGGTTTACCAAAAATAGGACTATCCTCTCAAATTTGGCATGTTTTCCTCATTGAGTCCTCTTATGAAAGTGGATTTCACATGAGAGAAGGCAAGAAGAACTTAGAAAAGGTCCAATTAGGTTTAGGAAGAAGTCTTAGTTAGTTACGTCAAGTTAGTGACTCAACACTAGGAGTTATAACTCGAGTGATGACTCGGTCTTTGAGGGTGACAACTCGATCACTTCTGCGAGTTAAATATCCTAGAATGGGTCCAGGTGAGGTATCATCGTGAGGTGGAGGTGTGAGGGTGAAATTAATTTAATTATTTAAATTAATTAATGATGTGAAGGTGAATATATTAATAATTATTATTAATGGGTTCATGGTGTTCTTGATTAATTAAATGAGACCAAGGATAGTGTGACCCAAATTTTGTGTCTAAATTTTTCCCTTTTTGTCATGTATATTTGTATTGATAAGCAACACATACAAAAATAGGAATTCAATGTCCCCATTACAACCAGAGGTTACGTTTCCCTAAGTAGGGTGAAGGCGATCCCCCTCAAACCACGAATGGATGAGGTAGGAAACATAATCGGTGAGTGGATTGATGAATAGGTTATTGATGAAAGTGAGGGTTAGTGGGGAAGGTTATGGTTGGGTCGGGTAATGGGTAATGGAAATCAAATGCATGTACACATATAGATTGTGATATGGTACCAGGTGGGAGAACTTACACACTCTCTCTACGCTGTCAAAGGTCAATAGGTTTATCAAAATGAGGTTGAAGTGATTCGGGTATAGGATATGGTCGTAAATCACAAATAGATCGGGTGTAGGAATGGGTAATAGGTTTCTTTCCATGGCACCAAAGGTATGGTTGGGATAAACATCACAAAATTAGGCAAGGTAATGTCATTAAGCTGAACAACACGAGTGGTAACATCACAAGTTATAATGAGTAAACCAATTCGAGTAACATAAAATGAGGTTTAGGTCGTGGTATGTAGGTCAAGGTATGTTGGTAACGTTATGTAGGTCAAGGCATATGTAAGGTTGAGGTATAAATAACATGTGCCTCAACTTAAGGAAATGCAAAGGTAATTTAGGCTTATGGGTGAGTTGTAATAGGTGTTAGTAAGGGTAAAATTTGTGTCAGCAATAGTGTTTTAGGAAAAATGGGCATAAGGTAGGTCAAATGGCTATGTTGGGTGACTAATGTTGGTTAGAGATTAACTGATGTTAGTTTACTAGGGCACGAACTTACCAATGTCAGTCATGTCAATTTGAGGCTAAAAATGTAAAATATGTGTTTTATGGATTCATTTGTGTCTTTTCCATTTGTGGAAAACAACAAATAAGACGTGGAAGATTAATAAGAAATAGTATGTGTTTGTTAGCTATGTTGGTGAGCCACTAGTATGTGATTGGAAGTCGATAGGAGGGTCCACGAGATTGATTGGAGTGATTTGATTCTTTAGGAGTAAACGAACGGATTTTGGCATAGCAAGAAAGGTGGGGAAGGAGTGGGAGGACCGTCAACACAGAGAACAAAGATGCCACCACATAGGCGACATTGAATAGAAGTAGGAGGAATTCATAAACCTCTTGTTTATTTTAAAATTTTGGTTTAAATAAATGCATTTGGGTGGAGATTTTATTTTTATTTCTTGAAATTGTGGTTAAAAAGGAGTGAAATGAGGGGTGGGAAGACCCAAATGTAGCTTAAGTAGGTTGGGTATGAATGTAGAATATATTTGCATGGGTTGGTGTAGGTTTGTAGAGTAGTTTTTGTTGATTTTTAACCATTTGGGATGGGGTTGTGGTTTCGTAGCTGCAACAGTTGACCGACATCACTTAAGGTTTGGCGATGTCACTACTTTTTATCGAATCGATTAGCTAAAGGGTGACCGACACCGGTCAAGGTGACCAATATCGGTTAAGCCCATTGATTTCGGTCACTATAAAAAGTGACTAGGGTAACGCAAAGGTAGTTGGGAAAGTTAAATAGGAAAGGTAGGGGTATGGTGAAGGTTAGTGTAGGTGGAAGAGGGTAAGGCACCATGTTGCAGGTGTGTGATAGGTATGTAGGTGAAATGGTCTAGGGAATTGGGTAAGTATGAAAATGGAGACAATAGGTTTTTAGGTGAATTAGGTAAAGGGGTAGGTATTGGAAACCAAGTGAGGGGTAGGTATGAGTGATGTTTTTAGGTATTGTGTGGTACAAAAAGGGCAAAGTATGAGGTTAATTCATGATTTGGGTAATAGGAAATTTGAGAGGGTTATGACTTGACAGTGTTGGTTTGGATGATGCAAGTAAGAGATCAGCTGACTATGAGAGACAGAGTACCACCTCTCTTTGGAACAATTGCAGGCTAGTGTGAGAGTGCAGGAGTGGGAGCACATGGCAGAAATGGGAATCGGTTCGATCAAGCATTATAGGCATATAGGACGAGATCATATCTTGATGGTCACTCTCATCAATAGATGGGAATCTATGACCAATGCCTTTCGTTTATCGACTTGTGATATGACTATCACATTGGAGGACGTGTATGGATCTTACGGCTTCCTATTGTTGGGAATCTATTGTATTCGATATCATCTAAGGCATCGTGAGTAGAGATGATAGTGGTGGTATTTGGTGAGGTAATGGGCCTTCTAAGTTATCACAATGCAAGTCTCGATTATGGATATATGTATACAACCTATCCATATGAGACCGGGCTATTTATTTTAATGGTGGTGGTAGTGGGATGTTTTCTCTTCTATATTTTGAGAGTGGGATATTTCCATGAGCACCGTAAGTGCTTACAGGACATGATCAAAGAGTGGATATGCTTCATTTGGGCACCATATTTTCTAGTCTAGTTGTATAGGGAGATATGGGCCTATGGTAGATTGAGGAGGTTTCATATGTGTTGTACATACTTGTTACACTCCTAAGCATATTGTGTGTGTCCATCCATTTGGTTTATAGCAATAAGCTGGTTCTGGGGAGGTTTATACAAAGTGGTTTTGAGGAGAGGGGTATCGGTTAGGGGATAGCCAAGGGTAACTAGGGCCACATATGATGTTACATACTATAGGTGGTTGTTGGAGGGCTATTGGAGGGCCTTTTTAGGTGGTAGCTATATGTTAATTATCCATCATATAGAGGAATGGATGAGGAGTTACATGGGATTTAATTATTAAAATGGATATAGGGGTAGCATGTTGGTGAGCACAAGATGATACACATGGACAAGGTCAAACGATAGTTTCGAATGAGGAAAGAAGTTCCCCCACCTTTCCCACAATATCGTAGAAATGACATGGAGAGATCCATGTCTCGTATCATGAAAAAGTGACAAGTGAGTGTGGGAATCTACAAGTAACTCTTCCTCACACCCGACCTCTCGAGATCGTGTCGAGATAGCTTGTGGGGATGGAATATGCGGGGATGTAGAAAAACTAGTTAGGCAATCTGATGTCTTCAATGCGCACTAGTGAAAGCTGCGAATCTAAGGAAAAGAAGCCCCTCCTAACTGAACTAGTGTGATAGATCGATCGGAAAGGATGATCGCTCAAGGCTCCAATCAATATTGAGATCTCGGCGTGATTCGGTCCATGGGTTATGGGATATGTGGAAAATGACTTGGGATAGTTTCGTTTATATCTCCAGACAAGGTCATAGGGTGAGTGATAGATATAATTGACTCTATGGGTGATTATCTAGTCTAGTCTAGAACTCCTTAGCTTTGTTGGCTGCCATGTCTAACAAGGATAGTTGTGTGATGATGATAGGTGGAAGTGGAGTAGATCTGAATATTAATATGCATAAGCCGGCCATCAACGCGATCAGTTGACCTATGGACTTGTTGGGTTGTGGGATTTATGGGTCACAACCGTAGAATCGTGGTAGTTGTGGACCCACTATGGTCATATGCGGAATTAGTCCCTTATCCCTAGCATCCAATATTCATATGCTTTTCAGCCTCTATATTCAGAATTAATAGTTGTGCGATCTTCTCGAGTATTTCACGGGCGTTCGTGTAACTGAATTCTTAAGCTAGTATCTATGTCTGTAAAAGTATCTCCTATGTCTCGGTCATTGTGGGACCAAAGGATCACAACCAACATTTTTCTCTTTCAAGCCCTTCCACACGAGTATGTTTATCTATGGTAATTTTTAGTTTGGCTGACTTGACCAAAATGTATGCACTTGGTCGTCTTCTATGTTTAACCCGCTCAACTATGAGTTGATCTGTTGTAAGTTTTTCATTGTTCGGAAGACTTGGATCCTAAGATTTTGATCTATATCAGTTATTGCTATGACGAGATTGGGTTGGGGTACGATTGGCTCGAATATGTATTCTCTGGGCTCTCTAGGTCCCGTGATTGTCATACAAAAGCAACAATGTAAATCCAATTGTAGCAAAGTAAAATTAACTATATGAAGTATATCTATAGCATATGTAACTTCTCTATTTTTGGGTTTTTCTGAATAACTATTTGAACGAAATTAAAAGAGCAACTTCTTTTAATATATCTATAATTTGACAATTAATCTAATGACGAATTTAAAACAAACAAAGCAACCGAGTATAGCTACTTGCTTATGCAGTTGTAAATATATTGTAAATAATGAAATAACTAATCTAATCTATTTGAAATACTCTCGATCCTACCTCAAAAGTGAGGAATGAATCATAGTTTCTCAGAAACTATCAATCCCCACGGCTTCCCGGCAATGTCAAAAGTAAAATTGTGAAATGAAGTGATTGGCTACTCTATTTGATATGCTTCTAACTAGAACTTGAAAGCTAGAACATGGATTTTGTTGAGCATGAAGTGGCGAATCCGATGGTGTGTGTGGTTTTGTCCCTCAGTGTGATCTACTCATTCCTTTGTGCTCATGTGGATCTAGAAAAGCATGTAATGCTAGCATCAATAGAAATGGATATTGGAGCAAAGGCGGCTTAGGATGCGGACTAAATATAATGAGAGTAGGAGAGGGATATCGCAAGTGTACTGAGCTTGTCTTATACAATTCCTAGCGGGATCTATTGCGAGTCATGCAACATAAAGCATCCGAACCTAAAACTATCCTATTTGATGAGTAAAACCTGTAATTTTAATAGCTTCTTACTAAAAAAGCAGATTCATTGTGTTCCGCTAATGTGCAATAATTTCCCGATTCATGTTCTTAATAGTTTGTTCATGTCAAATGCCTTGATGAACTCTAAAATGAGTTGTTTAAAAGAATGGATGGAAGCCTCAGGTATTCTATAATACCAATCGAGAGCGATACCTTCCAAGGTTTTGGGAAATATTTTAGTAACAACCCCATCCCAAGGGAGTAGTTCTCGAATGGCTGTGGCATAAGCCTTGATATGTGCATTCGGATCTCCCTCACCTTTGTATTTGGGAAAATCAGGAAGAGGTCTTGGAAGCATGATGCTTCGTATGGTGAAATCTAAAGGCTCTTTCAAATATTCTAAATAAGTCCCTATCACATAGGTTTCGACCATTGATGGTGCTTGTTGAGGGAGTGGTGGTGGAATGGGTTGTTGATATGGCATAGCGTATACATTGGCATGGGCATAAGGAAACCCCTGTGTTTGAGGAACCATCTTTGGGAGAGGAGAACATATCCCCTTGTGGTGACTTGGAGTACATGTTTAAATATGAAGTGGTATTGTCCAGGGAATGGATTATTTTGTACTAGACCGGGAGGTATCAGAATGGTGTTAGAAATGGCGGTTCTAGTTTGCGTTTGTTGTGAATATTGAGGAGGCATGCCCAACGTGCCTATTCCTATGAGGAGGTCTACTTAGCTAGGATGGAGTAGAGGATTAGAATTTCCTACCTGCATGAATTGAGAATGGTGATTTTCTGAGCAAGTTCCAACCCCCTAACTTTCTCTACTAAAGTTGAAATGACCTCATTTGGTGAAGTCACAATATTTTGCCTTAGTGGCATTTGTTGTATATCCTGATGTTGTATAGGCATGTGATACCCTACTATGAACTGATCGTTTCCCTACCAAGTTTCCCGAGGGAATTTCCTATATGTAGTGGTATGGAGGTATTTTCTTGAAAAGAGACCTTAGGTTGTGTTTGTAAACTTCCTATAGGTGGGTACATGCTCCGAGAGCATTGTTCATTCCTAGCATAACGTATTGAATGTTCATCATCTAAAACTAGGTATGGGTTTGATTGTCTACTAATTTGTGGTCTAAGCAGCATCTGAGGAGATGAACTAGATTCTCCTGTGAACGTCATATTATTCGAGCCTGAAGGCTCTGTGTGTTGCGTTTGAGCTAACTGATCCAACTCCTCTGTTTGGAAAGATGAGCTATATCTGGTCCTTATAGGTGGAGTTTGTGTTGACAACTGGTTGGATGAATAATTGTCACCCCATACTGAGAGTGAGGGTGATGACTATCTATTCAGTTGAGTGTAATATGCCTCAAGACCTAGGAGAGGTCTACCATATGCATCGAATCCCGACATATTCGAGGGGTATATGAATACAAGTAGAATAATGGGAAAGAGCAAAGGTGGATGAAAGAAGATGAAACACTAAAAGAGAAGGTGAAATAGTTGTTTGTTTCACATCGGGTTCACCAATTGGTGAAGTGATGGTGTGATGAGGTGAAAAAGACAAAAGGTATTTTAATTGGAAGAGCAAGTAGGAATATGACTCGAACCAAAAGTAGGAAGTTTCACATCGGGTTCACCAATTTTTTACGATGGAAAAGTGACAAGCGAGCATGATAATCTATAAGTAACTCTTCCTCGCACCCGACCTCTCAACATTGTGCCGAGACAATCAGTGGGGATGGAATACGTGGGGGATGCGAGACAAACTAGTTAGCCAAATAACGATGTCTTCGACGCGCACTAGTGGAAACTACAAATCTAAGGCAAAGAAGGCCCTCCTAACCTAAACTGGTGTGATAGATCGATTGGCAAGGATGACTACTCGAAGGCTCTAATCAATACCGAGCTCTAGTGTGATTCAGTCTATGGGTTGTGGGATACGTGGAAAATGACTTGGGATAGTTTCGTGTATATCTCCAGATAGGGTCATAGGGTGGGTGATAGATATAGTTGACTCTATGGGTGATTGTCTGGTCTAGTCCAAAACTCCTTAGCTTTGTTGGCTTCCACGTCTAACAAGGATAGCTATGCGATAATGATAGGTGGAAGTGGAGTAGATCTAAATATTAATATGCGTAAGCCAGCATCAACATCAGATTGACCTATGGACTCGTTGGGTTGTGGGATTTGTGGGTCACAATCGTAGACTGTGGTAGTTGTGGACCCGCTATGGTCATATGCAGAATTAGTCCCTTATCCCTAGCATCTAATAGTCATATGATTTTTCAGCCTCTATATTCAAAATTAATAGTTGTGTGATCTTCTCAGAGTATTTCACAAGCGTTTGTGCAACCTGAATTCTTAAGCTAGTATCTATGTCTGTGAAAGTATCTCCTACGTCTGGCTGTGGGACCAAAGGATCACAAACAAACATTTTCTCTCTTTTAAGCCATTCCACGGTCATGTAGATGTTTATCTATGGTAATATGTATTTTGGTTGACTTGACCAAAATGTATGCGCTTGGTCATCTTCTATGTTTAAGCCGCTCAACCGTGAGTTGATCATTTGCAAGTTTGTCGTTGTTTGGAAGACTTGGATCCTAAGATTCTGATCTATGTCGATTATTGCTGTGATGAGATTGGGTTGGGGTAACGATTGGCTTGAATACGTATTCCTGGGCTCTCTAGGTCCCGTGATTGTCATACAAAAGCAAAAATGTAAATCTAATTGCAGCAAAGTAAAATTAACTATAGGAAGTATATCTATAGCATATGTAACTTCTTTGTTTTTGGGTTTTTCTAAATAACTATTTGAACGAAATTGAAAGAGAAATTTTTTTAATATATCTAGAATTTGACAATTAATCTAATGATGAATTTAAAAAAAACAAAGCAACCAAGTATAGCTACTTGCTTATGCGAGTTGTAAATCTATTGTAAATAATGAAATAACTAATCTAATATATTTGAAAGACTCTCGATCCTACCTAGAAGTGAGGAATGAATCATAGTTTCTCAAAAACTATCAATCCCACAACTTCCCTGGCAATGTCGAAAGTAAAATTGACTGAAATGAAGTGATTGGATACTCTATTTGATATGCTTCTAACTAGAACTTTGAAAGCTAGAACCTAGATTTTGCTGATCAGTGGTGAATCCGATGGTGTGTGTGGTTTTGTCCCCTCAATGTGATCTCCTCATTCCTTCGTGCTCACTTGGATCCAGAAAAGTGTGTAATGCTAGCATCAACAGAAGTGGATATTGGAGAAAAGGTAGCTTAGGACCCAGATGAATATAATGCGAGTAGGAGAGGGATAGTGCAAGAGTACAGAGCTTGGCTTATGCAATTCCTAGCGAGATCTATTGTGAGTCATGCAACATAAAATGTCCAGAACCTGAAACTATCCTTTTTGACAAGTAAAACTTGTAACTTTAATGGCTTCCTACTAAAAATTAAACTGTTCTACCTTAATGGATTGCATGTAGTAATGACAACATTTGCACAAGATGGATATGTGGCTTTACAACAGAAAAACAATATTAACTAAGTATGCAATGAACTAAACTATGAATCCTAAGAAAAATAAGAGACTGAACTATCGAAATGAGAAATTGAGAGGTAAATTTGAGGGGCCATTTGCTTGAGTACAAGCCAACTATTTATAGCATTTCATTCACCCAAAGGTAAAAACCAAATTGATCACTTAAACCATAAATAATGTAAAAACACTATTCAGGGAACTAGAATCATCAAAGAAAGCCAAAGGTGGTGAAAAAAGTTGGTAAACGTTGAATTTTTATGTGAGTTGCGTTAAAAGAGAATTCTAGAAAATGCGTGAAAGACCATAGCCCGACAGGCAGGCGGTTCTGAGACCTCCACCATGATTGGGCGGCGGTCGAGAGACCGCCAGCCGAGCAGGTGGCGGTTTCAGAATCGAAGCTCAAAATGCAAAGGAAAAGAGGGGAAATAGAAAAAAAAAGCATGCAGGGGCTAAGTGGGGTATGCGAGATGTTAACACATATTTAGAGAGCTTTTCCGGATCCCGAACACCTTGCGAGGAGACCTGTATCATCATTGGGGCACGTGTTACGTTGTTCCGATAGTGTAGTACCTTACAATTTTGGGTACGTATAGTCTCCACATGTCCGAGTGATCCCACAAGGAAGGAGGAGTAGGTATGAGATTTTGAATGCATGACATAGGAGTCACCGATGCATATAGGCGGTGGTGGTTGTCACGACTATGGGTGACACCTTTGAGGCCAAGGAAATTGGATCTAGTGATAGTCAAAGTGTAGAGGGATACATTGCAGTGCGGTGGCCTCCCTACAAGCACGAGATCAATGGGTTGTAGGGATAGAGATGACACAAACACGGGAATAGCTAGCCACTTTACAAGCATAGGTGATGGCCCTACAGGCCTAAGTAGCATAGGGTAGGCTCTTGCATAGGTTGGAGATGGAGATGGAGGGTAGGTAGCCACTTTATAGGCATAGGTGGAAAAGTAAAGGGAAATTTAGCCACAACACAGGCACATGTGGCAGCCTTACGAGGCTCAAGTAGCTACAGTACTAACACAGGCATAGGGATAGGGTCCCATAGTACAAGCACCTACACCAAGACAGGGTACACTTGTGGTCGGGAAGATTTCAAAGGGGTTAGTTAGGAAGATGGCACAACCACATACCGTATCCATGGAAAGGTTCATGGATGCCTTGAATGAGGCTTGTTATTATCAAGACCATCTAGCCACTGCAGGGATTGATGTCCCTAATATATTGAGCACCAAGCCCAGCAGGCAGCTAGTGAGCATACGAGATCTAGGACTCATAGTTCTAGTAGTACAGGGTCGTCACCCATAGGTAGGGCTAGGGTGAGGTTATAAGTTCTCGGAGACTATGCCCCTTAGAGGGAAAGGAGGAGGCCATAAAGGGACTAGTAGAGGGTGCCGAGATGATGGCGGGGGTGCTCGACTAGTGAGGAGGAGGAGGTGACATTTGAGAGGGGAGAGGAGGGCATCAAGTGGGGGTGATTGGTCACCGTAGGTGATATTGTACCATGATTTTGATTTTATATATATATACCATCCTGTGTGTGAAATACATGAGATTGTATATGAGAGTTTTGAGAGATTGATATTTATTTATATATGTGTATATATGTATTGATACAAAAATCTCCCATTTATATAGTTGATGATGTTTATTAGATGGATGATGTACGTGCTTTAATTTGCATTGGTTATTGTGTATCATGGAAACTAGTTGAGTTAGACATGATTGTCTAGGTTGTTTAGGCATGATGGATTTGAGGCCATTTAGGTATGGTTGAGTCGGTATAAGCATGGTAGAGTCAGGTATAGGCATGGTGGAGTCGGGTATAGGAATGGTTGAGTCGAGGTCATGTAGACATGGTTGAGGTAGGTATAAGCATGGTGGATTCAAGTATAGGCCTAGTTGAGTCGAGTTCTGCATGTATGTAGGCACGGTTGAGTGTGGTTTTGTGTTTGATTTAATTTCCAAGTTATTGGTATTATGGAAAATAAATGATATGTTATGGTTTAATATTCCAAAGAATTAATATCATGGAAAATGTGAAATGGGTTTGGTAGAATATGGATTTGAAATTAATGAAATTGGGACAATCTTTATCTATAAGTTAGAAAAGTGCCTTGATTGCCTTTTTTTTAAATTCTCTAAACACACACACACACACACACACACACACACACTTAAACACACACACACACACACACACACACACACACACACCCCGTATTATGGTATAAATAGAGAAGAGGGTATTTCTCGTGATAAGAAGTACTTTCTTATTCAAAGAATTATCCATAGCATCTTAGGTGATTGGTAAAGCTGGATATTTACTAAGAGGAGGCCCAAGGTTCAACCCCATTGGCAAGTCTACTACATGAGGAATAGTGTGACCGATGTCCCGAGTGCCGAAGGAGTAGTCTAACCAATGTCATTTTGTGTGTGACAATAGTACAATGGTGCTTTATTGGAGTATTCCGACCAACAACTCTAAGTGTACACCAATTGTACAAAGGTAGTATGAAATGTACACCGGATGTACAAAGGTGGTATAAAACTTAGGATTCATTTGAATGGAGGAGGTGTGAAAATTGTGTATGTAGTGGTCTCGTCCTCACCCAAGCTAGATTCACCGAGATAGGTAGAGACTATGCTAAAAATGTAATATGTAATGATTCCTATAACTTTGAAAAAAAAAGAATTATGGGCTTAAACATTATTGTAGTTATGTGGTAGGTGGAAAAAGTGTTAAATGATTAGAGCAATTAAATGTTGTATATGCAAGCTCTTACACAATTAAATCTATAACTTAGAGAAGTAGATTTTGGATTTAGAAGGTTAAGACAAAATAATCAAATGTAAATATTGAAAGTGACTACGATAGGTGTTTTCAACATAGGTGTTTCACGGTTACATCTTATATGTTGTTGATAATGTATAATGGAGATTGGCCCATGTATAATATGTTGTTGATAATGTACAAAGGATATTGGTTGTGGGCCGTTGATGATGTAAAATGTGATTTTTTTGTCCATCTCTATTTTTTTGTCCCACCTTTGGAATGATGTGGTGGGGTGACAGATATTTTATTAATAATATTTGAAGTTATTATTTTTTTCAACCTTACAATATGTTTAAATTAAGACTTTATATACCATTCTTTTTTGTTCTAAAGTATTTTTAATTTTCATTGGGATGACACTAACTACCACATGTATTTCATGTAGTCCACATACTCTTTCCGCTTCGAGTAGTTAGAAAAAATGAAAATTACTACATGTTACTTTCCAGAATAAAGAAGAGGATCATAGATGGCATAAAAGGGATTTGACCTATAACATTTCAATGGGGCTGACCATCACCCTTGGATTCATCACTTGTATCCCCTTCAAATCCATTCATATTGTGTTCACCATGAAACTAACCCTATTACACTCATTAATATTCATATTGACATCTCCATTGGTCATTTGCGTATGATACTAATCATATTAAGAATAGAATCTTAAAAGTACAATTATCACTACTCACATAGATGAATAATTTGGTATAATTTATTTTATTATATTTGAATATTATTAATGATAACATTTTTAACACTTACACTCCTTTTATCTTAAGAGATGTACATGCCCATTGTTTACACAATAATTGATTGATAGTTTACTTGTAATAAATATCAAATAAGATTTCACCTTTATGTATGTAAATTTACCCTTATTTGCTATTTAAAGTGTACATAAAATAATATCCCCCGCATTCTATTTAACCATTTTCAACCCCGCACTTGATCTTTACACATGTCACACATGCCAAAATAGCGAGACCGAGTAGACATGCCATTTTCCTATCTATGTGGCATCTTAATTTATTAAACAACGCAACATATTTTGACGCAATGGAGGTAATTTACCAAGGAAAATAATGATGATTTTTGTGGGTAATGGAGGCAATTTCAAATTTATTTTATCTCTCTCCTCTCTTGAAATTTATTATATAAATTATAAGGAGGGGCTCAATAAAAAAGGTTGGATACTTTGCAATTTCCCCTCCCTTATTTCTTTTCTATGAGAAACATGTGGAGATTTAAACCTCTGTATTGATCATTGTAATGCAAAATGTATGCCTTTGACCCATCATGTAATGTATTGTATCAACTTTTGGACTAATAAAAAAATTGTGGATGTTTTCAAACCTCATTTCTATTATTGTATCTTATTTAATCTTTCATTAAAAGTTAGAGGTTATTGTGCATTGTTACTTGTTATTACAAAATATCAATGGTGTTATGTGTTGGTGCTCAAAATTGTTTCACCCCATTTTTCCATTGAAAATCTATCAATTTATGGCCTCTGCCATAAATTATCTCCCGTGTTATGCTGAGAATTCTCCTACCTTCCTTTTGTTGCCTTTAATCAATATGTTCCTAGACCAAGGATCATGTATAGATCCAAAATTGTTTCCTCGTTTATTTGTTCATCTAAAAAGGTTTGTATTTGGGTGTAAAAACTCAGGTTGTCCCGTTCTTTCTATTTTTCACAGTTGGGATTTGTTGTCCTTGTCATTTTTCTCTAAATACTGAAGAAAAATGAATGGATGTAGCTCGGAGGAATGTATTTGAGCCTTGTAACATCTCTAGAATCTCCGTCCTTGGAGAAAATTTCATCTCCAGGATCAAATGGTCATTTTTCCATATTTTTGATTTGATAGGCATTTCTCCGGTCAAATTTATGTCCTTGCATCAACAGGAAATGTGGCTTCTTTTGGTTAGTTAGGGGATGGCAGGAAAATGTTTTAACTTGTCACCTTTTGCTTGTTTGGAAAAAGGCAAATTTGGTCCCGTGGCTCGCTAATTTTGATTGGTTATTTTGGTGCTCATGTTGCTTCTCCTAATTGGATGGGGCGTGGTGGGTTTGTTTTTGAATTTTTTCTTTTTTGTTACTTTGGCAAAAAGTTTGAACTCACCCCACGGCCCCGCCAAGCTCTGATTAAATAAAATTTAAGTGGCGGGGAAAATTTCTTATTTTCATCCCAAGGGTGTCCATGTGTTCATTTTTATTTGATGCGGCTCGGAGGGCACTCCTAAAATTTTTGGAAAGTTTTAACCCAAAACTTGTTCATGTGGAGGAACAATGCTTGTTTGAAGACTCACGTTTTTGTTTGGCCTTGGAGTTGTGTCGAGAGGACACGTGGAAGATTTTGCTACTTTTCCCTGACTTAGAAAAAATTTCATGCAATTGATATAGTTTTGGCGGGTCGTGGACATGTGGTGATCCCATGCTCATTTAGGGTCTACGCTCTAGGGCACCATTATGAAATTGCACCATGAAGACACGTGGAGGCTTCCATTGGGTCTTCCCATACTTAGTATTTTTCAAAAGGTTTTGAGGGGGCCTGAGACACGTGGAGGGACCGTGCATGTTTGAGGACCAGCCCTTGAATTTTATTTTAAAGAATCACCGGAGGACACTTGGAAGCCTCTGCTTACTTTGCATTTTTCTTGACTTTTCAACAACCAAAAGAGATTGCCTTAGACCCTGACACATGCCACCTTCCACTGAGCTTTAAGCCTTCAAACAAATTTTGTTGGGCCAAGACACATGGTGAGCCCGCGCTCATTCAAGGTCTCAACTTTTGGGGACCATCTCAAGATGCACCATTGTGATGTGTGGCAGTTTGAAAAGTCGAGAGGGTGGAGAAGCGGACCATCGAAGGAAACTTAGATTTTTTTGCCTCTTGTCATCAAAAGGATTAAAATCTCAAAATGGCCCACAAGCCCGACAAGAAGGAGGTCAAAGTTGGCATTGAAAATGTCAAAAGGCGGGGAGGCGGGCCATCGGGGGCAACTTGGATTTTTTTCCCCTTGATATTCAAATGACTAAAATCATCAAAATAACCCACGAGCCCGATAGAGAAAAGTCGAAGCTTGCTCTAGCCAATGGCGGAGGTGTGGACCTTCGAAGGAAAATTGGAAAAATTTCCTTTTGTGGGAAAAGGAGTTAAAATTGTAAAAGGGAGCATGGTTCGCTGGGACCCACATTGGGACACATTTCATGCCCATTTTTCAAGGGTGGAGCTACGGGGAAACTTGGAAATTTTTCCCTTTTCCAAAAAAGAGGTGAAATAGCATAATTTGGCTGCGGTTCCTTTAGGACCCACCTTAGGACACGTGTCAGGCTCATTTCTCAAGGGTAGAGGCATAGAAAAATGTGAAAATTTTACATTTTTCCAAAATTTGTAAAAGGAAAAAGGAACCCGCAGGCCCGCTCTAAAGTGGATCTCCCATGTGGATGGTCCAAATTCAAAATAGAAATCAATGGTAGTTGTGCATCTGTGTCTGATTTTTCCACAATTTTCACTCTAGAGCTCCTAATGATGTGTATTCTTGTGGTTTTCTTATCATTTTTGTTGTCTCCTACACGCCAAATGAGGAAGAACATTAATTTGGAGACTTGATTTGGTAGGGAATATTTGTAAATGTCCTTCACCATTAAATATGCAATCTGACTGTCAGATTCAACCCTATTTTTCTTTCCTTGGCACGTGAAAGACCTATTGATATCTTGGTTGGGTGAGGGAAATCGGGGATTTCTCTTACCATTAAGATGAAATTTGATGTTGGGCTCGATATGATGTTCCATTTTTCTCCCGAGCATGCAAATAACTAGATTGGATAGATTAGGGGTGGAAGTGGTTAGCGAGTAGAGGGAAAAGTGATCTACCAGAAGAAGGAGTTGAATGCGGGAGATGTTTGAAGAAATCTTCCCCCTGAGCACCTAACAACTTTTACAAATTTGATTTTGGGAATCACGATCAAGATCATGGTGAGCACTAGTACACTCAATGTCTCTGGTTTTGGGGGGAAAAGGCTCTGTTGTAAAATGTTATAAATAGGCATGATTTTTCCGTGAAAATGGTTGGAGGTTGGAATGTTGGAGTGTTAGAGGTCGAACTGATTTTCTAAGAAAAAGTTTGATAGAGCCCATCTTTCGAGGGACCTGTCTCGAGAAACCCGTATTTCTCTTTTGTGTTAAACTTTATCATGTCAAGGTGGTTGAGTGTACATCCATTGACAAACTCTAAGAGTGTTCTAGAAACTTTCCCCTGCTGATAAGTTTAATCAAATTTGAGTTATTCTATGTTAACTTTAAGCAATTAGTGTTTGCTTTGTTTCAGAATGTTTGCAAATAGTTTCATTTATTCCTATTGCAATCTTATACTAAATTATTTGTGAAATCACACAGGATCTCTTCCTTGTGACAATTTAATGGTATTTGCGATTTCATTTCAAGATGATCCTTCATCTTGGATGAGATAAACAGATTTAAAATCAATTCACTGTCATTTTTGATAAAGATTATATGTAAGTCTTCGGGTGTACCTTAGGCATGGTTAATCAAAACTATAGTTTTTAATTGATTTTTCCAATTCAATCCTTCGTATTGGAGTCTTAAAGATTATGTGAAAACGTGTTGATTTGGGACTCCATTGAAGCACACCTTCCAGTTAAAGGAACATCCTGACTATTTTGAAGATTTCTTTTGTGAAGTTGCACATTATTGTAAAGTCCCTCCAAAGGTTTGGTATAATCAACTTTATCCTTCTTCACCTCCCACCAAAAATTCACTTAAAAAAACTAATCATACCCATACTACCCCTGTTTGTCATGTGTGTATGCAAATGCATAATTTTTACTACCAAAACATGTAGAAACAATCAGGTTTTCATTGTCTTTAGTGGCCTGAACCTTGCTTGGAAAATATCTCCATTATCTAGAGTGAAAACTCGTGAGAGTTAGGTTTTGTTGCATTGATCATATTTTCTTGAGGTCTTCTTAATAATTTCACAAGGAAGGATATCTTCATCTCCTCTATAAATAGTAGGCTAGAAAAAGGGTCCTCTCACCGTGGTTGAAAGGAACAACCATAAAGTAGTGAGGATAGGTAAATCCTATTGAGGATGCTACCCATTTATCCACATCCGAGTGACAAAGAGCAAGCTACATTTCATCCCTAGCTACAAAAGCGACATACTACATGCTCGCTTGTCTCTAAGCTTCTGCCAAACCTATGATGTTGCTTAACTTCGAGGGAGAATCAATTTGGGTACCAATATTATGTTTATTAGAAAGTGGGTTTGTAGTAGGTGTTTGTATCTACGGTACTTGATCACCCTGCCCAATTTCCTTGTTTTCATTCTTATGCATTGGAGGTTGTCCAACATTCCTTCTTGGTACATCACCTTCCCTTAGAGTAGATTTTATTTTTCATGTAATCCTTTCATCCTTGTCCCCTTGGAAAAACATTAGAGTAGGATTAGATTAGAAACTCTTTTCACTTTGGAGTAGTTGGCACTAGGTTAGGATAGGAAGCCATCCTTCTCCAGAGAGCTATCCCATTTTCAAAAAGTACCACACTTTAAGATAGCTCCATATTTGAAAAATCAAACTTATTTCCAACCATTCACTTACAAGCATTCAAGGGTGCTTTGATTTTTCCACAACAATTTTGGAATGCCCGGTGGGATAGAGGTCATTTCTAAAACTTTGGAGGCATTTTCAAGGAATTCATACATCAAAGAAAGTAGATTTCAGATCTCGGAGTTTTCTTTGTAGGGTAAGAGTTCTGAAATAAATTTTCAGAGGTTTTTCATGAGAAAAACAAGCCCAAATTTCACCAAAAGATAGATTGGGGGCCAAAGATCAAAAGGGTATTCTTAGAAATCAAAAATTTTATTTTTAGAATTACAAGATTTTTTTGCATTTTGGAATTTTGGATTTCAGGATTTCAAAATTTTTTGGGTCCTATGCACTTTGTGATTTCGAAGGTTTTGGAGTTTCAAGATTTTTAGATTTTGGACTACGGCACTTGAGTTTTGAAGATTTCTCATTTTTAATTTCTTAGGTTTCATGCATTTTTACTTTTGGAGGTCACTTGGTATTTCAGATTTTGGGGTTTCCTACTTTGGATTTCAGAGTTTCAACTATGTCTTGCATTTCAAGATTTGAGACATTTTCAAATGGATCGAGGTTCCAAAATTTAGGATTTTGGAGGATCAATTACGGTTGTACCAATTCAACTTCGCAAACTAGTTTTAAGCCCTTCAAGGTGTGCATATATGTATCCATTTGTATTTCGTCAAGTTTTTTATTCTCTTGGAAAAATCTCATTCTTTCAAGACACATGAAAGCACAAATGAAAACTCCATTTGATCAAAAAATCATTCTCTGAGTTATAAAATTTCCATTCTTTTCCACCCATTTCCATCCATTTTTCCTTCCATTTTATTTCATCTCTTTCCATTCCATTTCTTCCATGAACTCATGAAATCATGGATTTAATTACATCATGGGATTCACATCTGAGATAACATCCATGCATTTAATACCCACCTCTAAACTTGCAAGACCCATCCCAAGTTATTATAAAACTCCTTCATATCATTACTATGAAGAAAATCAGTAGTATGTGTAGCCAAAGGAGAAAAATGCAAATCAATTTGGTTACCAGCCAAATTGTGAAGTTGTTGAAGAACAAGGGTATGTAGATTTTGGAGGCTACCATACACCTAAGGATAATGAGTTCGAGATGAATATCTTAAGGATAGAGGAAACCATGGTAAAAACTAGGGCTACATATCAATTGAAGGCATTTAGGATCATCTTCATGACACCTTTCCCATGGATTCTTCTTACATCATTTCTATTCATCCCACACCAGAAGCTTATTTTTATGGTTGAGATGCTGCCATAACTTGAAGTATGGATCGAGGATATCAAGGCCTATGATTCTAATGTTGTTTTACCCTATCAATGGGATACCCCTATTGTAGTCCTACAACCCTCTCCCTATTCCACAATTAGTTCCATTTCATCCTAGGCCACGTTTTTAAGCTTCTCACATACTATCCCTAGTGTAGATTACCCTCCTCCACCTTCTACTCTCCCATACCACTTGATTTTATCTTCCCTTTTCCCTTCCTAACCAAGTTCCCCTCCATAGGAACAAGGAAATGAACTTCCTCTCCCACCACCAACAAAGAAAAAATTAGTGGAGACCCCACCCACCACTCCTCTCATAAGTTTGAACCCATGTTGGGAAGAAACTCAAAAAACCATTCAAGGAGAGAAACAAGAAGAAGATCCAAACAAAGAAAAAATGATGAAAAACTTGGTAAGTTTGGCTCTAAGATTCAAGATTAATAAAATTCCCTTGATGGTTAATCTTATGGAGGAGGTTGAGGTCCGGCTAGAAATAGTGAAGAGTGACTTTACAAAGAGAAATGGAGCAAGAACAAGAAGATGGCAACCAACAAAGTATGTTTGTTTTGAATGTATTGTCCACATTGGAACTATATTTTCAAGACTTGTTAATCCATCACAACTTGTAAATTCAAAAATGAGGAAGAGATAGCTCTAAATCTCTAGAAATAGGAATATGTGCAGCCAAATAAGGAAAATCTCCCAAGTATGCAAGGCATTGCAATGGAATGTAGTGATCCTGATTTCCCTGCATGTCTTGAGCTTGTTGTTATATTGGGAGGTTGAATAGATATACCAAAGTCACCATCAGCTACAACCAGCCAAAAGAGGCCTCATGCTATGGAGGAATACCTTTCAGTTTTAAAGGGATTGAATAACAAGTAGGTTATGGAGAAACTTTTAATCCCTTCCTCTCCTCCATCCTTTAAAAGTCTTGATTTTAAGGACAAGTTTGAACTTTAAAACTTTATGTTTGAGGACAAGGTAACACATGGTGAACAACTTTCAGACCTATAAGACACCATGAAGGAGGAAGGACTCGATAGAATGTGAATGCCTATCTAACTTGGAGGAATGCTTATGTGAGAAAGAGGCCACAAAAACCACAACCCTTGTTGCCCCACCAACTTATCCTTTGAAATTAAAAGCCTCTTTCCATGGGAGTTAACGTTCAAGGATAACCTATCTCCCATTATAATCCTTTTGAAGTAGAGGATATGTGATCATATTCAAAGGTCATTAACGAAGATGTGATCATTAAAGACATTTTATTGTCAATTTAGGAGCCTAATCTTGTCGATGAATTGTCCATGATCTAGGGAAAAAGGGAAAAGAGAAGGAAAGTTTGATCTCTTTTGCACCATTCACCAAACTGGCACATTAATTGTCTGTAAATGTGTAAAAAGAAGAAAATCAATTTACGTCTATTACCTTTTCTAGTGCATGAAGAATTTCTTATTCAGATTGAAACTCCAAGTAGTGGGCACATACGTCATATCAGGCCATGCCCCATCATATATCTATCTTCATTAGAGCTAGAACCAAAGTTTTGTAACTGGTCATGTTCATTTCCAGACATGAGGACAAGTCTCAAAGTACCAAGGATCAGCTACACTAATTACAACACTTCCAGGAGCCTCATGTAAATCATTCTAGAGGGTCACTTCTTTTGTTTGTAGTTGATACCTTGATGATGTGGGTGGAGATTTGTTGTTATATCAGGTTTTCACTCATATGAACAACCATGTTTAGCATTAAATCATCTTCATGGATACAAGTTATAAGAAAGGGGAGCTACTTTTCTCTACCAATGTTGAGCTTTGTTTGAAATCTTCTCTTTCTCAAATTTGTGTAGGGTAGGAATATGTTTTACTTTCGCATAACAAGTGCTTACCAACACCGTACATGTCTACTTGGGAATGTATGGTTTTTGTTTTGTGCATAGTTTTGGTTCATGTTTGCTCCAGAAAAATACATTGTCTCAAAGTATGCCTCCCACAATCCATGTTACAAAATATCATATTTATAGGGAACAATTGCAATCTCCAAGTCAATAAAAATTTAGAGCAACTAAATTTGATAAGAGACAGGTTTTGATAGTTTCATCCTCTCGTTCCTTTAGATCATCCACATTGAGCTTTAAGCACCTTTGAAGACTAGAAAATAAGCCCCAAGGACATTTTTGCAAATAAAATGATAGGTTTCATAAAAGCGCCATGTCTATATTTCAGGATCAGCCCTAATCATCCAAGGTTTCCGTATGATTCAAAAGTAGAATATTAGTCTCAAATCCTTGCATAATTGAGTTTAGTTGAAGATTTTATGGGTTTGTAGGAAGTATTCCACAGTGTTTCAAGCTCGACTATGTGGAGTCGAAGATATAAATTTCATAAGAAAGAAGAAATTCAAGATATAATAGTGTTTCATGATTTCCAAAACCAACAGGTGTGTTACTCCTAACACTGTGGTGTGCCCACAATTGGTAAAATCAATTTTGGGGATGGGTTCAAAAGTTAATTTTCAGTCCCACAAATAAGGATTGTTGAGAGGAAAAGGTGAAAATCCAAGATTAAGACAATTTTCCACTCTCACAATTTTAACCTCAAGATTTTCTTATAAAGATTGGGAGTGCAAGCAAAGTGGAAAAGGTATAGGGTCAGTAATTTTCAAGTGGTCTCTAGGGTAAATTTCAAAGGGTCCAGATCGGTTATAGGCTATCGATTGCGACTATGTGCCCAATGAACATATTGAGGCTACTTGGTATAGAACATATAACAAGAAAATTTCCCGTGAGTTGCCAAATTATTATCCATTTTCCCCCTAAGAAAAATGGATAATGGGGCCCTAACAAGACCTAGGCATCAGAACAGGACCTCATAGCAAAACTCGAGGTCACAGAGCAAAATCAAGTGTTTCAGGAGCACATTCAGTGAATTCAGGAGTGAAAATTATATTGAGGAATTTTTTTCCTCTTCTAGGTTTTGACCCTTAAGATCAACTTAAAAATGAAGAAATGTGGGCCCATCTTGAGCCAAAATTAGAAAAATTAGAAGAAAAACATGATGAGCCTTAAAACCCTCACATGCAATCTCCATGAGACCTCCAACATTAAGAAATTTGAAAAATTCCAAAAGATAGGATTCAGGGGTCAAAAATTTTTAATTGGGCCTCATTGAGGCCTTTGAACTAAAGGTATCTTACCGAGCTAGAAATGTGCATTGGATGGTAAGTCGGAGGAGAGCTCACGGAGTAGCTCGATGAGCCAAGTTCTATAGAGCTAGTTGAGTCAAGTCGGATTTAGAGGACTCAACGAAGGGGCCATGTCGGTAAAAATGGCAGAAAAGGCTAGACGAATGGCTCAAATCGAGCCCTAATCTCGTAATGGGAGGCCCAAGTGACAAGTTAATTTCACAGTGCGGGTAGCTCGAGAGATTGGCTTGGAGTGAGCTCACCATGAGAAATTCAAATGGAGCGCGATGGAGATATCTCTTTTTGGTGAGTGTGGAATGAGCTTGATAAATGGTTCGACATATGGGCATTAAGGTCGTCATATGGGAGAAGGTTCATCGGAGGGCCAACCTAGGAAGGAGCTCATGTCATAGAGTTGCGGGGTAGCAATTCATATTAAAAGGTGGGGGTCGGTTGAATGAATGCCAAGCTCCCCAAGCTTGGGAAACGGTTTATTGGTGGGTGATGGATCTCCCTAGGCATAGAGGCAAGTAATGGAAACATCGAAGATGTTATGGGTCAAGCCATGGGGCCAACTTAGGTGTATAGCTCATTTTGATGAGCTCAAATGAGGCATAATCAAACCATGGAGTCGGCCATGAAGGCTTGAGAAATGTATGTAGAGGGATAGCTTGCCACGGTGATCCATTAAATTCATTGACGGGATGAATCAGACCAAAAATGCACAAGGATAAAGCTTGGATGTTGAGCTCATAGGGAGAATGGAGGAGACTCAGAAGTCTAAATAAATAAAAATAGAGGTGTAATGCTTCGGAGTTCACAAGATGAAAAAATAAAAAAATGAGAAAAAAGTTTGTATCCCCAAATTTTTGATCTTTGATCAGCTCAGGGGGTTCATTTCGGGGTCAACTCTCCTTTCGGGGTCAACGGTGCACACAAATTTGGAAATGCGGTGGAAAAAACTCTTAATTAGAAAGCAAAAGAATTCCAAAGTGGCAATGCCCAAAAATATGAATTTCAGGGCAAGTTGGGTTATGTGGCATTTGGCGAGTTATTCGGACTTCGCAAGGAACATGTGTTTCAGGGTTTTGGGGATGATGATTTTAGAGATTGGTGAGGGAGAAGTCTAAAGAGGCGAGTAATAAACTCCAAAATCCGTTAAACCTAAACTCCAAAACCCATTGGAAAGACATATAAAGTTACATTGATCAACGTGTCATTTGGGGAGGTTTGCATCAGGTAGGTCAAGATGTGGGGTGTCGAGATGGTGGTGTTAAGGATTGAGCTACATTAAATAAAGAGCTCGGTGGGTGAGCAAAGAATGCTAATCATGGTGTGAATTCAAACTTGAATATCTTTCGTATCCCGTGGCCATTTTTAACAAAATTGTACTTGTTGGAAAGTATTTTCAATGAGGAATTTAATGGAGGTTCCAAAATTCATAGATCAAGAGGGTAGGTGAAGATTAAGCTATGTAAGGAAACCCTATAGAAAAATGATGACAAATCATTCTACACTTCGCCATTTTTGGAAATATTATAGTCGTTGGAAATATATTTTTGGGCTCTACAACATGAAATGATTAGGGATGAGATATTAATGAGTTAGGTGAAGAAAAAATCATGAGTATATATAGCTAAAGGTCATGCCCAAGTGTAATCATGGAGTCCATTTCTTCAAGCACAAGGAAGCATAAAATCTAGAAAGGAGTTTTCGGATCTTCAAGCAGCCATTGCAGAAAAATAATGCTGATTTTTGTGGGTAATGGAGGAAATTTTGGATTTTTTTCTCTCTCTCTCTCCTCTCTTGAAATTTCTTCTATAAAATGTAAGGATGTGCTTAGTGAAAAACATTGGTTACTTTGCAATTTCCCCTCCATTTTTCCTTGTTTATGAGAAACGTATGGAGATTGAAAACCTCTTTATTAAACATTGTAATGTGAAATTTGTGCCTTTGGCCCCTCGTGTAATGTATTTTATAAACTTTTGGAGCTATAAAATAAATATATGGATGTTTTAAACCCTCATTTTTGTTATTGTATCTTATACGATCATTAATTGTTATTGAAAAATCTCAATGGTGTTGTATTTATTAAAAAGTGGGTTTGTAGTAGGTGTTTGGATCGTGGTACTTGATCACCCTCCCGGTTTGATTTTTTTCATTCTCATGCATTGTAAGTTATCTAGCATTCCTTCTTGGTGCATCACCTTCCCTTAGAGTATATTTTATTTTTCATTCAATCCTTTTATCCTTTTCCCCTTGGAAAATCATTAGAGTATGATTAGATTAGCAACTCTTTGCACTTTGGATTAGTTGGCACTAGGTTAGGACATCAATTTGGCCTTCTCTAGAGAGCTATCCCATTTCACAAAGTCCCACACTTTAGGATAGATCCATGTTTGAAAAATCACACTGATTTCCCAACCATTCAGTTGTAAGCATTCGTGAGTCTTTGTGATTTTTCCACAACTACAAGGGAGTAGTAGGGGAGAGGCTTCCATATATTCCCCATTATGTGTTGTATGTAGTGAGTTAGTGAAATACGTCACAATGGGGTCTTGTGGCGAGTACAAAATATATGTATGTGTGTGTGTGTGTGTGTGTGTGTGTGTGTGTGTGTGTGTGTGTGATGTATATATATATATATATATATATATATATATATATATATATATGGACATATGGATGTGTAGAATGCATGTTGATGACTATGATGATTTTATTTCAGTTTATGGATAGAATTTAGATATGATGATTGATGTAGGGACATCTTTAAAGTACACAAAAATTGAAAAATTATCATTCTAACTATGGTTGTGAGTTTAGAACAGTGTATCGACTATGTTGAAGGCATGAGAGAGAGAGAGAGAAAAGGCTATGGTCAAGTGGTTCAAATTTGAAATTTGACATTTCCCTCCAAAATGTAGTTCAAAATTATAATGCATGTCAAAGGAAATAATATCTTTCCAAGGGGATAAAAGAGGTTTTGATGAATGTTTTCTAGTTTGATATTTTAGACATCCGGTGTGATTGCACAACATTGAATCCTCTCCCCAAGTGTGGGACTTGTAAAATGGGAAAGGAATCTCAGATTAGAGGTGGTTCCTCAACTCCTCGATCATATTTATCACTTACAAGTTGCGAGAGGTTTAAATTCCTAATCCTACCCTAAATTCCAAAGGAGACAGAGATAGAGAATGCGAGATAAACTAAAACTAATGCTAATAGGTGATGCACCAAAGGAGTGGTGAGCATTTTCTCTTCTGTAGATTGACACAATTCATAAAATGCAACAAAACAACATGCAAAAACTGATAACTGTAATGAAGAATCAGAAATTAGTCAAACAACACCAACAGAGGATGAAAAATTAATCACAGGGCCTGTATTGTTATTTTAACATCAAAATCACTTGCATTACAACACCTGGGAGGAAAAAATGAGTTGCAGTTCTTAGAAAAGGTCTAATATTCCACCAAAATCACTTCCAAGGTGAGAAAGGGGACCTGTAATACACAAAAATGTTCAACCCTTTGAAAATGAGCCAAATCTGGCTTTTACAGTGCAAGGGACGAGCCCAGGAGAGAGAAACATGGGGAAAACATGGAAGGGATTCAACCATTGACCAAAACACATTCAAAACAGCATGGGCATCCTTACAGACCCATCCCCTGACATTTTTAGCCATGCTGGGAGAGAATGCGAGCCATTCTTCATTAAAAACGGTGGTTGAAACGTCATTTCTATCCATGACCACGTGCCAGAGGAATTTTTCAATTTTCTCTCCAAACTCCATCAAAATTCAAAAATGACCTGGAATCTTGTAGAGAATTTCACCAGACTTTCCATTGATATAAAGAACGTGAAAAAATGAGCTCTGGATCGAAAGATATGGCCATTTGAAGTTTTAGGGCAAAAACAGGGCCAAATCGGGTTGGCGGGCAAAAATTTGAATTTTGCACCTTTTTGGTCATTTGGAAAATTTTCCAAAATTTCCCCGCGCTCCGCCACTCTAGGTGCCACGTGGCGGCATCTCATTGGCCATGGGCCTTTCAAGGGAAAATTTTTCCAAAAAACTCCGCCGAGCCATAACTTCAAAAATACATGGAGTTAGGAGGAAAACTTTACCTTTCTGGAAAGCTGAGAAAGAGCTCTATCCAATGGTGTCATTTCCAGAAGGTTTTGAGTGCCTAAAAAGAAAAATATTATGACTGAGGCACAAGAGAGGAAAAAAATGAGAGGAGTTAGCCACAAAAAATGAGCAGGGGCACATTTTGGATAACAATTTTGGCGACTCAGAGGGGTCATCTGCCTGCTGGATGAAGTTACCAGTTACTGAAGCAATCCATTGGGTATGGAGTCATTGAATTCTCTGTTTGATACCCCAACTGACTAGAACACTGCAAGGAGGAAGATGGAATATCACCTGATGGAGCAAGGCCTGCAAACACATCTCCAGGAACAACAAGCTTGTGCCAAAGCACTTAGGGAAAGAAAAACTAATCTACAGCAAAACAATGTGCACAAGCACTTGGAGGAATGAAAAACCTAAACTAATATGTATAGGGTGAAGCATTTCCTTCAGTAGCAATGCTTCAGATGGATTCCATTGACTGGAATCTGTAGTTCTTTGCCATCCAATGAAGACAACTGGAAAGCATTGTTGTCCTTACACTTTGTGACCATGTATGGGCCACTCCAAATGGCATCAAATTTTGAATGCCTTCCGGTTTTGCTCTATCCGCATCCCATTTTAACACTAGATCTCCAACTTGGAAGGATCTGTTCTTGGCCTTTCTATCAAAGGTCTTCTTTATCAAAGCTTGATCCTTCTCCATTGCTTGGGATGCCTGATTTCTGATTTCTTGGAGCTCCATCAATTCTGCATATCTGACTTCCATGGGCTCAAACTCCAACAACTCCAACTGTTTCATGAGTTCCAATGTTGGCAACTCAAGTGATATGGGAAAAATTGCCTCTCTTCCATAAACAAGCTTGAATGGAGAGTTACCTGTAGATCTTTTAGGAGTTATCCTATCAGCCCATAAGGCTGATTTCAATTTGGTATGCCAAGACCTCTGATTCTCATCAAGAGTCCTCCTAATGATCCTCAACAAGTTCTTGTTTGTAGATTCAGCTTGGCCATTACTCTGGGGGTAATAGTTTGATGAAGTACTTAGGTAGATCCCATTCTTGACAGCCCATTCAGTCACCTTGGATCTAATGAATGCCAATGCATTATCTGATATTATTGTAGCTGGTATGCCAAATCTGGTTACTATTCCCTCATAGAAGTCTAGGATGCTAGATTCATTTGCTTCCTTGAGTGCTACTGCTTCAGTCCATTTGGTGAAGTAATTTGTGGCTATTAAAATCCACTTGTGCCCTTGGCTCGAATTGGGATTAATAACTCCAATGAAGTCTAAACCCCATTGCATGAATGGCTGGTCAACTGAAATTGGATGCAATGGGAGGGCAGCTAGCCTCTCTTTACCTGTGAAAAATGCACAATTCTTGCACCTCTTGATCCATGCATAACAATCATTGAAAATCTTGGGCCAATAATAACCAGCCCTCATGATCTTTAGAGCTGTCACTCTTGGTGCAAAATGACCACCAGCTGGTCCACCATGGAACTCTTCCAGCACCTTATGAATCTGATTTGTACCAATGCATCTCAGCAGTACTCCATTCACATCTCTTTTGAATAAAACACCATCAACAAGGGCATATGGGACAGCCTGCAATCTGAAGTGTCTTCTTTGGGTCTTGTTCATCTGGAGGCATAGGCTGTGCTTAGGAAGTGCATTATACTTTGGGTCCAGCAAGGAGTGGGGACACCATTATTTTCCTCTTGAGTGCTTCCTTGCTCACGGTTGTCTGCTGCGCAAAACAGCCTCCTTCTCGTTGCATGATTCCTCTTGTTTGCTCAAGATCAACTGCTCACACAATCCTTTTCCTCTTACCAACTTGGTGACTTTGATCTCAATGTCATACTCCATGACACGAGTAATCCAACCTGCCCTTTTTCATTCAAGTCTTTGTTGAGGAGGAAGTCTTTAACCCCCGCATGAGAAACCAGCAATTGGACCTTATTGTTTGAAACTAGATGCTTGAATTTCTTCAAGCTCCTGATTACTGCAAGAACATGCTTCTCAATGAAAGAATATCTCACCTCATAGTCCTCCAGGCTTTGGCTGAAGAAAGCAATTGGCTGTTCATCATTGTCTTTATTTTGTTGTACCAAAATTGTAGAAATAGTATCATCACCTCCAAACGCATAGAGGATGAAATCCTTGGAGAAATCCGGGTTGATGAGAGTTGGGGCTTGAGAGATGGCTTCTTTGATTGCTTCAAAACTTTCCTTTCCTTCTGCTGTCCATTTGAAAGCCATGCTTTTCTTTAGCATCTTGGTGATAGGTTTGACAAGGGCTGCAAAATTTGGGACAAACCTCGAACAAAATTTATTCTTCCCAAGAAACTTTGAAGGGCCTTCTTGTGGCTTGGCAATGGTAGTGCTCTTATGGCTTCGACTCTTTCGGATCAATTGCTAATCCTTCTTTGGAGACAATGTGGCCAAGGAGCTTTCCTTCATGGGCTAGAAAAACACACTTTTTAGGATTCAAGGAGACTCCAAATCTTCTACACCTTTGGAACACTTGTCTCAAATGAAAGAGGTGGTCTGCTTGTATTTTTTGAAAAAATAGTGATATCATCAAGATATATCGGTCTACAATGTTGTTAATCAAACCTTTGAACGCCATGTCCATTGCTCTTTGGAAGGTAGCTCCCAGCGTTGGACAGCCCAAATGGCATTTTCCTGTATGCATAAGTTCCCCATTTAGTTGTAAAGGCTGTCTTGAACTGATCTTCTTCCTTCACCATAATCTGATTATACCCTGAATAGCCATCAAGTAGTGAAAACCTCTCGGAGCCAGCAACAACTTGTAAAATCTGCTCCATGGAAGGAAGTGGATAATGATCCTTGAGAGATGCTCTATTCAAATCTCTGAAGTCAACACACAATCTGATTTCCCCACTCTTCTTTCTAATTGGAACCAAGTTGGCAACCCAACTAGAATGCTTGATAGGGAATATGATTCTTGATTCTATCAACTTATTCAATTCTTTTCTCATGAGAGGCTCCATGTGGGGGTTGACTGGCCTTTGTTTCTGCCTGATGGGCTTAGTATTTGGATCCAATTCAATGGTGTGTTGAGCTAACTTGGGATTGAAACCTTTCAAATCTTCATAGCTCAAGAAAACACATCGGGAATTCTTGACAAAGTTGTATGAACTCATACCTTTCTTGCTCGAGTTGTCATCTTACCAATTTGGAGTGATTTGCCTCTTTCTCTTGAGATGGACACTTGAATCTTCTCCCTTCACTTGGATGTTTTCTTTCTCCTTCCTAAACTGATCATTAGGATTGAAAATGGACTCCAAAGTAATAAGTCCCTTTGGTAGTTTGTTGGTTCTCAGTTGCACCACTTGGTCACCATACTGCTGCTCAACTTTTCCTGATTTTTGGCTGAGAATTCAGCCTCTTCTTGCAAGAAATGGATGATTTGCTGATCATTTTCAAACACTTGCCAACTTACATTGTTATTTGGCACTGAAGGCCTCACAATCACATGGATGTTTGGCTGTACCTTGTCCTTTTGAATGCTCTCCACAACGTCAAAGGCTGCCCCAACTGCTGCAAGCCTGTCAGCAGCTTGGTTCTCTTTTCTAGGAATGGATTTTATGCTAAAGCCCTCAAAATCTTCAATGAGGTCCCACACCCTATTCTTGTAGCACTTGAGTAGATCATTCTTGATAGCATGTTGCCCCTTAACTTGGTTGACAATCAACTCACTATCACCAAAGACTTGCAAGTTCTTTATTCCTCTCTTGATTGCCCAATGCAGTCCTTGCACCAAGGCTTCATATTCAGCAGTGTTATTAGAGCATGCAAACTGAAATCTAAAAGCTGAATAATACTTAACTCCTTGAGGTGAAACCAGCATGGATCCCCCTCCTGCACCTTGTCTACTCCTTGATCCATCAAAAAACAACTGCCATACCTCATTGTCATCTTTGTGGTTTGGCTTGGTGATGCTAGGAATAGGCTGATTTTCTTCATGTATGCAATAGACTCCCAGCTCAGATTCTTCTATTTCTTGATAAGGATCAAAAGCATGCACCTTGCTTGCCCATTCATCAAGAGTTAAATCTGGGATGCTTCCAACCTTGGTGTCAGCTTCATCAGTGCTTGGATGATCTTCTTGATCAAACGCTGAACAATTGGCATTAATCTGACTTGGAGTGTAAGGCTCAATGTGAAAGTTTGCAATAGGTTCAGACCTGATTGTGGCTTTGGTTCCATATCTTGTTCTGAATAGCATGTGTGACCAATCAGCAGACAAGTAACCTCCAATCTTAGCTGTGAAATCCCTTGACAAACATAGGGCAAAGAGTGGTGGAAGGTCTATTACTGAGACATCTTGCAAAACAACCACGTTGGGACAGGCATGCAAAGTAAGACTCAAGTTTTTAATCACCCGACTGTTGTTACTGCTGTCCCATCCAACTGCACCACCCCTTTGGATATGGTTTCATACTGAATTCCCAACTGATCAGCTATTTTCTTGGGCATTACTGAACTACTTGCCCCGGAATCAATCATGTAATTGTGTACTAATTGGTTCCCAATGATCAATGAAACATAGAATGGAGGGGGCTTCAATATTTTACCTTGCTGTCCTCCATGATTCCCCTCAGGCTGGGCAGCATTTGTGAGCACCTTCTCTTGCATTTGGACTTGCTGATTTGAAGTTGACCAGTCCTTCATGGCAGCTTGTAGCAAATCTCTTTGGCCTGGGATAGATAGTGATTCCCACATTGATATGTTTACATTTGTCTTCTTCATCTGATCAATGATACTGAATGGAGATGAAGTATCCCTCTATTGTCCCTTGGCCTGCACATTCATTCCTTGCACATGGGCAGCAACAACTGGCATTTGGGTTGGCCTAGGGGCTGTTTTAGGCAATCCTTGCGTGCTTGGGATTGCATTTTGTTTGCCAATAGTTTGTGGAGTGATGAGAAGGTTGTGAATTACTTGGGGCCAATGGTTGTTCTTCACCCAAATTTCTTCTCTTTGACCTTGTGTTGGCTGCAACACTTTGGGAAATCATTTGATTCATGCCACAAAAATCTTCTACCTGCCAGTTTACAAGTGTGGTATCATTTGGAGCTGATTGCTTCTGGAATGTTTCTTGTTGTTGGTTATTTCCTTGACTACCTTCACCCTCCACACCGATTTTGTCACCATTAATGCTTGATTCAAGGCACCGTTGAAGCACATGGGTAGTTATGAGGTTCATTGCATGGGAAACACCAATCATACTCTTGAGCTATATTGTTTTGTCTTGGCACTAATGCTTTAGATGCGAGATGTAGCATTGGGATTATAGGGCTGAAATGGTATGTTGGCAGGAGGCCTTGCTTGATTTAGATTTGCGGCTGGATTGGGTGGTCTATGAGGTTGATATGGCTGCTGTTAGGTGAGCTTGAGGCTGGAAGGAAGGTCTAAAACCTTGAGCTTGCTTGCCTTTTGAGTGTAACCAGCTCATTACCTAGATTTTGCAATTGCTTCATGACTTCTTGAAGTTCATTTGAGGCACTAGAAGATGAAGTGGAAGCTTCACTTGAATTCTGATTTCTAGGAGTGGGAATAGAAGCTAAATTAGGCACTTGGCTAGTACTTGGGCTCTCTAAACTTGGAAATAATGGCATTGGAGGCCTAGGAGCCAGCTTGCCAGCTTGAATCAAACAATTTTCAGCTCTAATGGCATCTTATAAGCAATGGGGATAGTTGTGCCTCCCATGGACTGAATTAACATAGAAATATCAAATTAAAGCTTTAAGGTAATAAAGAAAAGCACCTTCTGTTGTTGGCCTGACTGCCACTGGAATTCTCTCCCAAGTCCTTTGAAATCTGAAATTAAAATCAGTCAGCTGCTCATTGGGAGCTCTTTTGATAGTTGTCAGCTGCTCCAAAAGGGACAAGTTGTCTCCCTTTTCCCCAAACTGCTCATGGAGGGCTATACATAGCTGATTCCAATTTTGAATAGAACCTGAGGCAAGACTCCTGAACCATTGCAAAGCTTTCCCTTTGAATGAAGATGCCAGCAGTTTGACAGCAACTTGCATCTCATTGATCTCATGGATTGCACAAATGTTAGCAATATCCTTAACATGATCACCAGGTGAGGTCTGATTTTCTCCAGTGAAGTATGGAATGTTCTTGATCTGCTGGCCGATTTGGGATTGGATTTTGTGCATTGAGAGCAAGTGGGCTGCTGCCAGTGAAATTGACATAGGGGTTGTTTTGTGCCATTCGATTGGCCTTAGAACCCTTGTTGATTGAATGAAAGGCCTACCAGGTGGAGGAGTTGAGAGAGTTCTATTTGGTGGAGATGGAGACCTTTGGATTCTCCTCCCACTTTGCCTTATTCTTGGAGATAACTGTAGATATTCAAACAACACCTCTTCCTCTCCAGCTCTTGACCTTGTGTTGATTCTTCTCATGAGTTTTCAGGTCTGCACTGCTAAAACCAGTTGATTCTTCTTCCTTGGAGTCGCCAGATGTGTAATTTATAGCTCTTTTAAAGCAAGAAACTTGCAACAAATGCACATCAATTTTGTTGCAATGAAGATGAAGACCTCTAAGGTCCCACCGGGTGTGCCAAAACTATTGTTGCAAATCAGCAGCACCCCTGGATGTTGATCAGATTTCTAGTTTGATATTTTAGACATCCAGTGTGATTGCACAACATTGAATCCTCTCCCCAAGTGTGGGACTTGTAAAATGGGAAAGGAATCTCAGATTAGAGGTTGGTTCCTCAACTCCTCTGATCAGATTTATCACTTACAAGTTGCAGAGGTTTAAATTCCTAATCCTACCCTAAATTCCAAAGGAGACAGAGATAGAGAATGCAGATAAACTAAAACTAATGCTAATAGGTGATGCACCAAAGGAGTGGTGAGCATTTCTCACTTCTGTAGATTGACACAATTCATAAAATGCAACAAAACAACATGCACAAACTGATAACTGTAATGAAGAATCAGAAATTAGTCAAACAACACCAGCAGAGGATGAAAAATTAATCACAGGGCCTGTATTGTTATTTTAACATCAAAATCACTTGCATTACAACACCTGGGAGGAAAAAATGAGTTGCAGTTCTTAGAAAAGGTCTAATATTCCACCAAAATCACTTCCAAGGTGAGAAAGGGGACCTGCAATACACAAAAAATGTTCAACCCTTTGAAAATGAGCCAAATCTGGCTTTTACAGTGCAAGGGACGAGCCCAGGAGAGAGAAACATGGGAAAACATGGAAGGGATTCAACCATTGACCAAAATGCATTCAAAACAGCATGGGCATCCTTACAGACCCATCCCCTGACATTTTTAGCCATGCTGGGAGAGAATGTGAGCCATTCTTCATTAAAAACGGTGGTTGAAACGTCATTTCTGTCCATGACCACGTGCCAGAGGTGTTTTTCAATTTTATCTCTCCAAACTCCATCAAAATGCAAAAATGACCCTGGAATCTTGTAGATAATTTCACCAGCTTTCCATTGATATAAAGAACGTGAAAAACCAGAGCTCTGGATCGAAAGATATGGCCATTTGAAGTTTTAGGGCAAAACAGGGCCAAATCGGGTTGGCGGGCAAAAATTTGAATTTTTGCACCTTTTTGGTCATTTGGAAAATTTTCCAAAATTTCCCCATGCTCCGCCACTCTAGGTGCCACGTGGCGGCATCTCATTGGCCGTGGGCCTTTCAAGGGAAATTTTTTCAAAAAACTCCGTTGAGCCATAACTTCAAAAATACATGGAGTTAGGAGGAAAACTTTACCTTTCTGGAAAGATGAGAAAGAGCTCTATCCAATGGTGTCATTTCTAGAAGGTTTTGAGTGCCTGAAAAGAAAAATATTATGACTGAGGCACAAGAGAGGAAAAAATGAGAGGAGTTAGCCACAAAAAATGAGCAGGGGCACATTTATTCAGCAAGATTGATAATGGATTGAGACTTGGTTATTATCTTGGAAGATTAGGTACAAGTTTGCATGTGACTATATCACTTGTATTGCAAGGCTCTTTTTATGTGATAAGATGAGATTTTATGGTGAAACATGTGATCATGTTAACCTCAACTGATAGGAATGATTGAAATGACATTGCATTATGTTGAAGTGTTTTCCATTGTGAACCTTTATTGCATGTTAGTAAACTACTTGAAACTGAACTGTGACAATGTTTCTTTTGATTGAGAAAGTTTAGATGAATTTTCAAAAGAAAGTGGTGTGCATGTGTATGGAATATAGGGAAGGAAGTTGAAAATTTTAGAATAGAGCATGATTGAGGTTATTTAATGAACAAGAGTTAATTTTCTAATTCGGAGGCCAAGGTTCTAAATACCATGTTTTCCCATGTGTATGTAAGAAAGGATGTCATTGATCCATATCATTATCATTGTCATCATGATTTACTACTAGAACATGATTAAAGAGGGGTAGAAAATAGATATTTAGGCCAAGTATCAAGCTTTGAAGGTATGCATTTGTGAAGATATAGAGTTTTTAAGATACTCGGGCTTGCACAGAGTAGTAGTAATTAGTGTTTTAGTAAAATATTAAGTTTGAAGCTCTTAAAAAATGAATTTTGACAGCAAACTTGTAAGAAATATAAATGAAAGAGTCCTTAAAGATATTTAAAATGACTTTTAGGTTTTTATTGGATGAAGTTTAAGATATACATGACATTATAGAATAAGGACATGGTACATAGTTTGAAGGGTTGATTGATAAGGTCACTTAGTGAAGGAAGTAGGGTTTTGAGATGGAATCCAAACTTGAAACTTGGTGTACAGGTAAAACATGAAAATGGGTTCCCAAATATGTGATGAATGAATTTTGAAACCTATTAGGACAAAATATATAGCTTGAAAACTCTTATGGCAAGGATGTTAGGATTAAATGAACTTGAAATGAGAAAATGTGGATTGTGAGATGAGGATAGTGAGTTAGGTCATGATATTTAAGGAACACTATGATGATGAGAAGAATTACAAATATATTGTGACATTATTAAATAAATTGTAATATTATTAATAATGATTTTATAGAACTCATATTAATAATATGAGTTGTAATAGTTTTATAATTGGTGAGTTGTGAGAACAACTCACGTAGCTATTTTTGTGTGTGATATAATAAAGGAATGTGTGAGATATTAAGGGATAAGTCCGAGAGATTCATGGAGAGAGATATGGGGGATTGAAGATCACATTTTACTCCACCATTATAGGGGTTAATTGATCTATATAGGTAACTCTCTATCAATGAATAAATTGTCTCAAATGGATTTTATATAGTACTTTTATATCACGTGTTTTTATGATATTTTGTTAAATTATTTCTAATAATCTAGACCAAATGTATTATTTGGTATCAGAGCACCAAGGTTCTTGTGACCAACAATGAGAGTGAGCATTTGATATGTATTTGTGAAGGATCCAAGTATTTGTTACTACATGCATGACTGGGAGGTTATATTTACATGTAAGCTCGTGTTTTATTCTATATGTCTACACTTGGCTAACAAATTTGCATTCATCGCTGTGTAATTGAGTTTTTTTGAAGTGTGGAATCTTGCATTTCCATTCATCCACATTTTTTTGTTGTGGACTTCACCCATTTACACCTGAATTTACACATGGACGTGCCAGATCTACAATGCAAGTTCCCTGATAAATCATCCAATCATGGAAATTAAGTTCCCTGAGTGGTGATGTTGTCTATATGTATGAAAGAAAAATCATGAGTTATAACTCTAGTTGTCCATTTTTTCCATTTTTGGATTTAGTGAAAAAAACACAAGTATAAAAAAATTCATTTTTGGAAAGGGGTCCGGAAAGATGTTGGATTTAAAATTTGTAGTTGCCATAAATTTCTGTTGGTAACTCAGATTAAGATGTTGTTTTTTTAAATGTGTGTTTTTTCAAGCTCTTTGCATTGATCATATGCTATCTGTTGTCAATCGAAAATAAAATTTCATAAAATTTTACTTTCATTTTTTTAGTTTATTGTAAGGGTGCATTTTCGACTAAGTTCGACACCCATAATGGAAAAATTAAGTCATATTGAAAAGTTTGAAGGTAAATATTTCCATACCTAGCAAGTTCAAACCCAATTATTGTTAATTAACAAAGAATTGTGGGAAATTTCGATGGTAAAATACCAAAACCAACTGATGCAAATGAAGCCACCAAATGGGAAAGCAAGGATCAAAAAGCTACATCAATTATTGGCCGAGATTATCGATGCTTACTTGCATCATATAGACTTATCAAAAATTTCAAATGTCATATGGACTACATTGAACAAGATTTTGGATCCCAAACAGGAAGCGCAATAGTATCTCTCAAACAGAAATTGTTTGGACTCAAGATGGAGGAAAGTGACAACATGGTGCAACACATAAGTAAGTTTCACTCTATTTTAAATCAATTAGCAAGGATAAAAGTAGATGTGTCTGATGATGATGTAAAAGTTGTATTACTAAATAGCATGTCTATCAGTTATTCCAATATGGTTTTTACACTAAGTAAAATAAATCGTAGCCTAGAAGATATAATTTCTTCATTGATAGATGAAGAAAATAAGAATATTGATCTAGAAGAAAGTGTGTGTGTATGTGTGTTTTCTTTTATTTGATTTATAGTATGATTTTAGAGTTCTGTTTGAATAAGTGAAATGTTCACATTGAGGGGGGCAACTGGAAAATGGTGTCAATGTTAAATTTTCCCTCTATTCAGTTTGTATTCGATGAGTTTTGGGGTTTTATGTATTTCGTTTACATATTCCTAAACGAAATACATAGTGGAAAGACAAAAGCAAAAAGGAAAAGAAACAACAATATATTTGGGTTGTTTTTGTCCTGTAAAACCATCCTTTGTTTTAGGTTGTTGGTTGTCTTGTAAAACCATCCTTTGTTTCAGGTTGTTGGTTGACCTACAAAACCATCTAGATCATGAGCATGCATGGGCGAAAACTACAGAAGGAAGTGTGATTGTTGTTTCTATAATGTCAACATTAGGGGAGTGTATATTGAGAATTAATAATGTTAACAATAGGGGAGTGAATGTTACAAATATATCATGACATTATTAAATAAATTGTAATATTATTAATAATGATTTTATAGAACTCATATTAATAATATAGCTGTAATAGTTTTATTATTGGTGAGTTGTGAGAACAACTCACGTAGCTATTTTACAGTGTGTGAGATAATAAATGGATGTGTGAGATATTAAGGGATAAATCCGAGAGATTCATGGAGAGAGATATGGGGATTGAAAGATCATGTTTGACTCCACCATTATAGGGGTTAATTGATCTATATGTGTAACTCTCTATCAATGAATAAAGTGTCCGAATGGATTTTATATAGAATTTTTATATTCTGTGTTTTTATGATATTGTGTTAGATTATTTCTAATAATCTAGACCAAATTTATTATTTGGTATCAGAGCACTAGGGTTCTTGTGACCAGCAATGAGAGTCAAGCATTCCATACGTATTTGTGAAGGATCCAAGTCTTTGTTACTACATGCATGACTGGGAGGTTATCTTTATATGTATGCTTGTGTTTTGTTCTTACTTCTGCGCATGGCTAAAAAATTTACATTCATCACTATGTAATTGAGTTTTATTTGAAGTGTGGACTCATTGCATTTCCATTCATCCATGTTTTTTGTTATGGACTTCACCCATTTACGCTGAATTTACACATGGACGTGCCCAGATCTACGATGCGAGTTCCTTAACAAATCGTCCAATCATGGAAAGCGAGTTCCCTAAGAGGTGATGTTCTCTGTATGTATGAGTGAAAATTCATGAGTTAAAACTCTAGTTATCCATTTTTTCCCATTTCGGATTTAGTGAAAAAAACACAAGTATAAAAAAATCCATTTTTGGAAAGGGGTCTAGAAAGATGTTGGATTTAAAATTTGTAGTTGCCATAAATTTCTGTTGGTAACTTAGATTAAGATGTTGTTTTTAAAAATGTGTGTTTTTTCGAGCTCTTTGCATTGATCATATGTTATCTGTTGTCAATCGAAAATAAAATTTCATAAAATTTTACTTTCATTTTTTATTTATTGTAAGGGTGCATTTTCAACTAAGTTCAACACCCATAATGGAAAAATTAAGTCATATTGAAAATTTTGAAGGTAAATATTTCCATACCTGGCAAGTTCGAACCCAATTATTGTAAATTAACAAAGAATTGTGGGAAATTTTTTATGGTAAAATACCAAAACCAACTAATGCAGATGAAGCCACCAAATGGGAAACCAAGGATCAAAAAGCTACAACAATTATTGGCCTAGGATTATCTGATGCTTATTTGCATCATATAGACTTATCAAATATTTCAAATGTCATATGGAATACATTAAACAAGCTTTTTGGATCCCAAACAGGAAGCACAATAGTATCTCTCAAACAAAAATTGTTTGGACTCAAGATGGAGGAAAGTGACAACATGGTGTAACACATAAGTAAGTTTCACTCCATTTTAAATCAATTAGCAGGGATAAAAGTAGATGTGTCCGATGATGATGTAAAAGTTGTATTACTAAACAACATGCCTGTCAATTATTCCAACATGGTTTTTACACTAAGAAAAATAAATCGTAGCCTAGAAGATCTAATTTCTTCATTGAGAGATGAAGAAAATAAGATTATTGATCCAAACAAAAGTGTGTGTGTATGTGTGTTTTCTTTTATTTCAGATTTGTAGTATGATTTCAGAGTTCTTGTTTGAATAAGTGAAATGTTCACATTGAGGGGGGGAACTAGAACATGGTCTCAATGTTCAATTTTCCCTCTATTCAGTTTGTATTCAATAAGCAATGGTTCCTACATATTCCCTGAAGGAAAGACATAGTGGATGAAGAAAGCAAAAGGAAAAGCAACAACATGATATTTGGGTTGTTGGTTGTCCTATAAAACCATCCTTTGTTTTAGGTTGTTGGTTGTCCTGTAAAACCATCCTTTGTTTCAGGTTGTTGGTTGACCTACAAAACCATCTAGATCATGAGCATGCATGGGTGACAAGCTACAGAAGGAAGTGTGATTATTGTTTCTATAATGTCAACATTAGGGGAGTGTATATTGGGAATTAATAATGTTAACAATAGGGGAGTGAATGTTACAAATATATTGTGACATTATTAATAAATTGTAATATTATTAATAATGAGTTTATAGAACTCATATTAATAATATAGTTGTAATAGTTTTATTATTGGTGAGTTGTGAGAATAACTCATGTAGCTATTTTGGTGTGTGAGATAATAAAGGGATGTGTGAGATATTAGGGGATAAGTCTGAGAGATTCATGGAGAGAGATATGAGGGATTGAAGATCATGTTTGACTCCACCATTGTAGGGGTTAATTGATCTATATATGTAACTCTCTATCAATGAATAAATTGTCCCAGATGAATTTTATATAGTATTTTATATTCTGTGCTTTTATGATGTTGTGTTAGATTATTTCTAATAATCTTGACCAAATTATTGGATAAAGGGTATTTGAAGATGTTATTACCTTTTCGGGTATACATGGAACCTCAGAAAAATGATCCTAACTTGAGTGATTGTCTTAAGGACACAAAATTGCAAGTTTGAGTAAAATAGGTGAAATGATTTTATGTTGATCTTTTGAAATAACATTGATCTTTTGAAATGACATCACCAAATATGTGCATGATTTTAAACACAATTATTAATAGATACGGTGTTGATGTGAAGGAGGTGCTTATTAATTGCAAAGTTAAGTTTAATGATGCTCTTAAAATTCCACACGTTTGAGGTTCCCAAGCGGAGGCGGTGTTGAGTTATATGAGTTTCACAAATTGTATACCATTGTGCAGCATAGAAAAATATAGGAAAAATGGGGGACCTCCTTGCAAAATTGAGCCCATTCATGATCCAACCTGGAAAAAAGATACAATTCTTTGGAATTATCTACAAATGGGGGGTATTTCAAATTTCATTGAAAAAATAAAGGGTTTCAATCAGGAAATTTTGGTGAAGTTTGCTAATGGGTGGAGAAATCACGTGGTTGAGTATGGAGATGTCAAGGTCGAGATCTCTGAGGAGCTCATTTCCCAGGTCACTGGACTGAACATGGAAGGTGCCAAGTTCTTCAACAAACGTGTCAACAGAGAGGTGGAGGTGAAAAAATTTCTTGCTGAAGGGGAGAACCTCGAGTTTTTTGTGGCTGGCATAAAGGTGGCCTCTATACCTGAACCCTTTGCTAAGATTGCACGTATGATGGTTAAGTATGTCTCTTTGGAGGGAAGATATGTCACCATTCCCTGAAGCATTTAATTTTCCTCAATCACTTTCGTAGGAATATTACCGTAAATTTCCCGCATTATTTACTAAACTCCTTGGAGAAGTTTGTCCTTGAAGTTCAGAAACATACTAGGGTTGTTCCCCTTCACCAAGGCCTGATCCTGCTCATTCACCACCATTGCTTCTCTGGCTTTTTCCCTCTGCTGACTCCCCCTGTGATTAACCCTCTCTCTACTGATAGAGATTTGGACATTTCTACCTCGGGTAGAAAGAGGAAAGATAAGAAGGTTAAGGTCACTCTGCCTTCTTCGCAGAGAGTTTTGCATAGTCATAGGGATTTGGAGCTTGCGGAGAACTTATTGCACATAAGTAATCCTGTGGATAATTCTAGAGAAGTGGACCTTCTTACCAGAGTTAGTAAACTTGAAGAGGAGATCAAAGACCTCAAAAATGCTCTGAGGAATATGGAAAAAACAAAAGGTAAGAGGAAGTTACAAAATCCTGAAGACATGGATATTGTTGCTGAGATTTACAAAAATCTTCTTTCACTTGATACTAGACTAGGCAATGCCAAGGGGCATCAAGATTGCACCCTCTCTACTCTGAAAGGTATGTATAATTTTATGGAACAACATGTGAAGAGTGTATGTAGCCTTAGTGGCATTCCTAAAAATATTTGGGATTCCAACGAGACCTATGACCTGGCACTTGCTAAGGCAGACATGAGCGATCTTTCTCAGGCCATGGCCATTGCGCTCTTCATCTCTCTCCAAAAAATTAAGGTCAAGATTGACAAGGTTGTCAAGTGATGCGGTGCCTTGGTGCTGCTTTGTTGTTGTGTTGGTGTTGTTTTCGGTGGTTTGATGTTGTTCTCTTGCTAGGATGCCCTGTTTTGGATCCCTTTTGTTGTTTTTTGGCCCTTATGTTCTTCATTGGATCACTTTGACTAGTTTGATCATTTTCTCTCTTTCTCTCTTGTTGTTGTATCGGCTATTGAGCCTCCATGTTTAAGGCGTTTAGCCTTTCTAGGTTGAGTTTTCTCCTTCTGTTATTTGGCTTCTTGAGCCTTTTTGTACACAGGGTATAGTCCCTTCAAAACTATTTATCCTTAATAAAAAAACATTGTGGTTTGTCTAACATTAGTTGTGAGTGGTGAAACATGGTAAAGGATAAGAAAGCATAGGATAGAGGTAAAATTCCAAAAGCTACTTGTTGTGTTCTAAGAGCTAGTAAAGAGAAAATGGAGAATGGTAAGAGAAAGTGAAGTTTTCTTGGAAAATGATCAATGGTCCAATCATCTTCACAAGCATCCTAAGAGGATGTTAGTTTTTAACACTTTTATAACAAAGGGTAGTCTCAAATCTTATGGTATTTAGATTTGTGTTGAAAATAGGTGTTGGGAAATTCAATTTAAACCACCTTTTGAGTGTAGCGAGAGTCCCGCACCTAAATGTTAATGGTTTCCTTGAGATCATGATAAATGTTGTCCTCAACAAAATTCCATCTCTATGGGATGAAAACATAGAACTAAAAAATTATTCGGTAATGTCCCATCCTATTGAGGCATCAATGAGGCTCAACAACTAAGTGAGGTATAGGAAGGCTAGGGAATTCCACTCAAACTCGGGAATTTGTGAATTGTATACTCTAAAACCACTAACTTGTGATTCCAAGGGGACACAATCAATAGGGAATTCAAACATAATTGGTGGAGGATTTATGTAGAACCATGTCCACCTTATCTAGGTTAGAAAAACAAAATAGAAAAAACCCTTTAGTCATATTCTTGATTGATTCAAGATTGTTGCCAAACTTGACCTAGGTCATTTGGACCCAAAAGTGAACCATGATTTCAAACGGAATCCTTCTAAAAAAAATCCTATCATAAAAATATATCTCAAGAAAATGACATGAAAAATTAAATTCATCCACTGTTATTAAGATATCGGGGGTAGAAACATTACCTTATGGAATATTTTGGGCACAAACTTCATTGGTTGCTTCCCTAGAGGCACCATCACATTTTTTCAAATTTTTAATAACCAAAATAAGTGAGTGGGGGTCATTATAAGAGATCCACCCAAATTTATGGATGTCTAAAAAAATAAAATAAATACAAGAACATGAAACAAGTCCTACAGGGAGTAGGATGTTGAGAGATGAAAAAGTAAGTGGTGGTAGTCATCGAACAAAACATTGATTCCCTTTCCTATTGATAAGGCCATGAAAATAAAGACTCAAATATTTTCTAAATTCTTTCAAAAATATTTGTTTAAATGATATTGAAAAAAATGCTTATTTGAACCCTTTTAATATGCTTACATGAGATCTCTAACAAAACTCTTTTACTTGAAACTAATTTTAAATTAAATTTTTTTGTTTGAAAATCATTTACCTTACTTGTGTGCACTTCTAAATGTCTACCTTATGGCATATAGTATTATATGTTGACCCATATTATGGTGCATTCACCTCAATGCATTTTCTAATAAGTTTCAACAAGTGACAAATTGGTTTTCATATCATAAAAATTATATGTTCCTTTTATTTTATAATATTAATATTTATGATTGTCTATATATTTTAGTTTTCTTATCATATGATACATTGAAGAACACATGTTTTCTTGGAAATTTTCTCATGGGACAATCTAGTTATAATTATCAACATCTAAAGTGGTTATGGGCTTATTGTAAATCATTTTGTGCCCAAAAGGAAAATTGTTCATAAGGAAATTGTAAAGAAAAGATAGAGGATATGGATCGACCTATTACATTCCACTATAATGTAGAGAGCAAAATTCAGCCACAATAATATCTAAGAATGAAAGGGAAATGAAAAATAAACTTGCAAATGTCCATTTTATTATTGAGGTTGTAATTGCTTTTGAGGGAATTGAAAAGAAGGATGATGTGATAAAAGGAGATGACAAAAACCATGAAAATGAATGTGTAAAGATATGTATCTATTAAGAGTAGCAGAAGGAAAATCCATCAACATAATGGGTAGAGGATGGACAAGTCAGAATACACATTTTCAAATGTATAGATTAAGATAAGAGGAATGCAAGGAATATTTATAATTTATTTGGAACATATGCATCTAACAAAAACACAAATAAAATAGTGCTAGAGTATACACTTACAAATAGAGAGGATAGAGACACATGTTTTTCTTACATGTGGTGGAGGAGGAAAGTTATATGTTCCTACAAAATAGGAATGAAAGAACAATAAAGGTTGAAGAATTAGGTGGAGGTGGATAGTGTATGGCCTGCCAAAATGTGAAGAAGAATATTAGTGGACAAATGGATGGTGATAGAGGAGTGGAAAAGAGGGAAATTTGCATGCTTCTCGATCTAATAGAAAGTAATGCCAATACCATGGACATTTATGGTCAAACTATTTGTTCTATAACCTCATCCTTTTTTATTAGTAAGAGATGACATTTAAATTCCCTCGTGTGTGTGTGTGTGTGTGTGTGTGCGCGTTTGCGCGCACATGTACATTTGTGTTCATTTTTTTTTTTTGCGTGCACGCGTGCGTGCGTTTGTATTGCTTATCAACTAGCTATGTAATTTTAAGAGTTTCATGGCTATGGTGATTGTTCGCATGCGCACGTGTGTGTGCATGTGTGCACATTTGTGTGTTTATTGCTTATCAATTAGTTATGTACTTTTAATAATTTCATGGATATGGTGATTGTTCACTTGAGCACTTGAAAATTGAATAGTTAATGTTAATTTGCACCTGATCCTTCTAAGTGACAACGACGCAATGATACAGAAATACTTTGATAATTAAAATTTAGGCTAAAATTTTGATTATGATAAAATATTGTTTATGATGGAGGTAAAAATATAAGGATATTAAATCATTTTTTTGTATTGAGTTTTGTTAACTCTAAAATACGTAAAAAATTATTTATTAATTTTATTTCAAAACTATAGTTGATTGATTCAAGATGAAGGTACTTTCTTTAGTTTCGTTCCCATCTTTTAGTTATACATATTTTACTTCAATTTTTATTTTCAGGTTTTTATATATAATATATATATATATATATATATATATATATATAATATAAATTGAAAATGTAAATAAATTTAATAATATTATTTTATTGAAATAAATTATAATTTTATATACCACAATTAATATAATTAATAATTGATAAGATGATGTTAAATGTCTCATATACATTCCCATTTCATCATAATATTTTAATTAATAATATTATTTGAACTTTTAAATCATAATTAAATTTCTTAATTTTATGTACATTTCAATTATATACAACTGGTCAAATTAGCATATGAAGTGTAGTCTAAGTCACCTCAATTATTGGTAAGGACATTTTCTCCCCTTAAAAATATCATACCGATCAAGCTGCCATATACTAAGCATATTTTATTTTTAAATTTAATTGCCATGTGAAGTGTACATAACGCATCCAATGGCTTAGGAAAGGACGGAATCTTTCATTACATAAATACCTTTTCACATAAGTAATTTTATCTTTATCTTTTGTTCTTTTTCCTTTATCTTTTGCCAAAGGTCGTCAAAGTCTTCTTGCCGAGGAAATTTTAACGAAAATCTGACACCTTTAATAAATTGAAAGTGGATCTAAAAGATTTGACCAATGAAATGATGACATAAACAACCCATAAAGGTGCATTTTATTTTATTTGAAAGCTTTCTGAGAGATTTGATTTGAAACATTTCTTATTTAAGTTGGAATAATGCATCTTATTTTTAAATTCCAGTTCTTTTCTAAATGGCTGATTTGATTTGAAAGATGTCTTACTTTTAATTAAAGTTGTCATGTGAAATTTTCTTTCCCTCACTTCAATTATTGGCAAGGGATGTCGTTTTCGTGAGCTTAAGTTATATATTTATATTTTCAGTTATTTTTATTTTAATATTCTGTGGGTGAAGTTTTTATGTGAAGTTTGTTTTCATCTCAATGAGATTTTTTATGTGATAAAGTTGTATGTAAATAGTGTTTTTCTTAGTTGCTTCAATTATTGAATAGGATATATTTTTCTATAAGAAATTTCACAAGAGTGAGGTTGTAATTTGAATTTTTTTTTCATTTATAATTTTTGTATAATAGTATTTTCTTCCATAAGAAGTTTTATAAAAGATTAAATATTTTGAAATTTTCCCTAAACAAAATTATAATATTATTTTTAGGATTTATTTATGTTGTGGTTTTCCTATGATAACAAAATATTAAAATATAAAAATAACAAGTACATGCAAGAGATAGTCACACTTTGTTTTAGTGATTTCTCGTTCTAACTTGTTATTCCATAGGTAAAGTTATATGTATTAATAGTGTCATATAAACCACATTTTTGTGGAAATTATTATATATGTAGAATTATTATCAACCCACACTAATTCTAGATAGAATATTATAGTGTACAAGAAAATCCTTAACATATGGAAGATATGTCATCCTATTTTAAAAATGATACTTGATAATCAAAAGGAATTCCTATAGTTATTTTTAATAATATGATTGAATAAATACCAACAATTTCATCTCATACACTTCTACATTCCAAATAATAATATGAAATGATTTCTCAAATAGAAAATACAATAAATAATAAAACAATAAAAACAGGTCACATGCACGGTTGAGGAAGGATTACACCTCCAAATCCATATATAACACATGTACGAGTTACTACACAATAACAAACATCTTGAATCATTAGAAGTTGAAATAGACAATAGACACATTGTGTATGTTTTTCTAACTTTATATTCAACCCATAAAACAAAATATTTAATTCATAACTTAATTATTCACTACATTTAAGCATTTGAAATATAACATAAAATGATAAGAATATTAACATTAAAGAAATTCTAACAAAAAAATTGTATCATGTACATGTTGAACTTCTAGGTAGATAACATGAGATAAATTTGGAGTACGAGATAAGAGCACATGTGAAATATCCTCAAACATTTGTTATGCCTTCATGGACTTCTTGAAGTCCTCATTTTTTATATGGTTTGTCAAAGGAAAGGCTATTATGGAGAAATTCTTATAAACCTTTCGTATAATTCTACCAAGCCTAACAAAGTGAAAACTGTTAATAATTTTTGGCACAAGCTAATCACACATAGCCTTGATCTGTGTATGGTCATTGCACATGTCTTACGAGAAATAATTCAATCAAGGTATTAAAAATATTCCATTCAACTTCACATTTCGATGTCTTAACATGTTTCTTCTTAGCACACAATATCTTATACATTGTATAGATGCTTGATATAGGAGGAAAATGAATTATTCCAATAAAAAAATATTTAAAATAAATGTCAGTACTAACTTAGGTAGGAACTAACCAACTACGCTTTTAGTAATTCCTAAAATGTCATGATTGAAGTATTCTTTAGGACCAAAAGGAATGATATAAATTTGTACTAGTGGCTCTCTTGATACTTAAATGCAATATTCTCATGTTCTTCACTCTAAAAGAGTATTTGATTTGAAGATGAGCATGTTTTTTTCCTTACCCTTGTCATCTTTTAGTTATATCTATTTCACTTCAATTTTTTATTTTTTATTTTTAATTTTTATTTACTATATATTGTAGATGTGGAAGTATTATAATATATGTATAGGTGGAATTGGAAATTAAATTTGTAAATCTATTAATATTTTTTATTTTTAAAAAAATTATAATTTTATATACAACAAATAATGTAACTAATAATAATTGATAGGATGATGTTAGATGTCTCATTTACATTCTCATGTTATGATCAAATTTTAATTGGTAATGATATTTGAACATTTGAATCATAATTACATTTCCTAATTTCTCCAATGATCAAGTCACCATGGGAAGTGTAGTCAAATCACTTCAATTATTGGTAAAGATATTTTCTTCCATAAAAAAATCATACCGATAAGTTGCTTATTTAATTATTTAATTTTTCAAATTTTTTTCCAAAGGTTGTCAACTTTCCATGTGAAGTGAATATAAAGTTGAAGAAAATACCTTTTCAAATGAAAAACACGACTCATGAGCATGAATTTTATAATTTTGATTTGGTTCACACTTTTGCCAAATGTGCTTTTCCTTTTTGTTTTGCTTGGCGGAGGAAAGTTTAATAAAAAATTTGACACCTATGTATAATTACATTCGCCATGTGTATGATCTCTTCTCACCATCAAATCTCAATTGATTTGGGCATTTGATCCATATTTAGGGTAGTAAGGGCTAGTAGTGGTACACCCTAACGTAAGGGGTCCAAAACTCAATTTTTATCATATGGGATTGTGATTTCTTCACTATTATGTAGTTCATATTTGTGTTAGCTTATATTTTTCTTTGGAATGTTCAATTGGAGGAAAGCCATATTTTGAATTGATTTAAAATAATAAATTTGATTTACACTACAACCATGGTGGAAACCAATACTTCAATATGGGTGAAAATGCTTGAACATCGAATTTTTATACTTGTACATAGGTGAGAGGTCTTACATGTCATGATGTGATTAGCTATTCTACATATTTATTATGTCAAAAATAAATGACTACTAGATAGTACTATGGCAACTATGTTGGCATGTGTATCCAAAACTCCCCGTGATTTTTTGACATGGACTAACCGCCTCTCGCAGATCCTAACTCTTGAAATTGTAGTGGAGACTAACACCTGGGGTTTTGGTCTACGGAAATCGTGGTCTAACAAATGGTACAGAGCGATAGGTCTCAAGTTTAAAACTCACTTAGGTAACATTGAAGGGTATATTGTTGGCATGTGTTTCCAAGTGCTCCCGTGAGTTTCGTGACATGGACTAACCGCCTCTCATAGATCCTAAATGCTAGCGATTGTAGCAGAGACTAAAGCCTATGGGTTTTGTTCTAACGACAATAGTGGTCCAAAAAACTATTGGATATTGTGTGATCAATAGTCATGTCAACTATTGGAGCATGTTAACCTATTGACTCCTCTCCCCTAGCTACATTTCCAATTCTGTGTAAAATTAGTTTCATATGTTTTCGTTTGCCAAGGACTTTATCATCTTACTTTTCTTGACTAATGCATTTTAGTTTTATTTAGCTTGTAAAGTTGTTATGCGGAGTTTATTTTCTAGTCATGTGAATTATTGGTCATGCTCTCATCTATTTATCCATGCTATCTATCTGCGAAAAAAATTTAGTTGGTCAAGTTTTCAAGTGAATCTCATTTTCATCTCTCACTTCAATTATGGGTACCTAATGATGTCTTCTTCGATGTGAAATTTTGTGTGGGTAAAGGTGCAATGTGAAGTGTAATTTTTTCATTCACTTTAATTTTTGAATAGGATATTTTATTCCATGGAAAATTTCACAATGGTCAAGTTATCATGTGAAGAGGGTTTTCATGTATCACATAAACTATTATAACAAATATTTTCTTCCATGGGAAATTTAATAAAAGATTAAATATTGTTGAAATTTACCTAAACAAAGTTACAAAGTTAAGTATAGGATTTTGTTTTTCTTTCGGTTTCTCTATGATAACAAGATATTTTCAAAGCATTAAAAAAAACAACCATATGCAAGAGAAGGCCACACTACTTTAGAGCTTTCTCCTTCTAACCTTGTACCCCATGGGTAAAATTATTGGTATCAATAGTCTTATAAACAAAATTTTTCTCACAATTATTATACATATAGGATGATCAGCAACCCCCATTAATTGTAGATAGATTATTATTTTACACAACAAACTTCTTAACTTATGCGGGATGTGGCATCCTATTTTAAAAATGGTACTCATGAGTTAAAGGAATTCTGATAGTTATTTTCAATCATACGATTAAATAAATATCAACAACTTCATCTCATACATTTAAAATATTCTACATTCAAAGTAACAATATGAAATGAAATAGAAAATAGAAAATAAAATTAACATAAAAGAAGAAAAATTGGGTCTCGTAGACAATCAAGGATGAATTTCACTTCCAAATCCATATATAAAACACATGATGGATATCTCCTTTCATTAGAAGTTGAAATAGAAAAAAAGACACATTCTTTAGGGTTTTTATAACTTTATATTGAGCCCATAAAACATTATATCTAATTCATGAATTAACTGTTCACTAACTCTAAGCATTTGCAATATAACATAACATGATAAGAATGCTAACACTAAAGAAAAATATAGCAAAAACATCATATCATGTACATGTTGTGCTTAGGTAGATAACATAAGCTAAAGTTGGAGTAGAGATAAGAGCACTTGTGAAACATCCTCAAACATTTTTTATTCCTTCATGGACTACCTGAAGTCATCTTTCTTGATATGGTTTTTCAAAGGAAATTCTATTATGAAGAAAATACTTACAAACCTTTTCTAGAATTCTACAAAACATAAGAAATTGTAAACTTTGTTACTAGTCTTGGGCACAATCCAATTGTTATCCCAAATTCGCACCCCTTGCAAATTTGGATAACTTATCAAAAATGGACTTAGCTAAATTTTTGGACGTTAGCGAGTTGATAATAATTTTCGACGCTAGTGGTCGCTAGGCTAGATTCATCGACCTACAACTTCATTCTGGGATTATCCATTTTTGCACTTTCAAGTAAGATTTTTGAGGTTAGCGATCACTAGGATGGTGGAGGTTAGTGGCTGCTAGGATGATTGAAGGTTAACAACCGCTAGACATTTTCATTGACCTATTTTGAGGTTAGTGGCCACTAGGATGATTCACTTGAATGTTTTTGGAGCCTAGTAGCCACTAGGTATTTTCCATCTGACCTTACTTAATTCAAATGGTCATAACTTTTACTCGAGCTCCAAATCAAACAAAATTTATATCGTTGGAAATCTATCTTCAAGCCCTTTAACATGGAAGATTAATAATTAGGTTTTGGTGTTGTTAACAAGGATAAAAATGGATCCTAGTGTCTGCTAGGAACTTTTCACTTAACCATGTAGATTTCAAATGACCATATCTTCCTCAAAACAACTCCAAATCAGGTAAAATTGGTATCAAAGAAAAGGTCTTGAGGAGATCTTCATGATGTGTTTATTAGATCAAGGATTGGATGAGGTTAAGAGGGTGGAAAATTGGAGACAAGAGTTTTAGTAGAGTCTACAAGTCTAGGTGTTTAGATTTAGTAGTTTGACCACCATTATTTAATGAAGTATGGGTGTCATACTTTTGCAACTTGTAGATCCGATAGTTTGTGTCAAAAGCCAAGTCATTCACCCAAAACTTCTTGCAAGCATCAATGGAAATTAGTCCTTGGTGGTTGAATCCATCATTTTGGTGTCTCTCTCTCCTTATAATTTCTCATTCTCCTTGTCTATAAATATGGAACTCATGCATTGTAATATCCCTCTTTGTTATAATAGCATCACCCCAAAATGGTGGTTGACTTCCCATGAGTTTCAGACCTTGGAATTGGTCTCTACAATTAGTTCTCTCCTCCAGTAGTGAATGTAAATGACTTTGCATCCTTCAAGCAATAAAATTGGGTTTTGTGGCACTTTTGTCTACCCTTTTCTCATTTCTATTGTGTCTTGCCTCTCTGTTACATTTTGGCATGTTGTGTGTTCCCCTTACGTGCAAGTTCCATTTTCACATGTTATCAATGTGCGGGATGACGAGTCTGCATGGTTCTTGTTTGTGGCATACCTTTCTGCCCCTCTCTCTTACGTTTTCTTGATTTTCTTCCCCTTGTGGAGAGTGATCGACCCTCTTTCTAGTGATATCACCTTCACTTACCTTAGGATTTCCCTTATGCATCTCCTTCTCAACCTTGTTCCTTGGACTTATAGAGTAATGATATATAGTTTCATTTCCAACATTTAGGATTAGTGTTAACATTATAAATAGGTAGAGGAAGTTGGCCTTCTTCAGAGGTCCATCTCAAGTAACAAGTCCTATAACTTGAGAGATGATCCCATGATATAAAAAGTAGATATTTGCATAGCCAAATCTCGGGTGCTAATTTTTGACCTAACAATTTTGGCATGCCAAATGGAACAAGTTTGAGGAGCTTTACATCTTTGTTTTAGCAAGTTGGTGTGTTCTTGTTGAAATATGAGCCTTTAGAGGCATGTTCAAAGTACATTTGGTGAATCCAACGATCCAAAACAACCCATTTTATGAGTTACAAACCTTACCTTTCATCCATTTCCATCCATTTTTTCTTCCATATCTTCAACTTTTCCTTCCATTCATGAAGTTATGTAATCATGACCTCATTCACGCAATGAAATCTTCAATTTCAAGAGTAATACCATTTCCCTCCATCCCCATATTTTCAAAATGCTCCCCCAAATCATTTTTATGAGCACTATCATGAAGATTGTGCATATAACACATCCCCCATTGACTCATATGGCTATTTTTCTACCCACGATGTTTTTAAGAACACGGTTATGTAGGTAATGGTAGAAATTCTATGAGAGATGTTGATTTTCGGAGGAATATTCATGTAATAGAGGTGAACATGGTGCAGATCAGGGCTACATGTTCAATAAAGGCATGTAAAAGTGGCTTTAGGGTCCTTTTTCCATGGGTCAGTTCTATGCCAAATTTGCTTAGCCCTCATCAGAAGCTAGCTTTCATGGTTGAAATGATGCCAAAATAGTAAAATGCATTGAGTTAATGGAGGCTCATGAATCTAGTGTTTGGAAACCCTGTATCAATGGGGAAATCCTACACTACCATCTTACATCCCTCCCATTCCTCCTCCCCAACCTACACCATCTCAACTTGATTTCCATGTTCCTAGATTTCGCCATCTACTCCCATTGAGGTTTCAACTTCCTAATATTCTTCCCTTCCATCTCACCTTCATTTCTTTACCATCATTTCTCACATTCTTCCTTCTCCCTCCCAATCCTCCGTGTCTAACAATGCAAGTAATCAACATACCATTTCTTATGTTTCATCTCTAGCCAGTTTCATCATGTATGATGATTGTAGAACCGTGGAAGAATGGTATTATTCGACGGGAGGATGAAATTGTGAAAAAATGTACAAGTAGGGGAACCTTATTCAAAAGAGAATCAATTAGACTTAAAGGAAGAGAATGCAGGGGAGATTTGTTTGTACGGAAAAGAGAGCACAATCCAACCTGCAAACAGTCTTCTTCAAGGATATATACAAGATGGCCCCATTTATGGGGTTGAGCTTCAAAATAATGGGTATATCACAAGGATCATCCCATGTCCAATCAGATATTTGGCTAATCTAGAGCCAAAATCATAGTTGTAACTAGCCATGCTCACTTCAGAGCGTGAGGATGAGCTTCAATGCACCGAAGGTCAACATTAACACCTCTAAGAACCAAATACATAACAATTAAATTTTTTTTTTTAATTTTTGTTGGTACTTTGGGAAATGTGGTGGAAAATTGGCTTCAAAATGAATTTTCACACTCATTAAAGGCCATGTTCATTGCCAAATTATTTACATGGCCATATTTTGTAAAGAAGAGAAGTTATTTCTCCCCGCCAATATCGAGGATTTGTTTAATTTCTCTTTCCTTTGGCTAGAGTATGTTATTGTAGGTTTTTTTCAAGTAAAACAAGTTCTTACACACACACTACATGTTCCCCTTAGAGCATCTATGATTTTCATGTTTGTGCATAGTTTTTCTAGGATTTTGTTGTTGTTACATAGTCCAATTCATGGTGGAATTAGATATTTAGAGAAATTTCTAAGTTTCATTTGGAGCTCCATAGATAGATTTCAACCTAGTGGCCCCTATGATGATTTCTAACTAGTAGTCTTTAGGCGAGTTCAAGTTGAGTGCTAAGTTCACACAAATTCAGGAGACAAAAATTCGAAGGAAGAGATTAGTTTATTCAAGGTTACGCTTGAATCTATGCCCAATGGATGCTTCTAGTATTCATCATCTAGCATGAAGATTTCCCTTGGAGGTCACCAAACTATTATCCCAAATTCGCACCCCTTGAAAATTTGTATAACTTATCAAAGCTGGAATTATCCAATTTTTGGACATTAGTGGTCGCTAAAATGTTTCGACGCTAGCGATCATTAGGATGTTCAGAGCATAGTGGTCACTAGGATAAAAAAATGGAGGTTGAAAAATAATGTAGCGATCGTTAGGATAGATTCACCGACCTACAACTTCATTTTGGGATTATCCATTTTTGCACTTTCAAGTAAGATTTTTGAGGTTACTGATCGCTAGGATGGTGGAGGTTAGCGACTGCTAGGATGATTGAAGGTTAACAACTACTACGCATTTTCACTAACCTATTTTGAGGTTAGCAGCCACTAGGATGATTCACTTGCTTGTTTTTGGAGCCTAGCAGCCGCTAGGTATTTTTAACTCGACCTTACTTAATTCAAATGGTCATAACTTTCGCTCTAGATCTCCAAATCGACAAAATTTATATTGTTAGAAATCTATCTTCAAACCATTCAACATGGAATATTAATAAACATATTTTGGTGTTATTAATAAGGATAAAAATAATCCTACTGTATCTTTAGGAACTTTTCACCGGACCATGCAAATTTCAAATGACCATATATTCCTCAAAACAACTCCAAATCAGGTAAAATTGGTATAGGCGAAAATGTCTTGAGGATATCTTCATCGTGTGTTTATTAGATCAAGGATTGTATGAGGTTAAGATGGTGAAAAAATAGAGATAAGAGTTTGGTAAGAGTCTATAGTGAGTCTACAGTGTTTAGATTTGCTAGCTCAACCACCAACATTTCATGAAGTATGGGTGTCATACTCTACGACCTATAGATCTGATAGTGTGTGTTAAAAGCCATGTCAAGTGCCCACACCTTCCTGTAAGCATCAATGGTGATTAGTCCTTGGTGGTTGAAATTTTGAATCCATCATTTTGGCATCTCTCTCTCTCCTTATAATTTCTCCTTCTCCTTCTCTATAAATATGGAGCTCGCGCATTATAAAAATATCCCTCTTTATTGTAACAACACCATGCCAAAATGGTGGCCAAATTCCCGAGTTTCATACCATGGACTTGGTCTTTGCAATGAGTTCTTACCTCCCACCATGAATGTAACTGACTGTGCATCCTTCAAGCAATAAAAATTGGGTTGTGTCGCACTTTTGTCTACCCTTTTCTCCTTTTTGTTATGTCTTGCCTCTCTGTTAGTTTTTGGCATGTTGTGTGTTCCCCTTACGTGCAAGTTCCATTTTCACATGTTGTCAATCTGGGATGCCGAGTATTCATGGTTCTTGTCTGTGGCACACCTTTCCACCCTCTGTCCTGCATTTTCTCACTTTTCTTCCTCTCATGGAGAGAGATCAACCCTCTTTTCAATGCTTTCACCTTCCCTTAGCTTAGTATTTCCCTTATGCATCTCCTTCTCACCTTGGTTCCTTGGAATCATAGAGTAGTGATAGATATCTTTATTTTTAGCATTAGGAGTACTTGTTAGCATTAGAAATAGGTAGAGGAGCCAACCTTCTCCGAAGGTCCATCTCAAGTAGCAAGTCCCACAACTTGAGAGATGGTCCCATGTTAGCAAAAAGTAGAGATTTGCATAGCCAAATATCAGGGTGCTAATTTTTTGACCTAACACCAATCATATAAAGCCTTGATCTTTGTACGGTCATTGTATATATCTTACTTGAAATAATTCAACCAAATTATTGCAAATATTCCTTTCAAATTAACATTTAGATTCCTTGGCATGCTTCTTCTTAGCACACAATATCTTACACATTTTCTATATGTTTGATATGGGAGGAAAATCTATTATTCCATAAACAATATCTTAAAAAAAAAAGGAATAACTAACATAGGAAGTAACTAACTTCATTTTTCAATAGTTTCAAAATTTTCATAGTTGGAGTATTTCTAAGATTAAAAACAATTATGCAAATTTGTACTAGTGGATTTGACGAGGCTTGAATGCAATTTTCTCATGTTCTTTAATATAAAGTAGTATATGATAGAATCTAACCATAAGATCTATCTTCAAGAAATAATTAATCCCATGCAACTTATCTAGTAGAACATGTAACATTTTCATATAAAATTTAGTTTTAATCAATTTTTCCTCAAAGACTTGTCAATATAATACTAAAATTGTACATTTTATTCTAATTAAATCATTATATAGTATGTGTAAAATAAATAAGATCATATTTCAGCAAAAACATGTTTCCAATAAAATGGTCTCTAGAAAGAATGGGGAGGGGAACATTTGTTACCACTCCTTTCCACTTTTAAACAAGCTTTATTCATGGAGGAATTTCATTTTCACTTTCCAGTTTGAGCTATTTGGGTTGATTTTAGGAAAGGATGGAAATCTTTCAATAAAAAAATACCTTTCAAATGATAAGCATGACCACTAATTTTATAATTTTCTTTTCGGTTTGGTTCACACTTTTGCGAAAGGTGATTTCTCCTTTTCTTTTGCCAAAAGTCATTTAAGGTCTTCCCGGAGAGGAAATTGTAATGAAAATATGACACCTTTAATAAATTGATAGAGGATCTAAACACCTTTAATAAATTGATAGAGGATCTAAACACCTTTAATAAATTTTAACAAAAATCTAACATCTTTAATAAATTGAAATAGGATCTAAACACCTTTAATCGCAACACATATTATCCAAATTGCAACGCATATTTGCTAAATGGCTGATTTGATTTGAAAGATGTCATACTTTCGTTGGAATAACGCGACTTACTTTTAATTAGCTCGTAAATTTGTCATTTGATATTTTATTTCTTGTCACTTCAATTATTGGTAGGCATGTCATTTTCGTGAGCTTAAGGTTATATATTTATATTTTCAGCTATTTTTATTTTAATATTCTGTGCGTGAAGTTTTTATGTTAAGTTTGTTTTCATCTCAATGAGAATTTTCATGTGATAAAGTTGCATGTAAATAGTGTTCTTCTTAGTCATTTCAATTTCAATTATTAAATAGGATATATTTCACTAGAGTGAGGTTGTTATTTGAATTTTTTTTTTTATTTCGAATTTTTGTATAAGAGTATTTTCTTTCATAGGAAGTTTTATGCAAGATTAAATATTTTGAAATTTTCCTTAAACAAAATTACAATTTTATTTTCTAGCTTGATTTTTGTTGTGGTTTTCCTATGAGAACTCAATATTAAAGTATAAAACATAACAACTACATGCAAGATAAAGCCACAATATTTTAGGGATTTCTCATTCTAACCTTTTATTTCATAGGTAAAGTTATTAGTATTAATAGTGTCATATAAACCACATTTTTGTGGAAATCATTATATATGTAGAATTATTATCAACCCACACTAATTCTAGATAGAATATTATAGTGTACAAGAAAATCCTATATACAAGATATGTCATCCTATTTTTAAAAAATGATACCGATAATCAATAGGAATTCTTATAGTTATTTTTAATAATAGGATTGAATAAATACCAACAATTTCATCTCATACACTTCTACATTCCAAATAATAATATGAAATGATTTCTCGAATATAAAATACAATAAATAATAAAACAATAAAAACAGAGTCACATGCACATTTGAGGAAGGATTACACCTCCAAATCCATATATAACACATGTACGAGCTACTACACAATAACAACCCTCTTGAATCATTAGAAGTTGAAATAGAAAATAGACACATTGTGTAGATTTTTTCTAACTTTATATTCAACCCATCAAACAGAATATTTAATTCATAACTTAATTGTTCACTACAATTAAACATTTTAAATATAACATAAAATGATAAGAATATTAACATCAAAGAAATTCTAGTAAAAAAATGTATCATGTACATGTTATGCTTCTAGGTAGATAACATGGGCTAAGTTGAAGTAGAGATAAGAGCACATGTGAAATATCCTCAAACATTTGTTATGCCTTCATGGACTACTTGAAGTCCTCATTTTTGATATGGTTTGCCAAAGGAAAGGTTATTATGGAGAAACTCCTATAAACCTTTCATATAATTCTACCAAGCCTAACAAAGTGAGAAGTTTGTTAATAATTTTTGGCACAAACCAATCACACATAGACTTGATCTTTGTATGGTCATTGCACATGTTTTAGGAGAAATAATTCAATCGAGGTATTGACTATATTCCATTCAACTTCACATTTCGATGTCTTAACATGTTTCTTCTTAGCACACAATATCTTATACATTGTATAGATGCTTGATATAGAGGAAAATGAATTATTCCAATAAAAATATTTAAAATAAATGTTAGTACTAACTTAGGTAGGAACTAAACAAATACGCTTTTAGTAAGTTCCTAAAATTCACGATTGGAATATTGCTAGGACAAAAGGAATGATATAAATTTGTACTAGTGGCTCTCTTGATGCTTAAGTTCAATATTCTAATGTTCTTCACTCTAAAATATTATTTGATTTGAAGATGAGTGTGTTTTTTCCCTTACCCTTGTCATCTTTTAGTTATATCTATTTCACTTCAAGTTTTTACTTTTTATTTTTAATTTTTATTTACTATATATTGTAGATGTGCAAGTATTATAATATATGTATATGTGGATTTTTTATTTTAAAATAAATTATAATGTTATATACAAAAATAATGTAATGCTGCAAGAAGTATTATATATTTTTTATTTTAAAATATTTTTATACTTTGTTATATGTCAACAAATAATGTAACTAATAATAATTTTGATATGATGATGCTAGATGGTCCCTTTCAAAAAACTATTTGCCAATAATAATATCATGTTATGATCAAATCTCTCATGTACATTATCGTGTTATGATTTTAATTGGTAATGATATTTGAACATTTGAATCATAATTACATTTCCTAATTTCTCCAATGATCAAGTCACCATGGGAAGTGTAGTCAAATCGCTTCAATTATTGGTAAAGATATTTTCTTTCATAAAAAAATCATACCAAGTAAGTTGCCTATTTAATTATTTAATTTTTCAATTTTTTTCCAAAGGTTGTTAGTTTGCATGTGAAGTGAATATAAAGTTGAAGAAAATACCTTTTTAGATGACAAGCATGACTCATGAGCATGAATTTTATAATTTTGATTCGGTTGACACTTTGCCAAATGTGCTTTTCCTTTTTGTTTTCTTTGCGAGGAAAGTTTAATGAAAATCTGACACCTATGTATTATTCTATTCACCATGTGTATGATCTCTTCTCACCATCAAATCTCAATTGATTTGGGAATTTGATCCATATTTAGGGGAGAGGGGCTAGTAGTGGTACACCCTAAGTTAAAGGGTCCACAAAATCAATTGTTTATCATATAGGATTGTGATGTTTTCACTAATATGTAGTTCATATTTGTGTTAGCTTATATTTTTTATTTGGAATGTTAAATTGGGGGAAAGCAATATTTTGAATTGATTTCAAATAATAAATTTGATTTACACTATAGCCATGGTGGAAACCAATACTTGAATATGGGTGAAATTGCTTCAACATTGAAATTTTTATACTTGTACATAGGTGAGTGGTCTTACATGTCATGATGTGATTAGCTACTCTACATATTCATTATATCTAAAATAAATGACTACTAGATAGTACTATGACAACTTTTGGGTATTGTGTGATCAATAGTCATGTCAACTATTGTAGCATGTTCACATATTGACTCCTCTCCCCTAGCTACATTTCGATTCCCGTGTAAAATTAACGCTTCCTATGTTTTTGTTTTCAAAGGACTTTATTATCTTACTTTTCTCAACTAATGCATTTTAGTTTTATTTAGCTAGTAAAGTTGCTATACGGAGTTTGCTTTCTAGTCATGTGAATTATTGGTCATGCTCTCATTTATTTTTCCATTCTTTATCCTAGTGACATATATTCAGTTGGTCAATTTTTCACGTGAAGCTCGTTTTCATCTCTCACTTCAATTATGGGTACCTAAGGATGTCTTCTTCGATGCGAAATTTTGTGTGGGTAAAGGTGCAATGTCAAGTGTACTTTTTTCATTCACTTTAATTATTGAATAGGATATTTTTCCATGGAAAATTTCACAATGGTCAAGTTATCATGTGAAGAGAGTTTTCATCTATCATTTAAACTATTACAACAAATATTTTCTTACATAGGAAATTTAATAAAAGATTAAATATTGTTGAAATTTATTGAAACAAAACAAAGTTAATTAGAGGATTTTGTGTTTCTTTCGGTTTTCCTATGATAACAAAATATTTTCAAAGCATTAAAAGAAAAAAAACACATGTAAGAGAAGGCCACACTACTTTAGAGCCTTCTCCTTCTAACCTTGTACTCGTGGGTAAAATTATTGGTATTAATAGTCTTATAAACCATTTTTCTCACAATTATTATATATGTAGGATGATCATTAACCCCCATTAATTATAGATAGAGTATTATTTTGCACAACAAACTTCTTAACTTGTGTAGTCATTTTTTATATTCCCTTAAAACAACATTCTAATCCCATGTGCACTATCCTATTACCCAAGTGGGCATTGGGTGCTCACTCGAGGCATGCATGGGCACCGAGCCCCTCCTTTATGTGAGCATTGCGAGAAGATGACGCCATTTATAAAAGATTAGATGGAAAAAGTAAATGTTCATACATTCATTCTGAAATCTTAGGATGAGTTATTACACCAAAATACCCATTCGAGATACAAGAGAAACACCATAAAGAGAGTAGATCGACTCGATATCATAAAGAAAAGATACTAGGGTTTACACCCATGAACAATATATTTAGAACAAAAGTGTACATTCATATTGATCATAGCTTGAGTAACCACATTACATTCAAAAGGGTCATAACAGACCAAATGCATCAAGAAAACATAACTCATGTATCGGGGCCATAGATATGTTTCCCATATTACCAAATTTATGCACACCCATCCCCTTAGACATGATAAAATTCCTACGCTTCTCTAATGAGAACCCTAGCTTCTAGAGCCTCCTAATACTTCTTCTACAGAGCTTCACTTTCCATCATCTCTTTATGATGATCTAGATGCTTATCTTCTTTCCATTGACCCATCCTAATGTCTCTCACCCTCTCGCATTTGACTATCTCTATGTGTATTGCCCTTCTTCCTTCTATTACGAGAATATCTATAAATAGGTTTAGCATCCACCGCCATGCCTTCCTCCAAGAGCAAATCGCTCACCATGTGTCCATGTGGTCCTCCAATGGAGCATGCTTGTTCTGTTATGAGCTCTCCACTTTCTCTAATGATGTCTTCCTTGGAATATTCCATGTGTAGAATATTCTTTACTTGACCACATGACCTCCATGTTGACACCTTATCCACTTTTCATGCCTAATCGAGTCACATTTTTCCTAAGTGCTTATTGCAATGCCGAATATGCCTAAGTCTTGAGATACTTTGTTCTTACTTGCGCGCGCATCGTGGTTTCTAATAAACCATTCATAAACCCTTGTCCTGTGTAATTTTTCCCTACACGACCTTCTTCTTCCCGACCATGTGTGCCCACACATCCTTTGGTACTTAGTCAATATTATGAGGCCCAACATCACCCCACACTAAGCTTGTTCTCCATCCTAGAAACATCCTCTCTTCAAATAATAAAGAATGACGGGACTTGGAATAGTTTGAATAAAGAATGAAGGAATGAATAATTGGAGAAATGAAATAATGGAGAATAGAAGAATGAAGAATTTTTGCTACTATTGTAAGAGGATTGGGAACTCCTTCCTCATTTTCACCTCGATCTTCTCCTAGGCATCCACTTCACCCTACACCTACTGGAGTAGGTCACCCATGAGAGCACTCACCTCTTCAAAGCTTAACTCATCCCCCTTAGCCTTCAACGTATCAACAATCCCTTCCATCTACTTGCTAAGGTCATCTAGTGCATCCATTCTTTGTGTGACCTGGGGGTACAAATCCTTAAGCCAATTTTTTACCGAATCTCATAAGGTTTGATGGATTCCATTTTATCCTCAACTTCGGCTAGGATTTTTTCCCCATTCTAGCTATTCCCCTTGTTATTTTCTTCGAACTCTTTTAGATCCACATCATGTGTAGTAAGTAGAATACTTTATACTCTATCCCTTTCAATGCAATTATCATATACATCCTTAGCCATGTGCTTGATGGTTTGTACAGAGGTAAGGAGTCAATAATATTGTGCCACTATCTCCCCAATCTTATATTTTTCTTCCTCTTTCTAGTGGCACCAACATTTCTTTCGCTTATTCTAAAGAGAGTGACCATATATCCATGGTAAGGATGCATGTTAAGTCTTCCAAGCATTGCAAGGTTGAATCATATTTCTGTTCAAGTGGTGCTAGGTATGGATGCTTTAAGAAAATAATAGCTTTAATAATTTAAATTTTCTTATAAACTCACACACCTTCACATTTTCCTCCCTTAGTTACCACCTTAACTATGCATTGATCAGTTCTTCTTGCTTCAGTCCTTACTCCTTCCAATGATTTCTTCTTTATTCTTCTCCAATTATTCCTCTAAGAACCTCACCCTTTCATTTCTCTAAAAATCATTTCTTCCACCTCAAATGATACCTTGTTGAGTGCATTGCAGACCTGCTCATCCGATAACAATTGAGAATTCACAAGTGTATTTACTCCTTTAGTTTCGGCATTTTCATAACATTGCCCTTGGTTAACTTCAAACTCAGGCTTATCAACATGGGACTCAAATGCCCAAGATAGCATTTTCCTTTTCTAGGGTAGGCACCCTCTTCCTCAAAAAATACCATGCAAGTATTTGGTTTGCAGGCATGATACTCTAGAAGCGTATGTGTAACACCTTATTTGGATCATGGATATAGCCCATCCCCCTCCATTATGCTACTACCACGCTCTTCCCTTTGTGCGCTTTGCCTTTGGAAAGCTCACTACTAAGCTAGGATCTCCACCCATGCTTCCATTATCCTTTCCTATGCTCTCCTCTTCCATATCCTTAAGCACTTTGTCTCGCGCCATGCTCTACCTTCGCTCCACCAAGTCCTTTATTATGCCCACCACTTCTCTCCCGGCCTCCTCTATCTACTTCTCGGTGAGACTTAGGGTCTTTTGATCTTTAGTAGTTACCTCCTCAATAACCCCTTTGCCTTGAGTATATTCTTCCTCCTCATCCTTCTCTTTACCCCCTTCTTCCTCCGATTTGTGTATATCGTACATGGGATGGTCCATAATTTCCTTTTCCCCATCATCTCATTCGCCTTGTAGGCTTCCGTGATCTTTGTCTCTTCGAGTCTTCCTTCTCTCGCTACCTTATGCCTCTTCTTAACCGGGATTCTTACTTTTCTTCCTTTCCAGCAGGTGATTCCTCCTTGATGATTCTTCTCTTTGGGAGGCCCTTCTTTCTCTGGAACCTCTTCCATAGGTGTCTTTTCTTTCTCCTTAATGGGATACTTATTCCTATGAGTGTATGTGCTTGATTAACACTGACTCTAACACACCCACAGATGGTGTTGTCTACACACTTGGTCCTTTATTATCTTACACTTCCTCTCTCTCCCTCTTCCTCGCATAACCTTCTTTCTCCCGGTGGTGTCTTCTGGGACGGAGACATCATTTTCTAATTAGGAACCCTTTTCATACTTGGGCCTAATGCATAAGTATACTCTCGCTGCAGATTCTTCCAAAGTAATTAGTAGCATCATAGGTTTCATCATTTGCACCTAATGGGAGACATACTTCTCCACATAGATGTGCTTCTTTGGGTATACAAGATTTCTTCATAGGTTGGTGGTCCTTGGTCCACCTCTCGTTGAGAAGACAATGTATAACACTTAGCAAAAGTCACCAAGAAGGTTTTGCGGAAGAACAAAGCATGTTCAAAGACACGGATGATGTAAGGAATCATGCGTGAAGGACAAATGCATATTTAACTTAGCCATTTTCACGATTGTGGGCTATTTTTGGAGATAGTGTGCAGAGCACACAAACTGGATAAAGACTTGTGCAAAACACATGAGATGTTTTTAGAGGAGTGTCTACTAAGTTCTTTACATGGGATCAGGCTAATAATAGAATTACTACTACCAGTTAACTGTGGGAGGTCTATTGTTAGCATGTTTACATGAGAGCCTATAATTGTAAAGGCACATGGCTATTCTTAGCATGCGACCTAATTTTGGATTAGATAAGTGGTGAAGGGAAAGTCCTCACCCTTATAAATATAGTTTGAACTGTGTAGAAAAAGAGTGAGTGATAGAGAGTGAGGTATATGTGGATGTATGTAGAGTTATATTGTCATATATATTACGTGCATGAGCTCATGATACCGTTATTGTAAGAAGTTTCTATGTATTTACTATGTTTAATATAATGAAGGGTATTGACTGAAACAAGGTGTTAAACATGGTTACAATTTGTTATTACATGGATGATTTCATTGTGTTTATTCATTTGATTCATTATTCTTTAAAATCTAGATCTAGAATATGCTCTATGAAATATATGTGTTATTATGAATCTGCATGCATTAAATCTTCATCATGGTCCCGTCTTGCACAAGAAACTCCAAGGAGGGTCCTGGTACCTTTGCATTGGGTGAAACTCAGTCTAGGCTGAGTGATGTGCCAACATGCCTGGGTTATTCTTGGTAAATTCTAGGCTGAATCATTAGTTCCGTTGTTAGGACCTCTTTTTCAATTGCTATCAGGATGGTTCACAATGAAGATGTACAGTTAACCCTAGCAAGTGTTGAGGAGTGGATTATAGATCTAAAGAAGAGTATGCACAGAGGGTTAGGATACAACATGCTTTTGTGGAAAATAAGTGGATGCCGAGTTGACATCATAACCGAAGTATTACCTATAAATATTGCTACACACACCAGTAGATGTGCATTATAACCAAAGCATACAATTACCAAAGAAGAAGTTTTAGATTCTTGATATCTAGATCCTGCACATCAAAAGGAGGTTTATCAATAGACCATGGAAGTACTTAGGAATCTTCAAGGTGAAATACAGTGTTTAAAGGAGTGATCCTGGAAGATGGAACAAAAGAAAGAAATAGAAACAGTTCATTGGATATTGATGATTTGAAGGAAATATGCAAACTACCGCACTAGGTGAATATCATTCCATTATTAGGGAATTGGCTAAAGGGAAATACTCACACAAAGTATCAAAAATGGATAGCAGATCCAGCATGCCAATCTTCCCCTCATAGTTTGGATTATGACAAGGAGATCACTTTGAATGCTATTGTGGATGGATGGATTTTGAGAAATATATTGATTGACACATACACGAAAGTCAATGTTCTTACTTTGGATGCATGGGTATAGATGGGGAGACCTCTATAGTAGCCATCATCGAATGTGTTGTTCATGGCTAATCGAACTAAGGCCACTCCCATTAGAGTTTTAAAAGATGCATCCATTACTATACAGGGAGCCAAGTTCACTAGGGAATTTGAGGTTTTAGCGCTAATAGAGGAAGATAGATTCCCCACTTTATTTGGGCATCCTTGGTGCTATGAAAATAATGCTGATCTCTAGTTCAACAAGGGATATATCACTTTTTAGAACAAGGAAGAAAGAGTTATTATCCCTTTAACATGGATGGGAATTTTGGGCCCTATGTTGAGCCATTGACTAAGGAAGATCTGAATAGAATTTATGTATGCGTCATTTGGGACCCAGAAGTACTCAAGCCATCCAAAGAAGGGATTCTGTAGTGGGAAGATGCACAGTCAGTTAGTGATACTACAAGTGTTGCTTGTGATAATTGGGTGCATGGTACTTATGAGATGGTTGGGCATGAGGTAAGGAGCACACTTGCAAGGAAGAGAACTATTCATTGTGTTAGGCACATAGGTCACAATTCTATACCTCGGTACACTGGAGAAGGGGATCCTATGGTATTTCTACTCATCATAGAGGAACAATGGAGAAGTTAGGAAGAAAGAATAAATATGTTAGTGTACATACTACGTGGGATAAGACCATGTTGGTGGGTGGTTCATAGGGAAAATCTTATAGAATGGAGAGAAATCTGGATTACTTTGACCACTCGGTTTTTATGAAGTAATGTACCTACTTAAATCAACACTTATCATGGTAATGAACTTGTTGAACACCATGTTCAACAGTGTGAGAGACTCTAGACAGAAGGGCAGAAGCTTTACCACCTTCACTATGGGTGCATAAGTTCTATTACACATTGCATGTTTTGCATGCACTTGGTATGTATATGCAGAGCTCCATAGACAGACTGAGAATTGGTAGGATTTGATTGCAAGAATGACTAGACATTTGATTACTTTTCTACAAAGCCTCTAGTGGAAGAAGCATTGAGGATTATAAAGCACATAACTATGGGAGATGGTGCAAAGACAGAACTCATTCAGGAGTTATTTGGTGAGATAGAATCAGAAGCGCATTTTGATGAGATAGAAGAAATTGATATTGTATTACTTTAGAATACTTTCCTTGAGAAAGAAAAGGAAAATCTTGTTTATCTAGTAGGCAATGAGGAAGTAGAATATCTGGATATAGATCATTAACTATCTGGATGCACGTGAGGTTTTGAGATAGTGAAGATAAGACTACGCGCACGCGTACCATGAACCTATGAAGACAAAGAAAGTAAACATTGGCATGGATGCTGAACCTAAGGAGGCCATAATAGGGGATTATTGGTCTGACTATGAAGTGGAAAAAATCATTGCGTTACTATGATATTTTTAGGACTTATTCCCAAGAGGATACCATGAGTTGCAAGGCATGCATGAATCCTTAGGAGAGATGAAGATCAAGCTTAAGGAAGGTGCACACCGGTTGGAAGAGACCCTACAGAATGAATCCTAACCTGTGTGTAAAGGTTAAGGAAGAAATTGACAAGATGTTGAAGTCTGGCATCATCAAGCCTTTAGAAGAATCGAGTGGGTTAGTCCCATGGTTATTAATATAAAGAAAGATGGACGGATTAGAATTTGTGTGGATTATAGAGAGCTGAATGTTGCATGTGTCATTGATCCTTTTCCTACACCCTTCATAGAAGAAATATTAGAGGGTGTTGTAGGGTGTGAAATCTATTCTTTTATAGATGGATTCTCTGGGTATCATCAAGTTCAAATTACACAAGAAGACTAAAAAAAAAACTTTCACCACTGAATGGGGAAGTTTTACATATATTGTGATGCCCTTTGGTTTGAAAAATGCACCTATTATATTTTTGCGCATAGTTGTTCAAGAATTCTAGGATTTTATTCACATTTTCTTGCAGGTTTACTTGGATGACTGGATGGTGTATGGACTTGTTAAGGATCATTGTGACAATTGTGCCTAATGTTTTAACGATGTCAGCATCTACACATCTCTTTGAACATCAAGAAGTGTGTGTTTGCTACACCCTTTGGAACTTTGTTAGGGCATATCATCTACAAGGAGGGTTTGTTAGTGGATCCAGCTAAGGTTGTAGTTATTGTGGGCCTAAAGGAGCCTACTAGTCAGAGTGATGTGTGTAGAGTTTTGGGTCACATAGGGTATTACAGGAAGTTTATTAAAGGATATGCTAATATTTCCACACCATTAGAAGAGTTACTCAAAGGAAAAGGGACGTTTTATTGGGGAGAACCACAACAACGCACATTTGAGGCACTAAAAGAGAGACTTACTACAATGCCTATTTTATGCTTTCCCTTATGGAACCAAACATTTCATGTACATGTGGATTCTTGTAGGACAGCCATTAGCGTGGTGTTAGCTCAACCTAGAGAAGGTATTGTAGATCATCCTATTTGTTTTGCTAGTAGAAAGTTGACTCCTACAGATCATAACTATACAACAACAGAGCATGAGGCCTTGTCGATGATCTACGCACTGCATAAATTCAAACAATATTTGTTAGCAACACCCTTTGTGTTTTATACTGATCATATGGCATTAAAATACTTGGTAAACAAGCCCATTTTACAAGGGTGCATATGTCATTGGGTGCTCTTATTACAGAATTTGATTCACCATTGTAGTAAAACCAGGTAAAATTAATTCTGGCCTAGATAATTTATCAAGGATTCAGTTAGGGGAGGTTACGCAAACAATTGAAGATACAATGTCGATGCACATTTTTACAAAGTTACAATGCACGCCTTTAGAGTTAGAGGATATTTTTGTCTTTCTACATACAAGCATGGCGCTAGAAGGTATGAAAGCCTTGGAAAAGAAACAACTTGTCATTCACTCAACACCCTTTATGTTGATCAGTGGTGATTTATACAATTTAGGAAGATATGAAGTACCACGCAGGTGTGTATTGGAGCATGAGCACAAAGATATTATGGAATAGGCTCATGGTGGTATTGCAGGTGGACACTATGTAGGAGACACCATTGTGTGTAAGATTCTACTCATTGGATTATGGTGGGAGACCTGTATAAAGATTGTAAAGCATATTGTAAGGCGTGTGATCATTGTCAACGTCTTGGCAAACCAAGGAAATGAGATAAGATGTCATTGAGGCCTATTCCTAGTGCAGATCCATTTGAGAAATGGGATATCATATTTGTGGCTCATATTTTCCATTTTGCATCGCGCGTAGAATTGGATCACACTACATAATTACTTGCATAGATTATCTTACAAGGTGGGGAAAAGCAACCCCTATAAGGGACTATAAAGTAGTTACAACAAGATGGGTTTCTATGGGAAAATATTCTTACAAGGTATGGATGTCCATTAAGTCTAACAAGTGATAGGGGTACACATTTCTTGAATGAGACAATCAGGATACTATTGGATGAATTCATGATTGCACACCATAATACTACACCCTATCATCCTAGGAAAATGGAACTACTGAGGCTTTCAAAAAAATTTGAGCCAGACATTGACAAAAATATGTGATGTTGGAAGGAAATATTGGGATGATAAATTTTCTGCAGTGTTATGGGCGTATAGAACAACATACAAGCGGTTGAACAAGGCCACACCTTTTCAGTTGGTGTTTGGTGCGGAAGAAGTTCTTCCTATGGAATTCATGTTACTTTTTTTGTATTGCATGTGCGCACTATTGGAGGTCTAGCTGATGAGAAACATTGGAAGAAAGGATTGATAGATTGATACAATTGGATGAGAGGTGAGCCATAAGCATGTTGGAGTCAAAAGAAAGAAAAAGCTAGGTAGAAAGCATGGCATGATAGGAACATTAGGGATAAGAAGCTTGAGGTTGGAAAATGGTGCTCCTTTATGATTCAAAGTTTTTGTGCCATCCAGGAAAGCTTAAAGTGCATTGGTTAGGACCGTATGTTATCACTCACATTCTTGAATCAGGTGCATGTCAGTTAGCAACGCTTGATGTAATATGGTTACCTAGATACTTCAATGGAAGTAGGCTGAAGCCCTACTATAAATAAGTCTTCTTGGTGTTTGTAATAAGGCAAGTATTTCCATTTAGAATAGGTTTCCTTTATGCATTTTCTTTAATGTATTTCCTTCATCATCGCTATGCTTTGTCAATTTAGTTTGGTGTTTTGTGTAATAAGCGCATTTGCATGGAAGCTAATTAAAATTTAAAGTATTTTTATGTGCAGAGGACTACACATACCATTTGTGTGGGGTGGTTGTTACTTGTTATTCACAATTGGGTACATTTGAGAACAAGTTGTTATAGGTGCTATATAAGGAAGGATATTGCTTCTAAAAGATGACCATAGATGGAGATAAATGAAGGAACAATATAACACAAGGTAAGTAGAGGTCATGAAGACTACTAGTGGAAGGTGCAAAGATGAGGTATTTGGTGCATGGAAGCATGCTGAAGAGAATTCTATGGATAGAAGGTAGGAGGGCACACTAAAAGGTTATAGCTAGGGTGCGAAGATGTACCACATGGAAATTGTGAAATTGGTCAATGAATGAGAGGATTGTTGGTAGGTGAAGGAGTAATAAATGCACTCAAAATTTGAAAATCTATATAAGGATGGGATGTGAGTTCATTCTTACCATTTTAATCATGAGAATTTGAAAAGAGCTAAGTGTAAACGATGAGATTGAATAGTGTTGAGGTGTGAAGAGTGTGAAACCAGACGTGGAGAGTAGATTTGTGCACAGGAGAAGCTTGCATCCCCATTGGTGAAGGGTTTGAGTGAAGTAGATGTGTAAAAAAGAGCTAGGGCATGTGATTTCAACTAGGGCATGGAGATTCAAGCTAGGGTTTTGACTTACTTATAGAGGATAGAAACTTGAGATTTTCAAATGGCATCGAAGAAAGCACTTACAGGAGCCAAAGGGAAGAAGAAGGTCGAAGTGGAAGTAGAAATTTCTCCCGAGAGTAATTTCTCAGAAATGCAGTACCCAGGAGGCATGATTGTGGGATAAGAATGGGATTCCACATCCTGTAATTCAAGATCAATGATTACAACCATCACACATTGGATAATAAGAAGGATCTGGATGCGTTGTTGAGCACAAAGACAAACAAGTGCACAAAAGAAGACATGCCAGTGTATGATGATGTTGGGGAGAAGTTGCTAAAGAAGGTTGGAGCTTACCAATTGTATGAGCTGCCATATTTTGGAAAATATGAACCATTGTACTAGTGGTTGATGAGAAGAGTCCATGAGGACTTCTTCTACTTTGCCGGAGGGAGGGTCAGAATCACAACCACCTTGATTGCAACATTGATAGGGTTGAAAGGCATAGGAGCAGATATGGATAGTGATCTAATTGATAAGGCCACAAGAATAGAGACAAGGAAAGAGTTAGGGTATACCAAGGGTCCACATGGTATGGACATTGACAAGATGAAGAAGTACCCAGTGGTACAGGAAGCTACACATCTGTTAACAAATTTGAATGACCAAGAGAGGTGGTGTAGGTGAATACAATGTGGCTACACATTACTAGGAGAATATCCCAAGGAGTGATCTATAACATAGTTGGTTACATTGTAGAGACTATTGTGAAGAAGTGTGCATAGGTGAAAAATTAGTTTTGGCACTATTTTTTATCTCTTTGGTATTTATGGAGATTGGAGTGCCGATTGGCCAAAGAATAAGATATGGGAGTATCTCATGGAGAAAAAATTTTTGTAGAGAGATTCAATAAGTATTTATGTGAAGGGACCATGAGTGGTCCATTCAAATAGAGGATGAAAATGTGGTATGACAAGCTCCACCTAGTGTTCGAAGAGGAATGGCGCATACCCAAGGAGTTACCTTCAGTGGTGGGTAAGGCAGTGCAATTTACGGTCTACCAAACTTTTGCATCGCACAATTTGTGATGAAGGAGGAAACTTGGAGCCCTTGGTGAAAACTTCCATATGCCTTCACAACATGCTACTTCCAGGCATAGTTCACCATTTCACTGATGCGTGCCGCCTAAACTTCATTACAGATAAGGTGGATTGTGATTATCACACTCTAAGAAAAACATATGTATATCTAGGATAGACTTGCCTACATTGAGAGGCTTATCTAAGATGTTATAAGCATGAATGGTAAGCTTGGAAGTTGGGGACATTAGAGAAGTGCTTGTGTATCTTCAACTCAAGCCCAAGCTGGAGAACAAAAAATATGTGGAGAATGAGTTTGTGCTCCCAGGGCCGCCTAAGGGTAAGCATACAATAGAAAATGTGCCCCCTAAGCCCACATAAATATAATAGTGGATGAGGAAGAAGAGGAGCATGAAGATAGTGGTGGCTTAGAGCAAAGAGGAAGGAGGCAGCCCATAGATAAAGTGGAGGCTAAACATGCAAGTACCCCACCCAAGTCATGAGAAGAAGAAGAGGAATACTTGGATATAGGAGCAGTGCCTGAAGAATGCAAATTTAAGATGGTATTTAGGAGGACAAGGACCCAAGGCACTGGAACTCCACATTTAGTAAGAAAATCACCGCAATCTCCCCTAAGAAAGAGGTAGTAGAGAAAAGAAGGAAAATCGAAGTTGAATGAAGAAGAGGAGTCTTAGAGAGCAGTGTCTGACACACCAATACCACCAGAGGATGTGGAGGAGCCCAAGGACAAAGAGATGAAGGATGGAGAAGGAGTAAAGGAGGTAGAAGTAATAGAGAAATAACTTCTCGGGACATAGTAGAACAAGCTCCAAATCTTGGTGCACAAGTTCCTAAAGGGCCAAGATGAAGAGAACAAGTGGGGAATATGTTGCACTAGTCATGGGCTACGCTGAGGACATAAGAAAAATTGTCCACGCCCATTTCCAAAGCATGGTGAGCCTTAAAGAGCTATGGATGGGAGATGATGGATGAGGACATGGCCACCATGCGCATAAGGAAACAACTATCTTGGTCAATGCAGAACACATATGGATGAGTGGATTTTGATGTATATGAAGATTCCTGTGTCACGAATGTTGAAGAAGGCACCTCAGACTAGACACATAACAGTAAAGCCTACTATTATGTCAGATGAACAAGTAATGCCTTGGTAAAGGTATCTACAAAGGTAGTGAGAAGGAATGTGGATAAAGCTACAACTATTAGGGTGCTGAAAGAAGAAATCAAGGCCAAAGATGTAGAGATAACGTGCCTACAACAAGAGAAGGACTTAGAGAAAAAGAAGAATAATGCTTTCATCAACATGCATGGAGGAAATTGGAGATCATGTCTTGAAAGAAAGACCACATTTGGAGTCCAAGGTACCTGAAATATTCCCTTCGGTGATGCACTATGTGCGTACCTTGGTCTACTTGGTGCTTGAGGATGGACCCTTTCAAATGCCAGCACCAAAGGACCTAGAGAGGAAGCAGAGAGGGAAAGGGTTTCTATGGTAAGAAATATTTCATCTTATGAGGGATTACTGCAAACCTTGCAAGAAGAGCTGAAGAAAGTAGACCAAGCCTTGAATGCTTGTGCAGCTCTAGAAGAAGTTATACGATCCAAGACCATGGTGGAAAAGACACAAACATCCTAAAAATCCATGAAGATGATGAGACATTGGGGCGTAACATGTTTAGTGCTAGTGAACTAGAAGTGCGAGGCCTTTACAAAGTGCAAGAACCACATAAGCAAAGGTTGGATGAGCTTGGGAAACTTATAGCATAGAAGATGGACCTATTGGAGGGAAGAATGACTGTAATGTCTAGCATTGTTCTGGTCTTGTAGAATGAAAAGGAAGAGATTGCACAAGATGAGTTAGAGTCCATTGCAGCAGACATTCCAGAGAAGGTGGAGGTAATGCTCAATGATTGGAAAAATCTAGAGGTAAAAATAAAAGAGGAATATCGAATTGATTCTCCCGCAGAAGAAGAAGGGCTGTGGAGTAATAATTCTTTTCTATAGCTGATTCTTTGACATTTTTCAATTCATGTTTTTCTTATTCTTTGAAAATTTGAAGGTAACCATTGTCGGGAGAAAATGTAGTTTAGTGTGGGGTAATGTTGTAGATAATGTATAACACAAAGAAAATGTCACATATAAGGTTCATGTGGAAGAAAAGAGCACATTCAAAGGCACAAAAGGATCTAAAAGGAACCATGCATGAAGGAAGAGGAAAATTAGGACTTAGCCATTTTTATGATCATGGGCTAGTTTTGGAGATACCGTGCATAGCACACAAACTAGATAAAGACTTGCACAACACATGAGCTATTTTTGGAGGAGCATCTACTAAGCGCTTTGCATGGGATCGGGCTTATAATAGAATTACTATTGCTTGTTAACTATGGGAGGTCTATTGTTGGCATGTTTTCATGAGAGCCTATTATTGTAAAGGCGCATGGCTATTCTTAGCATGCGACCTATTTTGGGATTAGATAAGTGGTGAAGGGAAATTCCCACCCTTATAAATATAGTGTGAATTGTGTAGAAAAATAGTGAGTGCTAGAGAGTGAGATATATGTGGATGTATGTAGAGTTATGTCTTTTGTCGGATCTATTACGCACATGAGCTAATGACACCATTATTGTAAGAAGCTTTTGTGTATTTACTATGTTTAATATAATGGAGGGTATTGACTGAAACAAGGTGTTAAACATGGTTATAATTTGTTATTGCATGGATGATTTCATTATGTTTATCGTTTGATTTATGGTTCTTTAAGATCTAGATCTAGAATATGCTCTGTGGAATATCTATGTTATTATGAAACTAAATGCATTAAATCTTCATCATGATCCCGTCTCTTACACAAGCAACTCTAAGGAGGGGTCTAGTACCTTTACACGCTTTGGGTAAGCATTTAGTCTAGGTTGAGTGATGTGTCAAGCATGCATAGGTTATTCTTGGTAAATTCTAGGTTGCATCAACCTTGTTGAGGTTGCACCTTAGCATTTTTTCCTCCTTAAAGTGATTGAACCATGTTTGAAAGTATTGTGTGGTGAACGAGAAAGTAAGTTTACAATAAGGGCTCTTAGTCTCATCTGTTAGAGTGAATCTACCAATGCAAAAGTGTTGGTATACCGTAAACTCCACTTCCCCTTGTATGAGTGCTAACAATCGCTCGGTATCCTCCACTCACCTCGAATGTGTCGCACATTTTTTTACCATTTCTTAGGTGCACCTTATAGGAAATCATCATGGTGTCACAAGTGTACTTCTCAAAGCTCTTTGCGGGGGAAGGGTCTTCATCTGGATACTCCCATACAAACTTCTCTGGCCCATGGGTACTCTAGTCTCTAAGAAGATGATGGTGAGGAGGATATTGCCAAACATAATATTTTCTCCTTCTTGTGCGGTGCTTTGATGAGCTCTTCTAAAATGTAGGTGGACAAGTTATAGATGGTTCCTTATGAAATTCTTCAACACACATTCATCCAGGCCTTATTTATCGTGTCACATTTATTTCCCATTTAGCTTTGATATCAAGCACATGTCCATCCTCATCACTGGGTCAGAGATATCTGATATATCAAAGTAATGAGACCCCTTCTTATAGTCATAAGCCTATATTGTCTCCTTGATGGCTTCCTTATCCTCCAAGTCATCATATATGGACTCCCCCTTCAAAAACGAGGCTAGTAAACTTAGAGATCAGTTGAGGGGTTATGCACATCCTTTGGCCTGCAAAGTAGAAGTGGTCCTCGTGCATGAGTGACATCAACCACTAGTATATATGCGTGGGATTTCCAAAATAGGGTAATTCATACAGCTTACAAAAACTAGGTCTTTCATAACTTTACTTTTAGCTCATCACTGTAGATTGGCATCCCTTCTAGTGTCCTCTTATATGTTGGATGAACTATTTCTAATGCCATCTCCTTCTCCGTGGTACTTATGCGATGGTTATAGTCACTCACAATCATCTTCCTCACGTGGGATACCCATTCCTTGCCAAGTAACACTCCATCTGGGTATTGCATCTATGCATACCAATCTTCATTGAAACTAGTGGCAGCAATCTATTTTCCCTTTTTCTTACCCTTCTTTGGTGACATGGTTGCCTTCTTTGGTGTCATATTCTTGTTGGGTTAAAACTAAACTCTTCCTTGCTCCTCTTCCTCACTCTTCTATGATGTGTGGCTCAACTATGTGAAAACTCCCTCTACTCTTGTGCCCTAGTAGCAAAACCCTAATCTAGATAACTATTCCATAAGATGGCATACGAATTGAAACCTTCTTTGCTACGCCTTGTGTACTCCTTCCACTCTGGTTTTGCAAATCACACAAGTCACGTACTCAAATTTTCACAACTCTTCCTTCACACAAATATTCTCCTTAGGTGCCCTAGTTCACAAGAGCTCTTCAATAATGTGATAGAAAGGTAAACAATAATGTGCCCGACCTTATACTTATATAGCTTTTTTCCCATCTCCCACAATAAATTCTATGCCACCTACCAACATACTTAGCATTAAATGTAGATTTTTCCATGAAAGCTGATCTTAAGATCCTTTACCCCCGTGCCCAATCTTGCATGAAAAATCTCTACAACCTTCTATGGCGCAAAAATAATTCGATTGAAGACTCTTACACACGTGTTTGTAGTGCCGAAGGAACTTCTTCTGTCATTGACTTGATTTTTTCCCTTGCCTACCTCATGTTGTTCCTGCACTTCTCATTATTTTTGCATGGTCTTTGGAAAGCTATCTTGACACCAAAATTCCTTGTCCAAATTTTCCACGTGCACTCTTCTACCTTAAGTGATTTTTATCCTTCAATCCAGGCCATTAAAACAAAACTTCCACTACCAAACTTCTATTTTTCTTCACACTACTCCACCCCACACTAAAACAAATGCCCGGTCCTCTGCGCATACGCAAACTTTTAAAAGAATAAGTGGTTACTAATGCACAAGGTGAAAAATGACATAAATAGAAAGGACAAGCAATGAGAAGGGGAAACACAAGAAAAAGAAACACATGAAGGAAACCCTAAACTAGATGGCAATATTGCCTTATTTACAAACATAATGAAGACTTATTTATAGTAGGCCTTTAGCCTACTCACATTAAAATGGCCTAGTAACCTCATCCCATCTAACAATTGTAACTCGGCATGTGCCTAAATAAAGGATGTAAGAGATGGTTTATGGGCCAAACCAATCGACTTTCAATTTCCCGAGGATGGCGCAGAAACTTGGAATCATACAACAAAACCATCTCGCTAACCTCAAATTGTTTTGTCTTGATGTGACGATCATGCCATGATTTTTTTGTGCCTTTTCAGTCTTCTGACTCCATCTAGCAAGTGATCGTCTTTCATCCAACTGCATTAACTTGTTGATCCTTTCCTCAAGCACTTATTCATTAGCTAATCCTCCTATGTGCACATATGTAGTGATGGTAACAAAAACTCAACTGGTAAAATAACCTCTATGACAAACACCAATTGAAATGATGTGGCCATGTTCAATCTATTGTAGGTTATCATGTATTCCCATAGAATTATTGATACCTTGTCATCCTAATCTTGTCTTCCCACATCAAAAATTTTGGTTAGTGTGTGGCTTAGTATCTTGTTAAATGCTTTAGTAGTTCCATTCACTTGGGGATGATAAGGGGTAGTCTTGTGATCAGCCACCATAAACTTGCCAACAAGATGCTAATTTTTTCATTCAAAAAGTGTGTACCCTTATCACTAGTCAAGCTTAAAGGACACCCATACCTACCGATTATGTTCTACCATAAGAACCTAGTGGCTATTGTTCTACTATACAATCTCTTGTAGGTGCTTCCTTTAGCCATATTATCAAGTAATTAGTGTAAGTGATGATGTAACATGAACCAGTCCTTTGCGTGGAAAGTTAAATTGGTCCTACAAAGTCAATGGCCCACTTCTTAAATGGTTCTATGCTAGCTATTGGTCTTAAGGGAATTTCATCCCTCCTTCCAAGTTTTTAAGGCACTAATAATGGTCACAAGCCTTGCAAAATCGAATACAATCATGGTAGATACTCTCCCACAAATCCCTGAGTAGAATCTTCCATGCTATGGCATTTCCCGCATAGTACCCTCCTACAATCCCACCACGTGATTCCTTCATGGTTGTAACACACTCATGTTCTAACATGCATGGCGCAAAACCTCATCACGACCTAGATTTTATAAATTTCCCCCAATTAACATGTAGGGTGTGCGATGCATATGGCTAACTATTTTCTTTCCAAATCCTTCATTCCTCCGGTGCCACTCTCATTTTGAGAAACATAACAATATCTTCCAATTCAGAGGGCACGTGCGCAACCTAAATAGTTGCACATCGACATGATATCCTCAATGTTCTACGTGTCCTCTCTTGAGTCAATCCATGATAAATGATCTAGTCTAAAATTGCTCTTTTTGGTTTCATAACCATTGTAAACTCAAATTATTGAAACAATAGGACCCACCAACATATGCACCCTTGTAGAATTGGCTTGTTAACCAAGTATTTTAATGCCATGTGATCTATGTAGAATATGAAAGGGTGTTTCAGTAGATACTTCCTAAACTTGTGTAGTGCGTAGATCATTGATAGTGCCTCATGTTTAGTAGTAGTATAATTCTTCTCTGTTGGTCTCAACTTCCTACTTAAAAAAAAGGGGCGATCAACAATCCCCTCACCAGGTTGTGCTAGTACTGCTCCAATGGTTGTTCCTGAGGTATCAATATACACATGGAAAGGCTTATCCCAAGAAGGAAAGCATAATATGGGTGCAGTGACAAGCCTATCTTTCAAAGTATAAAATTCCATATGCTTTACCTCTCCTTAGTGAAAGGAACTTTTGTGCTTTAGTAAATCCTTCAATGGCACGATGATCTTGGCATAGCCCTTAATGAATTTCTGGTAATACCCTTATGCCCAAGGAATCCGTGAATTGAGCTTTGACTAGTAGGCTCCCGAACCCCACAATAACAAAAAATTTGGTGGGATCCACCAAGAAACCTTCCTTACATATAATATGCCCCAACAGGGTTCCAAATGGAGTAGCAAAGACACACTTCTTAATGTTGAGGGATATCCTCAACTTCCGACATCTTTCAAACATCATCCTCAAATTGTCATAATGTTTTTTCACCAGTCCATACACTATCTAGTCATTAAGGTAGACTTGAAGAAACTTATGGATGAAGTCATGAAACGCTTGTACCACATAATGCGTGAGAATACGATGGGCACATTCTTCAGTCCTAAAAGGCATGACCATGTAGGAAAAGATTCCCCAATTATTGGAGAAAGTTGTCTTTTCTTGGTATTACTTTGTAATTATAACTTAGTAAAATCTTGAGAATCCATCGTGAAAGAATATACCTTGTGCCCAGATACTCCTTCTAGAATTTCCTCAGTAGAGGGGGTTGGAAAAGGGTTAATGACACACCTTGCATTCAAGTCCCCGTAATCAACACATACCCTTATCCTTCCATCCTTATTAATTTTATGACCATTGGACTTATCCATTTTGATTCTTTAACAACTTCAATGATGACTGATGATATCATCTTGTTTATTTCCTCCTTGACTTTGATGAAAATATTGGGATTCATTGGTAAAGCCTCTTCCAAATAGGGTGTGCACCTTCCTTCATCTTGATTTTAATTTCTCCTAAGGAGTGGTGAATTCCTTTAAGCTCATGGTACCCATGTGGAAATAAGTTCTAAAAATCGTGCAATAGATTAATGATCTTTGAAACCTCCTTCTCTAACTAGTACTCTCTAATAATGGAATCCTTAGGTTCAACCTCCGAAAAAATGTTAAAATTATCTTTTTTCGGGGTTCATGGTAGCGCACATATTCTCATAAGTACTATCCATTTCTTCACATGTACCTTCAATATGGTTAACAAATGTAATTTCCACCTCTTCACCATCTATCACATAGACCAATTTTCATGTTCCTTTCTCCATACATGCACACTCAATTTATATGTCTTCTAATTCCTTTTCATCAAAGTGTGTCTCCAAACCAGGTTGAACCAACAATTCTAGTATCTTATCCTCTTCCATAACACTATCTCCCATTGTAAGGCACTTAACAACCTGTAACGCCTTATCCACCAATGGTTTGGTACTCCGATACTCAAAATATTAAAGGAGGTCCGTCGTTAACTCTTGCCAATTTCTTGTTTTTTGGTGCATCTCTGAGTGAATATACCATGTGCATGCACAACCTTATAAGGTGGAATAAAACTTATATTCTCATAAAAAGGTGGAAAGGCTTCGTAGCTCCCATCCATGCCATCTCAATGCCTAGATGTGAAATGAGGTAGGTTCCTTTCCATGGTAGTCTTGTATTGTAGTGGGTGCATTGCTTTGAGAAAACCTAATAGAGAACGTGATTCTCACTTCGCACCACTCAAGAAGGATTTGTGATGTGTCGCCACCAACGCGCTATGGTCTAAAGAAAGTTATAGCTGAGCATACTTCTTCTCTCGACCTTGTTTTTCCACTGAGTCTCCATATCTTGTAAAAATTTCAGGTAGGCTCCCTGCAGTAACTTCACAAATTCTTTCCTTTTAGGTGCCCGAATGAGTGCACCTTTATTACTCTTGTCACCGAGCCTCTTAGTTGTCACCAAATGAACTCATATGTCCCATGTGCCTAATTGTCACATCCCACACCGGTTATATCACTCATGGATTGAGAATCCTCAAACTGAATAATTCCTTCCATAGGATCAATCACCTTAGGGTCCCTGATAGAGCACACATAGATCCTGTCAAGAATTTCTTCAAGGTTTCAAGTATAAGGATATGAATTCCCATCTGTTAAAGGGATGATAACCGTTATTCCTTATTCTCAAAACTTATGTACCCCTTATTAAATCATAATTCAACATTATTCTTATAACACTAGGGGTTCCCAAGTAATGTTGGAAAGTTTTTCTCCTCATCTAGTGCCAAGACTTGAAAATCCCCAGTGAACTTTTCCCCTTGGATAGTGATAACAACATCCTTCAAAACACCAATGGGAATTGCATTTTTCTTATTCTCCATATAAAACACATTTAAAGATGGTTGTAATGGGGTCTTTCAATTTGATGCCATGAATCCAGAGTGAGAACATTGACCTCCTCACCCATGTCAATCAAAATATTGATTAGAAGCCACCCATTAACAAATCGCATTCAATGTGATCTCTTTATCATAATAAAGGTTGTGGGGAAGAAGGTTAACATGCAGAACCTATCTCTCGCGCTCTCTCTCGATGCATGGTATCTTCTTTACGTAACCATTATCCTAATAATGGAATGATATTATATTTCCTTAACATCTTTTATACCTCCTGACCTCATCCGATCCTTCTATGGATTCTCAACATTCTTCCTTTTCTCTAACTATCTTGACTACTCCTTCAAGAGGAGCTGGATCTCTCCTTGTAGGTTTTGAATTACATCCATGATTTCTTGATACACCTCCTTTTGGTGAGAAGGGTCCAAATACTTTCCATGTACTACTTCTCTCTAATAACTAGTTTTACGCCTGGCATCTCCCTGGTGTGTGCGCAACCTCTCGCTCGTGTCGTAAATAGTATAGGCTCTAGTTCCAACTCACACACCACCCTTGGCATCAATTGTGAGTTGGATTTATTTATGCTTACCATCCCAACACCCTTGTCTTTCTAGTGCTACTATCTCATATGCTCAAACAACTCTAGGAACTCTTCATACTTATGATTCTTCCCACACCAAAAGCATTACAACAGTCGGAAATTCACACTTATAGTGTTTGTAGACCCATAGTTATAACAGGTTCCACATAGGAACTCACTTCTTCCTCCTCCATGGTTACCACGACCATGTAATCCTCATCGGAAGCCTCTTCCACACCCATTTCATCCATGTGACCTTACATGTGACGGCCATCATCTTTGGGACTGCTGCTTGGAGGTTGGGTTGGTGCACACCAATGTCAATGGCATTATGTATTTGGTCAATAAGTCTACAATCCTTGGTGTTATGCGTAGTAGAGGTGAAAATATTGCAATAGCAAGATACATTTTTATGGATCACGTGCTGCAGTAAGGGAAACTACTTACATCATGATCTCCGTGGAAAATTTCACAGTCCACCATTATGGCACGTACCGATCTCCTAGGGAAACTGTCCTTGGTATGCCCTTCTACTTCACAATCTATGCACCATAGACCACCGTAAGGCTCATGCGCCAAGTTCGTAGATTTATATCCAATTATTTAGCCATTACAATGATATGATCCTCAAGAAAAGGGAGGCTAACAATGATATCAACACTTCAATAGCCTTAGTGCACAAAGAAGCCTCCAAGGCCTCATGAATGTCTCTGTGAAAGTCTTGTATGACATCGCTCTTCTAAATGGTGTTATCAACCCTCCAACAAAACACTATGCATGCTGAGAAGGATGAATATCATAAGATAGTTTTGATAAGAGAGTTTTGAAATGTGCATCATATTCCTACACACTCTCTGTCATTCCTTTACTAGATCTCTTTTAGAGCATTGATGCTCTTTGTTTCAAACTCGTGGGGACATGAAATTCGCTAGGAAGGCATTCTTCAAAGTGCGGTGTAATATACCACTCTATGATGGGGGTCATATTTTTGGTACCAACTATGCACGCATCCTTGTAACATTGTTGCAAACTAGCTTGCCTTTCACTCTGGGGTAGTGATCCCCTTCACACACTATAGAAACTCACACTTATGTACATGATCTATAGCATCATCAACACCTTTGTAGTCTTGTAGGTGTAAATATATCTCAAAAAAACTTACCGAGGTGGTTGGGTCCCTTGTTCGCCCGATCCAAAACCTTGATTACCCTCCACTATTTCCACCACCACCAGATCCACTAGATCCACCAGCTCCTAATCCTCTCGACCCACCAGACTCTCCAGGTCCTCTAGTTCATCCATCTCCTACACCACCGAGATCCACCTCTTGAAGCTAGTAAAGGGCCTCAAGTAGTCACACCTAATATCCCAACATCCCACTAAACTATGCACCAATGGTTTGTGATATTGCACCACTACCAGATGTGTGCCTTGCATGCCAATCCTAGACATGATACCCAAACTTTGTGTACTCACACTTTTCCCAAAACTTCCACCTAAACACATGAATTGTTTGTGCAGCCATATATCTCCCAAATGAGAAATTATATCTCCTAGGTGCAGATCGGTCACTTCCACTAATACCAACTAGGTTAGAAATACATATCTTTGACTTAGAAAACTAAGCACCAAGGGTTGGTTAGCAGGTAGGTTCGATGCACGCCGATGGATCTCCTTTCTCCAAGTGATGAAATATCATTAGATGTTGAAAGGGTCTCTCTCCCACGCTTGCTAAGATGGGGTAGCAAAAAATTCTTAGGCTCCACATCCTCTGCGTGAACCTCAATTACTTCACCGCAACGTCTGCCTCCAAAGATCCATCACTCCCACAACCTCACTTTTGTCTAGTCAACTCCCTTTAACGGGAACTTCACTATACTTGAGTCATCTATCTTCCTCTCCTTTTCAGCTGCAATTTCTGCCATCTTCCTCCACCCTTGCTTCCTCACTCAAAGTGCTCGGAAGAAACTTATCTGGCCATGGAAAATTCTTCCAAACTTAGTGTAATGATCAATATATTCATAGCTAGAGGGATAACGCATAGAAATGATCCTCTAGGTTCCCTTAAAAACTCAAACTCAACAATCTACATACAAGAATATGTAGAAATAGCATATTCCAGAGTATAACTGGTTAGCACTCTCTTCCACCAGGGATCAACAACACACATCCAAGTTAGATCAACATCTTGCAGCCTCTAATATTCCTCCTGGGTCCATATGCAAGATCCATAGTACCAACTTGATCTAGATGCATATGTTGATAGCCATTCATACAACTCTACTAGAAAACAACAAAAGAAGGTCTCATATAGCTCATGATATAGGTGTTCTTCTACCCATTTACATGTATCAAACTCACGTCCAATACTAAATATTTAAGAAAACTCATCCTTCGTGCTCTTAAACCATGCTTCAAAATTGTCCAAGGTTAAGTGCTCTGTCATCACACATCATTCTCACAACAAATTTGAAAAGAGGTACCAAAAAAGAACCAAGATCTAGTCATTTTTATATGCCCTTAGAACAACATTCTAATCCCATGCGCGCCATCCTATCACCTAGCGTGCACCGAGGCACTCACCAAGGCATGTCCAGTGTTAAGCCCTCGTTTATGTGAGCATTACATGAAGATGATGCCATTGATAAAATATTAGATGCAAAAAGTAAATGTTAATACATTCATTCGAAATCTTAGGATGAGTTATTACACCAACATACCCATTCAAATACAAGAGAAACACCATATAGAGAGCAGATATGACTTATATCATAAATAAAAGATACTAGGTTTCACCCATGAACAATATATTTAGAATAAAACCATATATACATATTGATCATAGCTTTAGTAACCACATTACATTCAAAAGGGTCATAACATACCACATACATCAAGAAAAACATAAATCATGTATCATGGGTCCTAGATATGCTTCCCATATTACAAAATTTGTCGAGACCCATCCCTTAGGCATGATAACATTCCTACAGATCCTTTAATGAGATCCCCGGCTTCTAGAGCCTCTAATATGTCTTCGAAGAGAATCACTTTCCATCCTCTCTATGATGATCCTTATGCTTCTCCTCTTTCCATCGAACCATCCTAATGTCTCTCACCCTCTACATCCTTATATCTCCATGTGTATGCCCCTCTTCCTTTTACTACCCGAGCATCTCTATAAATAGGTTTAGTATCACCACCATTCCTTCCTCGGGGAGCATATCACTTGCCATGTGTCCATGTGGTCCTCCAATGGAACCTTCTTGTTCTATTCCGAGCTCTCCACTTTCTGCAATGTTGTCTTCCTTGGAATATTCCATGCATGGAATATTATTTCCTTGACCACCAAGCCTCCATGATGGCACCTTATCCACTCTACATGCCTAGTCGGGTCATGTTTTTCCTCAAGTGCTTCTTGGAATGCCGAATATGGCTAAGTCTTGAGATCCTTTGTTCTACCTTATGTGCACCCGTGGTTTCTAGTAAACTTTCTAAACCCTTATCCTACACGCTATTCCCTTGTGAACCCTTCTTCTTGACCCCGTGCACCCATGCACCTTTGGTACTTAGCCAATATTTAGAGGCCCAACATGTGGCATCCGATTTTAAAAATGGTATTCGATGAGTAAAAGAAATTTTGATAGTTAATTTCAATCATACGATTGAATAAATATCAATAACTTCATCTCATACATTTAAAATCTTCTACATTCCAAATAATAATATGAAATGAAATAGGAAATAGAAAATAAAATTAACATAAAACAAGAAAAATTGGGCCGCATAGACAATCAAGGATGAATTGCACTTCCAAATCCATATATAAAACACATGATGGATATCTCCTTTCATTATAAGTTGAAATATAAAAAAAGACACATTCTATAGGGTTTTTATAACTTTATATTGATCCATAAAACATTATATCTAATTCATAAATTAGTTTTCACTAACTCTAAGGATTTTCCATATAACATAGCATGATAAGAAACGCTAACACTAAAAAAAATATAGTAAAAACATCATATCATGTAAATATTGTGCTTAGGTAGATAACATAAGCTAAAGTTGGAGTAGAGCTAAGAGAACTTGTGAAACATCCTCAAACATGTTTTATGCCTTCATGGACTACCCAAAGTCATCTTTCTTGATATGGTATGTCAAAGGAAAGTTTATTATGAAGAAAATTCTTACAAACCTTTTCTATAATTCTACTAAACCTAATAAATTGCAAACTTTGTTAATAGTCTTGGGAAAAAGCAAATTGTTATCCCAAATTTACACCCCTTGAAAATTTGGATAACTTATAAAAATGGCTTAGCTAAATTTTTAGATGTTAGTGGTCACTAAGATGTTTAGAGCTTAGTGACCACTAGGATACAAAGGGGAGGTTATAAAAGACCCTAGTAGTCGCTTGGGTAAAAAGAGCCTAGCGGTCACTAGGCTAGATTCGTTGACCTGGAACTTCATTATGGGATTATCCATTTTTTCACTTTCAAGTAAGATTTTTGAGGTTAGCGATTGCTAGGATGGTGGAGGTTAGGGGCCGCCAGGATGATTGAAGGTTAACAACCACTAGGCATTTTCAGTAACCTATTTTGAGGTTATTGTCACTAGGATAATTCACTTGCATGTTTTTGGAGCCTAGTAGCCACTAGATATTTTCCACCGACCTTGCTTAATTCAAATGGTCATAATTTCACTCCGGAGCTCCAAATAAGACAAACATTATATCGTTAGAAATATATATTCAAGCCCTTAAACATGGAAGATTAATCATTAGGTTTTGGTTTTGTTAGAAGGATAAAAGTGGATCCTAGCATCCACTAGGAACTTTTCACCTAACCATGCAAATTTAAAATGACCATATCTTCCTCAAAACAACTAAAATTGGATAAAATTGGTATCAAAGAAAAGATCTTGAGGAGATATTCATGATGTACTTATTAGATCAAGAATTGGATGAGGTAAAGAGGTGAAAAAATGAAGATATGATTTTAGGTAGAGTCTTTAATGAGTCTATAATGTTTAGATTTGGAATTTCAACTACCATTATTTAATGAAGTATGGGTGTCATACTCTGCGATATGTAGATATGATAGTGTGTGTCAAAATCCATATCAGGTCACCCACACCTTCTTGCAAGAATTAATGGAGCTATTAGTACTTGGTGGTTATAATTTTGAATCCATCATTTTGGAGTCTCTCTCTCCTTATAATTTCTCCTTTCTCCTTCTCTATAAATATGGAACTCATGCATTGTAAAAATGGATCCCTCTTTGTTGTAATAGCACCATGCCAAAATGGTGGCTGAATTCCCATGAGTTTTAGACCTTGACTTAGTCTCTGTAATGAGTTCTCACCTCCTGCCATAAAATAACTAACTCGTGTGCATCCTTCAAGAAACAAAAATTGGGTTGTGTGGAAACTTTTTTCTCGCCGTTTTCTCATTTTCTCATTGTGTCTTTCCTCTCTATTACATTTGGGAATGTTATGTGTTCCCCTTATGTACAGTTCCATTTTCACGTGTTGTTAATGTGTGGGATGTAAATCTATGTGGTTCTTGTCTATGGCATACCTTTCCACCCTCTCTCTTACATTTTCTCGATTTCCTTCCCCTTGTGGAGAGTGATCTACCCTCTTTCTAGTGATACCATCTTCCCTTAGCTTAGGATTTCCCTTATGCATATCGTTATCAACCTTGTCCCTTTGACATATAGAATAACGATATATAGCTTCATTTCTAGAATTTAGGATTAGTGTTAGCATTATAAATAGGTAGAGGAATTCAACCTTCTTTGGAGGTCCATCTCAAGTAGAAAGTACCACAACTTGAGAGATGGTCCCATGTTATAAAAATTAGATATTTGCATAGCCAAATATTAGGTGCTAATTTTTTGACCTAAGAATTTTGGCACGCCGATGGGACAAGATTGAGGAGCTTTACATTTTTGTTTTAGAAAGTTGGTGTGTTCTTATTGAAATATCAACCTTTGGAGGCATGTTCAAAGTACATCTAGTGACTCCAATGATCTAAAATAACCCATTTTATGAGTTGTAAACCTTCTCTTCCATCCATTTTTTCTTCAATTTTTCCTTCCGTTCATGAATTTATGCAATCATGACTTCATTATGGCAATGGAATCCTCATTTTCAAGTAATACCCAGTTCCCTCCATCCCCATATTTTCAAAATCCTCCCCCGATCTTTTTATGAGCACTATCATGAAGAATGTGCATATAACACATCCCCCATTAAATCGTATGGTTATTTTTCTATTCTTAGAGATGGAGGTGTAGGTAAGAATCTTAAGGAGATTTTGAGATCAGGTCTATTCTTAGAGATTGGCATGTGGAGTACACAAAGTGCCGAGATTTGTGCGCCACTCTTCGTGGAGATTTTGGAAGGACATGTCAACTCACTCTTGCATGGGCATAAGTTAAGAATAGATCCATCACTTCAGTTAACTATCAACAATCTATAGATAGCATACTTGCATGTATGGCTATAATTGTAAAAAGGCACGTGGTTATTATTAGCATGTGACCTATTTCTGGTAGAGTTAAGTGGTGAAGGGTTAGTTCCCCACCCTATATATATATGTAATGAATTACTTAGAGGATAGAGAGACATACATAGAGATATAGATGGAATCATATGTTTGGAGGAATGGAAAAACATGAGTACATGTGACTGGATAATTGTAACAGATCCATGCGTGCATGCCTGGTATTGTATGAAGCTACTGTATTGTTGGTTCAATGAATAGATAAAGGAAATTGGCTGAACAAAGTGTGTGATGTGTTTTATCAATGCATGTTATTACTTTCATGATGATTTACCTTTAGCACTTATAGATCTGGTTGGATATAAATGGTGAATGGATGGATTAGTTCCTAAAATATATGTTTACTATTTTATCATACCACCATTCTACTACTACAACTATTAAGAGGGACCCGGTACCTTTGCGTGCGCTTTGGGTGAGTGCTCAGCCTAGGCTGAGTGATGTGCCAAGCGTGACTAGGTGTTAACTAACAATTCTAGGTTGCATCATTGGTTCCATTACCAGGACCTCTTTTTCAGTTGTTTCAGAATGGTTCGCGATGAAGACATACCGGCTAACCTTGGCAAAGTGTTGAAGAATGGATTCATGATCTGGAGGAAGAATACGCACGGAGGTTTGACACTAGATCTGGATTTTAGCACGTACTTGGGTAGAGTAGAATTTGTATGACAGTTTATACAAAAGCTTCTTTGTTATCTTTCTAGTAGAATTGTATGAATGGTTGACTGCGTATGCATCTAAGTGGAATTGGAGGTATCGCATGCTTGTTTGGACATAGGAGGAATTTCAAACACTATATGATGTTGACCTAAGTTGGACTCGCGTGGTAGATACCTGGTTTTGTGGTGTCCTAAACAACTATATTTTGGAGTATTCAATTTTGACTTATTCGTGCCCGGAGGTAGTAGAGTTCAGTTTCTACGGTATCCTAGAGGGACATATTTGCAAGGTATTCCACTGGCAATCAAAATACTAATGGTAACATTGAACTTGGAAGCTAAACCCATGGAAAGCTAAAGAATCTCCACGTGCGGGGGAGAGGAGGATTGGTGAAAGATGGCAGACCTAGTGGTAGCATGAGAGAGGAAGAAAGGTGGCTGAAGTATGATGAGGCACGTGAGAGGGAATTATGCAAGAGGCAAGAAATTGTAGAATGGATGGTGTTGTGGAGAGAGATGGCTCGTGAAGGATTTGAGGCTCATGGGGAGGAAGAAGAGACAAGAGCATCAGGAACTCCCCCATCTAGGGAAGCATGACAGAGAACCCTCTTCGGCCTCACATGGAAGCATGCCAGTAGATATGACATGGGCCATGGGGTGCATCTAAGCCAACCTGTTGACCTAGCCCTTGCGCTTGGTTTTCAGTATCTAGTACAATAGGTAAAAGTAGTTTTAATTTAGGAAGTGAAAGCACAGAAATAGGTCAGACAGTAAGTACACCAATGGTAGCACATAGATAACTTCATTATTCTTTGGGGGTACATTATCAGGCTCATCATCTACACAGAATATGAGTGCGCCGAGTGTGGGAATCACCTCTGGAGCTGGGACCACTTCCCAAACTATAGGGGTCAGTATAGTACCACTGTTGGGGCACAGGGGAGTGCATCCATGGGCCCTATTCCAAATTCTGGAGGAGGATCGGGTGGTATGGGTAGTTCTAGTTCGGTGGTTTGGGTGGTATTGGAGGAAGAGGAAACCAAGGAGGTTCTGGGTCGGGTGGTCAAGGCCCGCAGCAACCCCAGAACATTTATATGGAGATGTCCCTTCATCTCCCGAAATAGAGGTATCGAGGATGCTTCTGAACATGTTCATATGTGTGAAATATTGTGGCATGCAAAAGGTATTATGGCCCTGAATGCAAGGCAAGTCAATTTTCTACTACATTACAAGCGTGCGCGCACAGCTGGTATAGGAAGTTTGACCCCAATCAAACTTGTATTGACTATGCAGCATTGAAAGATGCTTTCTTAAAAGAGTTCCACATCCTAGAGTTTGAGTAGAAGAGTATAAGCGCACTCAAGGATATAAAGCAAGGCACTACTGAAAGTGTACGTGAGTATGATGCATGATTTAAAACACTTCTATCCAAACTCTCTTATGACATTCATGCAAGTCAAGCATGCTGATGGTTTGTTAGGGGGTGATTACCCATTTCGAGAAAACTTTATCACATAAAACTTATACCGATCCATGTGAAGCATTGGAAGCCACTTTATGTGCTGAAGTAGTTGGGAGTATTGACACTAGAGTTAGTCCATTTTTGGAAGCTCAGATAGTGGCTATGGTGAAATAGTTAGAGAAATTATCGGCAAACTCAGCTCATGAAACGCGCTCAGGGATCTAGTGTATAGATTGTGAAGTGGAAGGGCACACTAAGGATAGTTTCCCTCACAGAACTGTATACGTTTGTTGTTATTAGACTGTGAGATTTTCCATTTGAACCATGATGCTAGTCACTGCCCCCTCCTACAACACGTGATCAGGAAGAATGTATCCTCCTTTTGTAAAATTTGTAGGTCCACGACCCATGATACTGAGGACTATAGATTGATTGGCCAGATCCATGATGCCATTGATATTGGGGTCAGATAGGTGAGTGTGGCTGATAATTCTAAAGGGAAGAATGAGCATCAGGATAGGGATTATAATAAAACCCGCTATGATGACAGGAATGACGGAAGGTTTGAAGGGGCTCGTGAAAGGGGATGAGGATATAGAGGTGGATATGGAGGATGAGGCCGAGGTGGAGGAAGGAGTGAATTCCCTTGAGGAACTTGCTATACATGTGGCTCACCTGACCATTATAGGTGTGAATGCCCATAGAATATTTCCTGTTCATTTTGTGGAAAGGGGCATAGTTATGAAGAGTGCCGGACTTGTATGAGCATCTCAGTAAGTACACACAAGAAAGAAAACAAGGGTGCGGGGATGGTTAGAATCTAGCGTGTGATAGAGAATCAGTGGATGCCAAAGTTAACACTAGAACCTGAGGTGGTAATAGTCAAGATAACCACACGAGATGAGGTGGCACGTGTAAGAGAGGTGTTGCAACAAAAGCTGACAATCACTAGGGAGGAAGTTTTGCATGCTAGATATCCAGATCCAGCTCATCAGAAAGAAGTCTATCAGGACACAATGGAGGTCCTTAGGAGCCTTCAAGGTGAGATACAAGGTTTAAAAGAGTAGTCTCGGAAAGTAGAGCACAAGGATATACAGAACAAGCCCCATCGGATATTGATGACATCAGAGAGGTATGTAGAATGTTGTGCCAGGAGAATATTATTCCTTTATTAGGAAATTGGTTGAAAGGGAATACTACTGCACATGCAAGAACTGAGACTAGAAGACAAATACTTCATGTGAATCTCCCTCCTGATAGCATTGACTATGACAAGGAGATCACTTTGAATGTTGTTGTGGATGGGTGGCTGCTGAGCAATATTTTGATTGACACAGTGTGGAAGTAAATGTACTTACATTGGATGCGTGGGAACAAATGGGGAGACCCCCATTGCAGCCATCATCTAATGTATTGTTCATGGAAAATAGAACAAAAGCTACTCCCATAGGAGTTTTGAAGGATGCATCATCATCACTATCTGAGGGCCAAGTTCACAGGAGACTTTGAAGTGCTAGCGCTTGCGGAAGTAGATAGTTTCCCAGCTTTGCTTGGGTGCCCTTGGTGTTATGAACAATGCTGATTTGAGGTTTAACAAAGGGTATATCAGCTTTGAGAACAAGGAGGAAAGGGTCATAATACCATTGACAGATGGGAAATCCATGCCATATGTGGAACCTTTAAGTGAAGAGGACTTGAACAGAATCTATGTACGCGCTATTCGGGACCCAGAGGTCAATGATCCATCTAAGGAAGGAATCCTTCATTGGGAAGATTCTCAGTCAATCAGTGATACTACTAGTATTGCTTGTGATAATTGGGCTCATGGCACTTATGAACTAGTGGGGCGTGAAGTTAAGCGTGTGGTTACTGGTAAGATGGGTTTTCACTCTATTCGATGTATAGGTCACGCAATACCCCGCTATATTGGATCTGAAGATTTGGTTGGGTTCTTACAGGCCATAGAAACAAATTGGGTTGATGAACTTAAATGATGCACTATGTTGTCATATACTTTGGGTGGGATGGCCGCGTGCTGGTGGGTAGTCCACAGGGATAATCTCTTAGAATGGGAAATGATTGGGACCGCCTTATCAACCAAGTTTTTAAGAAGTAATGCACCTACAAACATAAGCCCTTATCATGGTGATCAACCTGCTCAACATCATATCAGCTAGTGTGAGAGACTCTGGATAGTAGGCTAGGAAGCATTACCACCTTCACTTTGGGTGCATCGGTTTTATTCTACTCTAAAAGGTTACGCGTGCTTGGTATGTCTATGCTGAATTACATCGTGACACTAGCAACTGGAAAACTTTGACTACAGGGATGATCCAAATGTTTGACTTCTTTTCATCTACACCACTAGTGAACACAACTTTAAGCTTTATCAAGCGCTTAACTATGGGAGATAGTGGGAAAGTAGAAGAACTTGTTCAAGAATTATTTGGTGAGACAGAGATAGGGGCGTGCTTTGTGGATGAAGAAGATGATATCATATTACTTGAGCGTGCTTCTTTGGAAAAAGATAAGGGAAGATGGTATACATAATTGATGAGGAGGAAGTTGAGCACTTGGACGTGGATCATTCACATGGAACACGTGAAGTGTTATCCAGTGTGGATGTAGATGCGCGTGCATATCACGAACCTATGAAGAAACAAAAAGGTCAATATAGGCACAAAAGCTGAACCTAAGGAGGTGATAATTGGGGATTACTGGTCAGAATCAGAGGTAGCAAAGATCATAGAGTTACTTCATGATTATGAGGACTTATTCCCAAGAGGATACCATGAACTTAAAGGCGTGCATATATCACTCGGAGAAATGAAGATAAAGCTCAAGGAAGGGTGTGCCCTGTTAGGAAGTGACCATATCGGATGAATCCCAATTTGTGTGAGAAAGTAAAGGAGGAGATTGACAAGATGCTGAAATCTGGGATCATTCGACCATTGGATGAATCAGAATGGGTCGATCTATGGTGATAAGTATAAAAAAGGATGGTAGGATTGAATTTGTGTTGATTATAGGGAGTTGAATGCAGCATGTGTTACAGATCCCTTTCCTATGCCATTCACGGAGGAAATATTAGGAGTGGTTGGGCATGAAATATATTCATTTATAGATGGGTTTTCAGGGTATCATCAGGTTAGGATTGCCCGGAAGATCAAGAGAAGACCACCTTCACTATTGAATGGGGAAGCTTTGCTTATATTGTGATGCCCTTTGGATTGAAGAATGCACCTGTTGTATTTTCAAGGATAGTGGTACAAGCCTTCAAGGATTTTATTCATAACTTTTTACAGGTCTATCTTGATGATTGGACCATTTATGGGCTGATTAAGGATCATTGTGACAATATGCGCTTAATGTTTGAAAGATGTCGACAGTTGAGTATCTCATTAAATATCAAGAAGTGCATCTTTTCTACTCCCTTTGGCACACTTTTAGGACATATCATCTGCGTAAGGAAGGGTTGTTGGTTGATCCAGCTAAAGTTGTAGTCATCATTGGCTTGAAAGTGCCGGCCAGTCAGCGTGAGGTGCGTGGATTTTTGGGTCATATAGGGTATTACTAGGAAGTTTATAAAAGGGTATGCAAAATTTTCATGCCCTTGGAAGAGTTACTCCAAGGAAAAGGTACATTCTATTGGGGGAGTCACAGTAGCGTGCGTTTGAGATATTGAAGCAGAAACTTACTACCGTGCCTATCTTGCATTTTCCTTCATGGGATAAACCTTTTCATGTTCATGTGGATGCTTCTGGCATAGCCATTGGTGTTGTCTTAGCTCAACCAGGTGAAGGTATCGTTGATCATCCCATTTGCTTCGCTAGTAGGAAGTTGACCCCTGCAGAACAAAATTATACCACTACAGAGCGTGAGGCCTTGTCCATGATCTATGCCTTGCACAAATTTCATTAGTATTTGTTGGCTACACCATTTGTGTTTTATATAGATCACATGGCATTAAAATATTTGGTGAACAAGCCCATTTTATAGGGGCGCATATGCCGGTGGGTACTCTTATTTCAAGAGTTTGACTTTACGGTTGTGGTAAAACTAGGAAAAAGCAATTCTGGACCGGATCACTTGTCTAGAATTCAATCAGGGGAAGAGGCACAAACAATAGAAGAGACCATGCCTGATGCATAGCTGTATAGGTTACAATGTGTGCCATCAGAATTAGAGGACATTGTTGTCTTTTTGAGAACTGGTATGGTGCCTGAAGGCATGAAAGCTTTAGAGAAGAAGCAACTTGCTATTCGTGTGACACCATTCATGTTAATTAGTGGTGATTTGTACAAGCTAGGTAGAGATGAGGTGTTACGCCATTGTGTCTTGGAGCATGAACAGAAAGGACATAATGGAAGAAGCACATGGTGGTATTGCAGGTGGCCATTATGTAGGTGATGCAACAATGCGCAAGATCCTACTTGTTGGGTTGTGGTGGGAAACATTGTACAAGGATTGTAAAGAGTATTGTAAGACATGTGACCATTGTCAATGTCTCGGTCGACCAGGACAATGGGATGAGATGCCCCTACGACCCATAATGAGTGTAGAACCCTTTGAGAAATGGGAAATTGACTTTTTCGGGCCTATCTCCCAGCCATGCGCGTAGGACTGGATCACGCTATATCATCACTTGTATAGATTATCTTACCCGATGGGTAGAAGCAACACCTACAAAGGATTATACAGTGGCTACAGTAGCATGGTTCTTATGGGAGAATGTCCTTACAAGGTATGGTTGTCCTTTAAGTTTAACAAGTGATAGGGGCACACATTTTTTAAATGAGACAATATGAATTCTTTTAGACGAGTTTATGGTTGCCCACCATAAAACTACACCCTATCACCCTCAGGAAAATGGGACTATTGAGGCTTTTAACAAGATCTTGAGCCACACATTGACCAAGATTTGTGATGTTGGGAGAAAATATTGGGATGATAAAGTATCAGCTGTTCTTTGGGCTTATAGAACAACATACAAAAGATTGAACAAAGCCACACCTTTTCAATTGGTGTTTGGCACGGAAGTTGTTCTGCCTCTAGAATTTATGTTACCTTCCTTGCGCATTTGCATGCATTGGAGGTCTAGCTGATGAGTAGGCCTTGGAAGAATGGATTGCGAAGATGGTTCAGCTAGATGAGCGCGCGCCATCACATGCGTTGGAGTCAAAAATAGGAGAAAGTGTGACAAAAGGCATGGCATGATCGGCACATCAGGGATAAGAAACTTGTGGTGGGACAAATGGTACTTCTATATGACTCAAGTTTTGTGCCATCCAGGAAAGCTCAAGGTGCATTGGTTGGGGCCATATGTTATCACTCATATACTTGAGTCAGGTGCTTGCCAATTGGAAACAATTGATGGCACATGGTTTCCCGGTTACTTTAATGGGAGTAGGTTGAAGCCCTACTATAAATAAGTCTTCTTGGTGTTTGTAATAAGGTAGTATTTCCAGATACATTAGGTTTCCCTTTATGCATTTCCTTAATGTATTTCTTTCATCATCGCTATGCTTTGTCAATTTTAGCTCTTGTTTGTGTAATAAGCGTGCTTGCGCGCATGAAACTAACTACAATATGAAGCATGTTGATGCGCAGAGGACTGCACATCCTTTTCATGTGGGGTGGATTGTTGGTGACTCTCAGGGATATGTTGTGAAGATATCATGTTGTGGGTGTTGAAAGAAGGTTGCTAAGGGTAACTGACAAAAGATTGCTTCTCAAGATAAGAAAGGATGAATATGGATAAGGGAAAGTATAACGTGAGGTAAGCGGTGGCCATGGTAATTACCAGGAGATCATGCAGTGATGAGGTACTCGGGCGTGAAGGTGTGCACTGAAGAGAAGTCTATGAAAAAGGGTAAAGAGGGCGTGCTAGAAGGTTATAGCTTTGGCGTGAAAATATACCACGTGGAAATGATAAAAATGGGTCATAAATGAGGAGAATTTGGTAGGTGGAGGAGTAATTAATGCAACAAAAAGTAGAAATCTATATAAGGATGGGATGTGATTTCATTTTTACCCTTACGACTATGAGAATTGATAGAGAGCCTATACGTGAAGAGCATAAAGCTAACTAATTCAAGGTATGAAGCAAGCGAACCAGGCACGGAGAAGAGATTTGTTTATTAGAAGGGCTTGGATCCCCTAGAAAAAGGGTTTGATGAAGTAGAGTAATACAATAGAGTTAGGGTGTGCAAGTTCATGATTACAAATTAGGGCACGGAAGAATCGGGTTAGGGTTCAAAGAAAATTACTCAAAACACACAGCAGCTGACCTACAAAACAAAACCCTGAAAGAGAATGGCACCAAAGAAGAAAGCAACACCGATAAAAGAAAAGAAGAAGGTGGTGGTGGAAGAAGAGGAGGAGATGGCCCCGGAGAGCAATTTCTCTGAAATGCAGTACCCTGAAGAAGTTATTGTGGGGTAGGAATGGAATACCCACATAAGACAGAGCAAGATAAGTGAATATAATCACCGAACTAGTGAGAACCAGAAGAAGTTAGATGACTTGCTCACCTCTCGAATGAACAGGTGCACTGAGGATGACATGCCGATATATGATGATGCGGGAAAAGCTACTCAAAGGAAATGGTGTCTACCAGCTTTATGAGCTTCCATACTTTGGAAAGTATGCACCCTTGTATCAGATGGCTGATGAGCCGAGTCCATGAGGACTTCTTCTACTTCGCAGGATGGAGGGTAAGACTGACACCCATCCTCATTGCCATAGTTACTGGATTACGGGAAATGGGTGAAGACATTAAGACTGACTTAGCTGACAAAAGTGCCATTTTGGAGACACAGAAGGTGTTGGGCTATCAGAAAGGACCGCGTGGAATGGACATTGACAAGTTGAAAAATTGTCCAGTAGTACAGGCAGCAACACATCTAACCACAAAGTTGAATGACCAAGAACGTTGGTCACAAGTTAATTCTATGTGGTTGCATGTGGCCAAGTGCATGTTAGAGGGAACCACTTATAACATCATCACGGATTCATTGTAGAGTGGATAGTTGAGGAAGCGCGTGAAGGGAGTAAGATAAGTTTTGGTTGTATCTTACTGAGTTTAGTCTTCATGGAGATCGGGGTACCAGATGGCCCAAAAGAGAACATATGGGAATACCCCATGAATCATAAGTCTCAGCTGAGTGATTAACAAATATCTTTGCAAAGGGTCGATGATGGAGGAGGTTAAGGAGCGCGTTGAGATGTGGTATGATAGGCTCCGTGCATGGCGTTTGGGAAGAATGGCGCATACCCAAGGATTTTCCCTCGGTCTGGGAAAATAGGTACAATTTGTAGTCTACCAACATTTGTATTTGCATGCTTCCCAATGGTAGATGGGTCGTGGAGCCCCTGGTGCAAACTGCCATATGCATTTCCCACACAGTACTTCCAAGCTGCTAGTTCATCGGTTCACCAACACACGGAGGTTGGTATTTAATGTAGACAAGGTGGACTGTGAGTATCACACCCTGAGAAAGACTTATGGATATCTAGGGAGGAATGCATACAATGAGAATAACATCTTAGAAATCTTAAGCATTAAGCTAGAGACAAGTGGCCATTGCGGATATCAGGGCCGCGCTAATATACCTCCAACTGAAGCCTAAAATGGAGAATAACAAGTACGTGGAGAATGAATTCATGCTTCAGGGGCAGCGAAGGAAAGCATACTATGGAGAACATTCGGCACCTAGGCCCTGTGCCCAAGCAAGATGATGAGGAAGAGGATGAAGAACCTGAAGATAGTGGCGGCCTAGTGCGGAGAAGGAAGCAACCATTGGCAGGGGAGGGGAGTGCGTGATAAACTCCCCGAGGGGGAGAAGGAGCTACGGGGGAGGAGTAGGGCACAAAGATTTAAGAAGGTGTTTAAGTGCACTGAGGGGTAAGGAGGAACCCTGCAGGTGAAGGAGCCAGAGGAGAAGAAAAGAGAGAAAACTCAGGCTGAGTGAGGAAACAGAGGAATCTGAGGAGAAGGTGCCTTCATCTCCAACTGAAGAAGAGCCTCAACATGAGGAGGAGAAGATGGAAGGAGAAGAAGGGGGTCAATCAAGAGGCTACATAGGACAAGGGTGGGGATACATCTGGTATTCCCAACCTTGATGTAGCCATTCCAAGAGGACCCGATCCCGTCGAATAGGGGAGGATGCCAAGGCACATGCCATGGGGTATGCAGAAGACCCAAAGCTGATCATTCGTGCTCGGTTCTAGAGTACCATCGAGTAGAAGGATTTATTTGGATGGGCGCTCATGGATGAGGACAAGGTGACTCTATGCACAAGGAAGCAAGCTCTCATGGTCTATGCACACACACATGGATGAGCCGAATTTGATGTCGGTGAAGAATCATGTGTGCATCAAGGTGGTTGAAGAAGGCACCTGAAATGTGCCACATGACAATCAAACCAACAATGATGTCAGATGAGTAGGTGAGCAATGCTCTAGTGAAAGTATCCTCGAAGTAGCAAGAAGAAACATAGATAAATCTGCTACCATCAAGGCGTTGACAGAGAGATTAAAAGCCAAGGATGTGGAGATAGCACACCTAGTCTAGGAAAAGGACTTAATCAAAAGAAAATATGACACTTTTGTTAGTATGGTAGAGGAAATTGGAGATGATGTTCTAAAGGTACGCCCAAATCTGGAATCCGGGTACCAAAAGAATTTCCTTCTACGATGCACTATGTGAAAACAATGATAACATTAGTGTTGGAGGATGAAAAGGTGCGCGTATCCTCACAGCCCAAGGACTCAGGGAAAAGATAGAAAAGTGTGAGGCTGCAGTAGCTAGGAAGATTGCTACTTATGAAGGTCTACTGCAAGCCACCCATGATGAACTGAAGAAGGCCGATCATGCGCTAACCATATGCACACCCAGAGATGCTGATCGCGGTGAAAACCTTGGAGGAAGAAAATGAGGTCCACAAAGTGATGAAGGATGCTTCCCTAGGCCATGTTGAATGCTTAGTCCTGGTAAAGAAAAAGTGCGAGGCACTAGCTGTGGCGTAGGCACCACATAAGGAGAGGTTGGAGGAGCTAGGAAAGCTCATTGCTCAGAAGATGGATGTACTGGAAGGGGTGCAAACCTCTATGTCAAGCGTAATGCTTGTAATACAAAATGAGCAAGGGAAACTCTCCATGGAAGAGCTGTAGTCCATCATTGCAGACATGCCTGAAATAGCAGGAGCAGCGCTAATAGTGTGGGAGAACCTAGAAGTAGATATCAAAGAAGAATATCCAGAGTTGTTGCTTCAGGATGAGACGGAGGGGCCTGAGGCCTAAACAATTTTGTTAGCTGTGTATATCTTCTTCAAAATTCTTATTCAAGATTCTTATTCAAAATTCTTTATTCTTTATTTATCCATTCTATGTATAAGTTTTGAGCATCGCCATTGTCGGGGTGACAATGAGATTAGTGTGGGGTAATGTTGATCAGAGAAAACACTTAGTTGAACTTGCAATCAGAGTCCACGTGGAAGAATGGCACAGGAGAAAAAGTGTGAAGTTATAGGAAGGCGTCACGTGGAGGTGTAGAGTAAGACTCTCAAGGACTTAGCGATTTTGGAGATCAGGTCTATTCTTAGAGATTGGTGTGCGGAGTACACAAAGCGATGCCGAGATTTGTGTGCCACTCTTCGTGGAGATTTTGGAAGGACATGTCAACTCACTCTTGCATGGGCATAAGTTAAGAATAGATCCATCACTTCAGTTAACTATCAGCAATCTATAGATAGCATACTTGCATGTATGGCTATAATTGTAAAAAGGCGCGTGGTTATTATTAGCATGTGACCTATTTCTAGTAGAGTTAAGTGGTGAAGGGTTAGTTCCCCACCTATATATATATATATATGTAATGAATTACTTAGAGAATATAGAGACATACATAGAGATACGAATGGAACCATATGTTTGGAGGAATGGAAAAACATGAGTACATGTGACTGGATAATTGTAACAGATCCATGCGTGCATGCCTGGTATTGTATGAAGCTACTGTATTGTTGGTTCAATGAATAGATAAAGGAAATTGGCTGAACAAAGTGTGTGATGTGTTTTATCAATGCATGTTATTACTTTCATGATGATTTACCTTTAGCGCTTATAGATCTGGTTGGATATAAATGGTGAATGGATGGATTAGTTCCTAAAATATATGTTTACTATTTTATCATACCACCATTCTACTACTGCAACTATTAAGAGGGACCCGGTACCTTTGCGTGCTTCGGGTGAGTGCTCAACCTAGGCTGAGTGATGTGCCAAGTGTGACTAGGTGTTAACTAACAACAACTTGTTTTCCATGTTCCTAGATTTCGACATCTAGTCCATTGAGGTTTCCACTTCCCAATATTCTTCCCTTCCATCTCACCTTCATTTCTTTTCCATCATTTGTCACATTATTCCCTCTCCCTCATAATCCTCTATGTCTAATAATGCAAGTAATCAATAGCCCCTTTCTTATGTTGTCTCTCCACTAGTTTCATCATGTATGATGATTGTAGAACTATGTTAGAATGGTATGATTCGACCGAGAGGATGAAATTGTGAAAAATTTACAAGCAAGGTAACCTTATTGAAAAGTGAATCAATTAGACTGAAAGGGAGAACATCGTAGGGGGAAGATTTGTTTGTACGGGAAAAGAGAGCATGATCTAACCTATGAACAATATCCTTTAAGAATATCTGTAGGATGAGCCCATTCATGGGGTTGAGCTTCAAAATAATGGGTAGATCACAAGGATCATCTTGTGTCAAAAAGATATTTGACTAATCTAGAGCCAAAATCAGATTCGTAACTAGTCACGCTAACTTTAGAGCATGAGGATGAGCTTCAATGCATCGAAGGTCAGCATTAACACCTCTAAGAACCAAATACATAACAATTAAAGCATGTTTTCTTTTTGTTTTTTGTTGATACTTTGGGAAATGTGGTGGAAAATTGTCTTCAAAACAATTTTTCAATCTCATTAAAGGCCATGTTCATTGCCAAATTATTTATATGGCCACATTTTATAAAGAAGGGAAGTTATTTCTCCCTTCCTATATCAAGCTTTTTTTGTTTCTATTTCCTTTGGTTAGAGTATGTTAGTGTAGATTTTTTTTAGTAAAACAAGTTCTTACATGCACACACTACATGTTCCCCTTAGAGCATGTATGATTTTCATGTTTGTACATAGTTTTTATGGGATTTTGTTGCTATTGCATAGTCTATTTCATGGTGGAATCAGATATTTGGAGCAATTTCTAAGTTTCATTCAAAGATCAAAAAATCAATTTCAACCTAGTGGTCACTAAAATGATTTCAAGCTAGTGGTCGTTAGTCGGTTCAAGTTCGGTGCTAAGTTCACACAGATTTAGGAGACAAAAATTGAAAGGAAGAGATCAATTTCTTAAAGGTTAGGCTTGAATCCATTCCCAATGGATGCTTTTGGTCTTCATCATCTAGCAGGAAGATTTCCCTTGGAGGTCACCAATTAGTTATCCCAAATTCACACCCCTTGAAAATTTGGATAAATTATCAAAAATGGACTTAGCTAAATTTTCGAACATTAGTGGTTGCTAAAAGGTTTCAACACTAGCGATCATTAGGATGTTCAAAGAATAGTGGTCACTAGGATAAAAATGGAGGATGCAAATGAGCATAGAAGTTTCTAGGCTAGATTTTCGACCTATAACTTCATTTTTGGATTATCCATTTTTACACTTTCAAGTAATATTTTTGAGGTTACCGATCGCTAGGATGATGGAGGTTAGAAACTACTAGGATGATTGAAGGTTAGAAGCTGATAGGAATTTTCACTAACCTATTTTGAGGTTAGTGGCCACTAGGATGATTCACTTTCATGTTTTGGAGCCTAGCAGACTGCTAGGTATTTTCAACCCGACCCTACTTCATTCAAATGGTCATAAATTTCACTCTGGAGCTCCAAATTAGACAAACTTTACATCGTTAGAAATATATCTTCAAGCCCTTCAACATGGAATATTAATAAAAATGTTTTGGTGTTTTTAATAAGGATAAAAATGATCCTAGTGTATGTTAGGCACTTTTCACCTGACCATGTAGATTTCAAATGACCATATCTTCCTCAAAACAACTCCAAATTAGGTAAAATTAGTATCGATGAAAGGTCTTGAGGATATATTCATGATGGTTTTATTAGATCAAGGATTGGATGAGGTTAAAAGAGTGAAAATGGAGATAATAGTTTGATAAGATTCTATAGTGATCCTACGGTGTTTAGATTTTCTAGTTCAACCACCAACATTTCATGAAGTATGTGTGTCATACTCTATGACCTGTTTATCTCGATAGTGTGTGTCAAATGCCATGTCAAGTTCCCATACCTTCCTACAAGTATTAATGGTGATTAGTCCTTGGTGGTTGGAATTTTGAATCCAGCATTTTGGCATATCACTCTCCTTATAATTTCTTCTTCTCCTTCTCTATAAATATTGAACTCACGCATTGTATAAATATCCCTCTTTGTTGTAACAACACCATTCAAAAATGGTGTCTGAATTTCCATGAGTTTCGAGACCTTGGAATTTTTCTCAAAGCAATGATTTTCACCTCCTACCATGAATGTAACTAACTGTGCATCCTTCAAGCAATAAAAATTGGGTTATGTGGCACTTTAATCTTCCCTTTTCTTATTTTTTGTGTCTTTCCTCTGTTATGTTTTGGAATGTTGTGTATTCCCCTTACGTGTAAGTTCCATTTTCACATGTTTTCAATGTGCGGGACACCGAGTCTACATGGTTCTTATCGTGGCACACCTTTCCACCCTCTCTGCCACATTTTCTCACTTTTCTTACCCTTGTGGAGAGCGATCGACCCTATTTTCGGTGATATCACCTCCCCTTAGCTTAGTATTTCCCTTATGCATCTCCTTCTCACCCTGGTCCCTTGGAATCATAGAGTAGCGATAGATAGCTTCATTTATAGCATTAGGAGTAGTGTTAGCATTATAAATAGGTAGAGGAAGCCATCCTTCTCGAAGTTCCATCTCAAATAGAAAGTCCTACAACTTGAGAGATGGTCCCATGTTAGCAAAAAGTAGAGATCTGCATAGCCAAATATAAGGGTGCTAATTTTTTTGACCTAACACCAATCATATATAGACTTGATCTTTATACGGTCATTCCATACATCTTACTTGAAAAATTCAACCAAAGTATTGCAAATATTCCTTTCAAATTAACCTTTAAATTCCTTGGCATGCTTCTTCTTAGCACACAATATCTTACACATTTTCTATATTCTTGATATGGAAGGAAAATATATTATTCCAATAAACAATATCTTAAAAAATATAAAAACTAACTTAGGTAGGAAGTAACTAACTCCATTTTTGAATAGTTTCAAAAATTCATAGTTGAGCATTTCTAATATCAAGAGCAATTACACAAATTTGTACAAGCGGCTTTGATGAGGTTTGAATGCAATATTCTCATTTTCTTCAATCTAAAGAAGTATATGATAGAATATAACCATAAGATCTATCTTCAAGAAATAATTCATCCCATGCAACTTATCTAGAAGAACATATAGCATTTTCATATAAAATTTAGTTTTAATCAATTTTTCCTCAAAGAATTATCAATATAATACTAAAATTGTATATTTTATTGTAATTAAATCATTAAATAGTATATGTAAAGATAAAATAGATCATATCTTAAGCAAAAACATGTTTCCACTAAAATGATCTCTAGAAAGAGTGGGAATGGGAACATTTGTTACCACTCCTTTCCACTTTTGAACAAGCTTGATTCATGGAGGAATTTCATTTGTCACTTTCTAGTTTGAGATATTTGGGTTGATTTTAGGTCAAGTATTATGTGGGAATCAACTTACTTGGGCCACTTGATCAAGGATGGACGAGTTCAATGTTGAAAATATTCAGGTTATTTCTCCATTGTGTTCCATGTGAGTGATTTGTCTTAGGTTTTGTTTTGGTTCATTTATCCCAATGGGATATAATTAATATATTCTAGGTAGTTATGTTAAGTAGATATATATAATTTTCTTATGGAACCACTTGCTATTAGAAGGTGTCTATTTGGTAGTGGGTTGTGCTCAGATCTTCCACATGAAATGAGAACTATTACTTGTGAGTGATCGTTGGGTCATGGATGGGAACTGTGTGGTGTTATTTTGTGATAGGTGGAACTAATTTAGTTGTCATATACTTCTTAGTATTCTTTTGTTCATGACATTGCTCTTATTTTCTAATCAATGGGTGGACTATGGAGAAAAAGAATTTACATTGTGATTCTTGTTTCTTTCATGGTATTTTCCATACTTTGATCTTGTTTTTCAATCATCATATGAATATGGAGTTTTTTTATTTGACATCTTGTTGGTTGATGTATGTTATGTCTAATGGAGGTTTTTTCCTTAAATTTAGGGTTCATACTCTCTTTCTTTCTTATTTCATGTTATCCCTTTATCATAGTAAAAGTGGTGGTGAGTTGGTATCCTCCATATTATCCTATCTTATTGTTAATGTATTGTGGTTATGGGTAAGTGATTGGAGCCTCATCATTGATTGGTGGGTTAGTTGATTATTTTCTCATGGTGGGCATGGATTAGAGGACCTTGTCTTAGTTAGTACGATGATCTCACTAATCAAGATATTTGTAAAAATCATGTTATTAAATTTTTATAATCCTAGCATATTGTTTCATGTGTTGATACTTTAGAGCTTAGTGGAGCTCGTTTCAAGTGAAGACTCAAGGAAGGCTCAAGATGTGCAAGGATATTTATCCAACATGACTGATTCATGTTGTCAAACCATGATGGTTTAAAAAAAATTATGGAGAGAAACATTTATATGTTAATAATGTATATTAATGGTTAACCTACTGATAGGACCATTATATTCTAGGTTCCTTTCACTTCTCGAGGTCACTCTTGTAGGTTTTTTTATGTTGGAATGCATGTGTAGCATATTATTGTCTCGATGAACTATGTTAACTCATCTTATAAATTGGTCTTATCACTATTTAGTAGGTTTCATGTTGTATTTTTATCTATGTTTCTTAGCTCCTCTATGACCTTGTTGGTTGTGCGGCTCTTTGAGGCACATGTTTGTAAATTCACTTGTCTATTTTTCTCATCTCTATTTGGTCTTGGAAGGTTTTGTAGACTAATTTTTGAGTTTTTTTGAAGGTCTGTTTCATTTGATTGATCCTTGTATGTTATATTATTTATCCTTTAAATTTCAAAAAATAACATCAAGCATAAAAATCTTAAATCATGTACAAATAATTACAAAAATTGTAATAGCATATGTGAACTAACTAAAAATTACAAATTAGGATAAGATAGGATTGTACACCAATTTCCTCCTTAAATAAAATTCTAATGACCCAAAACTATGCAAGAGGGTTGTGCATGGTTTTATTGAGCTATCGTAAAATTATGGGGGTTTGAAATGAGAAGAAAGAAAAAGTTTGTTGTCTTAGAAAAATTCTCTAGGATAAAGGTGTCCTATATGAATCCATATTTTCTCTATGAATTTGATCTAGATCTTGACTTTTGCACAATCTTCATATGTATTTTAAGACAGTTATCTTGTATCTAATTATCTTTGATCTCACTCCTGTAGATAATTTAGGGATTCTTCCATATCAATACCCTAGCTCCTCCTTTTCTTAAGAACATGAAAACATTTTTTTCCAAAATGGTCAAACTTCTCAATCCTCATTGAATTGAGAAATTCTAACAATGAAATCCTCTTGAAAGAAGACTTAAATCGATGTAATTCTCTCTCCTAGTAGGTTTTAAACATATTATGATAATCAATATAATGATTCATGTCATTATTCCCTAAAACAAAAAAGTAAAAGTGGTAATGCATGGTTTGTACATGCATATTATTTTTAAAAATAGTAATTAGAGGTTTCCTTTAGTGATAAATACATATTGGATGCTTAAGAAGTTTATTGATCTTGAAAATAGTCACCCCTTCACAATGTTTTTAGTTATGTGTTTATATAGTGATTAACCCTAAAATTTGGATCCATTTTACATGTAATTGACTCAAATTTCATATTGAGTGACCTAAAATATATACATGAATTTACATATTATCTGAAAGGTTTCAAAAAAATCATAAGATACCAAATTTAGTCGTATAAGGAAAAATTTTTGGTATGAATTTGGCAAAGAAGGATGACTATGTATTGAACTTAGAGGAATGAGACCAAATCAAAATCACAAGATGGGAATTCCAATAATTTATTTTGAAAATATATAGATGATGAATTGAGAAAGGATTGTGTCATTTTTAGGTATCTATAAACTGTCTCCACTTTAAAATTGATTTAAAAATAAATCTTAATCAAAGGAATGGACTAAATTTGATATATCAGAAACATGAAATATATCAACATACAATGATAAGAAACTACAACCAACAAGAACATAAGAGTCACTTAGTTGATATATAACTGTGTGGCCTGGCTATGGGCTAGAAATATGGTGGAACAAGATCAGTCTGGATTATATGTGCTTCATTTAAAAAAATAAATTAAAATTTATGCCAGATAGAATTTCCCAGAAGGGGAAAAAATCTCTTTGATGTTAGTTTCGAACTACGAAAACTAGTTTCCTAGTGAAGGGTGTAGATTTATTTCTTTCAATGACTATAAATTTCACCTTCACTTCTATTTGTGCTACATCCAATTTGTTATAGGGTTCTCTTATTGCACATGTAAATGTAAAAAAAACCCTATCTTCCTACACAACACTCAAGAACACATTAGTAGAATAAAATATGTATTTGCTTGATTGATACTGACCACAACAATCACCCTATTGTGATTTTCACCGAGAACTACACTAAATTTTAGAATTAATTTAACTCTAGTGTGTGTGAGAGATATAAATTGTATCTCTTTAAATTTGGTTACCCTTGTGCAATTTGCATCAAAATAACAGTGATAACTACAATTCTCCCAAGATGATGTGTGCATGGGAGGTTTATTAGCTAGGCAATATCCTAACATGTTCATTCATATTGAGGTAATTAAAGTTGATAAAATCAAAGTCAATTTAATATAGACATGAGTGGGTGAAAGTATTTAATTTATTAATATTTTTAATTTGGTATTGGAAGTAGGTTAGAGAGGTGGGTAAAGGATAGGGTTGTTTAATTTTAATATAAAACTAAATCATGTTACTCATCTAAAGTATGATAACTTCATCCAAAATTATAAATAATTGGTCTCTCATGTTGATGGTTTTTTCCATTGTATTCATTATTTTGCTAATGCCATATCACTCATATTTTGTGATTTTATCCTAAGATATATGTGCTAGATAACTTGTATACATATTTTTCTTGTAATTTAATATCTAATGTTTCATTTTTGTATGTTTTTTTCCATTGGAAATTGAAAATGGATATTCTCTCTCATAAGTTTCATGATGGGAGATATATGTAGATAATGATCACCTTGATACTTGATGCAACTAACTAGGATGTGATTGATAGACCTAAATTAGGGACAATGAACTATTTAGGCCAAACATCCCATTACATAAAATTATTAATTGTTTTACGTGTGTGGTGTGATGCAAATACTTGTACATTTTGGTTACCTATTGGAGAAGTATAAAAAAACATCAGACAATTTATGGAAGATCCTATCACTACCTATTTTTTGTTTCCATGTGATATTATGCAATGATATACATTATAAGGAAGTTTATAATTATTTTATTGGTGTGGAGAGAAACAAACATTGTATATGCGAATAATATTCATCATTACATAGTGATATAGTTTGGTATCGTGCTCTAGATTTGTGAACATTTTTGGACGTACCATTGGAAAATTTTGTAGATGTGGATACAAGTAGGGTGGCTATCTCATCCTATTAATTCAGGAGGTTGGGGAGGGTGAGATATTTGTTTCTAAGGGTCACATTATGTTGGCTCCACATTTACAAGGAATTATATTGTTTCTATATAGAGGACTATGTGATATGGATTTATTGAGTACTCATACAAGAAAAAAATACTTGATTAGTGTGCATATAAAAGGTGTATGCTTTAATGATATACATGTAAATGGAAATGAGAATCCCTTGAGTGAAGAGAATTAATTTGAATTTTCTTACTAGGATTAAGTTATAAGTGGATATGATTGTACAATTCCTTAATGAGTATAATATGAGAACCTACTTGAACCCAATACTAATGCACACTTTGATTATTTAAAAATAATCCTTTGGTGGAAGTGAACAAGTAAGAGAGTTTGAATATTTTCTTAGACACAAAGGTGATAATAATGCTTGCTGGAAAAGAGGTTTAAATAAATATACCATTGATGATGATATTGAGAAAAATTAATGGGAATATTTCAAGAGCTTAAACGTATTGAGATAAGAGTCTACTCGAGTTGATGATTGCAAGTATTGGAAAACAATAATTAAAGATTTTTTTCAAATTCCATTGGTGTGAAAAAATAGCTTAGTAGTTAATCAGGCAATTTTCACATAAGGAGGTGTATCTCAAGGAAACACTAATCTAATGGGATTTTGAGGGAGAATAACTTCAACTTAAAAAAGCTACCAGTTTCCCATAATGTGCAAAATATGCTAGGATGGATGTACATTTTTATTTATAAATGTGAAACATGTGTCAATAAAAATTTCCATGCATATGGTATATCAAATAACATTTATGGTTATTAAATTCATATATTAAATAATTGAAAATTTGGATGCGTTTTGATAAAAATTCATAACATGTATTTTGTTCTTCTTGTTTAATAAAACATTATTTTGTCATGGATATTATTAAAATTTCTATATCTCTATGTAATGTCATTTTGCATGAAATCTAAATTTTTTTGATGTTTAGTCCTTTGATTAAAATTAAAATTGGCCTTAAAACATTCTCATAAGTTGAAATTTTCTAACCAAAAATCACATAGCTTAATATAGCTATAGTATCACCCACATTGTGTTTCTTTATAATATTTTTTAGCAATAACAAAAGAGCTTGTAATTTTGGATTTTTGTATGCCTAGATGTACGTGCCACGGACCAATTTATCAATTACAACCATGAATAAATAAAATCATAGTTTAGTAAAAATTTTGACAATTTTTTCTTGATATACCTAGGAAAGGGCCTTAGCCCAAAAAATTACAATAAAGCTTCCAGAAATAGTGTAGTTCATCTCGGAGGTTAGAGGTATTACATATTAACATGAAAGAAGGTGGTAGAGTATGGAAATGAGAAATTTACCTTTAAGCCAACCTATTCCTACAAAAAATACCAAGCTATATACAATTTGAGAGATACATAGAACTTAAAACACTTGGAACATTAAAGTAGGTTGTTATCCTAGATAATTCACATTGTTACGACCAAGAGAAACCACATCAAAATCCATAGACTTATCCTAATTAGAATCATTGGAAGAGTCTCCACAAGGAAAATTGACAGCAAATTTAGGGGCAAGCTCAACTCCAAAATTCTCTGCTATTCATTTCTACCTAGCCGTCAATGCCTACAAGGATTTGAGGATAGCATGAGAGTGGAATGTATCTTCCTTATCCATCATATCTCCAGCCTATTCCAGCTCCACATGGTCCATGTTCATTAGGATTTCCCCCAAAGAAGTCAACATAATAGTGACACCACTAGTACATTGGGCATTATTCCATCCCTAATTGCTTAGGGTTAATCATGAGACTAAACAAATGAGTCCAAAATTTCTCCTCCTTTATCTCGTATAATTATTTAGAAATTGAATAAGATTTGAGAGCCAAATCCACATATAATGGCTGCAAATCCTTCCTTCTATCCATCCTTCAAAAGAATCTTCCACTGATTTCCCACGAATAGTGGAACTTCAAGAAACCCGGTGAAACCTATGATTACCTTGAGATGGCTTGATAGAGAGCCTCCTCGAGATGACCACTTCTATCCATAGGCTCTAACAATATCTAGCTCTTAGAAGCTACCACTTTTCCACAAATTTGTTATGTAAAAATCTTGAAGAACCTAGGTACGATATAGGGGAATGGAGTAATTACCACAGAGCCAAGAAAATTCATAATTTCACACCTTCTTCAACATTCAATCCACACATGTGAGGGATAGTAGGCCCAAGAGGGATCTCAAAGAACCATCATAGTGAGGATTAATTATTTAAGTCATTAATCAGGGCCCTTTGGAAATATATTGGGAATTTCTCTCACCATACCTTCAAATGATACACTTCTTCCTTTGCAATCATTTCAACCCCATAATTTTTACTAGAAGATCAATGAGAATATTCTCAACTCATAGAATATGAGAGAAGTGAGTTTCATAATATCATTTTAACCAAAATAAGGATTCTTGAATAATCTAATTCAACTTATAGCCCACAACCGATTGGGATTTGAGAGCCTCGATGATCACTTGAGAATCACCTTCTATCCATTTTGTTCCAAAGTGCTTTTTAGTAATTTCTCTAAGCCTAAATAGTAGGGCGTAGCCTTCAACTGCATTGCTGGTTTCCTAACCATAGTCCAGGGCCATCATAAACACTAGTTGACCCTTACAGGTTTTGAATTGAATAACCACTGCCAGTAGAGCCATAATTAATTTTTGAGGCCCCATCAAATTTTAATTTTACTTAACTATCACTAGGCGGTATCCATCTCACAAAATATTTTAATCCATTCCGGACCCCATTAAAAAGGTGGTGGTAGATAATTTCAAGGGAATGAGAGGCCATCTTCCACAAAAATATTTATATAGGGGAAGGAGACAATAAGGTTAGAAAACAAAGCAAAAATAGATTCCAAGATGATAGCTTTGAAGCGGCTCCAAAGTTGCGGGGATAAAAGAGCCATGTCATTGAAAATCCTTTGGTTTCTTTCCATCAAAGGCCCTAGATAAACATAGTAGGAGCGAGGCTCTAGTTGAAATCCATGAGGTACATAAAGAGCTCCCATTAAGAGAGAAGGTTAGTAATTATATTAGAGTAGACCCAATGAAGATCCCATTTATTCCAAACTATCGACCAAACCTCTTGAGAATAAGGACAGTGAAGGATGAGGTGAATGATAGATTCGAGGCTTTTCGCATAAAGAGGGTATTAAGAGGGGCTAATAAAACCATGCTTCATCATATTTTCATAGGTGAGTGGTTTTCCTAGGGCCACAAGCTAGAGAGAAACACATTGGCCTTAGGCAAGCCTACCTTAACCAAAATCTTATCTATAGGGAAACTATGAATGATGTGAGATGAGTTGATCAGTTAGCTAGTGATATACTTCCTTAATGGTGATTTCCCCAAAATAGGATACCTTCCAAACATATCGATCCCCCAAGATGGAATCAAAGATTGGATATATTTGTAGAGAGAGAACTAAATCCAATTTTACATTATGCTAGCACCAACAAGGGGATCCATAGATTTCCATAATAGTTTTTGCCCCATATTCCATTAGATAGTCTTTGATTAGAGGACAAAATAAGGATGGACAGATGGAATGACACCAACAAGGCCAAAAACTCAATAAGGCACATCCTTTAACCAGATATCATCCCAAAGTTTAACCAACAAACCATCCCCCACAACCCATTTTATAGAAGGGTGTAAGAGGGAGAGAAAGGACGTGAGAAAATCCCAAACACTAGAACCCTTAGGGATGAAACTTTGGGAAAATATATCAACAGGAGAAACCAACTCAAAGTATTTTTCCTAGAATACCATGCTTTAAAGATGATCACATTTCTGATAAAGTTGCCACACTAATTTGTACTCGAGTGCCAAATTAAATAAGAAGCAAATTTCAAACACCAAACTACCTTCCCTCTTTGGACAACAAATTTTGTCCCAAGAAAAACTTATTTAAATGCATTATTTCCTACACTAGAGAAATCTATGTTGAAAAAAGTTATGACCTTTACTCTCAAGGAAATAATTTTGAAAAGAGACATGAAGTAAGTGGGGATTGCTTGGAGCAAGGTTTTCACCAAGAGAACGCAACCCGCTAGAGAGAGCCACTTACCCTTCTAAGAGGATAATTTCTTCTAAGCATTTTCAACTACAATTTTCCAATGCTCTTTATCAGCCTTACCATTAATTGACTAGGGACATTCTAAGGTATGAGTTAGGAAAATATCCAATTGGGAATTCAAGGATGGATGAAAAATATTACAGTTGGGGAGGAACATTAAGAAAATAAAATTTTGATTTAAGCTTAATAACCTTTTGAACAGAGGAAAATTCATAATCATCTAGAATTGCTTTGATATTTTTGGCCTCAACAATCGAGGGATCACCTAGAGAAGCATATCATCCACAAAAAGTAGATTAGATAGGGCCTCATTCTGGAGCATATTTGGAGCCCCTTTTAATCCCCTAGATCAACATGTCTTTGAATGGTTCTTCCAAAGACCTCAAAAACTAGAATAAAGATAAATTAAGATAGGGGTATCCCTTCCTGAGTCTTTATGAGGCATTAAATCCCACCCGAGATCCCATTGATTAAAACTGAAAAGGATGGAGAAGAAAATAAATATTTAATTATAGAGATCCAATCCTTAGGGAATCCAAACCTGATGAGAGTGTTTTTAGAAAGGTCCAGTTCACTCTATCAAAAGCTTTCATCATATCGAGATTTATGAGCATCCTTGGATTTTTTTTATTGTGACTGAGAGAGTGAATGGCTTCATGAGCTACAACAAATCCATTTAAATTTTTTCTTCCTTTCAGAAAACCACTATGAATTTAGGAGATTAAGTTATCCAGTATCCCCTTAGTCTATTAGCTAGAAATTAGGAGATAATTTTGTAGATGACATTACAAAGGGCGATAGGTTTGAAATCATCTAAAATAGCCAAGATCATCATTTTTGGGACAAGAACAATGAAAGTGGAATTCCACCCCATGGAGCATTGATTTACAATTTTGGAACTCTTTTATAGCTTAGAGACATATTTCCTAATAACGTGCTAGAATATTTGGAAGAACCCTATTTGAAAACCATATGGGCCAAGATCCTTATAGGCTCCCAGTTCAAAAACCGTTGTCTTTACTTATTCTTTAGTGATTACCTTCATTAGGGAATCTCCCTCCACCTTGGAGGTTAGTTTAGGAATTTTATGTAGGAAGTATTCTAGCACCACGGGGTTAAACTCGCTCTCATTGTTTAGGAGGTTTTTAGAAGAGCTCCACACCTTTAGATTCAATTTCTTCTAGGTTGAAATTAGTCTCCGAGGGATGGGAAATTTTCTTGATTTGTTTAATTTCCTTCATATTTTGGTAGATATATGAAATAATTTTTTATTCATGTCTCTTCTTTAAGCCAACTAAATCTATATTTTTGTTTCTAGAATGCCTCCTCCATTTTCAATTTTTTTGTTTATCTATATGGAATTTCACAATTTCAAGTAAATAATCATAGAAACTTATCTCGATAATGACTTTATAGATAGTTTGGAGGTTCTCAACCACTTCGACATTATTTTCGAACACATCCTCAAATGATTTTTATTCCAAGCTCTAGCCATAGATTTGACATGTTGTATCTTTTTAGAAGTCTAAAACATGTACATCTAAATTATAACCTTCCAACATTCCGTAAGGCATTTATTCAAAGCATAGGATCCAAAAACCACATGAATTCCATCTTGAATGGAAATACCACCAGTTTTGATTTCCATGTCTAAATGGAGGGAAATAGGGTAGTGATAAGATCTAGAGAAAAGATGAACGAGGCTAAAAACTTGAAATTCTCCATAGACTCAGTTTGGATAATCAAGAATCTATCTAGTAGTTCGAAATGGCCTTCAAATTTGAATGTGATTGGTCAAGGTGAAAGTTTCATTCTTGGGAACAACATCAATTAAATCCATATTACAATAAAATTGATTAAAATCAAATAAACTTACCAAAAGTTTCACTCTCCCACCTCTTTTTTCACCTAGATTGAGAATGATGTTGAATTCTCCGCTACAATCCATATGAGATCAAATTGACTTTTAAGGCTTGAAAAATTCCAATGTTTATTCTTATCAAGAATACATGTAGGCCCATACACATTGGAGACCAAAAATATGCACTGATAGGAGTTCAACAAACTCCATGTTGATTCCCTGAGATGATTTAGAAATCCACTGACCCCTGAATAGCTTCGGGGTCCATAGTTTTAGGATCCCACCCGAGCATCCATCTAAACAAACCACCTCCCAAATTTATAATGATCAATAATAATTTATGGAAGACTCCATCTTGTTCAATTCAATTTAGTTTCTTGAAGAATAAAGATTCAACGATTTTTTCTTCCCTAAGCCATTTGACCAAGCAAAAACTTTTCAAGGGAATTAAGACCCCTATCATTCTAGGTTTTTATAATCATCATGGATTATATGAGGGGAAGAGATATTACCTTGCATAGAAATCCTCTAAGCTTATTTGTTATCTAAGGTCCACATTTAGCTTGGCCTCTACTTTGGTAATGGAGCCATTTGTCCTGCGCCCCTCACTTTTACTTGGCCCCATGTTTGGTTGGCCTTTGGTAGAAAGTCTACACAAGTTCTATGATGGATGTGAGAATCATTTTCTTTGATAATCAGTACTTTGGGTTTTCCAACCCAAGAGGTATGTAGGGATGGAGCCTCCGTATTTTCCAAATATCTATTGAGAGGGTTCTAATAAGACATTTTCCCCCTTCCCTGAAGTCCCTATGACAACTTGGTAAAATTTACATGATTCCATAAATATATCCAAATCTTCCATTATAGGGATGTCCTTTAAGATAAAAATCTCATCCATCCTATCCATTACAGGTTATGTCTAAGTTAGTTGTGAGGCTTCGACACCCTTTCTATCTTTAGATCATTCTTCATTAAATGACTGGAAAAATATTGATCTTGTGAAGCTTCTAAAACATTTCCGTGTTTAGGTTGTTATTTATTAACCGATGTGAAGCTTCCACTTCCTTAAGGGATTAACCCTCAAGAAATTCATTTTGTTTGGCTACAAGGAGCTGGAATTTAGTGGCTAGGGGGTAAAATAGGGAAGGGTTTTTCCACCTATTTATTTTTGGGATTTTCGGATTAAGTCCCTCTCTCGAATTTCTCCGTATCTTAGGGACACATTTTTTTTATGCTGGTTTTCATTACATGAGTAGAAAGAAAGGGAATATATTCATAGTCTACTTGTTAGAGCTAGGTTTTGAATGGGGAGAAGATGTGAATGGATTAATGAATGGGCCTTGATATTTTCACCAGAACACATATTCGAGCATAAGAAGAAAAAAATATGCTTCTGTGTGTGTTTAGTAATTTCATAGAGAGCCTAATTCCAAGGAAATGTCTTGGAGTGAGTCTATGCCCCAAAATTCTAGTGGAAGCTTGTACAATCAGATCCAAAGGGGGAATTTTCTTACCATTTCCTCTACCATATTGAATAATAGATTCTAAGGCCTCAAATATAGGCAAAAATTCGTAGAACCAAGGACTCGAAGAATATTTTATCACGATTCAACCTTTAAAAGGTGGCTTGGAAATAACCTTGGAGAAGAGCCTAATAGTTAGGCATGGTATAAAACCCCAATTATTTCCCATCCAAAAGACTAGTTCTTCATGCAAAGGCCAAGATCTAATGAAATTACATATTAGGGCTCTTTGCTCCATTTTTTCATTGTAATATCACAACAATTCTTCTCTAATTTCCATAATATTGGGGTTTTTTATACATCGAATGATATTTCCCTTAACTTCAATTCCCATTCACCATGAAGATCCTCCCTTTACCAATGTATTGGTTTCAAGGAAGTCTCTAAACTCGGGGATCTTTGGCATGAGGTTTATCACCCGAGTGGAAAGCAGACAGAGAGTGATCACTTGAAACAAAATGATCCCACTAGAATCCTCTGAAGGGAGAGGGGACCTAACACGATGATTTGGGGAAATTTATTTCTAGAGGATTCAATGATTTCCCTTTTATCCTAGAGGGATGGAATTTTATCTAGTGAGGGGGTAAATATTTTAAATTTAAAAATAGGTGGGAAATTACCTCGATATTGCTTTTACCTCGATGCAAGGGATCCAAACTAAATCCCTCCTTTGATTGGATTTTCAAAGGATCAACAAGATTATCACATTCACCTAAAACTCATTGTGTCACTTGCATGCTCCATAGCTGCTTAAACCCTCACCCTTCATCCATTTTGAAAACTCAATTCTCATTTTGGTTAGATTCATCTATGCACCATTTTCATAATTTTGACACAATTATTATGTTAAAATAACCTCTATTTGATTTATCATATATCACTTTTTTTGTTATTTACAAATATGATTTTTTAAATCATATATTTTTATTTTCTTAATCGATAAATAGTTAATTAAATGCATGATGTGGGTGTAGACACTCAAAGTTGGAATTTCACTCTTTGACACCACTAGTTTTGAAAATACAATCTTGCTAAGATAGATATGACTTTCCCATTCCTAATTGGTATATTATGAGGTCTCGTGGTAATATTGTTTATACTTTTACACTAACATGTCATCAAATTTTGAGAACACAATACATAAAATCCTAAGGAAAACATCAAACAATAGGTTCCAAACTTTGGATGGAATATTTTACTCCCGTGAGAAAGACCATACATATTATTTAGGAATGTACATATAGTCCTAACCTACTTGTATGATTGTTGTCATGAGATTTTGCAAGGTAAAAATTAAATGTTGAAACATGACAACTATACCTAGTGAAAATAATTTTCTTTGGACCCTCCTGAACATCTATGATAAGTCTACCCTCAATGTCATTCCTATCCATGATCCTCTAAAGTCATCATATTTTTTGTGTGTACTTTTTTGTATTGGAAATTTCAAAATATGGTCATTCAATTCATTTTGTACAACACTTTTGAGGGAGAAATCTTCGGTAGCCTAGAAAGGCTATTTTTAGCCTTTTTGGGATAGGTGTGTGTCTTTGGGGAAGATTTGAAAGATAAAATTAATTAGGTAAATGGTATTAAAGAGCTAATAACATATTTCAATAGGTTTAGGAAATTTTGGGAAAGTTTTAGAGATTTAGGAATAAGTTGTGCAACCGCATGTTTCTAAGGTGTAAGGAGTAAGCAGTGGAAAAAAACACCTTAAACTTCAATGGAAGATTCTGAAATATTTGTGATGATTCAAGAAGAATAAAATATACCATTGGAAATATATTTCAATTCCCTATATGATGGAAAAATATTATTCTTTCAAGGAATAGGTGCTTCTCGGGAAGAGCAATTTGTGTACACTTACCATGTGTCTAAATGAAAAGGAATAATTGTTTTGATAGAAGGGAGAATCAAGTATTGAAAACCATCCCATTGATCTAAAAAAAATTTTTGAGTCAAATTGATATAAAATTTCACCTAAAAATACCTCCTATAACTCTGGAAAGTTTTTTTTGAGATTTTGGGAGTTAGTCAAATTCACGGTTGAAGCCTCGATGTAATTTCATGTCCTGGATTGTCAAACTATCTCAACTTTCCCAAATTTCAAGGATAGTGGGAAATTAGGGAAAAAATTTTTTACCATACCCCATATTTGAATCCCTCAAACCCTCATGTGACCTTGGACCTTCTAGCGATAGAGTTAAATGATCATAGTTGAAAAGTTGTTAAGTATTTTCCACTATACCCCTTGGGTGCATTTTTTTGCCCCTAATGTCCCAAATATCCGGATAAGTCAAGATAGATGGGAAAGTAAAATAACCCCACCCTCATCCCCTTTCCATGTTCACCATATGATCATAAATTTCTCCCTCAGTGCTAAAAGTTCTTATCTCTCATCTCTTCATCTCTCAGAATCATTTCTCGCCACTTGTAAGGTGAAAAGAGAAGGGAAATTTTTGTCTCAAGTGTCCTAAGAAACTTTAGATAATTGGGACAAATAATTTACCCCATTCCCTAAGTTGGTTGAAAACTAAAAATAATCTATCTTTTTACCATTTCTTCTTCTTACCTCTTATTCCCGTGAATTGGAAAGTATCGTTGGAAAGTTACAAAAATGTAAAATAAACTTCTGCCCACTTCATTATTTCTTCATATATCCATGAATTCTAAGTGAGAACCTACATTAAACCTATAAAGTTTCTATAAACCACTAAAAATCCTTCCAAGAATCCGTTTGCACCGAAATTAAAAAACTCATAACTTTCAATCCAGTGAACGAAATCGGGTGAATTGTTCTCAGTTGCTTCTCATTCCAAGAGTCATTCAAGAACATTGTAGTAGAAAAATAGATAATGATATAAATATTTAATGGAATAAAACCCTATTTTATCCACTAGCATTTAATTTTTCTAGTTTTTAGGCATTCTTTTGGGTGGATTGAGCTGAAATTCAAAGCACGAGATCATAATGAGGAACCTAATCAGTGATGGCCATTTTGTTACAACATGAGGTGGAAAAATGTAGTTTATAAAAATAGTAATTATATGGAATCCATAATTTCTAAAAATTTTAACTTACTAGAAATAGTGATTCCCCTCATAACAATGCACTCAGAAAACATTGAAAATGATAAACTAGGAATTTTCCAAAAATAGGAAAAAAGTATAAATGAAAAAAAATAAAAAGTAAAAGCCTAAAAATATTAGTTTTTGAAAAATGGTAAATAATCATAAATGGATCTGAACTAAGTATGTTATATGATCAATAAGTTCTTATTTGAGAAAAATAAGTGAAATTTCCTAAAATAGCAGGTCTTGATTCCACCTACTAAAAATAGAAAGTATCTATTTTGAGAGCATAAAGTTATTGATAGGATATATTTTTAGTCATCTAGCTTATTTTTGACATCTTCATAGGGTTTTATGACCATTTCATAGCTCAAATAGGGAAATTTATCCTTCATAGAGGTCTTGAGGCATCATTCTAGTCACAATTTGTGTTCAAGAGTGAGATAGAACATCATAGGGCAACAAGTAAAATCTATGGATATTGTGCCTTTAAAAGAGATTTAAAAATATTAAAAATCTCTATTTTAATTCAAAGAAAAAAATTCATCAAGAAGGTTTGAGCCATCCACACCTCCCTGATGAGTTGGATGAATCAACTCAATGAGCTAAGTAAACCAAGGTGAGCTGGGGGAGTTGGCCAAAGTGAGTTGAGATGTTTGAGTGAGCTCTAGCGTAAGTTGTCTAAAGTAAATCATTGCATGAAGAAGATAACAAGCATGATGAGAGGGTAATGAATAAATAACATAAAGTAATCCCATATTCTAGGAGAGCTCGTAAACAGGAAAATCTCATTGAAGATCTCACAGAACCTCACAAGTCAAACAAGAGTGATTTATTGCACTACCTTTTTCTCTAAGGGAATCTGGGTATGTCTTCCCTAATGGAAAATAATCCTCATGATGATCAATAATTGGTTCCACAACAGGCTCCCGAAAGTTCTCCGGTGATCAACATTGTGTCAAATCCTAAAGAACCATTTCCATGGATTCAAGAAATGATTGAAAGTGGTCAAGGAAAATGCAACTTTCTATCATGCCCAGTCTCAAAGAAGTATTAGGAAAATTGATTTCCAAGTGAAGAAATAAGGCATAAAAAACATCTCGCTTCTTCAATGGCATCTTAGGTAACCAGTATGTTGAAGTTTCTTGGCCTAATATTGAAAATCCTATTAAGGACATGACTCCATTAGACTATGAGTTTACCCACATCTCATTGGGTCAAGTTTCATATGAGATTAACTCTCATTTTTTCAAGGAGTATTCTTCCCACTTCTCTCTCAGAATGAATAATACAAGAAAACAATTATGCAATTGGAAGAATAGGTAAATATCTCTCACTACCTACGTCCAACCCTTCTTAGAATCTACCTCAACAACATCTCTTCCTATAGAAGATATTCATCCAAATAAGAATGTTGATCTTAAGGAAATCAAGAAAACATAAGGTTACATATAGCAGGGGAAGGCTAATGAGAATTTGGTTGAGAAAACCATCGACCAAGGCAAGGTGTTGTTTCCATAATTCATCTCTCTCATCAAGCACATATTTGTAACTATATTAAAAGTCAAGAAAGTAAAGGATGAGTTTGCAAATAAGTCAATAATTTGGATGAGATGTTCCCATTGGTGTCTGAGATGATTTCCTTTGACTCTCACACCATCATGTGTAATAACATGTTCACATCCCTTGTAGAGAACTTGTCTCAAGTTTGAATCCATGTCATGCATATGAAACATACAATGCTCAATAATGTCATATCATAGTTGGACTCTTGTGGACAACATGTTTTCAATATATTGAATGATGTCTATAATTGTGTTCAAATACTTGATTTCCTGATGATCACTAAGGATTCATCATCGTAAGAATTTTTTGACTCCTTCAAAGTTCTAGTAAAGAAAGATGTAGGTGAATCTCTTTTCTTTAATGAAGATAACTTAGATTCCTTAGCCCATATCATAAGTTGCATTTCTATAATTGAAATGGATAATGAAATATGGATCACTCAATACATGAGGATTAGTCATGTCCCCAAATCATGGACCAAGGTTTTGGAATGTGTTTTCATTCTAGATAAAGATATGTTTGCACATGTAATAGCTGAGTTGAGTAAAAAATTCAAGGAACATGATCCCGTTTAGAAACATGTCATCAAGGATCATGAACCAAAATTTTTATTCATCTAGAGATATTCTTCATAAGATGTGGTAAATTCTTCCCCTTTATTTCATTCTCCCTCTTCCTTCTCCACCCTTTCTAATTCTTAATTGAGCATAATCATTATATTTTGTCTCATTCACCTAAGTGACTTTCTAAATTTGAATTGTAATATTACTTTAATTTATAAAAAATAGCTTATTTCTCATGTCCTAGGAAGATGTAAAAAAACAAATTGACTAAGAATATTAGGAGTCATGTGGGGGGTAGGTGAAAGGTCAATTCACATTGCTATAAAGTGGGATGACTTCCCCATTCAAAAAGATCCCAAAAATTTAGTTCTTTGTAAAAAGAGTGAATTATTATTTGGGTATTGAAATTTGTATCACCAACACATGAAATAAAGCTACATTTCTTCCATTCCTCCTTTCCTATGTATTCTTCTATTTTCTCTCTTATATGCACTTTGTAAGCATAGTGATCAAAAAAGCTTTCTATCTTAGATAAATGGACCTCAAAGAATGTTTGTCTATGTGGGTTTTTTTGTCTCACTAAATATCTTCATTGTTGCTTTCCTCTATATTGAATGTTAAACTACTCCAGTTATTAGGTGTGAATTTTTCTTGTGCCTACTCATAAAATAACCTTTCTTTACCTAATTTATCTCCTTCACCCCTCATCATGTGTAATTTCCTCCATTTTACCTATTACAAGCACTTTTCCACAGTTCAATTGAGTGTTCATGTGTGATCCCTTACATATTTGGCTAACCCACAACATTTAGATAGGATTATATTAGTTTACATTCAATAATGGGAGCTTCCTCATTCAATTCAAAGGTGTGTGTCCCTGTAAGGGTTGGCGGAAACACCTAATTTTCATATAGACAAATTTTCTCATCAATATTTTTTTGTGACTACTGGGAGATATTTACCCACATGCACCCAAATATATATATATATATATATACATATATATATATATATATATATATATATATATGTATATATATATATATGTATATATATATATATGTATATATATCTATATATATATATATGTACATATATATATATGTACATATATATATATATATATATATACATGTATATACATATATATATATATATATATGTACATATATATATATGTACATATATATATATATGTACATATATCTATATATGTACATATATCTATATATGTATACATATATATACATATATATACATGTATATACATATATAGATATATGTACATATATAGATATATGTACATATATATATATATGTACATATATATATATATGTACATATATATATATATATGTACATATATATATATATATGTACATATATATATATATGTACATATATATATATATATATATATATATATATATATATATATATATATATATATATATATATATTTACCCACATGCACCAAATATATGTACATATATATATATATATATATGTACATATATATATATATATGTATATATATATATATATATATATATATATGTTAAAAAAATAAAAAAATATCTCAAAGAAAAAGTATAAAACAAAAAAATCATTAGATTTCAAAGAAAAATCAAATTTGAAGGTGAATTAGTCAAGGAATGAATATGTGTCACATTATTTTCGCACAACACAATGAATAAATCTCAGATTTAAGTATGGTACCAATGAGTGATAGTGAAGAAGAAGAAGAAGATGACTTCCAAGAAATGTAGATGTCTTACCAACCATCATTCTAGACTAGTTCTTGAAAAGATGAGATTTCAAATACTTCAAGCAAAAATAAGAAATTAGATAAGACAAAGGAGGCTAATGTCATGTCTCCAAAATCAAGGAAATACTATGTAGAATGAAAAATATTACTATTTGTGAAGAACCTATCATCAAATTCTGGTGGCTTTAATTCAAGAAGATTACTACTTTAAAGGAAGGAAATTGGACTTGCTGACGAGGAAGAAGGTAAGAACTTGATGAAAAAGATGCAAAGAATTTACAATATGTTGTATGAGGATGAAAAATACAAAGAATCCATTGAAGGTAATAATTTCAACCTCACACAACTAAACAGAAAACATGAAACCATGTCTTTTATCTCTCTTCATTGGGGTACTTTCCTTTCCTATAGAAATGAAGAAATGGAATCCTTGAAAACTAAATATGTACAACGAGTTGTGAGTATTTGAAAAGGAAAATTATATCCCCAAAACTATCTTGAAATTATCAAATATGTTAAATCCTGCAAGAAATATACAAACAACTTGAATCACTTAATGACAGAGAGGAAGAAGAGGATATATTTCAATGGAGGAAGATCTTGACGATTATCCACACCGTATGGTGTTCATCCCTAAAATATTCTTGTGTAATTTAGATGAGTGCCATATCCTTGAACCTTCTCAATCAAACCAAATTAGTACTTTGGAAGATGAAGAAGAAGACATGATAGTTGACACATGTCCATCAAATCATTTTGGATCAAGGTATAGCCTGTGGAAAAAACAATGAATTCAAGTGAGGAGAATTCTTTTTGTACAATAGAAGACCCAATGCTTGTTGAAGACTCCATTAATCATGAATATGTAGAGAAAATAGTCCTTCATCTCGGACATAAGATGCTAAATTTTAGGTAATCATGGATAATGTCCATTCTAATTTTGATTCTTCAAGTGATTTAGAAATGTCAAATGATGAAATAGAGATAGTTGAACAATTAAATTATATTCCCGATTCAATCATGAATGAAAAAATGGAATAATTTAATTTATTTTTTTAAACCAAGGAAGATGAATAACTTGAGCATGACCTCTCTCGAAGATTTGATTTCATCACCCTCACCAAAGGAGCACAATGATGATCATCATAGTAAGTACATAACATCTCATTTTTATTATAAATAAGAGGTTGCTACAAGAAATGATCAAGGTGAAATTGAATATCCTACTACCTCAACATGGTTCTCTACTTCCCATCATGAATATGATGAAATGGAATTTGAACTCAAAGGTATGCCCTTCCCACGTGGTTTGGACCTGTTCTCCTTTTTAGAGGATGTTGAGAACCGAGTACACCAATTATTATAAGAAGTTGAATATTGGATGACAATAAATGTAGGGGAATAGGATGAGGATGTTTCAAATGAGTTTGGCCAAGTATGGATCAAATTTTCAACAATCTCCTTGATACCTAGTGAAACAAATTTTCTAATGGAGATGAGAACGCACATATTGTAGATTTAAAAGAGTAATAAATTAAACACATTTTGAATATTGTAGAATAAACTAAGGACCATTAACCAATCTTGAGATCTTGACTTGGGCCATGGAAATGCTAGATAGATATGAGGTAATTTGTGTTTCTAATTTCCATGCACCAATGTTTATTGATGAGATGGAGAAAATAGATGATCTCAATTTTATTTTTAAAGCCTTGGAAGATGAGCACAAAGGTGAAGGTAAGTATTCCTCTCTCTTTTTTTATGGAAAATATAATGAATGCAAAATAAATAAGATTCTTGGATCTCCTTTGAATATTCCTAATCATGAAGACAACATCTCCACCATGGAGGATGATAGTAATGAAAATGTTGAGATGATTTGTATTGAAGGTAAATTTTCAAGACAACGGGAAGAGGTGTAGGAGCCTTGTGAGTTGAGTCAAGGTCAACTTGTCATCACCACTACTGGATGCCCTAAAATTTGGAATAATACTACATATTGCAATATTAACTCAAAGGTGATAAATGTTTCCATGATGAGAATTGCAATTTTGAAAAATATGTCAAGATCAGTTTTGAGTTGGTAGGTGTTGATGACAATTCTTCTAGACAAAAAATTAAGAACAAACAAGAATCTTGTGGAGGGTTTTCAAATTAGATTGCACTCATCATTTCTAAATCCTCTTCCCATCATGTTATCTAGTTTTTCCCTTAGGAAAAATTGGAAAAAATGACTTTGCATACAGAGAAAATGGAGGCATTGATTCAGTCATGGGAGCTTGCATTTTCGAGATTGGATAAATAAGTTGAAATAAGGCTGAGCACATTGCTAAGATTTTTGAGAAATAAAGAATCTCGAAGTCCATTGGACTTTGGAGGTGGTGTTTTTAGAGGTAGGAGAAGTACGTAAAGGCTAAAACCCCAAAGTCTGAAATTCATACTTTGGGATTTTGGAGGTTTGGAGGTTTAGTGAGTGCGGGAAGGTGAACAATAAACAAATCCCCAAAATCCCAAAGGTCCAAAACCCAAAGTTGAATTTAGGACTTCAGGATTTCCAAAGTTCAAAGTTGGAAGTAGACCCAAAGTCCCAAAACCCAAACCCCAAACATGCAAAGGTACGAAACCCAAGTTATGAATTTTGGACTTTAGGGTTTTGGCATTTTGGAACTTTCAAGTCCCACAACACGAAAATCAAAACTTAAAATCTGAAACCTGAAATTCTAAAATTTGGACTTCAAGGTTTCAGAGGTTTCATGTGCCCAGCCAAATGAATAGTAACATCAACCTACAAAGTCAAAATGCCTAAAATTATGAAATTTTAGACCTCGAGAGGTTGTGATGCATTTCAAAGTCTTAATAAACAAAGGTAACCACTTGCATTTATTGTAGTATAGCACCCGATCTTCAGATGGCCATAAATTTTGACTAGGAGATCAGATTTGTAAAAATAGGAATTTTTCAAAAGCTCTTAGTTTCAACCACATAACTATGAATAAGTACTTCAAAATGAAGAAATATAGTGTGCCATTTTAGAGGATGATCCATATTTCTCACCTACCCAAATGATGAGGTATGGGCTTCCTTTCTTCTCCAACAAGGCAAAGTACAGAGAGGTATGGGTTTTGTAGTGGTACCCATCATTGTGGTAGGTGAATTCAATGCATTTTAAGGGGTTGAAGAAATATTTTGAGTTTCTTCCCTCTCTCCTTTCTTTCATTATTGTTATATATTGTAAGGAGGGGCATTGTTCTAATGTTGGATAATTTTTCTTTACACCCTCTCTTATTCTCTTATTTGTAAGTGAATTTGTGGAGTTCAAACCTCCCATTCAAGTTGTAATGCAATTTTGTGCCTCTTGGCCATTGTAATGCACTGTATCAAATATGTGGAGCAATAATATAATTATGTGGATGAGTTTCAACCCTCTCTTGAGTTAAGTTTTTTCTTCTGATCTCTCATTGCAATATTGGTTATCTATGCATGGTTATTGTACTACATGTTTAATGGTTTGTGTTTAATGGTTAGTGGATTCTCATAAGTGGATTGATTTGTGGTGTATTTTCATACTTTTAATTTGATTATAGGTTCCATCCCCATACGCAAAGGAGGTGTTCAACATCCTTATTGGTGCATCACCTTCCCTTAGAGTAGTTTTTAATTTTCATGCATTTTCTCTAACTTTGTCTCCTTGGGAAAGATTTAGATTAGTGTTAGATGTGCAACTCTCTAAAATTTGGAGTAGTTGGCACTAGGATAGGATAGGAAGCCTGGCCTTCTTCGAGGGTTATCATGATTGCAAAGTCCCAAATTTTGGGATATCTCCATGTTTGATGAATATCAATGACTACCTCAACCATTCACTTGCAAGCAATCAAGGGTGTTATTATTTCACCATAATAGATCCCGAACATGTCTTCTTGTGGAAAAATTTACTCAAGGGAATTAAAGTTTTCAAAAGGAAAAATAATTGATGTCTTCTTAATTCTCCAGGCTCCTTACCGATTCCAAATATAATTTTGTATTGCAATTCAAGAATGATGAATGTTCCTTTGGAAAATTAAATGTTTATAATTTGAAAACACATGGAGGAATGGTGTCTCATTATCACATAATATCAAGTAGAAGCTGTAAGATGCAAATTTTAAACAGATAAAAATTTCTCATTGGTGTAGTCATAAAATAACGCACTTACTACTATTATTATACCCCCAAATATGTTATTTTATATATGGATCTTATGTAAGAAAAATATTCTCTAATGACCCATCCCTTATTCTTGTCATCAGTCTAGTTAGTCATTGTCCTTAGTTGTCTTGAAAATTCATCACTTACTTACATAATTATGGTTATCTCTCAGGAGTCTTATCTTTCGTTATTCACTCGTTATCATCTCTAGTTTTTACTAGGGATCCTAGGAGGGATTAGGCACCCCAATCCTTAATTTTAGCCACCCTAGTCCCGGTCACACTTGGTTCTCATTTAGATGTTCGAGGTCATTCTTTATGATTTTCCCTCCCATTCCCCTAGGTACTAGGGCATGTTAAGTCCTTAGTGTATAAATTTGAGCAAGAGATCCATATATAAACATAACATACTTACTATATTATGGTAAAACTATTTCTACTAAGGGCTAGCCATCTACATAAGGCAAGTGACTACATTTGGGCACTATTCTACATCACACACGTATAGAAAATGGAAGTCTATTATATTCCATCCACCATTTGTGAATTTATGTCTAGTTATTTGCCACTATCTCTCGCATCATTGGCATTAGAGCACCCTAGGAACATTATTACAAACACAATCACACATAAATACATTAGGTCTATAGTGCAGTGCTTAGTTCTAAGACCACCTTTGTGGTTGTTAAGGACAACCTGAACCCTTCATATGCATATTTCATTTTTAAGGTTTTGATGCTTTGTTTGGGGTTTTGCAGGTGATTCTTCATTGCAGGTTCACGATGTCATCAACGAAGCTAGTGCAACATCTACATGAAAAAGGAGAGTTATTGCAAAGACTGGTGACTAACTCGGCATACGTGTTTTGAGATATACCGTATACCAAGGTGCCCATATTTTAGTCTAAGGCACCCTAGGTGCCCTAATCTTCACATAGGCACCCTAGTTTGGTCACATACTTGTGCAATTTTTGAGGTGTGTTGCAACACATTGTTCCACCTATTCATCATCCCACTCAATCCTAGATCATTGCAAGGTAAGTTCTTTTAGTTTAATACCTTTTCCTCCTCTTTCATTTATTTCAATTTATTTAAAATATCAAATAAATTATTTAGCATTTACATTTTTGTAATTTTAGTCATTACATTTCTATACTTCATAGATTAATTCTAAAATAAAGATTTTAGTTAATCATTTTGGTGAACTCATACTTTAGAACACTTTTTCCCCTAGGATCCACTACAAACCCTAATGGATAAGAATACATCCTCTCATTCTTGGCCCATCATGTCTCATGTTAGTGTTAATCCAATCTATGATGAGGCCACTATCATTGAACTCATGACTCTCTATAGTAATGTTACTATGCCATATCATATTCAACAACAAATCTTAGATGGTAAAAAATATGTACCTACTAGTTTTGAAAATTCTCCTATTGGCATTAGTATTGTTTCAGATTTGATAGCCTTCACTCATTATACACCATGCTATATGACTACTAGTGATCCTCCAAATATTTCTAAGGAAATTCTAGATGATTCTCTTATTGATTACATACTTGGTATTGAAAATCACTCACATGTGTATATTGATTCTTCTTCTACTCAGACCACTACTATAGTTCCATCTCATGATTCTCCTACTTTTGATATTTCATCTCATGATACATCACATACTAGTTCTCATACTCCTTCATATTATGTTGATGATCCTATTGACATTATGCTTAATCACATTCTCATATCTAAGTCTCTATCGATGTTGATGAAGTGGTTGATAGCCATGTTTATCTTTCTTTTCATACTACCAAGTGTGAATCTCCTTCACTACTTTCTCTTGAGATTGCATCTAATAATTTACATGACTTACCTCCATCTATTATTACTTCTTCTCCTACCATTTCATCTCCTCCTATCACTCCATCTACATATGTTAGTCCATCTTCTACTATCACTATATCTCCATCGGTCACTTCACCTCATAGGGATGTTTTTGATGCCATTCCTACCATTGTTATTGAAGTTCCATCTATTTCATATACTATAGCTTCCTCAAAATCTATTCCTAGTGTGCCTTTAGCATCGGAATATCCTTTATCTCCTCTTGATATTCCTATGATCGCTCAAAATGGCAAGTTACAACCTCTTAATACATTATTTCCATCTTCTACTATTGTTTCATAGGACATCATTTCTCTCATGTATGCCATAGGTCAATTACAATATTAGTTTTAGTCACTTACTTTAGAAAGGAGGGATTACTATTATTCTATTGATAACAACTCATTATATGGAAACCCTATACCCAAGAAGATTCATCTCTACATTTCCTAAGGACTTTGGCATTCCTTCATTCACATGTTATAATGTTTTGGTGATCCTCATTCACATCTCCAACATTATTGCATGGATATGGCCTCTTATTCTAATAATAGATTATTACTTAAGGGATTTCGACATAGTCTTACTAATGAGGATTTACAATGTTTTGATAAATAATTTTGTTCGGGGAAAATCTTGTGGATTTCTTGCTAACATTTTGGGAATCTAAGTCCCTTTACGTAACTTGTGTAGTTGTTGTATATGCATGCATGAGTAAAAATGTGGATTTTCCTGGTTGGCCTTGTGGCCAAGGATCCAACAGGGGCACTCCACTAACCATGTGGAAAAATCTTGCAGATATCTACAAGGGAGGAATTTTCTAAGAGAGTGGGAAAGGGAGTGAGAATATGAGGTAGGGGAACTAATGCTGCAAGTAGAAAGTCAGATTCTTGCATACACTAGTTAGAAATTTCACACATGCATTGGAATTAGGAAGAAATAATTTTACAAAAACAACAAGACCAATTAGAATTTAATGAGCTCAAAGTGTCAATAAATCCCTTAGTCAAAAAAGGATGAAAACTCCTTCTTGTATTGATGCTCAAGTAGAAATTGTACATAGTGGGGGAATGGAAGAATTTTTCTATCTCTTTGATCTTTCATAAGGATTTCTCTCTCTCATGAATTCACAAGAATAGCTAAGAATAATTTCAGAATTAGAACCCTTTGGAATGAGGATCTCATTACAATTTATAGAAGAGGAGAAACTCTTCATCTTCTTGGTGACCCTCCATATGCCTTATTTCTAACTTTAGACTATTCATATTCCTTCCAAATATTAAGTCCCTTTTATAAAATCAAGGTGAATTAATTTACATAATGTTTCTAAAGTCACTTTTAGATGACTTAAAGGTGTATCAAAAAGTGCAAACCCCAACGAAGAATTAGAACATTTGAAGAGACAAAAAGTTGGGGGAGGAAGAGGAGAGAGAGAAGAAGAGATGTTGTTCTAGTGATCCTTCTTGATGGAAAGCTACAATGTAGTGAGACTTTGAATCTATGAATGTCTTATACCATGAGAGGCTTCCTTTGGATGATGCACAAACACCACAAATCTAAGTGTTTAAAAAACTTTCGAATGATTCCATTGGTGACTGTGAGCATCAAACATGGAGATCCCTTTAGGAAAGAATGAAGCTTTGGAAAAACCTTGTCTTGATCTCCTACAACATTGCCACACTACTTAGTTGATTTGGACATGATCCTGATGAATAGTCTAATGGTGTTGATTTTGAATTCCACCTCCCACATACTAATTGAAGCATGAAATGAGTTCAAATGACATTATTGAGATCTTCTATCACCTATTCCGGCATAGTTTGATGATAGAGAATGCATTGTTTTCTATCTCCTACTCAAAAGTGAAAGGATGCATTGGCTTCTGCCCTTTCCATTTGTACTTCATGGTTCCTTAGCATGAAAAAACAACTTACTATTTTTATTAAGTATGAAAAAGAATCTCCCTCAAATCTCAAGTGGATGTTTGAATCAGATTTCACTTTCTTCCTATGCATTCCTCTCACCTTTTGGATCAATTTGCTATTTTGGCAGGTACTCATGAGACCACTTACTCTTTCTAGTAAGTGAATAATTTGGACCAAGCTGACCATTTTTATTAATTTTCAATTGTAGTACATCCTCTGTGATCAATGTCTCCTTCACATGTTCTCAGTTGACGACTTTCTCGAAATAACATTCCATGCACGTAAGACCTACTTTTTTAGAAAGTGGGACTTTTATGGTTGGGTCACCATGGAACGAATATTTTGATATGGGTTTTTTACCAATATAACCCCTCGAATCTTGGACCTAGACGATCAACGGTTTGGTAGATTTTAAAGTTTTAAAATTTTGAGCTGAAAGTGCTTTTGAACGTGGAAGCCATTAAAGGACCTAAAAAATTACAGGTCTAGATTTTTTTTCTATTTGTAAAAAAATTACATTTTTTATTGGGCCTTTTCTTCTTATTCTACTGTGAAATTTCTCTTCGATCCGACTATCGGTTTGATGGGAAATCGAGTTTTTTCTCCGTATGGCCAGAAATGAACTTTCTTCATTATGAACACTTCTTTTATGAATGAGAGATTTGAAAGTGTTATTTTTATGACCTCTACAAGTGAAGAACATATAAAACAATTTTTTTCAATCCGTACACAAGTTTGCAAGATCTCTTCAAATTTATTTTTCATGGCCATGAAGGATTTCTCCATTTCTTCTTCTTTGTTCTTTGTTTTTCCTCTTGGTTTGGTCAATCTTTCTTCTAATACCTGAATATTATCATGGAGTAACAGAGTCTATTGTTGTAGCAGAGCTGGTTTTAGGTTCATTAATGGTGTGACTATGTGTGAGAAAGTTATAGAGCTATGGTGGAATGAAGTTGTGCACATGAGAGTTAGATGTTAGAAGCCAAAAGTAGGAAGATGTTAAAAATTCAAAAAAATCAAAGAAGGGAGTGAGGCACAATTTCATGTCCTTGATTTCCCTTAAAAATTAAGGTATGAGAGGGACATCAATTTTTACATGTTTCCTAGTTGCATGACATGTGGCAGTGATCCAACGATAGAGGATTTGAGTAAAAAGGAGATTTAAAGCACTGAGGGGCTAGAAGTTGGTCACATGAGGAACCATGAGGCTTCTTGGAGGGGATAGGATACATTTTTCATAACTTTATGTCCCTCATCAAAAAGGGATGAGAGGGACATCAAATTTCACATTGCACCAGGTGATGACACGTGGCACTTGATCTGATGGTTGAGAATGAAGGCTTAACAAACACCTGGGGGCTGGAAAACTACTCTTGAAGGGGTCACATGGGTGACCAAGAGTCTCCTTAGGGGATGGGCACATTTTTTAGACCTTTATTTCCCTCAAAGACAAATGGATGAGAGGGACATCAAATTACACATTACACCTGGTCGTGACACGTGACACTTGATCCGACAATAGGGGATGAAGGCTTCACTAGCTCTCGAGAGTTGAATTAGTGGTTCGAGAGGTCACATGAGGATCCAGAGGGCTTATAGGGGCTAGGAGAATTTTTTTACCTTAATTTCCCTTTGATTGAGGAAATTAAGGGACATGAAATTGCACTAGGCTCTTGGTGTCGACACTTGTCTGCTAAACAAATGGCTAACTCCTAAACTCACTCCGAGGTTAACTTGAAATGGTTGTAACTTGACCTCCATATGGAGTTTTTGATGAAATTATATATGATATTGACTGAAAAATGGACTTATGAAGCCAATAGTGGGGGTTAAAGTTATTGGTTCCTCCATTTAATCCTAAAAGTTGATTTTTATCGGTAGTCCACCTATGCATGAGAAAAAATGTTATGAAACAAAAAAAGTTGAAGAAAATATTTTCACCATATTATAGGGCTTGGAATTAAATTTCTGATGATGTATTTATTTTCTCCTAACTCCATTCAAAGCTCCTGGAATCACCTTTAGAATCTCAACAACTATTTTGGCATGTGCACTGCCTAGGCCTATGAACCCTAGTTTTGGTGAAACTGCCCCAACTTCTTCGAATCCTTCCTGAATCTTCCTAAATCACTTTCATGATGTTCCAAGGCCTTTGATTCACTTCCTATCTATTTGGATTTTGCATTATTCTCCATGGGGTTTCTCTAGTCCTAGGAAGGCCAATGATAGCCCTTCCCATAGCTGCCCAAAGTTTGCATTTTTCAATGAACTCCTAAAATCACCTAGGGGTTGAATTGAATTTCCTAAATCACCTAAAGGACTGAGTTAACATAAATTGGGAGGTCACTAGATTGACTAGGTAGACCCGAGGTGTCTTGGAAGGGTAAAACTTATAATTTTTGACACAGGGGTATAGTTGTCATGCTTGGAAATTGTCAATTTCCTTGTTTCACATTTGCAAGATAACACAATGGTACAATCATCTTCCATTTGGGTCTATTAGTACTTACTATGACATGGAAGACACTTTTCTCCATTGTTTCATCATCAATAATGGCCCTAGAGTTACTTATGACCATCTACCTACTTTACATCAGGGAACATCTAAACATATCAAGGATTATATATTACGATTCAATGCTTGTATGCATCAACTAGTATTACAACCTATGGATCTAGAGAAGAAATTCATTTTATCTTATGGTTTGGTTCTCACACTCAAGAAAATATTGCAATATGATACATGTGAGTCATTCATTCTTCTATGTTATTAATTCATTAACCTAGAAAATATCTTCTCACGACACATGTCATTGATCCTCCACTTATCTCTACTATTGTTATATCATATAGTTCTCTTCTATTTCCATCAGTTGATCATCCTACAAAATCTCCATCTCAACCAAGCAAGAAAGATCAAACTACTACATCACATAAGCATACTTCTTCTCCTCCTCTATAAGGGGATACTTCTCCTTTACTCCATGTGTGTCACCTGAGCCATTACACTTCTCTCATCACACTCGACCACATGATGTGCTGCGTATTTTACTTGAAAAGCATTTAATTCACCTACCCTCCAACTAGCATCATCCACAATATCATCTATAGTGTCAACGTGATCAACCTGTTTGCAATCATCATTGTATCAATGGCCATAAGGATAATGATTGCTTCACCCTTCACAAAATATTGCAAAAATTAGAGGATAAGGGAATCAATTCATTTGGTTGTCACTCACGTGAGTCATCCATATCTCCTCTACCACATAAATTAGTTTTTACTCCATTTGAGTTATCTCCTCCATCCGGTGCTTTGGCTATTATCCGACCATCGCCATAGTTTTTACTCATGCGTGCTCTCCACCGCATCACTCCATCGTTACACCATCACATCCACTGCATTCACTTCATTTATCTTAACTACCACATCATGTTACTTATTTGCATCAGATTCCATGGCCCTAAACATTCACATAACACACCGCACCACCAAATGATATTCATTTTGGTTCATATGCGCACACCGCTTTCATGCCACATGCTTCCACTACTTCATACCACCTCGGTATTTGGTAGGTGATTACTATCACCTTATGCCTTGATGACACACTTATGTTCTTACAGTTCTTACATGACTGTTGAGTGATTTTCTTTAAGAAACTTTCATCACGATATTTTTAGATTCATCATGCACTCTTTCTTACATGGTTCATTCTTGACTACTAAGGGGTCTTAACTAGATGAACCTCATCATCTATACATTGGGGGAATCACTAATCTCCTCCTCCTCTATATTCATCACATTAACATATTATGATCACATCACATTATCACATCAACAAGCATTCATCATTATAGGTCATACATTATGTACCTTTCACATACATTCTACTATCATTATTATACTAACTACGCATTACAAATCCATTCAATAAATACACATATAGCTCGGTTCATCAAGCATAATATCTAGCTAATCAAATTACATACGTTATTTATCATCATCCACATTAAACATTTTTATATCCTTATCTATATCATAATACAAGTCTATATCAATAAACATGAATGATATTCAACACATTACATACATTATGACATCAATATACATTGACATAAAATCATCATATACTAATAAGTCAGCTCTATACATATATATAAGTACAATCATCATTACACAAACGTTTCATCATGGGGGAAATTCCCCTACACATATACAATAATAAAATCAAATATCATCATAACTATTGCTCTTGGGTACTACGAGATCTATCAAACTCGACCCCTCATCACTAATTCTAATCCTCTGATCTTGACCTCAATACCTCTTAACCCACCTCTCGTAGTAGTGTGACCACGTTAGACTACTCTACAAACTGATGTTGTAACTTGACATAATGTAGAAAAACATCCTATTCTAAGGGACCACCACCCACCACCTCTTTGGCTCACCGAGTCTCCTCACGTGCCCTATCCCTCTCACCTAACAACATAGTACACGTCACTACTTCTATGGCCACTAGCTCTCATAATTGAGCATGCTCACCCACAATATTTTCCATGAACTCTACCATAACTCCACATGCAAGAATGATGCTAAGAACATTCATGTAAATGTGTGGATGGATGTGTCCACTATCAAGGAACAATATGTGTCACATATAAAATAAATAGAACAATGAATTAGGAAACCATCTCTATTACATAGGAAAAAAAAAAACACAAAATATAACTATATAGATACTAACACTCTCCTATAGATAATACCATATTGTCGGGGAATTTTCTCCCCCCCCTCCCCTCCTCCATATGGTAATCCTATGTACATGAATAATGGAAACAAGAATACCAATCGATGCATCATCCACCATAAACGATACTCCTCCATACACCCCGCATCATCTAAATCTATCATCTCTATCACCACGTTTTCCTCATGTGGCCCAAGAGGTACTAACTACTATTGTTATGGGACCTGTTCTAGTTTCCACTCTCCTCGGTGCTCTAATAGCTCTTAACGATATATATGGCTCTAGGGGCATGTCCCGATCCATACGAAACTTTCCTAATGCTCTTTCGACTGGAATAACTTAGATACCCTTGGGAACCAATCCTCGAACCATATAGTCCTTCAAACACACCGTAGCTCTAGATCACCCTTAGAAATCCTCCATAATATTGGTATGGCCTCCATGTCACTATGTCAGATCCCACCCTATCTATCAATGCCCTATAGGAATCTGTATCCATCTTACATCCATGCATCCAACCCACCTCCGAGAAAAACTATCTAGCCTAGGCCACTCTTCTCGTGGACCTCTAACTGGCCTCAACACTGTTATATGCTCATATTCCCATAAATGCAATATCTTAGTAGCTCCTATCCCACCTTCGTAATCATCCAAAGTAAATCTATATAAATCTCTATACATTTGGGCCAACACACATCATGCCCACACATATCTCATACTATCCTCCTCTATCTAGTGGAATATATCATTTATCTTATATAATATTCCCACACCACCTCTCTCTATTGTGATAGATGAAGCAATAGCCATGACTATGAATTTTTGCAAGTGCGGAACCCCATATCTAAAAATAGCATCTCAAATGATATGGGCATTGGAAGGCACTTGAGTCCCCACAAAATACCATCTAGTGGCTCACATATATCTCTCCATTTTCTCTAACGGTATGATCTATACTCTCTCCCCAACAATTTTTAATTGCAATATGTGGTATACATCCTCCAATGTATTGTCATCTCACCCATATGCAACCAAAACGTACACGTATCCACACGCCATCACTAACATAAGGCTGTCAACATAGTCATATTATGGGCCTATCTCCCATCCACACTTTGTGCCACAAGATGACACGGTCCATAACATCCCAGTCATCTTCTAGAAAAACTAATCTAAGTAACGTACTCAAGTGAATACCCCGTGAAACTCCACCCGTGCATGGTGCTATGAAATTCTTCACCATCTCAAAACATATAGGACATGTTGCTCTCACTTGCGGCATCCTTACACACTCAAGAGATCTCCATCACTCTCATGAAAAAGACAAATGAAGTGACTAATCACTTTTTCACCTTCCTATTTATAGTTACTTTTACCTACCCATTTTTACTATAGTCATTATTTCATGATCATTACCTCAACTAATACACACCACACAATTTTTTCCATATCTTGAGTTTTTTTACTTTGATTTACACCCATTTTGCAATGTTCTTTTCAAAATTCCACCAACCATCTTACTATAAATATTATGCATTCATTATTCCACCATGACATTATCTTTCATCAAATTTATTTACATTTTGCGATATTTATCACAAACTATCTATCTCATGCTTACTTTTGGCTCATCATCACTTCCCCTTTTCAAAAAGGGGGAATAAAATTAAGATCATCTTATAATTCCCCTTACACTATTAAGAAAACATTCAACACTACTATTTCATCATTTTCAAAGTAAGCCACCATGCAACATTTCACCATCAATTCCCCCTAATGACCTAACCTTGGGGAAACAAACATACAATTTCCCTATGTGACATTTCATCACTTCCACTTAATGACCTAACTTGAGGGAAGCAAACATAAAATATTTCCATGTGATCAGTCATCAATTTCTAAGTGATTCCCCTAATGACATAACCTGGGGAAACAAGCATAAAATATATTTATGAGTAACCAATAATTCAATCAATCCATTAAAACATTGTAGTCTCTAACAATCAAAATCATACCATTCAATTGATATAATACAACACAATCAGCCGCCTAGATGACCAAACTTGGGGATTACATTCATCACTTTCCTAGATGACCTAACATGGGAAGTTATTCTATATTTTCTATTTGCTTCCATATTACCTAACTTGGATGCCATCATACATCTTGTGCTTGTTTCTAGATGACCTAACTTGGAAGACATCACATTGTGGTGACAATTGTGGAGTGGAGGAAAGAGTTCCCTTTATATACCACTATTATATGGGTCAACTGTTTGATCAAAATATTTAGATCCAAAACTATTGAAAGTTTGTTCTAGGTCCATCTACAGTGGTGGATAGATATTGAGGATATTGTTAAAGGTTGGAGAATAACACACCTTTCTCCCTACACTCTTCCTCCGGTGGTAGGACCTCCAAAGCCTCTCGATTGATTTTTCGTATAGATAAAAATCGAGTCAGGAATTGATCACTCCTTACCCCATCATATTATCATCATACAATATCTAAAATCATCAATCATCCAACATCATAATCATCACTCTCATTTAGTGTACTTCATCATGATATTATGATTTTTACTATGCTACATAGATCAACACGTTGATCCATAGTTTGACACATTATATGGTTCTTTTTGCATGCTTTTCTACAACATCTCTGCGCTTTCTACTACAATATGGGATTCTCTAGATTTCTCTCAAGTATGCATCTCTAACTACTTTATGTTATAGATATTTTTCTCACCAACATAATGTGGGGGATAATGTATTCACAAAATCACGCACTTACTACTACTATTATACCACTAAGTATTTTGTTTTCTATATGGATCTTGCATGAGAAAAGTATTCACTAATAACCCATCCCCTAGTCTTGTCTTCATCTAATTGGTCGTTGTCATTGTTTTTCTTGCACATTCATCACTTACTTGCATAGTTCTAGTCATCTCTTAAGGAGTCTTAGCTATCGTTATTTACTCAGTTGTCATCTTTAGTCTTTAACTAGGGCACCTCGGAAGGGATTGGGGTTGGGGTGCCTCAATCCTCATTTATAGGTTCCCTAGTCTCGGCACACACCGATTTTCATTTATATGTTTGAGATCGGTCTTTATGATTTTCCCTCCCATTCCCATAGGTACTAGTTAGCATGTTGGGTCATTAGTGTCAAAATTTGAGCAAGAGATCCATACATAAACACAACAACTATCTTATGGGAAGACTATTTCTACTAAGGGATAGTTATCTATATAAGGTAAGGGACTGCATTTGGGCACTATTCTACATCACACACTACATAGGAAAGGGATGTCTATTCTATTCCATCCACCTTTTTGCATTCTATCTAGCTATTTCCCACTATCTATATGTCATTAGCGCTAGGGCACCCTAGGCACATTATTACACAAAATCAATCATAACTACATTGGGTATGAGATGTAGTACAACAATTATTTTTAATACCACCTTTGTGGCTATTAAGGACAGCCCCACCCCTTCATATGCAGATTTATTTTTGAGGGGTTTGATTTTTTGTCTGGGGTTTTATAGGTGATTATTCATTACAGTTCACAATGTCATCAATGAAGCTAGTATGACATAACCATGAACCACCTAGGTTTAGTTAGAAAATTATGAAATAATTTTTTTAAGGGGCTAGGAGTTGACAACCAAAGTCTCAAAGACAATTAAATTCAACGATAACCTTTCCCATTATAATGATTATTGATTTCACATTATAGAGCAACAAGTGCAATAAGTCCACACCTAGCTCAAATCTCTCTAGGATTACTTTGTTTACTGATTACATTGACATTTAGCTAAATATTCCTTGATTAAAAATTTTAGGGTTAAGGGACCCAAATAAATTAAATACCCTAGGTATTTAATTCCACAAGGTCAAGACTAGAGCAAGGGTTTAATCATAAAGTGAGAAAGGAATACATACTTAAAATCAACAGAGTAAGGTCTCACTTACCCACTCCCAGAACTTGATTTAGAGTGTCTACCACCAAGTTGCAAAGCAAAATTGCCACTGATAGGTTCTAGAGAAATTCAATTTCACTGGGACAAACTTCTCCCTTAAAAACAACTCTCAGAGGTCACAAGGTCCAAAACTTAGGGCTATAAGTTTCAGTTAGGTTCAGGGAGCAATTTTACTCCCATACCCACTCTCTAACAAGCTCAGAGTTTCAACTTGATTTTTCTCATACCTAATGCTTCCAAAATTTCCCTAAACCATTCCCAATGGATAGGAAATTTTCTCACCTTTCTAGTGATATAAATAAGTCCTCCTAACTCCTTTGGGAACTCAAGATATGGTCCGACGGAGTTTTGGGATCAAATTTTCCCAAGGGGACACGTGTCAAGAGGAGGGGAAATCTCCTTTGGTGGGTTCGGGTCGTGGGGGTGTTTTTTGAAATTTTTCCCCATGTGGTGCAAAAGCAAAATTTCTCCCGAACCTCCGCGCCACCCCAAGGTGCCACGTGGCACCCCTCTCGATTGGTTACTGCATGGCCATGGGCAAGAAATGGAAATTTTTTCCAAAATTTTCAAAAAAATCAAAGGGCAAAAAGTTACCGCACCTCCACCACTGCCCCATGAGGACACGTGGTAGCCTCTGATTGGCTGGGCCAGCGGAGAAAAAGATGAAAATTTTCCCGAGCCAAAATTTTTGAAAATTTTCTAAGGGAAATTTTGACGGGAAATTTTTGGGTTATGGCCCGCCAGGGAAAATTTTCCCAAATTTTCCCGCCAAGGCACAAAAACTTCAAAGTGCCATAACTTGAGCTAGAAAGCTGGTTTTGGGAAAATGAGGACTTTTCAGAAATCTCTCGATGCCCTCTTTGCACAAGAAACACAAATTTTACTTTTTGATGAAGTTTAAGGGGTAAATTTTGCAAAAAGGATCTGCAGGCTTTTAATTAGCCAACTGAAAGTTTCCAACTTTCAATTTTGATTAAATTATATCTCCTCCTTCACTCAACATGTCAAACAGACATGGAGGATTGGTCTAGGGAGAGTTTAGAGTGTTTTAGGAAAGTCAATTTTGTACAATTGATTCCAATTTGGGATTTTGTCCAACAAATGACAGGAAATGGTTGAGAAGGAGATTAAGCTCGAATTTGCAATGGTTCAAGTTATTCTCTTAAATCTTCTTGTCGATTTGAGTTCATTACTAGTATATCATGTTGGATTTTAAGGTTTCTAGGTAGATTGTTAAGTGTTGGTTCAAACTGTGCATTTTATTTAGAATTACCAGTTTTAAAAGTCACAATGCCAGTGATCAAATTTTTAAAGGATCTATTTGTCAATTTTATCATTTAAGTGTGGCATATAGTTTCTAAATTAATCCAATGCATATAGTTGTTTCTAAACAAATCCTTTCCAAGTTAAATTACAAGTTCTGATTCCAAATTTAATGTAATTCCAAGGATGCAAAAACAATATACTTCCTTCCTTCGCATTCTTCTTTCCAATGTAGATTTTAATTCACCAAAGCCATTCAAATCCAATATCCTAGTACAATTTTGAGAAAAGAATGCAATCCTTTATTGTTTTCCAATAACTCTTTACAATTTTCTCTTTTACATTTGATTTCTAAAATACAATATACAATACATATAACAATTCTTCACATTCCTTTTCAAAACAGAGAATGGAATATAACTCCTTACATTTCACATTTCCATTTCAATCTTTCTTCATCAATACAAGTATTTTCTTATTGCAATTAATTATACAATTCATCCACATCAAAGTGGGAAGGGATACAATAAACTTGCTCACAAGAAGGGACTGTCAAACTATATTTTCCTCTTGCTCAAAATAGCAACATGCTCCATTTTTTTTTTTTTCTCCAAATTTATCACAACAAAGAGGGGGAAAGGCAACACTCTCCACCCAACCAAGACATCCAATGAAAGGAGAAGCCTTCCTTCATCATTGGCCCCGAGCCCCAACCAAGATGCAATAAAAGGTGCAATTCAACCATGGAAACAACTAGCTTCCCACACACAACATTCTTTCACATACACATTTTCCTTTTTAAAACACAAAGCAACACAAAAAAGCAAACAACAGTTCACAATTGCATATAAAAACATTCAATCACAACTCAGGCTTGATCATGCAAGCCAAAGGAGCAAGGACTATGGGGGAAGCTACTTATGCCTCCCAATTGGGAATTGGGCATCCACCAAAAAATCATACCACCAATATAACATATCATAACCCATAAACCTTATATCTCCCAACCCCTCCTTATGCCCCCCACAAATTTTCCCTTATGCCCCCCACAAGTAAGAAATGCAAGCTATTTCTTTTCCATGGTGGATCCCAAACCCAAAACTCCCTCCACAAAATTTTGATGCCCATGGCATTTCCCTTATGCCCCCCACAAGAATTCCCCATAGCCTTCTCCTACACCATTCCTAAGGTATACCCAACCACCAACAAATAAAACAATGCATGCACCATACACACAACACAATAAGAAAATAACAACAATAAGGAAGAAATAAACTCCTACCTCTCCATGGAAGGATTTTCTCCACACAACAAGCTTTGAATGTCAAAAACACAGTCCCAAAACAACAAGTGCCAAAGTATCAAATGCTCTCCAATTTCCTCCAAATCAACAAGAGCTCTAATCATAGAAAAATGTGCCCAAGGATGCATGCAAAACACAATACAAAACTAAAATCTCCCAAGCATGCAAAGCTATCTTCAAAACTTCCTTCAAAAACTAGAGCTCCCACAAGAAAATATGCCCCAAGGAAGAATGCAAAAAGGTTTAACAACCCAAAACAAGAAGAGAGTTTGAATTAAATAGAAGAGGGAGAGAAGAGGATGATGTGGATCCATGTAGGATGCCACATCACACATCCTCCAATTCAAACACAAAAGACAAAATTCCATTCTCCCAAGCACAATAAATGAAATGAAAAATTAACTTACACACTCCAAAAGAGCCCACACCACAAGGGACAACTATTTAATAAAATGTAAGAGAGTGCAATCCAAAACAAGCAACATGATGAATAAAATGCATTTAAAAGTCACAAATCACATCTCCATCCATAAGTATGGTTGGTATAATAAATTTAGAGGCATGGGACAAGTTTTACTTGTCCCACAAGTCTCCAAAAACAGCCCCCAAGGTCAAATTCGAATTTCCATGGAGGTGGAGTATTTCATACTCCAAATCTGACTTACACAAGCTCTTACAAAATTAAATACAACAGCCATCAACTCTTATAATTACTTCCCATATCCCAATTTGATTTATTTAAAGTTTAACTATATGATTCCCACATTAATCCATCACAATTTTAATTAATTTAAAGGAAAGGAACACATTACTTAATAAAATACATACAACAATAATAAAAGGAAACACATTAATAAAATACACAAACCCATGGTCACATGTAAAGGTAATCCCCCCCATGGGAATCCCTAACAAAATACAACACACACACAAAAACAAGTTGCCATGCCATGGTGACCATGTTGAATTCACCATAATTCCATTTTGGTTGGTCTCCGATCCCCGATGTTTTGTTGTGATATTTTTAAACCTGCAAAACACAAATACCTCCTTCGGCCTTGTGGCCATATCAGAACGTCCAAAATGAATATATAATATAATCATGAAATCATCTATACATATGAATCACAACAGTCATCAAGGCAATCAAACAAATTAATTACAATTTATATCGACAACTATGTCATCATCAAATAATTTTTTTCCTTTTCTAGGTTTATTCATAATCTCCAAAATCACACGTCCGAATAACTTCCATTAAACATCCATGCCAATAGTATATCATCATCCACACATGAGTGTCTCTAATAATCACCATGCATTATATATAATCGATTCAACAATAATCTAGGATCGACATCTAACACCATACTAAATCAAACTATTAAAATATCTATCATAGTCTACAATATCATGATCAGTAATAAAAGGTGCCAAAGGAAAGTGGGCACTACATATCCCACATAACTAATCCTCCCACAGGTTCCCTATTCTAGTAAGATCTACCACTTTGCTACAAATTTTTGAGGTGTCTTTCGCAACACTGTTCCTCCTGTTCATCATCTTGCTTAGTCCTAGATCATTACGAGTTAAGCTCTTTTCGGGTTCGTAACTTTTCCCTCCTATTTTAGTTATTTCATATTATTTAAAATATCAAATAAATTATTGAGTATTTACATTTCTATATATTTCAATCATTACATTGTTGTACTTCTTAGATTAATTCTAAAATATCATATTTTAGTTAATCAATTAGATGTAAGAATGATTTTAGCACAATAAAATTATAAAGACATAATTATTTTGTGCCTCTTTCTTCTCAAGCCATGCAAAGCCATCAGAGGAGCATGGTATGATTAGGTAGTGACTTTCGAGCTTTGAAGCGTAGATTTTAGTTGGTGTTCCATGATGAGGTATACTTTTCTCAAGCCGTGTTTGGGTATATGCATATTATTTTCCACATTTGTAAATTCCCTCCTTATATATTTTCCCTTTCAATTGTGTGTGTTTCCTAATTTTGGTGTGTTTCTATTTTGTCAATGTGTTTGTGCGTGTTTGGAAGAAATGACTCCATAATCCCAATGGATAAGGCACTAGTCCAAACAAAGTGTCTTGAGATTTTGGGATTCTTGCATGCTATTTTGTTGTTGTGTTCGATCAAAAACATCTCACTAATCTAGAGACAAATATTATCATGAAATTTTGCAATGGAAAAATTCAATGTTGAAACATGAAAACTATACCCTAGTGCTGAAAATTTTCCTTAGGATCCCTCATAAACACCTATACAGATCAATCTGCCCTTAATGTCATGCCTATCCTTGATCCTTGAAAGTCCTCATATGTTTTGTGTGTAATTCCTATTTTTTTGAAATTTCAAAATATGGTCATTCAATTCATTCAATACAGTGCTTTTGAGGGAGAAATCCTTCAGTAGGCCTAGAAAGGTTATTTTCAAGCCTTTCTAGGATAGGTGTGCATCCTTTCAGGTAGTGTTAAAAGTTGAAATTCATAAAAAAAATGGTATTCAAGAGATAAGAACATATTGCAACAAGTTTAGAAAATTTTGGGGAAGTTTGAGAGATTTAGGAACAAGTTGTGTAATTGTGGTTTATAAGGTGAAATGAGTAAGTAGTGGGAAAAAGTACCTAAACTTTAATAGAAAATTTTGGGATCTCTAGGATGAGTCAAGAGGAAAACAAGATACCATTGGAAATATATTTCAATTCCCTACATGATATAAAAATTAAATTCTATTTAAGGGATAGGCGCTTCTTAGGGAAGAGAAATTTGTGTGGACTAAACCTATAGTCCCAAATGAAAAAACAAAATTTTTGGAGGACACAAAATAAAGTAATGAAAACCATCCCATTGATCTAAAAATTGTCTTGGGAGTCAAATTGATATAAAATTTCACCTAAAAATACCTCTTACAAGTCCAAAAATGTTTGTTTCAAGATTCTGGGAGTTAGTCAAATTTATAGTTAGAAGCTTAGTGTATTTTGGTGTCCCAATTGTCCCAATTTTATGGGAAAGTGGAGATAATGAGGAAATTGGGGATGAAAAAATGTTCCCTACCCCCTATTTGAAGCCCTTAGACCCTCATGTGACCTTGGGCCTTCCCGATAGGTGCTAAATAATAAAAGTTGAAAATTTGGCTAGGTATTTTGCACTATACCCCTTGGGCACATTTTCTATACCAACTATCTAGGAAATTCAAGATATTTGGGAAGGTAAAATGTTCCCCACCCTCAGCCCCTTTCTAGATTCAAAATATGATCAGAACTTTCTCCCTCAGGTTCTAAAAGTGCTTATCTCTCATCTCTTCATCTCCCGAATCATTTCCCACCACTTGTCTGACCCAACGAGTAGGGAACATTTTACTATCCCAACTATCCCAAGATAATAGGGACACAAAAATACACCCCATGACCAAGTTGGTTCCAAAATAAAAATAATCTAATTTTTACACATTTCTTCTTCTTACCTCTTCTTCCCATGAAGTGGAAAGTGCTACCTGAATGTTGTAAAAATGTCTAGAAACTTGAAAAATGTCTAGAAACCATGTCAAAATACTTTTAGGAATCCGTATGCATCGAAATTTAACAAAATCATAACTTTCAATCCAGTGAACAAAATTGTGTGAATTTTTCTCAGTTTCTTCTCGTTCCAAGAGACTTCACAAACATTATAGTAGAAAAACAAATGACGCTTTGAGTAATTAATGGTATTAAACCCTAGTTTTATGCCCTAGCTTCTACTTTTTCATTTTTTTGACATTACAATGGGTATACTAAGCTAAATTTCAGAACACGAGATCATAATGAGAAAAATAATCTCCCAAGGTGGAAAAATGTAGTTTCTAAAAATATTAAGTATTATGCATACTCAACCTCTCAAAACAATGCACTCTCGAAAACATTGAAAAACGATAAACTAGGAAGTCTTTCCAAAATAGCAAAAAAGCATAAAAATTAAAAAACAAAAAACAACTGCCCAAATATAGAAAGTTTCTAACAGTGGTAAAGCATTTTCAATGGAGCTGAATTGTGTATGCAAGATGATAAAGAATTTTAGATTTGGAAAACCAGTGAAATTTCCCAAATAACAAGTCATGATTCCACTTGCTAAAAATAGAAAGTCTCCATTTTGAGTGTAGAAAGTTATAGTAGGCTCCATTTTTAGTCATCTCACTATTTTTGACATCTTCACATGGTTTTATGACGTTTTCATAGCACAAAAGGTTATTTCATCCTTCACAGAGGTTTTGAGGCATCATTATGATCAAAGTTGTGTTCAAGAGTGAGAAAAAAACATCACAAGCCACAAGGTAATATCCAGGGATATGGGCCTTTAAAATAGATTCAAAGAGGGTCAAAGATCCATTGTAATTCAAATTAAACAACTAAGTATTTTTGAGCCATCCACACCTCCCCGGTGAGTTGTCTAAATGAGCTCAATGAGCTAAGTAAACCAAGGTGAGTTGGGAGAGTTGGCCAAAGTGAGTTCAGATGTTTGAGTGAGATTAGTGTGTTATTTAAGGTAAGTTGAATAAATTAAAGCATTTCATGAATTATATAACAAGCATGACGAGAGGGTAATTAATAAAGAACATAAAGTAATCACATATTCCAGGAGAGCTCGTAAACAAGAAAAGCTCATTGAAGATCTCACATAACATCACAAGTCAAACAAGATTGATTCATTTCAACACCTTTTCTCTAAGGGCATCTAGGAATTTATTCCCTAATGGAAAATCTTCCCTATGATGATCAAGAGTTGGTTCTAAAAAAGGCTCCCAAAAGTACTCTGGTGGCCGACATTGTGTTAACTCCCGAAGATCCATTTCCATGGATTCAAGAAATAATCAAAAGTGGGCCAAGGAAAATGCAACTTTCTATCATGCCTAGTCACGAGGAAATCTCAGAACACCTTTGAAGCCCAAGTGAAGAAAAAAATGCACAAAAAACATCCCACTTCTTTAGTGGCATCTCAGGTAACCAATATGTTGAAGTTGTTAGGCCTAATATTAAAAATCCTATTAAGGACATGACTTTGTCGGACTATGTGTTGACCCACATTTCATTAGGTCAAGCTTCTCATGAGGGTGAATCTCATCTTTTTAAGGAATCCAATTTCTACCTCCTTTATCTAAATGAAGAATACAAGAATATAGTTGCTTGAACTTGAAGAACAATTGTGTAACTGGAAGAATGGGTAAAATATTTCAGTACCTACATTCAATTATTCTTGGAATATGACTCAACAGGTTCTCTTCCTAGAGAAGATATTCATCCAATTCATCTTTTTGATCCTAAGGTAATCGAGAAAACATTATGTAATGTGATGGAAGGATAAAGAGAAGTGGGTTGAGAAAATCATCGATCAAAACAAGGCATAGTTTCTAGAATTCATCTCTCTCATCATGTACATCCTTGAAATTTTTTCAAAATTCAAGAAAGTAAAGGAGGAGTTCGCAAAAGAGGTCAATCATTTTGATGATATATTCCCACTGGCATATGAGATGATATCCTTCAAATCTCACACCCTCGTGAGTAAGAACGTGTTCGCATCCACTACATAGAACTTGTAGCAAGTTTGGATCCACGTCATTGATATGAAACATGCAATGCTCAATAATGCCATATCCAAGTTGGAATCTTGTGGAAAACATGCTTCTGAGATATTGAATGATTTCTAAAATTATTTTCAGAGATTTGAGTTTCTACCTCTCACTTAGGATTCATCATTGGAAGAACTTGTTGTCTCCTTCCAAGAGCTAGTAAAGAAAGAGGTAGGTGAATATCTTTCCTTCAACAAAGATAACTTAGATTCCATAGCCCATATCATAATTTGCATTACTAAAATTGAAAAATGGATCATGAAATATGGATCATTAGTGTAATAGGATCAATTATATCCCCAAAGCATGGACCAAGGAATTAGGTTGTGTTTGCATTCCAAAGGCATATAAGTTGGCACGTGCATTAGCTCGATCCAAGTAAAGAATTCAAGGAACATGAGCCCATTACTTAAAAATTTATTATCAAGGATCATGAACAAACAATGTTCTTCACCACAGGATATTCTACATCAAATGTGAAAACTTGACCCCCCTTCTCTCTTTCTCCATTTCCTTCTCTCCCTATTTAATTCTTCATTGAGCATAATCATTGTATTTTGTCTCATTCACTTAAGTGAATTTCTAAAGTTGAATTGTAAAAGTCCCTTTAATTTATAAAAAGGGAACTTATTTCTCATGTCCTAGGAAGATGTAAAGTCACAAGTTGAATGAGAACATGAAGAGTCATGTGGGGGTAGGTGAAAGGTCAATTCACATTACTATAAATTGGGATGGATTCTCCATTCCAAAAGATCCTAAAAATTAATTCTTTACAACAATAGTAGATTGTGATTTTGGTATTTTTATTAGTATCACCAACACATGAAATAAAGCTACATTTCTTCCATTCCTCTTTTCATATGTATTCCTCTATTTTCTCTCTTATATGCACTTTGTAAGTATAGTGATAAAAAAGAGCTTTGTATCTTTGATGAATAGGCCTTAGAGAACTGTGTGTCTATGTGGGTTTTGTTTGTCTCACTAGATAGATTCATTGTTGCTTTCCTCTATATTTAATGTTAAACTACTTTGGTTATTGGGTATGAATTTTTCTTGTGCCTACTCACAACAATAACCTTCCTTTTCCTAATTTCTCTCCTTCACCCCTCATTGCTATAATTTCCTCCCTTGTAACCCATACAAGAAATTTTTCATAGGTTCAATGGAGTATTCCTGTGTGATCCTGGCCTATTTGGCCAACCCACAACATTTAGATAGGATTATATTAGTTTACATTCAATAATGGGAGCTGCACCATTCAATGCAAGTGGGGTATAACCTCATGATAATTGGTGGAAACACCTAATTGTCCATATCGACAAATTTTCTCACCAACAATGATCTTGGACTGACATGTCCTATAACTTTGATTTGAAATTAATGTATATAGTTTTTTTCTTTTAATCTATATTAGAGATGTCATTTCATAGATAAGTCTTCTACAAAACACTATGTTAGTAAGTAAACACTACATCATTTATTAACTTGGAACTCATAAGGAAATGTACTGGAGCCCGACTTCATACACTTATGGAGGGAATCCAAAGCTCCCTAAGTTTTTTAATAACACATCTAAAGTCATTATACAAGTGAAAACATAATGCTTTAAGTATCTAGCCAGTCAAGATAGCCATATCTCTCTTTCGAAAGCACTCACGCATCCCTTCTCTAAGTATTTTAGCATGATTCAAAGAAAACATCATTGTCAATGATTTTGAAATATCTAATTTATTTATATAGATATCACATGATAGGTGGATAAAAACGTGGATTTTGAGGCCTCTTCAGAGTAGTGCTAACATTGGGGGTGCATAGGGTTCCCCATAACCCTTATAATGTTTGTTTTGCATGAATCTTCATCCATGGATAGGGTTTGAGATGATGATCAAATAATTAAAAGATATTTGTAATATGATTACAAATTAAGGTTTGATAATGACATAATATTTCAAGAAACTAAGAGTGTGCATAAGTTATAGAGCCTAGATCCAAAAAGGTTCAAAATCATAGGGAAGGTGTAGAACCATACTGTATGACCTTGGAATTTTCGTACAACCCTGCTCAAGGTGTATTTACAATCACAATTACAATTGTAAATTTCATTCAAAGTTAGATCACCCATTTCCAACAATGTATAATTCCACAACTTCCTATGTCCATAGCAAGCTATGTGCAGTCATTCCTTTGGGCTTTTAAGTCCACATATTGTTTGACACATTTGTTACGTATCTAGTATAAAAGTGATATTATAATTGTAGTAATTAATTTTATAAGTTAATTAATAATAATATCTACAAGTTTCTAACCCTTACATCCATTAAGTGTTCTAATTCATTATAACCAATTAGGTTTTATGTTAAATCTAATTAGGGTGTAAACAATGGGAACATAAAGTTGATAGGAATCTTACATGAATAGAATATATTTATATTAATAATAAGAATTATTTATAGGCTTTAAGTGTTTGACATTCTTGATAAAAAATTGAATCACTTTAGTAGGTACTTAGTAACTTATCGATGCTTTGGAACTCATGAGAAGTTGAAATGGATCATCCTTAGTATAAATACATTTGAAAAATATGGTGTAAAGCTCTAACTCATGATGGAACTCTAAAATTTTATAGTACATCACATGCCATGTGAAAACTTGCATACGTACTCTAGAAAACCTCATGATGAGATCCATCTTTCCATAACCTATCTTGTAAGAAAAATCATTTTTCTTTTTGAGAAAATATTGGGAAAAATCCTATAGGGAACTAGGCCATATTTCTTAATTTACATGTTTCATCAAATCATGAAGTGAATTACCAAATTCAAACATTACACCAAGTAAGGCTTCTGCGTCTAAATGTAAAAATGCATTTTAGCCACCTAAAGACGTCAAATTTAGATGTTATTTGAATAACTAAATGTATAGGGTTTGTATTAGAGGTAAATTTTTGTGATAGTATCACATATATATGAGAGATTCATCATTAGTTAGGGAATATTAAAAGGCTCAATGAGAGATAAAAATCTCAAAAATTAAAGATAAAATGATTTTTCATTCAAAAAATGTTCTTAAGAAATGACTTGATGAGGAAAATAATGTTTCTTATGCACATTGATTGAAATCAAAGATCGATGTTTGGATCAGTAATCTTTAGATATCGTGTTAGCTAGATAGGTTAGTTACTTCAATAGTTAGAAGTTTTTAGAAGTAATATTTTCTCTAGGAAGTCAAAAACTACAAGTAATGATTTGCTTTAGATTGATCATATATGAGTAGATGTGTAAGAGTGAAACAAATCCAGGAGTGGAATGCTATTGCATTATTGCATGTTTTGTTTTTTTGCAACTTTGGTTTAGTAATTTCCTCATTAAATGAAAACATGATTTTTTTTTTATATAAATTTGTATACTCTAATGATTCATCTAAGATGGAGAAGTGAAGAGATTTGTTGTTAAGAGATTCCATTCAAAATATCTTATTGGCTGATAATAAAGGTTTAGAGGATTTCATAATTTGTAAATGAGTGTAACTTTTGAAGCTACTTAAACCAAATGTTAATTCACATTTTATTTTTTCAATAAGAACATTTTATCTTCCATGCAAGTAATTGAGCATCAACATCAATGTTAGATCTCCATATTTAAGCACTTAAGTTAACCCTATAATCATGGCTAAATTGACATTTACATTTAACATTGAGGAAGGAGTTAGAGACAATTTAGGGAGGAGGAAAAGATAAATTTTCTTTAAAGGAAAATTGGAAAAATGATAAGATGACAACCATTTCCAATCTTTGAAGAATTACAATGCATGGGGGTGCACAATTTCATCCACAAATCAAGAGGGATTAATGATAACACAAATATGAGAAAATGATATATTTAATTATTCATAAGCTTCCAAGGAGGTAAATTTTTGTATGTCACTAAATAATATAACTCCTTTCAATGAATAATCGACAAATCAAGAGATGATGAAGAAATGAGCAAGTCCTACCCTTAACATTAATAACTTTGAAATGATCAAAACATAATGTAAATTAATGAACTCTATTCTCCTTAATTGCCTAATTTAACATTAAAATGAACCTAAGTAGTTCAATGGCAATCAAATTATATTTGTTTGCTTTGATCCTTCAATGGATGCTTGGGTGTGAGGCTTAGCTCTTCAAGAATGGAGGATGGAGATCTCAAGAATGACAAAAGGCTATTAGTATGAAACTATGTGCTTTCTTTTGTCTCTTGAGAGATTTAGGTGTAAGTGTAGAAGTAGAGGGAGGGTTGTTTATATAGCCCAAAGGATAAAGGATTCAACACATCCTCATGAATGTGGGACTAATGGAGATGTAGAGTTAGTTATGGATAAGGGGGGTTTAGATGGGGTTGAGTTAACTTTAGGAGGGTTTAGTTTGTCCTCAAGTGGCTCATGTGGATAAAGGGGGTGTATTAATTAATCAAGATGATTAATTAATACATGTGCAAGCTTTTATAAGCTTTTAGATGGATTTTAGTGTGATTTGGACCATTAGGAGGGAATTAAACCAATTAAATAGTGATTTATTGATTTAATGAGAAGAGAGGCTAATTAATTAATAATAATTAATTAGACTAGATAGAAGGTGTTGATTAACGAAGGGTCATTAATTAGGGTATGTGTTGGATAGGTGACTTAATTAATTAGCGTAATGTAATCAATTAATGACAATGGAAGAGAAGATGAGCGCTATTGACAATATGTCATCAATTTGTGGGAAAGGAGATAATTAGCACAATTTAAGTATTTAAATTGCTTGGGCGTAATTATAGGTGTCTACATTTGCCCCTCTTTGGGGTGGTGTAAGTGATGCCACTTCAAAGATAGTAGATGGAAGAAAATTTTGAAGGGATAGAAGAAAATTAGTAGGAGGGAGAGATGCCCCTCGAGTGTGATGGGGTGATGAAAGAAGTCGATCGATGATCAAAAAAGGTGAGAGATAGATAGAAGAATGGGGAAGAGGCAGGATGCCCCAATGAGAGAGAAAATTAGGGGTGAAAGGGAAGTGATGTAGAAGAAATATGGAGGAGGGGAGAGAAGAGCTTAGCCTCTAGCCACTGTTTATTGGAACAATTTTGATGTCATCATATGCCACATAGAACTACATCATCGGTCCTTATGAAAATATAAGCATACGACAAAGGTAGAATGACATGAAAAGCCATACTATGAACAATTTCCATTGCTGAAAATACCAACTCCATGCAACATACAATAATGCAATGCAATACGAGAAGGAAACAAGCTCATTTAACAGGAAAACAAGTACGAACACACATATCCAACCCAACAACAATGGTCAAGACAGTTGTACAAATGTTTTGTTATTAGTGCTGAAGAGATCCACAAGTTTTTGATTGATGAACAAGGGTTAAAAATGATGCCCCGAGCAAGGATACATGCAAGGGGAAATGACAATGGACATGGGGTCCATGAAAAATTTGTGTGCAATGAAAAAACAACACTGTGCAAAACAAAAGTGCCCCAGAGTACAGCAAGAAGCAAGCAAACTAGCTTTGTGAATGGTGTGAATCCGGTGATCCATGAGTCATATTAATCGGGAAGATGTGAGACAAACCAATAGGATATGGAGAAAATACCATGCATGCAAGACACAAGTTTCAGCCGTAAATAAGCAAGTTATTTTTGTAGGGTTTTTTTACTTTTTAGGATTTTTTTGAAAAATTTTTTTTTGGATTTTTTTTTTGGATTTTTGATATATATATTGTTTTTATTGTTTTTGCTTTCCAAACCGTGGTGAAGAAGAATAGAAGAAAGTAAGAAGAAAAAGTGAAGGGCCTAGGGGCAACAGAAAGTGCCCTAGGTGGAAGAAAGGAGAAACAAATGACAAATAATGTCCTTGTTTAGTGGAAAAATTAAAAAAAAAATAATTATTTGAAAAATAATTATTTACGAGAGTGTGGAGAAGAATAAAAATCACCAGGGAGCAATAAAATTGTCCGAGGGAGAAGAAAGGGGTATCAGACAAAAAAAAATGCCCCAATATGGTGAAAAATAAGAGAAAAATAATTATTTAATAAAAATAATTATTCCACAGTGAACAGAGGAGAAAACGGTGATCGAAACGGGCCTCCCAACCCTCCTGACGGTGAAAAATAGGTTAATATACCCCACCAAGGGGGTAAAAACATCGCGACCAATTCATTTTAACCGAGTAGTTTAGAAAATTTACCGTGAGGCTCTGACACTGAGGAGAACCATGGTGATCACACGAGACCGATTGAGGCATGCAGATGCAGTCCGGGGGTACCAGTGGCATGCAGACGATGGCCCCTTTGTGAGTATCAAACCCTAGCTCATTAATTTTTGTCATTAATGCATTAATTTTAGCTTTTAGCGAAAAATGTATGCATGCATGTGTGTGTGCGCAGTGCAGTGATGGATAGGGGGCGCAGGTGCCTTTTTGGGGCCGCAGCATCTTTTTGGGGGCGCATGCACCAAAACACACACACATGCACACACACACACACACACACACACACACACACACACACACACACACACACAACACACATGTGCACACACACACACATGGGAAATGGGGCACATGTGAAAAGTGTGGTGCAGGCATGAAGAGGGTGGGTGCACACATGGGAGCATACACGCGCAAGCGCAAGCACCCAATGTGTGGCGCACACATGCCAAAAAGGGCATGCAGGCACCCAAAAGAGGGCAGCGCAAGCACCAAAAGACACACGCGCGCAAGCAGCAGTGCTGTAAATGTGGTGCACATGCCAAAAAGGGTGTGCAGTGCCCTAGATAAAGAAAAGATAGGAAAGTGTCAAAAACATGACACTTAGAAGAATTTTTAGGATTTTTGGGTTAACCCTAAAAGAGGAGATAGATTTTTAGAAGAAATGCTAGAATTGATTAGCGGTGTGTTATTTTGCAGAGACGACTACAGTTTTACAGACATGGGAGTGACATACCCGGATTGCAGAGCTAGAGAGGGTAGTATGCATGCACATGCGTGACACGACCGATGAGCCATGGTGATACTTGAGGTGGTGGGGCTAGGCCCCGTGTCTCAGATGCCCTCTATCATACTAGACCATGGTCTATCGATCGCTAGCTAGTTGAGGATGGCATACGAGAGTCAAGTGTTTTCAGATCGCCGACAGAGAGAGATGACCATGACTATTGAGGATGTATGGTGGATTCTTCACGTGCCGATGATGGGCACCTTGATCGAGTATAACTCTGATGTAGGGCTGATTAGAGTGCAGCTTGCAGTGCCCTGTTTGGTGTTGATGATATACCACATGATGGGATGACTATAGCATTGCATGAGTGCATCTCCGACCCCACATTGCATCGGGGCCTCTCTACATCATGGCTCTTATCAGTGGGTTCCTACTCACTGATAAGACAGGACCTCATTCCCGAGAGGACTACTACCTTTGGTTCATGGCATCTACAAGTGGTGAGAGATATTGCTGGGGGCAAGTGCATACTGGCCCACCTATACTGGGATTTACACTTGATTACATACCATGGTCAGAAGACCGTGGGTCCAACCTCATTATTATAGATATGGTCATGGGATCATATTGTGATCGGACCCCATGGGCCCTTTCGTGTTCGAGATCCCGAGGAGCCATCATACATGGCATGGGTAGCAACTGGTGGGGATGTACGTGGCCATCTTGGCAGCCTATTCAGATATAGGAGAGTTTGATGAGGTAGTAGAGATAGACATGTCATCATGGCCATATAGGCATTTCAAAGTGGGGCAGAGGATGCCACAGAGCTCAGTGTGTGCCTGGTGGAGCACTTTCTCATTGGCAGCCGCAGTTACATCATGGAGTTATATCGAGTAGACAGTGCAATGCTTGCAGCAGGTACATGGGGTCCCCCAGCTAGATATCTGGCATGCACACGTAGGATTCAGAGAGGTAGACCATGGGGCCTCGTATACCGGTGGCCCGAGCTAGGGTGAGTTTCACATAGGTGGTCCCACAGGTATGGGACCCATTACGACAGGTGAGAGATCCAGGACCACAACTGACTATGTAGCTTGGTATGCTACAATGTTACCCCACATGTCTCACCATTCCAGAGGAGGCTTGGGCAGCAGGCATTCACCCACCTGTAGAGATATGGCATGGTGCAGAGTGTAGGGCGAGGGCAGTGGCAGGGGCCAGACCCAGAGGATCCTTTTGATGGTATCCCACATGATGGGACAGGTGGTGCCTCACATGTGCACAAGGACCGAGGCCGCAGGCCCAAAGATAGCAGCAGCATGCAGCCACCCAGAGGTAGGGTCTTGAGTAGGGATAATCATCAGAGCACCTCAGGGACCAGTCCCTGAGGCACACAACCTCTCCCAAACCAAGGCATATATACCACAAACATAGCAGTGTAATTAACAGAGATCATAGCCTGAGAGAGAGACGTGGCAGAGAGAGAGAGAGAGAGATGAGGCTCGAGGCTGGTGTGTGACTGCCATAACAGAGAGATGATGAGGCCCGAGCTCACATTGTTACCTTACTTTCAGAGTGGGATCAGGCTCGGGCCCAGGCTAGCCCAGGAGATGATAGAGTGGCATGGTGGAGCCAGATCAGGAGAGAGACAATGGCACAGGGGGCTCAGATATTGAGCCTTCTTCATCAGTCCCAGTCACAGGTGTGGATGGTTGTTGCATGAGAGAGACCATGTATATGCATGATCACAGCACTACTAGCACAGAGGGACCAGCCCACGCCGAGCTGCAGACTATGACTACAGAGAGAGACCGAGAGGTCCTGCTCTCTAGACAAGCCGAGGTAGACTTGGGCCGAGTGATAGATGAGTGAGATACTACCCTTCAGTGCAAGCGCTCACCTCCGAGACCGACTGATACGTGACGCCACTAGGCTTGGTGGTGAGGCCCTATTTTATAGGACTACTTATTATAGAGTGGTTCCTCCAGAGCAAAAGAGTAAAGCACCGCCACACATCAGTCGTGGTCGAGTGCATCAAGCTCTCGATCATGGAGATCAAGCCATTCTACTAGATCAGTGAGACAACCCCTACCAGAGCAGCTTCAGACCAAGTGCCATCCCAACCTCTAGTGTTCCATCGACCAGAGATGACAGATCTGGGAGCCCCTAGCGAGGGCGAGAGCTGTGGTTGAGATCCACATTTTTTTGTTGTACAGATTCTTTATATGTATGCCTCTTATGAAGGCCATTTTTTTTTGATGTACAACCTTGTATACATGTATTTTGATGATGCCTCATGATGAAGGCTTGATTCTTTTTGATACATGCCCCTTTTTGATGGCATTGTGTATCGATGATGTATTATATTGAGTACCGATCTGGACATTATATGTATGTGTAGACATTTTTTTGATGTAGCATCTTTGTACGCCTCAGCTGAAGGCATTTTTGATATAGAGCACTGATTTGTATCCATTTTTGATATAGATGTATATTGACACACATGTATATATATGAGGATTAATTTGTTTTGGCTTAGATACACATGTTTATGAGATGATGTACTTTTTATTTTTTTGTGTCCTGATGCATGTGACATGAGTGGGATAATTTTATGATGTGAAATACCCTTTTTCAGAAATTACTCTATGTTGATTGATTCTCATTGCATGTTGTTTTTTGATTCATCACTTATGGATGTGTTATGATGCATGACATGATTTGGGCATATTATTATGATGTGAAATACCCTTTTGAAATTATTCATTTGATTCATTGATTCATTTTTTTTTCACACTTATGGATGTATATGATGTTATTTATGATTACCCTTTTCAGAAATTACTCTATGTTGATTATGATGATTTTTTGATTCAAGATTGATTTATATATGATGTTATCTGATTTTATATTTTGATGTATTTGATGATGATTTGATGTATACATGTGTTGTGGATGTTAGATGATAGATCCTTAGATGATATCAAATGCATTTCTCATGTGTTTTTTATGATGTATATGGATGGGATGATATGATGATATTGGTGTGGGGGATATTTTTTTGATCATGCGCAACCCTCTTGCCCCCATTGATGATACATGATATGTGATGATTAGCTTAGCATACATGCATGATGTAAAACTTAGCATTTTTTTATATATGATATGATGATGATGATGATGATAATGATGATAATGATGTATGATGTGATGATGAATGAAAAAATAGAGCACATGCAATAAACACAACCAAATGCTAACAAAGAACACCAAGAAATAATACAATACACCATGATTCACCATGCTTTATTAACATGTAACAAACACAACCAAATGCTTAAGAAAGAACATAATGAATTAACACATTACATCATGATTTCCCAAGATTCACTAGCATGCAAAAACATACCGCAATATGCACAAGCAAGAATAAATCTAATCTAAGCAAGAAAAGATGAATCCTAACAAAGTATGCCCAAGCAAAAAAACAACCCAAAAAAAAAACAAAACAACTATACAAGCAACAAACAAAGCAAGAAACAAGACAATGCAAGTAAAATGTAAGATTTTTTTGTAAATTTGTTTTCATGAAACAATTTTCTATTTTTTTTTTGTGAAACAATTTTTGTTTTTGGTTTTTGTGAAACAATTTTCTATTGTTTTTTAGGTTTTGTGAAACAATTTTTATTTTTTGAAACAATTTTTTTGAAACAATTTTCTATTTTTTTTTTTTGTGAAACAATTTTCTATTTTTTGGTTTTTTGAAACAATTTTCTATTGTTTTTGTGTTTTCTAATGGTTTTCCAAAGCTATGTGTAGGTAACCAAGAAAGCGTGGATGCCCCCAATGTTAGATGGGGAATATACAAGGGTAGAAGCCACACATTTATGAACAAGGTGAAGTCGTTGAATTGCCCCCAATGTAAGATGGGAAATAGTGAAAGACCACCCCTCACAGATGAATAAAAGAAGGCAAAGCCGGATCAAGGCTTGACAGGATGGGGCACAAGGAATCTCGAAGGTAGAACTAGGTCTAGGCCAAAGAAAACTACCCTCCTGATATAGGATGCTTGTGAACAATGAATCCTCCTGAGGTGCCAGAAACTAGTTTTCACCCAAGGACTTGTCCAAAGTGCCACAATTGTGTGGTTTTCACTAGTGGATGACCTTTTTTTTTTTTCTTTTTTTGATTTTTTTTTTTTTTTGATTTTTTTTTTTTTTGATTTTTAACTTTTTGCGCCATGTTTAAGCATAGAACCACTTAAGATGCATGGCATTCATGGGCTCTCGAGCTCATCACCATTGGGGTGAGCTAGTTTGTATGCCCCTGTGCCATACTTGGCAACTATAACATAGGGTCCCAACCAATGTGGTTCGAACTTCCCTTTCTTTTCTCTCTCGCTCTGGTGTTGAACTGGTTCTCCTTCATGACTAAATCACCAACCTCAAACTGACGAGGGATGATTCTCTTGTTGTAGTTTCTGGAGACTCTGTGTTGATACACTTTCAGGTGATTAAGAGTGTGAATGTGCCTCTCATCCAGAGCTCTAACTCAGCCAGTCTTGCCACTCGATAATCTTCATCCTTATCCTAGATAGTCCCAAGAGAAATTCTCAGGGATGGAAGTTCGATCTCTAAAGGGATGATAGATTCTATCCCGAACACTAGGGAATATGGTGTCACACCCGTAGGAGTGTGAATGGATGTTCGGTAAGCCCAAAGGGCTGGATGGATTTGTAGGTGCTAGTTTTGACCTGTTTTGCTGACCATCTTCTCCATTATCCTTACCAAAGTCTTGTTTGTTGCCTCAGCTTGTCCATTACCCTGAGGGTAATATGGCATGGACCATTTTAACCTGATTTGGAACCATTGGCAAAGACCTTTCATAGTTTTGTTCTTAAATGACTTCCCATTATCTGTAATAATGGTCAGGAATACCATATCGACAAATAATGTGATTCATGATAAATTTAGAAATTTGGGCTCCTGTGACATAGGTTAAAGGGACAACCTCCACCCATTTTGTAAAGTATTTGTAGCTGTGATGATATGTGTATGACCATCAGATGAGGTAGGAGTAAGTTTTCCTATTAAATCAAGTCCCCACTTGGAGAATGGCCATGGGGTAGTGATAGGTTGCAATGGTTATGATGGAGCATGAATGAAATTTCCATACTTTTGGCAAAGTACACATTTTCTAACATAATTGCAACAATCAGTTTCCATGGTAGGCCAATAGTAACCTACTCTCAACAATTTCTTAGCCAAGACCATTCCATTTGTATGTGCTCCACACACCCCTTCGTGCACTTCTTTGATTGCCTGGATTGACTCCATCACATCCAGACAACGTAATAGATTCCCATCATAGCCATGATGATAAAGTGTACCTCCTAAAAGGGTGTAATGGGCTATCTTGGTGAATCAGGATTTGCTTTTTAGAATGGGAGATATCGGGGGGAATGTGTTGTCCTTAAGATAGGTAAAAATGGGTTCATACCATGGGGAATTGGGACCAACAACCTCACAAGCCAGGAAAGATTCTGGCATGTCATACGTGGGGCTGGGGCATAGATTTTCTATGAAGAATGGCATATCATTATTCCCTGGTGGAATACGAAGCATAGACCCCACCATTTGCCATGGCATCCCGATCTATTCTGCGCTCTTGGGATTTTCTCAAAGGTAATGCACACAAAATACTCCTTTAGAGTTTCCACTAACTTTTTGTAAGGTATGAGCTTGTCATCCTTAACCTTATATTCATCATTAACCTGTTTGATGATTAATTGTGAATCACCTACAACCTTGACATGATGAACATTCCACTTGATGGCTAGCTTCATCCCTGCAATGAGTGCCTCATATTCTGCAATGTTGTTTGTGCAAGGGAAGCCCAGGTAAAAAGCCTATGGTATAGGATCACCGAAGGAGTAATAAGGACCACTCCTGCACCTGAACCATGAAACGTAAAGGATCCATCAAAATGTATCTGCCATATGACAGATTCTTCAATGTAGAGCAAGGAGGCATCTGGCAGATCCAGATTCAAAGGTTTCGTGCTTTGCAAAGGTGCTTCCGCTAGCTGGTCCGCAAGTACTTGTCCTTTAACCAATTTTTGATGGAAAATTCTATGTCAAACTCACTGAGTAGAATGATCCAATTAGCCATTCTACCTGTGAGGGTGGGTTTGGACAATAAATACTTGAGTGGGTCAACCTTGGATATTAGCTTGGTCTTAGTATTCAACAGGTAATGGTGAAGTTTTTGAAAAGTAAAAACAATGGCCAAGCAAGCCTTTTCAATTTGAGGATAATTGAGCTCATAGGTGATGAGGGTGTGACTCAGATAGTACACCACTTTCTCCTTATGACCAAGGTCATATTGGGTGAGCAACGCACCAATAGAAAATTGTGTAGTGGAAATATAGAGCAAGAGTGGTTCTCCCAGGAGTGGGAGGCATGAGGACAGGTGGATTAGCCAAGTACTATTTAAGAAAAGCAAAGGCTTGTTGTTGCTCAGGTCCCCAGATGAAAAGTGATGTCCTTTTTAAAAAAGTGGGTGAATGAGTGACATTTATCTGCAAGCTGGGAGATGAAGTGGTGAATGGCTTGAATTTTCCCCGTAAGTGCGTAGTTGCTTGATATTCTCAGTGGAGGCATTTCAAATGATAGCAGACACTTTTAGCAGGTCTACCTCAATACCTCATCTTGACACAATGAAGCCCAATAGTTTCCCTGATAGCACACCGAAGACACACTTCTTTGGATTCAGCCTGACTTTGTATTCACGCAGGCATTCAAAGATACGCCACAAAATGACAGGATGATCCTCTCTTGTTTTGGACTTTCCCAGGATGTCATCTACGTAGTCCTCCATGATATCATGAATCATATCATGAAAAATATCATCATGGCCCACTGATAGGTAGCTCCTACATTTTTAAGGCCAAATGGCATCACCTGATAGTAGAAGGTGCCCCAAGGAGTCGTAAAAGTTGTTTTGTGTTGGTCTTCTTCAATGATCTTGATTTGATTATATCCCAAAAGCCATCCATGAGTGATAGCATTTCATACCCTGTTGTTGAGTCAACAATCATGTCAATGTTGGGCAGTGGAAAATCATCTTTAGGGAAAGCTTTATTGATGTCCCTAAAATCCATGTAGATTGGATACCGATAGGTTTTTTTTGGACAGGAACAATGTTCGATATCCATTCAGAATAATCAATTGGCCTGATGAATCCCGCTGCAAGCAATCTTTCCAACTCTTCTTTAACCAACAGGGCCACTCTTGGGTGCATCTTTCGAGAGCTTCTATTTGATAGGCTTAGCATCTGCATGCATGACTAGGTTGTGCATGACCAAAGTTGGATCTAAGCCGGGCATGTCTTTGTAAGACCATGTGAACACATCAATAAACTCTCACAGCAAACAACATAGTGAATGTCTTTTGTTCTCTAGCCGAGAGTGATGCTCCCAATTTTACTATCTTGGGATCTCTCTTCTGTACCAATATTGACATCAATGGTTTCTTCGACTAGCAATTTTGATAAGTCCTCCATACGCGTAGGATCAGGAGGTAGGTTGAGATCTTCATCCAAGGATGTCTCCATGAGATTTTCATCCTTGGCATGGTCACTTTGTTTGTCCTTTGATTTTCTTATTTTTTTGTCAGCCAGTGCCTCAAAGAGGTTTTCACTGTGTGACTTGGACTTTGATTTTTTCCGAGGCTTTTCTTTAGAACTTTTTCCCTCACTTTTCTTTTAAGTTTTTTTTGACCATGAAGTTCAGCCTCCTCACCGAAGTAGGCGCAGTATCTAAGTCGATAAAGAAACCTTTCTTGTGATCTCCAATGGGAATTGTATCCCTTATGCCCATGAACTCTATGATAGCCTCATCATTCTGAATAAATCTAGTGGCATGTGATGTTGTTGGTCCCATTCAACAAGGGAAGGGTATACAAGGTCAAGGGTTGGTTCCTGGGGGTTATGGTTAGGACAATGTTGTTCATGAAAAGGTTTGTGGAGGCCAGATCCTCATATTGGCTACAATGGGAATCGTATCACTGTCTAGATAGTCAGAGCTATCCTCATGCTCTTAGAACAAGTAGCATCTTGATCATTGGGGTGTGCTCCATAAGGGTGAATCCCAATGCCGTATCTTTCTATTTTGAAATGTGGAAGAGGGACTGGTTCTCTTTGTCCTTGTTCATTCCTCCCACATCCTAGGCCTTTGTAGCCCATGGAGTACATCATTTTACTAGATTTTTCATATTCCAGGGTTTGATAATAGGATGGTTGAGTATCCTCAGGGACCCAAGTTGTAGGTGGATCAAGCAATTTTTCCTCAGCTAACAAGCCTCCAGGTAAGAATGACCCAATAGTGTGTTCCTCTCTAGGTCTTCTGAAGTGGTAGTTGGGTCGACCTCTAGTCTTGGGTGACAATGAGAGGTCTAAAACCAAGAGCGCTTGTTGTACATTATACTCCCCACAGCCATATTCAAGGATTTTCATCTCCCATGAATCAAATGGAGATGTTGAAGTAGACGCCCCATGAGCGCAAGAACTAAGAGAATCTGAATCCACCCGGGATTCCATGGCCTCAGACTGGAGAGGGACAACTATATCTATGGAGGGACATGCATATGTACCCTTTCGTGCAAAGCTATTGAGAGCTCTACAATGAGCAAAGGGCTCTTGAATCTCCTTGTATTGTAACCGTATGTCCCTCATGCTTCAACTTAATGCATTGATGAAATGTTGATGGCACACTGACCGCATGGCATGAATCCATGGTCGGCCTAGAAGCATGTTATATGGAAGTTCCAAGTCTAGGACATGAAACTTTGTCTGATGGCAAGTGGGACCCACCTCCATGGGCAAGTGTGATGGTGCCCCGCTGATTCCCTTTCACGTTGTGTCGTACATGGTGATAGATGATATGGGACTCAAGATCTTCCTCCGTATGTCCCAACTATTTGACCAACTTAAGTGTGCAAATGTTCAACCCAGATCCATTATCCACAAGCACCCATTTGATTTTCCTATGGGTGACAACTACCTCAATGTATAAGGGAAGATTATGTGTTGGATTCTCAAGTAGGGATCTCCCTATGGTTGAAAGTGAGATGTTCACTTGGTGTGATGTTTGCCACCATGGCTTGAAGGTGTGCAGATCGACTTCTAAAGGCACTCCCGACCCCTGAAGAGTTTGGTACAGAATGTCTTTATGCACATTGGATATCTTGAGAAGATCTAAGATCAAAATCTTAGCAGATGTCTTTTCAAGTTGTTCTAAAAGGTTATATTTACCGGTTTGTGGGGTCGATGGAGAAGGTTCAGAATCACGAGGTGGGCACGCCTTGTTACCAACAGTAGTCCTTTCCCTTGATCCGGATGGTATTGACATGGTCACGGTTAGCAGGAGAGTGAATACATCCAATAAGTGAATCATAATGATTGTTGTCTCTTTTGGTGTACAAGTAATTCATGGCTTTATAAGTTTGGGATGACTCTCCCCGATCCGGCTTTGACTTTTCCGACTTATCATGCTTGGGGAATGGTTCTTTATATATCCCCATTTTCTCGTTAGGTGTTTGTGTTTTTCCTGGGTTATCCACCTCTATCTCCCCATTGTCAATGAGGTCCTGAATATAATGATGAAGCCACAGACATTTGTCTATCTTATGTCCTTTGACGCGATGCATTTCACAATATTCATGCTCCTTGTACCATGAAGGTTTTGGAGTGTTGTCATCAAATGGTTGCGTTGTAGGATAGGTCATCATGTGGGCCACATCCAATTGTTTTTAGTATAACGACAAAGGTTCATTGAGAGAGGTGAATGTTCTTCACTTTGGTGGTGGTTGAATTGGGCCCTTGGTCAGTTTAAAAGGTTGACTAGTTTGGACCATTTGAACACGTTTGGAATCAAGTGATTCCGTCTCCCACCACATTTTTTTTTTTGTTAAAGATCTTCGGCTTTTCCATGGGTTTGACATTTTGGTTGTCTCTAGATTGGGTTTTGAGGGTGCCTTTGGCAATGAGAGATTTTTCTATCTGAATCCCTTTCTCGATAACCTCCTCAAAAGTATGAACACAATGCATTTGGAGGTGGAAAGCTATATCCGGGTTGAGATTGGGAACAAAAATACTAACCAACTATTTTTCAGGAAAGCAAGGGAAGTGACTAGCTATCCCTCTCCACCATTGGAGGAAGCTGGTGAAAGTCTCATTAGGGGCATTGCTTGGTGCCACATAAGTCTACCATGGTGACATCACTCTCTATGTTATATGAGAAGTGACACATGAATCTTTCTACCAATTCTGGCCAAGTGAAAATTGATCCTCGTGGTAAGTGTAAACCACTCCAAGGCTTGACCTCCGAGACTCTTGGGAAAAATTATGATGAGGTAATTGTCACTATAAGACACCTCTTGACATGCCATGTAAAAATATTTAACATGATCGTGGATCCCCTTTCCTTTATATTTTTCAAACTTTGGCATATCAAATTTCTTTGGAAAGGGTTGAAGGGTCATTGTCTTGTCAAAAGGATAGGGGCATAATTCTTCATATTGATATTTCCTAATGCTCCCTATATTGCTCTCTTGTAAGCTCATGAGTGTCACTTTCATAGACTCGCACTTTTGTGTGAGCAATTGTTTCTAGGGGAGAAGGGGATGTATACATGATGATACCCTGTGTCTTCTTCTCCTTGGTTTTCTTGATGGAGTTCATTGATCTTAACCTTAGGCCTCAACTTTTGAACATTCTTGTTTGTGTCTTTCTATACATGGGAAGTAAGCAAAGCTAGTTTTCGGCTTAGGTTATTTGTTGATTGTGGCTTGGTTTGTGGCTTCTTCTTCTAAAGGTTCCTCCTCCTCGTATTGTGGAGGTTCTTCACCCATCTCATGTTCTATCTTGTTTCTTCATGGCACTTTGATAAAGGGTATTCTATGCCCCACCACTTTATCATTCCCTACGTAAGAAGTGGAAGCATGTCCGTGTGTTAAAATATCTTCCATATTGATAAGGGGATGTTCTTCCTCAAGTAGCATTCATTCGCAGGTAGTATTGTTTCATTCGGTGGGAAATTTGGCCCCTAATTCTATGACCCGTGCCAACACTCTATCTTTGTTTCTAAGAAGAAATTCATCTAGTAAAGTGGGGTCAAAATCAAGTTGTGTGTGGTGATTCTAATTCATTTCCACTATGATCGACCATCTCTTTTTCTTTTTCTACAGAAAACAATGGTCCTAGGTCATGTCCAATGAAGGGGTTTGACCCTTGTCTATTAGAGGTTTCCCAAGCTTGCACTTGTTGTTCCTCGTATGTCTGTTTCTTTAATCCTAGACATGTTTTAGGAGCCATGTTTTTCGTGATAGTTTCACTAGGGTAAGTTGTAAATGTGTTCAAAGCTTAGTGACCACCCCTAAGTGAGATGCAAGATGTATTTGTTAAGAGTATGAATAAGTCAACAATGTGAGAATACCAATGTGATAGAGTGATAAATCACCAGTGACACAAGTGTTTGGTATCAAAACCCGTTTAAATGAAGTACCTCCTAGACTACGTTTCAAAAAGTAGTTTCACGTCGCAAGATGATTAACAAGATGTTTTCACTTATGCCAAGTTCAAGGGAATGAACAAAATGTAAGTAAATACAAGAAGTCAATGCGACCTCCCAATCAAGATATACGATGAGCGAGCTCAAACTCGATTAAGACCTATATCTCAAAAAGTGCCAATTACAATTTGTGAATGACACAACAATATCACCAAGATATGTTAACCCACTTTATGAGAAAGTGAAGTATTGATATCAAGGTGTTATTGATATAACACACACAAATGGTAACACCTAAGCACTCTTCAAAATCGAGGTAATAATAGAACCAAACTAAAAATCTCAAAGTATAGCTAGGAATAGTTAAAATGTATGTGTGCAAGTAACCTTACAATATAGATATTTATGTCGAGTTTACAAGAAACAAGACGTAAATATCGAAATTGTAGTGATACGATACAAACAAGCTAACTCTTCTAAGGAAGTCCATGGTGATGAACCATGCCTAACTACAATGATGATCTTGACATGGGTATCAAGATCACAATGGCTACCAATGATGTGAATACCTCCGCACACTTTAGACATTTAACTTACCCAGCCGCAAACATGGATGGGCGTAAATGGACATAAAAGTGAAAAAATCAATTGGTAACACAAAGGTAGTCACCCTTCTTCTGATCAACAAAGTGTCAAAAGAATGTGAAGGAAGAAAAAAAAAAAAGGATGAAAAATGTTGGCTTCACTTTGGCAGAGTTTCACCTCGCCCTAAGGCAAGTAAAAACTAGGTGAAAGTAACGCGTCACACGTTTCACAATGAAAATATGGTTCACAACTCAACACTATTTTAGAATGGTCAAAGTGGGCTCCTGGCCAAAGTATATCTTCCTAGGTGGTTCTCTCATCCTAGGTGCTACAAAGATTATCCACGAGTGGGATGATTTACCCAAAAAGTCACAATGACTAGTTTGGGAGTATCTCGACTTTTCCCCCTTCAAGCACAATGGGCAATAAATGCATCAAATGTGTACTTAAAAGGGTCACGTAGGGACAACTTGTAACTCTATCTCACAAAGGATTTACTAGTCAGATAGGTAGTGTGGAGCACTTCCCATTTCATCCACAAGGTTCCCTCTTGCGTGGACTACTTTGGGGTTCCTGGAACCACCCCCATTTTTTGTAGCTTAAGGCGTTATGCCAAAGGGGTTATGTTCCAGTTGAGTGAGAGGGACGTACCCTTTTCCAAAACCTGCAATATAGTGTTTTGAATATGTTGTTCATTTTATCTTTTTAATTAGATGTGGTTTGCTCGAACACCATTTGGCAACCTGTATAACAACTGTATTAGTAGTTTTTTGACTTTTGTTTTGATTCCTCCATTCTTTGACAAGCGATGATGGCATTTTGGTCTGTATGATGATTTTTAGTAGTTTTCCATCAAAAGAGAAGGCATCATTTCTGATTCTCCAGATCATCCAAGGACGCAAGAGAAGAGCATACGTGATTGTCTTCAAAATCCAAAAAGATATCAAATGAAAAACACTTTAATTCAACTATGCCAAATTAACCAATTCCAACTCAAATACTCCTAACAACCTCAAAGCATCAAAAGGACTTAAGAATCATTTCTGATTCCCAAGATCACCCCAAGGGACGTGAGGGAAGAGCATACATGATCCTTATTCCTATAAGTAAACAATGCAAAATATTACCTAATCAAATACAAACATGTAAAAAACAGCCTGCAAAGACAAATATATGATTAGATAAACCTGCAAGAATGTTAGCACATCAACACCTTAATTTCAAAAATGCAAAAGGACACCTGTGCCCCTTTTTTTAGCACACACGTGGGTTAGGGCGTATATATGCCACTAAACGTTGTTTTGGCTCACAGTGCACCTACGCCACCCGAGAGGTGTGTGTGCCACAAAAATAGTATATGCGCCACTAAAAAAAGTGCTCATGCGCCACTCTCTGTGGAATTTTTTTGATTTATCAAGCACCCACGCACCAGAGAGAGCATGTGTGTGCCACAAAAAAACATATGCGCTACTCCGAGAAAAAAAAAAAAAAACAACAATTACATTACTAAAAAATGTGTCTGTGCCACTAAAACAACATGTGTGCTCTGGTTAGGGTGTGTGTGCCGATCTGACAGGTTTCAGAATGTAGTGAAGGTACAATATAAATGAAATGACTCATGCACTCAAGTTAGTGTACCACACGTGTTAGGTTAGGTGTGTGTAGTGCAGGTTAGTGCATGCATGCGGCCTGGGGGTCAAAAAAATAGAGTAACAGTTTTATAAAGTGCTGCGTGCCACCAGAGAGATGTGTGTGCCCATGAAAAACTGTGCTGTGCACCATGAAAATCATGCCCGTGCCCCTAAAATGTGCCTCATGCACCGCAACCAAAATACAACAAAAACACAAGAAAACTCACAATATCTCAAATTTTGACAAGTTAGCTTAAGAATGGCAATAACCCATTAAAATTATGGCTATGAACATGAAGTTACACATATCAAATGAGCAAAAATTCCAAGAAAATGGACATTAATTACTACATGTGCATATCAAAAGTTAGCCAAAACAATGAAACTTAAACTAAAATGCCATGGGACTAAGGGTCCCACCGGGTGCCAAATGTGTGCAAGTATTTCTACAATTTAGCTAAATTTAAAGCAAGAAACTACCACCTAGAAATAGCTTCCTAACCTAGCTAAAATGAGAAATGTGCACCATCATGATGAAGAAATGAGCAAGTCCTACCCTTAACATTAATAACTTTGAAATGATCAAAACATAATGTAAATTAATGAACTCTATTCTCCTTAATTGCCTAATTTAACATTAAAATGAACCTAAGTAGTCAATGGCAATCAAATTATATTTTCTTGCTTTGATCCTTCAATGGATGCTTGGGTGTGAGGCTTAGCTCTTCAAGAATGGAGGATGGAGGGATCTCAAGAATGACAAAAGGCTATTAGTATGAAACTATGTGCTTTCTTTTGTCTCTTGAGAGATTTAGGTGTAGGTGTAGAAGTAGAGGGAGGGTTGTTTATATAGCCCAAAGGATAAAGGATTCAACACATCCTCATGAATGTGGGACTAATGGAGATGTAGAGTTAGTTATGGATAAGGGGGGTTTAGATGGGGTTGAGTTAACTTTAGGAGGGTTTAGTTTGTCCTCAAGTGGCTCATGTGGATAAAGGGGGTGTATTAATTAATCAAGATGATTAATTAATACATGTGCAAGCTTTTATAAGCTTTTAGATGGATTTTAGTGTGATTTGGACCATTAGGAGGGAATTAAACCAATTAAATAGTGATTTATTGATTTAATGAGAAGGGAGGCTAATTAATTAATAATAATTAATTAGACTAGATAGAAGGTGTTGATTAACGAAGGGTCGTTAATTAGGGTATGTGTTGGATAGGTGACTTAATTAATTAGCGTAATGTAATCAATTAACGACAATGGAAGAGAAGATGAGCGCACCTTCCAATTCAAGTAACACCTTAAAACATTTTCTTCACAGCTTTTTTATATTGAAACAAAGTTTTTACAAAAAGAGGCTACAAAAGAAGGGAACACAAACTAGATACAAGATAAACTATTATAATCCCCGACCAAACATGCTCAACATTCGAACATATAGAAACCGGTTATATAAAGAAAATATCGAATAACCAATTTATTTTTTGGAGCTACATTGGCACCATGTTTCACCCTCTTGCTCATTTGAAGTTGCAACTTAATTTGATCTAATTGGTGGGCAACATCCTTGTTCATCTTGGTCAATACCTGTATTTGAGAGAGAAGAGAAGCAATCTGGAAAAATATATTACAAGTAAATTTTGTAATTATAGTTTCCTAATGAATATTAGAGATGGAAAATACTCCTGAACATCTAGTTTTCCAAATATTCAATAAAATCACATGTCTAACAGAATCATCTATAATATTATTTTTCAATCCCAATCCAAATAAAGCTTCTCTCCAATTTAGATGACGATTAAAAACAATGGTAAATTTCTAAAAACAATAAATCATTTCTTTTTAGAAGAGGACAACTCCAAAATAAATATTTTTAAGTTTTCATTGAGCTAACAAAAGGGGCATTTGGAGGTCTGGATAGGAATATATTTCAATCTTTCTCCAACTGGGAGCTTGTAATGTAATATCTTCCATGCAAGTAATTGAGCATCAACATCAGCTTTAGATCTCCATATTTGAGCACTTAATTTAACCCAATAATCATGGATAAACTGACATTTCCATTTAACATTGAGGAAAGGAGTTAGAGACAATTTGGGGAGGAGGAAAAGATAAATTTTCTTTAAAGGAAAATTGGAAAAATGATAAGATGACAACCATTTTGATCTTTGAAGAAGTTACAATGCATGGGGGTGCACAATTTCATTAACAAATCAAGAGGGATTAATGATAACACAAATATGAGAAAATGATATATTTAATTATTCAAGCCAAATCTTATTTTAATAACCTGCCAAGGAGACCATTGTAAATTGTTGTAATCCCATATGTCACTAAATAATCTGACTCCTTTCTTGAACAACGAATAAGCATGTCTGGGAAAACTAATGGCTAAAGGTTTCCCCTGATATTGGATAAATTTATTCCACCAAATTCAAGAGGAGGGAAAGCTAAAACCATGATGCAAAAGGGATTCTTTCCATTTTAAGTAGACACAAACATGTTGTCATGCCTTCTAAATATATTGGATAGGGAAGGTGCTTTTATTTGAAAAGATGGGGCAAGCAGATTTTTTCCAACCAATGAACTTCTTTCCATTTCCTTATAGCTAATGTAGTTTCAATTTTGTGATGTAGTAAATATTTTCATGGCTCGTCACTTTTGAAAGCTCTAACAATCCATGTTATAACTAAACACACTTCTTGAGTTGGGGTCTATGATTCCCAATCCTCCTTTGGATTTAGATTGAATGCAACAAGACCAAGATGTAGCTCTAAAACCAATAGTGCCATCCCACTAGGACCAAAGAAATTGGAAAATTAATTTAATTAGATCTTCGTACCCTTTTTTAGATGTCATCCAATAAGAATAAAATTACACGTGTGAAGCAAGAAAAGTTTTGTTGCAAACTTGAATTTTTTGAGCCAACGAATTTTATTTATTTTCCCCAATTAAATAGTTTACTTTTGATTCTATTAAGATACCAATTCCACATATCGAAAGTGATAATCCCATGCCAAATGGAAGGTAACATGATATCTCTCCATGCTTGAGAAGCTTTCATTCCTTGTGAATCCAATTAGGAATATGACTAACTTGAATTGTAAAAAATTCAATTTTATGATAAGTTAATATTAAGACTCGGACACCTCACTTATAGCACGGATTTAGAATATCAAGAGAATTCTTTAGTTCTTTTACTAAATTTTGAAGAAAAATAAAAAAGAATGTCATGAGAAAAATGAGAATTAATCACAACAACATTATGAGGAATAAAATTTCCATAAATGAGATATAAATGATTAGTTCTTTGCAATAGGTATCCCTGGGATCCCTTTTTAAAAGCTTCTAAATAAAGTTGTGGCATAAGATGTGAGAACATATCATAATGAAGAAAGGGAAATCCTTGTCTGATGGATCATTTCAAAGGGATAGACTCAAATATTGATTAAGTTTAAGATGACCCATTATTAAGGTGTGAATCATTAAGTTTAAAGGGGATATCATTAAGTTTAAAGGGGATATCAAAGTAAGTTGATTAATGAAAAGAGAAGTTAATGACAAGAGAGAAGAGAAAAGAATAGGGAAGTTATATGAAAGAGTGATTGAATAATCCACTTGAACAATAGTAAAAGTTTGAGTTTTTACTAATTTGATGTTATGTGAGATATAGAATTTGTCTAGTGATTAGAGAAAAAAAAAAAAGATGCATATATTATGTGAATAAGGAGTTTTCAAGAAACCAACATCAACTAGGCTCTACATAGAGGATCCAAAACAAGCCCAAAAAGGCTAACATTTTGCAAAAACTGTCAAAACTCACCTAGAAGGGTCTTACTATCACCATACCCCAGTCAACATCTTCATTCCAATAAAAAAAAAAGCTCAACAAATTTCTTATCGACGCTATGATACCAAATGATGTAAAGAGAAAATAAAATAATTCATGGATACAAGCTTTCAATGGATTATAAGTAACTACTTCACTCAGTCTTTGCATAAGAGGATCCTTCCCAAGCCCAACATGGCTTGTTTTTTGCTGAAAAAAATAGTTCACAGAGATTTTATTAATACTTTGCACAAAAGTGTCAAATAAAATAAATATTGAAAACCCACTTTCATAATTTTCCTATTATTCTTATCTCCAAATTTCAAAAAATAACTCTATAAAACACGTGGGTTATGCTCTTTTTCCTAGGAAGACATTTTGTCAACCAATTTTCATGCACTCTCATTACAACTAGGAAAGCACATTATAACTCAAAAATTACTAATAATTAAGCCAAACGGTTGAAAAAATTTTGTAAAATGAACGGGTTTACCCACATATCAAACTTCAGCTCATTTTGAGATCATATACAAAAGTTATCAACTCTATCCAGAAACTAGTTTTGCATTTAGTTTTTCACTGTCAACCAAATCTCCAAATGAACATAAAAAACAAAGTTTATGTCAATCCTTCAAGCAAGATCATTCCAAGATAACCAACATTGAATTTTCAAATCTATACAAGTAGTCAATAGCACGTGAGTCCATTGGATTTCTTCCTCTTGACCTATATATGCACAAAGTTATGTTTGACAATACTTCATATAAGTAACCCAAAGTAATATGCCTCCTTATCTGATTTGATACTTCTCTTTTAAAAACTTCATGCAAAATAAATTTGATCAACTTCACCTTAAATGAATTTTCAAGGGACCTTGTCTTCTAACTATCGTACACATCCCTAAACTTCATCACATCCTAGCTTGAATACAAGTTCCATAAAAGCGAACACTCTTCCTAAGCCAAGATAGCTGCATGCAAGCCTATAAACTAGTACTTAGCACAAATTATCACCATTTATTCATGAAAATGACACATAAGATAATAATACCAATAAAAGAGAGGATTACATCATAAGAAAATTCATATATATGCTTCAACAGAGGTTTCACAACCCATATCATGCATTCATCTCAGATTTTACATTTTCAACCTTTTTCTACCCTCTCCTTCCTCTTTACACGAGGAATGAATGTAAAAATCCCTAACTCCTCTTCCTAAATTCTAATTTATGTTGTATGTAACTCCTCCGACATTTCCTACCTAACCCATGAGGCTTCATGATTACTCAAAACCGATATTTAATGACCTTTCAACTTTCACACATGTTATGACCACTTTTTACATAACTATGACTTATATACAATCACATAATGACTAACACACACACTGACATAATTAGACATAATACACCTTGACAAGATTTAATACTCTTTAGATATGCATTTTCAATTTGAACTACATTTTGGAGGGAAAATCCCTCATTTGAATTTTCAAATTCTTTACTCTTAACTCTCTCACACACATGACTCCACACACCAATTTGACCACATTGTAAAGATAGTGAAATTTGAATGGACTCCATGAGATACTCCTACATCATCTAGTCTGTTGAATTTTCTATCCATTCCCATTCTATAGTTAGACCATGTGAACCAAGTATCCACATAACTGGCATATTTTCCATACAAGGGGTCCACCACTCCCAAGGAGTTACAAAAATATATCCAGTTTTCAAATTCATCTTGGATGAGTTTAATATGATTATAGCCATTGCAGTCCTTGTGATTTTCTACCATATTGAAGTCACCTCACACTATTCAATCAACATTGGGAAGATTTTTGGCCATCCAGTCTCATAGGACAATTTGTTCCTTGGCATTTTTAGGAGCATAAATAGAACAAAATCCAACAATTTGTCCATTGATAAACGTAAGAACCCAAACACACTGTGTGAAGGATCTCCCCTTTATCAATAAAAAATTTAGAAAACTATGAAGACATCCCTATAACAGCTCTGCCACTTCCATCATTATGAGAAGTATGCAAAAATAAGGTGTCTATCCATATATTATGCAAGGACAAATCAAGTCTGGCATGACCAAATTTGAATTCTTGTATAAATAAAATATCAATTTTGCATTTGTTAATATGTTCTTTGACTCTATACTTATGAGGGGAAGGGACAAATCTCTCACATTACAGAAAGGATATTGTGGCTCATGATGTTAAAGGAATAATGGTTTCCTCCTATGTTGGTAGAGCTCCAAATCTATTAGAATGTACTAGCATTTGCACATTACTATTTTGATATCTAGTGTTAGTGGGAGGAGATCTTGATCTTTGGCATGAAGCATATGACTGAGAAATAAAATAATATTTGGGGTATTCTAAAAAGATAGAAGGAGGGGAAGGGAGGGGGACATTAATGATTTGGAGAGACACTGTCATGATGAAGAGAAGGACTAGTCAATTCCTTTATTTTTTTAATTAACATCTAAGCTCGTTTTTACACGATAGCATCTTTATAAGGTGTGGGAGACATAGTTGAGGTAATAGTAGGTTGAAGTAGTGGAGTAGAAGAAGCGGGAGTAGGTAGTGGTCAAGCAGAAGTTCTAGAAGATGTCATCCATGGATAAGAAACATGGGATGGTGTTGTTAAAGAAGAGGAGTAGGAGATGATTAAAGGGTTTTATTTTTCTAGTAGGAAAATCACTAATCAAATCACCCTTTTTTGCAGAAAAAACATGCATTAGGCTTATTTAAGTAAACTATTCATTGTTCTATTTTAAAACTAGTCCCAATCAGTTTAATATTTTAGTAAGGGCTTATTCAAATCAATTTCTACACATACTCTAGGATGAACTCTTAGGCTAGAGAACTTGTCTAAATTTTGTTTGCACTAAATAATTCTTCCGAGTTGGCCCATAATTTCTTGCAAAAGGGTGAAATGCCATATTTAAATATGGTAGTTCTATCCACATGGGGTAGCATGAAAATGAAGGGCCTTCAAGATGAAATTCAAAATTCCAAGCTTGAAGGTAACACACTTGACCACATATAACCCATGTTTCATATTGCAAAATAACTTGAGCATGTTCAATAGATTTAAACATATATGAAACATAACCATTTCCCAAACCCCTTATTCTCTCTGTATCTCTCACCTCTATTTTCCTAGTTTATTTTATCCCATATGTAAAAATCCACCTCTAATGCACACCCCTTATAAATAATAATAACCATTCTTGTTTAACATTCAATAATAACCTTCATAATATCATCACGAGCTGGAATTCCATAATTTAATTATGTTCCTCTTCATTTTGGCGACATGTGGACTGGTTTTTCTAGGAAATGTCATTTTCAAATTCCTCTTCCTCAATACCCATGTCCCGATCATCTGATGTGGCCTCAGCTGACTCCATTTTTATGTTTCATTCATTTCTTTAGGTGATTTGGGCTTAGCATTTCATCTTATCGAGCTTCATTTTTCCTTTCCCCGATCTTCATGTAGCTTCCTTGAGATTCATTACTCACCGTAGTTGTTTGAGATCCCTAAAATATGGAATGTTCCACTCTTTGATGCTTATTTTATCTTCCTTTTCTTCACAACTAAGGAGTAAAATGTTAAATTTGTTTTATAATCACATTCACAACTTTAAATTCAAAATCATCTTCAAAGTATTATTGTATTTTCACACACATTTATATATAGGGAAAGAGGAGGTGTTGCGGGTGGTGGGGGATAAATTGTACATGATTAAGTAATTCTAAATCTCCCATAATGTTGTAGATATTAGCCAAGGATAAAATAACTAAATTATTTTTAAATTTTATAATGTTCTTTAATAGACATTTATGTAGAAGTGATACCTCAAGATTTAGTTTTCTCCTACATCATGTTTCATTGAACGCAACTAATTATTATTTAAAAATTCATATATATAAATTCAAAGTTTTTTGGTTCTTTGATTTTTTGGTTCCATTCCACATGGTATAGAATTTTCGTTATTACAATATACATTATGATTGGTTTGTTTTTGTATTTCATAGTAGTATTTAAAATAAATTAAATATCAGTAAGCATGGTATTGCATTAAAGAGTTTGGAATGGGTGGAAATCTATCAACAAAAGGAGATGTATATAGATATGGAATTATAATATTATAATTTTTACAAGGAGGAGACCAATAGACAATATGTTTGTCAAAACAAATAATCTTCAAAATTTGGTAGATTTTCTATATTATAAAATCAAATAAGTTGTGGATTAAAACCTTATTATAAAAACTAATATATATTGGAGTGATATACACAAATTATCAATTTTTTTAATGTATATATATATATATATATATATATATGAGATGTAATTTTTTAATGCATGAGAACATCTAAGAAAATCTATGAAAAGACCTTCACTTACAAGGTTCAAGTTATTTGGAGTTAATGGGTGTTGTGTAGGATCTCTAGAAGCCTTAATGGTTCATACAAGTCAATCCAAACCAGTAATGAAGGTGAAAATTTTGAATTGTTCTTCCTTTGTGTTTCCATCCAAAAAGGGATATTTGAAAATTCAAATATATGTAATGGGTGCATGGTCTTGAAATAGGTGATTCAAGTATTATTAGGTGTTGTTAGAGTCTTTTAGGTGTCATGTTAAGTGTTTCATGAGTCTAATAAAGTTGGAAAGTGTCTAGTTGAGGTAGATAATGAGTCTTGTGTGTGTAGGGAATCATTAAAATCCTTGAAATAATGTGTAAGGGAAGTTATGAGCCTCATTGAAGGAATTTAAAGAGTGACTCGAGAGAAAGTCAATCATAGTGTGAGTCTTAGGAAGGAACTTACAAAATGTAGTAGTTAGTAAATACAAGTGTGATAAAAACTAGGTAAGAGAGAGTTAGTGAATTTTGAAAATGATTCCTCAAAGAGACAAGGAAAAAGAGAATGTTGGAAGGAAGGATTTTCCTCATTTTTATAATGTAATACTGTGAATGGAAGGAGAATATAGTTTTGAGTAATGAAATGTCTTCTTGATAAATTATCTCTCTTATTTTTAGTGTTGATGCTTTATTTACATCGATTGCAATGGTAATATGATAAGGAATCAATTTCATGTTATGATTCGAGCCCTTTGTATGACTTCTAGGATAGATGTGTGAGAATGATGCATTTATAAATCTTGCATAGAATAAAATAGAACCATGCTTAACTATGATAAGGCATGTTGGTGTGTTTAAAGTGACTCTTTTTGGATGACTTATCTAATTGTGACATTGAAGCAAAGAAGCATGAACTAAGAGCCAAACTTTTTATGAATTTTACATGTATTGTTGTATAGTGGTAATTCGAAAGTAACTGTGTTTCATTTCTAATGTGTAGCCATCTTGTGTAAGAGAGTGAAATACCTTGGAGAGGTTGTATTAGTTTCATATCATCAATGAGAGCTTATTCATTTCCTTTAAATGAGGATAGAGACTTCAAGGTTGACATACACAGTTGTATACCCTGTTTGATCACGTTTTTTCAAGACATCCGTCTCATAAAAGGAGTGTCAATCTTCACTCCCCAAGCTAGTGGTAAATTTTTTAGTTGAATATCATTGAAACATACCTCCACAGAAAATATTACGCATTGAATCCACATTTGGAAGAAGTTATGCAAATAATGCCCTTCTTTGGTTCACAAAGAGGGTTTCCACAGTCTGAACTAGGGTATGATGTTTGAATTAGCAAACCAAGTTAGTTTTTCCTAAAAAATTGGTACTAATGACAAGGAGGAAGTGTACAAGTTGATTTAAGAGGAAATTTTGAATTTTAGTGGGTGACCTTTCATGTTATCTTGAGAGTCTAACTGAGAAACCATGCATAGTCATTGAGGGCTAATATAGTGAGTGGGTTAAATAAGGAACACTATTGTTGACTTGGAGTTAGTTAATGGAACTTCTCGGGAATGATAAATGGCTTATTAGGTGTATAAATAACCCCTTATTATGTATTGAAACATTCTAGAAACTAAGATAAGCCCTGAAAGTAATCAAAGGTAGACTTGGTAAGGGTACATAAGCCAAATTATAAAAAGAGAGAAACAACGAGTTGTATGTTGAGTTGATCTCTGATATTTTAGGAGCATGTGTAAGTTAGTTATAGTGAACTAATGGATCTAGTTATAATTTCTGGATAGCCCTAGAAATCTAAATGAAGGATTAGTGCAAACAACGTGTCTTAAGAATTATAGGGGAAGTTTTGTGAAAGGAACAATAGTAGGGAGTTTTGAAGCTTTGAATGCTTTTCCTCATTAAATCTAATAGTGATGTGAGTGTGTGAATCAGGGTGAATTCTAATCATATTTAAAGAGGACAATAGGCTAGACTAAGCTAGAGACTAGTGGAGTACATGTAAGTGCAAATGGAACAAATGAGTACAAATCCATTTTTAATGAATGATAAGTTATTGGATGACTGAGGTCAGGTGTAAAAGAGGATTCCTAATATGAACCAAGAAGTTAAATGTAGGGTATGTTCAAGAAATATTTTCAAGAGGTCATTTCTAGTGACATTTGACATATTGTATAAGTTTTGAGCAAATTTAACAAGTTTATAGCCATTATAGGCCTACATTGGATCCTCTTATGCAGATATTGTGATAAGTTCTTGTTTACAACCTCTTATAAGTCAAATATATGTTTGATACTTAGTTTTTCTCTACATCATTTAGTATTAGAGCATGGCTCTTATTTGATATTAAGATTTGAATAAGATTTTATTTTCATTGTGGCTAATAGTGTTGTGCAAGTTTGTGGTGAATGCAGTGATAGGTAAAGAGAAATGTGAGAGAGATGGAGCAAGAGGAAGCAATAGTGGAGTTGTGGAAATTGATTAGCTACAAGAGGAAATAAGAAGAGTTAGAGAAGAAAAAGAGAGAAGAAGAAAGGAAATAGAAGTAGATGAAACATGAAGAGTGGATGGAATCAAAGATGAATAATTTAAGAGAATACCTAAAGAAGTTTGAAGAATTGATGAAACATGAGATGAAATAGAGGTATATGTTTGAGTTTGTAATGAAAAAGAAATTTAAATGACCTGTGATGCAAATTGCAAGAATAAAACTTAGGTTAAGAGAGATCAAGAGGGAAGAAGAACAACTGAGAATAGAAGAGAATATTGAAGAAAAGAGTATAGAGGAATCCTTGAAACCAGTTCCAAGCCATGGTTATATTATGCCTGTATGGTGGAAAAAATCAGCTACAATGAAAGAAGATGACAAGTACAAGCAAGTGCTAGCAAGAACAAATGAGCAAGAGAATAATGAGAGAGAGAAATCTAACTTATTGAGTGTACAAGTGAAGAAAAAGGAAGTGAAGATGGTATGGAAGAAGAAAGAGACAAGTAGTGAGTAGGAAAAGAGAGAAACACTCAAGGCAAGAAATCAAATTTCAGAGGTAAGCTTAAAAAAATAAGAATGCATGGTGAGTAAATTTGATTCATTGTAGATTGTTATTGAAAATGGAGTGAGTGAATTCCTTGAAATTGTGAAAAGTGATGTTGATTGTGCATTTGAAGTTAGTGAGAAAGAATGTAATGAAGGTTTTGTACATGATATTAGTGATGTTTTGCAAAATTGGTTGGATGAGGTGGATGTATAAGTGAAAAGTGTAGGTACAGATGAAAAAAAGGTGAATTCTTGGGCATGTGATGATGAAAATGATAGAAAAGAACAAGAAAATGTAGGTTTGAGATAACTTGTAGTGTTGGAAAGTTAAAATCAGTAAGTGAATGAGCAAGAACATGAAGATTTTGAAAATAAAAATGATGAATGCAAGTTGGGAATGGAATATACCATGATAAAAAGGATCATCAAACATAGAGAAGCATGTATTTTTGTTGTTCTAATCCTTGTGTGTGTAGGTATGAATCAAGACAACTTAAAGATGATGAGAGTGAAGGGGAAGAACAAAGAGAAATGGAGAAGAGTAAAAGAAAATGGAAGGAAAAAAACTACAACGTGGGACCCAGGTGGATGTGAGGTAGTTGATAATCATGGGAGTAAGAAGAGGAGATCAAAGAAAATCTATGAGGATGAAGACATCAGCAAGAGAACAAAGAGTATGCATGATTTTTCTCCACCTTGGGAGTATAATGCAGAAGCATCTATGAATAGACCTTCATTTACAAGGTTCAAGGTACTTGGATTCAATGTGTGTTAAATGAGGATCTCCACAGGCCTTAACAGGCCATACAAGTCAATCTAAACCAGTAATGAAGGTGGAAAGTTTCAATTATTTTTCCTTTGTGTTTCCCTCCAAAAGGGATATTTGAAAATTCAAATATGTGTAATGGGTGCATGGTCTTGAAATGGGTGATTCAAGTATTATTAGGTGTTTTTAGATTCTCTTAGGTGTCATGTTAAGTGTGTCATGAGTCTACTAAAGTTGAAAAGTTTCTAGTTGAGGTAGATAATTATTCTTGTGTGTTTAAGGCATCATTAAGATGTTTGAAATAATGTGTAAGTGCAGTTATGGGACTCATTGAAGGAAATTCAAGATTTAATTAGCAATTCAATCATAGTGTGAGTGTTAGGAAGTAATTTTAAATGTATTATTTAGTAAATACAAGTGAGAGAAAAACTTGGATAAGAGAGAGTTAGTGAGTTTTGAAAAGGATTCCTCGAGGAGAGAGGGAAAAAGAGGATGTTAGAAGGAAGGATACTCCTCATTTTTGTAATGTAATATGGTGAATGGAAGGAGACTCTAGTTTTGAGTAAGGAAATGTATTTTTGGTAGATTATCTCTCTTATTTTGTAATTTTAATTCTTTATTTCCCTTTCTTGTAATGGTAATATGATTAGGAATCAATTTCAGGTTATGATTCGGGTACTGTGTATGGGTTCTAGGCTAGACCTATGAGGATGATCTATTAGTAAGTCTTGCATAGACTAAAATAGAACCATTTCTTACTATGATAAGGCATGTTGGTGTGTTTGAAGTGACTCTTGTGTTGATGACTTATCTCACTGTGACATTGAAGCATAAGAACAAGAACTCAGAGCCAACTCTTTATGAAGCTTCCATGCATTGTTGTATAGAGGTAATTGTGAAACTAACTCTGTCACATTTCTTATGTGTAGTGATCTTGTGAGAGAGATTGAAACACCTTGGAGAGGTTACATCAGATTCATATCATCAATGAGATATTAGTCATTGTATTTAAATGAGGATAGAGACTTCAAGGTTGACATATACAGTTGTATACCCAGTTTGATCACGTTTTCCCAAGACAAACATCTCATAAAAGGAGCACCAATATTCACTTCCTAAGCTACTGGTAAATTTTTAGTTGAATCTCAGTGAAACAGACCTCCATAGAAAATATTAGGCCTTGAATCCACATTTCGAAGAAGTTATGCAAATAATGCCCTTCTTGGTTTCACAGAGAGGGTTTCCAAACTCTAAAATAGGGTATGAAGTTTGAAGTAACAAACCAAGTCCTTTTTTCCTAAAACTTTGTAATAATGACAAGGAGGAAGTGTACAAGTTGATTCAAGAGGAATTTTTGAATTTCAGTGGGTGACCTTTCATGTTATATTGACACACCGAGAAATTGTACATAGTCATTAAGAGCTAATATAGTTAGTGGGTTAGCAATGGAACTCTACTTGTTTACTGGAGTAGTTAATGGAACTTATAGGGAATGATAAAGGGCTTATTAGGTGTTCAAAAATCCCCTTATTGTGTATTGAACCCTTCTACAAACTAAGATAAGCTTGATAGTAATCTAAGGCATACCTAATAAGGGTATAGAAGACAAATTTAAAAAGAGAGCTACAAGGAGTTGTATGTTGAGTTGAGATCTGATATTTTAGGAGTATGTAGAGGTTGGTTAAGGTGAACTAATGGAGCTATTTAGAATTTTTGGGTATCCTAGAACTCTAAATGTAGGGTTGGTGCAAACAACTTGTCTTATGAACTATAAGGGTTATTTTGTGAAAGGAAGAGTAGGGAGTTTTAAAACTTTGAAAACATTTTCTCATGAATATAACAGTTATGTGAGTGTGTGAATCAGAGGTGAAGGATAAGAATATTTAAAGAGGACAATATGATAGAGTAAGCTAGAGACTAGTGGAGCACATGTAAGTGCAAGTGGGAGAAATGAATACACATCCATTTTTGATGAATGATAAGTTATTGGATGACTAAGGTCAAATGTAAAAGAGGAGTGTTAATATGAAACAAGAAGTTTTATATAGGGTGTGATCAAGAAAGAGCTTTTCTAGTGACATTTGATACATTATATAATATTTTGAGTAAACTTAACAATTTTATAGCCATTATAGGCCTAAATTTGATCCTCTTATGTAGAGACGTGATAAGTTCTTGTTTGCAACCTATTTTTTTTAGAATTAGGGTAAAGTGATGGTTTTAGTAGGTCCCACAACCTTTTACAAAAATCCCATCTGGCTGAGTAGAGAAGTGAGAATTACATTTGTGATACCCAAGAAGATTCTAAAAACATGAACAACCAAACAAAAAAAGTACATAGCAAAAAGTAAAAATGATCATAAGAGATTTTTCAGCTCTTTAACAATATTCTTAGCTTTGATCGAACTATACATTTTGCCAACAAGTGTCAGCCAAGGCAATCAACACAATACAATTTTTGTTGATAACAACCCCGGTATTTTTGGTGTAAGTTTCCCAATTGTTCAACATAGTAAAGGCCCTATGAATTTTAGCAAGGATGGAGGTAACTATATCTACCTGACTATCCTTAGTTAGCGAAGATTATCTTAATTTACAATTTAGCATTTGCACCGAATGTTTCCCATTCTTGGTGCCTTTCAATTTTGGTGAGCTTCATTTAACATATCATGTTGAATAGATTCAATTTTGATCATTTGAACATCTAAATTACCAGTTTGGACATTCTCCAAATCAACAAGAAACTCTTATTCCATAACAATAGGTCCGTTATCAGGAGAGTCTAGTAGTAAGTACACCTAATCCCGTGAGGGATTCAAAAAGGAGTAGATTCGATCGAAAACTAGGGTAGTATGAGGAGCAAGAGCTAAGGGGGTTCGAAAAATAGGAGATTTGAGACAGTCTGACCAAAAGAATGGGGAGGGGAGATGCTACCCACAAGGGAATCAATACCTGAGAAGGAAGAACCAATAATGGAGACATTCAAATCAAAATTAGAGATAACTTGAAGACTACATCTATTTCTGGAAGAGGGGTGTGAAGTGGGGGAAGGAAGAGGTGAAGAGGTGGGAGTGTGGAAACATTTTTCTGTCTTTTGAAGAAAGTGTATAAGTTCAATATGGGAGGTTGTAAACTAAAAGAGAAGAATGGGGCCTTTGTCATCCCTGGCCAGATTAATCGAATGCTCTAAAGACCGATATAAAAATGTAGATAGGTTGATTTTCTTACCCCAGTAAAGGTGTGATAGGATGAAGAAATGAGGCCCGTAAACATGTTTGTAGCGACCTTCAATTGTAAATTGGCGCATAATGACTTTGGCCACTTTGTTCTAGGGGGCTCAGAGATTCCCTCACATAGCCTAAAAGGTATTTAGTTGAGTTTTCACCCTTCTTGATGAAGTCCTGGAGCTCTACCTTCAATGATCACTTGAAATAAACTACTCCTGAAGCCAAAAACCATTCACCGAGGCAATGGCATTGGTCAAAATGGTGAAGAAGGTATTTCCAATCTGCACCTTGCCCCTTGACTAGGTAGCTAAGACCCCATATGAAACAATGGCCGAGTAGCCCAAAATTCTCTCCAAGAAGGTGGTGATGCCATTTTATTTTAGAATGTCCCACACCTCTTCATCATCCCAAAAATCGGTATAACAAACCGATTCTATATGCTTAAGTTGACCACCCATGGTATTATCCTAGTTAAAATATGTAGAATTGTTATGAAGAGATCTAAATTTAAAGATCACATTTATTTTTACGAGGTTTCGCGTCATGAGTCCACCTATACTTGGCATGATTACGATGTGAAAAGGAACATCTTAACCCAAGATCCACCCAAGTGATATTATGTTCACCACATGTGCCCAAACCATTTAAACATCACATCATCATGATGGAGTAATTGTGACCACTGCCATCAAAAGGAAAGGCTTCCTTATTACTAATTTTGACACCAGTAACAACAAAAAAAAACCCAGAAGCTAACTAGAATAGGAACAATCATTGTGAATGATTTGAAGAAGATCATTAGGGAAATTCCCTACCCAATTTTGTTGATTATCATGGAGGACACCTATATTAGCCAGGTGGTCTACCACTTTATTCCCTTCCCTATAAACATGTTGAAACTTGATTTCCTGGAAGCAATTTTGGAGGATGTGAATGTCAACAATGATATTCTTGATAGTCCATTGGCATGGGTCCTCTAAGTTTAGGATCTTTATTATGTTGAGTGAATCACTTTCAATTATAAGATGACCACTCCCAATTTGAAGAGTAAGTTCAAGGCCCTTAAGAATAGCCAAAGCCTCATCTCGGTGGTTGGATCCTTCACTAAAATTCATGGCAGTAGTAAAAAGAGGGGCACCATTGTTATTATGAAGAATCACACCCCACCATATTTCCCGGGATTCCCTTTTTAGGCACCATCTGTGTTTATCTTAATCCATCTAGGAGGGGAAGGGGACCAACATACCTCAAAGCATGTGCCGTGGCCGAGGGTTTAGCCTTGGATGTATCACAAAATACTGACACCAATTCTTGCTGCCACAAAATGAAATTTTTGTTGATATTTCTTCCAGAGGAAACTGTTAAGATTTGCTTGGAAGAGAATAATGATGCTTTTGGCAACCTATGTAGGGTCCATACTTTTCTCTTTGAAAATTCTCTTGTTTCTTTCCTTCCATATACCCTAGAGGCCATGTGGGAGGATAAGATTCTAAGTAGGTGAGAGGATCTTGTGCAAAAAGGGGGAACACCATTAATTGAAAGTGGCCTAGAGGGATTCAAGGAAAACCTAAATAACTCCCAAATGTTTCAGAGCCAATTTCAAATGGTTTGGGAGAATGAACAGTGTAGAAGTTGATGGGAGGAGGACTCCAAAGCATTAAAATAGAGAACATGATGAGAAGGAATAGATAATCCCCTTCTTTTAAGGTTTTCAACAAAGAGGAAGGCATTCCTAAATGAGAGCCAGAAAAAAATTAGTTTTAGGAATAACCTTCTTAGGCCAAATGTTGCTGAGAGGAGGGCCAAAGATGGTATGATGTTTTGAGTCATAAGAATCTTTAATAGTAAAGGATCCAGAAGAGGAGAAAGGAATGTATTGAGAGGAGAGAGAGTCTCTAAAAAATTTCAAACATTAACTCGGGTTTCACCGATGCCTAACCTCCAGTTTGCAATATGCCAAGAGGGTAAAAAATTAGACATCTTCCAATATCCATTCACTTTTTGCCATGATGGTTAATAAGGGGTATTTTGATTGAATCCCAGGAAGGGTCCTGATAGAGAGGTTTAACCACCATAAGGTACCAATCTATCCAAAATTTAATTTGACTACCATTTCCCAAATGCCATTTGGTGCCCGCACACAATAGAGGGAGAGAGCTAATCACCGAGTTCCAAATGGTAGAACCACGTGGAGGTGAGGAATGAAGGAAGTTTCTGAGTGTGTCAAATATTTGGATCTTAATAGTTGTACCCAATGAGAATTACCAGAAGCCACTTCCCATCCAATCTTAGCAAGCAGGTCTTTGATCATGTCCGTAATGCGTCTAAACCCCAAACCTCCCAATTTGGTTAGCTTACAGAAATCATTCCAAGAGACTAAATGGATCCTCTTCTTGTCCTCCGATCCAGACTAGAGGAAATTTTTTTGAATCCTTTCAATAGCATTGATCACTGAAGAGGGAATTTTGAGCAGGGACATGAAATAAATAGGCAGAATTTGAAGTGTAGCTTTCACCATCTAGAGTTTTCTTTACGACTTAGACGATCTCCTTTCCAAGCTGCCAACTTCTTCTAGTGTCTTTCAATGATTGGATTCCATAGACTTTTAATTTGTTTGCCTTTGAAAAGAGGAATGCCAAGATAGGAGGATGGAAAGTCCACTATGCTACAACCAAAGATATCAACAATCCTTCTTTGTGTTTGTGGTGGAGTGTTTATAAAGGCTATGCCACTTTTAGTAAAATTAATCAATTGTTGAGAGGTTGCTTGATAGTTTTCCAATATTTCTTTTAGAGCTCTTGCTTGACAACATGTGTTTCATTAAAGAGAAGAGTTTTGTCTGTAAACTAGCTATTAGTAGTCGTGAGGAGAGCGAGTGGTGATTTTGATACCGAGATAGTAGCATGGAGCTTAGCTACCTCTAAGGCTCTACTGAGAGTATCCACCATTAAAAAAAGAGGAAAGGTGATAGAGGGTCCCCTTGTCTTATACCTCTGCTATTCTTGAAGAAGTATGTCGAGGATACCATTTATGAGGATTGAAAAACAAGGAGTAACGATGCAAGTTAAGATCCAGCTGCACCATTTGTTATCAAATCCAAAGCATTGCAACACTCGTAAGAGAAAGGTCTAGCTGACCCTATCAAAGGCTTTTTTCATATCTAGTTTAAGAATCGTACCAGCTAACTTTGCATGTTGATCTAAATGAATGGCTTCATGGACTGCAATTATAACTCACTAAATAAGTTGATCACTAATGAAACCATTCTGTTGTTCAAAGATAAGGTAATTCATAAGTGGTTTTAATCTAGTAGCCAACATCTTGGTGATGATCTTGTAGGAAGTATTGTAGAGACTTATTGGCCGAAAGTTAGTAACTAACTTAGATCCAAGAGATTTGGGGGCCAGAGAAATGAAAGTAGTATTCCATTCTTTTAGAAGAGAATTTATCTTTGGAATTCATTCACTGCTTTAAAAAGGTCTTACTTGATGATTTCCTAGAAAATTTGGAAAAAGGCAGTAGGGAATCCATCAAGGGCTGGAGCTTTATCCCCTTTCATAGTGAAGACAACTTTGTGTATTTCCTCCATAGAGAAGGGCTTCATTAATTTTTCAATCCTTTTAATTAGTTACTAATTTAGGGATGTGTTGCAGCATCATGTACATGGTGTTCTAATTAGGTGGTTCCTCTTCTTGTAGGAGATTAGAATAAAAGGAAACAAATTCATTAGAAATATCTAGTTCAGAAGATAATAGATTACCTTCCGGAGTCAACAAATCTCTGATTTTATCTCTACTTTTGTGCTTGGATGTTATGATGTGGAAGAATTTAGTATTTTTGTCTCCCTGTTCAAGCCACAAATCTCTTGATATTTTCCTCTAGTAGGATTATTCTTCTTTCAAGGTGTTTTGGTATTCACTAAGAAGAGTAATTTCTTGCTTATGAAGCTACTCCGTTCTACCTTCTTTCTCAACTTCTGCAGATATGTTTTCCACTTTTTGAGTCAGATTTTGTTTGTGGAGCTTGATGCTACCAAAATTTTTGACGTTGCATAGTTTAAGTTGTTTTTTGATTTCTTTAAGCTTACTGGAGAACTTAAACATTTCAGATCCTTGTATATTAATATCCCACCAGCTCTTAATAAGAGGGTCTAACTGATTATTTTCAAGCCAAGCCATCTCAAATATGAAAGGTGGGTTTTTGGTTTTGAGATTGGTGTTGGCACATAGAAGTAGAGGGTTTTGATCGAAGGTTCTCTAGATAATGCACTAAGATAGAATTTAGGATAGAGTGAGATCCAATCCATTGATCCCATCGCCTGTCAAGTCTACTTTGAATATGATTCCTACCAATTCTGCGGTTAGACCAAGTGAAAGAGGCCCCATGCGTAGGTCCATATCTAAGAGCTCCTCACGTCGTAAGAAATTAGCTAGTGCTTCCATGCTGGAGGGGCTAGCAGGGGAACCACCCTATTTTTCAGAGGGGTAGAGAGTATTGTTGAGATCCCCCATGATTAAAACAGGGAGATTGTCGCAACTTCTTATGAAATTAGAGATGTCCTGCCAAATTTTTTCATGTTGTGGCTCCAAATTTGGGGCATAAACATTAATGGTGATCCAATTAGAATTTGAGTCCAATTCTTAGAAGAGTAAGCCCAAGAATTTTGGATGATTTAAAAGGTAGTCACCCTTTATAACTTTAGGATTCCAGAGAGTGCATAAACCACCTAATTTTTGGATGAGTGTTGAGTCTATGACGTAATTATCGATCCTATGGCCAACTATAAGGAGTGTTACATATAATGGTTTGATTTTGTCATTGGGTGAGGTGACAGAGGCTACTGCAGATTAGGGTCATGTGGTGTAGAAGAGGGATTGGGTAAAAGGCCTTTAGAGGTAGTTTTAGAATGAGAATTGACAAAGTGAATCATTTTAGAAAAAGCCTTGGGATGGGTTTGATAATATTCAGTCTCGAGATTTGAACCTTAGTCTTTTTAGGTGATCAATAATATCGAAAAACCTAGAAGTGGATGGGTTATCATCGCTTGGGATCCTAGGCTTATCAATTTTAGGAGAAAAAGTAACTTTAGTATCATAATTGTGATGTGACTCACCTTTGGTGTAGATGAAATAGGGATAGGAGATCCTCTTTTTGCAATTACAGGATAGTTGTCGGCTGCTCCTTAGATTTTTTGGTGGGCTGCATCACTTTCTCCCTCTGATTTGTCTGCTCTCGAGTCATGACAGCATATGATTCGCTATTCATGTCTGCTACTACTTCATCATAATCATCTCCTTCATCAACGCCTTCAGTGGTGAAGAAATTAACTCGAGATCCCTCAAGTTCATCTGTTTCATCATCAACCTCTTCAAAAAATTCCTCACAATCTTCATTAACCTCCTCATCCTCTGGTTCTTCAACTTCACAGGTTGCATTGACAAGAACTTTAATAGGAGGTCCTTCAAGCGCTAGCCTTGTTTGAGAAGCAGGAAAATGATTTTTGGGCTGAAAATTCCTCCTTGGAACGTCTGCATAGGGAGTATGCTGAGCCAATTGTTTCTTAATGGTGATGAGATCATTTGCAAGTTTTTGTACCAATGGATCAGTATTAGGTCCAGGAGTGGAAGAGGAGGAAGAAGAAGACTTAGATTTAGAAGGGTCTCTCCTCAACTTTCCTGACATGATTAAATCATCTTCAACACTAACAACAAGAGTTTGATCCTCAGCCAATGTTGCGAGATTATCCCTTCTCGGTCGCATAACTAACTTCGAGGTAATTGGGTGTTTAGGAAGAAGCATTTTTGGATTTGATCTACAGGTTGAGTATTTGGTGGAATTTTTTTAATTAACCTGTTGAATCGAGCCACAAATTCTCTCATGGGCTCTTGTGATTCCTTCTTTATTTGAGAAATTTGGGCTGAAGCAAAAGCATGCACGTCTTCCACATGAGTTTGAAATAGTTTTCAAACCTAGTTCTCATTGTGTTCTAGCTAGTGATAGCTCCGGTGGAAGGTGATAGAACCAATCAGCAACATTATCTTGTAAAGTCTCAACAAAAATCCTTACGGAGACGTCTTCATGTTCAACTCCCAGAACTCCGCATGCAACTATGAAGGCTGCGATGTGTTCATCAGGATGTACCTTGCCATCACCCTTAAATTTAGGAAATTTCTTCCGGTTACCTCTCGGGTAACTCATGCAAAAGTGAGGAAGGGAAAGAGGCCCAACACGATGGCCCCAAGGCAATGGTACCGCAATTCTTTGAAAAATTTCTTGAAGAGGAATTGAAACACCAGCAAGAATCAGAGCTCAAAGATTAGGACTGATTTTCTCTGAAGGAATACCACCCGTAGGGACTCTATCTTGAACAGGAGGGGTGCTTGTTGAACGAGCCTTTCTATTCCTTTTTGTTGAAGGGAAAGGAAAACCTGCTGTTCTAAAAGCTAAAACTGAGAATCTTCAATACCAAGGGCCCTTCTCCCTCGAGTAAAACATGGAGTCGCCAGATCAAAAGATGATCGATAAATGATTATAGAATTGGAATATGATTCCCAACTGAGTCGCCAAAAATTGTTGGTCGTCAAGAAGGAAAATGAACCTATTTACACATATACAAAGCATGGTTTTACTATGGAACTTGGATATTATGAAAGTGTTTCCTAAAAGGTCATCAATCACAAAAGGACTGAGGAATGAAAATGTGAGAACGAGCAGAAAGGCACCATTCAGAATTATAGATGACAGAGTAATTCCTTATGCATGCGAGGGTACAGTGAATTGGAATAAGATCATTTGTATCACATTAATAAGATGAAATTTGAAAAGACACAAAGTTCTATAAATAACATCTGCAAGAATACAAAGCTTCTCAGCATAATACAGACAAATGATCTAACAAGATTAAATGAATAGCTTGAGAATAAAGGAAACCAGATAGACAAAGAATGAAAAATCCTTCTGTATTGATTTCTTTATGATTTATTTACACTTTCAAAAATAAGCCAAGTTCCTCCTCCTTCAAAATGGCGAGGAGAGGCCATTATATAGTTTACAAATTAGTTACTCTTGGTAACTACTTCTTTTAACTAATGTTTAGTTAAAGGGCTGCTAATCGCAATACCCCAACTAATTACAATAAATCGAGAGGAAAAGGAGGAAGAAAAGAGAAGAATTAGGAGAAGAAGATAGGTGCTCATGACTGGGAGGGACCCACCGACTTTAAGATCCGTTGTCTGAATCTCTTCAACGCCTCTGCTATGTCTCTGCCTCGTGGGACTGATGTGTTGGCAGTAGACTGAGTCCAAAATCCGAGGCACTTCTCCATTTCTTTGTCGAAACTCGACATGAGTATGATAATCTTTATTTGCTTCTTCTATGGCAGATTGAAGAGAGCAGATCTCCTTCATTTTTTCCTTGGAAATGGAACTCTCCTTGAATAGATCACCTTTGACAAAAGCTCTGAATTGAGCTTTGATTTCTTGTAAAGAGAGAGGCACACCAGAAGTCTCATCATGAAGATGGCAATGTATATCTTTGAAGGTAGATATAACTAGTGTTTTGAAGGCCTCACCCTTTTGCCAGCTATTCTTTAACTCTCCCAAAGCCTCCTCCAACACCTTGATTTTCCATTCCACAGCTGTAGACCCAGGACTTTGACAAATTATCCTTTGCATCCTCGAAGACCTTGCTTGCCATCAAAATATTTTCATCTATTTGTCCCATTAGACGGAGGTCTACTATGCAACTGCCCCAAAGTTTAAGTTCTTTATCAATGCTCCCAATAGTGGAGGAGAGCTTCTGTTGCAAATTACTCACCTTCCCGTGGAGTTTGAAGGCTTCATCAATGAAGTTCAATCCTGCAACAAGCATATCATCCACCATGGCCTCCATAGCCCTTCCATAGATGGAATACTTGTGCATGTCTTTGATACTCTACACTTCATCCTGGCTCAGAATTACAGGTGGTGGAAGAGTAGTCAATGGGGTAGGATCCAAAACTTTATCCTTGGATAGCAGGGACTTGATGAAACTTGTAAGAATCTGGGCTTGTTCCTCCAACTGTTCTATGGTTTGTTGCCCTTTCTCTACCCTCCCAATGACTCTGGTGATTATTTCCTGAAGATTGTGGATCTCACCTTCAGGGGTGGACTCTCCCATGGGAATTCTCGAGAGCTCCAGATCGGATGCTTGCAAATCTTGCTCTGGCTTGTCTACCTTAGGCTTGGCTATCTCCAGGAATTGTTGGCCTTGAGCATCAGACACTATCCTGGAGGTAGTTCTAGCTTTTTGGCGTGAGTAGGAGGAGTAGTGCCTAATAAGGCGCCACAACATCAAAATTGGGTCCTGAGATCGGGAGGAAGACTTTCTCTTCCTACTGTCAACAAGAGGCTGCACCCATGCAAAAGAGGAGGAGGAAGAAGAAGGTGGGGCAAGAGGGCCAAGAGACAGAGAACTCATGGCACCCAAGGTTTGCACTGTTGTTGCCTCTAATTGAGATATAAGTGGGGCGCTTGTGGCTTCTGATACAGAGGGGTCACTGGCACCCGGAAGCTCAGTGCTTTGGACCTCTTTTTCTTTATCCATGGGGGCTTCTGGAGCGCTTGTAGATACAGGCACTTCACTCTCTTCACTTTCACTGAGAACAATGATGTTCTCTGGGCCTGAGGACAACTCAGTATGCTTCCTTAGGGGATCTTCCTCCACAGGCTCCTTCTTGACTTCTCTGACTTTCTTTTGATATACCTGGGTGGACGAGGAAGGAGTGGAGACTGTAGGTCCTTGAGTTGATGAGGCAGGAGGGGTGCACATAGGTGCTTCCGATCTGGGTGTCAATGCTTCCTTCCTTGGTGTTGAAGCATCCTTGGAGGAGGATTCCCCTGAGTGCCTCCTAAGCTCACGGACTTTCTTATCAAACCAGATCTTGGTCCTTACTAAGACCGGGGCTAGGATTTCAGCCAAATCATCTTTTTCCTTTTTGAACCAATCCAAGTCCTCCAAGGGGGTGTGTTTGACCACATTGTCATACTCATATGAGTACAGGTCAGAATTATCATCCTGGAGCCCTTCAGGAACTTGGTACAGGTTAAGCTCTTGGATTAATTGAAGGGAAAACCTGCCATAATGTCTTCTCCTTGCTTCAAAATCATCAGCACAGTCAGCCCAATAGTCCTCTGTGTCTGCCCTATGATGATAAGTGATCTTGATGTTCTGCTCAATAAACTTCTTCAAGTCAAAACAAGTTCTTGGCTTGAAGAAATGGACAGTGATGGGAGCTAGGGCTCTTTCTATATTTTGTGCATCTAGGGTTGTTTTGCAGGTGTAGTTTCCCAAGATGATAGGGAAGTGTAGGCCAGTGATTTTCTTATCCCTGCAGGTTCTGTGCAATTTATCCATAACTGCATACTTCTATTAAGGCCATTTTGTCATTGCAGAACATAGGAAGCTTGAGAGGAGTGCTCTCATAGCCTGCAAGCCTTATATAGGAAAATTTCCTAAATTGGATGAAGTAGGCACCGTAATGCGATATCAGATTCATAGCTTCATCAGAAAATCTCCTCGTGTGTCACTTTCTAGGAGCCTGACAATGTACATGGTGAAAGCATCATTCACCCTCCTGAAATTGTGATTGCTAGTTTCCAAGGTGAATTGAGGGCAGTAGGCATACACAGGGTCACCCTTATGAGCATCAATGTATGAGAACCCAAACCATTGCCTCGATGCTGCTAGGGTATACATCAAGTATGAAGTCATATAGAATTTCTTGGTCTGCTGTACATTGGACAACTACTCTGCTAGGTTCATACTAATGATCTCTGCCCAATTGATATTCTGAGTTCCTTCGCACACCATATTGATAAGCGGGCACATCCAGAAATGGAACTCATTTGTAGAGGGTAAACCCATGACCCGAGCTAGTAGGATTATAAAATCTGACAATTCTTCATTGAAATCTACATGGAAAAGAGTCTTGGATAGACGAGATGCCCCCTTCTTAGGGTTTTTCAGCCAGGACTTCGCCACCCGTGCCTTATATTTCTCACTGTCTTGATCGAAAAGGGCCTGTGCCTGATTCTGAGAAATAACTATAGCATTGTCCGTTTCTGGAATCCTTAGTGCAGTGCCAATGGCGGTAGCGTCAAGTTTGGCGATGAGCTCCCCATGCACGTTTGTCAACTCACTCGAGTCAGGGTTGAAATGAGCCCCGCAGGAGAGCACTGTGTCTGCGCATTGCACTGAGATAGGGAAACCACCGGTGAAAGCCAAACCACTATCATGAATCATCTGTGCCATAGGTGAAGGGTTCACGTCTATCATTCTTGCCCAAAAATCTCCAAAGTCGAGGTGGCGAACCTCACTTGTCCCGATATCGGGAATGGCAGACTCGAGTGGTGAAATTTGTTCCTGCCCCTGGAATTTAATCTTCATGTTGATAGTAACTTGGAGAGAAAAGCTGCAGGTTGGACTTGGGATGGAATTGCGTAGGGGAATGGATACGCGTAGAAATTTTGGTCATCAAGGGTACGAGCAATAGATAGCATGAAAGTAGTGTGCAAAAATGCATAGGGGGCAGCTCATTATATAGCCGTTTAGGAGAGAGAAAGACAATAAATGTGCATTAAATACACATCTACCAAATTGAAAAGCAAGATATTCGGGTAGAGCGGGAAAAATTAGCACGAATGGCACTTGGTTCATTTGGGACACGAGGGACGTGAAAGCGTGAAGTACGTGGTTCGGCCGATTCGGGCGATGTGGGGAAAAGATGCACAAATGTTTTGGGACATGCGGGATGAAAGTACGTGGAATACGTGATTCGGTGAATCGGATGAAAAGGAACAATGGGTCCAGGTGAACTTGGGACACTTGGGACAAAAAGTTCCGACGGGCCCAAAAAGAATGGACTTCGGGTAAACCGGCCGATCGGGGAACAGAGAGCCCGAATGAACTTGGGACACGGGACAAAAATGTCTGACAAGCCCGAAAATCACACAAAATGACCCAAAAAATGTAGATTTTTCCAATTTCTTGACTTTTCACATTACCAGGACAACAGAAAAGACATTTAACTTCAAAAAAATTTTAATTTTCAACTTCTCAAAAGTAGGGAAATTTTGAGTGGACAACAGCTGGCTCCTTCTGGGGATGACTTGGCATAAGTTCAAAGAATGAGACAAGGCAAGAATTTAGACAAACTAGGGGAAGTAGACCAGTACCTTATCCATTGGGCCACGGAGTCAACAAACCAAAACAATACAGAAGACAACACACCAAAACAGAGAGAAGGAAGGAAAAACAAAACGCTATACAGAATATACAAAAGGACTTCCTAATCACCTATGACTTAAACAATTTCAGGTACTGCCCACTATAAGGAAGTGGGAGAGAAGAACCATCCATATAATCAAGGTAAAAAGAATTCTCACCAGCAAAGTGCCTGATCTTGAAAGGTCCGAGCCAAAGGGAATCAAACTTGCCATGGCTGCCACGAGGTTCATGCCTTTTATCCCACAATAAAACGATGTCTCCAATTTTGAAATCTCTGAACCTGGCCTTTTTATCAAATAAGACCTTTACTTTTATGTTGGTGGGTAGATATCCTATCAGCAACTTTCAATCTGTCCTCATTCAATTTGTGGAGATACATGATCCTCTTATCCAAAGAATCATTGAAACTGGTATCTTCAATGGCCTTCATTAAATGCAGGGCTGGAAGCTCCTGTATCTGGCAATTGGGCCTCCACTCCATATACTACCTGAAAAGGAGACATCCCAATGGCTCTCTTAGGTGTGATCCTATCTGCCCAAAGAGCATCATAGAGTTTCTTGTGCCAGTTCCGTTGGGATTCGTTGACTAATTTCCTTATTATGGCCACCAGATTTTTATTTGTTGATTCTGCTTGTCCATTTCCCTGAGGATAGTAATCTGAGGAGTGAGCCAAGGAGATGCCATATCCATAGCAAAAATCCATCATCTCGGTTGAAGAAAAATTTGAAGCATTATCTGTCACAATCTTGTTTGGCACACCATACCTTACCAAGATGTTTTCTTTGATAAAACTGCATACTACTTCTGAAGTAGTACTCTTTACTGGAATGGCTTCTACCCATTTGGTGAAATAATCTGTGGTGGTTAATACATGAGTATGACCAGCACTAGAAGAGGGATTAAGTGTTCCAATGAAATCCAAACCCCATTGTTGAAAAGGTTCTTCGATTACAACTGGTTTAAGGGGCAAAGAGGCCAACTTAGGTCTACCCACAAAAGTCTGACATGCTTCACATTTATCAACCCACTTTGATGCATCCCTGAACAAGGTAGGCCAGTAATATCCTCCACGAAGAATCTTGTGAGCAGTAACAGTTGATGAGTAGTGCCCTCCACATGCCTGATTATGAAAAGTAGAAAGTAGCTTCTTCTGTTGTTCCTTGTCCACACATTTTAAAAATCTCCCATCCAATCCACGCTTAAACAAGGCATTTTCCCACAAAACATATTGGGCTGACCTTAGTTTAACAGCTCTCTTTTCTTTGGTAGTCAAATGAGAGGGGCATTCCCATAGGTGAGAAAATGTGTGATATCAGCATACCATTCATCGATTGAGCCAAGAAACAAAATGGTAGGAAGATCAGCCTCATCCTCCAGTAACCCATGTCCAGCTCCCTCAGCGATGAGTTCACACAAGCCTTTTCCACGAATGAGCTTAGTTGGTCTGATGTCAATGTCATATTCTTGGACCTTGGCCACCTAGTTCCCTCTCTTGGATCGAACTCCTGTTGTGTGAGAATGGACTTGATGGTTGTATCTGGTACAAATACTGTGGAGTGAGAATTAAGAATGTAAAAACGAAACTGCTTGACAGCTTTAACCACTGCAAAAGCATGTTTCTCCATTATGGTGTATCTTAGCTCATGATTTTTTAGAATGTAGCTCATGAATGCAATTGGGAGTTCATGATCATTAGAATCTTTTTGAGTCAGAACAGCAGCCAGGGTGTTATTGTGGCATAGCAATAGATAATAAAATCTTTGTTGAAATTTGGACATGCTAAAACAGGAGTCTTAGCAATAGCCTTTTTAATACCTCAAAAGCCTCTTTCCCTTCAGGAGACCAACCAAACGTCTATTTTCCTTTCATCATTTGAGAGATATTCAAAGTTAGCTCTGCAAAATCAGGGATGAATCTCCTCAGAAAGTTAATCTTACCAAAGAAGGAGTGCACTCCTTTCTTGCTAGTTGGAAGAGGAATTTGCTGAATAGCTTGAACTCACTCAGGATCAATTTTTATACCATCTTTGGAGACAACGTGCCCCAATAATTTCCCCTCGTGACACAAAAAATAGATTTCTTAGGATTTAAAGAGATCCCATGTTCTCTACATTTTAGCAGAACTGTTTCTAGATGCTGAAAATGATCTGCCCTTGTTTTAGAAAATACAGTCAAGTCATCAAGGTATACGACGATACACTTCCCTTTCAAACTTCCAAAGGCCAAGTCCATAGCCCTCTGAAAAGTGGCACCGGCATTAATGAGCCCAAAAGGCATCCTTTTGTAAGCAAAGGTACCCCAAGGAGTAGTGAAAGCCGTTTTGTGTTGATCTGCGGTATTAACTTCTACCTGGTTATATCCTGAGAATCCATCAAGCATAGACAACATTTCGGATCCCGTTACTGCTTGCAAGACCTGATCCATCATGGGTAAAGGATAGTTGTCCTTTAAAGAAGCTTGATTCAGATTCCTAAAATCAACACAGATGCGAATCTCACCATTTTTCTTTCTAACAGCACAATATTGGCAATCCATGTTGAATGGTGAATAGGAAAAATGATTTTGGCTTTTAATAACTTCTGTATTTCCTGAAAAATGGTGTCAGCTATCTTAGGATTGTATTGCCTCTGCTTCTATTTAAAAGGCTTAATTCCAGGTTTGAGAGGGATAAAATGCTGCATCTCCTTTGGTTGAAAGGCTTTTAAGTCTTCATAGGAATAAGCAAGGACATCTTTATACTTTTTAAAAGACTAATTACCTTCTTCTTTTCTTCTGGTGTGCAACATTTTCCAATGTTCATGAGTTTAGGATCAGTAGAACTCCCAATATTAATTTTGTCATATTCAGCTGATTGTTGAGGTCCAGTAGAAGCTTTAAACTTTACATACCTATCGTGTTTGTCAAACAGTTCTTCTAAACTCACCAATCCTTTTGGAATCTTGTTTCCTTTGAGTTTGATACATCCATCCTGATCCGCTTCTTCTTCTTTGATGGCTTCTTCGTTAAAGGGCACACTTTCACGAGGAAAATTATCACTTCCTTCAAAGTACAACTGTTCAAAATTATCCTTGAGTTCTAAGAAAGAAAGCAAGTGTTGATCGTCATTGAAAACTTGCCAGTTACTTGTATTATCAGGTACACTGGGTCTATGGATCATCTCGATGGTGAACTTATCTTGAGAAAAGTCAGGATGAGGTATAAGCAGTGACCCTGAGACTGCTAGTGAATCAGCCCTGGTATTCTCTTCCCTAGGCATTGCTTCGATGGAGAAAGCATCAAGAAATTCAATGGAGTCCCAAACCTGATTCCTGTAATGTTTCAACCTTCTATTCTTTACCTGGAAGAGGTTCCTAACTTGCTTGACAATCAACTCCGCATCCCCACGAGCTAGAAGATTCTTCACACCTTGTTCTTTTGCCACCTGGAGTCCAAGAATGAGAGCTTCATACTCTGCTGTATTATTGGTATTTTCAAATTGCAACTTGAATGAGAAAGGATGAATGCTTCCTTCAGGCGACACCAATATGACACCAGCTCCAGAACCAGCTGAAGAACAACTTCCATCAAACTCTAATATCCAAACACCATTAGGATCTTTAGGTGACACTTTGGGGAGTTGGATTTCTTCGAGAACATAATCATGTAGTTGTCATGCCCCATATCCTCATAGAGTATTTGTGCTTTGGGATCATCTGTTTTTTGTACAATATACTCAGACTGCTTCTCAGGCAGCAACTTCTTCATTTTCCCATTAACAGGTATGAGGGCATGTGACCAATCCATTTGAATTTCTCCACCCACATCCTTACAGAAATTTCTACTTAGCAACATCCCATATGAAGGAGGAATATCTGCTACTAGGATAGTAGCCAAAACTTTCTTCTCAGGAAAAGTAGCAAAAGCCACTTGTGCATCCTTAATTCTTCGACCAGGGGCACTTCCTTACTCTCCATGGAATAACAAGATCCGTAAGTGCATGTGAGAGTTAGGCCTAAGGCATGAGCTACTTTGGCAGGCATTACATTGTCTGATGCTCCTGAGTCTATGATGCAATTACTGAGCCTATGGCCAGCTATAAGGAGTGTCACATAGAATGGTTTGATTTTGTCATTGGGTGAGGTGACAGTGGCTACCAGATTAGGCTGTGGTGTAGAAGAGGGAGTGGGTAAAAGGCCTTTAGAGGTAGTTTTAGAATGAGAATTGACAAAGTGAATCATTTTAGCAAAAGCCTTGGGATGGGTTTGATAATATTCAGCCTCTGAGATTTGAACCTTAGTCTTTTTAGGTGATCAATAATATCGAAAGACCCAGAAGTGGACGGGTTATCATCGCTTGGGATCCTAGGCTTATCAATTTTAGGAGAAAAAGAAGTAACTTTAGTAGTAGAATTGACAGGACTCACCTTTGGTGTAGATGAAATGGGGATAGGAGATCCTCTTTTTGTAATTACAGGGATAGTTGTCGGCTGCTCCTTAGATTTTTTGGTGGGCTGCATCACTTTCTCCCTCTGATTTGTCTACTCTCGAGTCATGATAGCGTATGATTCACTATTCATGTCTGCTACTACTTCATCATAATCATCTCCTTCATCAACGCCTTCAGTGGTGAAGAAATTAACTCGAGATCCCTCAAGTTCATTGTTTCATCATCAACCTCTTCAACAAATTCTTCACAATCTTCATTAACCTCCTCATCCTCTGGTTCTTCAACTTCACAGGTTGCATTGACAGGAACTTTAATAGGAGGTCCTTCAAGTGCTAGCCTTGTTTGAGAAGTAGGAAAATGATTTCTGGGCTGAAAATTCCTCCTTGGAACGTCTGCATAGGGAGTATGCTGAGCCAATTGTTTCTTAATGGCGATGAGATCATTTGTAAGTTTTTGTACCAATGGATCAGTATTAGGTCTAGGAGTGGAAGAGGAGGAAGAAGAAGACTTAGATTTAGAAGGGTCTCTCCTCAACTTTCTGACATGATTAAATCATCTTCAACACTAACAGTAAGAGTTTGATCCTCGGCCAATGTTGCGAGATTAGCCCTTCTCAGTGCATAACTAACTTCAGGCAATTGGGCGTTTAGGAAGAAGCATTTTTGGATTTGATCTACAGGTTGAGTATTTGGTGGAATTTTGTTAATTAACCTGTTGAATCGAGCCACAAATTCTCTCATGGGCTCTTGTGATTCCTTCTTTATTTGAGAAATTTGGGCTAGCAAAGCATGCACGTCTTCCACCGGTTTGAAACGGTTTTCAAACCTAGTTCTCATTGTGTTCTAGCTAGTGATAGCTCCGGCCGGAAGGTGATAGAACCAATCAGCAACATTATCTTGTAAAGTCTCAACAAAAATCCTTACGGAGACGTCTTCATGTTCAACTCCCAGAACTCTGCATGCAACTATGAAGGCCGCGATGTGTTCATCAGGATGTACCTTGCCATCACCCTTAAATTTAGGAAAGTTCTTCCGGTTACCTCTAGGTAACTCATGCAAAGGCTGAGGAAGGGCAAGAGGCCCAACACGATGGCCCCAAGGCAATGGTACCGCCATTCTTGGAAAAATGGCTTGAAGAGGAACTGAAACACCAGCAAGAATCAGAGCTCAAAGATTAGGACTGATTTGCTCTGAAGGAATACCACCATAGGGATTCTATCTTTGACAGGAGGAGTGCTTGTTGAATGAGCCTTCTATTCCTCCCATTGAAGGGAAAGGAAAACCTCGGGTGATGTTCCAAAAGATGAAAAGTTGAGAATCTTCAATACCAAGGGCCCTTCTCCCTCGAGTAAAACATGGAGTCGCAGATCAAAAGATGATCGATAAATGATTATAGAACTGGAATATGATTCCCCAGCGGAGTCACCAAAAACTGTTTTTGGTTTACAAAGAAGGAACTTGAAGAGCAATTGCCCAAGGGATAACAAGTATGAGGGCATGTGACCCTCCATTTGAATTTCTCCACCCACATCCTTACAGAAATTTCTACTTAGCAACATCCCATATGAAGGAGGAATGTATGGAACTGGATATAGGATAGTAGCCAAAACTTTCTTCTCAAGAAAAGTAGCAAAAGATCACTGTGCATCCTTAATCCTTCCAACATGGGCACTTCCTTACTCTCCATGGAATAACAAGATGTAAGTAAGTGTGTGAGAGAGTTAGACCTAAGGCATGAGCTACTTTGGCAAGCATTAACATTGTCGATGCCCCTAGTCTATGATGTAATTCTTTGAGCCTATGGAAAAGGGCTATAAGAGTGTTACATAGAATGGTTTGATTTTTCATTGGGTGAGGTGACAGTGCTATCAGATCAAAGTTGTGGTGGAAGAGGGAGTGGGTAAAAGGCCTTTAGAATGTATTTTAGAATGAGAATTGACAAAGTGAGTCATTTTAGCAAAACTCCTTGGGATGGGTTTGATAATATTGAGCCACGAGATTTGAACCTTAGTGATTTTTAGGTGATCAATAATATCGAAAGACCCAAAAGTGGATGGGTTATCATCGCTTGGGATACTAGGCTTATCAATTTTAGGAGAAAAAGAAGTAACTTTAGTGCTTAAGTTTTCAGGACTCACCTTTGGTGTGGATGAAATGGGGATAGGAAATCCTCTTTTGCGATTAGGGGGGATAGTTCAAATCCATTTTGCTCCTTAGATTTTTGGTGGGCTGCATCACTTTCTCCCTCGATTTGTCTACTCTCGATTTATGAAGAATGAGTATGATTTCGCTATTCATGAAATCTAGCTACTACTTCATCATAATCATCTCCTTCATCAACGCCTTGGTGGTGAAGAAATTAACTCGAGTACCTTAATTTCATTCTGTTTCATCATCAACCTCTTCAACAAATTTTCACAATCTTCATTAACCTCCTCATCCTCGGTTCTTCAACTTCACAAGGTTATTGACAAGAACTTTAAAGGAGGTCCTTCAGCGCTAGCCTTGTTTGAGAAGTAGGAAAATGATTTGGGCTGAAAATTCCTCCTTGAACGTGAAGATAGGGAGTATTTAAGCCAATTGTTTCTTAATGGCGATGAGATCATTTGCAAGTTTTTGTACCAATGGATCATTATTAGGTCAGGAGTGGAAGAGGAGGAAGAAGAAGACTTAGATTTAGAAGGGTCTCTCTCAACTTTCCGACATGATTAAATCATCTTTAACACTTAACGAAGAGTTTGATCCTCACCAATGTTGCGAGATTAGCCCTTCTGTGCATAACTAACTTTGGTAATTGGACGTGTTTAGGAAGAAGCATTTTTGGATTTGATCCCATGGTTGAGTATTTAGTGGAATTTTGGATCAATTTCCCTTTTGTTTTTGTTAATTAACCTATTGAATCGAGCCACAAATTCTCTCATGGGCTCTTGTGATTCCTTCTTTATTTGAGATATTTGGGCTAGAAAGCATGCACGTCTTCCACCGGTTTGAAACGGTTTTCAAACTAGTTCTCATTGTGTTCTAGCTAGTGATAGCTCCATACGGAAGGTGATAGAACCAATCAGCAACATTATCTTGTAAAGTCTCAACAAAAATCCTTGAGGCGTCTTCATGTTCAACTCCCGTGATGAACTCCATTCGTTGCATGCCTTTATGAAGGCCGCGCCATGTGTTCACTGTCGGGATGTACCTTGCCATCACCCTTGAATTTAGGAAAGTTCTTATGGTTACCTCTGGGTAACTCATGCAGGCTGAGGAAGGGCAAGAGGCCCAACACGATGGCCCCAAGTGCAATGGTACCGCCATTCTTGGAAAAATGGTATTTTGAAGAGGGCTGAAACACCGTGAAAGAATCGAGCTCAAAGATTAGGACTGATTTGTTCGAAGAATACCAAGTAAGTAGGGATTCTATCTTTGACGCCCCGAGGAGGGTGCTTGTTGATAGGAATGAGCCTTTCTATTTTTTTCTTTGAAGGAAAGGAAAACCTCTTGTTCCAAAAGATAAAACGAGAATCTTCAATACCAAGGGCCCTTCTCCCTCGAGTAAAACATGGAGTCGCGAGATAAAAAGATGATCGATAAATGATTATAGAACTGGAATATGATTTATCAGACCTGCCAAAAATTTGGTCGTCGAAAGGAACTTTAAGAAGAAAAGAAGGGGACAAGAAGTCCCTCCTCTTTAATGGGAGAGGTTCCCTTATTTAGAAATGAACCTATTTACACATATACAAAGCATGGTTTTACTATGGAACTTGGATATTATGAAAGTGTTTCCTAAAAGGTCACCAATCACAAAGAGGATAGAGGAATGAAAATGTGGAAATAAGTAGAAAGGCACCATAAAAAATTATAGATGACAGAGTAATTCCTTATGCATGCGAGGTACAGTGAATTGGAATAAGATCATTTGTATCACATTAATAAGATGAAATTTGAAAAGACACAAGTTCTATAAATAACATCTACAAGAATACAAAGCTTCTCGAGCATAATATAGACAAATGATCTAACAATATTTAATGAATAGCTTGAGAATAAAAGGAATCGGATAGAAAAAGAATGAAAAATCCTTACGTATTGATTTCTTTATGATTTTATTTACACTTTAAAAATAAGCCAAGTTCTTCCTCCTTCAAAATGGCGAGGAGAGGCCATTATATAGTTTACAAATTAGTTACTCTTTGGTAACTACTTCTTTTAACTAATGTTTAGTTAAAGGGCTGCTAATCGCAATACCCCAACTAATTACAATAAATCGGGATGAAGAAGGGAAGAGAAGAGAAGAAACAGGAGAAGAAGACAAGCGTTCATGACTGGGAGGGACCCACTGACTTTAAGGATTCATTTGTCTGAATCTCTTCAATGCCTCTGCTATGTCTCTGCCTCGTGGGACTGATGTGTTGGCAGTGGACTGAGTCCAAAATCCGAGGCACTTCTCCATTTCTTTGTCGAATTTGACATGAGTATGATAATCTTTATTTCGCTTCTTCTATAGCAGATTGAAGAGAGCAGATCTCCTTCATTTTTTCCTTGGAAATGGAACTCTCCTTGAATAGATCACCTTTGACAAAAGCTCTGAATTGAGCTTTGATTTCTTGTAAAGAGAGAGGCACACCAGAAGTCTCATCATGAAGATGGCAATGTATATCTTTGAAGGAAGATATAACTAGTGTTTTGAAGGCCTCACCCTTCTGCCAGCTATTTCTTAACTCTCCCAAAGCCTCCTCCAACACCTTGATTTTCCATTCCATGTTGTAGACCCAGGAATTTGACAAATTATCCTTTGCATCCTTGAAGACCTTGCTTTCCATCAAAATATTTTCATCTGTTTGTCCCATGAGCGAGAGGTCTACTATGCAACTGCCCAAAGTTTAAGTTCTTTATCAATGCTCCCAATAGTGGAGGAGAGCTTTTGTTGCAAATTACTCACCTTCCCATGGAGTTTGAAGGCTTCATCAATGAAGTTCAATCCTGCAACAAGCATATCATCCACCATGGCCTCCATAGCCCTTCCATAGATGGAATACTTGTGCATGTCTTTGATACTCTGCACTTCATCTTGGCTCAGAATTATAGGTGGTGGAAGAGTAGTCAATGGGGTAGGATCCAAAACTTTATCCTTGGACAATAGGGACTTGATGAAACTTGTAAGAATCTAGGCTTGTTCCTCCAACTACTCTATGGTTTTCTGCCCTTTCTCTACCCTCCCAATGACTCTGGTGACTGTTTCCTGAAGATTGTGGATCTCACCTTCAGGGGTGGACTCTCCCATGGGAATTCTCGAGAGCTCCAGATCAGATGCTTGCAAATCTTGCTCTAGTTTGTCTACCTTAGGCTTGGCTATCTCCAAGAATTGTTGGCCTGAGCATCAGACACTATCCCGGAGGTAGTTCTAGCTTTTTTGGCGTGAGTAGGAGGAGTAGTGCCTAATAAGGGCCGCCACTGACATCAAAATTGGTCTGAGATCGGGAGGAAGACTTTCTCTTTCTACTATCAACAAAAGGCTGCACCATGCAAAGAGGAGGAGGAAGAAGAAGGTGGGGCAAGAGGGCCAAGAGATAGAGAACTCATGGCACCCAAGGTTTTCTGCTATTGTTGCCTCTAATTGAGATATAAGTGGGGCGCTTGTGGCTTCTGATACAGGGGGGTCACTAGCACCGGAAGCTCAGTGCTTTGGACCTCTTTTTCTTTATCCATGGGGGCTTCTGGAGTGCTTGTAGATACAGGCACTTCACTCTCTTCACTTTCACTGAGAACAATGATGTTCTCTGGGCCTGAGGACAACTCAGTATGCTTCCTTAGGGGATCTTCCTCCACAGGCTCCTTCTTAACTTCTCTGACTTTCTTTTGATATACCTGGGTGGATGAGGAAGGAGTGGAGACTATAGGTCCTTGAGTTGACGAGGGTAGGAGGGGTTTGCACAGTGCTTCCGATCTAGGTGTCAATGCTTCCTTCTTGGTGTTGAAGCATCCTTGGAGGAGGATTCCCCTGAGTGCCTCCTAAGCTCACAGACTTTCTTATCAAACCAGATCTTGGTCCTCACTAAGACCGGGGCTAGGATTTCAGCCAAATCATCTTTTTCCTTTTTGAACCAATCCAAGTCCTCCAAGGGAGTGTGTTTGACCACATTGTCATACTCATATGAGTACAGGTCAGAATTATCATCCTGGAGCCCTTCAGGAACTTGGTACAGGTTAAGCTCTTGGATTAATTGAAGGGAAAACCTACCATAATGTCTTCTCCTTGCTTCAAAATCATCAACACAGTCAGCCCAATAGTCCTCTGTGTCTGCCCTATGATGATAAGTGATCTTGATGTTCTGCTCAATAAACTTCTTCAAGTCAAAACAAGTTCTTGGCTTGAAGAAATGGACAGTGATGGGAGCTAGGGCTCTTTCTATGTTTTGAGCATCTAGTGTTGTCTTGCAGGTGTAGTTTCCCAAGATGATGGGGAAGTGTAGGCCAGTGATTTTCTTATCCCTGCAGGTTCTGTGCAACTTATCCAGCTGCCTGCATACTTCTATTAAGGCCATTTTGTCATTGCAGAACATAGGAAGCTTGAGAGGAGTGCTCTCATAGCCTGCAAGCCTTATATAGGAAAATTTCCTAAATTGGATGAAGTAGGCACCGTAATGCGATATCAGATTCATAGCTTCATCAGAAAATCTCCTCGCCGTGTCACTTCTCTAGGAGCCTGACAATGTACATGGTGAAAGCATCATTCACCCTCCTGAAATTGTGATTGCTAGTTTCCAAGGTGAATTGAGGGCAGTAGGCATACACGGGGTCACCCTTATGAGCATCAATGTATGAGAACCCAAACCATTGCCTCGATGCTGCTAGGGTATACATCAAGTATGAAGTCATATAAATTTCTTTGTTTGTTGTACATTGGACAATTTGCTCTCGCTAGGTTCATACTGATGATCTCTACCCAATTGATATTTTGAGTTCCTTCGCACACCATATTGATAAGTGGGCACATCCAGAAATGGAACTCATTTGTAGAGGGTAAGCCCATGACCGAGCCAGTAGGATTATAAAATCTGACAATTCCTCATTGAAATCGGCACGGAAAAGGACCTTGGATAGACGAGACGCCCCTTTCTTAGGGTTTTTAGCCAGGACTTCACCACCGCGCCTTATATTTCTCACTGTCTTGATCAAAAGGGCTGTGCCTAGTTATGAGAAATAACTATAGCATTGTCCATTTCTGGAATTCTTAGGGTAGTGCCAATGGTGGTAGCATCAAGTTTGGTGATGAGTTCCCCATGCACGTTTGTCAACTCACTCGAGTCAAGGTTGAAATGAGCACCACAGGAGAGCATTGTATCTACGCATTGCACTGAGATAGGGAAACCACCAGTGAAAGCCAAACCACTATCATGAATCATCTGTGCCATAGGTGAAGGGTTTGCGTCTGTCATTCTTGCCCAAAAATCTCCAAAGTCGAGGTGGCGAACCTCACTGTCCCCGATATCGGGAGAATGGACTCGAGTGGTGAAATTTGTTCCTGGCCTTGGAATTTAATCTTCATGTTGATAGCAATTTGGAGAGCAAGGTTGCAATCTGGACTTGGGATGGAATTGCAGGGGGAATGGATACGCACGTAGAAATTTTGGTCACAAGGGTATGAGAAATAGATAACATGAAAGTAGTGTGCAAAAACACATAGAGGCAATTCATTATATAGCCATTTATGAGAGAGAAAGACAATAAATGCACATTAAATACACATCTACCAAATTGAAAACAAGATATTTGGAAGAGGGGGAAAAATGAAGCACGAATGGCACTTGGTTCATTTGGGACACGAGGGACGCGAAAGCGTGAAGTACGTGGTTCGGCCGATTCGGGCGATGCGGGAAAAGACGCACAAATGTTTTTGGGACATGCGGGATGAAAGTACGTGGAATACGTGATTCGGCCGAATCGGACGAAAAGGGAACAATGGGTCCGGGTGAACTTGGGACACTTGGGACAAAAAGTTCCGACGGGCCGAAAAGAACAGACTTCGGGTAAAGCGGCCGATCGGGGAATAGAGAGCCCGAATGAACTTGGGACACTTGGGACAAAAATGTCCGACAGGCCTGAAAATCACACAAAATGACCCAAAAACGTAGATTTTTCCAATTTCTTGACTTTTCACATTACCAGGACAACAGAAAAGACATTTAACTTCAAAAAAAATTAATTTTCAACTTCTCAAAAGCAGGGAAATTTTGAGTGGACAACAATGTGGAACATCTATGGGTAAAAGCACAATAAAATGTCCCACTTTTTGGTATGGTTTGTACCTTAGTAAACATGAATTTTCAGTTTAATTGATTTTCTAAAGTTAATAGCCACAAAACCGTACACATTCATGAAATTCTACGAACTAACGAAATGTTGTGTTTAGAGTGTAGAATACATGTATATTTTTTTAAAATATTTGGCAAAAAATATAGTATTTTTCTTAATTTTATTCATATGTTGTTTCTTATGTTATTAAAGAGGAATGACTGTCCCTCGGTGGTTTTTTAAAATGAAAACTTATCTTTTCACTATGAAATTTTAGATATATGTTCAAGATTATAATTTTGACGTGCTGTCAAAATTTCATATTTTTTTGACTTATATTTTTTTTTAATTAATTATTTAGTAACTATATTTTAAAATAAATGGCGTCCATATTTCAATGCCAATAACTTTTAATATTTATATCAAAATTAATTTTTTTTTTCACAGGCAAGAAGAAGAATTCAACAAATACTAAGTATATTTTTTTCAATTTTTTTGATATATTGTACTATTTTTCAAATTTGGTTGATTGTGTACTATTGATTGCCCTAAAATACCGTATGTTAGTAAGAATTAAAAAATAAATAGCAAAACAGATTTTTAAAAAATGAAAATTGCATTTTTAGAAAGCCAATAAAAATATGAATTTTGTGTCAAAATTTTGTAAGTTAACTATTTCGTTTACCCTGATTACGTGGCATCCGAGTGGCAGATTTTGGCTCACAATTGTCCCCCAAAAAGATTTGGGGCCAAAATGTGCCATTTGGGCACCACGTCACTGCCACTCAGCAGGGTTCGCGCGAAATAGGGTTCGCGCGAACCACATTCGCGCGAATGTGGTTCGCGCGAACCCTATTTCGCGCGAACCCCTCTGCGCCACCAAAGCGCCGCCAAAACGTCTCCTCCTAGCTTTAATGATTCGCAATTGCGTCTCCCCTTCTAAATTTAATATTTTACAAGTTACTTAATATTGTTCGCTTTTTATGTTTTAAATTTAATTTTTTACATATTTTTTTGTTTTAAAGTAAGTGTGTTTTTTTAAATTGTTTTTAACCAAAAATATGTAATATTAAATTAGAAAAGTTGTTTTACATATTAAATATAAATTCTATTAAATTTAGAAAAGTTGTTTTAAAGTTATAGAAAACTAAAATTAAAAATAACATAATTTCTACTGAGATTTGTATATAAATAGAGTTGCATGCATGCATGCACATATAGTTTTGTATCAAGTTTACTCTTACACATTCAGATTTGTATCAAGTGTGCAGGTGAAATTTTTTGAAGTGGATGAATCATGGGAAATGCAAAGAATGAGAAACGAAAATATACCGAGGAAGAGAATGCAGAGAAGAATGCTAGAAGATCTGTTCGTAGGAGGGCACAAAGAGAGAGAGAGAAGACACAACAAGTGAAAGACAACGCTGCAAAAATTGGTACATATGTATAGAAACCCTTGATAGATCCTAATATTTTTTTAGTTCTAAGGTTTAAATATGATAATTTATGTTTTTTAGATTGCGTAAAGGCAAGGGTTTTGATAGGATCCCATGTGTATGTTTATGGACACAGATCATGATGCGCAACATTATGCTGAAGTGATATCAAAAGTTATGGAATTACTTCCCAAAAAGAATGTGAAACACTTGGTGAAGATGGATTTACAAAAATTAAAAGAATTTTCCGAACAAGAACCACTATCACGAAAGAAAACAACAAAAAGTGTAGAGATAATATATGGTGAATTTGTTAATTTGACTACAGTTGCTAGAGCACATTTGTTGGTTACATTCTTGAATCATGTTGATATGAAGGAAACATTAGAATTGTTAGGTGTTGATTTTGGACAGAAAAATTCAAAACGTGTAGAAGAAGAATTTGTTGGGAATGTTTTTAAAGGAATAAGTTCTTTGGGTACAAAAACTAGGTCTATTGATAAGAGTATTTCTCATAGAGCAATATTAACTTCAGTTGTAAGTGAAGATACAACAAAGAATCGTCATGTTACCGCATTTGCCAAGGCATTGGGTTTATCTAGAAAGACGGTTAGCAGGTATGCAAAAAGGAGGAAGACATTGGATGACTCTACTATGGAAGGAAATTGGGCACTAATGTGTAGAAATCCACGTTCTGATAAAATAGAGGATAATATTGTGAAGATAGTTTCTGATTTTTGGACTGAAAGGACTCGTCCTTCTCCGAATGTGAGGGATGTTTTAAAACATAGGGTAACTCGCAATAACTATGACGAACATATAAAACATTGGCTTGAAATAACTCAACACGAGATGTACATAAAGTTTACAGAAGAAAATCCAGATGTTAAGATTGGACAACGAATGTTTGAAAATTTGAAGCCTTGGTATGTGCGAGCTGATAAAGTCCTTGACACATGTTGTTGTCGCTATCACGTTGAGTTTGATTATCACTATCAGGTACATAAAAATTTATAGATTCAATGTATATATATTTTGAGGCGTGCTTTCATTTATATCTATATATTTAAAATTTGTTTAAATATCATTTTTTGAGACATGTGATTTAAAATTAATGTATTTCAAAATCTATGTTTTTTTCAGGTGTATAGAAAGTTACGAGAAGAAATTGCCCCACCTACACGTGTCAGTGAATTCATAACTTCAATTATTTGCAACGTATCTGATGATCATGTTGATGATCGTATGACTTGCATCAAAGGTGTCTGTGACAAGTGTGGGGACTTGAAATTATTGCCAAAAACAAATGAAGATTTGGACACAGTTAACCTGGTTGCTTGCAAGAGGTGATATATATAAATTTATGTTTTTAAATTTGGATGTTAGATTTTATTTTGATTTTTATTTTACTGCAAATGAATACATGACAATTTGTCCATGTTATGAATTGATTTTGTAGGTTCAAATACATAAAATATTCAACAAGGCTTGGAAAAGATGCAACAGGTTGGATTTGGTAGAAGAGGAAATCCCCATGCTACATTCATGCAAAGTTTCCGAAGTTTAATTAGTCCATACATCAAACATTCTCATTATTCAAAGTGGCAAGCTACACAATTCAAGACTAATAGGACACATTCCCTATTGGTTCCATATTGTCCGTGGTTGATTTTAACGAGAATTACTCATTTTCTCATCAAAAAGAAATTCAAACACAATATTATCATACCGACTTGTGTTACTATCATGGTTCAAGTATTTTATAGGCATGCACAATTGGATTTGGATGGGGTTGAAAGTACATATGTGAAGCGAATGATCAAGGAGTATCACTTCTATATAAGTGATGAAAAGAACATGACACCCACTTTGTGCAACATTGTTTTGGTTTGTTCTTTCAATATCTTCATCAGCGAGGAATACAGATAGATCACCATTTTGTTTGGTCAGATGGTTGCGCATCACAATTCAAATCCTCTCGCCCTTTCTTTGCACTCAGTCGTTATCATCGTCATCACAAAATTCCTCATTTATGGAGTTTTTTTAGAGTGGTCATGGGAAGGGAGAACACGATGGTGCGGGTGCATGCATCAAACGTGCTCTAAAGAAACAAAGCTTTGATTATGAGGGAGATCGATTGATTGATGCCCACACAGTTGTTGAATGGTGTAAGAAACATTTTGCAGTTCAGGTTTCAACCTCACAGGCTTCAACCTCACAGGCTTCAACCTCACATGTTTCAACCCCGCACAGAGTATTTTGGGAGATAACAGGTACATGCACATTTAAAACATAGATATGTAAATCTTTATGTGATTTATTAAGTGAACTACAAGTTACTAACTTTAAATTTTTTATTCTGATTTTTATTGTTTGTTTTAAACTTTATTGATCTTTTGAGCATGATTAAATGAAGGTATTGATCGGAGGACAAAGTATGGATGTGAAAGGATTCCCAATTCTAGGTCTTTGCACTCTCTGATGACTATGGATAGTAATAACTGGACAATCTATACAAGAGATTATTCTTGTTTTTGTTATGAATGCATGAACAAATCATATTCAGAGTGCAATAGTCAAAAACATGGGTATGTAGGTGAGTGGAAGCAAGTTCCTTTAGTTGTGGATGACACATATGGATCAGATCATGATGATAGTTTTGAAGATGTGCCATTAATTTCAATTGATTATGACCACATATCTGGACTGGTTAAACAAGGTATGTTTTATTTGAAAGGATCAAGTATAATTTGATAATTAAATATATATATGTATATATAATTTATACTATACATCCGATCATTGAATGTTTCTTTGCATTTTGTTGTAGGAGATGTATTTGCAGTCATTGCTGAAGAAGCCAATATTGAGAAAGTGGAGTACTACTTGTTGTGTTGCACAGAGGAGAGAACAAAGCTAACATGTGAAATAACAAGTGAAGTGACAACATTTTTTACTTGGCTCGGTTATAGTGCAGGAACATACTTACAACAAGTGAAAGCCCTCCAAAGTGGGATTCACTTGTTGATTACAAACCAGCATAAAAAGGTGTATCATTACACCCATCACATAATTGCTACAGGGTTACAATTGCAGCAGGTGAAGACTACAAATAGTAAACGCAAAAAATGGAGACTAGATGTAGAAGACCATGAAAAACTTTTACAAGTCATTGAACAACGAGCAGAGCCACTTGGTATTATATAGAAGGACATGGAATAAATTACTAAACCTTGTTGGTAATAAACTATTAAGCTAGATAGCATTGTATTTTCTACTTGAAGGGACTATGGAGACCACTATACAATAAAGTTGTTTAATACTTGTGATTCTTACTTGTTCTGAGATGGTTTATGGTTTACAAGTATTGTGATATGGTTGTTACATGGAAGTATGTATGGTATAAACATGATTTATTGACTCATGATAGGCTGATTATGGATCAATTACAACATTACATTTTTCTCTCTGTCAACTAGAAATTCATGTTTTCCATAAATTTATGCGTTCAAACCTTGTCTTGTAAATGATGCTATTAAGTCTATCATTGACACTTTTTACCACAATTTGTTCTACCTGCCTGCTTTGTTCTACCTTCACTCTTAAGTTCTTAAAACCTCCTTTGGCCTTTCCATGACCTTTAATGTTTGTCAACCAATACACTACTCCTACACAAGTTTCTCTTTACAAATTTTTCCTTCAAGATCAAATACTAATCACTTTACCTCACAAACTGGTAAGAAACAGGATTTATGACCGAGTTTTTAGCATTATTATCCTCAAAGCTTGGTATTTCCTCTTAAAAATTTATACATGCTTGTATATCATCAACATGCATTCAAACTTAACGACTCATTTAAATAATCAGTGGTACAAGAAACATCACTCTAGCTCTTACCTGCCACATTCAACTGCTCTGAGTTTGCAATTATTATAAAGCTTGGATAACATTCATCCTCATTGAAAATGCCTTGTCAAATCATACCTAAGCACAACAGTCATGATCCTTCTGAATAACATCCTAAAATGCAGGTCAATTTAGTTGCTTTATGACATGATTTATTTTTGTCATTTCCATCATTTGAGAGTTCTCCAAATTATTATAGCCCTCTATTTTTTTCTTTCCATAAACTTTTTGCCCCCTGTTCTTTGGCGAGCACAAGTATGGACACATTTAGCCTCAATCATACCTTGTTTCCTTCAAAGCGAGGCTACAAGCATTTACAGTATTTGCAAACCGTCTAATAAATAGGAAAGTCTGCAGAGAAGTATATGGTTAAATAGAACCCATCCGGATGCGGAAGTGGAGGACATCACAAAGGATGAATATTCAGCATTTTACAAGTCCCTCACAAATGACTGGGAAGAGCACTTGGCTGTGAAACATTTTTCTGTAGAAGGCCAGCTTGAATTCAAGGCCATACTCTTTGTGCCCAAGAGGGCACCCTTCGACCTCTTTGATACAAGGAAAAAGCTCAACAACATTAAGCTGTATGTGAGAAGGGTATTTATCATGGACAACTGTGAAGAGCTTATTCCAGAGTATCTGAGTTTTGTGAAGGGTGTTGTAGATTCAGAGGATCTGCCTCTGAATATATCTAGGGAAACATTGCAGCAGAACAAGATTTTGAAGGTTATAAGGAAGAACTTGGTTAAGAAATGCATGGAACTGTTTACTGAAATAGCAGAGAATAAAGAGGATTATAACAAGTTTTATGAGTCCTTCGCCAAGAACATTGGAAGTAGCATGGAAGTTAACTACAATGCTCATGAAAGTACAAATTGGCATTTTGAGAGACATCCACTAAAAGTGGTGATGAAATGACCAGCCTTAAAGATTATGTCACCCGCATGAAGGAGGGGCAGAAGGATATATATTATATTACTGGGGAGAGCAAAAAAGCTGTGGAGAACTCACCATTTTTTTTTAGAAAGACTGAAGAAGAAGGGATATGAAGTTCTTTACATGGTGGATGCCATCGATGAATATGCTATCGGGCAATTGAAGGAATATGATTATAAAAGTTAGCATCCACAAAGAGGGTTTTTCGAGGATACAGAGGATGAGAAAGTTCAAAAGAGGGAGGAATTGAAGGCTAAATTCGAGCCCCTCTGCAAATCTGTGAAAGAGATATTGGGTGACCGGGTGGAGAAGGTTGTGGTATCTGACAGGGTGGTGGACTCGCCTTGTTGCTTGGTTACTGGTGAATATGGGTGGACTGCCAACATGGAGCGTATCATGAAGGCACAAGCACTGAGGGACAGCAGCATGGCTGGTTACATGTCAAGCAAGAAGACCATGGAGATCAATCCCGAGAATGCTATCATGGAAGAGCTCCGCAAGAGGAATGATCACGTAAGTAATGGGGACAAGTCACGACAAGGACTTAGTTATGTTGTTATCTTATCGCCTTGAATTTGACCTTCAAAATACTTAGAGGGACCCCAACATGTCCCGAGAAACGGGATTCAGGTGAGATGCTCAAGCTTGGAAAATTATTGATGATGTGGAGGGGCCTCGCAATCTCTTTTGATGTAGATGACATGCCCCAATTCAGGATAATGTGTAACCGGTTAAGGCTCCAAGATGGAGGAAGTCGACTAATTTTGTTTTGAGAGACATTCACCGAATAAATTGTAAAGAAGAAAACTGGAATACACACTGTACAAATGGGTTGTGTGTCTGGGTATTTATCATGCAAAGATGGTTACAAAATTAGTTAGCGGTTACAACCGCATAACCATACAAAACAATTATAAAAGGGGAAGTCTTATTCATTTATTCCTACAGTTTCTTATGTTCCTTTCCTGCATGCATCATCTTGGTCTGACATTAAATATTCCTCTGATCTGTATTTTTACAGTCTATCCTCTTTTTTTTGATGTGTAGTTTGCACTAACACAAAAACAGTTTATTTCTTGCCTGGTTTTGCATTGAAGATTGTACATCCTGCAAATTTGTGTTTCAAGTTGCCAGAGAATGTGAGCCTAGAGGAAGGTGCAATGTGTGAGCCACTGAGTGTTGGAGTTCATGGTTGTCGCCGTGCTTCTGTAGGTGCCAAACAAACATCTTGATTGTGGGAGCAGGCCCTATTGGCCTTGTAACAATGTTGTCTGCACGTGCGTTTGGAGCACCACGCATAATTATTGCTGATGTAGACAAACAACGCTTATCTATGGCCAAAAAACTGGGGGCGGATGATACTGTTCTTGTCTCCACAAAAGCTGAGGTGCAAGGTCTTTTGGATTCTTTCTAGTACTCATGCTCGGTAGCTGCCTGAATGGTAAGTTGATCCTATTACTAACTGGTGGGTTGTTTTATAGGATATTGAAGAAGAAGTGACTCGCATACAAAATTCCATGGGGGGAAAAATAAATGTAACATTTGATTGTGCTGGTTTTGAAAAAACCATGTCTACAGCTCTAAAGGCTACTTGTCCAGGTGGTAAGGTATGCCTTATAGGAATGGGCCATAATGAAATGACTGTACCTCTCACTCCAGCTGCTGCAAGGTACTTATCTTTCTAGACCTTACATTGCAGGTGCTTTCTTGATTGTTTCATTTACAATCAATAACATTTTTTTCTGTTAGTTATGGTACTCTCCAAGGCTATATGTTAAGGCAATTTTTTGTGTTATGCTTATTTTGATGCAGGGAAGTAGATGTTGTTGGTGTCTTCCGCTACAAAAACACATGGCCTCTCTGCCTTGAATTCTTGAGGACAGGAAAGGTTGATGTGAAACCTCTGATCACCCATCGGTTTGGATTTTCGCAGAAGGAAGTGGAAGAAGCTTTTGAGACTAGTGCTGGTGGGGGGAATGCAGTTAAAGTCATGTTTAATCTTTGAGAAAAAAATGTCACAGAGAGTCTGGATACAACTGCCGATGTAGTGTATAGTTCTATTTCAATAAACTTATATGGGACTCTGTGTGGTTTGCACAGTGCCGAGTTACGAGTTCAATTAAAGTTGAAGTATTTTCCGTTTGTTTATAGACTCAGATATTTCTTCCATTGAGGACGATTTATATGACAAATTACCATCATTATCTCTTGAAGGAACCGCAAAAGTAGAAATAACCATGGAGTCATTACTTGAACTTGCAAAACCAGGTATAGACACTTTGATGTGTTGCTTGTAGTTGTGAATAAATTTCAAAATAAAATAAGGAAAATATGAGGTCTTGTTTTTTCCTCCTATATGTGACTGTTTATCTTTTGTTACTTCTTTATAATATTGTAATATTTCCTGGAAAATCCTGTGTAATAATTTATATTGCGTCTCTGTGGATTAAGCAACTTGTCCTGCATGATAATTTATATTGCTTCTCTGTGGATGAAGCAACTTGTCTATTGTTGGGTTTATATAAGAGTCGTGACTGACAAGATTCTCTTCTACTTGATTATTTTCAAAATTAGAAAATGTATCTTGGTTTAATTTGAGAAGTAGATAGAAATCGATACTCTAAATAGGTTTTCACATTTGAGAGAAGTGAAAAGAATCATCAGATTATTTGAAATCATAGAAATGGTGGAGAACAATTGTAATTGGATTTTGAGTATAGCAAACATAGGCTTTGGAGGAGTTGCGCCATAAAATTTTGAAGATGCTACTCAAGAAAATGGCAGTCCACATTAGGTTGTTGACCATGTTTTTTTTTGCCGTTTGAGAAAAGATTTTGTTGAGGAGAAAACTTCACATTGCATCGAATGACAGTCAAAGATAAGTAGTTTTGTTTGGAGGAAAGCAAGTTGTAAAAACCTGCAGCAAGTGGTTAGAAATTTGTTTGTATAAAATTTACACTAAAACTGTGAAATTCTATGGTTTGAAATGTGTCATGAATCAGTAATTACATGTTACCTTTAACATGTTTTCTTCATCATGTCAGAGGTGTTGAACATATATTCACCGTGATGGCCCTTTGCAGCATTTGTGTTTGAAAGGTGAATTTTGTTGTTGATATGTTGTGATATCAACACTAGCGTCAATAACTAGTATGAAAAGTTTAAAGAGTGTTGAAAATGAATCTTTCAGATTGGAAAAATGAAAAATTTGAATGCAGCTATATGACATGGCAATGTACGAGAGGGAGGGATATTTATTTTATAATTTAGTGTATATATTAAATAGAAATAGAAATGAATTCATTATCCAAGGTAAAGAAAGACAATATAATACTTAATGTAATTATTTCTGTTTAGCATTATACAGGAGGGAACCAAAGTTATTATTCAAGCATTTAGCAGGAAAAAAGTATAACACAAAAGCAATGGCAAATGGACGGTTCTAAAACAGAGTCTAAATGAAAAATGGATTTCTTGCTACTGTGATATGATAATGGTTTAAAATGTAATCATGTTTCCAAGAAGAGGAATTTTAAACCCTATTTAAAATGTAAAACACGCAGTAAGTTGCGTAATTCATGTTGGAATGAGCAAGAAGAACAAAGTATATATGGGAACTAAGTGTGTCTTAGTTCTAGCATCAAATTGGCAACTGGACGGTTCTAAAACAAGCAAGAAAGAGGAAGTTGATAAGAAACATGTAAATGAATTTTGAAAGCATTTTTATATGGTAATGAAAATAAGTCAACAAACGAACATTACATGTGGTTAATGCCTGTGTCTTATCTAGCATCAACATTGGAACTTGCAGAAAACAAGAGAAAGAGAGTTGAGAAACAATAAATGAATTGAAAGCATTCTTATATGGTAAGGTATGTTTAAAATCTGAGAGAAACAGAGACAATTTTGGTAGCCAAAGTATACAGTTTTTCTTTGTTAGTCGAGAAACCAGTTTTTTTATCAAACGTTTTGGAGACAATAAAAAGCATGGAGCTAGGATAGGAAGAAAAGTTTGATGGGATTGTAAGACAAAGTACCTGCACGTCAAAGGTATTGGTTTCCTTGAAGGGTTTTGTTTTCCAGGTCATGTTTGGATTTTGTAGGTGTTTCATGACATTTAGAAGTTTCTTGAGCAGGGAAATCAATCTCTGGTTCTTCTTCCTATGAATCATGGGGTTCATTTTTCCTTGCGACAAATTCTTTGATCAATAGCATCAATGGCTATTCCAAGTCACCTGTGAAGGCCACAACCATGTGGGAAGGTTTTCTGCAGATGAAGGTTGTTTTCTGGGCAGCTCACGTTGCACATGTTCAATCACAACTTTTAGTGATGTTAATTCGGTGGATGTTTCTTCTTCGGTATTGAGGCATGGTATGTTTCGATGTGACAACATTTATGTTCTTGTTCTTCCTCTTCGGCATCACTTGTGTGCACGAGCTCTAGGCATCTACAAGATTAGTAGGACCCATATGATTTTCCTATATATTATCCTTTCCAACGCATACTCCTTTTATTTTGTGTCTTGCTGTTGCAACTTTCTGTGGGCCCAAGAGTTGGTTCCGGAACAGATGGCAAGCCAGATATACATGTAGGCTCACAATGAGGCTACTGCTAGTTTTAGGAAAGAGAGGAATGCTCGCATTAGAGGTGGGTGGCATGATCTAAAAATGCTTGGAATAATGGAGAAGGATAAAGGTATAGGATGAAAAAAATTACTCATTGCTGAAACAGTTGGTAGGAAAAGTACAGCACAATCAATATAATGGTCAATCAATAGGAATTGAAATGGGTATCTCATCATAAACTTGGTAGAATAGTGCAAGGAATTGAAATATGACCATGAAAACATGTCAACGACCTTCATGCACAAAATTGAAACGAGTATCATAAAATAATCCATTTGAAGAGCATCCATGGCCACACCACTAAGCCTCTTCTTGTAAAGGGCTTCGTTGAGAAAACCCTAGGTTGTAGGGTAGAAATGTGTGATCTTTCTCCAATATTGCAAAATTCCAAAGAAAATTAGAATTTTCTTTTCGGGCTTCATTGAGAAAACCTTAGGTTTCAGGGTCGAAGCTTCGATCTTTCTCTGATATACAAAATCCCGAACAAAAGTAGACTTTTCAACATGCTTCTTAGCATTTTTCCATAAGAGTCCCCTTTCTCCTCTCAACCATAATGTTTTCCTCAGGTGTATACAATGCAATCAACTGTCTATGAGTTCCTTCCTCTTGCAAAAATCAGAAAACTTAGTGGAATTGAGCTCACCCCCATTGTTAGTTATGAGAACTTGAATTTTATACCTAGTTTCATTTTCAACCGGCTTTTAACTTTTTTGAAATATTCAAATATATCTGATTTCTTCTTTAGGAAACAAACCCACATCTTCCTGCTATAATCTTGAACAGATATAGAAGAAATTAAAAATGGCACCAAAAATGAAATTTACCTTTGATGGCCTTAAAAAAGCCTAATGGCATCACAATGCTCCAAGTGCAATTTATGATTTGCTCTCCAAGCTTTGCTTTCTTCAAAAGGCTTCGCATACTGTTTTCTTGCCAAACACAGTGCACAAACTTCTTTCTCTTCTTGTGAGTGAGGTAAATCAATTGCCATTTCATCCTTTTGTAAAGTCACCAGATGCTGAAAATTTAAATGTGCACAGCATTTGTAATGGAAACCAAGGCATGGGTTTGTGATGTATTACTAACCTCTTCAAATCTATAGATACTGTGATCTGTAACGAGTGTGGCTATAAGTCTATAACCCTAATACACTGTTTAGTGATTTGACTAATAGGCAGATCCTTAATTATACCAGGAATGTATAAGACAATGGAAAGTTTATTTCTTACCTCCTCCAAGCCTGAATTGTACATTTCTATGTCTTACTACAAAGTTTGTCCTGCCATTACCTAAGATCATGGTTCCTGATCTAGAACTATCTTCAACAAGTGTTATAAACTCGTCTTTCAAACCGATCGTATGTTTATTGGAACCAGAATCAAAACACTGAATATCAGTATTCCTATTCATACTGGGAAACCACCAAAAGCTAGAGTTACTTTCACTCGCACATAAACATGAATTCTCTTAAATAATGTTAGTGGGCAAACACGTGGAGCCACATTGCCATGCCTATTCTTCAGTATGGAGTATTTTTTATGAGATTTTTCACTGACAATGTGTTGTTTCTTTCTGTGCCAAGGCATGCATTTGTCACTTTATGCGGGGAATTGGTGAGATTCATAAAGAGCATATGTTTTGTATGCATGTGTCTTACAGGGCAGTTCTCAAAATGTTTGTTATGAACTTATGCCATTTAACAGATGCAATTAGTGGTTTGTGCAAGCATAGGCTGCTTCTCCCTGATGACGGGTCCAGTGGAGGACTCAAAATGTTGAATTTAGAAACTAGTACAGAGTCATATCTAGAAAAATCTTCCGCAATAATGCCATAAATTTCCCCTTCAAATACTATCATAACCTTTGGTCAGAAACTATAATTTCTGATCTTAGTGTGGCAGTGTTGAATGAATATCAGATAAATTGTTTGATTATGTTACAAGTATATTCAATTGATATATCCATGTATAATTTTTTTCATTCAATTGACGGGTAAATTGCTAGAAGATGAATCACTAGTGTTTACAAGCTTGATTTGATGCATTCAAATTGCTCATCGACAAAACAACTTATGTAATTGAGTTGATTAACTAGGCTATTGAGCATCGGTGTATGATGGCGATCATTTTGTGTTGAATCAAAAGATGGAACAACAATGGAAAATATTTAGGAAATGCCTTTTTTAGCATGAAAGGAAGCAAATCCCCCTAAAATTCATCGTAATCATGGAATTTAGAGCCACATCCCTTTATTTTGAGCAAATGCCAATTTCTTCTAATATGAGGAAATTTTCTTGGACTTTCTAGCGATATTTGGTCTATCATGCCCGTGAGGAGCCTCTAAAGAGTTTCCATGGAGATTCACTTCATTGTTTTTCAAAAGTTTGACTGGTAAGAACGGCCATTTGTTTGGGATTTCTACCTTTCCATGATGTTTACTGGAAAAGATTAGTTGTTACTATATTCGAATCTTGAAGGATAATGTCATTTAACAATCAATTTCTCGTAGTAACAATCATTTATAGTTTGTTTATTAAGGGACATAAAAAATTGAATTGAGCTTGAGGTGAATTCAGAAGTAGGAAATGATTTTCAAATTGTGGTCCTAGGAACATAAAATCAAAATTTAAACCACTGTGAAAGCATCAAACATTTAAGTATAATGAGTTTGATTCTTGAAAATGTAAGAGGGGGGCTTTTCATTGTGGCTACCTACAAGGCTTCTTCTTCCATTATTACTTTTCATGAATTAAGATAACTCCTACGAACAAATATTTGATTTAATTCATAAGATTTGATATAATATAATCCTGTTTGAATTCAAAATGTAAATGAAAAACTACATTCAAAAAATGAGTCTTGGAAGTATATTTTTCTAGATTAAATTTTAAAATTTTGATTGAAATTGCAACTCGCTAGCAAAGATTACATTAATCACAGCAAATGAAAATTTGAAATCTATGATAGGAAAATTGGAACTTCTTTCTACTTAAATAACACCATCCAAAATTGGCAAAAAGCAACAACTTACAAAGTTGGGCCAACTTAGGACAACTTTAGAGCAAGATTTTTGCACTTGGCCACCACAGTCTCAAGACTCCTGATCTATTTTTTAATCAACCAAAAGAACCCGCTTTTTAACCTTATTGCTTTTATTATTATTCTTCTTCCTCCTCCGATCAAGTTTGAGTTCAAATGCAACCGATTTCATATTCCACTCGCTTGAACCTATTGCTTTTTTATTATTAATGTATGTGCTTCATATTCTTGCATATTCAAATTGTGATTAATTCCACATTACTCCAGAAAGATCGCATGGACACTGACCGAGGACGGCAAGAGATGGACAAAGCAGCACATCAAAACTCAGATAACTATGCCTCTAAATCAAATAACATATACCATTCGGCGTTCACATCTCATGAAACACATGCGATTGCTAGTTATATACCTATTATGATATCATCAAGAGACAAAAATGAAAGATAAGGGGGTGTCTTATATTCACATCCATAATTGTAAATACACGTGTCTAAGACATATATCAAAATATATTAATAATACACGTGTCTAAGACATATATCAAAATATAATAATGATGTCTAGAATGAGTATGAATATATATACATGTCTAAAATCTCCAGAAGTATGTCTAAAATGTTTGAAATCTATAAAATATCACTGAAGTCTCCTCCGAGCACTAGGCGAGTGCGGACCCTCACTACGCTCTGCTGCACCTGCATGTTAAAAAAAAGGAACATACATGTCATAAACTATATATAGCATGTACCATATATTAAAATATATAAGCAGAAATCTACAACAATTTCTTGATTAATTCAATACATTATATAACTGATATGTACAATTGATTACCTCGATTCGTCCCTCGCGCGGATGTTGGGAGTATCTACGCTACCCATAGATCTATGTCCGTAGATCCTGTGAAACAAAATAAATAAAATGTAAGAAGTTGATAAATAAGTTTTTTGAATAAAGTTCATTAATTTTTAACATTTCAATTTAGATTAAATATTAATTATATTAAAACACATGTATTTATACCTCTGCGGAACGCGTCTCCAAATGTATGGGATTGTCATCCACGACCTCAACACCAGCAAATATGTCGCCAACTAACCCAAGTTGACTCGGACCTTAACATCGAGATCCATGTTGTGCTCAGTCAAGAGCTGTGTGTATGTGACACGGGTAGATGGTGTGGGCTGTGAAGCTCCACACACTGGAGCAGAAGCCTAAACACAAAAGTAAATGTTTAATTTTAATATTAATAAATTGTAAAGTAATGATCAATTAAAATAAATTTTTATTATATTAAAGGTTTAATTTTCACACACCGGAACAGAAATGTGCTGAACATCAGGTGTGACAATCCTAGCTACAGGAAGTCTATCTCAGCAGTGGCGAGTGAGTAGTACCCTGACTAGAAGATACACTCCCACTCTGCTCTATAAAATCTAAAACCCCCGATAGTGGAATGCTGCAATGCCGAGCAATCACCTCATACGCACGCAACAAGTTAGCAGCCATGATGCGTCCTAGCCAGCCGACGCAGGCCCGAGCGGGATCTCAGAATTAGCTCAAAGTCATCTGGGGAAATCAAAGATGCACGAGTGTATACCTCGCTGCGTGCATCACTGGTGCTACTAGCACCTCCACTGCTAGTATCGCGTCTCTGAAGGTACTGACCCACACGGTCAGAAGAGATCAATTGGGTCTCGCGAGCAATGCCAGCAAGACCCTCGATAGCACCCTCATGTGCAGTCATAACGACAGGTGCTGCGACATCCTGAAAGCCTGATAAGAATGGTTGTGGCCTTGGTACAAGCTGCCGCGCATCAACAACTGCAGGAGCTCCCTCCTTTCTATATGCCTGCCTGTGGCTAATACGGCCACGCCCCTGCCCCAAATAACTAGGGATGTCTAAATAGTTCACCTTTAGGTTTAAGTGAACCTCAGCATGTAGCATCATTATGAAGTATAACGGTAATTGGTCATTATTTGGAAATTGGCCTTGAGAGGCCACAAATCTAGGATAAATCAAAGGGGCACATAAAGGACATGAACATTTGTTTACATAATATGCCCTTATTTTCCGTTTGTCTGCATAAAAACTCCAACAAGACCTCTTAACGACTTCCTTATCGGAAAGTCGTGATGTAATCTCATTATAACCTACATCTCCTGAGACACTTGATTTTAGTGAATCCATAAATTTTGTTATTGATTCAGAATCAAATGGATTATATGTTTTCAAACTTGTCTCTATTCTACGAAGATCAACCAGTATTCTTTCACAATGGGCTTTATACTGCCCAACTGTAGTTGGATTTTCGAGAATAGATTGCAATTTTGCAATCTCTAAATCGGTCCTCTCAAACAAATTAGGAGTTCCAGAAGAAGCCATGACTGTAAAAAAAAATGAAAGTAAAATTCTAATCAATAGTACTTTTTATTAAAAAAAATTCCTAAGATATTCTCCTATATTAATGAAAACAGAAATATGAACTTTTCAAGCTTCAATAAATTACATAAATTACAAATCATTTGATAACAAAATATACCAAGTGATGTTGCAGAGTTCAGAAATGAAAAGTTTTGAATACATTTAGATGATCTTAAAGTCAAAGCAATGTTTGTAGAAGAGAATGTAAGTTTACCTGGGCACAAACCATTATCAAAGCAGAACAATTGAGTGGGATTCACCTTTCCCTGAAACACATTTTTTGTGCATATGATACAGAATTAGCGCAATCAAATAGAACACCAATCCAAATTTAAACAACAAAACACATCGGTAAAAGACATGTCTAATGCATATATTTAAACAACAAAAGACATCGGTAAAACATTGAAATAGAGACACAAGGTTCAATAATTCTTTTTGGGCATAAAAATCAATCTCATGGCAGTAGTATTAAGGTTTGTGAAAATGGAATATCTCCATGATATGCATTATTCTGGCAGTGCACTCTGCAATCTCGGCTCCAATCAACAATTATGCCACTATTGGGATCTTAGTATGGCATAGGCAGCTGTGAGCTACACAATATACTCATTTTTCTAGAAACTAAAAAGATCCTTTATGTTACAATTTGCAGCACATAAAAGAAGCCCTTCAAAAAAATACATTGAACAATGGGGGCAACCAAGAGGACCTTGGAAAAATGTACAGGTAACAGCCATATGAATTCTTCCTTAGTTGTGGATCAAAGCTAATAGAAATAAAGCTAGATAAAATTAGCTTGAAACTACAAAGTATAATCGTCCATTGCAAAAACAAGTTTCTCGAACACGGTAAAAGAATACTTTTATTGTTTGATTGGATGTACATAATGGAAGGGTATAAATATTGCCTATTGCCCTCGAGTTTCTCAAAGAGACCATTTACAAGTAACAAGGATGTAGTATACAAAACGGCCAACTGTATTTTCGAGTTGACCTTCACATTGATTAATTTCTAGGAGAAAAAATCTTTGAGCAATATCCGGTATGAATCGTTTCATTCTGCACCGTAATAAACCTTCATCTCCTGATTCAGGGAAATTTTATGAAGCTTTGAATAGCGTGACTCCAATCCATCGTACACGGCAGTGAATATTTGTTTCCTGCAATCAATCAATATGGCATTGCAAACTTCTCATTTAGGTGACAAAGGAATGATTATTTTACTCGTGAACATCATTCAGAAATCTTGAATCGAAAAATACCCCGTTGCCTCCATCTCGTGGGTAATTGTTAGTGCGATCTATCTCCTCCACAAAAAGTATGAATCATTCTATGGTCTTCATACATAGAATTAAACCAAATTCAAATCATAGGATGGTCTTCATCCATAGGCTTAAACCAACATCTATAGGGATTGACCTTGCCACCATGATTACACTTAACTAACTCGATAATCGTTAAGTTTGTTGTAGTGTAATCAGAATTGTTTTTAGCTTTTCAGCTCAACTACTTTATATTCAAGCTTAACCCAACATTTTTGAAAAGAATGGTTTTACCACAATGCTCACGGTTCTTCCTTATTATATAACACTTGTAGTAAGAATGTTTTGGCTTTGCCATAATAAGCACAATCATACCTTCCAAACGATGAGAAAATACCATTACCAATAAAGACCTAATGCCGCCATGATGATGACCTAGGTTCATGCCCATAACATGTCGATAGACACCCTTAAGACTGATTCTTGGCCAAAGAGCCCCTCGGTATTTTGGCAGTGCATTCTGCAATTTCGGCTCCAATCAACAATTATGCCACTATTGGGATCTTAGTATGGCATGGGTAGCTGTGAGCTACACAATATACTCATTTTTCCAGAAACTAAAAAGATCCAAAAATGTTACAATTTGCAACACATAAAAGAAACCCTTCAAAAAAATACATTGAACAACTTGGGCAACCAAGAGGACCTTGGAAAAATGTACAGTAACTACCATATGAATTCTTCCTTAGTCGTGGATCAAAGCTAATACTAAGATAAAATTAGCTTGAAACTACAGTACAATCGTCCATTGCAAAAACAAGTTTCTCTGAACCTGGTAAAAGAATACTTCTTATTGTCTGATTGGATGTACATAATGGAAGGGTATAAATATTGCCTATTGCCCTAGAGTTTCTCAAAGAGACCATTTACAAGTAACAAGGATGTAGCATACAAAACGGCCAACCAGGTATTTTCAGAGTAGACCTTCACATTCAATTCATTTCTACGAGAAAAAATGGGGTTTTACCAAAAAAAACTTTGCCAGGGTTTTGCAAAAAATGGTATTTTAGTGGCTACATACCTGGGCTCGTCGTTGCTGGCCTTCGTCGCTGGTGGGCTCTCAGCTGGTGTGGTGGGCTCTTTGGTCGGTTGCACAGACTTCGCGCGAAGGAGGCGGGGCGGAGGAAAATGATTTCCTCCGCAGCGCCTCCAATATATGAACAGGGGGTTCGCGCGAACACCTTTCGCGCGAACGGCGTTCACACGAACATGGTGTTCGCGCGAACACTTTCAATTTCACCACGCGGCAAATAACGGCTTACGTGTCTCTTCGCGCGAAACGGGTTCGCGCGAATGGAGTGTTCGCGCGAACCCTCTTTGGAAACCGCGCATCTCTCATTTTGCATCGCATTTTTGGGACAACAAGTGGGACACAACACCATGCATTGACCCCCTATAAGAAGGAAAACCGAGGGAGAAGGGAGTGGGGGAGAAATAGAAACACCAATGGGAACATCACAATTGATTTCACCCTCCTCAAGAAGAGCAAAGTGGTTAGATGTTGGGATTATAGGAGAAACTTCTGGGATCATTTTTGAACATATTTCCCTTTTTTCTTAGGGGTAGCTTCAGGGTTTTTTTATTTAGGTTGTGGCTTTGTGGGAAAAATAAGGGCTCTATGGCCAATAATTTTATAGATGGAACACGCTTTTGGAACATATTCATATTCAATGGGTTGTGTCCAAACTCCAAAATCTGAGAGAAGATCAATCGATTTTGGGAGTGGACAACTAACATTAGCATTGACATAGAAACGAGCATGAATAAATTTAGTTTTGGCTTTAGTGGCCTAATCAATTGCTATAAGAGATCCCATGGAGAGAGAAATACATTCAATAACCGTTGGATCCCAAAACTCTAGAGGAATGCCTAGGATACCTACACAGATTGGAGCCTACTTCATTGTTCCGGTTAGCGTATTAAAACCAGGAGTCCATTTTTAGATGTAGAAACCCCATCTACCAAAGAACCATGGACCTCTAAGAAGATCCCAAGCAAAGTCTTCTTTGAAGATAAATGAAAAGAGGATGAATTCGTTTGGCATGACAACAATCTTTAGGGCACCAAAAGGGCCCAATTCATGTGCACCCATTTTTTGATATCTTCACGAGGAGGTCTGGGTCCCATCAGCTTTCCCACAAGAGACAAATCTCTAGAAGGAGCAGTTGCAGTTGTGATGTGAGAGGGTATTTGAAGAGAAAGTGTCCCTTCAAGAAGGACGGTGTGACAACTTCTCCATGTGGGGGCAAAGGTGGACCCTACCACCACATGTCTCCATGCCTCGAAGGAAGGACGAGGCGATAGGCCCTCGTGAGGCGGTAGGGCAAGACTCAGCATTCTGAGACTAGATGGGTATAACATCCGAGTAGAAACCAAAGGTGGAAGAAAATTCAAATTTCATTAGGCGGGAAACTAGAGCAATCGAAATCGCATCCTTTCACCAAAATTTTTCTAATTTTTTGTTTAAAACCTATTATAATTCGGTATATGCTTGATATTTATATTTTCTCTGCATCGAGATATAAAAAATATATAGGATGTAAGGGTTCGTTATAAAGGGTTATTCAGAATTAAGAATCTCACATTATCAATAATACATTTTTGAAGATTGAAAATTATTTATATTTCAAATTAGAGAATGGATAAAAATATATCCATGTGCCACAAAGAATAGGATTCCCCATAACCATTGACTTACCAACTCACTACTAAAAGGGGTGATTTGAGACAATAATATAGACAATACTTAACCAAATCATTTCAAATAGAAACGATAAAAAAATTGTATATTGTCTCAAAGTGGGTGTATCTAATATTGTCTCTAATTATTATCTCTCCCGAGACAATATCATTTTCATCTCTCTAGAGACAATATAATTTTTGTCTCCTAGAGACAATACAAAATACTAATATTTTATCTCTCTAGAGACTATACACATTTAAATAATGAAAAAAATTAATTTATGGAATAAATAATAAGCAAATATCATCTAGTGCAAGAGTGGGATGAGAATTAATATTATAAAGTAACAATAATTTGATTTGAATCGTGTGTCCACAAACATTTTATTAATATCAAATAAGATAAAATACAAAAGGGTGCCTAAATGCCATTAACCCTTGACATACAATGGTACACATAGTTATTGAGTTAAAACTAGCAATTGCACTCGAAGGTGCAATGGAAATGACGATAGGGTGGAGAAAATAGAAGCAAATAGCAGTAGATGAAAACTGAAAGTTAATGAGTATCATTGTGAACTAGAAATATGTATTGACCAGTAACAATGTTGATATATTGAAATGACATATTGTTTTTTTCAATGTAACTTCAGAGAGTGACATACATTGCTGCATCAATTTGTGATGGAGATACACAATTAGAGAAACATGAAATTAAATGGCATACATGTAGAGGGGAGAATTCTTGAAACTGTCAAAGGCCTATTTGTGACAAAAAAATAGGAATCATTTGGTAACATGAGGGTTGTATTCCCCGTTTGAAATTAGGAATCCTACTTTATCAATTATGACACATGTAATTTGACAAGGAATATCTTATTTCCGATAAGGTTCCTTATAATCTTCATATACCAATAACTACAAGTGTTAATAAAATGTCAGAAACACATAATACAAACTTTAGAACACCTAAAGCAAGGCCTTTCATTTATAAGTAGGGGAATATGGAGAATTTATTACGAAGTTCGGTGGAAGCAACACAATCTACAACATGAGAAACAAGGCCCAACTTGCATTCGTTCATCCACATAATGAGCAAAATGTAGCCAATATGCCAATAAATAAGAATCTTATAGGATGATTTGAGACATCTAAAATCCTAGGTAACTATGAAAACAAATATGAGAAATATGAACAATTCATGGCTATTATGAAAATTGACTTCAAATACTTACATTTCATTATATTTCAGATTCGACAAAATTGATTTGTAGGATTGGTACCTAGTGTCAAAGGAAGAGAACAAAGATAGGAAGATACAAAGAAAACATATTTACTAATTTGAAAACTCATAATTTTGCATGTGCTTAAGTAATAGATGATATTTTCCATGTATACAATGTCTAATGTAAATCATGAAATTAAATACAAACCCATAATGTATTTTGTAAGACTCAAATGCAATAAAATATGTCATGTGAGAGCACTAACCTTCAAAACTATGTCAATTTGGTCATATAATTGTCAATGTAAAGGTAATAATGATTGACATCTCTTGGACAATGTGTTTTTAATCCAACTCTACTAACTGCACCAAAACATAAAACATACACTAGTATACTCAATATATATATTTTACATACCATGAAATAAATGTAACTGTGACATCAAACAATTGACACATAGTCTCTAGTGTAAGAAAAACCTTCTCAAATATACCAAACATTACTCTACCTCCAAATTTATCACATTCAATAAATCTAGTTTATTTAACATGTGCCATTACATATTTCATAATGATTACAACATTGTTTCATACACTCTAAACTTATAAGTCAATAATGCCAAGTTGCAATTTCCAAATAGGTGATGATATACAAAATATTGATATTGGCAATAATAAATTCTTCTATTTTCTATGCTTTCACTATATGCAACAAATAGGTCTCTAACCCCAATTTACATTTTCTAGCGTACTCCCACGTTATGCAAAAATGGGAGATTTGGAACAAGATATGGACATCCATAAAAGCATAAAGGTTAAAGGAATTTCACCAAAATGTTGTAGTTACAACTTCCCTAGTAGACATGTATGCAAAAATATGGAAGCATAGACAAAGAACATGAACTATTTGATAGAGTTCCTCAAAGAAATGTGTTCTCATAGATAGAATTGATTACATGATATTTGAACAAGGGATTCATTGAAAAGGATTTAGAAACTTTTCAAGAAAATTCAATTGTCAACTTTAAAGATAAATTCAATAACCTTTCCCAGCATCCTACCTTCCTGTGCCAAAATGGGGATTTGGAATAGGGTATAGACATGCATCAAACCATAAAGGATAGAGGAAACATTTCAAATGAAAGTTTCAGCCACTCTGGTAGATATGTATGTAAAATTTGGAAGCATAGACAAGGCACATAAACTATTTGATAGATCCTTGAAGATATGTGTTCTCGTGGAATGCAACTAGTATAATTACAACTACATCTAGGACACTTAAAACTACATCTGACAATAACTTACTTCCATTATACTTCAAAGGGTGTTTACGCTATGCTCTAGATTTCCCATTTTGGAAGAGGAAAAGATGATGCTATAAAATATTAGAGAGTTTATTCTCACATTAATAAATTTATCCACTTTTAACATAGGATATCCATTTATCTCTATAGCAGAGTTACCCCAATCATGTCGAGAAGCACTGGACTGGATGTCAACATTCAAGTTATTGGCTACTCCAATCGGTGATGCAACAAAGAAAAGAAAAAAAAATTTCAAGAATGTAGCTTGAGCCCAATTTTGGAATATAATGAGCATAAATAGAGTCAAATGGAATAATAGAAGATGAACCATCCAAATCAAATGAGGTACAAACAAAACAATTTCAGAAAATGGCCAAAAAAGGCATTTTTGTGGGCTTGCAATGTTACCAAAAATTTTTGTTTTCAAGGATAAAGGAAAGGAGAATAAGAAAAATCCCATGCAATCATGGGTTAAATATTACTTGGTTTGTACTAAGTCATTTGCAAAGTTAGATACAAATAATTCCTACATTTTGTTTAACAAATCCATACATGAAGCATGAAGCATGTTTATGAATGCACATATTATGCCAAGTTTGAAGAAATACATGGCATGGTTTTCATTAATTCTTTCAAATAATATTTATAATAAGGTGTCTTGCAAGTGAAGACAAGGTTTTTGTTTTCACCATAGATAAAATACTGGCCACACTAATGTGTTCTCCTCGCTTAGTGTATTCTGGGATATTGTTTTCTAGAGGATGGGTAGTAATCTATTCTTTCATAAGAGGGATGGGTCTCAAGCTGGATTTGTTTTTATGTGAATGAAACCTCACAGGAGCCTTTGTCGGAAGAATATGTGGATATAAATTCTATTCACTCTCTTAGTGTTGAGGTAGTATATATCAACCAAAATCTTTTTGCAACAAGCTATGTTTAGATATGGAAATAAGGTAGAGTTTGAAGAACCCAATCCATTTTCCTCGGAGAGTGAGGAGGTTACATTGTTACTTATCGGTACATGAGCTGGAAATTAGATGATGATTTATCATTAGGAGTGAGGTGTTACCTCAATAATATAATGGATGTAAGGGGCCAAACACATTTTCTCACTTTGAATCCTTTGAATGAATTTGATCCTAAGTTTTCTAGAATTGATTGGTGTCAAATATTAGAAACTCAACATGGTGTTGTTTTGGAAATTGAACTCAAGAAAATGCAAATAAGCTTACAAAATGGATAGCTCAGGCCCTTCTTGGAAGTGGAAATGTCATCAAACTAGGTTATGTGTCCAGGATTCACCCTCGAGATCACTTCAACCATGTTGTTTTAAGTGTTTGGGGTACAAACCCAGAGAGTTTTCTATGCAAATCAATTTTAACACTTTGAATATGTGGGGAATTATTTAATCGATTGTTGATCTCTATCTAAAAATGAATGAAGAATAGTATGTGTTTATATAAAATTGAATGAAGGAAAGTATGTGTTTGACAGAGGATTTTTTGCCCTCCTTTAGTTTGAGAGAGGAATTACAATATTTCATGAGATGTATAGATTTAGGAAGTGGATAGAATGGACAAACATTAAAGCTTTCTATAAGATTCCTCAATCTCGAGTTCAAAATGTATAACATACTCATTAATGCTTTCAAAATCCATGTATAAAATACTCAAAGCAATTCTTAGAAATTCTAAAAAGGTGCATAATTAATCAAAGAAAATTTATTTGTCATATTATACTCAAGTAGATATGAGTGAAATTGTTTAGGGATGCAGTGGGATCTACCACAACCTCTTATGGAGAAGTTTAACACATTTTTGTATGGTGCAGATTTTATTAAATCAAAAGTATGTGTATATGAGCCAAAATTTCATAAGAAACAACACGATTACATTCCCCAAAATGTTACACTCAATTTGGAGTAATAAATAGATGGAATTCTCACTAGATAATGGTTCATATCATTAAACAATCCCACTAGTAACTTCAGACCTTGCTACATATTCAGTTGTTCTACTCTCATTCTTTTAATACCTTATTTCCAAACTCTTCTTGTGCTCAATCTACTTAGTCTCCTATTCATCCCTTCCTTACAGAATATTTCTACCTTTCTCTTAATATCACACCTTCATCTAAAAAATGAGAAAAAAACACATTGATTTTCTAGATTATTTTTCCTAATATGAATCAAAATTTTGGAATCAACCATCACAAAAACTTCAAGATCTTAAACTGCTAGTAGAATTTTCATCTTCCTTATATTTTTATCTATTTATTTCCACTAGCTACTTCTTAACATCCTTATAATGTTGTTGCAACTTTTCAAAAAATCCCTTTGAATTATCAGTGCATTTTTCATCAATTGGAAAAGAGACAAGGTTTGTAAACGTTTTCATACACAATATTACAAATAAGAGTATAATCTGTATGTTTTTTCAAATATCTATTATTGGAAAATTTAGATGCAATAACATGATTTGGATTACCATAACCTACTAGACACCTTAATAAATTCTCCAATGAAGTGTTGAAAATAGAAAATTTTCTAGGTGGTTATTTCCATTCGAGAAGAGGAAGACAACACTTGAGTTGAGGTTCTACTGACTCTCAATTTTGTAGTTGATATCTCTATGAGAGCCTCTACCAAATAATGCAATGCTATGGGATGTTTGTATAATTCATAGTTATGGAAACCATTATAGACATGAGTAATATTATTCTATAAACCAAAATAAATTCTTTAATATATTTGTGAATAGTGGATAAATAGTGTTGGAAGTGATGGTGTACATGTTCTATACTGAAGAATACCACACCAACAAATTTTCTTCATATCCACTCCATATGAAAGATCATTAGGAGCATGAGAATATCCTCCTGTAAAATCCATACTTAATAGATATAGTTACATGTTTTGAGTAAAATATTTAAATAAAAAACAAAAGATGCATAACTCATGTAACATAATTTTATTACAGCACAAAGTCATTATCATTCTCACAGTACTTCATTTTAGTCATTCTTATTCTTAGATGAAAGTACCTTACTTTCTCAGGACTTGTTGTATATATATTGACTCATTATTATCACTCATGCCACTACGCATGTTCACTCCCTTGAAATTTAAACAAAGGCGTATTGTGGAGGAATGGTGTTGATTAATTTCAAATCATTTAAAACAAATCTGCACCATTTGAAATATTATCAAAAATAACTTCTTTATTGGTATGTGGCTGCAAAGAGAAATAATTTTTCTAGAAGATGGAGAACATGCTACAGGGTGTGGTCATAGAGTAATCAATTCTAGTGTGCGTTACTTTCACTTTAACATGACAATTAGTGGAAAATTTTATCTTTATCATTTATTTGGCAGCCAAGTGGCATGCATAAAGATTAAACATGTACACAACGTCAAAGGAAGGGAAGATAGGTTGCCCAACCAACAATTGCTTCCCTTGTTCCCATTCCTTCCACTTCATCCACTTCCTAATTCTGTAAAAGTCATGAAATATTTTAATTGCTTTCTCAAACCAAAGGAGGGTCGAAAATCCTCTTGTCAAGGAATGGATCATGTCATTATATTTCAGATTCAACGAAATCAATTTGTAGGATTGGCACCTAGTGTCAAAGGAATAGAATATAGACTTCCAAACCACTAAGTGCTTCACTTATTCTCATGCCCTTCCAAATTAATGAAGAATAAAGGACCAATGAGGAGTAACAAGAAATCCCCCAAATATTAAGTTATCCAAATGAATTCCTTTTCATTTCTCTTGACCCTTCGGAGCCTATTAGCAATATTGAATCTCACACAAATTTTCCAATCTAAGGTTCAATTACATATCACATTTTTCTTACCCCAATCTAAAAAAATAAAATAGTGGGGGTAAGCAAGATTATTCTTCACTAGTTTGGAAGGAAAGGGAACAAGTGAAGCACTTGGCATTTGAGCCAATATCTTCTCTTCCTTTGGCACTTGGTTCCAAGCCTACAAATTTATTTTTTAAAATCTTAAATATAACGACAAGATCGTTTCCTTGACAAGAGGTTTTTCTACCCTCCTTTTGTTTGAGAAAGGAATAAAAATATTTGATGACTTGTACTGATTTTGGAAATGGATAGAATGGAAGACCTTAAAGATTTCTATAATCTTACTCAATCACATTTTATAATGTATAGAATTTTTAGAAATTATTTCACATTTAGAGGTATGAAAAGGATTTCAAACAAAGATAAGTTATTTGTTCTCTTATCAGGATTCTCAAAACCCCTATCTTAGGTTTCATGGTAAATCCTTCATAACTTTGTTTATACGGTGTTTGTTTTCTGGAATTTTCAAAACTCCATCAATGTATTATGCCCTTTGGATTCATAAAATCTTAGGATCGGTGGAGTTTTCACTTAATGATCTTTCGACATAAATTTTGAGACAAAACTTAAATTGACAAGCCTAAATAGACTACTACAAGTGTGAACTGGGTAGATTGTATGAAGAATTGGATAATGAAACTTTGTAGGCTGTAAACAAACAAAAAAGGGTATTTGATACTATTAATAAAATTTAGAAACAATGATCTAGATTCTATAAGAAAATTTGATATAAAATTTCTCTCTAGTACACCTACTAGCAAGGTAGGACATGATATAAGGAAGAAATAATATATCTTATGAAAAAGGATAAATAAATTCCTTTAATATCAAATTTTATGATTCTACAAGCTTGAATTAATTATAAATGATAGTATATAAGGATATTTCAATAAATGTGTACGTGAAACTTCCATTGTCAAGAAGTTGTGATAACCACTACTTGAGTCAAGAACTATAGATGAAGTTCAATAAATTGGATATAGTTTCATCATGAATGTGTTGGTATGTGGAGAACCAAATTGAATAACTAGTTGAACCAAGAATTTCCATTGAATGCTTAAGATCTTGATTATAAAGCAAAATGGATATGTAATGTAAATAGTCTCTTAATGCACAATTTCTCTTACCATTGCACTAACATTTGAAACTAATCCTAGGAAAGAAATAGCTTGACATTCTAATAAAATAATTGGCTTACAAGGATAAAGGTTATATTTTAGCATTGCTTGTTTTGTGATGGGAATCTGGTCTATTAACACCATTGGATGTCAAATTTAAACACTTCTCATAGGATAGATAACAAGCTCGTTAGTGGTCCTGTAGTTTGCAATAATTATTAGACTTTGAAAAGCATATGCAAAGGGTATATAACAATTAATAATTTAAAATAACAACAACAAGATGCTTGAAAACTACGTTATGTTATCATTATGTCTAACATTCAGTTTGGCCAATTTAACCTACTTAGCAATAACTTGGTATTAAAAACATTTGATACCTGATAGAAAAGTACAAAATCTATCAATCAAAATCAATTCGCCTCACCTTATTCAATTTTATTATATTCGCTTTTATTTTGAGTTTTAAATTTTATTTTCAGCTAAAATCTCTAAAGAGTGCACCAAAAAAATATATGAAATCAACAGAAATTAGAAACATTCTAAAAATTATAGAGATTTACAGACATTCGCATGCTCGTGACATTTTACTACTAGATTTAGATTGTTAGAGCTTCAAGAACTGGAAGAAGGAACCTCAACAAATCCATATAAATACAAAAGTTTTGGTGTAGATTCAAGAACTGGAAGAAAGAACCCCAACAAATTCATAAAGTACAGAATATCCTATGGGTATATGGTCAAATAAACTAGAAATACAATTACAAAATCATGACTCTGACATGAGAAAGTAAACATACACTCAGGAACATCCCTCCTTGTTTGTACAACTATCTAAACTAACACCACTTTGTCTCTCCAAGTTGGATTCTCTTCTAGGAACTTCTCAAATGCCAGAATCTTCTGAGGAATTCCTTTGATGATATCCAGTCAATCAACACATAGCATGACCTGCTCTTTAATAGAAAAGTGAATCTATAAGATTTCCATGTGCAGTGACAAGATAGAGAGAGAGAGAGAGAGATTTGTATGATCATCTAATAATTTTACAACAATTTAGACAATCACATCAAATGATAGAACTGAATACTAAGAATCGTAATTAAAATGTGGTGCAGAATGTTTACCTAAGTATGGATATAGTATTGCACTTTTACTAGTCTTAGAATTTGGTGAGTATCAATAATAATAACAAATAAAACTTTAAATCCCTAGTGAGGGGGTTGCTAAAAAGGTTAATAGAAATGGGAAATGAACCCTTAAGATGATGGAAACTCAATTTGAACAGGACTTCAATAGTAGGAAACATGGATTTGGCTGGGCCAAGAGGTGTGGTTAGGGACCTTGGATGTAATATGGTTTCTTGGTTGTAGGAAAGATTTAGGATATAATTGAATAATTCGGTAGAAGGCTATTGGAATGTGACAAGTGATATGGTTAGCTATAGAAGCAAAATCTAACTCTCTTTGGGTGAAGAAAATATATTGAATCCAAGGTCAAGAAGAAGAACAATCTTTTCCAAAGAATTGTATATTTTGGAATTCAGTAATTGATATTTTCCAACTCATCTTAAGCTTCAAAATAACTATAGCCTCTCATAATCATAGGGGGCATTGTGATGCAGGAGCATCAACCCTAGTGTGTATATAGGGATGAAAACATTAAATTTTTGTTTTTAGGTATGTTCATAGGTCTTTAAGGTTGTTAGATTTCATTTAGGTGTGTTAGTTGGTGACTTGGCTTCTCAAATTTAAATTTTACACTTTCCCTCCAAAAGTGTAAATTGAGTCTTGAAGGCCAATTTTGGATTTTGATAGGTGTGTTGATGCAAAATCACAACACCCCCAAATGTCCCAAGTTTGAATGGGTAATTTTGTGTGATTTCACAAATTTGAACTATCATAAGTGTGGGACAATTTGAAATGGGAAAACTACTGACTAACCCTAATCTAATGCTTCTAAGGAGACAGAGGTAGAGGGATTGTATGAAATAAAACTACACTACAAGTGGTGATACACTAGAAAAGGAGTGCTAATCACTCTTTCCAGCCCTACAAAATGGATAAAGGGTGAATCCTAGGGAGGTTAGACAAATGCAACACAAAAACAAGTTCCACCAATGCATTAAGGGGAGGTGGACAACTGAAACACAACCCAAAATGCAAACATTCACCATTTCATGATAAGCATAAAACACCCAAATCCTACGATAACTATGAAATATGCACATAACACCCTGCGATAATGAGAGTTAAGAGAGACACAAAAATTATGTAGAGGTTAAAAAAACTAACACAAAACACAATTTTTATTCCTCCTTCAATTTTACATAGTACATTGCATGTGGGGTAAAGGCATGAAGCCATTACAATGATGTGAATGAAGTCTTGAAGCCCTAAGAATAAATGGGGTGCATGGGAGAAGAAGGTGATCAACACTTTTTCTTGTGTAACCCCTTACAATATTTATAAAAAAATTTGAGGAGAGGAGAGAGAGGGGAGAAATCCCAAAATTACTCCAAAACCCATAAAAGTTCATTATTTAATCTGAAATGGGTGCTTGAATATCTACAAAATATTTGTCTCATTAATGTATTTTCATTGTGCTTCAAGAAACTAGTTATGATTGCATCTGAGTCTAGCTCATGACCCTACTTTCTCACCTACCTCCATCAATGGCCTTCACCTACCTAGGGCTCTATTCTTGTTTTCAAATTTTCGAGGTCTAGAACCCTTAAAATCCCAAAATCTGATGATTCCATGCTATATAGATTTATCTTACGATTCCAACGGCTAGTATTTTGTGAGAAACATAGATATTAGCCCAAGTTATCACATTTCATGTTCATAGGGATTTTACGATTTTGGGGTTTACAAAACCTCCTAAAATCCATTTTTTGAAACTCCATTATGCTTCCACTACAAATATATCTTCCTCATATTTCCAACGACTGTAATTTTTCATCATTCGATACCCCTAACTTGGGATATGATAGTTTGAGTGAAGGAGGGTTTTCTTGTCTTCACTGTGCATTACACGACAAGTTAGCTCACCAAGTAACTCGCAAGCTACTCAGTGAGCTAGGGTGAGTTTAATGGATATGGTTTCACTAAGCCCTCCTTTCCATTCAACTTCCTTGACCCAAACTCTACGATTTCTTCGTTATTTTTCCGGTCCATGCTTATTCTTCGAGCTTGGATTTACATTATAACTATGGGCCATCAAGCTATATGACTCTCCCCTTGCCACGTAAAAACTAGATCCATATTGGAATGCATTCATTCCAATTTACCTTTCTAGTTTCCAATTAATGATTTCTAGGTTATACCCAAGTTTTCCATACATGAGCCATTTGGTATCCCGAAATGATTTTTACATGGCGGTTGAGTCATGTTTTCTATTTAGCCTCTCAGCTCCTTCAATGCTTGAGCATTATTAATGCCTAAGCCTTGGAAATTTTCCCCAAACCAGCTAACCTCCTTTTCACATTGGCGAGATTGGTTGCTTTCATGTGATTGTTTATTCGAAAACTTCCCTTGACTTTCCACATAAATGGCTCGTTGACCAATGAAGAAACTCAACGGTTATGCATTAGTTTGGGGTTTCAAGCCCGAGCTCTTTGGACTCTCCACTGCACCCATTTCGAGATTCTACCACTTCAACCCCTAATGAAACAACTCCAAATCAAGTTTGTCTTGCTATGTCACCCTAATTTTTGGCTTTTGGGCTATATGGCTTAAGAGTTTACCCGGAATTGACTTTAGACATTACCCACTTTGTTATTCCTAAACTCAGCCCCGAAAAGTGTGACCTCTAAAGTCTAAAAATTTTGGACTTCGGATCTTTCCCATTTCGAACTCACTAGCTCACCAATTTTAAACTCCACCCCATTCATCCTCGAAAAATTCATGTTTTTGACCCGAAGTGAATTTTGGTGAATGCCCAAAATGGGTACCTCGATCGCTACCTAGCTCGATTGAGTTGGCTTCCACAGACATGAACCCTTTGTGCTTTGACTTAGCTCGGTTTTAAACATATTTCGTTGAGTCATTAGGTTATATCAATTTGACCTCCTGAATTCCCACCTAGTCGTGTTCATTGCTACATGTCAACATAGCTCATCAAATGCCCATGTTGAGAATTTCAACCATTTTTTAATTTTCCACGAGCTCCCACTACATTTTTACTCGTTTTCTTCATCTGAGTCACTGAGTTGATCTATGAAATCCTATTCGTGGCATTGACTTGAGAGGCTCCATAGTTGAGCTCACGCATTTCCATTTCGGCCTCGCATTTAAACTTTGGATCAACCATTTGAGCTCATCATCTTGCGTCGAGCCTATAGTTTTCATGCCTTGGAGCTTTTCTTCACAATCTATCATGACGTATTTTCCGAGAGCTCTAGGTTTGGTTTGCTCCTTTTCCATGCAAATTTATCCATATTTCACCTAAACCTAGCTAACGTATCTACCCTGTGTAATCCTTTCGGTGAAGTTGAGCCCTCGTAAAACCAAGAAAATATTTGTTACCTCTCGGGCTTCTACACATGGAGCTTCGCATCAAACTTTCACCTTAAACATGAAGTTTCCATGGCTATGGCCCAAGTCGGTACCTCCAAGAATAATTTTATTCTTACGTTGATCAAATTATTTTGTCCTTTTTGGCCCAGCCGCTATATGTTCTTACCATGTTGACATCCCCACCGAGCTCACATCCGGACTCAGTAACTTGCTTCTCGATGCTCCCATGGTCATGCTCCTGTAAATCTCATAGCTTGTCAAAATGATCTCTTCATTCAATGTAGCTCAACCTAATCTTATCACCACTAAAACTTCAATTTACTCGGGCTCGATCCCAATCCTCCTTCCTCATATGCACGTCGCCCACCGACGCAAACATCGGCCGAGCTCAAGGAGCTTGGCCCTTTCGCATTGTTCCCAAAGCTAACTCGGTTCAAACAAGATCCCACGTGCTCGGCTCATCGAGATACTCGGTGAGTCACTCCTAATTAACCACATCAAATAGTCCTCTAGCTTCTTTGAGCTACTTGCCAAGTAGCTCGGCAAACTATTTTTTAGCTTGGTGGCCTTTTGAGGCCGAACAAAAATTTTGACTCCCGGGACCCAATTTTTGGATTTTTTGGAATTTTCTCATGCTCGAGGATTGATAGGGGCTAAGTATGAAGAATTTTTAGGATTTGACATATTTTACCCATTTTCACTTGTTCTAGCCTCGATGTGGATCTGGTTTGGTCAATTTTTCCTATGCGGAAAAAATTGTCAACAATTTGGTGACTCGCGAAGACATCTGCCTGTTAGATGTTCTGTCATCAGTAGCATGAATTTTTCCATTGGGCATGGAGTCATTATATACCTATAACTGATCCTGAATCTATTGAATCAAAACATGGAGACCACCTACACATCGTTGAGCTTGACCCTGTTTCGCTGCCCGCACTCTCAAATTTCATAAGAAAATCTTAAAATAAGATTTATGAGAGTGGAAAATTGCCTTGGCTTGAGATTTCACCTATTCCCCTCTACAACCCTGGTTGTGAGACTAAATTGTACTACCTCGAAACCTAATTATTCCAAGTATGGAGCACACAACTAATGATTTCTTGGCATATCTTACACGTGAAAGAGTTCTGAATAAGACATTTTTCAAATTTTTACATCATGGAACTTTATTAAATTTGAATTATCTCTTTCTTCTAAAATTTCCATTCTGGTATGATGTTGGAGGTTGTTTCCTAATCTCATGGATATATTAAAAATTCATCTGATTGATTTTGAAGGACTCAAAGAATGAAAACTTAGTAAAATCTATCCTTTATCCAAATTTTAGTTTATTTGCATTTGCTTTCTTTTGAAATCTACAATTGTTTCCAATAAATATGAACTCCTTCTACATGTGGAGGCCTATTGAAACATCATGTACCATGATGGAGTAGACACAAACCAAAAATTATATACAAAATATCAAATCATACATGCTGAAGTAGACATGCAGAGTGTACCTAAGAACTTGTGATGCTGAAAAACAAATCCTATACCTACCCTACACTAACCGGAAGCAAAAGATTAAAACAAATCCCACGACTAGTAGTGTAAAGTGGCTTCCGTTTCTTGAAACTTGATGCCATCCAAATGATTTGACACTGATCATAGTTGATTTTAGGAGTGAAAAGTTGGATGCAAATGGATTTTTCACTCCATTCATTAATGTATCAACTAGAAGAAAAACAAGTACCTCTCCCAATTGTTTCTCATTTGATTCCAAGAGGTATTGCTAATTATCCTTGGCACATTGAAGTTCTTCCTCATGCTTAGATGTAAGCATGATAGGTTGGGCTTCTCCTTTGGCTCTAATGAAGCCAAGTATTTAATAGGAAAGGTCTAGTCTACTGGATTTTCCCACCGTTCTAAAACTTAACTCCAAAAAGGTGTCCTTGCTTAGACCTTCTTGAGAAAGGGGGTTGCTTGCATACTAGTTTGTGTTTTGTATTGCCCCTGAAAGCATTTGATATTATTCCTTGATGAATGATGTGACAATGGTTTCATCCTTTTTCTCTTCCTCCTCCTCTCTTGATGAAACAACTGGAATTTGAGTCTTCCAATCTTTGCCCAAGAGGATTGTTTGAAGGAGTAGGTTGTTCTTGCATGTTTTCCTCCATGGCAGTAGGATCTTGATGTTGGAGTATAAAAAGTGGTGATTTCCATGGGATCTTCTCCATCAAATCACTCATCCAAATCAGATAAGTAATCAAGCTCATCATTTTCCTGTTGTACCAAGTGCTCCCTTCCTCCATGATGACCTTTGAATTTGCAACTTGTTCATCATGGTTCCCCTCATCTTCAAACATGAAGTTTGAGAGCTCAAACTTCTCTTCATCATCATATTTTGGGGAGGATGAAGTGGAAGGAATTCTTGGAGCTTCTTGTGTATCATGCTCTACATTCAAGACCTTTGGCACTATGTGATTCTCCTCTATAGCATGAACATGCTTTTCTTCTTTTGGATTTGGAGCTGGTTGTTCTTCCTCTTCCTTGACTGATTGTGTAGCTAGAATAGGATCAGAATTATCTCCAAATAGAGTGCCATTATGGATATTACATTTAGAGCATGTGGATTGTTGATCTTCTTCTTCTTCTTCTCGGTCTAATTCTACCTGCAACCGGATCAAACTTCACCACTTGTTCTTCTCCAACTTTAGTCTCCTCCAAGGCTTGACCAGCAAGGGGATTTTATTGATCTTGAATTTTAGAGCTAAGCTTATGAATTTTTTCATCATTTCTTCTTGACTTGGAATTCCTTCATGTTTCTCCTCTTGGCTAGTTTTTGGGGTTTGTTCTTGACATGGAATCGGGAATGCAAGAGGAGGGGTGGGTTGGGAAACAAATTTTGTAATTGTTTGTGGTGGTGAAGGAAGTGGAACTTCTTTTTTGTATGGAGGGAATGAATGCTTAGAAGGGAAAAGGGTGGAAGAATCTAAATGAGATGGAAGATTGGAAGATGGAGAAGGGAAATCAACATTGGGGTCAAAAGGTAAGAAGCTTGGATATTGGGACTCCAACTAAAATGATGTTAATTGGGGAGTGGGGAGAGGACATGTAAGATGGCAATGTTAGGCTTTCCCATTAACAAGATTGACTAACATTAGTTGTACAAGATACTATCTCTGGATCTATTCCGTGAGCTTTGGAAACATATCAGTTATGAAGTCCATCTTTTACTCCAGGCTATAATGTCTTGGAAACGGGCCCTCCCATGGACAAGGATCCCTAAATCCAACCCTGAATGCTTACATCTGAGACATAGCCCTTGACTATACCATTCTAACCTCCAATTCTTGGATATTCTCCATAAAGTCAACATTTTCCATTTGAATGTTGTCATTATATGCATACCCTTGTTCTTGATATGTTTCATAGCCAAACTGGTTTTGGCATTGCTCATATGGGTAAGCTTAGTGGTTCTGAATCCGATCATAATGCTGATTTGGAAGATTTATGAAGCACATTGGAGGCCAATTGCACTATTGCGAGTGTGGATTCCTCTACGGGAATGAATCCATGAGATTGCAGTAAGGTTTCATGAATGGAAGAAAGTGAAAGAGATGGAAGGGAGAAAAATGAATGGAAATGGATGGTGAAGAAAAGGAAAATCTGCTACTCAAAGAGATGGTTTTGTTATCCAGATGGAGTCACCGGTTGTGCTTGCACGTGTCTCCAAAGACTGTGATCCCACCAAGAGCACAAAAACTTGATGGAATGGAATGGATACCTAAATTTACACCTTGAATGGCTAAAAAAATAATTGCAAGAGTTGAATCGACTTGGCTGCAACAATCCCTTGAAACCCCAAAATGCCATAGAAGTCTAAAATCTGAATTGAAAGAAGTCCAAAAATTGAAATACTTTAAACCTCCAAAGTCCAAAATGGAGACCTTTGAATTTCCCAAACCTCCGAAACTCTAAAATCCTGAAATACCGAGATGTTATAAACCCGAAATTCAGAGAAATCCAAAATTTCAAAAGTCCTAAATCTTGAAATCTCGAAACTTGAAATCCCAAAATTCAAAAAACTTTGAAAATTCAAACATCAAAATTTCAAAATCTGAAAATATCCTTTTCAAATTAATCCCCGATATGTCATTTGGTGAATTTTGAGCTCATTTTGCACATGTTAAGCCCTCTAAAATTTATTTTGGGTTTATACCCTATAAAGCTGAAACCTAAAAATCTGAAAATGACAACCTCTCGAATTATTAAGTGTAGGAAACCCTCCAAAAATACATTTGTTTTGATCTTGGATTGAATGTGACAAATTTTTGTGATAGAACAACTTGTTGAAAATTGAAATCCCGAATTTAGAAGCTATCCCACCGGGCGTACAAAAACAATTGATGCAAAATTACAACACCCCCAAATGGCCCGAGTTTGAATGGGGCATTCAAAGCATGATTGCATAACATTGAACTATCTTGAGTGTGGGAAAATGTAAAATGAGATAGCTTTTCGGGAAGGTCTGGTTCCTGCTCCTAACCTATCTACCAAAAAATACTCCTAATGTAGGAAAAACTATTGACTAACCCTAATCTAATGCTTCTAATGAGACAGAGGTAGAAGGATTGCATGAAATAAACCTAAACTACAAATGGTGATACACTAGGAAATGGGTGCTAATCACTCTTCCCAATCCTACAAAATAGAGAAAGGGTGAATCCTGGGGAGGTTGGACAAATGCAACACAAAATCAAGTTCCACCAATGCATTAAGGGGAGACACAAAAATTTGGACAAACACTAACACAAAACAAAATTTTTATGTAATACAACCAAAATGCAAAAATTCACCATTACAATGATGTGGAGGAAGGCCTTAAGCCCTAAAATGAAATGGGGTGGATGGGAGAAGAAGGTGATCAACACTTTTGTTTGTGCAACCCCTTAAATATTTAAAGTAGAAATTTGAGGAGAGAAGAGAGAGGGGATAAATCTCAAAATTGCTCCAAAACCCATAAAAATTCATTATTTAATGTCCAATAGGTGCTTGAAGATCTGTAAAATCTTTGTCTCATTAATGTCTTTTCCTTGTGCTTTAAGAAACTGTCTACGATTGCATCCGAGTCTAGCTCCTAACCCCATCATGACCCTACTGTGTCACCTACTTCCATCAATGGCCTTCACCGCCTCGGGTTCTATTCATTGCTCCTAAATTTTTGAGGTCTAGAACCCCTAAAATCCTGAAATTTGAATATTTCATGGTATAGAGCTTGCTCTTACAATTACGATGATTGGTGTTTTGTGAGAAATGTTCATTTCTAGCCCAAGTTATCACATTTTGGGTTCCTGGGAATACTACAATTTTGGGGTTTATAAAACCTCCAAAACTCTATTTTTTGCAACTCTATTATGCTTCCACTGCAAATATATCTTCATCAAATTTCTAATGATTGTAATTTTTTTCCATTCTCGATACCCTTAACTTGGGATACAACAATTTGAGTGAAGGAGGGTTTTCTAGCCTTCATCGCGTGTCGCACGGTGAGGTAGCTCACCGAGTAGCTTACGAGCTACTCTACGAGATGGGGCAAGTGTATTGGATTTGGTTTCACCTAGCCCTCCTTTCCATTCAACTTCCCGACATGAACTCTACAATCTCTCTCATCCTTTGGTCGGTCCATGCTTCTCCTCAAGCTTAGATTTGTATTCTAACTATGGTCCATCGAGATCTATGACTCTCCCCTTGCCACTTAAAAAATTGATCCTTATTGGAATGCATCCATTCCACTTTACCTTCCTGGTATCTACTTAAAACTTTCTAGGTTATGCCTGAGTTTTGCATGCATGAGCCATCTGGTAGATTGAAACTATTTTCACATGGTAGGTGAGTCATTTTTGATATTTAGCCTCTCAACTCCTTCCATGCTTCAAGATTTATTATAGCCTTGGCCTTGGAAGTTCTTCCAAAACCTGCTAACCTCCTTTTTGCATTGGCCAAGTTCGGTCACTTCCATGTGATTATTTATTCCACATACATCCCTTATCTTTCCACGTAATTGGATTATTGACCAACAAAGTGACTAAATGATTATGCATGGTTATGGATTTTGGGCCCGTGCCCTTCGAACTCTCCATTGCGCCCATTTCAGTTTACGCCACTTCAACCCCCAAATGACCAAACTCGAATCAACCCTAGCTCACCACGTCACCAATATTTCAAGCTTTTAGGTTTTGTGGCTTAATATTTTCCCTAGATCGACTTCAGACATTACTTGCCATCATTCCTAAACTCAACCCTTAAAAGAAATGACCTCCAAAGTCTGAAAATTCGGACTTCAAATCTTTCCCATTTTGGAACTTGCTAGCTCGCCGGTTTGGAACTCCATGTCACTCATCCTCCGAAAATTTGTGTTCTGACCCACGAAGTGAATTTTGCCAAAATCCCAAAAAGGGCACCTCCGAATCGCTTCCTATCTTGACTAAGTAAACTCCCATAGACATGAACCCTTCGTGCTAACTTAGCTGGGCTTTTAAAATTATTTCCATCGAGTCATCCGGTCATATCAAGTCAGCCTCCCAAATTCCCACCTATTCATGTTCATTGCTACATGTCGGCGTAGCTCATCAAATTCCCATGATGAGCCTTTCAACCCTTTTTATTTTTCCATGAGCTCCCACCGTATGTTGACTCCTTACCTTCATCGAGTCATTGAGTTTATCTTTTGAAGACTATTCATGGCATTGAATTGAGAGGATCCACATTCAATCTCGTGTAATTCCATTTCGGCCTCACATTCAAACTTCAGCTCAACCATTTGAGCTCATCATGTTGCGTCGAGCCTCTACTTACCATGCCTTCAATATTTTTCTTCATAATCTGCCATGATGTCTTTGCTGAGAACTCTGGGTTCGGGTTGCTCTTCCACCATGCAAATCAATCTATTTTTACCTAATTCTAGCCAACATCTCTAGCCTCTACAAGCCTTTCCGTGAGCTCAATTGAGCTCTCGTGGAACTAAGAAATTTTTATTTCCCCTCGGGCTTCTACATCTCGAGCTTCGCATTCAACCTTTCACCTTAAACATCAAGCTCTTGTGTGTATGGACCAATTTGGTACCTCTAAGACCAATTTAATTCCTACATTTATTGAATTATTTTGTCCTTGTTTGGTTCGGATACTGCATGTTCTTTCCATGTTGCCGCCCCCACCTAGCTCGCATCCGGCTCTATAACTTGCTTCTCGATTCTCCCATGGTCAATCTGTAGATATCATAGCTTGTCAATATGAGTTCTTCATTCAATATATCTTGGCCTCCTCTTTCCAGCACTAAAAACTCATTTTTCTCAAGCTTGAGCATGAGCCTCCTTCCTCGTATGCACCTTTCCACCAACACAAACAATGACAAAGCTCAAGGAGCTCAGCCCTTTCGCATTGTCCCAAAATCTAACTAGGTTCAACTAAGCTCTCACATGTTCTACTTGGGAAAGTTTCTCCTAACTCGCCACATTAGATATTCCTCCAAAGTATACCTATCTACTCTCTAAGGAGCTCGGTAAGCTATTTTTTAGCTTGGTGGCCTTTTGAGGCCCATTATGGAAATTTTGACTCCTTGCACCCATTTTTTGGATTTTTTTGAATTTTCTCATGCTTGGGGCTTGGTAGGGGTTGAGTATGGATATTTTTTAGGCTTTGACATATTTTACCCATTTTTGGTTAGCCAGGATCGATGGGGGTTTGGGTTGGTCAATTTTGCCTGTGGGAAAAAAATTGACAACAAAGTGTTTTAAGGGGTTCTTGTAGCTTATAAAATTTGCAAAAAGGATGATATAGGGGTAAAATGGGTTATATTAGGTGCTTCTACGAGTTATAAGTCCTAATTCAATGTTAAAGAGTTATGTCTTGAGGTCTCAAACCAAAAATTTCCATTGTCTTTAGAATTAATTATGTAATTAACAAGGTGAGAGGGTTTCATTTGATGAAACTGAAATGAAAAGATATATAAGTTTTATGTAATTATTTCTCTCTCGTTCCATCCGGATGAGAATTAAATTTTCTAGAGTTTCGGAAGAATATTGAAGGAAAATTTAGGGTAAGATTATTTTTGACCTACTTCTTGACTGGGTTGAGTATGCATGTAATGATTCTTGCTATCAGAGTTGGGTAAGAAGATAACTCAGAGCATAGACAAGTCATTTGAGTTTCTCTACATTTATTTCAGAATATATATATATATATATATATATATATGTGTGTGTGTTTGTGTGTGTGTGTGTATGCTCTCTGTTTTGCATGATTTGTCAGTCTTTGGATGACATGATACATAAGTGTACACATGATCCAAGCTTGGGTCTTATGGAATAGGAGTTTTAGTCATCTTAAGGTGATTGTCTACTTGTATTATTTTAAATATTTAGTTCTTCTAATGTTGGTTGATATGTGAATTCTGTGGAAGCATTATGGAAGGGAATTGAAGAACAAAATTTACTCTATCGCTAAACTATGACAAGAAAGAAGAAATAGTCTAGCACGAGAATACTATGAATAGTTTAATAAATGGTGGTCTTTAGTGGTCTTATGTTGGAGTATGTACAAGTAGACTAGCAAGTATCCTTTAACATTTTGTGATCTTTGTTCAGAGGAGGTAGGGTAAGTAAGTCACAGGTTGGGGTTTATAGTAGAATGAATAAAAATCACACCTTGTTGTCAAGATTTATAATTGTGACACAAAGCGATGAATGTGTATAAGTTATTGGAGACCGTAGAAATTATATAAACTTGGAGAGAATTTCATTACTTCATTAGAAACACTAGTTGTCAATATAAACCCTTACATACATAGTATGAACTTGGTGAAAAAGGGAGAAAGTTGAAATTAGTAAAGGAGAATGACTTACTAGTAAGGGAAGGGTGTGAAGACCTTGGAAACAAACCTTTACTCAAAATTTAGAGCTTTGGATTGTTCATGATATAAATTTATTGTAAAAGTTAGATTTTTTGGACTTACAGAGGTGTACAGTAGAAGCATGGCTAGGGCTTGCAAATTGATAGCTAAAATAAAGGAATTAAAGCACAAAACTTTGTAGAAGTAACCTTAAGAGTGCCTTATAGGATTTTAAAAAGTAATTTTAGTCTTTCTTTGGGTAATTTTTGAGATATGATTGAAAATCTATATGAGGTTAAACTTACACAGTTCTAGGCCTATCGTAGAGAGCACTTTGCAAAGGAAGTAGCAGCTATTTGTAGAGTCTAGATTTGAAACTTGAAACATAGTTTGAAGAAGAAAATGGGTGATTGGAAATGATTTATTTTTTCCTTGAGTCCAAAAACCAAGTGATTTATGGATGATAGAGCCCAAGGACAGAGCTAGTTTAGTTCTAAGCAAGAAAAGAAAAAAATGAATTGAGGGTGAAAAAGAATGGGTTGAGAATTGAAGTTGGACCACACCATGTGAAGGGTAAAGATTCCTATTGGGTGATTACATCATGTTTTTGGTAACCTTGGTTTAGTAAAATAATGAATATACCAATAGAATTGGTTTTAAGAGCTCTTGAATGATAGTTGTGAGAATAAAGAAGTTGAGGGTTAGATCTTTTTTATCAAATTGAATAATTGTTCTAAATTTATTTTCTTGAATAATAATTAGGGTACATGATAAGTAAGTGGTCATTGGTAGTTGAGAACCAAAACGTTGCTTGTGGAGACCTAGGAGCTAGTAATGAAAGTGAAGTTTAGTTTGGAATACAAGAAAAGTTAATTATTTCATGCCAAATGACCATAATAATAGTACAAATGGTTGGGTTTGATGGTAATTGCAAATAGAGTGTGGAGTCATGTTAAGCTAATTTGACCGAATATGCAATATTTTAGCTAATTTGACCTCATAAAGTTTCTTAAATTGTAAAACTTAAGAGTAAGGAGTTGAATTGAATTTCCTAACATAGTTAGATGAATGCAAATGTTTGAAGTGACTAAATTTTTGGTATCGAGCTCGATTCTTGATATGATTTGGTTTGAGATTGATCATTGTTAGAACTAAAATTATTTTGTGAGTGTGTGTAGTGAAGATTGATAGTGAAGGTGAGTGAAGAAAAGGGATTGAAACTAGATATAGATTGTGGATAAAGGATTCCAAAGTGGATGAAGGAATCAATAGCTATGAGAGAAGAGGCTATGTCAAAGTAAGTGCAAGAGAGGATAAGCAAGAAAGAGTAGAAGAGAAGAATAGAAAGAATGCTTTGGAAATAAGGAAAACATGCAGAGAAAGAGAGTAAAAGGCTATTAGGTCTCATGAATCAAATTTTACAAATGGTGAAGATGAAGAGGAACTAGGGATAGAGGTGATTAAAGGATTGATAGAGTTAATGAGGTACAAAAAGAGAGAGAAAGAAAAGAGAGAGAGGAAAATGAAAGAGGAAAAGAGCAAGAAAAGAGAGATGTGGTTTTAGCAGAAGATCATAGATTTGAAACAAGAGGTAGCACAACTGATAGTGCTCATAGAAAGAGAGAGAGAAGAACAAGGAAAATAAATAGGGATGGTGATGAAGAAGAGAGTTAGATGGCTAGTTAAATTGCTTATGGAAAAGAGACAAAGAAGGAAACTGAAAACGAGGATAAGACAAGAATAAAGAAGACTGAGACAGATGGAAAAGATAATGGGTAAGTAAGAAATAGAAGAGATTAAATATATTTTGCTAATAAAGGATAAGAGTGAAGAAGAAGAAGTGATGGAAGCATTTTTGTCTTCTCTTGAGATGTATGGGCATGATAAGAACAAAGTTTATGTAGTGAAAGAGAAAGAAGAGTTCGGGGAAAGGACAAAGTGAAGTGATGATAGGAAGGGAAGAACTACTAGGGGTGGCCTAGCCTCAAATTTTGAATCTAAAAATGTGTGTAGATGTGTGTTTGTAGGTATAAAGAATGAGCTTGATGATGAAGATGAAAGAAAGAAGAAAATAAGTCAAGAACAATAAGAGTTAAGTGGACAAAAGAGTGCATTTTTATATGAGAGTTGGGAGAAATTATAAGAATAGATATTAGCCTTGGTGCATGTTATAAGCACAATGAAATCATTTGGAATAGAGTTGGAAATGACTTCCAATATAGAGGAAGAGCAGCAGCTAGAATCTTAAAGAAAGAAGATGGAAGAAGAGGATGAATAGATAGAAAATCAAGAGACAAGAAACAAGAGTGCAGTAGCAAAGAAAGAGGTATATGATGGATAATGTGTTGGGGTTAAACCATATAATAGTGTTGTACAGATCTATAATCAAATAAATCATATAAACAATTAATACAAAAATAGCCGAGAAGATAAAATAAACAAGAGAAAGATAACACCAAATTTAATGTGGTTCACCTGTGGGCTACGTCCACCAAGAAACAACCAATATTATTATTCAGTGCTTTACAGAGGAAATACAATGAAGATCTACTATCTTTCAACACCTCACAGAATGTTCAATGCTTTTCCCTCACTCAAATACTCTTTCTTGCTCACCAAGTAAAAATTATATGCAAACAATTGGTATTTTCTTCTCTCATACCCTCGTATAATGCATACATACATATATAACTATTATGGGAAACTAACTATGATTTTACAATCAATAAATCATCTTTAAAGAAAGAGATTTATTCTAATTCTCGTTAAAGAACAAAAGCACCGTCGCACGTGAATGATGTTGGTCCTTGCTACGATTGATGCCATTCATATATTAATTGATGCGGTTACCTCCCGATCGATGCCGGTTTCCTCTTGATCGATACTGGTCACTTTCATCATCAAAATTGGTAACATGTAAAAGTAACTTCCTTGTGAAGAAATTAAGCTCGTAATCAACAATATCCCACTTGGAGATTAATTGCTTTATTGTATTGTGCATCACCATCCTTGGTTCCTTTTCCTTGGCCTGTTTCTTCCTCTTCAAGTCTCAAACTCGAAGACCAATGAAGTGGAGTGAAGATCCAACTTATCCCTTACTAATGGCTTCGTTAGCATGTCCTAAAGGTTATCATCCATATGGATTTTCTCTAACTTGATTTTTCCATCCTCCAAAACCTGTCATATGAAGTGATACCTCAACTAAATATGTTTCGTTCTTGAATGAAATGTTGAGTTATTTGCTATTGGTGAGTGTGTTATTTTCCACATCATTAGGTGAGTCATCTCACTTAGGTGAGATTGTAGGTCCATGTGTCATTTAGGGGTCATTATGAGATTCTCTTACGCACTGGCAAAGCGTCATCAAAGCGCATCAGTGTGTCATTGGGAGTTACACTTCTATTCTGGGAATGTAACTCCCCCTCTCTACTTGAGTTGTCATGATTGCAGCACTGGGGGTTACTCAGCACCTCCTATATGTACACCCCATTTGATCTATGAGATAGAGGAAAATTTTATGGCTTAACCAGTTCTTCTCGTGTTTCAAATATTTGCATGCACATTTGGTTGATGCTCGCTCCTCCCGAGATATCTTCACACTATCATTTGCATGTATCATTGATGTGCACTTCATCCCTTGTGATCCTCTCTTGTGGGTTTTAAACCCTCTTTCATGGTATCAGACAGGATCTTGTGGATCCGTGCACTCATCAAAGTGTTTCTCTGTGTGTTTTTGGCTTTCGGCGTGATATTCGAGTTCTCCTTATGTGCGTCGTAATGGATATTCGACCGTGCTCTACTTGCACTAATTTTGGGGCGTTTATACCTTTGTTTGGGTTTGCTTGTGGTTCATTTGGTCATGTTTGTGTTTGCAGATTTTTAGGCTTCTCTCGAGGTTTACATGCAGCTCTTGTAGCCGTTGTTGCAGTCGGGGTTCAGATCTGAGTCTATAGTGCAATTTTTAAGGGTTTTTGGAGTTGGCTTTGAGCCCATCTCGGCCTCAGCTCATTATACATAACGTGTCGACCCTTCCACATTATACATAACTCATGCTTTCTCCAGCTCGTGTTTTTTTTGCATTACTATGCTCGTGGGTCATTTTTTGAACTTGCAGCTCCCGCATTGATCGTTGCTTTAGCATCCACAGCTCATATTTGTTGCAGTGCTCCCTCGACTCTACTAATCACTGGTTAATGAGCTCTTTACAACGTGTGGACGCTTTCACCTCGCCGTGTGCCTCTCAGCCGATTCAATAGCCGTGCTTTCTTTGGGACTGCTTTTTTCATTTTCAATGCAGACCCATCTTGGATTGCATATCCCATGTTCAACGTGTTTTTGGCACGTGGATCATTGATTCATCCTTGTTCAATTTTGTTCCATCATTCCAACATGGTGCCACATGTTTGGTAGGAGGCCGAGGTGTATGTTCCGGCACGTGGACCTTCCTATGGCACTCCAATAGTCTATTTGACCATGTCTCCCACACCCTCATGTTTCCTCTCCACGGAATGCCATTCTTCCCGGCTTTTCTTGCATTTTTTGGTATTTTGGGATCTTTCTCCTCCCTCACATGCCTGCAAACAGCTCCACCACTCCAGTCCTTAGTGCATCTATTGAAACAGTTCATTCTTCCGTCACATTCCACTGACCCCAGCCAGGAGCCCGCTCTCTTCCCCCGTGGTAACTGCATTTTCTCAAGCTGCACTTTTTGGTCTATAGCTCAAGGTGGTTTCCCTCAATGTGGGCCACCTCCTCTCAGCACATTTTTAATGTTTTAAAGTTTTTAAAAAAATTAAAACATTCTTTATGGCATTGTAATTTGTGTTTTTGGGCTTGTAATTTAATCCTCCTACAAGTGTCAAAGACGGAGGGCGAGGTCCGGGGTTGGCAGGAGGCTAATCCCCCTCATAGTCAAAACAAACCCCTACTAAAATTCCATGTCGTTACCAACAAGTAGTCACACAACACCATTTTCACCCATTTCAGATTTTTTTAATGCATTTGCACCATTTATTGGCTTTTTCGATCATTATGGGAATTGTTTTAATGCTATAACTTTGGACTCGTTGCTCATTTATGAGCGCTTCTTTGGTCAAATTTGCATGATTTTTTTCACTTTACGTGATGGGATTTCCAATTTTGTAAACACACTACTTTTATAAAGTGCTGCATTCTGGGGGTTGCTTGTACTCTTGGGCCTACACACGCAGATGCATTATCGGCCGAGTCTGACGTCTTGCTTTTGTGCATCTTGCATTTTTGATTCTGCATCATGGAGAGTGCTCTTTCCAAACTTGAGCATCGTAGGATCACCTTACAGCCTCCGCCACTTCTCACCGGGAGAGGGAACTATTCAGCTTAGCGTGCTTCCATGGAACGTTACTTCACCCATGAGGGTCTTTTACCCTTCTTGCTTGGGCAGCCTCGCACCCACCGATCATCGTCATCTAGAGGACTTCTCGACACTTACAACCACACCTTTGGTCACATGATGATGCATGTCTCAGATCTCTCTCGGTTTTACATGGCACAATTAGATCCACCTCACCGTGTCCGGAGCTTTCTTCAATCCCTCTATGGAGACCCTTCACATACTTGTTGCCATTGTTGCTTGCTACCGATTTAGTTGTCTTCTCTTCTTTGTTTGATGACAGTTCCACCGACATATACTCGTTTGGTTCTACTTCTATGATGAGGATTATGCACCTAGTTATGATGCAGAGAGCACTACAGAGGACTCTTCTCCTCTTTTTCTCACAATTCCGCACATTGTTGTCACCCCCACGTCAAATCGAGATATCGAGTAGTATCCTACTCAGTCTCACACCATCATTACACCAGCCTCCTTTCCACTTCCGTGTGTGAGGCCCCTTTCACTCCTTTACCTTCATTGGATGACTCATACCTATCTGACATTGCTCTTTTATTTGTTGAGCCCCCTCATTGGGACGAGTATCTACCTGACCTTAGTCATCTTTTCACAGAGTCCACTTGTGATGCTCTATAGGTCCCTCATCCATCTACAGGTGTTTTCAGAGGAGTTCATCATCTCTGTTGTTGGGAGTGCCCCTTCCGGGAATCATGTCACTTCCACATTTCCAGAGACCTTCATTGATCCACCCTCAGTTGTGGATCCCTTTTCTATTGTGGAGGATGTTTTGTTCCCTTCACATCACTTGGACATCCTTTCCACAAGTTTTCCTCTTCACTTTGACTTGCTCAGGCACGTGGCATTACATTTGGTTCCTTGGAACTCACTCGCTAGACCTATGTCACACTTCCATGCACCAGACTCAGAGTTCTTCGTGTTGTTGCCTTCAGTTTTCTTTGTGGAGTGGGTGGACTTCCAACACGTTATTTATGTCCTTCCTAAGGGTAGGCACACACAGTTCATTGCAGGTGGCTCTTCTTCAGTCCAAAGGTAGAAGATCTCGTCATCAACATTCTTCTGCGAGACCTCCTAGAGCTGTAGAGTTCAGATCCGTCCATGGCATCTTCTCAATCCATCTCGTCTCCCTCTTCTTCTCTCTTCTTCTTCTTTCGAGAGATTTCCTTTCTATACATGGGTAGCTTTTCAGATCATCTAGAGCTAGGACCCATATTTGGCATCTTTCTTAGATTAGAGAGTGTTTTTTTATCTTGTGGTGGATGTTTTTCCCACTAGGTTTTCCTTCACTACTTGGGACCTTTTTCTTGTGCATGGGTACCTCATCAGGCTTTGTGTCGGACCCATTTCTTATTTCTAACTTTCCACCTCATCCTAAGTTATGATGAAGGGGGGGTGTTAGTGTGTGTTATTTTCCACATCATTAGGTGAGTCATCTCACTTAGGTGAGATTGTAGGTCCATGTGTCATTTAGGGGTCATTATGAGATTCTCTTACGTGTCAGCGCGTCATAGTGCATCAGTGTGTCATTGGGAGTTACACTTCTATTATGGGAATGTAACTCCCCCTCTCTACTCGAGTTGTCATGATTGTAGCACTAGGGGTTACTCAACACCTCTTATATGTACACCCCATTTGATCTATGAGATAGAGGAGAGTTTTATGGCTTAACTAGGTTCTGCCCGTGTTTCAAATCTTTGCATGCACATTCGGTTGATGCTCGCTCCTCCTAAGATCTCTTCACACTACCGTTCACATGTCCATTGATGTGCACGTCATCCCTCATGATCCTCGCTTGTGGGTTTTAAACCCTCTTTCATTTGCGGGGGTGGATCACGGTCGACTATCATTGTATAATCTGCAATCCTCTTGCTCCTTTCCCAACTCTTCCATGAACATGCTAATCTATATCATCTCCTTGCTACCTTCTATAATCTGCAACATACTCTACCTATGTATTAGAAAAATCCACAACCTTCTATAATATCAAAATCCAGCTAACTATCGGTCCACCCTCTTTGTGAAAACATATCCAAAGTGGTGTTCCTCCTACCATCCAAATCTCCGACCATATCTAAATTTACATAGCCACGTAAAGAAGTATCTCGACCCTCCATAAAATAACTCCATGCCGAATGTCCCTCTCAAGTACACGAGAATCCATTCGAATTCTTACCAATGTTCTTTACCCGGATTATCCATAAACTTTCTCACAACTCCCACTATACGTGCAATGTCTGTTTCTAGTAAAAACCATGGCATACATAAGACTTCCTACTAGTGAAGCATAGGGAAAATGTGTCACGTACTCAACCTCCTCGTGTGATGAAGGAAATTGATATTTGCTTTATTTGAAGTTTCAACCCAGAGGTGTACTAACAAGGTTTATTTTTACATGTTAAACCTTTCCAACACCTTATTAATATAGCTTCCTGAGACATACAAACTCTAGTTTTTCAAGTCTCGGTGAATTTGCATGCCAATGATTTTCTTTGCAGCTCCCAAATCCTTCATTACAAATGTGTGATTTATCATTTCTTTATGTTTACCGATGTCATGCATACTAGATCCCGATATAAGCATATCATCCACATACAAGAACAAAATAACATAGCTCCCATTTTCAAACTTCTTAAAATAAACACAATGGTTAGATAAACATCTCATATGTCCATGCTCATGCATAAAACTATCAAATCTCAAATACAATTTCCTTGGAGCTTGCTTGAGCGCATATAGGATCTTTTTCAATTTTCACACTAGTTTCTCCTTACCCTTGACTTCATAACAAAACAAGCTGTTGCATATGAATCTCTTCCTTCAAATCACCATGAAGAAAAAATGTCTTAACATAAGGTTATTCTAAATGCAAATCTTCTATTGTAATAAAACTAAAAACAATATGAATAGAAGTGATCTTAACTATAGGAGAAAAAAATATCATCAAAGTCAATACCTACTTTTTGTGCAAATCCCTTTACCACAAGCCTTTTTCTTTGTACCTTTTGGTGCACCCTCTTCTTCCTTGATCCCGTAAACCGATTGGTTCTCGCGGTGCTTTCTTACTCATTGGCAACTTGACCAAATCCCATGTCTAATTTTGCTCCAAGGAGTCCATCTCCTCATCTATGCAATGCTCCCACTACTCGTGGGAATAAACCCTGTATTTCTTCTTCAAAACTTTTTGGTTCACCACTATCAATCAATAATAAATAAGGAAAGCAAGGTGAAAATATTCTGGAGGTCTATTTACTCTTTTGACCTTCTCGCCGAGATCTGGGGTCACTAGGGCTCATTTTGTGTCTCGCTGCACATTCACGTCAATCTCTGTCGTGATCGATGCCGATCCAGAATCGACCGTGGTTTTGTAACCAACCACGGTTTCTCTATCTACCAACCGAATGTAGTTGCCTTACCAACATCGAGTTATATGAGTATCGACATCGAGTTCTTGTAGCTCTCTTCTCTTAACCTAATCCTCTGATTTTGTCGATGATGGTTAGCTTTGACCAACATTGGTTTTTATAGAATTGATGTCGGTGTCTGTGGATGTCTACTTTAGGTCTGAAAGTTGATTTTCCTTCAAAATCTCCTCAACCTGTTCATGTTTAGGCACCAAAACCTGATCCATGTACATTATTTTTTCATTCTAATCAATGTCACGACTCCTAAAAATCTTATAATCTTCTAAATCCCAAAATCGATATCCGAAATCACCAGATCCATAACTACTAAAAGTACATATCTTATATTTAGCATCCAATTTCTTCCTATTTTCCCTATAAACATACACAAAATATTCTAAGCCAAAAACTCTAAGAAAATAAAAATCTAGCTCTTTTCCTGAGACCAATCTTCTTCTTACGGTATTCCACCATCTAGTGTTGTTGAAGGCCCATGGTTGATCAAGTACATTGTTGTATCCACTGCTTCTACCCAAAACTTTAAAGGAAATCCATCATGTATCCTCATGCTTCTAGCACATTCCATGATTGTTTTTTTCATTCTTTTTCAACTCCATTCTCATGTGGAGTTTTAGGAACCATTCTTTCTCTTCATATTCCATTCTCTAAACAATAATCATTAAAATCCTTCAACGTAAAACTAACCACCATTGTCGGTTCTAAGGAACTTTAATTTAAAGTTTGTTTCATTTTCTACAAGGGATTTCCACCTTTTAAAAGTCTCAAAAACTTTAGATTTTCACTTAACACAATAGATCCATATCTTCCTTGTGGCATCATCAATAAAATTCACATAATATTGGGATTCTCCATTAGAAGCTACCCGAGCTAGTCCCCAAACATCCGAGTGTAGAAGATCCAATTTCTACTTCTTTTTTGACCCAACCTTGAGAAATATCACTCTCTTATGCTTTCCAAATATGTAGTGCTCACAAAATTTGAGATTTAATTGTTTCAAATCTGATAGCTTACCCTTAGCCTTTAATATCTGCATTCCTTTTTCACTCATATGGCCTATCCAGTTATGCCACATGGTTGCATCTGAATATTTAGTAGTAGCACGAAAATGAATCAGTAACATAGGTAGACAGATATAAAGTTCCTACCTTCTTACCTCTTGCCATAACAAGATATCCCTTGGTAACCTTCCAAGAATCAATTGTGAATGTAACCACGCATCCAGATTCACCAAGTTTCCTTGCAGATATTAGATTTATCTTGAGGCTTGGCACATGCCTCACATATTTCAATACCCATGGATTTCCATTCTACAACTTTAGATAAACATCACCTTTACCAGTAATATTTCATGGCTCATCATCTCCTAAATAAACTTGTCCAAAATCACCCTAAACATAATTTCTGAAATAACCCTTATTAGGGGTAGCATGGAAAGAAGCTCTAGAATCTAAAACCCAAGATTCTAATTTATTATCCAAGGAGAGAATAAGGGCATATTTTTTTACCTCACTTGCAACGTTTTCCTCTTTACCTTTTTCTTTACCTTTTTCTAATGTATTCTCTTTGTTTTCCTTGGACCAACACTCCTTTACGTGTCCTCTCTTTACACAATTATAGAAAATTAAATCTCTACCCGGATCTAGATCTACCATGTCTTGACTTTGATCTCCCATTCTTCTTGCTATTTGATGATCTCTCCTTAGGTCTTCCCCTGATTTATATAGTTAAAGTGTTTCCAGATGATGTATCTCTTGAGATTTTCTTGGGTATTTCCTCATTAAGGATTACACTAACCACATCATCAAATTTCAAACCTTTAGAAGCATTCATCGTATTATTAACATTCATTACCAAGTTTTCCCAAATATCTAGCAAAGAGCATAAGAATAAAAGTTCTTTCTCTTCATCATCAAATGGAATTTATACCAATTTTAATTGATTTACAATAGACCGAAATCATTCAAATGATTAGATATAGATCCACCTTCTTGCATCTTAGAATTAAAAAAATTTTCATCAAATATACCTTATTCGAAGCACTAGGAGTTTCATACAAATTTTCTAAATATTTCATCAACTCTATTGTGGTTTTTGCATCTATAAAATTTGAAGCCACTAATGCTATCGAGCTCAATCTTATAGATCCAGAACATTTCTCATCGAACCTTCCATTTTTCATTAGTCATTGTGTTTGGTTGTCCATTCTCATCCAACGATAAGTATAGATATTTTTGATACAAATAATCCTCCACCTACATCTTCCATAGTTGATAATTATGACCATCAAATTTCTCTACTTGGTATTTACTATCTTCTCATTGCTCTTCTCCCACTCAATCAGAAAACCCTCTGTGAGTAAATCATGTCAACACATAAAACCTCCAAACAAATATCTGATACCATTTGTTGGGGTTAAACCATATAATAGTGTTGCATAGATCTATAATTAGATAAATCATACAAAAAATGAATTCAAAATTAGGCAGAAGATAAAATAAACAAGAGAAAGATAACATCATATTTAACATGGTTCACATAGTGTGGGCTACGTCCACCAAGAAATAGACAATATTATTATTCATTGTTTTATAGAGGAAATACAATGAATATCTATTGTCTTCAAGCACCTCACAGATGTTCAACACTTTTCCCTCACTCAATTACTCTTTCTTTCTCACCAAGAAAAATTACATGCAAAAATTGCTATTTTCTTCTCTCATACCCTCATACAATGCATACATGCATATATAACTATTCTAGGCAACTAACTATGCTTTTACAATCAATAAATCATCTTTAAAGAAAGATATTTATTCTAATTCTTGTTAAAGAAAAAATCACCATCGCATAGGTGACCGATGTCATTCCCCAGCTGACCGATGTTGGTCATATCTTAAGCGATGCCGCTTACCTCATGATCATGCCGGTTTCCTCCGACTGATGATGGTCACTATCAAAACTAGTAACATGTAAAATCAAGTTTCTTGTGAAGCAATTAAGATCCATACTCAACATGAAGGTGAATTCAAGAAACGACAAAGAACAAAAAGAGCAAGGTGAAGATGTAATGATTGAAGAAGAGGAAGAAGCTTATGAAGTACTAGACATCACTCAAGAAGATAAAGAGAAACATGAAGACTAGACTAAGTATATGATGAAAGTAATGCGAAAGAGAAAATTGAAGATGAATACCAGATCTGAGCAATGATGAAGGTACAAAGGAATTGGAAAAATAAGAAGAAAGGAAATTAGCGAGTCTTAAACTTTCCTACCCCTGGATTATCTTCGAAAGATCATCAAATCTATTGTGTATATAAGGATGGAAACATCAAATTTTTGTTTTTGGGTATCTTCTTATGTATTTGAGGTCATTAGATGTCATTTAGGTGTGTTAGTTGGTGACTTGGCCTTTTAAAATTTAAATTTTACACTTTCCCTCCAAAAATGTAAATTGATTCTTGAAGGCCAATTTTGGATTGTGATAGGTGTTTTAAGGGATTCTTGTAGCTTATAAACTTTGCAAAAATGATGAAATGGGGGTAAAATGGGTTGTATTAGGTCCTTTCATGAGTTATAAGTCTTAATTCAATGTTAAAGAGTTGTGTCTTGATGTCTCAAACCAAAAATTACACTGTCTTTAGACTTAATCATATAATTAAGAAGGTGGGAAGCTTTCATTTGGTTAAAAATAGAAAATAAAATATACATAATTATTATGTAACTATTTCTCTCTCATTCCATCTAGATGAAAATCAAAGTTTGTAAGGTTTCATGAAGAATATTGAAGGAAAATTCAGGGTAAGATTGTTTTTGACCTATTTTTCACAAAGAATATTGAAGGAAAATTCGAGGGTAAGATTGTTTTGACCTATTTTTCACAAAGAATATTCAAGGAAAATTCAAGGTAATATTGTTTTGACCTATTTCTTGATTGGGTTGAGTATCCATGTAATGATTCTTTCTTTATCGAGTTTAGTAAGAAGATAAATCGAGCATAGAAAATTCATTTGAGTGTCTCTACATTGATTTTGAAAAATATATTTGTAAAATATATATATATATATATCTATATACATTTGTGCATGCGTCTCTATTTTGCATGATTTTTATAGTCTTTGGATGACATGATAAGTAAGTGTACACATGATCCAAGCTTGGACCTTATGGAGTCAGGGGTTTTAGTACTCTTAAGGTGATTGTGTGTTTGTAGTAATTGAAATATTTTGTGCTTCTAATGTTGGTTGATATGTGAATTATGTGGAAGCATTTGGAAGGGAATTGAAGAAAAAAGTTCAGTCTATCACTAAACTATGACAATAAATAAGGAATAGCTTGCAAGCTGTGCGATTCATGTGTGAATAGTTCAATAAAGTGTGGTCTTCAATGGTCTCATGCTGAAGGAGTGTGTATAGGTAGACTAGCAAGTATCCTTTAAAAAAAATTGATCTCTGTTCATATAAGGTAGGGTAAGTAAGTCACAGGTTGGGTTTTATAGTGGAATGAATAAAAATCACACTCACTATCAAGATTTATAAGTGTGACATAGAGGCATGAATGTGTATCAATGATTGGAGACCATATAAATTATATAAACTTGGAGATAAATTCATTATTTCATTAGAAACCCTAGTTTTCAATATAAACCCTTACATGCACAATATGAACTTGGTGAAAAAGGAGAAATTTTAAATTAGTAAAGGAGAATGAGCTAGTGGTAAGGGAAGGGTGTGAAGCCCTTGGAGATAGAGCTTGAATCAAAATTTAAATTCTTGGATCGTTCATTATAAAAATTTATTGTAAAATTTAGATTATCGAGATTTACAAAGGTGTATAGTAGAAGCATGGCTAGGGCTTGCAAATTGATAGATAAAATCAAGGAATTAAAGCTCAAAAATTTGTAGAAGTAACCTTGAGAGTGTTCACTAGGATATTAAAAAGGAATTTTAGTCTTTATTTGGGTAATTTTTGAGATGTAAATCCACCCTCCGTGGCCTTGCAAAGATTGATAGTCTATATGAGGGTAAACTTACACAGTTCCAGGCCTAATGTAGGAGAGCACTTTGCAAAGGAAGTAGGGGTTGTTTGTAGAGTCCAGATTTTAAACTTGAAACATAGTTTGAAGTAGAAAATGGTTAGTTGGAAATGATTTAGTTTTTCCTTGAGTCCAAAAACAAAGTGAGTTATGTGTGACATTTCCCAATGACAGGCTAGTTGGAGTTGTTAAGCAAGAAAAGAAAAAAATTGGATTGAGGGTGAAAATGAATGAGTTGAGCATTGAAAGTTGGACCACACCATGTGAAGGGTAAAGGGTCCTAATAGGTGATTACATCATGTTCTGGGTAGCCTTGGTTTAGTACAACCATGAATATACCAATGGAATTGGTTTTAAGAGCTCTTGAATGATAGTTGTGAGGATAAAGAAGAAGTTAAGGGTTAGATATTCTTGTATCAAATTAAATAATTTTTCTAACTATATTTTCTTGAATAAGAAGTAGGGTACATGCTAAGTAAGTGTTGAGTGGAAGTTGAGAACCTAAAATATGCTTGTGGAGACCTAAGAGCTAGTAATGAAAGTGAAAGTTAGTTTGGAATACAAGAACAATTAATTGTTTCTTGCCCGAGGACCATGATAATAGTATAAATGGCACATGGTTTGAGGAATATTACAAAGAGAGTGTGGATTCCTTTCAAGCTAATTTGACCCAATATGCAAGATTTTAGATAATTTGGCCTCTTAAAGTTCCTTAAATTGAAAATATTGAGAGTAAGGGGTTGAATTGACTTTCCTAACATAGTTGGATGAATTTAAATGTTTCAAGTGACAACATCACATTATAAGGTGGTTGGCCACCTTGCAAAGTTGGAAATTAATTTACCTGCTAATGATATGGTCGCTAATAGAGATTGAGATGAGTATACAAGTGGATTCAATTCCTTGTTTTAGACCCATATTTAGGCGTAAAAAATCCCAACTTGAGTATTCAATAAGCCAAGGAAGATGCTTCATGGAAGGGGCTCCCTTCATAAGCCTATAAGTAAATAGTAGAATATAATGAAGGCTAGCCATATTAAATTTTGCAACATAAATTTATAATGATCATATTAGGATTGACAATAAGATTATTTATAAACAATGTCGTAAGATTATATAAATGTTATAAAAAGGTTTGAATTTTACCACCAAACTTTACTCTTGTCGAACATGAACTCAAAATTTATTCACTATTTTCCATGGGAAATTTTTGGCATGTTTTTGCATTATTTTACAAATGTGTGTATATATTCATATAACAACTAAAAGTGGTGGACAAAAATATCTCTTCACTTGTCACTCCGACATGTTTATCCATTTTTTTCCAAAAATAAATATGCTAGAAAAAATGTTCAAACTTCAAGACATTTTTTTCCTCAAACTTTATCCCTCAACAAACTTGAACATAACTTTATCCTCATGGAATATAAACATGAAATCAAAACCATGTGACTTAGGTTATAAATTCACTTTATCACTTTAGTATGCTTAATAAAATAATGTAAACATGACCTAATGTTCACTTAAGTTGTTTTAAATTTAAGGTTCGTGTCATCCAAGTATTAGGACTTATGTTGTTATTTTTCAATGAAGTAATGGTTTCTCTCTCAATAATATATCCAAGATGTATCTCTCTTTCAAAATATATCGTGTTCTTTCTTGTTTTTTTGTGTGTTCAGTTTTCATAGTATGGTATCAGTAGCACACTGAGAAGCCAAGAAATAAAGAAGTGAAGGACTAGAGACTACTTAGATCAGTGATGGACCGAGGGACTAATTACAAGTTACAATACACCCCAAGAAACTAAAAGGGAATTTGATCAAAGAAACCTATTTTTTTTTCTAATTAACACCAAGATCCATTTTTTATTACAATCCAAATAAAGGAAAATCAAGCCCTAACAAATCATACGAGAACAACATAGAACATATGTACCTTGAATGGCATAGTTCACCCATACAAAATAGTACTTTGTCATGTTGATCTATTTGTTTTGTATAAGATAGAAATTTTTGGTGTTTTTCAAGATTCAAAAACATTTCAAAATTATTTTTCTATTTTCCCTCCATGACACATTTTTTTGACTAGGTATCTCTATTTAGGCAATAGTTTTTTTAAAATAGCATACAAAGAGGTTGAAAAGTTTTCCCAAAAAAATTGTTGGTTTATTAATATAATGTTGGAAGGCAACTAGAATTTTTCGGGAAGAATTATATATAAATGACAAATGCTGGCTATTTTTGAGTAGAGGTATTTGGATCAAATTGTGTTAGGGAATGAAACAAGACAAGCGACAGAAATACATGATCAAACAAAGTTTTGTGGGTGGAAAAGAGAAGCGGTGATGCTAATAGAACACTTTGTGACTAATGAAATACTACCAAAAGTGCAGGCTAGTGAAGATCCTTCAACTATTTGGAAGCGATTAAAGGAGTTAAATAAAAAGGAAGAGCCTTCTTCCTTAAGAATGTATTGTTTTCAATCAAAATGGATAAAAATAAATCTTTACAAGACCATTTAGTAAAGATCAAGGATAGTAAAGAAAAATTAAATGCTACTCATTGAAAAATGGAAGAAGACGTGGTGGTAATCACTCTCAAGAGGTTACCACCTTCATTTCAACATTTTTAGATGTGATGGCTTGTGCCAGCATACATGTGAGTGCAAATGTAGAGGCATAAAAATGCACGTGAATCTGTTAAGAAAATCCCTACATGATATGTGGTCTTACGGACTCGACTACAGTTGCAAGATATGAAAAAATGGTCTATTAAAAAAGCCTTGTGATTTTTCATGCAAATGCAATCAGCATGTGTAAAGTGAGAGGCCAAAATTACCTTAATCACATCCTCTTAGCCTCTGTCCAAATGGGAGACTTAGAATAGGGCATTTTCCTCTCCCCCTCAAGAACGAGCATTAGTATGAAAGCACTTAAATATGGTAGAAATGGAGTGATTTTGTGGATTCTTCAGGTTTTAGTGGCATACTAAACTGTCTTCTAAAAGGTAAAAAACCAAAAACATAAAAGCAACAGGAAACTTCTTTCTGAGTACAGCCATAAGAGGTCTAAGAAAATATAAAGGCAAGTAAAAGTGAAGGCTTAAAATCTTTAATAATTATTAACAACCCTGATTTTTTTTAGAGAGTATATGTGTTGGCAGGTGCCTGGGTAAACATGTATGCCAAATGTGGAGGCATACCCAATGCATGTGAACATTTTCAAAAAAATGCCTAAAATATGTGTGGTCTCATGGACTTCCATGATTGTATGATATACAAAAATGGGTCTGTTGAAAAGGCCTTGGAACTTTTAAAGAAAATACAATCACTAGGTGTAAGGCTAGAGGCCACACTTTTCTTAGCATTTTCTTAGAGTCTGTCAAAATGGGAGATTTGGAATAGGAAGCTTAGTCCCCTCAAGAACTAGTATTTTCTTTTTTGTGAAATGCATGGAAACAACTAAATATGGCGGAAGTGGTGTGTTTTTTCTACTTCTTCGAGTTTTAGTGGCATCCCAAATTGTTTACTAAAAGAAAAGATAAGATAAAAAAGTCACAGGAATTTCTTTCTTAGTATTTTCTAGCATACTCCCAACTTATGACAAAATGGGAGATTTGGAATAAGGTATGGACATCCATAAAAGCATAAAGGATAGAGGAATTTTTTCAGATGTTATAGTTGTAACTTTCCTAGTAGACATGTATGCAAAATGTGGAAGCATAGATAAAGCACATGAAATATTTGACATAATGCCTCAAAGAGATGTGTTCTTGTGGATAGAATTGATTACAGGATATGTACAAAATGGATTCATTAAAAAAGATTTACAAACTTTCAAAAAAATCTAGTTAGCAAATAACAAGATAAACAATAGAAACTAACTTCTACTTCTGACCCACTTAGAGATGGATTCCAAGGAGTGGGCCTACTACCCTTGATTTTACTGGGAACTCAGTTTAGTATAAAATATTGGTAGCTACTATAGGAAAATATAGAATCCAAAAAGTATAAATAGACCTTGTGAGAACGCTTTGGAAATGCACTCTAGAGTCATATTTTCTAGGGTTTCTTGCTTTAACATTTTTCATTCCGCAGCCTTCTCGAGCTCTGCAAGATGTTAATACCATCATTTTTAGGGTTTCCCACCTGTTGGGCACCCCTATATAATGACATCTCCCTCTTCATGACTAGTTGTTTAAACCATGGTTGGAGATAGTGGAGCTTTGAGCAATGGCGCCATCAGAAAAACGTCCTTGGATTTTTTTCCTAAAAGTCTTCCACAAGTTAATGTTTATCCTCCTGGTGTGGTTTTACTAGTTCCCCATTTTAATGTTACTTGTGAATGGTTGGAACAATTTTGTCTCATTGGGAATTTTTGGGATGAATCCCCTCTGAAAGCATGCTTAAATATTGGGTTGATTTGGTTTGGACTCCTCATGGGGTCCGACTCGACATCATCCAAAATATGACCAAATGATTTTTCCTTTTCTATTTTTCTCGACCCATCTAATGCCCCCAACATTTTGTCTCGACAAGCCACCGGTATGTTCACAAATATTTTTAGTACGTCGACATGGAAAAAAACCTTTATGGTTTCTACGTATGCCACGCTTATAGTGCCCGTATGGGTATAATATTTTAACCCTAGTCATTGGTGTTGTCATATATGTCAAGTGAAATTAATGGAAATGCAGTGAAGTACATGATGGTTTCCAGGTTGGTTTCAGGTGCTACAGTCTCATTCTAGAATGTGGTTAGTCTCGAGACTAAATTATGGGAGATAGGAACCTTAGAGAGGCCTTGAGATATTTTTTACATCATGTGTGAGCCAAAGTTAGGCTCATATCATCCCCAAAGGCCGGGTTTCTATGTTGCGAAAAAAATTGGTGTTGAGAACAAGTAGTGTTCTTGTATGAAAATGAGATTGGATGGAAAATTTCAAAGCTATTATTGTCAAAAAATACATGGGAAATGATTGAGGAAGGTGTCCTTGAGCTTTATGAAAATTTCAAGTCCTCAAGAGGTCAATTGAGCAAGTTGTGTAAGTTTTTACAAAACTATTCTATTGAAAAGCTCATTTTGAGTTGCATGGCTCCTTAGCATCAAGAAAACATATAGTTTATCCCTTATATAAATCATAGAAGTAATTTTTGAAGAGGAATCCAAGCATGAACTAGTTCAAAAAAATTCAATTCATTTGGACTTGTCATTAAAAAGATATGAGCAATTTTGTGAAGCAGTTTTTCTTCCTTCTAGACTGTGCTTTAAATCGATAAGAAAAAGAAGATGAAATTGATCTCCAAAACTTGTTTGATCACTTTTAGAGTTTTTTATAGTTCAGTCATGATGTTTTCTAAACTCATAAGATGATTTAATGTCATTCTACGGAATGTGCATATAGTAGCTCAAGTCATTGTTCTTGTTTGGAGAATACTCCTGATATGGGTGTGTACAAGTTATCAACCATGGAGAAATTTCTCAACAAGAGTCCAGAATCTTTCCATGGGTTTTTATCAATGAGTTTGATCAAGTACATTTTTCTTTGAGTGTATATTGATATGTAACCTCAATTTTCCTATATTATTCTAGAGAGCCCTTGTCCACAATACTTCAAGCTACTATCCGATAGTCTTCCCTTCATTTTAGAGCTTTTGATCATTATTGGAATTATAAATAGATTCAAGTGCTTTATCTTTTACAGCATGAATAATATGAAAAAAATGATTAGGTGTTTGAACACTTCTTTATAAATAAGAGGTTTTGAAGGTTCACTTTGCTTAGGTATAGGTTTATAAGATGGTGATCTCTACAACAAGGGTAATTGTCCTTCTCTAAGACAAGCTCAAAAAAACCGATACATATTTACTTGAGAAAATTAAAAACAAGCCTATACAAATATTTTTGAGAATCATAATTGTTGAAGTAACATGTTGGAAAATAGAGGCAAGTTTCAGTGCTAGACTGTGATGTTTATTTACTCAATATCACTCAAATTGTGAATTCAAACTATGATCAAGTGGTGGCTTCCCATATTTTTAACTCCCTTGACTAAGGAATTAAATATCTAAGCCATGTGGTGATGTTCCAAATTTTTGAAGAAATTCTAAGAGATTTATACACATAAAGTACGGTCTTGCTACAATATCGTGGACTATGTTTTTGCATTTTGGAAACAATTGGCACATTTTCAAGCTATCTAGTTAGGTGAAGAAGGTGAAAGGTAGTATCTCAAAGCCTCAAATGTTTAAAAATTTTAATTTCATAGAAAAATGAGAAAGAAATGAATATTTTTAATACTTTTGGGCTTCACTTGCGTTCAATTTTATTGAACTAGGATTTCCAAAAAAATTAGTTGAATCTCCTTCGATATCCAACCAAAGTACTTGAAATTTCCAAAATATATTTGTGAAGGTTCTAAGAATAGTTTTCAAAATTAATCATCTAAAATAGTGAAGTGTACGAAGAGCAGTTTCGAGAAGAAGTTTGTCAAATTGTTTTTAATAGTTAGTTTGAGTTTCTTGTACTTGTGAGAAAATTATATTAAATATCTTTTCGGGACTAGTTTCAAAGGATGCATCAAGGTGTACGAATGGTTTTCAAGTCTCAACAAGCTCAATTTATCTTGAAATACATGATTTTCATGAAACATTGAATATGTAACCTACTAGAGAGATGTCACAGTCTTGTTTTTTAACTCAAAATGTTTCTCAAACCTTCACATTCAAAAGAGTTGGATACATTGACCATTGTGGAAATTTTATAACTCCATGGGCATGTGTTTAAAGATAATTTTTATCAAATAAAGGAGATGAAAAGTGAGAAGTCATTCTTGTTCAATGTTCTAAGACAAGGCAGTTATAAAACTCAAAGAAATAGTTATGTGAATAAGGTATTCAAAAAGGTAAAACTTATACTCTTGTTTCTTTTGAAGTTCCTCGACCTACAAAGAAGTCCAAATATCCTTGAAAATTACTCCAACTTAAATGATTAGGATAATGAGAAAAAACCTTTTTGCTTGAAGACAACATGTAAAAGCTTTGAAGCTCAAACCTTTGGAGAAATTGAAATGATCTTTAACATTAGCCTAAGCTGATTAAAAATGAAGAGTTTTTTCTTTTCTTGTAGTGAAAAGTTCAAGTTTAAGGCCTTGGGAGAAATTGAATATTCATAGCTTGAATTTTTGTTTTCTTCTTTGAATAATAAAGTGGGAATATAGGTGTAAGGGTAGTTGAAGTGAATAGACAAATCTGTGAGTTGAATTTAGTGTGATAATAAGGAAGTGTGGTGAGTATAGAAAGGGGTGCTAACATCAAGAATGATACACGAAATATATATAAAGAAAAATAGTCGTATGATGATTGAATGTAAAAAAACTGAATGTTGTTTGAACTTGATTGATATAGAAAAGATATATGACTTAAGGAATTAGAACATGAAAAGTCTTGTTGGCAAGTAAGTAATTGAGGAAGAAAATCAGTCAAGCTCATGTTGGAGATAAAATATCAAATAGTGACATAATATGTACACTGAAGAATGCAAATATAAGTGAATAAAAAAATGAAAATTCCAAGAGAATGTGTAAGGGGGAGAAGTATAGGTAGCAAAGTATGCTTTTACAATATGAATAAGGGTGATCAAGACATTAAGATATATAACACATCTCAAGAACACATAGAGTCATACTAAAGTTAAAGTGATGTGAGGTACATTAAAAATCATAGAAATAGGTGAATGGTGTTGTGTTGAATGAAGAGCCAGAAAAGGGATCATGATTATTTGAGTAAGCAACATGAAACTAAATGATCAAGTTGTAATATTGTTATTGTGTTTGTTTCCTAAGTGGGTTCTTGGGTTACAGGGGTAAGAGCTCCTTTCAAGTTGTAGCTTGCTAAACCAAGTGTAGTGGGTGCTAGGAAAAACATAAAGTGGGTGATTCCTAGTTTGAGCGGGTGCTCAAACAAGTTGAGATCATTGTAAGACTTTAGAATGGGTGTTCTTAAATAGATATTTTGATTTTAGTTGGTTTTATACCTCTAAGGGTTTCTTACCATAAATTTTGGTGTCTTGTGTAATTCTCTTCTTACATCCACTCTAATTTGTTCAAGGTTTGATTTTGGTTATAATCAAGAAGATTTAAAGTGTGAAAAATTGATCTACTTTGATTCACCCCCAATTCTTGTGAATTCCAATAAGAATTTCTGGCCTACCCTTACCTTATACCCATTTCATGCATCAAATTTCTTCCTCCAATGGGCGGGTGGTATATGTTAAACTAGAGTGTTTTTATCATGCCCTCCACAAGCGAGTTTGCATCAACGTTTATATTTCTTGCGATCGAAAGAATTTGTGGAAATATAGATAGGAGACAAACGATACTCCTAGTGTATTTTGTACATCAACTTACCTAACACTTTATTCCACTATCGGGCCTACGATAATAAGATCAAAGACTATCCCCTTTATGTCCCTCATAATTGTTAAGTGGCCAAAGCAGCCCCTGAACTAGTAAAACCCCTATAAGAGGAAGGTTGGCAAATGACCGGGGCTGGAAAAATAAGAACAAAAATCAGCAATCCAAGGCTTCGGTTCAAATAGTCGGTATGAGTGAGTGTTAAGGAACCCCATAGCCTGTAAACTAAGGAACCAACCTACTTTGTTGCTAAGGAACCAACTATTTCTACCAACTCGTCTTTCCAGTTACCATTTTTTCCAAAGACATCCCAAGCATAATAAGTTCTCATGGACCAATCCAATTCTATTTCTAATGTCACAACATTGTAACCAATGTCATTGATTTTAACAAGAATCTCATAGGGGCCATACAAAATACCCTGAACTCCTCCTTGCATCTCTCGGGACCATATGTTGACTCACAATGTGGACTCAATAGAAGAGGAGTACAACATCAAATACAATGGGTGGAGGAAAACGTATTTGCAAGATTTTTGAAGCATAACAATGCGCAATTCTTGCAAAACCAGTTTGACGCCCTTGATGGCTTGGATGCTGAAGGCATGGCTCTTGACCAACATCATCCATGAATTTCCTATCTTGGAATGTTCGGGGTCTTATAGATGCTATTCGAAAGTATATTGTTCATGAAGCTTGACAATGATTTTTCAATTTAGATGTTTTATTTTTGTAGGAGGTGAAAATTACATATTTTTAGTTATAGGTGGTTTGTAAATCCATCCGGCTAACAACTTAGCCATTTTTAGTAATCATGAAGTGGGAATCAAGGTTTAATTTCCTTTTTCCTCCCAAGTGGTGGTCTCTATTGATTGACCATGGCATTGACCCCATGAAATGTGCCATATGGGTCCTCTTTAATATTGACGTCCACCTTTTTGGCCTCATTAGTATTTATGCCTATAACGATGTAGCTGATAGGGGTGATCTGTGGTGATGGATATCATGCTCCATTATCGATGTTTATTAGCTCATAAGTGTTGATTTCAATATGGCTAAGTCACCCACTGAGAAATGTGTGCATCTGTCGATGAGATGGATAAGCTGGAAAAGGAAGGCATGTTTTTTCATGAGGAATAAGTTTGGGTTTTATGACCATAATATTTCATGCACTCCCACTTCTCAAGCATGGTTCACTTGGTATAATCTCCGAGGAGGATCGGATCATGTTCTTAAATGGCTCTATCAAACCATGTTGTTCACTCAGGATTATTTTTATTGTGAAAACATTTATTCTATGTCGGTGGAGGTCATGCCTGACTTTTTCCTTTCGGATCACTCCCCTATTCAATTTTTTATCACTTGGCATGATAAGCACACTGTTTTTTGTCTTAAAGGCCAATTCTTTCTTAACACTACCTTGATATAGCATGGGCCCACTCTCAATCATATCAAGCATGTGTGGAATTTGGCCCCTAGACCTAGTCATTGTCAGCACTTTCAAGAACTTATACATGCCAATTAGATCCATTTGTGGGAGGATGTCATTTCGTGAGCTACTAGATTCTTTAGAATCTATGGTAGATAGCTGGCCAAAATTTGGCGCCGCTCTTACTCTGACAACACCTCCACTCTTAGTCAGGCGGTGGTTGTTCTACGAAGTCAACCCCTTCTCTAAAACTCGTAACTTCACATTGAGAACTTCACCAAAAATCCAAATTACTAACAATTACAACATTCAAGGAGCTCAAATTCATGCCCATATACATTAGCTTAAAATTGGCGACCGCGTTTCAAAAGAATTCTTACTTTCTCTTAGAGACAAAAATCCTTCTTAGTAAATTTGGGCCATTAGTGATGGTGTAATCCAGGTTATAGACCCCAACTCATGCTACACACATTTGTGTGGCATTACAAGCTGGTATTTCAAGCTCAACTTCCCACTATTGATCACCAAGAAACCCTTACACAATGTTTGGCTATGGTGTTGTGCAAAATTTTCCAAGCTCAAAAGGTGGTCCGTGACTAGATGCTCACCATTTATGACCTCCACGTTGATATCATGGGAATGGTCAATGATAAGGCTCTAGGGTGTGATGGTTTCCCTTGTGAATTCTAAAAAGCTATGTGGGATTCGGTCGTCAATGACCTTCTTCAAGTCTATTTTGAGGATTTTCAGAACCAGTCTTTCGAAGTGCATATCAACAAAGGTAACATCGTCTTCATATAAAAACTTAGGGATACGAAGAAAATTACCTCTTGGAGGCCTATCACATTGTTGAATGTCTCCTACAAAATAATTGCCAAATCGTTGGCTATGAGGCTCCACAATGTTCTCTCCATTTTTATTCAACCAAAGAAAATTGGGTTCATTCAGGGGTGATACATCCTAGACAACATCATTATGGTTTGGGAAGGCATGGAATGGGCCCACCATTCCAATCAATCTACTCTATTCATCAAGATTGATTTTGAGAAATCTATGATCGGATTGAATGGTTGTTTATCCTTGCCATGCTCCAAGCCCTTGGCTTCGGCCCTATTTTCATTCAATCGGTCAGAATGCTATTTGCAGATGCCTCTACCCAGATCACCATTAATAACCTCAGTTCTTAATCATTTGTATTATTCTATTCCATTCGCAAGTATTCCCATTATCGCTTTCACTCTATGTGCTTTCTTCTAAATGATTTGGGTATCTGTTGGCCCATGCCAAATCTCAAGGGCTCGTTAGGGGAATTTCATTGCCTCTTGTGAACAATTCACAACTGCTTAATGGTCACTTCATAGATGATTATTTCTTATGCTTATTAAGGAGAAATATGATATTTGTAATTCCATGCACTATCTTGATGTCTTCTATGGCATCTAGTTCTTCCATTCAATGATGGAAAACCCAATGTTACCGGTAATCTTTCCTCCCAACGCGATTGGCTAGCCTATTTTGAGTGGAAGATTCTTTCACATGGTGAAACATTTAAATTTCTTGGCATCCCTTTCTCCTTTCAAGCATTTTCGGATGAGTTATGGCAATATGTTATTCAACAGTGGCCAAAAAAATGTACTATTGCATCACCCGACCTCTGTCATTGGTAGAAAAATTCTAAATTTTCTTTGAAGTCTCGACGATGACGCATACATTTACTAATCCTCCTATTGGGTACCCTCCAAAGCCTCTATTCAAGAGTTGGAGAAGCTCCTCAAATCCTTTATTTGGGAAAATTCCTCCACTAGAAATTTTTTTCATCATGTTGCTTGGGAGATTTGTTGTCTTCCTCGCAAATCTGGGGGGTTGGGCCTTATTGACATTCAACAACAAGGGCAGGCACTCTGTGTGAAATGGATTGTTTGATGAATCCAATACCAAAAAGCATTGAAATTGCTCTAGCACCATGGAATCAAAGAAGGATAACCTTACGGCCTCCCTGTATGGAAAGGTGTAGGGTTTTTCAATCTCCTTATTACTCTAGTTCTTATTATAGTTGTTGGTACCTTTTTTCTTAAAAGCATTTGAAAATATTGGGAATGTATCAAACCATGGCTTTAATGGAAAGGTGAAATTTTTGCAATGTCCTCTCCATTAATCATCACTCCCTCTGGTGGTAACCAATATTTTAGGCTCAAGATAAGTATTTTATAGACACCTCGGGATTACTGCAATCAAATATTTCAAGTGCAACATTTTCATCATCCAATATTTATTCTATAAACACTCTTAATCCTAGTTCTCTTGGCCTGAGCTTAAAGCTCGATATTGGCTTACCAACCAGGATTAGGCCAACATCACTATAATGCTCAATTCAGTCCCAGACCACATGTTGCACAAGATTTTTATGCATTCTTCTCACCCTTGGTGGATGGATTGGAAGTGGTATGTTGATACCCCATTTCACAATTATTCATCTAGTAAAGGCTACCGCTAGCTTTCACCTCATCTACCCATGGTTGAAAATCTCAACACTTGATGGGGAATTCATTCCACTCCATCTTCCTAGAGCAGGTGATTTGACACCATTTGGTCTATATGTGTGGAGCCTAAAATTGCCCACTTTATATGGTGTATTCTGCATCAAGGTCTTCTGTTGGATCTTGACTTGTTCAAATTGGGCTCGGCTCCCAAGTGCCCATTTTGTGGCCACTTGGAAATGATAATGCATCTATTCTAGTTTTTTCCAAAAGCTCAACTTGTTTGGAATTAGATACACTCATTTTCTTTTCCGATCGTAACCCATTACTTTACATGGAAAAATATCCTTTTAGGAGATAATCCCAGTCAGTTACTATGTTAAGCTAGATTTGGCATGTTTTCAGAGGGGAAATTATATTTTGGATATAGAAAGACAGAAATGCTTCCTTCTATACTAATTCTGAAGTTGATCACAGTTTTCTATGTATAACAAATCTATGGTTATCTCTAATGTGCTGTTACAGATTCAAGTCCAGGTGAACAAAGTCGCGTTAGAGGTGGACCACCTCTAGACTCTGCTATAACATTGGGGAAGCTCCATGTAATGTTGCTGTGTGCCACCTTCGCCAACTCAACTCTCCTCACCACCTAGTCATGGTGGTTGGTGTAGCCATTCACAATGGCATGCTTTTAACTAGGCTTAGTGCTCCTGGAGCCCTCTCCATCGGAGGAGTTACTCACCATCTAAGCCACATGGTCGGTGGTCACTATGCCCTCATCAACAAAGGAGTCCTTTGTCAACTCGCCAATATGGTTGGGGTTACCGACTCGCTAGCACAAGTGGGGATCTCTTACAACCTCCATGCAATGCATTGTCAATGGATATAATATGCCACCACTTCCACTATCTTCCGACAAGTTCCCTCACCTCAACCTCACCATCCCTACTCGAGGAGAGGTAGATCAAGAAGAAGAAAATCCCACTGGATGGGATTTCTCGGATGCTGGTAAATATCTACAAGGCTAGGGTTGGCCGGATTATCATGATCCACCCACTTTGGGAATGTTTTTTGTTGCTACTTGAATTGGTCCTTTGTAATTTTCTAAGCACTACCTATTTTTTTGCTTTCTCCTAGGTTCAACCTATCTTGTTTGTGGTTGTGGGGTGTGCTCTCATACCACCTTTTTTAACTAAAAGTAATCTTGTATCTTATTGAATTAATATAATATAAGATCTATTTTCATTAAAAATATAGAATATGGGGTTCCATGGATGGGATTGCGGCTTTTACTTTTTCCATGAGAGACATCTCGTGAATGCTACTTTTTTCATATAGGAGAAAAATAATCTTCATTTATTGCCAAGTGGTACAATCGTATATGGCTAATGTTATAATTGGTATTATTTTTCATGTTAATCTTTTAGAAATAACCCCCGATTGTTTCAACCAAAAGAGAAGAAGAATATTGGAGAAATATATGGGACCATATTCCAACTTAATATATCCCTAATTTCTCTCTCTAGCACTCAAATAAATCATAAATCTAATTACCCCCTCCATAGGACTATTACTCTACTATCCATAATAATGATAATGCCGATTTTTCACTCTATTGTTTGAGTTGGGATGAAGAAGTTAAAGAGTATTACGATTGAATAAAATACCCAACTAATGAAACATACCACTTGGTTTATAACTGATTATAATTAAAAACTTGTATTACATCACACAATAACAACTACAAGTAAGAGAAATTCCACAAGACAAGCCATGATCACTAAACAATGACAATGTTAGTACTAGAAAGTAAGAGGATGTTAATCCATCAACCCGAGGAATTTCACCTCAAATGCATGTTGCTATATTGGGAAAGTTTTTGGTACATGTAATGCATTTCTTCTTAAAGCCACCATGATATTTTAGCAAACTTCGAGTTCACCTAGGAATAGTAGATTGTTTAGTTTTTTCTATTTTCTAGCTTCAAAATATTTATGGAACCTTAGAAGATGGATCTGAAATGAAATTTGAAAATATTTTGTGGCATGGCACCATTCCCCTACAGATACATTCCTACATATTATTTACAAATACCTACAAACTAAATATCTCTAGCCTCCCTCAATAAGATCACTAGGTCGTTCTTGTAACATGAGGCCAAATTCAACATTTCCAAAATATAAGACGTACATCACTAGTAAAATGGTTTATTAATTTCTTAAAATGTTAAAAGCACAAATTACATATACTAAGTATAGAGAATCATTAAAATATATCAGCCATCTGAAACCTTCAGTATTTTAACATGTGATTCTCTATACTTTTTTAGGTCCTTTCTACAAATCACGTCTACTAATAAAATCCATCCTTGTATTTTGCAATCCTTTCCATTTCTCAATAAAACCCTTTACATGCAAGAAATGTATATAGCAATAACATATCAAACTAGAGTTGTATGCACTTGCATAGATGGAAAAGGGATTTTTAAATACTAAATAATTTAACCATAACTCACTAGAAAATAATTAAATGTTATCCAATATCTTAAGGACCAAACTAGTATGTAAATGAAAAATAACAAGTGTGTTAATATAAAGTCAATACCAATCTTACTCTAAAGATATCAAGTAACCCCACAATTTGCACTATGTAGATTGACATATAACTTAGTTTGTTTTGCACCAATAGACACAAGAACATGTTAGAAAATCACCTTGTGCTCCACCAAACCTTGTCAGGTGAAATTTAAAAAGTGATTAATATTACTTAGTACTAATCGAGGTAGATTGATATTGATTCAAGATTAAATAATATTATTTCACCTTTAAAAATATGGGTAAAGTTACAAACATGACACTGTAAGAAATAATTTATGGGTAAGCTACAATAAGTAAATAGAAAATTCTGACCTTACCTAATTCTACCCTAAATTGGAAATAGAACTTGTGAAGTTCATATTATTGATAAAAAACATGTTGAAGTCATCATTACGTACAATTTCATTTGATTTCCATTGCGTAAAGGTCTTATCTACTTCCTCCCCAGGGTTGAAAATGGAGGATGTGTGGTTAATATTTGAGGATCAAAAACACATGTAGTTCATCATTTCATACATAGTTGTTTGATTTCCAATGGTAAAGATAAATGTGTCTTCGTAGGGACAACTTCTCCATCTTTATGACATTCTGCTAGAAGTAGGGATAACTTCTTCGGATTTGATAGCTAGTATATTTCCCAAAGGTGTCTTTTCCAGTACCTAAAGGAAGAGGTGTCTCAAATCTCAAACTATTCAACCATGTAAAGAGAGAGTATGGAAAATTTTCTAGTACAAGAGTGCATATACTAAATTGGCCTACTAACTATAATAAGGAATTACTTTGTAGGCACTGAAGGGTCTAGTTTGATGTCCAATGAAATTTAGAAGCTTTGCGTTAACATATCTAAAAATAAGGTCCAATAAATGTGGGAAAAGAAGGCACATTCTTCATAAAATCATTTTCTTGTGAGTTTTGACCTATTAGAAAGGGCACAACACATAAAATATGGCATATATGAATGTGTTGTAGACAAGACTTCTATGCAAGAAGACAAGTTACATTAGTTTGTTTGAGCTTCAGAATTTTCCAAGACTCGAATTTAACAAAAACACTTGAGGACAATTTATTTTAAGGCATTTCTCATCTTGAGGCAATCAAAACTACTTCATCTAATAAAAATATGCTTTCGCTAATTTTTTGATTCTCTAAGACTCCCATTTTGGCATATACAACAAGAATGTTGGCAAAATTTGTTGAAATTGTATTTTCATAGGTCAATTTTATTGGCTCAAGTGGTCCTTGATTTGTGTCTATTTTAGTTTTCACTTTTCATTATTTGTGAGTTTCAGAGATAAAGATAGGCTTTTCCTTTTTACATTTTTCTAGAAGAAGGGACAATTTCTCAAGCTTTGACAACAATATCGAAAAGTTTTTTTCTACTCAGGATGGGGAAGATGGATTCAATTTTTCAAATGAACCTCATTGATCCAGTGAAAAGAAAAAATAGCCATATTCAGAAGTTGTTCTTGTCGTTCTTTGATTAAATTAGTAAAATTTATCTAAGAATATAGAAAGAGCATAAAGAACAACTAAGATAACAATTATTAGCATTTATAACACAAAATTCATTGGATCAATTCACATACCTTATTATCATAATTTTATTTAGTGGAGGAATAAAAGGGCTCTTGCTTGAGATAATGTTAAATTCCACTCCTCCCTTTGGGGGAATCAACAATAGAAGGAGAATGCAATCCCTTTGTTATTGTAATAGGTATTTGATATGTTCATGGAAAAGAGAAGAAGATGAGCACTAACATTTCACCATGATCTTGGTAAAATTATAGTTTTACGAAAAATAAATTTCCTTAGAACCATCCAATTGAGGGTAAAGTGAATGGTTAAAATTTCAAACACTTCACATGCAAAGGAATTTATAAATAAAATGATTTCATAGATAGCATATGTATCCACCTAAAAACTGAAATGTTACTTCTATGTTGGGGGCATCTTGGTCCAGTTGTTGTTTTTCTCACCCCCTTATACTAATGTGTGATTGGGGCGGATGTGATATGATTGATGACTCTTTCCAGTCATCGATGGACAATCCAATTCGACCGTACAGGAGGAACCAACCTCCAATTTTTAGTGCAAGATTGATCACTTTTGGCTTGCAAAAACTAAAGATTAATAGGTTAGAACAATAGCTCAAATAATAAAAGATACAAAACATAGAAGACTAAATATTTAGGTCCATATTTTTACCTGCAACTAACTGATTAAGAAATCAAGAGGCAAAGGGTGTCCGTGGTGGGAAGATCCCAAACAATAGCCACAGAGGGTAATTATTTTGTAAAGGTGATTTCTATGTATCTCCTTCACATAATGATAACTTGAGTACATATATTAACCATAAAATGTTCCCTTGTTATTATGCCCTCCTTGTAATTCCAAGAAGGCATGACCTCTCGAAATATAATCCACCGTGGAAAAAGTAGCGAGTGAGCATGCCAAATAGATCGAAGATCATATAGCAACCTCTCGTAGAAAAAAATGGCTGCTGCAATGGAAATTCACACGGAATTCTTCATTATATTTCAATGGAATATCATACACATAAAAATTCACATCACTCGATAATCATGTTCTCAATACCATAAAAAGGTCAACTAAAGGGTGTTGGCATGTGGTCATAATAGGTGTTTTCATTGATGAAAAACCACATTAATTAGAAAGTGGATGTTGTATTCTAATCTTATGATGATGTACATAATGCTAACATGATGGTTAAGATTTTTTTGTGTTGGTACAAAGTGAGATTCGGTGAGGTGAGCTTGTTGTTGCATGCCTATTCAGTGCCAGGTGATGTATCCTAATAGTATGAGCTACTTAGGTTATTAAGAAGCATGTTTACATGATGGAGATAAGGATTTTAGGGTCTTTAGGAACACACAGTAGTGGGATGATGTATATACAAGTGGTTCACTATGTTATAGGTACTCATTGGGAGCAAGTATGGTAGCTAGAAGGTGTGACAAAGTGTGATTTGGGCTGATGATGTGTAATCACAACACCCCTAAATGTTTGCAACTCGATGGGTTGAAAATATCAATGTGATTGCATAACATGGAGCTTCTCCCAAAGTGTGGGACTTTACAATTGGGAAATCTCTCCGGATGAAGGTCGGTTCCTATTCCTCTGTTCAGGTGCACACATACAAATTGTAGAGGATATACTCTAAACTATACTCTAACTTGCCAAGGAGACATGGTTAAGAAGATGCAAGAAATTAAACCTATAACTAACCAAGGTGATGCACCAAAGGAATTATAAACACCTGCTTTTACTTCAACACAAACCATTAAAAATAATACAACCACCTTGCATAAATAACCGGGGTTATAATGAAAGATCGGGGGATGCAATGAACATAAGGGAGGGTTGAAAATCATCCACAGACTTGTATTATTGCTCCACAGATTTGATACAATACATTACAATGGCCAAGAGGACAAAACTTGCATTACAACTTGAATGGGAGGTTTGAACTCCACAAATCCACTTACAGACCAGAGAAGAAGGGAGGGTGGAAAGAAAATTTTCCAACATTTTGAAAAATTCCCCTCCTTACAATATATAGGAAGAATGGGAGAAGAAAGAGAGAAGTAAACACCAAATCCATCTTCAACCGCCTCAAAAATCATTGAATTCTCGCAATGCAGTGATGGGCATCATGAAAAAACCCATACCTCCATGTACCATGCCTTTCTGGGAAAGAAGGAAGCCCATAACTTCATTATGGTGGTAGGTGAAAAACCCTAAAAATGGTGAACTATATTTTCCATTTTTGAAGAACTCAATCTTAACCAAATTAAGATAACCAATTGTAATTATGTAGAGGAGATTGTAAGCTTTCCAAAAAATCCTCTCTTGCTCAAATTTGAGCTTCCAGTCATAAGTTATGGCCATTTGAAGGTCGAGGTGGATTTTGTGAAAATGGCCTAAGAGTTCGAAAGTCCAAAACCGAAAGTCCAAAATTTCAAGGTTTTGGACTTTGTAGTGCAATGTCCGAAACTCCGAAGTCCAAAAGTCTGAAATTTTGGACTTTTGGGTTTCAAATTTTCAGACATTGAGGGGTGATTTTTGTGTTTTGGGGACCGAGACTTATGAAACTAGAAAGTCTAAAACCTTGAAAGTCTCAAGTCCAAAAGCCCAAAATTTTGGACTTCGTGATTTCGGAGTTTCAGACATTTCCTTGTCTTTTTCCATTTTCTGTTGAAGACTCAAACTCTAAAATCAAATCCTCGAAAGTCTAAAGTTCGAAATTTTTAGACTTTCAGACTTCGGGATCTCGAGACTTTGCCACTTCATTTCTGGAATGCTTCCAAAATTCTAGAAACCTCGAAATCTTGAAAGTTTAAATTTCATACTTTCAAACTTCGGGATTGAGACTCTCAGCTCACCCTTTTTGCATGCTTCCCGAGGTCTCTGAACCATGAAAGTCTAAATTTAAAAATTTTAGACTTTGGGATTTTGGAATTTTTTCTCCCTTTTCTACACACTTCTCGAGGTCTCTGCAAACACTGAAACCCCAAAAGTCCAAATTTCAAACTTCGATATTTGAGACTTTTCCGCTCCCTTTTCTAACATGATTCCGAGGTCTCTATAACCCCAAAAGTCCAAATTTTGGACTTTCGGACTTTAGGATTTCAATATTTTCCACTCCCTTTTTTGACATGATTCTCGAGGTCCCTAAAACCCTAAAAATCCAAAATTTTAGAATTTCGAGACTTCAAGATTTTAGACTTTCTACTACTTTTTTTTTGACACGCTTCCCAAAATCCCCTGAAACCCTAAAAGTATGAAATTTTACAATTTTGGACTTGAGGATTTTGAATTCACCGCTACTTTTGGCATGCTTCCAAAAATCCTTGAAACCATGAAAGTCTAAAATTTCAGAATTTTAGACTTCGGGATTTCAAACTTCACTGCTACTTTTCTACATGCTTCCCAAGGTCTTGAAACCTCGAAATCCCAAAAGTCCGAATTGCGAGAATTTTAGACATCGGGATTTCAGAATTTTCTACATCATTTTTTCAACTTCATACCTAAGAGTTCGAAACCTCAAACCCGAAAGTTTGTAATTTAGGACTTTGGGTTTGTGTTTCGGACATTGTTTGCCCATTTTTGCCCTATTTTTCTCCAAATTGCCAAAAATGGGAAGTCTCAAAACTTCGAGCCTTTCTCAATTCTTCTTCTTGAGCTCGATCTCCCTCATCTTTCCCATTGACCATCCTTTCCAAATGTGCATAGCCATTGGGGAGCTCGACTACAACTTGACCCTTGAAATTGAATGTGAGCTCGCATGACCGAACCACCGTCTCCATTTTCTCTTACGCAAGATCGTATTTGATCAATTTTGCCTAAGTGGAAAAATTGGATAACAGGAACTATATGAGCTCATGGAAGCTTGAATTTAGGTATATCATGATATATTAGGCAATTTTGGGTCATCTATAGAGGTTTTATTATCAGTTATTACATTATTTTAGTTGACCCTAGTTTCTACAGTGAGGAATAGGCATGCAAGTATAGGTAAGTCTTAATGAATGGAGAGATTGAGGTATGGATTTGAAATTGTGATGATTAGAGATGATAGTTGGATGTGTAATAGTGATTTGAGAAACATTTTAGGTTTTCATGATGATATTTTGCAAGTTATGACAGTTTATGTGAGACATGGTCAAAATTAAGTGAAATTCCAGCTCGAAGTTGAACTTTTGATGCTCATTGTGAATTGTGTTATTTGCATGGGACCTTGTGGATTTCAGGGATGTTTCTAAGGTGATTTTATAAGGTTTCAAAAAAATAATCAGGTTATTTTATTGTCATTTTTTTATGAATGAATGTTAAGAAGATAAAGTGGTCTAAAACCCTAGTTAAACCCTAGTTAGGAGCAATTTGTAGAAAGAGAGGTATAGTGACCCATTTTTGATTGATTCATAAAAATTTATAATTGGATGTTGTATAGGACTCTCTTATATTTCCATAAATGTATGGTTGAGGTCATGGTGATGAGTGGGCCCCACTCAAATAGGTTAGTTTCTAAAGAAGAAGGTTTTAGGACAAAGATTTCCAAAGGATTAGCATGCAAAATTGATGTTTCATGATTTATGGGAGATGATATTGATGTCCATGTATGTTTTAAGAAATTTTCGTGCAGGTACATGGTCATTTGTGGTCCATACAAGTTGACTAGTCAAAGGGCATTTTTGATCTCAAATAGCAGGGTTCAGTAACATGGGCATAACTTGAGATACAAGTGGATTTTGAAGTTGATTCAAGTTTTGTTGGAAATTTGATTTAGATATATTTCCAGTGATATGAGGTTTTCCTTAAGATTAGGTGATTTTATAGAGTTTCCAAGACATTTTCGGATAGGAAGATTTTTGGCAAAGGCTCTTAACAAGATGTGTTTTGGTGCAAGTTTGGAGTTGTTTGAAACATGAGATGGATTGGGTGATGTTTTATATCAACTAGAATGTGAATAGGGATGCTTTTTTCATCCAATGAATCAATTTTAAGGTCTTGAATGTATGCATAATTTTTTTAATGATTTAACCTTTAGAAACATAGTTTTTGGTAGGTTGATCTAGTGAAGACAAAAGTAGATGTGGTTTGATTATGAGGCTGATTCAAGGATTATAACTTGATTAGAAGTATTCAAAATTTTCTTCCATTTCCATAAAGTGTTTACATGGTATTTTTTTCTCATGTTGAAGTTATTTGGTGGCCTTAGGAAGTTTCCAGGGTACTTAAGGGTTTAGGAAACAATAGTTTTGAGATTTACAAAGAGCATTGGGCCCATTAAATGAAATAATTTGATTGTTTGAGATAAATTACGACCATATATTAATATTAAATGATATTTTAAGCATTTATGATTGGTTATGGGTCATGAATAAGTATGGTTTTGATGTAAGGGAATTTTTATCTTTGTGCCCATGGAGTTTGAGCCATTTTTGGCATATGTAATGAGGTTTTGATCTAGGCTAACCTATTTGAGTAATATGTGACTAAAAATTTAATTAAAATTTGAATTTTTTCCTTGATGTGTGGGTCAAAAAAATGATGGAAAAAGGTTGTGCCTAAGTTTGAAATGATAAGAAGCTTATAAAAGCATATTTTTGTGTGATTTTAGAACTAGTGAAGGAGAGTTGATTACAGGTGTTGGAGCATGATTTGAGGCTGAAACAAGTGTGTTGTAGGTTGAGAAAAATTAGAGAGAATGTTTGTAAGATTTTGATTATTTTTGAAGTGATAGAAGTGTTTGTTTTGTGAAGATTAGTTGCCTAGGGTTTGATTGAAGAAGTACGAGCTGTATATTGGATCTCCATCAGTTTTGGTAGAAAAAAATTAGATATAGGAAAATCATAAGGTGGTTGAGTGGGTGTTTGATCATCTTTGGGGTTTGTAGCCTCCTTGTGGAGTTAGTGCTTCACAAAATTAGGGGTTGGTGCTCCTTGTAGGGTTGGTGATCTACTAAACTAGGGGTGGTGCTCTTTGTGGGGTTGGCACCTCACTAAATCTTGAAACATATCAATATAATATTGTATTTCACTGGGTTTTCTTCCCCTTGAGGGTTTCCTTCTTATATCTTGTGTCTTGTATTGATGGTCTTGTTTATGATTCTTGCACGTGTGATTGTTTGATGTATGCACAAATACGAGTATTTATATATGCAAGTTTGAAATTTGAATTAAAGGTTTTATGAGGTATGATTCACCTCCACCCTCTTAGTCCATTGTTATTCTAACAATTGGTATCAAATTAGGCCCTTCTGGAGAATCTTGATAGCTTGAAGAAGATATTTTGAAGCACAAATGGATGGTAAGAAGAATAATTCTTAGAAAGGAAAGAACACCAAAGATGACTTTTTATACTTCAAGTGAAGGTAAGAATTTTTAGAAAATATTCCTAAAATTTATTCTCCCCTAGGAGTTGTAACTTGTGAATTTGGAGAAGGATTTAGTGATTCAGATTCAGATTGTGAAGAGTCAGCTTGGGAAATATTAAAAAGGGAACTTAATCTTGCTAGAGATGAGAATGAAAAGCTCACACAACAAATTGATGAAATGAAGAGAAACCATGAAGATCAGATTAAGCTCCTTGAATGAATTTAAGAATGAGAGTAAAGAACATGATGAGATCACAAGGCATCTTGAGGAACAATTAGAGAGAGTTGTAGCCAACCTTGAATCCAAGGAAGATGCTCATGAGCATAGTCATGTTATTCAGATTTTGGAGTCACAAATGGAGGAGTTGTTTGAAACTCTAAAGGTCAAAGAGGAAGAATGTACTTAGCTGAAATCACAGGTTGTTTTTCTTAATGATAGACTCAAGACTAAGGAGGATGAGTGCATCAAGTATGAAATTGGCATGAAATCTTTACATTCAATACTTGATCTAGTTTCAAGAAAACTGAAAATGTTTGAGAAAAGTGCAAATGACCTAGATAATATTCTTAGCCAAAAAGATCAACAAGTGATAGGGCTGGTTTGGGATTCAATGAGGATCTCAAGGACAAGGAATTGAAGCAAGAAGACATGGTTTTAAGTAAGGAATATGGTGAACCAAGTACCAAGGAATAAAATAAGGTGACTCACACCAAGGACAATGAGAATACCAAGCCTATTAGGAAACCTAATGCATCAAGGTATGAAAGATCATTTAATGGCTATTGTTTCTCATGTCATGTTTTTGGTCATAGAGCTAAAGAATGTAAGAAAAGGTCTCCTAGGAATGGTGTAGGATCCTTTCATGGTGAATGTAATTCATGTTGTGAGTATGGTCATAAAGCCAAGGATTGTGGATGGAATCTAGGAGTGTTTGAGCCAAGAAAAATTAAGAGGATGTTCGTTAAGAGATCTGATCCTAGAGATACTCAGCCATGGAAAGAAAATAGAAATGATCATGCTAAAGATGTTGTATGCTTCAAGTGCAATAAGGTAGGCCATGTAGCTAGTGCTTGTTTGAATGTTGGATCTAGTCATGGTGATAACTTCAAGAAAAAAAGGTACAATGGTATGTTTCATTTATAACGAGATCTGGTCATGTTACAAGGTTCTATTATCAAGCCTATTCAAATCAAAATAGAATTTCTCAAGGTCCTAGAGTGTAAGTGTTATCCAAAATTCACCCCCATGGTAATTTTGATAACATGCATCGAATGTTCAAGTCCCACGCACATTGATTGATTGGAGAAAACATCATGTTTCGAGGTTCCCTCGAGATATTTTTCTAACTCTCCTGTCTAGGTTGAAAAGAGCAAGCTCTGAGAAAACGTGGAAAAAGTTGCAGAAAGCAAGTAGGTTGATCCAGAAAAATTTGTGAAAATCAGCTAAGTCCTAGTCCTAGGAGCAATTGGGACATTTGGGACAAAAAGCGCGGATCGGCCGAAAAGCCTCTAGGCGGCCCGCTAAGCATTTGGGACATCTGGGACAAAAAGACTCGAAGCGGCCGAATCAGCTGAAATGGGGAACTTCAGTCCAAAACAAAGTGGGACATCTCGGGACAAAAAGACCGAACCGGCCGAAGGCAAGGCGAAATGGGAACAAACGGTCCGGAAGTCAAGGGACATTTGGGCCGCGAGTACGCGAACCGGCCGAATCGGGCGAACCGGAAGAATTTGTCCCACGAAGCACAGGGACATTTGGGACAAATGGACGTGAACCGGCCGGTTCGGCCCGAAACAAGAAAATTCAGCACAAGGCGAATGGGACATCCGGGACATAAAAACGCAAAGGGCGCGAAAGAGTCGGCAGGGCCGACGACCAATCAACGCATGACACGTGTCACAAGGGAAAAGGTCAAAAAGTCAAAAGGGTGAGGTCTCAGGCACTGACCTGAACCAATGAGAAGCTGCCATATGTCCTCACCAAGGAAAAAATCATGTCGGAGAAGTTGGAAAACCCGACATACAAGGAATATGTCGGGAGGTTTGAAGAACCCGACAACAAAGGCAAATCGGGTCTACAAGGCGGGAAAACAAGTCGGGTTTGCACGTCAAAGAAGCATGTCGGGAGTTCTAAAAAACCCGAAAAACAAAGAGGTATGCCGGATGGCTGAGAAAACATGACATCAAAGGATATGTCGGAGGGGTCGGAAAGCCCGACAACAAAGGAAGACTTGGATAATCTGGCGGAAGCGGGTTTCGGGAAAACACGAACATGAAACATATTTCGAGGCATCCTCCAAGTTCGATGCAAATGTAGAGGAGAATCCCGAACCCGACAGGCTGAAGACCTCGCGACTAATCAATGCGTGCCACATGTCATCCGGTGGCGAAGCATGGGAAAATATTTCAAAATCCATTTTTTCCTGCATTCAGTGCCCTAAATCTTTGAGATCATCATATCTTTTGACCCAGAGCTCGGATTTAGACGTTCTTTATATCAACGGAAAGCTGTTGAAATCCTCTACATGATTCAAGGATCAATCTTGAGTTTTGGTGAAGTCGAGAGAGAAAATCGAGAAACAGCTCTTACGCATGATAATGGCCGAGGTGACGTTCAACAACCAATTTAATGCACATGGGTCACACTCTTCTTCAAGACGGCCAAAAGTGACTTTTCAGCAAGCCAAATTAATACAAATGGGTCGCATTCTCCTCCAAATCAGTCAAAGTGACAGGGTATGGGTTGGTAAGGTCCTCCATGCCGATTTAATGCATTGGCATTCAATGAGGAATGGGTTTGCACGTTTTCCTATGTTTCGTCTCTCCTGGGCTCGACCCATGCAATGTAAAAAAGCTAGATTTGGCTAAGGGGATAACGAGTTGTTCATTCTTTCGCTCTGCCCTCCCTTATTTTCTTCTCTAGGGTTGAAAATGGAGTTCGAACCTCCTCCCTTGCTCTGTAATGGAATTTTTGCCTTTTACTATTGAAATGATGTTCTGTGTAAACTTCTGGAGCAACAAAACATGTTTTGTGATGCATCCGTCCATCCTTGCTCATTTTTTCTTGTTCTCTTCTTGCCTCTCTTCTTTGTAGGTATTTGTGCATGTTTGAATGTTCATTTTAGGCTTGGAGCTGTGTTCATGGAGTTTTGGGACATTTTCTGTGTGAAATCTATCCTTGGGCCTGTGATGCATCTGTCCATCCTTCCCATTGCTCACCTCTCTTTGTCCCATGGCGGTTTTGATAGATGTTCAACATCCTCCTTCTCTCGGTGTATCACCGTTTTAGTGTAGGCTTTTGCTGTTTTCCCTTCTCTCTCTCTCTTTGTCTCCTTGGCATGGTTAGATTAGGATTAGATTAGCTTGCTGCAATGGAATAGCTTGTGGCAGTAGTTTAGGAGCGGGAACCAGCCTTCTCTGGAGATTCCTCTCTCGGTTTCACAAGTCCCACGCTTGGAGAGAGGTTTCCATGTTGTGCAATCACACTTGGATGCTCGAACATCAACCTAGAAGCGATGTGCGTCTAGGGGTCTGTGATTTTGCACTAACAGTTTTGGCATGCCCGGTGGGACCTTAGAGGTCTTTCACTTCATCTTTTGCAGGTTGGTGTGTTCCTGTGAAGATTTCAGTCTTTGGAGGCACTTGCAAACACATCTGGTGACTCCATCTGATCAGCAACCCATTTCTCTGAGCTTGCAGACCCGTTTCCATCCATTTTCATCCATCTTTCTTTCCATCCCTTTCATTCTTTTCCATTCCATGAAGTTGTGCAATCATGACTCCATTTCCATCATGGAATTCATATAAAAAAAAAGAGTATATTCCATCTCCAACATGTTTTAAAAATCCTCGAGATCAGCATGCATACTCATATGAACAAGAAGTGCAAAGTCGGTTTGGAAATGGAGCTTTCCAAGAGCAAGAGTATGCATACAATGAAGACCATCGAGATCCAAGATGCTGGTCATTGGAGAAAATCCAAAAATGGAGGTGGGGATGGTGCGAGTCCAGGCTCAAGCACAAATGAAAGCTTTTGGAATCGGTTGTGGAGCACCCTGTCCATGGGTGGGACCTTTTCCAAGGCATTACAGCCTCGGGAGAAACTTGACTTCATGATTGCAACGCTGCCTTTGCTTGCTAAGTGGATTAAAGAAATAGAGGTGTATGAGAGGAGTATTCAAAGAACCTTGTCGGTGGTTAAGTTCTACACCATCATCTGGTTTCTCTCTTCCCATTACTCAAGCAAAGACATCATCTCATTTGGACTTGCAAATTTTAAACTCTCCATCCGCTGTCCCAAGTGTTGAATCCATTTCTCCACCCCCTGGTCTTCCACCTCATCTCGATTCTTCTTTCCTTTTCCCTTCTAAACAGTCATCCCCTCCACAAGAGCTAACGAAAATACCCCCTCCTCCAAAGAAACAAGAGGTTTCACTACCTCCACCACCACAAAAACTTGCAAAAATCAGTCATCAAGGACAACAAGAAGAGGAGCCCAACAGAAAAGAAATAACAGACGACTTGAAGGTTTGGGCTGCCAAGTTTGGGATGACAAAGATCCCCTTGATGGTTAAGCCTACAGAAGAGGCTAGGGTTGGAGAACAGGTGGTGGTTAGGACTGATTTTGTTGCAGCAGAAGAAGAAGATCTTGCAGTCCCAACTTGTCCTCTAGAGCAGCAGAATGAAGAGTTTGACTTGACAAACTTCATGCTAGAGGAAGAGTTTTATCAAGAGCAAGATTCTCTTCAGGTAGTAGAGGAAGGAGAAGCTGCTCCAAATCCAAAAGAAGAGGAGCAAATTCTAGCTGTGGAGGAGAAAAGTGCAGATCCAAGGGCTTTGAGCACAAAGCAAGCTACAGGAGAACCTTTAGTTCTTCTTTCTACTTCACCTCTCCCAAGTTCTAGTACTGAAGAGGAGTTTGATTTCTCAAACTCAATATTGGAGAGTGAAGGAAACCATGGTGGTCAAGTTGCAGATCAAGAGAACATCATGGGAGAAGTTGAACACGAGCAAGCAGGACAAAGAATGAGGCGGTTTACCTATCGATTTGGAGGATTTGTTTTGATGGAGAAGAGCAGTTGAGCTTTCACCTTTCTCTCTTTCGTCACCCACATCCCAAACACGCAGCTGCTTGCCATGAAGGAGAGCTTTCATTTGCAGCAGACTTGCATCTTATAGCAGCCCTTTGGAGTCAAAATTGGAAGATTCTAATCTTCCTGTTCTTCGTGGAGGAAGAGAAAGGACAGGAGGAACTTCACCATTTCTTCCACGTCATCCACCTCGGAGGGTCTACGAGAAGACTCCATTTTGGAGTTGAAAATTAGAGCTATGGGCATATCAAATGGATCGGACCTTGCCCAATCAGGTATTTGGCTTCATTGGAGCCAAAGGAGAAGCCACAACGGTCATGCTTGCTTCGAGCATGAGGACGAGCTACAAAGTACCAAGGATCAGCTGCCATACCTCTCAATCCAAATGCGAGCAACTAAAAGAGGTATTGGATTTTGTAGTTGATACCTTGATGATTTGGATAGAAGACCAGCTTCTTGTTGATTTTCCATCCATCCAAACAGCCATGATCAGTGCCAAATCAATTGCATGGCTACCAATTATGAAGAAAGGAAGCTATTTTGCACAACCAATTGCAGGGTTTGTTTAGCTTGCCTTTGCTTCCAGTTAGAGTAGAGTAGCTAGGTTTGCTTTCAGCAGAAGAAGTGCTTGTGCACACTCTGCATGTTCCATTTGGGACATGTATGATTTTCAGTTTTGTACATATTTTTGGTGTTGCTGGTTTTTCTCTTGCACAGTTCTTTTCAGTGGTTTTGGTGAGAACAACTACATGCCCGGTGGGTTTCAAGTGGCTCAGAGGGAGATTTTCAAAGTTTAGATCAGTTTTCAGGCTTGCTTATGACTCCATGCCCAATGGATTACTTGTGCTCACGATCATTCATCTAGTAGGCGAGATGACTCATTGAGTCGCCAAATCGTTATCCAAAATTCACCCCCAGGTAATTTTGATAACATGCATCGAATGTTCAAGTCAGGCACATTGATTGATTGAGCAAACATCATGTTTCGAGGTTCCCTCGGATATTTTTCTAACTCTCTGTCCAGGTTGAAAGGAGAAAGCTCGAGAAAATGTGGAAAAAGTTGCAGAAAGCAAGTAGGTTGATCCGAGAAAAAAATTGTGAAAATCGGCTAAGTCCTAGTCCTAGGAGCAATTGGGACATTTGGGACAAAAAAGCGCGGATCAGCCGAAAAGCCTCCAGGCGGCCCGCTAAGCGTTTGGGACATCTGGGACAAAAAGACCTGAACTCGCCGAATCGGCCTAAATGGGGAATTTCAGTCCAAAACAAAGTGGGACATCTGGGACAAAAAGACCCGAACCGGCCAACCGGGTGAAATGGGAACAAACGGTCGAAGTCAAGGACATTTGGGCCGCGAGTACGCTGAAGCGGCCGGATCGGGTGAATCGGAAGAATTTGTCCCACGAAGCACGGGAAAATTTGGGACAAATGGACGCAAACCGGCGGTTCGATTAAACAAGAAAATTCAGCACAAGGCGAATGGGACCTCTGGGACATAAAACGTGAAGGCGCGAAAAGAGCCGGGGCGACGACCAATCAACGCATGACACGTGTCACAAGGAAAAGGTCAAAAAGTCAAAAGGGTGAGGTCTCGTGCACCGACTCAAACCAATGAGAAGATGCCACGTGTCCTCACCAAGGAAAAATCATGTCAGAGAAGTTGGAAAACCCGACATACAAGGAATATGTCAGGAGGTTTGAAGAACCCGACAACAAAGGCAAATCGGGTCTACAAGGCGGGAAAACAAGTCGGGTTTGCACGTCAAAGAAGCATGTCGGGAGTTCTAAAAAACCCGACAAACAAAGAGGTATGCCGGAAGGCTCAGAAAACCCGACATCAAAGGATATGTCGGAGGGGTCGGAAAGCCCGACAACAAAGGAAGACTTGGATAATCTGGCGGAAGCGGGTTTCGGGAAAACACGAACATGAAACATATGTCGAGGCATCCCCCAAGTCCGATGCAAATGCAGAGGAGAATCCCGAACTCGACAGGCTGAAGACCTCGCGACTAATCAATGCATGCCACGTGTCGTCCAGGTGGCGAAGCGCGGGAAAATATTTCAAAATCCGTTTTTGTCTGTTCCGTGCCCTAAATCTTCAGATCATCATATCTTTTGACCCAGAGCTCGGATTTGTACGTTCTTTATATCAACGGAAAGATGTTGAAATTCTCTGCATGATTCTGGGATCAATCTCGAGTTTTGGTGTAGTCTGGAGGGAGAAAATCAAGAAACAGCTCGACACGTGATAATGGCCGAGGCGACGTTTCAACAACCAGTTTAATGCACATGGGTCGATCTTCTTCAAAGATGGCCAAGTGACTTTTCAGCGGCCAAATTAATACAAATGGGTCGCATTCTCCTCCAAATCGGTCAAAGTGACAGGGTATGGGTTGGTAAGGTCCTCCATGCTGATTTAATGCATTGGCATTCAATGAGGAATGGGTTTGCACGTTTTCCTACGTTTCTGTCTCCTGGGCTCGACCCATGCAATGTAAAAATCTAGATTTGGCTAAGGGGATAACGAGTTGTTCATTCTTTTCGCTCTGCCTCCCTTATTTTCTTCTCTAGGGTTGAAAATGGAGTTCGAACCTCCTCCCTTGCTCTGTAATGGCGTTTTTTGCCTTTTACTATTGAAATGATGTTCTGTGCAAACTTCTGGAGCAACAAAACATGTTTTGTGATGCATCTGTCCATCCTTGCTCATTTTTGCTTGTTCTCTTCTTGCCTCTCTTCATTACGGTATTTGTGCATGTTTGAATGTTCATTGCAGGTTTGGAGTTGTGTTCATGGAGTTTTGGGACATTTTTACGTGTGAAATCTATCCTTGGGCTCTGTGATGCATCTCGTCCATCCTTCGCATTGCTCACCTCTCTTTGTCCATGGCAGTTTTGATAGATGTTCAACATCCTCCTTCTCTCGGTGTATCACCATTTTAGTGTAGGATTTTGCTGTTTTTCCCTCTCTCTCTCTCTTTGTCTCCTTGGCATGGTTAGATTAGGATTAGATTAGCTTGCCTACACTGGAATAGCTTGTGGCAAGTAGTTTAGGAGCAGGAACCAGCCTTCTCGGAGATTCCTCTCTCGGTTTCACAAGTCCCACGCTGGAGAGAGGTTTCCATGTTGTGCAATCACACTGGATGCTCCGAACATCAACCTAGAAGCCTGATGTGCGTCCGGGGGTGCTTTGTGATTTTGTACTAACAAAGAAGCTAGAGGAGTTTAGATACCTAGAATGTATGTCAATGGTCCTAGAAGAACGTGGGAACCTAGAGGAGATCTCGGTGCCTCATTAAGAGTAGATGTCTATGAAAGAAGAATTTTTCTCAAAGCTCAAATAAGAAAGAAAAATAAAAAGGAGTTTTTAAGTACCTAATGGGTAGTAGGACCTCTTTGAGACCTTATTTTAGGTCTTCGTAGTGATCATATACATTCACTATGCTTCTTGAATGTGTATAGGTGCATATGAAGCATTCAAGTGAGGGGGAGATGTCTGAGTCAATGTGTTCCTCCTCCATAAGGTCAAGGTATGTCTCTAAGTTTTCTTTCATGATCCTAGTTTGTTTTTCTTGATCTATATCATGATGTAATATGGTGCACGACTCTATGTTCTTATAGTTTTTGTCTTGAATTGTCATAGCAACTTTGTTAGTCTGATATGTCCTTTTTATGATAATGTGTCTCATTGGTTTGTTTTTGAAGAAAGTTATGTGATATTAGATCCTTGAAAAGTTCTCTCTTTCACCTAGAGTCGAGTCTTAGTAATGTTTTGTTATGTATCATGATGAGAAGTCAAAATCTATTGATGTGTCTTATATCTGTCATGAGTTGCAAAGACTTATAACATGATATTATAGGTGTCTATGAAGTGGTAAGGACATGAGTGTTATGAAACATTCATTATCTATATGTATATTGTCTCACAATGTATTTAAGTCATGTTGTAATATGTCTTGATAATTCAATAGTTATCTAAGTCTATGATTAGTCCTTCAAAATTTCAAATTGTTCTCTCGTCATCAAATGGTGTTTCATGTCAAAATTGAAGTCTGGTTCTTGGAGCTTGCATAAGTACTTCAACCAAACTCAATAAAGAAAATATACTAAGAGTGTCAAATTTGGGTTTATGCTTATGAAGTGATTGTAATAGTGTTTCAAGATTGGTTCCGGTCTCTCAAGGGAAAAATATTTTTGTTCGAGTCATGTAATGTAATCATGTTGGGTCCGATAAATGTCTTCTAGATCTAATTCTGATGTAATGAATCACAATAAAGTATGTATGCTTAGCTACATTCCAATGGTTACAAAACAAGGGTTAGGAGGTTATGAGAGTCTTGAAATCTATGTAATATATGTGTTTCACGACAAGAGTTAATGAGTTCATGATATGTATCAAAAGCTTGCATGTCAAAAGATAGTTCTTGGAGGAAGCATGTCTTCATCAAGTATAAATTCTTGAGACAATTTTGTTCCTTCATCGGTGAGATAAGTGTTAAGGTATATCTAGACTCAATAAAGGATCTATTTCAGTTTTTGAGCCTTAGATAAGAGAAAATTATGCATATACTTTAATAAAAGTGGTGTATATCTCTATTATAAAGAAAGGCCTATGATCTCAAGGTACATGTTGAGATTCAAGAGTTTGAAGAGGGCTATGAGATATGAGAAAGGATAAAGTTATGCAAACTTGAGAAATCCAAAATAGTGAACTAATTTGACAAGATCATGCTTCAAGGATGCAAAATTTAGTGCAAGGGTCTTTGATACTAAGCAAGAAAATGCTACAAGAATATTTAAGGCTCGAGTGATTTGATCAATCATGCAAAGTAAAATATTACTTAAGTCTCTGTGGGATGAAAAAACGAAAATCCATCTAAAATGAACCTATAAGTATTGCAAGGTCAATCTTGGACTTCTTGAGTGCATAAAAATGATGGTATGAGTCTATGCTAGTGTAAGATGATGTCTACAGGTGGTAAAGTATTAAAAAAGGAACATGATCTCAAGTATATGAAGTTGTGAGACATTATAAACTTATCCTACATGTGTTTAGGACTCCATATAAGTAGAATGTGGTCTATATCAGAGAGAAAAGTTTTGTAGAAGGACAATGCATCCTACAGCCAATGGAGGTGTCAATGTGATCTAACAAGCTTGTAAACCAACATTGAAGCATCAAGGTCAAAGTTGCATATGTTTCAAAATCAGAGTGCTCTATAGTTTTCCATCAAGTCAAGGATGGTTGTAATATTTGAAAAAGCTACTAGAGCATGAGGAATACTGAGATTAAAAGGTATAGGTTGATTAAGTGAGAAAAAGGAATGTGTGTATCTTTGTAAGTTTGAAAATTGTAAGCTACATATGATCTAAGTAATCAAAAGATATCAGATGATACAAGTGAGTTGAGGTCTCTAGGTGACAAAGAAAATATCAAGTCAAATGACCAAACAACAATGTGAGGTACTCAAGGTAATGATGAAGTAAATATTTGACTAAGAAATAGTAATGCCTAAATTTTTGAGGGTTTCTGATCCACTTAGGAAAAAGGAACAAAGTAAAAACATTGAAAATATATGCATACCGCTTGAAGATTTTAAGTTTTATCTTAAACATTGTGATTAGACTTTGTGAAGAAGGATAAAATGTTGGTATACAAGATCTTGAAAAGGGAAACTCAAGTAGGGGAGAAAAAATTGCTCCATAGTCAAGTGAGAAAATAGCTAAAATTACAAAATATACATGGATAAGTATTTTCATGACTATGACACAAATAAGAAGGCACATAAATGGAAAATTCAAGTTCAGGTTTGTAAAGTATTTCCAGAAAAGTTATAATTGTATGTTAAAGGTCCCGAGGTATGATGATGCATGATGTCATGAATATCAAGGTAATATTTTGATTTGACTATGATTGAGGGATAAGAAGTGATATAAAGATAGGGAGTCTTGTATTGTTCTTCTAGTAGATGCAAAAGGAGTAATGTGTGTTGGTAGAGGTTAGTGAGTTCAGTGTAGATGGTCTTAAAAGATTGGTTCTAGTGGTATAAAATCACCTTGACAAATGACAACCTCGTGCATGATCCTTCTTGACGAGTAAATAGTCTTCTTAGTCCAAAGGAATAACAAGTCTCAGTGGTCTATGCACAAGCTACATGAATGATAAATATTATAAAAAGTGAAGATGGTATTGTGACAACATGAAAATTAAGGTGTTATGCATTCATGGAGATCGAGTTTGAAGCATTTCAAGTGTCAAGATAGCATTGTAAGTGTACTATCTATCTCATTAAGTATCATGAGAATATAAGGATATTATATAGTATGAGTAATGAAGTTGTGAACCTACAAGCTGTGTCATCCTAGTTATATAGGGGTAGTCCTTATATGAATTCAAACATGTGTGAAGAAAGGTCTAGATACCTGAGTGACAAAATGGAGGATACATTATAGGTGCACCTAAAGAGGTAAGTAAATTTTTGAATTAAGGTAATATTATGACAAAAATGAGGTTAAAACATTGAATAAAAATTGAGGATTGAGATATTCGGTTGATCCCCTTCAAAGACCTAAAATCAAGGTAAGAGCATTGATTTTTGTGCTTTTTTGTGAGATATAGGTCAGACAAGTCCACGGGGTCTTAAAGTACTATATATGTTGAGTATTGGTTTTTATGGCTTGTCAAATTTGATCAAAATTACACTCGACATAACATTCTAGGGACATGAGCTCTTATGGTTGAAAGATGAGAAGAATAGTAAGTGACAATCTTGACATATGCCTAGACAAGTTGGTTTATGGTCAACTAAGGTGATATTATGTTTTGATAGGTGTTGTGTTGAATTTTGGCATGTTTAAGGAGTGTGTGGATCATGTTATTAAGAAAATGCTCATTTTTGCATGCCTAGAGGTGAAAAATGGTGCTTTGGCTTGGAATAAGGTATGGAGATACTTTATTTATGTTCTTTAATGATGTTTAAATGATTTATATGCATTTCCTGTGGGGAGCATGGTGGTTGCATGCCTAAAATGAAGGTAAAAATCAAGAAATGGAGCTAGTTTGAGACCTTTGGTTGATTTTTCTAACCAAATCATGATGGTATGAAGATGAAGAAGGTAAATAATGTGAGATACAGGTATGCATTTTTCATTAATGTAAAAAGAGGGAGAAGTTCAAGGTGTTTTCCATTAATGACAAAGGGGGAAATTGTTGGCATGTGGTCCTAATAGGTGTTGTTGTTGATTGAAAACCATATTAATAACAAAGTGGATGTTGGATTATGATCTTATGATGATGTACATGATTATAACATGATCGTATAGATGTGTTGGTGCTAGTACATTGAGATTCGATTAGGTGTGTTTGCTCTTGAAAGCCTTTTCAAGTGCCTAGGTGATGTAGCTTGACTGTATGAGCTTCTTGGATTCTTAATAATAATGTTGAAATGACGGAGATAAGGATTTGAGGGTTCTTATGCACTCACATGTAGTGGCATGATGCAGATATAGGTGGTTCACTATGTTATAGGTGCTCATTAGGAGCAGGTATGGTAGTCGAAGGTGTGACAAAGTGTGGTTTGGGGTTATAAGAGATCTTAGAAGCTTTCATTTAGGTATATCATATTATATCAAGTATGTTTGGGTTATCTCGTAGAGGTTTTATGATCAATTATTACATTATTTCAGTTCACCCTAACTTCTATAGCGAGGATCATGCATGCAAGCATAGGTAAGTCTTAATGACTGGAGATATTCAAGTATGTATTCGACATTATGATGATTTTATATATTATAGTAATGTGTCATAGTTATTTGAGAAAATTTTGAGATTTTCATGATCATATTTATGTAAGTTATGACATTTTATATGAGACAAGGTCAAAATCAAGTGAAATTCCATCTCGAAGTTGAACTTCGATGCTTGTTGTGAATTGTGTGATTCAGTATGAGACCTTTTGGATTTTGGAGATGTTTCTATGGTGAGTTGATAAGATTTCATAGAAAGAATCTAGTTAGTTGATTGTCACATTTTTATGAATGAATGTTAATAAGTTAAAGTGGTCTAAAACCCTAGGTAAACCCTAGTTAGGAACAATTTGCGTAAAGACAGTATAGTGATCCAATTTTGATTAATTAATAAAAATTGATTATTTAATGTTGTATATGACTCTCTTATCTTTCAATAAATATATGGTTTAGGTCATGGTGATGAGTGAGCCCCACTCAAAAACAGTTTAGTTTCTGAAGAAGAAGGTTTTAGGACAAGGTTGTCAAAGGAGTAAAGCATGCAAAATTGTTGGTGCATGATGTATGGGAGATGATCCTAATTTCCATGGAGGTTTTGAGACATGTTCATGTAGGTACATGGTCATTTGAGGTCCATACAAGTTGATTGGTCAAAGGGCAATTTTGGGGTCTCAAATAGAAGGGTTCAATAAAATGGACATAACTTGAGCTACAAGTGGATTTTGAAGATGATTCAAGTTGTGTTGGAAATAGGATTCATATATATTTCTAGTTATATGATTTTTTCCTCATGATGAGGTGATTTGATAGGTTTTATATATTATTCTCTAGGAAGGAATATTTTGGAGCTCAGCACATGATGTGTTTTTGTGTAAGTTAGGAGTTATTTGAAGCATTAGATGGATTGGGTGATGATTTCTATCAACTGAAATGTGAAGAGGGATGAATTTTCAACCAATTAATATATTTTGAGGTATTATATGTATGTATAAATTTTTTTATGAGTGATGAAGTTTTCATCCAATAAATCCATTTTGAGGTCTTAAATGTAGGTATAAATGGTTTTATGAGCTAACCTTTGGAAACAACATTTTGGAAAGTTGATCTAGTGAAGACAAAGGTAGATGTGTTGTGAGAATGAGGTTGATTCAAGGCTTATAACTGGCTTAGAAGTATTATAATGGTTTGGAAATTTCCATGAAGTTGTTACATGGTATGGTTTTCTCATGTTTAAGTTATTTTGTGGCCTTATGAAGTTTCTAGTGTGGTGAAGGTATAGGAAACAACAATTTTGAAATTTGTAAAGAGCACAAGGCCCATTAAATGAAATAATTTGATTTTTTGAGCTAAAGTGAGACCATGTATAAATACTAAATTATATTTTAATAATATATGATAGGTTATGGATCATGACTAAGTATGGTTTTTGTGTAAGGGAATTTTTATCTTTGTTTCCATGGAGTTTTGAGCCATTTTTGGCACATGTAATGAGGTTTTTAGCTAGACCAACCTATTTGGGTCATATGTGACTATTGTAATTTAAATTTAAATTGTTTCCCTGATATATGGGTTGAACAAAAGTAGGGAATTTTTTTGCCTAAGTTTGAAATGATAAGAAGCTTATAAAAGCATGTTTTTGTTTTTTTGGAACTAGTGAAGTGTGTGCAAGGTGAGCGACCTAGGTGAGAGTTGATTACAGGTGTTGGAGCATGATTTGAGGTTGAAACAAGTGTGTTGTAGGTTGATAAAAATTAGAGAGCATGTGTGCAAGGGTTTGATGATTTTTGAAGTGATTGAAGAGTTTGTTTTGTGAAGATTGGTCACCTAGGGTTTGATTGAAGAAGTGTGAGCTGTATATTAGATCTCCATCAGTTGTGATAGTAAAAATAAGATATTTGAACATCGTAATGTGGTTGATTTGGTGATTTATCACCTTTGGGGTTGTAGGATCCTCTTGGAGTTGGTGCTTCACAAAATTATGGTTTGGTGCTCCTTGTAGGGTTGGTGCTCTACTAAACTAGGGGTTGGTGCCTCAATAAATATTGAAACATATCAATATAAGATTGTGTTTCAGTGGGTTTTCTTCCCCTTGAGGGTTTCCCACTTATATCTTGTGTCTTTTGTTGATGATATTGCTTATGGTTCTTGCACATGTGATTGTTTGATGTATGCACACATTAATGGATGGTTGAATGTTTATGAGTATTTGTATATGCAAGTTTGAAATCTGAATTTAAAGTTTTATAAGGACTGATTCACCCCCTTCTCAAAGTACATTTTTCTCCTAATAGAGGGAGGAGGTAGGGGTGGAACACAACAGACTTAAAATGTAACCAATGGTAATAAACCGAGAAAATAAACCTACAAAGAATGGTGGACACCACACATAAAATGCATATCACAAAACAAAAATACAAACTAGTAGTATACTTATTTAGATTTATGGAAAAATTACATATGAGATCTCCAAAACCTTTGGACTTAACCAATTTTAAAGACATAAAAATTATTTGGCGATGAATTAATGAAAAATTTTCAAAGGGGGACACACAAAGCTCATTGGCCTTCACATTATAAACACGGTGATAAATACTTAACTATCATTTCATATTTATATTACTTTTTCTTGTGGCTTACATGTGTCACTTATTGATGTTGGGAATCCCAAAAACTCTAAAATTTTGGGAAAAAATTATTAAAATGTTATAGAGGACCAATAAACACTAAGTGACATCAATCAATGAGGCTAAAGAGATTGTTAAAGCCTTGAACTTAGTAGAGCCCCAATGATCGAAAAATGTCACTTGTTAATAAGTTGTGGCCATCAATCTTCCCACATTCCTCAAAAAAATTTGGGACTTAACCCTCATTTCATGGTGTTTAATGATTATGATGGATGCATGAAAAGTGACAAGCATCGAGTGCCCTATATCACCACAGGCCTTACGTCCTTTCCTTAAATGTTTCCACTTTGTGGTACGGTGATCAAAGACAAATGAAAAGGGATACATGTGACGTCAAATGACACTCATGGATTTCACAACATTTCCAAAAGGTTTTCTATGTTAAGGTTATAATGAGATATATATGGTGAAGATTAATTACATGTGTGATCAATACTATGCACTTTTCATGAACCTAAATTTTACAGTTTCACTTAGTGGAAATCTAAGCTTGGGAATATAAATGGAGGCATGACAAGGGGTTATTGTTTAATTTATATATTTTCACATGGACCTCCATTTCACATCGTAGTGGTGTTATTCAAAACATAATTAAGAGGGATTGATTTTGAGATATAATTTAGACGAAGAAATTGAATTATTGTGGATAATTTCATGTTAGAGTTTTAGGAGGTTTTTAGATGGTTTTATCTATCAAATGGCACCAAAAATATTCTCATATGATTTTTGTTTATCTATTCACTTGCAAAGATGATTTTGAGATAGCTGTTGATGCGTAATCACAACACCCCTGAATGTCTACAACTTGATGGGTTGAAACTATCAGTGTGATTGCATAACATGGAGCTTTTCCCAAAGTGTGGGACTTTGCAATCGGGAAAGCTCTCGGATGAAGGCTAGTTCCTATTCCTCTATTCTGATGCACACATCCAAATTGTAGAGGATCCACCTTAAAATATACTCTAACTTTCCAAGGAGACAGGGTTAAGAAGATTACAATAAATTAAACCTAAACTAAAGAGGTGATGCACCAAAGGAATGTTGAATAACTTGCCTTACATGGAAATGAATGTGAAACAAGACTGAAGAGGATGAACATCAACACAGATCAGTTTCTTATCACCAATTCATTCACCATTAAACACATACCATCAAATATGCAACACAATAACCATGCATGACAACCAAGATTGCAATGAGAGATCAGATGAAAGCAATGAACACAAGAGAGGGCTAAAAGTCATCCACTGAGACTTGATACGAGTGCACTACAATTTCCAAGAGGAAAGATTGTATTTATAGTTCAGATGGGAGGTTTAAACTCCACAAATTCACATACTGAGACCGAGAGAAGAAGGGAGGGTGCAAAGAAATTTTTCTAACATCGAACAATTACCTCCTTACAATATATATGAAGAATGAGAGAAAGGGGAGATAAGAATTTGAATTCTTGCTTCAACCACCCAAAATGCATTAAACTCTCCTACAAAAATGATGCATAGACCGCAAAACCCATACTTCTTTATACTTTGCCTTGTTGGGCAAGAAAGGAAGCCCATACCTCATTATTGTGGTAGGTGAGAAACCTAGAACATCCTCTAAAATGACGACTATATTTCTTCATTTTGAATAACTTAGTCTTACTTAAATTAAGATAACATATCATAGTTTTGTAGAGGAGAGTTTAAGATTTCCAAAAATTTCTTATGCAAATCTGAGGTCCCAGTCAAACGTTATGGCCATCTGAAGATTGGGGTGCCATACTGCATTAATGATGAGTGGTTGGCTTTGTTCCTTTAAACTTTGAAATGCCTTGCAACCTTGAAATCCAAAATTTCAGACTTTTAGAATTTTAGAATTTGGACATTGATGCTTCAAAAGTTGCTAGCACTAGTATTGTTCATTGGTAAATTGGCTAAAGAGTTCCAAAAATATGAAACCCAAACCCCCAAAACCCGGAAATCCAAAATTTGGACTTCGGGTTTAACACTTTCTACCTTTCGAGACTTCATGACACTATTCATCACTTGATCCCATCGAGACCTCCAAAACTCGAAAGTCGAAGTCTAAAATTTCAGACATTCAAAATTTGGAACTTTGGACCTTTCCATTTCAAAGATTAGGTTATTGTCCATCTAATTGAGAACTTGAGAGTTCCAAAACTCCAAAACCTAAACCTCTAAAACTGAGACCTCTTAAAGTCTGAAAATCCCTCCACGTTGACCCCAAAACCATGTTTGACCTCCAAAATCTAAACCCTTTCAGACTTTGGACTTTCAGGATTTCGAGGATCTGGCTCACATTTTTTTTTTTTGTTTAGCGAAGACCCCACACCTCTAAATTCTGCACCTCAATTTCTAAAGTCCAAAATTCAAATTTTCGGACTTTGGACTTTGAAATCCCTGAATCATTGCATTGTTGAGCCTGAAAACTTAAGCCCTTTTGGAATTCAAACTTTTAGGTTCTCGGGATTTTCTCATTTTACCTACTTCCCCTACCTTCGAAATTCCCCACCTCTGGAGTCCAAAATTTGGAGTTCGGAGCTTCATCATTTCCCAAAACTCTCTACAACTTTCTTGGCCTACTTTAACCTATTCACCCAACTCGAAATGCAAGCTCTTATGACCGAATCAACCCCCATTTTCTCTGTGCAAGGTTGTGTTTATTTAATTTTGTCCGAGGGGAAAAATTGGATAACAATAACATATTCTCTTCTTGGACCACCAAAATGAAAAAGAGTTAAGTGATTAATTTTAAAAGTACAAGTTGTTTCAATGATCCCGGCTTGAAACCATGCCTTTTTCAATATATGGAAGATAAATTACCATTCCCCATTGTGGTATCATAGGCTTACCTTAATCATTTGTTAAATAAGAATATTTTCTTGCATATCAAGGCATATTTCTTTTTATGGATCATCATGAGACTTAGAATATGCTTCTAATGCTAGTTTTAGTCGATTCCTCACAATTAAGCATCTTTGAGCATCCTTGAGCCTTCATGAACTTTATACAACATATTTCAATGAAAGGAAAGGATATTTTTAGGTTCTTCAACATATTATTCATTTCTTTATTCTCGTCTCTTTTATCTCTTACTTCTTCTATAAATGTGAAATCATACATAATTGTAACAGTTCCACTCCTTAGAAGTAAGGTTACCCTACTTTTTTGCGTGTTGAATCTTCTTAAGTGACTTTTATATCTGATTTGGATCTCTGTAAATGAAAGAAAACCTTGGATTGTGTTGATACCATATTGTGTATATCTTAGTGTCTAATGAAATTACAGTTATGACTCTTATATTCCCTTTTTCTTATTGTTAATTATATTTTTACCTCTTTCTTATATCCATGGTTTTAATGTGTGACATTTACTTAGCTATTTCATAAATGCATCTAAAATAGTTTGATTGATTATATGATTTAGATGCGGGCTTGGTTGTGGCCAATATATTCCCTTTGGATAGACATTTTGTCCTCTTTCTTGCTCATTCACATTGGGAGGGTGATCCACTTTCTCTTTTTTGTATTACCATGTTTAAAGTCATGTTTCTCTCATCCCCTTTATCTAGAAATCAATATATTATAGTAGAGTAGTGATTAGCATTAGGGTATTTAGTGTAGGAAATCATCCTTCTTTGGAGGTATTCCTTGAGTCAAGATTTCCAGCTTTGGAGACAAGTGTTTATCTAATGGGTACACAGCTTCAGTGACAAAAATTTCATAATAGGATTTGATACCGAGATGTTTTAAACTAAAAATAAAGTGAAAGTGATTAAATTTGACAGATTATAAACAACAAGAGCGTCAATATTTAGATTTGGGGGTGTCTCGTGCTCCTCCTTTGCTTGATTTTTTCTTCTACCTCTCAATTTTTCCAATGTATAACTCAATGCTAGATTTTTATTTCGATGACACATTCAACCTTACAATATGCTCACATGATCAGATGCTTGTTCAATATGATTTGATATAAAATGTTGTAAACTAGAAATCAAGTGCAAGGGATTAAGTCTTATAGTTTTATTAATAAAAAATATGTTATATATATATATATATATATATATATATATATATATATATATATATATATATATATATATATAACAACTAATGTTACATTATAAATATCTCGAGATCATTAAAACTAATGTTAAAAGGTGAGTCTAAATAAAGAGATGGGATTACACATTAGTTAAATCCTAAGTCACAAGAATAAGCTGATCCTAACAATGTTATTTATTATCCAAACTATGTTAAATTAAATACTAAAATAAACAATTTGGTTAGAATGGTTAGTGCTCAAATGGATGCACATGTATTACAAACATAAACATAAAATAAAACATGCAAAAAAATAACAAACAATGACTCGACATGATAAAAACTTGGACAACATTAGACTTAAATTTTTTTGTTAAATTTTTATGGGTGATGGAAGATTGCAAGTGAACCCGGATGCTCCCATATTGGATAGGTTTCTACTAAAATGATGACAAAAATTGTAACATCTCAAAAAAATTAGTATTGATTTGAAAGGTCTATTTATTTAGATAGAATATTGTTTATGAGATTATTAATATTTATGATAAGCTCACATGTTTTGTCTATTTTTTTGAATTTTAATACCCTCCTATTTAAGATTGCATGTGTTAATTTCATCCTCAGGTACTTTATACAAATTTCATATGTACAATTTTGTCATGTTATGAAGTCTTCGGTGAAAATTTCTACTAGTTATATGATGTAATATATGTGAGTTATTTGATATTATGACATTCAATTAAAGCTCCCAATTTCAAATGAAGGGTTTGACATGAACCTCAAAGTTTTCAAGCTCTAGAGAGGCATTATGATTCATTATTTTCCATTTCTTCTCAAATTTATTGTTCATAAATACATGTAATGTGATTGGATGTTTGTTTTAGAGATCATTAACATGATCCACTTTATATGCAACTTCTTTTTTGATATTTTATAATAATTCTAAAATGAAAGAACAATTTTGATTGTTGTGTTTCCTTTTACTTTGTGTCAAATATTTTTTGTAAAATATTACAAATTTTATGAAAGATTACCACATCATTATAAGGATTGACCTATATGTTGTATTTTGTATCATGTTTTTTCAGTTTTACTTCTCTAGTACCAACTTGGTTGATCATTAACCATTAAATGTAACTATTTTCCTTTTATTAGTTTCCTTCGTTGTTGTTAATTTTAAAAATTCTTAGCTTCCTTCAACTTCAATGTCTTATCCATCTTGATTGCTTTCGAGTCTTTCAATTTTTAATTATCTTAAGAAAATTGTAGTATCTTTGGAAATACATACCCACCATTGACTCTCTTACTAGTTGGCTTAGCTAATACCTAATTTAGAAGAGTTTCTTTAATTTTTCAGCTAAATCAAGATTAGTCTTCACTAAAATGGAGTTTGATGATATTATCCATTTTTTTAATATATTTTTGAAATTATTAGACTAGGAAAATGGATCCTTTATGCACCCAACCCAATTATATATTCATTCCCATTTCATTACAATGTTCATATTGTACAAGTTAAGGAGTAATTTATGTGTCCAAAGTATAGTTTGATGTGCTATACCCATGGAAGTTTTCAACCATTAATTTCATTCATTTAAAAAAACACTTGTAGTTGTGATAGTTTCAAGTTGGTAACACTTGTGTCTTCCTTAATGCTTTATAATTTTTCTCAAGTTGAAAGCTGTCATTTGCTTATCTTGTTCTAAGAAAATTGAAGCAAATTAACACCTAATTTAATCAATCCTTATTAACTTCTCACTCTATATCTTTATTTTCCTCTAAGTGGTCCTCATGAGAATCTATTTTTTACTTTCATGTATATTACTTTTTAATCTATCAATGAAATGCATTAGGTTCAACATGATCCGTCATATCATGATTTTTTAAATGGTTTTTTTCATTTCTTCATATAGACTTTATTTAAACATATTATATACATACATACATACATATATATATATATATATGTGTGTGTGTGTGTGTGTGTGTGTGTGTGTGTGTGTGTGTGTGTGTGTGTGTGTGTGTGTGTGTGTGTGTGTGTGTGTGTGTGTGTGTGTGTGTGTGTGTGTGTGTGTGTGTGTGTGTGTGTGTGTGTGTGTGTGTGTGTGTGTGTGTGTGTGTGTGTGTGTGTGTGTGTGTGTGTGTGTGTGAATATTAGACTAAAACATCCATAATGTTTTGTTTCTGGGTTCTAGTATAATATTAAGTTGATAAATTTTATTGGATCATTCCGACTTCATATCCCACTTTAATTTTTGAACATTTAGATTATTTTACACCCATATTGTTTCAGGTTTATAAATCTTGATGCTTGAATATTTAGATCATTTTTAGTTTTTTATTAAAATAAATTGCTAATTTTATCCTCTCCTAGAGGATTGTTGTTTAAATATTCTTTGTAAACCTACAAGATATCTGGCCCCAAAAAATTCCATGTGTATTTTAAAAGTTAGAAGGAAAAGTAACAATTACATGTGTTTTTTCATTAGCCATGTATTACTAATTTGTATGAAGATCCTCAAGAGAGAGAGGGAATCATATTGAATCCTTACAACATAAGAAATCTTGTATGGATAAACATAAAGCCATTTTTAAACAACCTTCTCATCCTCTATTTCTTGGGATTGGAAGACAAATTTATACTGATCCAAAAATTCAATGAGATTTTTGGGAAAATAGTGAGTCAATTTTGGGCCACTTGTAAAGATTTATCCTTCTCATGAGCTTTCTTTGATAAAATATACTTGAAAATGTCTTTAGAAAGCCTAGATATCCCACTTTGATCTAGTGGAGTCGAGCAAGGATTTGAGCCCCTTCTTAAAACATAACTTTCATTGAGTTTGAGCTTATTCCTAAGATTAGTAGTCATGGTTTATAGCTAAGAATCAAAAGGGTTAGACTCTATAAGTGAGGATACTTTATGAAATTATTTTTTCAAAGCACAATCCACCTACTTGCAAACCCCAATCACTTTTTTATGAAAGTTTTCGAGGAAAGAAAAAGCAGTGTGGTTGATGACTTTGTTCCACAACTCAATCTAGCTAGCAACATTAGGAGGACGTGGATCTAAGTTCCACAACCGGAAATGAGCTAGATAGTTCCTTCATGTGTTAGTAGATAGGTGTTGAGATAAAAACTCATTATGTGGCACTTTAAATTTGGCTTCAGCCCACATCAATTGAACAATAATGGTGTTATAGTTGGAAAGCACATTATCTTGTTAGTTGATGACTAAATATTGTTTGAATCGTCAGAGGAGACTGTATGTTTCTCAAAAGCATCCCACAATCAAGTATTTTAAGGACCCCGTGAGTTTCATCTCACAAATTAGACCAAGTGAACCAATATTGGATGGCAAAGGCTCGTTGTTGATATGAGGGGTTTTCAAACCCGAATGGTTTTGAAAACTAGCAATCGCATGTGCACAATGTAATGTGAACACCGAACGATATATGTTATTTGATTTAGAGGGATAGTTATTAATTTTGGAGTTGATGTTGATAACTGGTGTGATTGATTTTCTAAGTGTAGGAATATAGATGAAGCATTACATTTAAATTTTGTATCTCTACATTTCAAATTTGTTACAAATTCATACATATACATGTACAAATCTTATATCATCAGTGGTAGTCTTTTGTGGACTATTTTATTTGAACTAAACATGAATACATGAAGACTTCTATACATTTGCAGATTTTATATCATGAGTGGTAGCCTTTTGTGGCCAATTTTTGGCACTAAAGATGAATACATTTGATACCGCTTTGGATACAAGAAGTTTGAGTAAAGTAGTAGTGGAGGTGCTATCAAAGTAGAGGCTATTATTTACGATGGGTTGTTTTGGTTGAGTGATATTAGTCTTGACTCCTCCTTTCTTCTTGCTCCAAGTGTTGATATGTGCACCATTTTTAGTACCTTTCGAATAAAAAAGGAGGGGAAATGCGCAAATTGTCACTTCAGAAAAAGGATTGGAGCCAACTATAAATATAAATGAAACAATCAAAAGAAAATAAAATGAAAGTACTCTACAATAATTTTTAGTTCATAACATGCAATAAACATAACAAATGAATAAATACTTCACTCAATATTGAAACCCACCTGAAGTTCCTTTAGAGACAACACTCTCTTCTTTACCACAGGAGAAAGAGAATAAAATATCATATTGCTGCCCAGCTAGGTGTTGTAGCTTATCCTACAGAAAAGTGAAATAAGAAGTTAAAGAGTTGTCATAAAGAATAAAAAGTGAAATTAATTGCTTGTAATCTTCACACATACTCTTTTATCAACCAGTCAGTTTCCCAAAATATCCTACAACTAAGAAGAACTTTTAACATCCACGAGGCTAGTTGCACTTTTATTTAAGTACTAACAAAATTAAAAAACTGGTTACAAATTTCACTTCAATCCCCAACTACTGTCATTCTTGACTTCACAAAATTAATACAATAATCAACTACTATACATTTTTTTGTTATATCAATTCAATCCGCTAACGGTGAAATTTCATGACAAGATTAATCTTTGGACCTACATCCTCTTTTGTTATATCAATTCAATCCTCCAACTAGGTGGCAGTTCATCACAAGATTAATATTGGACCTACATTTATGTTTTTCCATGTCAACATGACCTGGGATCATGCAAGCATAACATTTAAAGAGAACAAAAACCCAATAACCATATTATTCTTTTCGTTTATCCGTAATTATATTTACTGATTATGTTTATCTTGGGAAAGTGGAAAAGGAACAAAATTCCCACAAACCAATTTTTCCCCTCCAAAATAAATTCGGGTACACTTTCATCTATTTTAAGGGTCTCTGTAGATAGTGCATGATATATTTTGTATAGAAAAAATATGGTATCTCTTTTTATAAACAAGTAGAGTGAGGGCAATGGAAGGTAGGTTAGCTTGCTGGATTTTTTTAGTTGGGTAGGAAAGGAAAAAGGGTTTTAGACCCACAGTCCAAATTTATAGTACCATAATTTGTGTTCTATTTTAGGATAGGATGTTCCTAGATTCATACATGTAGGTCGTATCTCTCAATTTATAGAAGAATCATTTGATATCAAGAACGAAAGGTTTCTCAACAATGCTTGAAATATTACTCTCCTTTACTTATTTATTAAGTTCTTAATATTTATGGTATAAATATCACACCTTTTGTGATTATTTAGGCCAAGCCTAAGAACACAATTGGTCCCCTTAACATGCTCAAACTGAAAAGTATTCATGGGAAAAACATTTATTCTCATTATTCGTTTATTCTTGTAGGATTTGTCTCAATTATTTTGGATGATAATTTTGAAAGCACATTTGTCGACTTTAGAATTTCCAAGTGCATTTCCTTGGCCAAAATCCATACCTCTACCTATGTTATGGGTATCACTAGTTACATTGACCCTTAATATGCAACAAGATCAAGGCTTAATGATAAATTGCATGTATACACTTACGTAATTGTTCTTCGGGTGTTGCTTACGAGGAAGGAAAGTTGTGGAAAATGACTCAAATTTTCTTCAAAGTTATAATATTTTTGTTTGTTCGAGTATTTTAAAGGTTTTTACTTGGAGCATGGAGAAATAAAATGTGGATGGAATTGTCTTTGACATTGGTATGTGAACACAGATTCTATCAAAAGAAGACAACAACACAGTCATGGAAACTATTGATACAGAAGTTGCAGCAACCTATAGGGATCTTGGGATTGTAAGAAAAATATTCCAGTTGGCCTTTCTTTTCACCAAGAAATAACCCTTTGATCAATCCATTATGTATGAATTTTCCAAATTTCTAAACTTGATGTTGTCGATTCCTGCTCCTAAGAAAGTACCTAGTACCTAGTACGAGGAGCAAAAGCAACACTTCTAATGGGATTTTTTTGTGATTTTTGGTGAGGTGTATCACAAAAAATGTTTGAATGGAATAAGAATGGGATGATGTTGTGTCGGAAAAAAAATACATCCCCACGAGTCCTCTCTAAATCCTTGAATTTCATTGAATAAAGCTCAAATATTTAAATATTAACTTTTATCTATCCTGGAAACTTGTCCCTCCATCCCCATCCCACCATCTTGAAAATTCAATTAACTATGCATATAACATTTATCTAAATTTGAATGCATGGATACACCATTATGTAAGAATTATGAATGCCAACTACCTTCCTTCACAAATATGAGATTAGAATAGCCAAAAGAGAGCATGTAAAGTATTGTAGAAAATAGAACAGGATTATGCACAAATACACCATTTGAATTGTGATTACAAAGGATGAAACCTGAAATAATAAAGATTCAAACCCTTAGCCATATAGAAAACATACTTCCTCTCTACATGACACACATAAATCAAGGCCTCTACCATATGACATTTGTACATGTGATACTAATGAAACAACAAAAGGGTTCATGTGTGAGTTTTCCTATTTACCACATATTAAACCCAAGCATCTTATACGTACACTCCTATAATCATATATGATAGTTTCAAGTAGTTCTAATATTTATAGTAGTTTAACATTGTATCTAGTGGTTAGCTATTTTTCTAGTCATATATATGTTAAATTAAGTAGTTTGAAATTTACAATAATGTAATATGAACATGGTTTAGTTATACTTCCTACGAGTCATAGATATGGTAAAACCAAGTAAATTTTAGATTTACAATAATGTAACGGTGTACATAGTGCTAATTAGTTTTGTGGGTTACATATATGGTAATGTAAATAGTTCTAAGAATTATGTTAATGTAACACGTGGTATTTATAAATGTAGTTATTAGTTAGTTTCTACGGTCTACATATATGGTAATTGATATGCACAAATCAAGGACTTAACTATATCACATCTGTTTAAATCCCTTCACACTTCACAAAATAACTACCATATTTGAATCTTGGTGTTTACACCCATCTAAAAGGTAAGGGTTCCATAGAAGGGGAAAAAACTACTATCCGAATGAACCAACTTACCCCTAATAATAATTACATGATGGATTTGGATGAATATGCATCACTGGTAAGCATAGAGATGTTACAGGAGCACAAAAAGCGTTTGATGGACATTTGTTTGTGATATTTGTTTTCAAAACACTCTTTGTTTGATCTGGAATGGGATTGGGATGGTGTTGTGTCAAAAAAATGCATCCCCATGATTCCTCTCTATCCCGGGGTTTATTTTTCACAACGGATGATCTAAAATTTTTAAAACAGAGATTCCTCCTAAATTTTCTATAAAGACAAGCTGTATACACCTAAATTTTACTCACACCTAAATTTTGCTCACACCTAGCATCTCTTCTAATTTGGTCGATTGACGACACTTCATCAATTAGCTTACTCTCGCTCCATTCTCGATGCCCATTTACGACAGCTTCTTGGTTGTATTCCTCCCATATTCAACCCATTTGGTTAATAAACGCTTTATTAGCTAAACATATTGATTTCCCTTTGGATCACTTCTATAGGCTTCCTAGGCTATCTATCAATCACATTTGGTTAATCAAGATCTTCTCAAACTCTCACAAGTCACTAATCACTTGCTAATAAAGTTTAACTACCTAAACCAAGCTTAAATAGCCTAAAGCATGTTTACCACTCCTAATCATAAAGTGATTTTGGCTTATCTTTAGTCCCACATGCACCCAAAGTTCAAATTCTTCCAAAGAGAAAACTATAAATACATGGCTAGGCCTTCCCATTCAATATTGACAACTTTACACAACACAAAATCAAAACAAGTCTAAGAAAGCTAGGATTTCATTTGTATTAGATTTAGCTAATAACACATTTGATCTTAAGCTTACCTTCCTCTATTGTAGTAACATCCATTTCTTCATAGGTTAGTAATGAAAGAGCTAAACTTGGCCTTGTAGCCATTTTAGTGAGATTCATTCACCTTTTTGAAGTAAACAACAAATAACCCTTTGATTGCTAAATTTATCTTCTTAGGTTCAATGTTTAGTTAGTGATCTAAAGAGTAGAGAGTAGCATATACATGTTAGTTTAGATTTAATCTAGTTTCATGTGATGATAGAAGTTGCTCTTGTTTAGATCTTATCATGATGGTTTAGTGTAGATTAGATTCATGCTTTGAAGTTATATATTTTAGCTTCTTTTCAATAGCATACTAATTTATACATGAACACAACAACATTCTGGATTTTTTCATAGAGTTTTAAATGAATCGAGATAATTTTATTTATTTTTACTCTTTCTAAATAAAATGGATTAAACTCTATTAGTAGTAGAGATCACCTTCTTAAAAATCCCACTCGAAATTTTCCCCAAAACCGACTTCTAAAGTATACTTTTCTTGAGCACAAATTATCTCGGGTACAAATCTCCATGTTTTTCACAGGGATGTGGATAATGAGAATGAGAATGACTTTAAACCTTTTATTTGCAATTATCAAAAATCTCCACGGCATTTTCAACAAGAAATTTAGGGTTCAATCGACAATGATTACAATCAATGAAGTCACAAGTTGCTCAGACATTTTTTCAAACACTTTGCATGCATTCTATAATCTAATTTCCACTCCAAAATTTGCACGAGTTATAATCGACTTCACAATTGTTATATGATTTTTTTAGCAAAAATCTATATCAACATGAGCTTGCTTGATGTCATTTGATCCAAATATTTTTCTTGTGGAACCTTATACAATTAGAGTAGGCAACAACATAATAGTGTACTACTACTAGTATCGGAAGTGGATTGATTTAGTTTTGATGAAAACATTCCTCGTGGGCAAGTGGAAAAGGAACAAAATGCCCAAAATCCAATTTTGTCCCTTCAAAAAAATTCAGAACAATTTTATCTGTTTAAAGGGTTCCCAATCTGGGTGAATTAATATGAAAAAAATATGGGTTGTTAAAGGAAAACATTGGTCATTGTTTACGAAAAATTGACTCGATCCATTGAGAAAAGCAAACCTTGGGATAGAGAGGACTCGTTGGAATCCACTTATACTTAACATAAGCCGAAATCATGGCAGTCCATGAAATCACATTTCACTCAGTCATTTCGTCAAACACTTCACAAGCATTCAAATGTAAGCTCCAAAAGAAAATTAACAAACAAAAATCTTACCAAGTGAAGCAAATTTGAGTTATTGTCCACAACTTCCTTCCCGTCAGCTACTCCAAAAGAAAAATTTTGTAACTATATACATCATATTTCTCATTAAGCCTTGATGTTCTTGCATATAATAATTGAGAGGTAATAATGCAACTTCCCTATGAAAATTAAATTTCTAGAGCTTGATTGTCCGTATGTTTTATGTCGTTGGATTTTGGTGTTGTTTATGGAAGTCGAATCATTGGCATTGGAAATCACCCTCCCCTATTCTTTCTCACCTTGTCAATTCTGTTTAACATAGTTAACAATCCATAAAAAATAGATCTTTTCATACCTTGTCTTAGTCTATGAATACAATTTCAACACAATATTCATGTAGGATAAGTGTGGAGGAATGAGGCGACAGACGTGAGATTTGTAAGGAAACAACAAAAACGGACACAGATCTAAATCATTTAGGGAATTGGTGGGTGTGACTCGGGTATCTCTGTAATCTATTTAGTGGTGGCTACATTTGTGGTAAGATTATGGTGGATTCTTGTCCGAGAAATAGAAATTTCTTCGAGAATCAATGGATTCATGGACCTCCATACAAGTTGTTATATAGAAACACCAAATAATTACAACAAATTAAGAATTACACCAAATCAGCTTTAACTTCCATGGATATCATACGGATACCCCATGATATTTCCACTCGAGTCGTTGCGCATATTGATGTTTGGGCAAAACATTACGGTGCAAAATTTGAGTTAACTTGTCAAAAACATCCAAACACCGTCAAATTTAGGAAAATGGCGTGAGCGACCAAAAGCCCTTTACCATAGGAGGAACACCTTCAATGTAATAATACCAAGCTTCACACTCAGCAATGTACCACCACATGGAAAGCACACCTTCTTTATCCTTTGAATTCTCATTCATATAAAAATCACCAAATACAAGCCATAATCCCAATTGTAGATTTGCCATCCAATTCCATAATTTTGTTCTTTCAGGACCATCATTGGAGGTAACAATATTATGCAAACCAATTTATATATGTTTGATTCCATTGTTATGATACATGCTAGATGTAAAATCCTAGTGGGTACATGCGAGGTTGAAAAATATCATAGAGAAATTTAGTATCATGGAATCCTCTGGTTTCAAGGTATGTTCAAACCGGGCATGATGTGGAATCCTATAAAGTATGTTCTCAAACAGAGTGAAAGGTATGAAGATTGATTCCTTCATCTTTAGAAATATCCTAGAATCCCTAGATTGGCCTCGCACAACACTGGAATGCATCCTAGGTATTGTATGTTAGATGTAGGAATAAAAACAACTCAACATAATTGTCGATCCAGATGTGATATTATGGACAATAATTAATAATTTACAAAACCACGTTGTATTAAGATAAAAAAACATAGTGGATACATTCTTCATAAGGATGTCAAAGTGCCAACTTGGGTATCCTAAAATTTTATCATTGTTGGAGTTGTAAGTTCCATAGAAAACAAAGATGCACATAGGAGATGAATTTTTTTGAAAAAATTGTCTCAAAGAGATGTGATCTCATGTACTACAATGAGTACGGGATATACATAAAAATAGGTTTGATGAAAGACCTTGGACCTTTTAAGAAAATGCAATTATCACTTGTAAAACGAAACTGCAACCTTTGCCAACATCTTACCGATCTGTGCCAAAATGGGAGCTTTGGAATAGGTTATGGGATTTCATCGAAGTATAATTGAAATGCACTTGAATTGTTTGACAAAATGCCTCAAAAATATGACCGCATAGACTAATATGATTGTGGGATATAAACAAAATGAGTCCTCTTCAAAAACCTTGCAAAATTTTAACCAAATGCAATTGACGGTACATTACGTAAAGCGCAACCTTTGCACAAAGCATCCTCCTAGCCTATCGCAAAATGGAAGCCTTAGAAACAAGGCATTGGGTATCTATCACAGTATAATCAGAAGCATATTTTGTGAGATGTCATAATTGAAAGTTCCTTGGTAGACATGCATTCATATTGGTGAAGCATACGCAAAGCACAAGAACTGTTTGATAAAGTGTGTCATAGAAATTTGAATGCATGGACTGCAATGATTGCAACATATGCAAGATCCTATAGAAATCCCATAGGGGAATTGTTGTTCCATTTAACATATATATTATTCAAAATCTTTATATTTTGATCCTTGAACCAAACTTCTGATAAATAAAGCCTTGCGATCTAGGTTGCAAGAGCTACATATAATAACCCCAAATCCACTAAAAGTTCGAATTGTACTGAAAAAAAAAATTAAAAGTAGAACTCAAATTCCTTTCAAGAAATTCCCACAAAAAGATATGATGTGTGTACTATTTGAACTCACAACTGAGTTGCTTGGATGGTTGCTTTTTGATAAACAATATGAAGATTCTTTAGCATTGCATAGTCTCAACTACTAGACCGAATTACAAACACTATTGCACAAGAGGAGAAGGGAGCTCAAGGTAGGTAGGAGAGAGACAAAATTTGAAAAACAGCTGTAGTTGAATCCCATTCATCCACTACAATTGACTTTGCTGAAAGTATGTTTTTGATTCACATATGCCTTAGTCTAATGTAGACCATCTTAAGAACCCAAGAAAGCCACTCGTGAGGGCTACAACTCAAGATTCTTCCTTACAAGTAAATAAGTAACCAATGACTATGCATTTGTCAACACTGCTTCTCTATTGAAGCAAATTTAGGGTTGGATTATAATCACATACAGTTGGTAGTGTCGAGAAGGACATATATTTCCAGTGTGTTTTTACTTTGCTCGATCCACTTCCGACTAGAAATCAGAGATGCATAAATATTTAGTATTCACCAAATGGAAGCATAACCTTTTGTACAAAAGAGGTTTTTGGGTTAGTAGAAGTACTGCTCTTAGAAGGAAAAGGGTGTCAAGTCACTCCAAGGGGACATTCTACTCATGATTCTTATTAGACATTTGGTGAAGAACAATAAATATTAGTAGTAAGTTTCTTTGTAAAACTTCAAAGAACTATGGATTGTCTTCTCAATCTATTTGTAATTGCCTTGATTTAAGGGTAGCAAGGATTACTTCTCTAATCCACCTTATGGTGATGATGTTTATGGCATATTGTCATCCTAGTAGTTATCTCGGCCACATTGATAAATAAAAAGTATTTTTAAGATGGTGTTGGACTATCTGCTGCAACATGTTATTCACGATTTTATGTTGTAAGTTATTGCCACAGTTGGATTGGGCATTTACCTTTCAAATGTATTTCTACAGAAAATATGATTTTATATCCTGTGATTTTCTTATTTTAAATCAGTTCAAAAACTATGATTTTGTTATTTTACAACAATCTAAAGATTATGATTTCCTTCTCTATCATACCCATATACTGAGAGGTGTAGTCCTTAATCCATCTTAAGAACACAAGCTAGCCCCTTATGAAGGTTCTGACTCGAGTGTCCGCATTGCAAGTAAACAAGTAACCAATGTCGGTGCATGTGGCAACATTGCTTTTTATTTTGATGACACCTTCAACCTTACAATATGATCACATGATTCGATGCTTGCACAATAGGATTTGATACCAAATGTTGTAGCTAGAAATCAAGTGCAAGAGATTAAATCTTATGGTTTTATTAATAAAAAATGATTATATATATATATAAACTAATTTTCCATTATAAATATCTCGAGGCGAAGATTAAAACTAATGTTAAAAAGTGAGTCTAAACAAATTAATGGGCTTATACAATGAGTTAAATCCCAAGTCACAAGATAATATAATCCTAACAATGTTATTTATTATCCAAAATATGTTAAATTAAATACTAAAATAAACAATTTGATTAGAATCTTGAAAGCTTAAATGGATGGACACATATTACAAACATAAACATAAAATAAAACATGTAAAAAAACTAACAAACAATGACTCGACATGATAAAAACTTGGACAACATTGGACTTCACTTTTTTTTCCTAAATTTTTATGGGTGATAGAAGATTGCAAGTGAACTCGGATACTCCCACATTGGATAGGTTCTTTACTAAAATGATGGCGACAACAAATTTTAACATTTCAAACAAATTAGTATTGGTTTGAAATGTCTATTTATTTATATAGCATATTGTTTATGATATTATTAATATTTATGATAAGTTCACATGTTTTGTTTAGTTTCTTGAATTTTAATACAATCCTATTTAAGATTGCATGTGCTAATTTCATCCTCAGCTACTTTATCAATACTTTATACGTACAAATTTGTCATGCTAAGGAGTCTTCGGGTGAAAAAGTCTACTTGTTATATTATGCACTTTATGTGATTTATTTGATATTATGACACTCATGTAAAGTTCTGAATTGTAAATAAAGGGTTTGACATGAACCTCGAGAGATTTTCAAGCTCTAGAGAGGCGGTATGATTCACTATTTTCCATTACTTCTCAAATTTATTGTTCATAGATACATGTAACATATTGGATGTTTGTTTTAGATATCTTTGGCGTGATCCACTTTATATGCAACTTATTTTTCGATATTTTATAATAATGTTACGATGAAAGAACAATTTTGATTGTTGTGTTGCCTCTTATTTTGCATCAAATATTATTGTGTATAAAATATTACAAACTTTATGAAATATTACCACATCATTATAAGGATTGACCTACATGTTTTATTTTGTATCATGTTTTTCATTTTACTTTTCAGTACCACCCTTGGTTGATCATTAACCGTCAAATGTAACTACTTTCCTTCTTATTATTTTCCTTCAATGTTGTTAATTTTTTAAATTCTTAACCTCCTTCAAATTCAAAGTCTTATCTATCTTCTTTGCTTTGCAAGTCTTTCAATTTGTAATTATCTTAAAAAAATTTGTAGTATGCTAGAAATACATACCCACCATTTACTCTCTTACTAGTTGGTTTAGCTAATACCTAATGCGGAGAGGTTCTTTAATTTTTCAGCTACATCAAGATTAGGCTTCACTGAAAATGGAGGTTAATGACATTATCTTTTTTTTTTTTTGAAATTATTAGACTAGGAAAATGGATCCTTTATGCACCCCACCCAATTTCCTATTCGTTCTCATTTCATTACATTGTTCATCTTGTACAAGGTAAGGAGTGGCTTATGTGTCCAAATTATAGTTTGATGTGCTCAACCCATGGTAGAGAAAATTTTAAGGGTCCCTCTAAAAAATTCCTCTAGAAAATATTTGGCGAATCTATGAAAATTATCTTTCACACGTTTGGTGAATATCAAGACATCACGAAATCTCTATTAAGTGCTACTAGATGCTAGTTTTTTTATATGCTACCAGTCATTAGCATAGTTTTATGCTACCGGTCGACAACATATAATATGATGTTGGTCAGTAGCATACAAAATGCTACCGGTTGACCACATTATAGTAATCAAATGCAATGCTATTGGATGGTAGCATAAAAATGTTGTCGGTCGGTAGCATTTTTATGCTATCGGCATCGACGAATACTATATATGTTGTAGGCCGATAGCATAAAAATATGCTACCGGATGATTATATTCAAGAAAATTTGGAGAATTTCTATTTCATGGGATTGGCGCATGACCCCTAAAATTACCTTATACCTAGAAATATTTGGCAAACTGGTCCTAACTTATACCCTAAAATTTTGCCAATTTCAAATTTTAAAAACTGAAATATTCATGAATTAATGAATATTCACCACTAAAATTTTCCCTAACCCATGGAAGTTTTCAACCATTAATTTCATTCATTTAAAATAATACTTGTAATTGTGATAGTTTCAATTTGGTAACAATTAGTGTCTTCCTTTAAGCTTTATAATTTCTTCTCAAGTTGAAAGTGTAATTTTCTTATCTGTTCTAAGAAAATTGAAGCAAATAAAAACCTAATTTAATCAATTGTTCTTAATATGTCACTCTATATCCTTGTGTCCCTCTAAATTGTCACGATGAGAACCTATTTTTCACTTTCATGTATATTACTTTCTAATTTATTAATGAAATGCATTAACTTCAACATGATCTACCATATTATGATTTTTAATGGGTTTTTTCATTTCTTCATATACACTTTATCTAAACATATTCTTCATGGAAAAAATATGTGAACATTATCCTAAAACATCCATAATATTTTGTTTCCTAGGTTATACTATAATATTAAGTTGATAACTTTTATTGGATCATTCGACTTCATATCCCACCTTGATTCTTGAACATTTAGATTATTTTACACCCATATTGTTTAAGGTTTAGGAATCTCGATGCTTGAATATTTAGATCATTTTTAGTTTTTTATTAAAATAAATTGAGAATTTTATCCTCTCCTGGTTATCCACCTTAGGTATGAATTTGATGTTTCCTTTGTTAATGATAGCTCCTAGAGGATTGTTGTTTAAAGTTTCTTTGTAAACGTCTGAGAGATACGGCCCCAAAAATGCCATGTGTCTTTACAAATTGCAGAAGGAAAACCAACAATTACATGTGATTTTTCATTAGCCATGCATTGTTAATCCGTATGAATATCCTCAAAAAGAGAGAGGGGAATCATATTGAATCCTTGCAACATGAGAAATCTTGAAGGGATTAACATCAAGGCATTTTTTTAAACAACCTTATTCTCCTTTGTTATTTCTTGGGATTGGAAGACCAATTTATAGTGCTCCAAAAAATTCAATGAGAATCTTGGCAAAATAATGAGACAATTTTGGGCCACTTGTAAAGCTTTATCCTTCTCATGGGCTTGCTTAAATCAAATAGACTTGAAAATATTTTTTGAAGGCCTAGATCTCCCACTTTGAGCCAGTAGAGTTGAGCAAGGATTTCAACCCCTTTTTACAACATAGCTTTCACTGAGTTTGAGCTTATTCCTAAGATTTGTATTCATGGTTTGTAGCTAAGAATCATAAGGGTTAGACTCTAGAAGTGAGGAGACTATGAAATTATTTGTTCAAACACAATCCACCTACTTGGGAACCTCAACCACTTGTTTACCAAAGTTGTTGAGAAAAAACAGTGTGGTTGATGAATTTGTTCCACCACTCAATCTATCTAGCAACGTAAGGAAGACATGGATCTAAGTTCTATAACCTAGAATTGAGCTAGATAGTTCCTTCATGAGTTAGCTTGAGACAAGTGTTGAGATAGAACTAATTATGTGGCACTTTAAATTTGGCTCTAGCCCACATCAATTGAACAATAATAATGTTATAGTTGGAAAACACACTATATTGCTAGTTGATGACTAGATTTTGTTTGTAACTATCAAAGATGAACATATGTTGCTTAAAGAGCATCCCACAATCAAGTATTTTAAAGACCCTATCAGTGTCATCTCACAAATTAGACCAAGTGAACCAAGATTGGAGAGTAAAGGCTCATTTTTGATATAATACCAAGATTCACACTCACCAAACCACATGGGAAGCACACCTTTATCCTCATTCATATAAACCTCACCACATACCAGCCATCATACCAGTAGTAGATTTGCCAACCAATTTATGTATTGCTGATTCATTTTTTATGATATATGCTAGATGTGGAAGCCTATTGGGTACATGCAAGGTGTTAGGAATAATGTCATAGAGAAATTTAGTATCATGGAATCCTCTGGTTTCAAGGTATGTTCAAACTTGGCATGGCATGGAATCCTATAAATTATGTAGTCGAAACAAAGTGAAAGGTTTTAATATTGATTCCTTCATCTTCAAGAATAGCCCAAAATTCCTAGATTACCCCCACACAACACTAGAATGCATCCTAGGTATTGTGTATGTAACATATAGGAATCAAAACAACTCAACATAATTGTGGATCCATATGTAATAATATGGACTGTAATTAATAAATTTTAAAACCACGTTGTATTAAGATAAAGAACATAGTGGATACATTCTTCGTAAGGATGTCACAACACCAAATTGGGTATCCAAAAATTTATCAGTTGTTGGAGTTGTAAGTTCCCTAGAAAATAGAGATGCACATAGGAGATGCATTTTTTGAAAAAATTGTCTCAAAGAGATGCAATCTCATGGACTAAAATGATTACAGGATATACACAAAAATAGGTTTGATGAAATACCTTGAAACTTTTAAGAAAATGAAATTAGTAATTAGCACTTGTAAAACGAAACCTAGAAACCTTTGCCAACATCCTACCAGTCTGTACTAAAATGGGATATTTGGAATAGGGTGTGGGAATTCATCAAAGTATAATTGAAATGCACTTGAATTGTTTGACAAAATGCCTCAAAATTATGATCTCATGGACTAATATGATTGTGGGATATACAAAAATGAGTTTTCTTAAAAAAACGTTGCAAAATTTTAAACAAATGCAATTGTGGTATATTGCGAGAAACCTATAACCTTTTCCAACATCCTCCTAGCCTATCACAAAATGGAAGCCTTAGAAATAGGGCATTGGGTATCTATCACAATATAATCATAAGTTTATTTTGTGAGATGTCGTAATTACATGTTCCTTGGTAAACATGCATCATGCATTCATATTGGGGAAGCATACACACAACACAAGAACTACTTGACAAAGTGTGTCAAAGAAATTTGAATTCATGGACTGCAACGATTGCAACATATGCAAGTTCCTATAGAAAGCCTAAAAGGGAATTGTTTTTCCATTTACCTTATATATTATTCAAAATATTTATATTTTGATCCTTGAACCAAACTTCTAATAAATAAATCCTTGCCAATCCAGGTTGCAAGAGCTACATATAATAACCCCAAATCTACTAATAGTTCGGTGTACAAAAAAACTTCGTACAACTCAAATTATTTTCAAGAGATTCCCATGAAAATATATGATGTGTGTACTGTTAGAACTCACAAAAGAAGGTTTTTTTGGTTAGAAGTACTGATCTTAGAAGGAAAAGGGTTTCAAGTCACTCCAAGAGGACATTTGTAATGCCCACACTTTCAACACAAAAATACAATAGTAAAATTATCGTAATAATTTTTTTTTCACTTTAATTGCACGCTACACCACACCACATGGGATCCAAATAAAGAATCACAACATCACGTAGGACACTTACATAAACATGAACCCACTCATACAATAGGATAACATAAGGTACACATCAATGTCTTACTGAAATGACATAAACCAAGACAATGACCCAATTACAGTAAGAAACACAGGATAGGCATACTCCACGACAAGGTCTTTTTCATGGTTTACATATTCATTACATGTAGGTTTCCATTGTATGACCTTATAGATTTCAAAAAAATTAAACACATAAGGTTTAAAATTTCCTGTTTTTGAAAGTTCAATTAATTTATTTTGTAGACCATTAGTCTTTAACATAGAAAATGCGATTGGTTTCTTTATCTGATTCCATTAGTTATTCATAGCTCATTTGTTAAATTAATTCATTTTAAAAAACTATGAGTCTCCTAATATTCAATTCTTATGTTAAAGGTTTGTTTCTCAAAAAAAAAATAGTTGACTATAATTGTATGAAGAACACATAACATGAGACCCTTCGTTCCTTTACAACTAGGATGCATGTTTTTGTTTAACATTTCACATATAGTGGCTCCTTTAGAATTTTCTTGTTTCTCTTATGGAAATAACTTTATATAGCTTGATTTTGATTAGGAACATATATACACACAGGTGCCTTCTAATTTTGACTTAACGATTTTTTGAAAGAGCCGTGTTTATTTGGTTTGGAAAAATGCTCTTATTACAAAGATAAAAATTCACGGGAAGAAAAATAAAGGTTATTAGATCAATAGAAAACCTATCTCGTGTTCATTTCATAACATTGTTTAATACTAACAATACATTATTTTAATCTTCAAGTTATTACAACCAACTATGTAAGTTAACTAATTAATTTGTATCATTCTTGATTCACAATTTGTTTCTCAATTAGGAATTCATATTTTCACAATCACATTGCGCATGGAAGGGTACCTTATACCCATGTTTCCCCTTATATATATATTTCCTTGAATCTAAGTGACGAATTTCACACTTCAAACTACTTTTGTTTCATCTTCTTTACGTTTCACTCTCGGTAGAAATGAGTTAATTACATATTTCTCCCATAAATTCTACTTCATGGGTGATCCTAGATTTAATATATTCCTATCTATGCTAAGGGTTATACTAACTTTTATAAGTACAACTAGAGTGAAGTTTCCTTAGCTCACAAGACCTTACCTACATCTCAAGTTAACCTATTCTTAAGGATACATTTCATTATTTCATTTGCATCATTGTTTAACCACATTCATGCATCATATTTGGTTTTCCAATTTATTAGGTTGTTGTATTATTCATGGAGCTATACCTTATCACATTCATTTTATGATCACATTTGACATTTTAGTTGGTTTTGACATCGCTCAATGGTTTGCCATTTTTGTAGCGGAAATTCCTTAGTTTAATGTTTTTACCCTTTTTACTCACTACATTTACGTGGTTTCTTTGGTTATGTGTTAAAATAATTTTGGAACAAATGAAATTCCTATAACACTTACATAACACTAAGGAATTTAAGACTACAAGGAGTACAACCTCACACAAGACAACTCATTTCATTGCTCTTAGACACACAAGTATTAAGTGTATATTGCAAGAGAGATATCCCAAATAATCTTAAGCATTACAAAAGCCTCCTAAGGACCTATTTCAATTGTTGAGTAAGTACGCAAGTAATTGAAACATAGTCTCCACTCACAAATTTTCAATCTCACAAGAGGTCAATCGTAGTCTGACCAACAATTATCTTGTAAGGCTTTGGCCACCCACTATGGTACCAAGGGAAATTACACACAAGAGGGTTAAATTGATTCAATATATGGTCATCCCTATAACACCTATACATGATTACATCACTCATCCCAAAATGATAGGTTTCAAGACATATAAACAGCACATCATAAAATATAAAGGAAATAGTCGTTAAAAATATGTCTTACATGGGAAGCATGAAGATGATTAATGAGATTAGAGTATTTTATTAACATGATCAATGTTTTATATCGTGGATGAAGACTCAAATGGGGAAGGAAGTAAAATAGATTTTATAACTCATTCTTTTAATTTTGTAAGTTTCGATGGGAGGAGGGTTTTACCTAGCATTGTGAGTGTTAAAGAAACAAACCAATAATTAACATAGCAAAATATTTTCTTAATATCTTTATAACATGTGCAATATTGAGAAAAACATCACATCGATTCGACACTTATAAATATAGCCACATTGGTACTCCATTTTCAAAATATAGAAATAACAATTCTTAAACAACAATACATATCATTATTCTATGATAATACATGTACTGTAAGATGAATATAACTTTACATTAATAACTCATTAATTCCAACATATCACATATAGAAAATTCCTCTTGTTCGGAGTACATACAAAAAACATTGTGTCGATCCTAGGGTAGTATGAAAATCCCCTACTCTCAAGTATAAATTCCATGCATCCATCATTTCAAACAATCAGACTAGACAATAGAGATAGATAGAGAGAGAGAGAGAGAGAGAGAGATAATAATATAAGATTCATTTTCTTTTCAAATCACCGTAACATCCTGTATCCACTTTTCATTTCATTTCAACTCATATTTATTTGACCCATTTGTATTTTCAAGATCCAATCAATATTTTCATAATTATCTCTACAGAGTGAAAGGAGAGAGAGAAAGTATAAATTTCATTTTCCTTTCTATTCATCGTATCATAATCACATACATATCAAATTTTTCATTTCATTTCCAACCCATGAACATTATAACTCATTTACATTTCTAGAACCAGTCAAAATACTAGAGTTACTTCTAGAAAGAAAAGGGAAGAGAGAGAAATGTCAACATTTCCCAAAAAACATTCATATACTAATTTGATCAATCCGTACTCTATAAACTTTGGAAATGATGTGTACAAGGTTCCATGGTTAGTTAGGGGTCATAACGTGTGTTTAGCTAAAGTTGCGATTTTGGTGCAATTTGGATGAAACATCAAAACTTCCTACAAACAAAGTCTTAAAACACTCGGTTTAAGTTTGAACACAAATTTTTATGATTCCTGTGTACTCTCCTATATACATAGAATTCATCATGTTTGACGGAATTTTATTACGAAGAGAAGAGCTCAAGTTAAAAGGGAAAATCCGCGGCCAGTTATTATAATTACGAAAGAAACTCTTGTCACTCAACGACCAGTGGACCTAATAACCACTCAAAAAGATAGTCTCCAAAGGTATTTTCATTGAAATGCAGATGGGTTATGATTCTATTTCTAGTAGTCTAGGGATAGGTTGAATTAGTTTTCATTTTCACTCGAACTAAGTGGAAATCGTAGGCCGAAACCGATCGTGTTTTACTAAAAAGAGCATGTCACTACAAGTGACTGATAAGCTAAATGGGATTAGAAGTTTGACATGTAAGGGAGTTAATTAAGTTCAAATAACTTGGTTAAGGTTTCCCATAGTGTCTCATGTTACTAGCGGTCATACTGAGGAGTTTCATTTTTGCCGTATATTTTGTTGTGGCACTCTATGCGCATAAATTTTGGGGTCATAATTTTTTTATGTTTGACAGTTCCAAATGAAGTAAGGTTTTATCATTGGTTAGAGTTACATTTCCTAATAATTAATATTTAATTTCCAAATGAAAGAAATGATGAAAGTGGAATTTAGTAAAATAAAAGGGAAAGTCCATACCTTTTTTTCTCGACACTTCTAGAGGAATCAACTAGTCAATTTTTGCCATGGTGCTTGACCGATGAAAATAATTTGGTTGAAATTTTTTATTCATTTTCCACGAATCCATTTTGTGCATATCCAGCAAGCATGTCATTCCATGAACCCATTTGCACATACACACAATTGTGGCACTCCAAGGGATAACATCTGGTTGGGACATTTCTTGGACAACCTTTAAGTCTTATCACGACCACCATTATGAGCCCTTCTAGAAATCAGTGCACTCCAGAACTAACCCCTTTCTGAGGCATGTTGTCAAACTATCCATGTGCCCTTTTTGTAGGCTTCCATATTTTCTATATGTTTGTCAGATCTCTAAAACTACAACATCAGAAAAGATAAAGCTACATTTTCTAGCATGTTAGACGTCCTTTTTTAAGCTCTTTATTTATCTGGTTTGGGAAGCGTTAAATAAATTTAACACCTTTTGGCTACATTTGATGGGGTTTTCTAAAGCCTTTACAACAAGGCCCATTTTTGTTTCCTTATACCTTCCTATACGCTTCTCTAGGCTGCCATTACAATTGGATGAAAATAGACAAGCAGAGGATTTCATGCGGAGGAAGGGTGGCAGAGACAAATCTTGTCGACACATAAGTGGAATTGTAGGAAATTCACTTTTAATGTCTTAATAAATACACCAACTATTCAAATAAGAGACAAAGAGAATAAAAACATAAAGTGGAGAATGGAAAAGTAGAGGCTTGAAAACACCAAGAGAAGGTTAGAATGAGCACAAAAATTTAAGCGAGGTTGTAGGATGGAGCCCTCTCTCTGCAGAAGAGATACAACTTTGGTATCCTTTCTCCACAAAATTACCAACCATATTTTAAACCTTCCACAATTTATAAAGCCACAAGAAAAACTACCACAAAAAATTCATAATTATAATGATGATAAGGAGCTGATCGACCTTCTCTCGTAGAGATGGCCTAAGCAAGAATTACATGTGTTGCTCAAGGTTAGAGAAGCGATTCGAACCTAGATTTTATGAGGTCGGGCTGAAATCTTAGACATAATGGCCACCATGGAACACCTTTGCAGCCCTAATTTTGAAGGAATACTACCAACAAGCTCATTCATGGATAGATATGTGAAGCTCGAGTTTTTGCAAAGCCCAAGCTTGTTGCCACTAACCAATTATTCTTGCTAATTTTTGAAATGTTAACTATGGTTTTAGCGTGGTTACCCCTCCGTACCTCAAATAAAGTTCTCATATTATTCTATAAGGAAAATTACAGGTTTGAAAAGGAGTTTAGGTCGTGTCACTTCAATTCTCTATCAACTAATAGTTTCCTTGACAAAGGAGGCTCATGGAATTAATGAAGGGCATTACATATCCCTCCCTTATAAGACCATCATCCTTGATACAACACAACACTGAAGCTTGAAGGATATGTAGGCAAGAAGGTTAATAATGACACACGTAGTTTAAGAAAATAACTTTTTGGTGCAATGCGACCACAAGGAAGAAAATTGATTTTGGCAATACCTTAATTTTAATGTTACGTGAAGATTTTTAGTTCTCTTTAACTTCATCACTTAGTCTTTTCCTTTATATTGTTTCTTATTCTCAAGATCTTAATATTCATTGTTTAGAATTTCAATTGTATTATGTTCATGTATCATCAAATACAAAAAAATTGGCCTCAGATGTCACACAAAACTCAACACAACCACAACACGATTCCATGAGACAAATCTTACATACTTTTGCAACTCTTTGACTTTATCACATCACAAGACCTCTAATTCCACCATGGAAACCACAAGTAGTCCACATAACCAAGAGTTTCAACAAATATTTCATAGGCATAGATCCAAACACACACAAGTGAATAAAAAAAAATGAATTATGACAACTTAATACTGTTTTAATTTGGCATCACATGACTTTGATGAAATATGTGATTATACCCACACGGTTCAAGACAAGATCCTGTTCCTATATATATAAACTAGGGGAGCGCTGGGAAACTTCAGGGCATAAAAATGTAAAAATACTCAAGAATACACATAACTCATAACACCAACTCCACACATCACAAAACATCACTAAAAATATCCATATATCTCCCAAAAGAAACAAAAAACAACTCCATATAACTCCCAGAGCATCACCTAATAACTCCATATACCTCCCAAGAGAAATAATCATAGTGAGCAAAACCAAGTGGTGTTCAAACCACAGAGCCCCATCAAGAATATAAGGTCACTCAACAATAGAGTGTCATTGAGAATATCAAGTCACTCAGTGAGAGTGTTTTGAGAACATTAGGTCACTCTCCATAGGGCACCATCAATAATATCAGATCACTCTCCCATAGAGCCCCATCTCCTTTCTCCATTTAATGAGGCCAGGTCACCTTATGGACTTGGGAACATACAACCCCATCACCCCCACCCAAGTGACATAATAACTCATGGTTCGACAATCTTGCTAGTTAACTGTAACTCCTTAGGGCATTACCCCTATACAGGAGGAAAGTGGGTCCATGGAGGTTCCACCACTCCATGGTGAATCCATGACCCTATTATACACATTACGACATTAGAACCAACATAACAATCCATCTCAAATGCCAAGTGGAAAAAATCCCAAGCCTTGGGCAATGATATAAAACTTTTAAATATGAAAATAAAATTTAAAACTAAGTAAAACAATGGCTAAATAGCCATAGTTATTGTAAAAATCTTAATGTTAGTGCAACTAAAAAAATGCCCAAAATATAAGAACACATCATAAAGACAATTGTTGATTCTTGCAAAAGAAAAGAGATAATGATAAATTTACAAATAAAATACGTATTGAGAAATAGCACATTACAATTATTATGTGGCATTGTATGACCAAAAGAGGGGTACTCATCGATTTGCTTAGCACTCGGATGTCGAGCCTTAGCTCATAAAAATATACATGTAACAAGAAATGAGTATATCAAATAATATAAGTGTCATCATCTCTATCTCGAATCATCCCTCCATACTCCCACAAGGCTCAACATAGTCAAAATAACAAAGGATTGTTCGATGGACAACCCAATAGGAAAGAGAAGGGGACACTAGTTTACATAAGTTGAGCCTAAGGTGGTACACACCCATAATATACTGAGCATTCTCTAAGTATACTAAATAGATAGAAGTGGGTTTTCAGTCTATATAAGACTCCACTTCCTCACTCGTAGGAGCTCAAGATTATGAAAATATGGTCCATGCCTCCTCTCTCACACATACACTCTTAATGGTTGCTTCCCTCATGGTTGTCTAGTATAAGGTTCACAACATAACACATAACTACATCACTAACACAATGGCGATTCACGCACTTTAACCATAGCGTCTTACGCATGCTGAACTTATACAAGGTATAATAAAATCATTACTTTCACAAGTTATGATACATCACATTTCCTCATAATGTACCTAAGGTGCAAGTACTTCACAATATGGGTCATACAATCACTATATGCTACCCTAACTCATAACATGAACCATCACATATTACCGAATTATATGTATTATGAAAAAATTGACTACCATTACAACATACAACCAATTTCAATACAACATGATGGTGACATCATGATTAAATCCAATTCACTATACCCAATTTTGTCATGCAACACATCAACACACCTTCATATCACATAATAACAAAACACTCCAACACTCTGTAATCCATGATAACATTATTTTCACACATAACAAGGAAATACATCACACGTGAACTCGTCATTGATTCCACAAAAGGAGAGTGGATTCTATCATCACAAGAACATAAACATGATAAAAAATCGCACTAAGTAACATGCACAACATGTGTGTTAATAATATCACAATTACAACATTGGTCAATTCATAACATATATCACATTATCTTCCCATCTCCACCACCACCATGAAAATCATCATAGATCCAATCCATCCAAGATGGGAAGAGAATGAACCTACACTTTGATACCATCTGTAATGCACACACTTTCAACACCAAAATACAATAGTAAAATTATCGTAATATTTTTTTCCTCTTTAATTACATGCTACACCATACCACATGGGATCCAAATAAATAATCTTGACATAACGTAGGACACTTACATAAACATAAACCTACTCATACAATAGGATAACATAAGGTACACATCAATGTCTTACTCAAATGACATAAACCAAGACAATGACCCAATTATAGTAAGAAACACAGGATATGGATACTCCACGATAGGGAATTTTTCATGGTTTACATATTCATTACATGTAGGTTTCCATTGTATGACCTTATATCTTTCAAAAAAATTAAACACATAAGGTTCAAAATTTTCTATTTTTCAAACTTCAATTACTTTCTTTTTAAACCATTAGTTTTTAACGTAGAATGCGTTATTGGTTCCTTTCTCCAATTCCATTAGTTATCCATAGCTCATTTGTTAAACAAATTCATTTTAAACAACTATGAGTCTCCTAATATTCAATTCTTATGTTAAAGGTTTGTTTCTCAAAATAAATTTAGTTGACTATAATTGTATGAAGAACACATAACATGGGACCCTTCATTCCTTTACAACTAGGATGCGTGTTTTTGTTTAACATTTCACCTATAGTGGCTCCTTTAGAATTTTCTTGTTTCTCTTATGAAATAACTTATAAAGCTTGATTGTGATTAGGAATGTATATACACACATGCGCCTTCTAATTTTTGAATTAAATATTTGTTTGAAAGATCCGTGTTTACTTGGTTTGGAAAAATTCTCTTATTATGAGGAAAATTCACAAGAAGAAAAAGGAAAGTTATTGGATCAATAGAAAACTTATCCCGAGTTCATTTCATAGATTTTTTAATACTAAAAATACTTTCTATTAATCTTTAAGTTATTATGACCAACTATGTAGGTTAACTAATTAAGTTGTATCATTCTTGATTCATAATTTGTTTCTCCAATTAGGAATTCATATTTTCACAATCGTATTACAGATGTGGAAGGGTACCTTACACCTATTCTCCCCCTTATAGATATGTTTCCTTGAATCTAAGTGAAGAATTTCAAATTTCAAACTACATCTGTTTCATCATCTTTAGGGTTCAATCTAATATGTAGAATGAGTTAATTACATGTTTCGCACATAGATTCTACTTCATGGGTGATCGTAGATTTAATATATTCCTATCTATGCTAAGGGTTATACTAACTTTTATAATTCTAACTAGAGTGCAATTTCCTTAGCTCACAAGACGTTGGCTATAGCTGAAGTTATCCCATTCTTAAGGCTACATTTCATTATTTTATTAGCATCGTTGTTTAACCACATTCATGCATACAAAGAATGTGCTCATACATCATATTTGGTTTTCCAATTTATTAGGTTGTTGTATTATTCATGGATCTCTACTTTATCACATTCATTTTATGATCACATTTGACATTTTAGTTGGTTTTGACATCACTCAATGGTGTACCATTTTTGTAGCGGACATTCCTTAGTTTAATATTTTTTTACCCTTTTTACTCACTACATTTACATGGTTTCTTTGGTTCTATGTTAAAATCATTTTGGAAAAAATGAGATTAAGTATAAAACTTACATAACACTAAGGAATTTAATACTACAATGAGTACAACCTCGTACACAGAGAACTCATTTCATTACTCTTAGACACACAAGTATTAAGTGTATATTGAAAGAGATATATCCTAAATAATCTTAAGCATTACAAAACCCTCCTAAAGACCTATTTCAATTGTTAAGTAAGTACACAAGTAATTCAAAACATAGTGTCCACTCACATATTTTGAATCTCACAACAAATCAATCATAGGTATAACCACCAATTATCTTGTCAAGGCTTTGGCCACCCACTATGGTACCAAGGAAATTATGCACAAGAGGGTTAAATTGATTGAAGATATGGTCATACCTACAACACCTAGAAATGATCACCTCACTCGGCCCAAATATGATAGGTTTCACAACATATAAGTACCACATTATAAAATATCAAGGAAATGGTCCTTAACAATATGTCTTACATGCAAATCATGAAGATGATTAATTAGATCATAGTATTTTATTAATAGGATCAATGTTTTATACCGTGGAAAAAGACTCAAATGGGGAAAGGAATTACAATAGGCTTTATAACTCATTCTTTTAATTTCGTTAGTTTTGATGAGAGGATATTTTTATCTAGCATTGTGAGTGTTAAAGAAATAAACCAATAATTAACATAGAAAAATATTTTCTTAATAGATTTATAACATATGTACAACATTGAGCACAACTTCACATCCAATTCGACACTATAAATATATCCACATTGGTACTCCCTTTTCAAAATATACGAAGAAGAATTCTTGAACAACAATACATATCATTATTCTATGGTAATACATGTATTGAAAGATGAATATAACTTTACATTGATAAGTCATTAATTCCAACATATCGCATCTATAAAATTTATCTTGTTGATGTAATGAAATAAACGTTGTGTTAGCCCTAGGACTAAATATGGAATTCCCTAAAATCAAGCATAAATTTCACACATCCATGATTTCAAAAATTGGAATAGAAAATAGAGAGAGAGAGAGAGAGAGAGAGAGAGGATTCATTTTCTGTTCAAATCACCGTAACATCTGATATCTGCTTTTCATTTCATTTCAACTCATATTTATTTGACCCATTTGTACTTTCAAAACCCAATCAATATTTTAATAATTATCCTAGAGTGAAGGGGAAGAGAGAAAGTATGGATTTCATTTTCCTTTCTATTCATCATATCATTATCACATAAATTACAAAATTTCATTTCGGTTGTAACCCATGAACATTTATAACTCATTTACATTTCTAGAACCAATCAAAATATCAGGACTTACTTCTAGATAGAGAAAAGGAAGAGAGAAAACATTATAATTTCCCAAAAACATTCATAAAATAATTTGATTAATCCATACTCTATAAAGTGTGGAAATGATGTGTACAAGGTTCCATGGTTAATTAGGGGTCAACATAACCCTTATAAGGTGTGTTTAGCTAAAGTTGTAATTTTGGTGCAAGTTGGTTGAAACATCAAAAGTTCCTACAAACTTGGTCTTGAAACACTTGGTTTAATTTTTAACACAATTTTTGATGATTCCTGCGTACTCTCCCATATACTTAGAATTCATTGAGTTTTATGGAAGTTTATTACGAAGAGCAGAGCTCAAGTTATAAAGAAACTCTTGGGGCCGATTATCATAATTGTGACAACTCTTGTCACTCAGTAACAAGTGGGCCCCAAAACCCACTTACAAAACTAGTATCCAAAGGCATTTTCATTGAAATACAGATGGGTTATGATTCTATTTCTGGCAGTCTAGGGATAGGTTGAAGTGGATTTCATTTTCACTTGAACTAAGCGGTAAAGTAGTGAAATTGATCGTGTTTTACTAAAAAGAGCACATCACTACAAGTGACTGATAAGCTAAATGGGCTTAGAAATTTAACATGCAAGAGTGTTAATTAAGTTCAAACAACTTGGTTAAGTTTCCCCATGGTGTCTCATGTTACTAGGGGTCATGCAAGGAGTTTCATGTTTGCACTATATTTTGGTGTGGCGCTCCATGTGCATAAATTTTGGGGTCATAAATTTTTTGTTCTTTGACCATTCAAAATAAAGTAAGGTGTTATCATTGGTTAGAGCTACATTTCCTAATAATAAATATCTAATTTCCAAATGTAAGAAATGATGAAAGCAGAATTTAGTAAAAGAGAAAAGGGAAAGTCCATACATTTTTTCCCAACACTTGCTAGAGGAATCAACTAGTCAATTTTCGCCATGGCACTTGACCGATGAAAATCATTTAGTTGAAAGTTTTTATTCATTTTCCATGACTTGATTTTGCACATAGCTAACAAGCATGTCATTCCATGAACCCATTTGCACATACATATAATTTTGGCACTCCAAGGGATAAGATCGGCTAGGACATTTCTTGGACAAACTTTAAGTCTTATCATGACCACCATTGTGATCCCTTCCAACAATCAACGCACTCCAGAACTAACCCCTTTCTAATGCATCTTTGTCAAAGCTTGTCCATGTGCCCTTTTTTAGGATTCCATATTTTCTATATGTCTATAAGATCTCTAAAATTACAACATCAGAAAAGATAAAGCTACGTGCTCTAGCATGCTAGACGTCCTTTTTTTAAGCTCTTTATTTAGCATTGGCTAGGAAGCATTAAATAAATTTAACACCTTTTGGCTACATTTGATGGGGTTTTCTAAATCCTTTACAACAATGTCCATTTTTGTTTCCTTATACCGTCATATACACTGCTCTAGGCTGTCATTGCAATTGGATGAAAATAGACAAGAAGAGGATTTCATGCAGAGGAAGGGTGAAAGAGAAAAATATTCCTAAAACATAAGTGGAATAGCAAGAAAGTACCTTTCGATGTCCTAATCAATACAACAACTATTATAATAAGATATAAAGAGTAAAAAAAAGTAAGGTGGAGAATGGAAAAGAAGAGGCTTGGAAACACCAAGAGAAGGCCAGAATGAGCATAGAAAGTGAAGTAAGGTCACAGGATGGAGCCCTCCCTACTGAAAGAGATACAACACTGGTATCCTTTCTCCACAAAATTACCATCCATATTTTAAACCTTACGCATGAATAAAGCCACGGGAACAACCGCCCCTGACAAATTCATAATTATAATGATGATAAGGAGTTTGTAGTCAAACCCTCTCTGTGGCCGGTGGCCTAAGAAAGAATTATATGCATTGATCAATGTTAGAAGCGAGAATAAAACCTAGGTTTCATGAGGTCGGGATAAAATCTCAATTTGTTGGACCAAATGTCAGGCTCTGATGGCCACCATGGAACACCTTCGCAGCCCTAATTCTTGAGGAATAGTACTAGCAAGCTCATTCATGGATAGATATGTGAAGCTCATATTTTTGCAAATCCCAAGCTTCACTACCACTAACCAATTACTACTAAGTTTTAAAATGTTAACTATGGTTTCAGCGTGGTTACCCCTCCAAACCTCAAATAAAGTGCTTGTATTATTCTATAAGGAAAATGACATGTCTAAAAATGATTTTAGGATGTGTCACTTCAATTCTATATCAAATGAGAGGTTCCCTGACAAAGAAGGCTCATGGAATTAATGAAGGGGCATTACAACATTATACTCATGATTCTTATTAGACATTTGGTGAAGAACAATGAATCTTAGTACCAAGTTTCTTTGGAAAACTTCAAAGAACTATGAATTGTCTTCTCCAATCTATTTGTAATTACCCAAATTTAAGGGTAGAAAGGATTCATTTTGTAATCCACTTTATGGTAATGATGTTTATGGCATATTGTCACCATAGTAGATAGTTATACCATGTTGATAATTAATAATTATTTTTAAGGTGGTGTTGTACTATCTACTTTAGCATGCTATTCACATTTTTATGTTGTAGGTTATTACCCGATTGGATTGGGCATTTATCTTCCAATTGTATTTCTACAGAAAAGATGATTTAACTCGATTTTTTATTTTACATCAATTCAACTACTATGATTTTCTTATTTTACATCAATCTATAGATTATGATTTACTTCACTATCATACCCTTCTACGAGAGGTGTAGGCATTAATCCATCTTAAGAACCCAAACCAACCCCTTATGAAGGTTATATCTCGAGAGTCAAGCCAACCCCTTATGAAGGTTACGGCTCGAGTATGCATTTCAAGTAAAAAAGTAGCCGATGCCTATACACATGGCAACATTGCTTCTCTATTGAAGCTAGTTAAGATTGGATTGTAAAACATACATTTGGTAGTGTCAGGACTTATATATACACGCACATACATTTCCATAATTTTTTTCTTTCCTGGTTTCACATCTTATTAGAACTTATAGATGCATAAATATTTATCAAATGGAAGCATAATCTTACATAAAAGTAGGTTTTTGGGTGTGTTGTACTTCTCTTAGAAGGAAAAGGGTGTCAAGTTATTCCAAGAGGGCATTCTACTCATGATTTCTATTAGACACTTTGTGAAGTATAATAAATATGAGTTTCATGTTTTATTTCAAAACTTGAAAATAACTATGAATTTTCTTCTATAATATATATGTAATTATTGTTCGATTAAGGGTAGTGTAGTAATTTTCTAATATATCTTATGGTAATGATGTTTATGGCATATTATCATCCTAGTTGTTGGCTTTTCCAAATTGATAATTAATGGGTATTTTTTAGGTTTTGTTCTACTATATGTTCTAGAATATTGTTTGTGATTTAATTTTGTACATTATTGCCATGGTTGGATTGGGAATTCACACCGTGAAATGTGTTTCTATAGAAAAAATGATTTTACGTCGAGTCCAAAAATTATGATTTCCTTATTTTATAAGCAATCTAAAAGTATGCTTTCCTTTGATATCATACCCATATCTAGGTCAATTCTTTAAAATTAGGGATAAATAACATATATGATGAATCAGTAAACAAATGTTCAACGAGACAACGAAAAAACAATTAAACAAACTATAAGAGTAGGAAGCATATCTTAAGAGAAGCAATAATTCTCCTATAATAATTGATTCTCTGTTCATTGATGAAACACATGGGCTATTAGTATTAGGTAAAGTAGTCCTTTAGTCATCAATTTCCTTTAAGGAAAATATTCTCTACCAATAGATTCGAACTTTCCTCCATGGAATGTTGAACCTATAAAACTAGGCAATACAAAATGCCAAATTATCTTACCTCTCTTCGAGTCATAAAGTCACATGGATAAAGATGCTAATCAAAAAATTAAATAATTTTTTGACTCAATTTTACTAATACATCATCTAATATGGCCAAAAATTAAGTTGAAATCAAGTTATCTAAAATAATAAAATAGAAGATATTTTCCAAACTATCATGAATCCTCATTTCTATATCATGTAAAATAATTGCTTTAAGGTACATGAGTATGTGTGTAACGACCAAAAATTTGATCTTCAAAACCCCACCAAAGTATATTAATTTATTAGGGAAAAAAATTGAGGAATTTTTTTGTTTATAAGGTTGCGAAGGGTAAAACATTAGTCACGATTTAATTAATTCCCGATTAAAAATTCTAATTTTTTTAAGGTATGGAACTAAATTAACAACTAATTATTGTTAATTTATTCCCCGATTAATATAACAATTTAATTATTCATACTAAGTTCCATTAATTCATTTAAATATTTTCTATCTTAATTCCATTTCTTAGCCCCCTTAGTTTTCATTTAATATTGTTTACTTAAAGGTTCCCATATGCAATTAAAATTTAATTAGGCAAGTCTAAATACTCTGTAGTTTTAAACTATGTTCTAACCCCTAGGTGGCCCCATTAGTTAGAACCCCCTACACATTATTTTAAAAACTCAGTCCCACAAAAACCACAACTTAAAATGTTGTAGGATTTAATCACAACCCTAGGATTGACTCATTTAGATCCATTGGATTTATATTTCCCTAAAAATCCTTATGTTGACTTTTTATTTCCTTCTATGCCCTAATCTCTTCATTTCTTTTTTGCAGGTTTGGGGAAAAGGAAGGATGGAGGCCATGGAAGAATGTGGAGAAAAGCTATGGAGATCCATTTCCTTTCCATTTGGGTTTGATATCATCACAACTATGGGTATATTCATTTATTCAAATATATACCCCTTTTATATACTAATATTATTATTAATAATTTTTTTGATGTGTTATACTCACAAATCGAGTGTAAATGCATTGTATAGGATATATATATATATATATATATATTAGTTCGTTGTTTTTTTCCGCTCAAACCGACAAAAAAAAACTAATTGGAATTTCATATTATTAATCTTTTAATGTTAGCCTTGACCCCCACTTATTATTATTATTATTATTATTTTATATATATATATATATATATATATATAATATGGTGGGGAAACCAACCTTGACACCCTCTCACCCCTCCCATTTAATTAATTAATAATATTAAAATTAAAATTTTTGTTTTTTAGAAATATATTTATTACTATTATATATATATATATATATATATATATATATATATATATATATATATATATATATATATATATATATATATATATATATATATATATATATTTTGTTTCCCAATAATTATTTTGTAAACTAAGGTCTAATTGAATGACTAAAAATATAAGGAAACCTAAATGTTTACATCTTGTACAACAATCTATATATTTAAATATGGTGGAATTGTTGGGTCTATTGTCAAGGTATTTTAAGTAAGGAAGAATAGACTCTTTTTTTTACTTAAACAAAATATAGCTGCTCACATTGTTTAATTAGCAAGGTTGTACACTTATAACCGTAATACTAAAATTTCACTAAATTGCCATTCATTGAAAGATATTATAAAATATAGATACAATTTAAATGCAAGATCATACTTCCTTTTTCAACCAAGATTGCCAAACATTTACAAGAAGAAGCAATCATGTAAACTTATGTATTTTCCCATGCAAGATAACTACTTTCAATATGGAAACAAATGCAACTTCAAGTTCCTTCTTTCAACTATAACAATACAAGGTTGAAATATATATTTACAAGAAACTACTCCATTAAAATGCAAGAGTTATAAGCGTTCCACTGCTGAGTGGAAACAATGTGGCCAAATTTCTTTGGGGTTCACTTAGTAAATGTATGGTATAGCACATGCTTTCAAAGGGTATTAAAGAATACCCTTAATTATAGTTTTTACCTCTAATTAATCAATTAATAATACCCCTCCCACTATGTTATTAGAATGAAAATACCCCTATTTTTCCATGTACCTTAAAACCATTTTTCCATGACAAATTTATTTACCCCTTATTTATTTCTACCCTAATATATCATACTTTTCACTCAATTTTTGTAATATGCATTTTATCTCGAAATATAGTTTGAAGCCATTTGAGATCTATTACAAACTACCTTATAAATTTAAATATTTAATTTATTAATAGTTCTTCAAATAATTAAGATGGTGAAATAATATCACTTGTGTTGAAAAACATACTCAATCCTAGTTTTCTACCATATTATTATTTCTTGGTTAAGAATCTCTTAATTGAGATTTATTTATTCAGAAAGAGATTAAAATTTAACTTTATGACCACACTCATTAAATTGCAATGTTAAGGTATTTAGTTCTAAAAACTAGGGTTCAAATGTTTTAGTTTTATATTAAAATTAAAACTCGCTTTCCTTTGGCCCGCTTATCTAACCTACCCCCAATACTGATTCAAAATATGAATAAATTAAACCCTTTCACCCCTCATGTCTACCAATTCTTCCATATTGACTTTACTTTTATTAATTTTAATTACCTCAATATCTTTTCACTCCCCATAGGTGGAACTCCTAATCACACTCCCTCTAAAAATGCATGCCTCATAACTCCCTTTTACCTCCCCAATGGTCCCATACTTCCATCTCCCACACCCTTTTTAAGGCAAGCTACCCAACCACAACATACAATATTCAAACAAGCACAAATTTTACATCTAAATGCATAAATAAAAGAATAAAAAGTGGAGATCCTACCTCTCCATTAAGCTTCCAAAATATTCACTCAACAAGATTTTAATCCTTCAACCAAAACAATCCATCAAAATGTCTCCAAAAAGCTCCAAGCATGCAACTCAAGACCAAATTTTTAAAAGTGCAAGAGAAGAAAATAAGACAAGTAACCCAAAATCCTTCAAATTCATTCAATAAATAGAAAAGAGGAGGTGAGGATGATGAGGTGGCTCCATGTAGGATGCCACTTCATCATCCCTCCATTCCAACTCAACAAGTCAACACACCAAACCCAATGCAATTAAATGAACATGTAAGGCTTATGACATGCACACATTACACTCCAACATGCTCTCCATACCTTTCAAGGAAAATTAAATGTGGTAAGTAAAAGTGAAATTATTTACCCTTTTACATTCAAAATGCATTAAAATGGTCAAAATAAGCCCCATACTTCATAAGTATGGTTGGTAGAAGATTTTGAGATGTGAGGGACAAGGTTAACTTGTCCCACAAGTCTCAAAAAGTGGCCTACAAGGAAAAATTCAATTTGGGAAGGGAAGAAGAGTACACACCACCTAAATGCAATTAATTCATTCCACATCAAGCACAAATCAAGGACTATCTACTCTATTTATTACCCACATGTCACCTCTTCCTTTTTAGTTTAAATTTAAGTTAAATTAGCTAATTAAGACACATTAACAAGTGTTAATAAAGTAACTAAATTTTCCCAATAATTAAATACATGCACACCAAAAATAAAACACACAAAATTAAAGAAAGGAAAACATTACACCCATGGCCACACACATGAGGTCACCCCCATGGGAAACCTCCTAACAAAGCATGAAATTACAAACAACATACATTAGACACAAGTTGTCAAATTTGGCCATGTTGCAAAACACCCAACATCTTTTATGTGGTTGGTCCCTATCCCTTTCGGTGTATAATGATATAATTTTCCTGCAATCACAAACAATAATACCTTTCTAGCCTCAAGGCCATATCAATATGTCATGGAAATCAATGCATATAAAACATCCATCATACAATCCTCAACATACATCAAGAAATACAACACACACATATATTTATCAATTAACATCATCGTATAACGTAGCTAAATCATTATCATCAAATTTATGATTTTTATCAATTATTTGAAATCACTTAACATTTCAATTCTACTCTAGTAAATAATTTACAATCATCAATAATCCAATTCACATTCTACAATAATCATGAAATTCTCTATATCTATTGTAACTCCTAACTACTAGATACACTCAACAACATATTATCGATCCCTAATACCATCATATTGTTAGCAATTCAAAAATCAATGAGACCACATGGTTAGTCCAATACTCATGAATATACTCAATATGTCAAGAATCCAAATGTCAGTATATAACAAAGTAACCATTCTAGATCATCATCATATCCTTAAATGTCCATCAAGGTCCACAATACATCCATATAGTCCAAAGTAACAATCAAAACACAATAGTAATCATGATGTCCTCGTATCTTAACAACATGCTAACTAAAATATAATAATAAGGTCCATGTCTCTAATCAACCAAAATTAAAATCATAGTATAATCAAGTGTCGAAGAGGAGTGGGCATTACATCCCCCTCCCCTTAGATTTGACTTCCTCCTGGAAGTCATGGAAAAGAGGTAGGAAACCAATGCATATGAATAGAAGTACACCCCTTCGTGGGATTTCTTTATTTCAAACAAAAGTGGGTTCTGGAACCCAAGTTTGGTCCAATGTTATTCAACAAAGAGAAGGGAGATTGTTAGGCATGATACTAAACCTCCTCCAAACAAGGTTACAAGCATTTAATTCTATAGAGTAAACTCTACGAGGTTAACCAAGTTACAACACAAAACATTTAAAAATAAATTTCCAATGGAATCCCAAAGAATAACAACCAAGGTCAATGAAGAATAGGAAGGGTTACACACACATGATGTCCATAGTCACACATGGGTGTAAAACACATGAGAAAAGGGAAGGTAAAACCTCCATTTAGGTTGAATTATACTTCAATGTTCATTATTTAGACAAGGTTAACAACTACCAATCATGACCCTCAATTTTGCATGAGAAAACACACCTACTCATAGGTCTAGAAAATTTAGGACCACACAAGATGAGGTTTAACAACAAGGAAAACACCTAAATTTAACAAAAGCATTTACAGGATGCATATTATTTATTGGAAGTACTTTTTATAATTCAAAAGGATTCAATTAAATTTTCATGGTAATACTAAGCATAATCTTGGCCACAAGGTTTCTATAACTTAAATTTGTACTCAAATATCGAACACACAAACACTAATCCTGATTTAGAAACCCCAAACACTTAGATAATATTTCCACTTTGAATGAAAAGTAATATTTTCCCAAACTAACATATCAACACAAGAGATACCAATCACTTTATATAACAAAACATGGAATTTATTTATTTTAAATCTACCCTAGCTCAAAGAATCTTAAAATGTTCACAAGAATAATATTATAATCCATAGGAACACTCAAGTGAGCTAGGAGAAAATAGGAAACAAGAGAGGTCCAACTACAATTTATGAGAGAAACACACAAGACATTCTTGTAGAAACTTATGAAGAAAAACTTGCACCATTCTCTTCCTTAAAGGACAAGGGGGAACAACATCATGGTTTCCCAAAAAGGAAAGAGGATTCCAAAATTCCTCCATATCCTTAACATATGTTGCCTAAGCTTTCCAATAAGCCTAGGTCACCAATGACCTATTCCACACACAAGGAGGTGCCTTTCTTAAAACTAGAGATATAGACTCACTCCTAAAAGACCACAAATCATACACTCATTGAGCTAAGAGGAAAAAAGGGTATGATAAACCGAAAGGATCCAACAAGGGAAATCACACACATTTATGTTCAAGGAGTAAAACATAACTAGAACACATCACTATCAACAAGGTGTTTCATTAATCAGGGTAGGTAGGATAGACCTAAAGGTTCAAATAGTTTCCACCTTTGGCATGATGGGATGTAGGGTCCATCAATATGAACATATCAATTAATTCATTCTAACAAAGGTGATAAATCCTTTATGCATACTTCTAAAACTTCACACTACCCAAAGAGAGGTCCAAAAATGACCTAGCATATACTTGTGTTATAACCATTTTACATATGTTTATTGTTTGATATAACAAGGGATGGTATGGAAAGTACTCAACCATATCACAACCCAAAATATTAGGCCACAAATGAGATTAGATATTCTCACAAGTAGCTCAAGGGAACCTTTCAATTAGTTCAAACTTTTCAGATTATGTTCTTTATAAATTTTAGGGCATGAAAAATCAATTTATAAAATCAAGGTTTTTATTTATACATTCTACTTGTGTTTCAATCTCATAAAATTACTCATTCCATAATCCAAATTATAAGACACAAGTTATAGTTACATTCACTAAAGCATATTTCTTATAAGTTTTCTTAATTAATGCATTCTTTTATTATGATATCCATATCTTGTGTCATTAAGGGTCATTACCAATGTTGACATGATATCTCACCATTCTATATAGGTGAAAAATTATTTATTTTACTTCTAGGGGAGTATAAGAGTTTTTTTTATTTTCACATAGTTTTCTTTTTTTTTTTTTTTTATTTCTTCTATTAAGCTACAAAGCTAGAGTAAGGAACCATTTTCCTTAATGTTCCAGCTTACTTATTAAGTTTCAAAATCCAAGCCCCTCAATTAGAGTTCTAATATGTTCAGGTTTATCACATTACTAATTGAATTTTAATGAGTAGGAAGAGTCAAAGCATATCACATTATTAATTTTATAGAAACAAGAGATCATTAACCAAAATGGAACACACCAAGTTTACAAGATTTTACCAAAAATTAATTACATGCATCAATGCACCCCAAGTGGTCTCCACAAGTATCAATTAGGAGTTACATGATGAAGGTGCACATTAAAGTTACAAATTTTTTTTACAAGTTCAAGGAGTTTAGATAAGTATGAGGGAAAAACAATGTTTGTGGTTTAAACTCAAAATAGGTTCACTATATAAAAAGAGAGTTCCAAAACAAAACTTATACCTCTACAAGATACCATCAACCAAAAAAATCAAGGTGACGAAAAGGGGAAATTACCCCATGGACACCACACTTCCTCATCAAGAGGACATCAAATACAAAGGAGGAAATCAACTGACTTACTCAAACATGGCCTCTATAGGCCAAGAGTTATAGCCTTTAGAAGAAAGAGCATGACAAACACACTAAGATTGGAAACTTAAGACCTATAAAACCAAAATCTCTAAGAACAAGGTCCAAAAGGACCCCAAGGAATCCATATCTGTCTCAACATAACTCAATACTAATAGATTATAGTGTGGTATACTTAAACAATTTAAGAGGTTAAGACAAGGGTAGGTCTATCTATGGGTCATCGAGAGAAAAAAAAACACACTTATTTAAGCACAATGCCCAAAGGGCTTAAGTATAACCATATTTACCCAAGATACATATAGTCCAAAATTGATATTTTCTAAAATAAAACAAGGGAACCACGTTAGAACTTAGTATGCCCATCGGTGGACCATCACGTCCAAACAATACACTATCACTAAAACCTATAATCATCCAAGAGTTAATCCATCCCTAACATAATCCATAAGTCCATAGAATAACACATCTATTATGATGAGAAACAAGCTCCTACCAGGGTGCAAAAGAAACACAACCACCATCAAAACTACCAACTATATCACATGACACAGAGAACTCTCTCCCTAGAAAGGTTGAGATGAAAGAGTCACTCCAAGGTCCTACACACCAAACCCCACCACTCCAAAACCAAAGGCATGACTTGAAGCACCTAAGAAGATAATCAAGACACCTAGGGTGTACCCCCATATGATGAGAGATCACAATACAAACAATGTAGAACCAACTCATCAATAGACAAGAAAAGGATCACACGTAACATTCTTGACAACATTTAGCCAAGTGGCCATGAGAAAATGAGCTCTCGAGTCACCAATCAAAGGTAAAATCTAAGAAATCTCAGAAATCAAAGAAAATGGCTAAGTAGCCACATTGCAATCCTTGAAAATCTTGCAATAAGATAAAAATAACAAGAAGAGCCTCAGAGCTTCTCAATCAAATCATAAAATAAAATTTGGTCCTTGATAAAAGAACTTAAGTTTATGAATATAAAACACATGAAATGTCCACATCACATTCACTTCGCAGCCCTTCATGGGCCACCCAGTAGGGGTACTATACATCGAGCTCAGATCTAAGAACACACATATAAAACTGGATCAAATGTGACACCATGTCCTGATATCTACTCTCCCATATGGGATTAAGTCCACAAGTGAAACCAAAACCAACTCATCTAACCACTAAAGAAAAAGGGGAGCTCTAAACAACTAATCAACCTCTAGTTTTCCCCCAAAACACCCTAAATGCTACCTCTAGCACTAATCCCAAAGTTGCACCACACAAAATAACACTCCAAATAAGAAAGGGTCTCTATGGGGTCAACACATCACATGTATAACCAAGAGCTAGGATCCTAATAACCAACATCTTCACAAGGAAACCAAGTTCCTATCACTCAAGAAGTTCACAAGAATATCAAACTGAATTAACATTTCCCATTAACCGGGTTCAACAAGATGCCCACTTAGGTGAATACAACAATCCAAACAAATTTTATTATTGTTATTATTATTTTAATCCTAGAGGTTCAAGTGTCCTAGGTTTAAGTTTTGCTAACTATGGTTGTCATGTTCCCATGTTTTCCCAGGTCCAAGCATTGAACCCATGACTTTGATACCAAGTGTAACACCCACAAATTTTGAATGTTCAAAACCCAATAAAAGTCTATTAATTTATTGGGAAAAATTTAAAAAATTTTTTTTTTTTTAAGGTTGCAAGGGTATATAAAACATTGGTTCTGATTTAATTAATTTTGATTAAAAATTTCCACATCTTTCATAATGTAATCAAGTTCAAATTAATTAATTAAATATTATTAATTTATTCCCAAAATTTTATAGTTTAAAATCCTTCCATTAAGTTTATTCTTTATTATTAGTATATTTCCATTACTTTAATACCATATTCCATATTAATTTATTTAACTATACAACCCCTTAGTTTTTTCTAATCTAAAACCCCAAATTTTTAATTTAATTTTTACCATATGCAATTTAAATTTAATTAATTCCTACCACATAAAAGTTAAAACTAATCCCAATTCTAATCCCCTAAGTGGCCCATTCATTCAGTAATTATTAATACACATTTTTAATTTAAGGAAAAAACCCATTCCCACAAAAATAACATCACTTAAGTGATGTAGGGTTTATTTTCATCACCATTATTAGATTTGATCTATTTGGGCCATTGGATCTATATTGCCCTAAAATCCTTATAGAGTTTTTTTTTATTTTTCATTTCCCTAATTTTTATTCATTTTTTGTTTTTGTAGGTTTGAAGGGAAAGGAGGAGGAGAAGCCATGGAAGAATGTGGAGCCAAAAGCTATGGAGGGAGATCTCCAACATTTATTATATTTTTTACCATTTATGCATTCATGGGTTTTAATATCCTCAGAGAGTTATATATCCATTTTTTTAATTTATTAAATATATTACCTTTATTTAGGTTTTATTATATTTTGCCATTTTTTATTTGATTTATAATAGGGCTTTATATAACATCATTTGAGATATGTAAATGCATATGTATAAACATATATATTTTATATATATATATATATAATATATATATATATATATATATATTATATTATATATATATATTATTTATGTGTATCTAAAATTCAATAAATAAACATATAAAAAAGTACAATTGGGTATTTTATATAAATAAGTTTGGCTTTGAATGAATATGGAGGGTGAAATCGTTAACACATATTTTGGTTTTTAATTATGGGGGATGAATGTGGGGGGAGCCCCACCCTCCCCCCCACCCTTAAAAATATATAATTTTATGGTTGGGGGCCCCTGCCCCCCAATTTAATTAATTTATATTTTTTTTTAAAAATTTTTTTTTAAAAACATTTTTTTTTATCCCCATACATATATATATACATAATATATATTATATATATATATATATATATATATATATATATATATATATTATAATATATATATATATATATATATATATATATATATAATATATTATATATATATTTATATATATATATATATATATAAATATATATATATTTTTTATAATTTTTTTTAATAATATTATTTTGTAAACTAATCCGATTGAATATAAAAATATAAGGAACCTAAATATTTACATAAGTAATGTTTTAAATATATTTATTTAATATATATATGGTGGAATTTAAATGTGATCAACAACCTCTTTTATTTAATTGATTTGAACAATTTAAATAAAAGGAAGAATATCTTTGTTTACTTAAGAAATTTATATCTCAACTCACATTTTTAGGGTTTAAATAATGGTTGTACACCACAACATATAATATATACAACTAAAATTTCTTTAAATTTCATTCATTAAAATAAATCCTTCCAATTTGAAATATATAATTTAATACAAAAATGAAAAATCAATACTTTTATTTTTTCAACAGATTTCCAAACATTTTATAAGAACAACATATAAAATATAAATTTTCCAATCACAAGATATTTTTTTAGTTTCATTTATGAACAAATACAAACAAATACTTAAATTTCCTTCTTTCAACTATAACATTACAATTTTGATAAATGAAATATTTTACAAGAATCCTTTTAAAATACAAGAATTACAACCTTCCACTTAAGTGGAAATAATCATGGCCAAATTTACAAAATAGGAATTCTTCCATAGGCTCAATACAAAAGTCTTCATTTCAATGATCATCTCCAACTTCATAGCTTCAACTTTGCACTCCTTCATCTCTTCAAATTTGAATCACAATACAAAGAAAGGGGAGTAGGTGATCTCTCTCCCCAACCTATAATCCAATAAGAGGAGAATCCATCCTCCTTATTGGCCCCGAGCCCCAACCAAAGAACAATGAGGGGTAGTGTTGCAACTTTGACAACTTTCACAAAAATGGCTTCCACAAACATGCAATCCACAAAATATACAACACATTCAAATAAACACACTCAACAAGATTTACAAATTTTCCAACAACACATAGGCTTTGAAAACAAGCAAAAAGGAGCAAGGAATATGGGAACCACCTCCTTTTTCTCCCAAGTGAAGTAGGAGTTCCACCCAAAAGCCTCCATGTGCACAACAAAACATTCAAATACATCCTTATCTCTCCCCTTGCAAATATGTAAAAATATGTCCATGTTTTCCTTTTCACTCCCCATAGGTGGAACTCCTAATCACACTCCTCTCAAAATGCATGCCTCACACTCCCTTTTCCCTCCCCAATGGTCCCATACTTCCATCTCCCACACCCTTCTTAAGGAAAGCTACCCAACCACAATAAATCACATTCACAACACTCATACAATATTCAAACAAGCACAAATTTTACATCTAAATGCATAAATAAAAAAATAAAAAAGTGGAGATCCTACCTCTCCATAAAGCTTCCAAAAAATTTACTCAACAAGATTTAACTCCTTCACACCAAGCACAATCCCAAAATGCAACTCCAAAAGGCTCCAAGCATGTAACCCAAGACCAAATTTAAAAAGTGCAAGAGAAAAAATAAGACAAGTAACCCAAAATCCTTCAAATTCATTCAATAAATAGAAAAGGGAGGTGAGGATGATGAGGTGGCTCCATGTAGGATGCCACTTCATCATCCCTCCATTCCAACTCAACAAGTCAACACACCAAACCCAATGCAATTAAATGAACATGTAAGACTTATGACATGCACACATGACACTCCAACATGCACTCCATACCTTTCAAGGAAAAATTAAATTGTGGTAAGTAGAAAAGTGCAATTATTTACCCTTTTACATTCAAAAAATGCATTAAAATGGTCAAAATAAGCCCCATACTTCATAAGTATGGTTGGTAGAAGAGTTTGAGATGTGAGGGACAAGGTTAACTTGTCCCACAAGTCTCAAAAAGTGGCCTACAAGGAAAAATTCGAATTTTGGGAAGGGAAGAAGAGTACACACCACCTAAATGCAATTAATTCATTCCACATCAAACAAAATCAAGGACTATCTACTCTATTTATTACCCACATGTCACCTCTTCCTTTTAGTTTAAAATTTAAGTTAAATTAGCTAATTAAGACACATTAACAAGTGTTAATAAAGTGACTAAATTTTCCCAATAATTAAATACATGCACCACAACAAAAAAACACAAAAAATTAAAAGAAAGGAAAACATTACACCCCATGGCCACACATATGAGGTCACCCCCATGGGAAACCTCCTAACAAACATGCAATAACACAACATATACATTAGACACAAGTTGTCAAATTTGCCATGTTGCAAAACACCCAACATCCTTCTGTGGTTGGTCCCTATCCCCTTTCGGTGTATAATGATATAATTTTCCTACAATCACAAACAATAATACCTTTCTAGCCTCAAGGCCATATCAATATGTCATGGAAATCAATGCATATAAACATCCATCATACAATCCTCGCATACATCAAGCAATATACAACACACATATATTTATCAATTAACATCATCATATAATGTAGCTAAATCATTATCATCAAATTTATGAATTTTTATCAATTATTTAAATCACTTAACACTTCAATTCTACTCTAGTAAATAATTTACAATCATCAATAATCCAATTTACATTCTACAATAATCATGAAATTATCTATATCTATTGTAACTCCTAACTACTAGATACACTCAACAACATATTACCGATCCCTAATACCATCATATTGTTAGCAATTTCACAAAAATCAATGAGACCACATGGTTAGTCCAATACTCGAATATACTCAATACGTCAAGAATCCAAATGTTAGTATATAACAAAGTACCATTCTAGATCATCATCATATCCTTAAATGTCCATCAAGGTCCACAATACATCCATACAGTCCAAAGTAATAATCAGAACACAATAGTAATCAAATTATGATTTCCTTTGCTATCATACCCATATCTAGGTTGCTTCTTTAGAATTAGGGATAAATAACATATATGATGAATTTGCAAACCAATGTTCTCATTGAGATAACAAAAAAACAAGTAAACAAACTATAAGAAGCAGGAAGCTAAATTGGTCCTTTAGTCATCAATTTCCTTTAAGGAATATATCCTCTACTAATAGATTCAAAGTTTCCTCCATGAAATGTTGAACCTATAAAACTAGGCAATAAAAATGCCAATTCATCTTACCTCCCTTGAGTCATAAAGTCACATGGATATAGAGGTCATCAAAAATGAAGTAAATTTTGAGTGAATTTTACTAATACATCATCTAATATGTCCTAACAATTAATTTGAAATCAAGTTATCTAAAATAATAAAACAAAATATCTTTTCCAAACTAGCATGAATCCTCATTTATATATCATGTAAAATAATTGCCTTAAGGTACATGAGTATGTGACATGTAAATGAATGGCTTAAAAATTTGATATGGATGGGTTTTGAACTTGTTTACATTTGAAAATCTATTGATTTATTTCAGTCATATACATTTTGAACCATGGACCTAATACTTATGAGACATATTGAAGATAATTCAATCCCTTCCTTTGGCATTCACTATATGGTGCAAATATTTAACATCATCGTGATAATACAACATAACCCTTAAAAGATGCATAGATACATGTGGAGAAACATTCTTATTGCATGTTCTCATTAAGAACATTTGAACTTGAGCTTTAGCATCACATTTCAATTCCCATCATGGTATTGTCATATGTTTATAGTTACTGAAGTGTCATGGCATGAACATGTATGGAAAAACGTGGCGGCATACATATTTGTGAATTGTTTGATAAAATTCCTTAAAGAGATGTTCTCACATGGTCTATAAGCATCATAGGAAATTAACATAATGGGATTGTTGAAAGGGATGGGAAACTTTTAAACAAATGCATTTGGAAATTGTAAATCCAAACTTGACAACCTTTTTCTACCATCTTATCAATCTATGTTAAAATGGGAGATTTGAAATATGGCATGAATGTACTGACAAAGTATAATTAAAAGAAGGTTTTTTTCAAGTGTTGCATTTGGAAGTGAGCAGTACACATGTATGAAAAGTGTTGAAAAATACACACAACATATGAACTATTGGTCAAAATGCCTCAAATTGTGTCTTTGCATCAAAAATTGTTATAAAACCGTTGTTATACCTAATATCAATTAAGTTCTAATTACTCGGTGAGGATATGATGTAATTAAAATTACACAAGAATAATGTAGTCTATAAAGTTAAAAATTAAAATCCAATATACATACCCTAAAGATAATCATATGCATTGCATTCTACACAATTTTCAAAAAAATTGGCCTAATATGTCAATGTCTCATATTATTTATGGTGTACTAGACAAACTATATCATTCTTTATAGTTTCAAGTGAATTTATGTTAGAAAATTGATACCCTAGTTTAAAATTTTGCACTTCTTTAGAGATTTAAACACACAAAAATTATTATGTTGAAGTGTTTTTATTTTCTCGAGACATTGATTTCCATAAACATATTGGGAGATGCTAAAAAGATTCATGCATTACAAGCCTTGAATGAATCATTTTTGAGAGTTTCTTTGATACCTTAGAAGTTGTGTCAATGTTGTTTAATGCCTTTTTTCCCTAAATGAAATATTTTAGACTCTAATTTGCTGGTGGTTCGGTTTATGAATCGTTTCATTTTTTATTTTAGTTTGAGAATTGTGTTGGACAATTTTTCAATTTCTTCATCCATCAAATACCATGGTCAAACATTTTTTTTTACTTTAAGTTTTTTTATTATTGGCAAATAGTTTTTTGAAAGGGACTATACCCTTGAATACAAAAGAAGGCCTAAAAGCCAGGATGAGCAAGAAAACTAGAGTGAAAAGGATCAGAATCCAAATGTTACAATGATGTTCAAAGTAGCTAAAAAACAGCTACCAAAACGAGACAGAACAACAAAAAAACTGCAAAAAAGTAGTAAAGGATCCAAAAAAATAGCAAAAAAGCAAACAAGGACAGCAGAATCAACTGCAGCTACTTCCTAGTAGCTTTGTCTAAGATGGTTTTGATATTCTTCCAGGAATTAAACATTCCCAAAGTAGTCATATGGGCAGCGTCATTAGAATCCAGCTGCTCCAAGGTCTTCTTTCTTTCTTTATCAGTACCCCAAAGAGTTGCCGGCACTCCGCTTAGGTTGGAGACACTTCGACGTGTTGTTGATAAATTCCTCAATTTCCCTAAAGATGGTAATGTTGTAATCATGCCTAGTCTTGGCCTTCCCTAGCGAGAGTCCAAGGAGTGCAATTTCTTGTATATATCTTCAATTTGGCTGCTTTGTCCACATCCTCCACCTCCTCCTTCCTCTTTCCTTTCTATTTTGCCAAGTTTTTAACTTCATCCTTTACCAATTTCATATCGCCTCTAAGGCTTCCAGACCTTTAGTAGGGCTTTCAATTGCACTTCCCGGGCTAGCTAACCTTTGATATGCGAGGAGCTCATGAGCAATTTCAAATTCTGAGAACCCTTCTCCATAGTGAGGGTCTCGAGGTTAAGCTTCCTAGAAGCCCAGTAGCGGTCTGCGAGGTAGAGGCCAAGTGGGGGCGGGAGCCTCGGGAAGGGGAACGGGAGAAGAAGCACGAGCACGGCGGCATGGGGGTGACAAGCGGCGGTGGCGGACAGAGAAAGGAAAAAGCAGTGGCTGGCAGCAGAGAGCTTAGCAAAGGAGGAATCGAGCTAGGGGAGGATGGGAGACCAGAAGCTTTGAGAAGATAGCATTTGTGTAACAACAAAATGAGCCCACAGTGAAAAGGAACCACCCGGGAATGCTTTTGAAACTCAAGAATGGAGCGTTTAAGAGAGTTCAGCAAGTAATGGGGGAAACAAACCAGACGATCCCTACGAAAATGATTAAGAAAAATAAGGTGTTTCACAGGAACAGTGACAAACCTCCCTTCCAAGGAGATGAACCATATCATCATGCGGGTTACTTCATCATATGGTGGAGGGATCGAGCTAACAAGAAGGCCCGTTGTTAAGTGGGTCAGTTTCTCCTCTCCCTCAACAAATCTTCTCTCTTCCACATCTCTATCAACCCTTTTGTTAAAGAATCTGAAGCCCTCCAAGCCAAGGCGGTCACTTCAAAGCAATAAGCTCTTCATTGATTAAGACCTTACGCCCCCATACTCCACCTTTGTCCTCTCCTTCCGATCCTTCTGCAAAAGCACACAGAGATGCTCTGGTCATGTCCCTGAACTTTTTCCATGAAGTTTGTTATGCCACCCTTGCTAAGAATGCTCCACAGCTCAATATTGTCTTTCCAATCTGGGTCCACACTAGGCTCAATTTGACAAGGAGGACCCCCCATCTTCTCTGTTCTGAGCTGTTTGCAACTAATTCCCAACTGATTGCCAAAGCCAGTCCACTCTTTGCTATAGTAATCCGCACAAAAATGGAAATGAGAGCCGTTGTTATTCCCACGATCGGCTGCGTGTATGCTGATCTGAGCCTGCTGAAAAACGCGTGTGAGAATAACCCGCTCCCTTCCATCAATCACTTTATCACCGCCTTCGGTTTCCATGGAGATTTGAATCCACCTTTTAACAGTCACATTACAGCCCGCATGCACGATTTTCAAAATCGTGTATCTCCACTTGTAATTCCCCATATGAATCACACTATCTTGATTATTAGACATGAAATGCATAAACCAATACTTTAAATCAACACGTGTGGGAGTATTTTCCACACCCAAAATTCATCATTCATTTCAAGATATTGCTTACGTATGGAGCTCCGCCTGAATGTTGTTTTGAAGCTATTTGGGGATGCTGCTATTGTCCCAAACTGTAAGGTTTACATTAATGCCATAATTTGCCAACACATCCGCCAATTTATTACCCTCCCTGTAGGTATGCATGATCGATGTTATTGAAAGTATGACTAATACTAATGGACTCTAATAAAATCCTTGATGCTCGACAGAGATGAGCCTTGCTTAAGAAGATTAATGATATTTAGGGAGTCTCCTTGATGATGAGGTTCGAATATTATTTACTTGGGCAATTCTCGGACCCCAAAGAGAAATTTAAAGCTTTAGCAAAATGATTAGTTTGAATTCCCATTTTACCAAAGATACGCAGCCTATTAGATTGCCTTTATGATCCGTATCACTCCTCCCCTACCGCATTCCCGGGGTTTCACTTAGAAGCCCCATCAAAGTTCAACTTATACCAATTTAGATGCGGAGGATGCCATTTAATCAAAGATCTATCAATCTATTCCCATGAATGTTCCAACTATTAATTGTTCAATCTGCCGGTTGGAGAGAATGTATTCTTCATTTTACGGATATCTCTTTTCTTGGGGGTTTAGAACCAGCAATATTCTCTTTGATACCATTAGAAATTTTCCCAATACTAAGTTTGTAGTTTTGCTTTCTGTTTCTAAAGATAATATCATTTCTGTCCTTCCATATTCTCCAGATTAAATGAGGGATAACTAGCTTCCGAGATCCTTTTAACAACACAATGCTTAAAGGGTGGGTTCCACCGAGTCCATAGCTGATTGAGATCCTTCGGCATCACCCAGAGAGCTTCAAATTTAGAAAGGGAAAAACTCCATAATCTAGTGGCATACTCATAATGTATGAGCAATTGGTGATATCCTCAAAATCTTTCTTACAAAGATGGCACCTATTAGGGATTATTAATCCTCTTCTCATCAGTTGTCATTGGTAAGAATTCTACCTCGATAGCTTGACGAAGGGAAAAAAATTTATTTTGGGAGTTAAATCGATCATCCAAATCCTGTTCCAATTGAACTCTGTTTGATTATAGTGAAAGAAGTTATTGTATCGATTTTGAAAGAAGTAATTTTTTTACTTTAAGTTGATAACTTGCAAAAAAGATTATAGTTGAGTTTTTGCATTGATATAGCTGAATTTTGGATGAAAAAATTGGCAGTGAAGTTTTATTTGTACAACACTGACATTTGTAGATTTGTTGTTGAAACTCTATTGTCTAGATTCTCATTTACTGCAAAGATTGTAGGATACGCAAAAATTGGGTTCATTGAAAAGGACATGGAAACATTTATGAAAAGGAAATTGGCAGGAGTAAAACTAGATTTGATAAAATTTTCCATCTTCCTACCAGTGTATGAAACCATAACAACTTGAGGAAAATTGTCTATGCTACCACATTTTGTAAAAATTCCTGTAAGGATCAACACAACCACATCATGCACTTGCCAACCATATTAATTACATGAAATAAGGATCTATGTTTATTGTTTGGCACACGAGATATTAGTTTGTGCAAGTAGTAATTTTATTTGTCATCAGAACTTGAGATTCTCCTCATCATCAGCAACCATTAATTGGATGCACGATAGCCATTTAGATTATATTTGTTAGAGCATGATTCAAGTTTGAGTGTTTCACGTTAGAACTCATCCCTAAACATATATTCTTTGTAAACTGAATTTGATGTCTTTTTCTACAGGAGAACATCAACAATGAAAATGACATAATGAAGATTGCGAGTTCTAATCACAAGCCCTGGTCTATTACCTTGTTGGAGACTAAATGTTATTTGTGTTTGGAACAAGAACATGGCTGAAAATTCATCCATGTGCTCCGGGATAGGATTTCCCTAATGTCGGTGATCCTTAAACTACACGCACAAACCGTGTAGGGCCCACGATTTCAACTAATGAGGGATTTAATAAAAGTGATCATTAATTTTGATTTTCTCCTTTGGATGAAACCATGGGCTCTACATAGTTTGTCTTGGTGTTTAAGATTAGGTCTTATTTCCTGACTCGTCAAGTGTTTCTAATAATACTTCTTTTCAAACGTCTCTATTAACTGTTTGAAGAGAGATTGATATGTCAAAGAATTTTCATCTCTTTCAAAGCTCTTAGGATTTGGTGACAAATCTTTTGAGAAAGATCAATGCGATCTTGGCATTGGGCCCTCAAATATATCCCTTAGAAGATTCAAATCTTGCAAATGTGTGCAGCTTACTATGAGCTTGGAATTTAAATTAGGAAGTGATTGAGAGACACATCTATAACTTGGATCATTATGATTATGCTCATTGTATAAACAAACCTTGTAATAAATTGTTCTAAATGTTGAAATAGAACTAGATCTTTTGAAGACGAGATTCCAGGAGGTATATCTCCTCTTTTGCATTTTGAATTGGGAGGTAACATTTTGTGTTAGTGTTATGATTGAAACCAATCTATACAATGTGAACCTTAGAAGGTTTTAGAGAAAAATAGAGAAGTAATTCGGGAATATTCTCTATGAAGTATACTGATGTTGACATAATAAGCTAAGCTATCTAAAGATACATTTTAGATATTCAAGGTAGATGTTTACAAATATCAATATAAGAAAAATTTTAAAACATAAAAACAAATAAGAAAAATGGCTACATGCTAAGAAGATAAAGTTATTTGACTAAAATATTTTGAAGTTTTATATTGTTAGTTCAATTTAGGTTAATTTTTAAAGAGTGGTTCTATTTAAGAGTTCTCCCAACTCAAAATTCTTGATTAAGAATCCCTTTTTGGGAAAAAAAATCATGTTCATCTTTTTTCAATATTTTTGTAAATCAGAAAAATATTTTTCTTGATTTTTATTTCTATTTCTATTTGTGTATTTAATCAATAGTTATGTCTACTTTATATCAAATCAAGTACAAATTAGATATATGCTCCCTTACATCTTATCAATTTAACCTAACATTACGAGGCAAAATTCTCAATACATGCTAAATTTTCATATAATGATAAAAAAAATTATTGTTCGATGTAAGAGAACATGCCTACATAATAAAGTAACAATAATTATCAATAGGTATAAAGAGATAGGATATAGATGTACACCAATTGTCATGGATTCCTAAATTCTTGTTTCTTGGATTACTTGTTTTGTCAAGATGTCTTTAGGCAATTGAGAAGCTCTAAAGTTTGATCAGATGCACCTATTATTTTTTGTAATCTCACCACCATATTATTCATATCTGCAAAGCTATTGAGGTAATTCATTTCTACAATCCAACCCAACTTGTAGAAATTGAGTAAGACATCCTAATATGATTGAAATATCTGATTCATTAACATCTCTAAGAAAGTTTCTATCCACATTTTCTATGATTTTATTTGGAAAATCCATGCGTACCCATTTTTGAAGATTGATTCCTTAAAAAACATGTCATTTTTTGGTCTCCTCTTCGTCAACAACTCCAAGAGTATAATTCTGTAGCTATATACATCTCCTTTTGTTGAAAGCATTCCACCCAATCCATACTCTATAATACAATATAATGATTAGTGACTATTAAGCCATTTTGATATTGATGCACACTATAAAATGAATTCATTGACGATGTATATTGTAATAATGTAGAATACATACCTTGTGTATTGTAACTTGTAGATCCTTTGAGTACATTTTTTGAATTCAATGAATCCATCGAGTTAACAAAAAATAGTTTGGAAATTCCAAAATTTGGTATATATGTTGTCATATCATCCTTTAAAAGCACATTACTCTGTTTTAGGTCAGTTTTGTGAATCACTTGCACGAAAAAAATGATGATGTAGATATGTCATTTCATGTCTTATCTATGTTCTTAATTTTAGTCTTGTCATTCAAATTTAGCTTTCACTCTTCTTCTTCTTAAGGATATAACCATCTTTCCAAACTTCCATTTGTCATGAATAGGAGAATTAGTGCTTTAAAATCAATTTTGTAACATATTGAAATTATTGTGATGACATTCCGATTGCCTAAATTTTTAGCACATTACATTCTTTGTTTAAACTTTGGTGAACTTTTTCAACTTGTAAATTGAGAAATTTAACAGAGTATTTCTACCACTATTTAGAATCCCTCTATAACCTTGGATCCAAAACATGCCAATTCCTAACAAATTGGTATGACTAAACCCACGTGTTGCATTTACAATTTCTTCATAATATATTTTTGTTGGTCTGAGTTGAGGGAAAGGTTAGCGGCTGTGATCAGACTAGTATGCCTCCTCCTATGCAAACTACTAACAATAAGAAGGACATGATGAAGATTTTTATACCAATAAAAGAGTTATTATTACCTTTTTAGAGATTAATAATTGTTTGTATTTGGAATAAGAACATGGCTGAAATTTTATCCATGTTCCATAAAGACCAAGATTTCTAATCATTTAAGACTCATAAAGTGTTGTAAAAAATCATCCCTCAAGGAACCTCTCCCCTATTAACATACTTTAGAAGAGATTGATATGTTGAAGAATTTTCATGTCTTTGAAAACTATAGGGATTGTACCTAACAAATTATTTATAGAAAGATCAATGTCTTCTAGATTATTTAGACTTGTGAGGGATGTTGATATTGAGAAAGCGTTCAAATGCATTCCATGAAAGGTTCAAATATTACAAATTTATGTAGCTTTGATAGTGGATTTGGAATTTCACGACAAGTGATTGAGAGACACATTTATAGCATGGACCATTACCATTTTGCTTAATTATAAAATAGAAACTTGTAATAAATTACTACAAATGTTGAAATAGAACTGAAAATTTTGAAGATCGTGATTCGGGAGGTATATTGCTGTTATCTTGTTGTAAGACAAACCGACCTTCTCTAAAGTTATGCATCTCGCTAAACTTACAAAAGAGTTTCCCCGAGAGTTCATTGTGATCAAGAATAAGATGTCTTAGTTTTGGAATATTGCAAGACTATTTGGAATTTTCACTAAAAGCTTGTTATCACTAAGTGATAACAATCCAAACTTTTTAGTCGATCCAACTTTCCTAGAATTCTTAGTATAAACTATTTTTTTTTCGAGATCTGACCTTTGACATTTGGAAGTTGAATGAGTTTGTATGGAATGTTCCCATTCAATCTATTTTCACTCAAGTATAAATATATCAATTTGTGAGGTTGACAATGTCACTCGGTATGTTTGCCTCAATTTTATTAGAGGTCAATGCCAAAGAGTAGAGTAGACTTGATGAGGTTGGCTAATGGAAGAGGAAATATGCCGGTGAAACGGTTATCATACAAATCCATTTGTCCTAAATATGAGAAATTATTCAAGGCTATTAAAATAGAAAACCCTTGCTTCCTTTAACAAGATGATTCATCCATAAATTAAGGCTTCAAAGATGTAGGAACTTGCCAAACTCCAAAGGAACTAAGCCGGTCGGTTGGTTATCGGGTAATGAAAGTAGTAGAAGGATAGTACAATTACTGAGAGGGATCTCGGGATTTCTTTACGTGAATTGGTTTCCCCATAAAAATTGTACTCTGATAGTTTTCCAAGCTATCAAGGAATGTTGCCAAATAAGTGGTTGGAATATAATGACAAAACTTGGAGATGAGTGCCATTGGAAAGGGTAGTGGTGTTAGGTTGTGGAGCCTATTTTCATGTGTGAAAGTGTTGAAGAATGTACACTAAGAGTACTATACACTTTTCATATATCCTCAGGGGTTCAGAGGTGGGCCGGCCCCAGCGGGGTCCAGAAGTATGTAGCCAAATTTATTTATTTTTGGCGTAAATTTTTGGCCTCGAAAAATGCACCCAACATATTAGGAAACATGCTTTTCTCATATGGGCGAGATTTTTGACCCATAGGTTTATGGGACGGGTTTTCCCATGGTTTTGATACCCACGGTTTTGTAAAACTACTTAAGCGATTGTCTATTTATATGGCTTTATGCATATGATAGAAAGGATGAAAAACATTGCGGATGTGTTTTGAAATCAGTGTGAATTCTATAGAGTTTGTTGAGCATAGCTCCAAATAGATCTGGGTATTGTATTGAGAGAGTAGTGGCTTGTAATAAAATCGGCAAGTGATTCTGGTGGGCGTAGCCCAAATTGGGTGAACCATGTTAAATATTGTCTCCTTGTGTTGTGTTATTTTATTCGTAATATTATTTAGATCTGTAATAATTTTACGCATATTAGTTTCTCTTGTTATGATTACGTGAGGGATTATTCTGCATATTTTATCTCTTATTTCCTAACAATTGGTATCGAGATCTGGTTTGGTTTTTGAAGTGTTGAATCACGGGGAAAGTTTTATCTTGAGTGGGAGTTATGGCAGATGATGAAAGATCTAGGGTTGATAAATTCAACGAGCAGAATTTGAGTCTTTGGAAGATGTAGATGGAAGATTACCTTTATCGAGGAAGGATATTCATACTCCGTTATGCGAGAAGGTAAACAAACCCTCGAGCATGAAAGATGTAGAATGGGATTTGTTGGATCGAAAGGCACTTGGGACGATCCGGATGTGTCTTGCATCTTTGGTATTATTTAATGTTTCAAAGGAAAAGATGAAAAAGATCTAATGGATGCATTAGGGAAGTTGTATGAAAAACCCTCTACGCCTCTAACAAGATATTTTTAATGAAAAAGTTGTTTAATATGAAGATGTCGAGAATGGTTCGATGTAGTAGATCATTAAATGATTTTAATATGGTTGTAAATATGCTACCTTGGTTCTAATAGAATTTGATGAAGAAGTTAGGGCTTTATTAGTTCTGTGCTCTTTACCTAAGAGTTGGAATAGCTTGGTAATGGCGGTAAGCAACTTGGTTCAAGATAACTCAAAGTTGAAGTTTGAGGATGTTGTAGGGGTGATTCTAAGTGAGGAAATGTGAAGAAAAAGCTGTGGTGAATCTTCTACTTGAGGAATGCTTTGTGATGGAAACTAGAGGGAGACGAGAAGAATAGAGCGAAGCCGTGGAAAATCAAAGGATCGATCAAGAGTCAAAATCCAAAAGCAAGATAGTATGTTGGCATTGTGGAAAGCTCTGGGCATGCAAAGAAGGATTGTTGGGAGCTTTGGGATAAGAAGAAACAATAGGAAGAAAACAAGGAGGCAAATGTGGCATGGGTAATGTATGTCAGGATGCTTTGATTCTTTCTTTGCATAATATTATTGAATCTTGGGTTTTAGATTTGGGGGCTTCTTTCCATGCTACTCCACATAGGCATTATTTTGTTGATTATGTTCAAGGAGATTTTGGGCATGTTTTTCTTGGTGATGATGAGCCTTGCATCATAGTTGGAAAAGGTTCTATTCGGGTTAAGATGCAGAATGGGAATACTTGGCTATTGAAGGATGTCAGACATGTGCCTACATTAAAATGAAATTTGATATCGGCGAGGGCAGTTGGGAAGTGATGGTTGTATTGTGATATTTACAGAAGACTCTTGGAAGGTTACCAAGGGTGCTCTTGTGGTGGCAAGAGGTAAGAAGGTTGGAACCTTGTATTTAACCACTTATAGCACTAATGTTTGTAATCTTGTGGCTTCAAAAGTAGATACAAAATTGTGGCACTATAGGCTCGGTCATATGAGCTATAAGGGCATGGAAATCATAAAGAAGGATTTTCCTAGGATATACGAGAAATAGGTTTGGAGTTACGTGAGGACGCATATATGGGAAATAGAAGTGAGTAAGGTTTCTCAAGGTTGGACCTACAAAGAAAGAGAGTAAGTTAGAGCTAGTGCATTCTGATGTGTGGGGCCGGCTCAGGTATCATCTCTTGGGGGTTTAAGTTATTATGTTACTTTTATTGATGATGCAACAAGGAAAGTTTGGGTTTATTGTATTAGAAACAAATTTGATGTATTTGACACTTTTGTTAAATGGAAAGCCTTGGTAGAGAATGAAACAAGTCTTAAGCTAAAATGTCTCAAAGTCGAGATAATGGAGGAGTATTGCAGCAATGAATTTGATGATTATTGTTCTAAGAATGGAATCCATGAGGCAAAAGATGGTTCAAGAACTCTGACAGAATGGGGTGTTAGAAAGGATGAATAGAACAATAATGGAACATGTTAGGAGCATGAGGTTACATGTAGGACTGCCTCTTTCTTTTTGGGCAGAAGTGGTGAGCACAGTTGTGTACTTGATAAACAGAGGACCCTCAAGTGCCTTGGATGGAGGCATACCTGAGGAGGCTTGGTATGGTAAGAAAGTTGATTATTCATTTCTTAGAGTCTTTGGATGTGAGGTGTTTTTCATATAGACAAGGATGATAGGACCAAGCTAGAGGCTAAATCAGAAAAATGTACTTTCATTGGTTATGGTGGTGATGACTTTGGATATAAATGTTGGAGTATTAAGGACAAGAAAATCATTCGATCTAGGGATGTGGTCTTTAATGAGAAAGTCATGTATAAGCAAAATTGCTAGGAGGAAATAGGGAAGAATCCAAGAAAGAATATGCAGTGGTAGAGGATCTTCCGGATGGAAAAGTGACACATGAATCAGTTCAGGAACCTCCTCAACAGGAACCCCAAACTCCTATATTGAGGAGGTCTTCTAGGGTAAGAAGAGAACCTGAACATTTTCTCCTTCTCTTTATTATTTATTACTCATTGATAGTGGAGAGCCAGAGAGATTTGATGAAGAAATGTAGGTAGATGCTAGGAAGAAGTGGGAGCAAGCCATGGATGAGGAGCATCAGGATCTCATGGAGAACCAGACATGGGATTTGGTGAAGCTACCCGAAGGAAAAAGAGCATTACAGAACAAGTGGGTGTTCAAAGTCAAAGAGGAAGAAGGAGGAAAGAAAAGATACAAGGCCGGTTGGTGGTCAAGGGGTTTGCACAGAAAAAAGGTATAGATTTTGATGAGATTTTTCTCTTGTAGTAAAAATGACTTCTATTAGAACTGTTCTAGGAATAGTTGCAGTAGAAGACTTGCACTTAGAACAACTTGATGTAAAGACTACATTTCTCCATGGTGATTTGGAGGAGGAACTATATATGTAGCAACTAGAGGGCTATGAGGTCAAAGGTAAAGAGGAGATGGTGTGCAAATTGAAGAAGAGCTTGTATGGCTTGAAACAAGCTCCACGTCAATGGTATAAGAAATTTGATAGCTTCATGATGGAGCAAGGTTATATTAGATGTCATTCTAACCATTACGTGTATACAAAGAAATTTGAGGATGGAAGTTATATTATCCTTTGTCTGTATGTGGATGACATGTTGGTTGCTAGGTAAAAACATGCAAGAAATAAAAGTACTCAAGAAGCAGCTAAGTGAATCCTTTGCTATGAAGGATTTGGGGGCAGCCAAACAAATCCTTGGTATGAGGATATCTCGGGATAGGAAGGAATGGAAGTTGACTTTATCTTAGGAAGAGTACATTAAGAAAGTCTTGGAGAGGTTTAATATGTAGGATGCTAAACCGGTTGGGACTCCTTTGGCAGGCCATTTCAAGTTATCAAAGGAGTAGTGTCCCAAGATAGAGTAGAGAGAAACCAAATGTCCAAGGTACCTTACTCATCAGTAGTTGGCAGTTTGATGTATGCCATGGTGTGCACTAGGCCTGATATTGCCCATGCAGTGGGAGTGGTGAGTAGATTTATGAGTGATCTAGGTAGAGATCAGCTTTGGCGGTAGTAAAGTGGATCCTTGGTATTTGAGGGGACCATGGGGCATTTTGTGCTATAGTGGATCAAACACCACTTTGTGTGGTTATGTAGATTCAGATATGGTTGGAGATGTAGACAACATGAGGAGCACGATAGGTTATGTTTACACTTTGTAGGTGGAACAAGCGAAAAAAGCTGGATTTCACGACTACAGAAGTTGGTGGCTTTGTCAACCACGAAGGTTGAGTATGTTGCTGCCACAGAGGCAAGAAAGGAAATGATTTGGTTACAACAATTACTTGAGGAGTTGGGGCATAAGCAAGAGGAAGGAAAGTTGCATAGTGATAGTCAGAGTGTTATACACCTAGCTAAGAACTCTGCTTTCCACTCTAGGACAAAGCATATCTGATTAAGGTACCATTTCATTAGGGACAACTTTGGAGGAAGAGAAGTTGAAGTTAGAGAAGATTCATACAGTCAGAATCCTACAACATGATGACCAAGGTGGTCACTGAGGAAAAAGCGAAGTTGTGTTCGGCTTTGGTTGGTCTTCATAGAAACTAGTGAAGGGTTGAGAAGCTTGCTCAGAGGAAAACTAGTCTCCAGTGGGAGATTGTTAGGTTGTGGAGCCTATTTTCATGTGTGAAAATGTTGAAGACTATACACTAAGAGTACTTTGCGCTTTTCATGTATCCTCATCGGGGTTCGAGGGGGTTTGAATAAATTTTTTTGGCCTTAAAAAATGCTCCAATATATCGAGAAATGTTTTTCTCATATGGGCAAGATTTTGACCCATAGGTTTATGGGATGGGTTTTTGCCCATGGTTTTGATACCCACGGTTTTGTAAAACTACTTAAGCAGTTGTCTATTTATATGGTTTTATGCATATGATAGATAACATGAGAAACATTGTAGATGTGTTTTGAATTCAGTGTGAATTCTATAGAGTTTGTTGAGCATAGCTCCAAACAGATCTAGGTATTGTATTGAGAGAGTGGTGGCTTGTAATAAAATATGAGCAAGTGATTCTTGGTGGATGTAGCCCAAATTGGGTGAACCACGTTAAATATTGTCTCTTTGTGTTGTGTTATTTTATTTTGCAATTTTATTTGAGATTTGTAATAATTTATGCATATTAGTTTCTACTGTTGTGATTCTATGAGGGATTATTCCACATATTTTATCTCTTATTTCCTAACAATTATATTTCGATATATGGTGTTTATTCATTCCAAGATAGTTAAGGAGGACATGTTTCTAGGAAAGTTGGGATTCATTCTCTTAATTTTCCCATGTGATAATCCTTATCCTTTTCTATCTAGTGAAAGAAGGCCAAAATGGGAAGTAATGTTGCCATTAAATGGTTATGATATAGAATGAGTTTTCAAAAGAACTCAAATAGCATTTACTTAGATGTGGATGGAATACTCTTGGAATGGATCCTTTCAATTGATTTTAGATAGAATCCTCAAGTTATATATCCTACCCAACTCATATGGAATTTGGCCTCAGAAGAGCTTATTTAGGAGAGAAAGTATTGTAAGGAAATAAATATTTCTTAGGAAAGAAGAGATGGATTTTTTAAGATAAAATAGAAGTTAGATTTAAGGAAACGCACATCTCAAGTATGATATAAGTATCTAAATGATTCTTCTATTGCCCAGTATTCATGGGTAGACTACACATCATGAGAATCTAGTGGGTTAAATTTTGAAAGTGAGAAGATCATGTTATAAGAATAATAATAAAGAATGGGATAAGAAAATTAGGTAGTGCGTAGAGAAGTCAAAGTTATACAACAAAAACCACCATCTTCAAGGTTTGAAGGAAACATGATATCAGGGAAACCACATTCATTCACTAATTATATAATTTTTTTAGAGTAAAGGGTCTCATTACTAAAGCAAGAGATATATAATTCAAAGGCAAAATTTTATTATCATTAATGAAATTTATGCTCTCGGAAAATCAACAACTTGAGGATAAGGGAAGCATCCTTCACGTACCCAACTCTTAGATAAAATAATAAAATCCAATGTCAAGTTTGCAAACAAATAATTTTTCCCTAATTTGAACCCAACCTAAATTGTTCTTCCCATTGGAGAAAGACATAATGCTAAAATTATTTACAAAATATAAAGTGATTCTAAAAATAACTGATTCTCCCTAGAAGCACCAACCTCGTATAAGAAGAATTACATTCCCTAATTTTTCTCCTTTTAAAAATGGAGATTATGTACCAATCAAGAAGTCACTTGTACCACATGGAAGTCTAAAGTATTGCAACTAGTATTATAATATTATTGATTTGTAATGTATCTTATTTGACCATGGGTGATAAGATAAATTATATCATAGAAGTGATCATGGGGATCAATTTTCAAAATCCTAAGTATTCATTTTTACAAAATCTTATCGGTGCAATTTAGTGGAAACTTTAAACAATATAGATACATCATTTGCACATACATGCATTACATATCCATCGTTTTGAAAAACCCTAAATTTTCTTACAAAGTCCTCTTGCAAAAATACCTACATGGGTGAAGAAAAATTCGATAGTTGGGAAAAAATTATGACTAAGTAAGGAAGGTTAAAAACATTTCCACCTCTAGTCAAGGCTCTAAGTCTAGGAATGTAACATTAAGATAGAAGCTTCAAAGGAATGCTTAACTAATATGAATATAATTGAAAATCTAACTAAACATGCCTAGTAATATGTTCAATTACCTAACATTGGCCTAAATAGACCTAAGAGGAAATCAAATTTTTATGGTTGCTTACTTCAAACAAGGTGAAATGATGCCTCTCTAAAGCGCTACTTGGTCATTTTGATATCCATCTACTAACCCCATTAAAGACTTTAGGAAAGGATTGAGCTTGGCTATAAATCATATTTATTATATGAGATGCAAATCAAAGCATGGTGTAAAGTATAAAGGAATAAGGTGCACTCTTTTTATAGTTTTGATTTTGGGAGAAAATTATATTTTGGTGCATGTGGGACTAAGAGCCCAAAATTAGATTAAAATTACTAATAATAATTAGGCTTAGCTAATCACAATTAGTGAATTACCAAGTGAATAAGAGGTGTGGAGCCTTAATTGACATGCTTAGGGTCAAATAGGAGGCTAGGATAAGCTTTTGAAGCTATTTGAGATGTTGTGGAGGTGAATGGGGTGATTTTGAGTGGTTGGAAAGGGTTTGAGTCAATATTAGGGCATATTGACCAAATCAAGGAAAAAAAAGCTTAATTAGCTTATAATAAAAAATTGTCTATTTTGAATAGTATAACAGCTTACGATTCAACGTAAAGTGGCATCCTGAATACAAAAGGGTCAAAGTAAATCAAAACATGGTGTTAATTGGTAAGGAACATTAGTTAATTATCTAAAATCACTAATTACAGTTTTTGAAATTGGTAAGAATCAGTGATTTTTGTGCATTTGGAAATGAGATTGCAAATTGGAATTTAGGTGCCTACATATACGTAAAGTAGATTCAATAACACATCTTTAATCTTTTTGTTTTAATAAGAAAAATACAACATATGCAATGCTAGAATATCATTCCACCATGGATGTGTAGTTCACTCTTACAAATATACTCATCCTTACAAATCTTCATGTAACAAACCTTATTGTGCTATTTTCTATAGTTTGCATGTTATCATGGCTAGTAGCATTTTCTTTGTTGTCACTTACTACCATGCCTAATGTTATTGTCCAATAACATTCTCCATGCTACCAAATGGTAACATTATACATACTACAATTATGTAACATGGATGTTTTCCTCTACTTGATGGTCCCGTAGTATGGAGAAGTCTTATCGGCCATCAACATGTTTGGTGCTACCTTGAAAATCCTTAGCATCTTTTCACATGCCATTGTTTTATAGTAGCCTAAATATGTTGACATGATTAATCACCATTACATCTATCGAACTAGTAGCATCCTCCAAATCTACCTATATGTAGACAATCAATCTAGGTTATTTTCACATTATAATCTCTTAGGCCAAACTTTAGCCTGATTAACATTTAAGAAAACAACCTCATCAATCTACAACTATTCATACCATCCATTAATTTGAGAGGAGGCATCTAGTAATCAAGAAACACTAAACAACATCGAGTATACAAGGGCTTAGTACCTTGGAGATGACGATGGATGATACAGGTGTGCAAAAGTTGATAGATGTATGATATAAAGAAGCTAGATCTGCAAAACTGAAATAGATAAGATTAGATCACAATATGCGGGGTTTCAGACAGTGCCGGTTCCAAGAGGATTTTAACTCCCTTGGAGGATGTCAACCCCCATGTCAGAAAAGATAATAATAGATCATGAACAGTAGTAATGGAATATAAAATGAAAAGTAACTAAAATGATGAGGGAACTTAGCTTGTGCTTTGTTATGGAGATGAACCGGGCATCAAGATGGCAAGATAATGAACCATGGCAAAGGTTTCTTCCTTAAACTGGAAGAACTTAATTAAGCTCTTTCTTCTCTTCTCTAGGCCTAGGTATCTAGGTCTTCTTGAAAAATATATCCTCCTCCTTTTTAAGTCTTCGGTCCTTGAAATATGGGGAGAAACCCATATTTATAGCTTAGATGTGAGGTTAGATTTGGGGTTAACAAGTAACCGGGGTTGAGTAAAGTAACTTGAGTTAGGATATGATGTGATCACGTGGGGACCATGGCTTGAATTATTAGATGGAGTGGGGAGCATGATTGACATGGTGGGTGAGAAAAGATTCCATTTTAAAAAAGGGTGTCGGATGGGTGTATTAATACCCATGGATTAAATAATTTGTGAAGGATGGGGATATGCCAAAAGTTGAATTATCAAATGGGTCTACATGGAGCCCATTTGATAATTAATCAAATAATGTGAGAAAATAGATAGGATTTTATTTAATTTAAGAAAAAGAGAGCGAGATGGAAATTGTGTGAATGTGAGATGACGGAGGGTGCTATAACCAAAAATAGGTGTCTACATTTTCCCCTTTTTGTTGAGTGGTTTGTGATAGCAAGCCATGAGACAAAAACAAAAAGGGTTAGATGAAATATGTGTCGAGGATGGATGAAGACATGACCAAAGGCAAGATGCCTAGGAAAAAAAAGGATCGCAATAACAATAAAAAAAAAATGTATGGTGGTGACTTCAATATCACATCGGTAGAGGACAATTGTGGTCTCAATGGAGACAAACGACAATGTTCTATAGACTAGTGAGTGGGTGAAGACCACTACGTAGTATGGATGTAAACCAAGATGACCAATGGGTCATAGGAAAACATCAAAATATGTGCAACTGAATGTGAAAGATGTGCGCAATCCTTTGTTTGTGAGGAATCATGTAAAAAAATCATGCGTCCGCAAAAGGGACGAGGATGAAGATAATGATGCCCCAACATAGGGCACGAGAAGGACACAAAGTGAGTTATATGTGTTGACAAGTACAAGGATGAAAAGGTGCCCCAACATAAGACATAGATAGAATAATCATAAAATATCATAAATGGACAAGATGAGCAGATAGGATAGAAAGGTGAGATAAAATGTTTCTAAAAGGGTAATAAATATGATGAAATCATGTTTCATAGGAAAGATGCATAAGTGTTAGCAAATTAGAAGGTGAAGAAGACAAAGAAGTCTTATTTCTTTCGATAAGTATGATAGAGATACTTTTGTGACAAAACAAAAAGAGAAAATATTCATGGAAGAGAACAAGATTAGATAGGTGATGGCCGTTATGGTATCTTCCAAGACAAAAATGTCAAAAGAAGATGGGAAGAGATTCTTAGAAATGGATATGATGATGTCCCTGAGAGGACTGATGAAGATAAAAGATGTGACAGGGTTCTCAAAAAGAGAAGAGGTCAATGTGGCAAAGAGAAGAACAAGAATGGTAATGAAAGGGATAGATGGCGATACATAAATGGAGAAACATTGGCATTGACTATGAATGCCAGATGTAAGGGATGTTGAGAAAGAGAAAAGGGAATAGATAGGAGGATTGGTTGATTATGAGAAGAGCAAGAAAGATTGAATATGAAGGTGACAGGGATATGGAATAGAGGGACGGAGATGGAGGAGGAGAAAATAAGGAATGAAAGGGGAGGAAGAAGATAACAAAGAAGGATTATAGAGAAAGGGGGAAATGAAGAAGGACAAACAAAAGAAGAAGAAAAAAAAGAAGAGAGAGGATGAAATTATGAAAAAAAGAGAGAGTTATTCAAGATGAAAGGCATGATGAAGGATGGAGTAGAGGAAAATAGAGAGGTAATGGAAAATGAAAGAGATGATAGAGCAAAGAAAATTGAAGGAAACAGATCATAGTGAGGAAATCCAAGGCAAAGAATATGGAACTGACCACATGGAAATGCATGTGGATGATGAGATGATAAAGGAAATGGGATAATGCTGAAGAGTCAAGTTTTTGATGGGGAAGTAAGGAGGAAGTGTGAGGTAAAATGGGGAGAAGGATGATGTAGAGGAAGTGAAATAAGATGAAGATCAGAAAGGAGGAGAAGACAACGAAGAAAATTATGCAGATGGAAGGAACCAAGAATGAAGATATTTGGTAAAGAGTGAGAAGCATAAGGAACGTAAAGAGAAACTTGAGGGAAGGAATGACATCGATTGGAAAAGAAATGGAGATGCATGAGATGAGGATATGTTGATGATGAGAAAATAGAGAGAAGGTGTATGATGAAGATAGTGAAGAAATTGGCAAGGAAGAATGGAAGATAGAGAGGTGGCGAGGAAAAAGAAAGGAAGGGATAGGAGAGGCAATGCCAGTGAATGGATGTTAGGAGAAATCCACCGATAATGATCAGTAGGAAAAGATGGGACAAAAGATGAGACAAGGAAGAAAGTAAATGAAGAATGGGAGGGGGAATGCCAATGAAGGGATGTTAGGAGAAGTCCTCGATAATGATCAGAGGACACAGAGGAAGGAAGGAATGAAGATAGAATGGAGGAGGTCAAAGAAAAGGATTCAGGCTATGTGCAGAATGGGGATGAGTGATTTTTAGGAGAAGTCCACCGATAATTACTAGCACGGAAATGGAAGATGATGATGAAAGAATGTTAGAGGGAGACCAATGACAATGATGGGTAAATATGGGGTAGATATGTGGGAGAACTCTAGAAGATGGAGTGGAAAGAGTAAAGAAAGGAGGGATAACGATGTGTAGGAAGATGAAGACATGAGGAGAGGATGTAGTGGATGAGAATGAATGAGAGAGAAATGAAGAAACAAGACATGAAATGAATGGAGAAGCAATGGTTAAGTAAGATTACCCAGCGATGACGGATGATGGAGATGAAAAAGGGACTAGTAAGAAGTGGTGTTTGTATGAATGGAAGAGGAGGTGAGAGGATGTGATGATGGGGAATGATGAGAAAATGTAGATGGAGAGAATGTGGGGTAGTGGGGGAGTGCAGGATGACAAATCATGCTTAAGAGGGACTCTTAAGTAAGATCGCCATGCCGTGAGGAGGATTTAAGTAAGATCACCAAACCGGTAGTGATGATATGGAAGGAGAAAGACAACATTGTATTGGATGCAGGTGTGGAAGGGTTGGTTGGAATGGATGAGTATGATGAGAGGCGGGAGACAGAAGATGAGGAAGAGATGATGGGAGATGGAAGGATTAGATGGCCAACCATTCTTAAGAGAAACTCTTAAGTAAGATTTCCTGTGATGGAGATGGTTAAGTAGGATCGCCAAACCGAAGAAGAAGAAGAATGATGAAAAAGACTAAGCAGTGTATACCAAAATGGAACAAGAGATGAAAGGAGGTGATATTAAAGTGATAACAAAGAAACAAAGGAGTGTGACATGAGTGGATGGAGGAACATATGCAACGTAGATGGAGAGTGTAAGGGAAATCCTTAATTGGGATGCCCACGTGGTGGTAGTGATGATGCAAGAGTGTTAAGTGGAAAAGGAGGAGTGGAAAGACGTTTGTGGTGGTGATTGATTGTATTTGTTGAAAGAGGAAATGGTGGAGAAGCTTCTACAAGTGGGAGGATCCAAGGAAGAAGATATACCTTAACTAAGGTTCTCTGGCTATATGGATGGTTAAGCAAGATTGTCAAACTGAAAGTGGAAGAGTAAAAGAAAAACTCAAGAGGAAAGACAAGTAAGATATCTGGCATCGTGCAAGGGGACAAAAAGGTGAGAAGGATGATGTGGAGACAAATGGTGATGAGTGGACATGGAGAAGCGAGAGCAATGGATCAAAGATGGTGTTGAACATGTTGAGAGATAAGGAGCTGCAGGATAATGAACTTGCCTTGAGAAGGATCCTCAAGTAGGATTCACAAACTGCAATGGTGATCAAGTAGAATTCACAAACCGAAAAGTGTATTTGCAAATGCATTCATGGAGATGATGGATAGATATAAAATTCATAGTGTGAAATTTGATGTGATTTTTATAAAAGATGATTTGGATGAGATGAATGGAACATAGTTGTAGCAAGGGTACATAGGAAACTATGTTTGAACTGGATTGGAGATAAACAAGAAAGGTTACCACTCAAGGCATTGCACTTGTAGCCAATAGTAGGTGTTAATACATAACCAATGATAGTTAGTTATACCAAAAGATCATGAGGGAAATATGGATGAAAGATGCTCATAATCCTAATGTTGACATGACAAAGGGATCAAAGATGTGACTTGTACATGGGAAGAGGGATCTCAAAGGTGGTGTTCCTTAAGTCTATGCCCCAACTCTGGGAAAGGGAAAGAAAAATAGTAGAAAGTTGATCAATGCGGGAAGCTTTCGGAAAATGTTGATAAAAGAAGGTTGATCAATGCGGAAAACCTTCCAGATGCCATAATAACAGAGTAGCCATCCTTCGAGGGTATGGTCTACTTTATACATAATATGGATGAAAGAATAATATGATAGCCATCCTTCAAGGGATCGGTCTATTTCTTTTGATTTTCTTTGATTTTGATTTGTATACTTTTCTTTTTTTTCTTTTGTATTTTTTTTTGCATGAACAATTGTCCTTCGAGGGATCAGTCTATTTTTGATAACTTTGATTTTCCTTTTACATACATGAATTTGAGCTTCACATGGGGGAGAGCTAGGAATAGCTAAGTAAACCACTTAAGAGGGGATAAGGAATGTACAAGAGACACCTGGACCCTTCGCATGGCTGCAATAGGAGAATGAGAAGGTAATGGATGTAATGGTTATGGGATCACATCAAAGTAGTGAAGGTGGACCACATAATTCAGATTATTACAATGACAAATGGAAGGGGCTAAAGATGGCAGAACAATCTAAGGATGTAACTAAGTTCTCATTGGTAGATATGCTAATAGTAGACTGGTCGCAAGTGCAATGCATTAAGAGGTTCCATCTCTAGTTTACCACCATGAGAGGGAAGACAGTGTAGTTGCAATAAGATGAGATGATAGCCAAGTAGGAAACAAAAACTATGTCCTGAAGGAAACAAACATATGACCACAATGGTGGATTTAGATGAAAATAAATGATGCCCTAAGAGAGACATAAACATAGAAGGACAATCATGGCCTCAAAGGAGGGCTTGATGAAATAAATGGTGTCCCAAAAGAGACACACATATAGCCACAATACATATAGCCACAATGGTGGACTTTGAAAAAGAGACACAAATATAGCCACAATGGTGGACTTTGAGAAAAAGGTCCCCAATGGAGAGACAAACAAATATGGCCTCAAAGGAGGGATTGCCCCAAAAGAGACACAAAAAAATGGTGGACTCCCAAAAGAGACACAAATATGGCCACAATGGTGGACTTTGAGAAAAAGGTCCCTCAATGGAGAGAGAACATGGCCTCAAAGGAGGACTTAGAATGAGATGAGGATTTGGATATAATTAATTTAGATTGGATGGATGTGAAGAAGGTAGACAAAACAATGTCAAAGAGAAGAAGTCCCCTAGTAACAAAGGATTTGTACGGATGAGATGCTCAAGGGTGAGGGAAGGTTGTTCCCCAATGAGTTAAATGTGAAGGAGGTAAAGGATGTTGAAAGAGCTTAGATGAGATTGTTTTAGATTTGGATGGGGTAAATGATGGAGACCACAAGTGTGCTTAGTAAGATAAGTGACATTGATGAACAATGGAGGGCATTCCTTAGGAGGAATGACATGGGCTAGATGGATATTAAGGGATGATGTGGATGGAGGATCATGGGAGATCTGACAGATGGGATATGGATTGGATTCAAGGTAGATGGAGAAGGAACTTTCCCTGAATGAGGAAATCATCTTTCTCAATAAGGTTGTGGATGATTGACCAAAAGGCCTTACAATGTTTGATGTCATGACCTAGGGTATGATGATAAGTGCAACTACAATTAGGATTGAACCATGATGGCTTGGGACCATAGGGATTAAAGGCTTTAATAGGAGGAAGTTTGATGGTAGATGTTTGAGTTAAATGTCGAAAGATATCTGCGTATGACCCCATTGAAGTGTCATGGGGAAGGTAACTCTTATGGGTTTTGATAGGATGTCTCAGCTTGGAGTTAGGAGAAAAAGTGGATGTAGATTGGATGGGTGAATTTCATGTTTTGGAGGACAAATCAAATTTGGTTGAAGGATGGTATTGTTTGGATGTGGATTGATTATTGCAAGATGTCGTAGATGGAAAATTGATCCTGACATGGATGTTGTGGCATTGGATTGTTGAGAAGAGGAAAACTTGAATGTTTCTGAGGATGCACAGGGGACTATCGGGATGTTTTCCCGAGCCTTAGACTTCAACCGAGAAGATTTACCTCTAGTAGGGATGACAATAATTTCAACCGGAGGATCTGATAGTGGTGGTGTGGTTATTAATGGAGAAACTATGTCCTAAAACAAGATGAAGATGTTAATGAAGAGATAGGTGTTTGTATGATGCGATTAATGATATCTATGTGAGATGTGGATTGTTTTGGTTTTGGCATGGGAAGAGTTGATTTTGTAGAGGGAGAAGGTAAATCATATTTATTTGATTTAGGTGGATGTGTTGGTTCAAGTAGATGATCAAAGGGTATCTTTGATAAGGTTACAGATCGAGAGGATTGGGTTGGTGTGATAGAAGGATTAGGTAAAGAGTATTGGGATATACTGGGTGATGTGGCCATGGGTGAAGATATAGGTACATATGTCAAGGTAGAGATAGGTGGATTTGTTGGTATGATAGATATAGGGGTAGTTGGGATAGATAAAGATGTAGGCATTTTTGGAATATGTGGAGATGTGAGTGATGTGATAACCGATGGAGTAGACCTTATGGGTATGGGTAATGCAACAAATGTAGGAGCATTTTCGGATGTAGAAGTAGAAGGGACTGGTTGTTTCATAAATGTTTGAGGGGTAAGAATGATATGTTAGCTAAAGGGGTTGATGTTGAAGTGGGGTTGCAAGGGTGCATGTTGTAGAACTGAGTTTAGTTGGGATGGTTGTGAGTAATGTAGGTGTAGTAACATAGGTGTATTTGAGGAGATATGGGTGAAGAAATAGATGGGAGAGATGTAGGGATATGTGTGGATATGAGTGGGGCTGAAATAAGTGCTAAGGATGAATCTAATGTGGTAGATTGGGGTGTTTGAAGTGGCGGAAATGGATGATATAGTTGAATTTGATGTGGATGTGATAAGGATAGGAGAAGGTGTAGGTTCAGGACAGGTAGTGAAAGTTGATGTAGGTGTGATAGGTTCTGAATAAGAGGTGGGAATAATGTCCACTGTGGGAACATGTGGAGTTGGTGATAAGATAAGATCTTGATTGACAAGTGTCAACCATACAAGCATTTGATAGTTGAGATGTAAAGGGGGTGACATGATTTGTTGGTGGTTGATTAGTTTGTGTAGTGGAGGTATCAATTTGGATATCCCCTTGATTTACAAGTTGTTGGACATGATCTTTGAAGGAACGACATCTCTCAATGTCATGACCTTTGACTCGATGATATTTACAAAAGTGGGCCTCGTGATACCAAATAGGCTTGGCTTGTGAGTTGTCCATGGGTCGTATGGGAGGAAGTTGGATGGAGTTTACGCTCATCAACTTATCAAATACAGAACTGTATGATTCTCCTAAAGGAGTGTAGTTGGTTGTTGATTGAGGAGATCATTGTTGAGACCATGTGCTTGATGTAGATGGGGATGAGGGTTCAATGACCATAGTGTTGGCCACACCTTGAACTTCGTCATTATGTGTGAATGGTTTAGTGGATTCAATTTTTGATTTAATTGAACTTAGTTTAAGATGACCCTACTCAATGGCATGGGTTTCGAGCTTGTGAGCCATTGTGAAAGCTTCATCAAAGGTTGGAATGATTGGATCTACAAAGTGGATGATATATGTTTGGCACGAATGCGAGAATAAGTCGATGAGTTTGGTTTGTGGGATAGTGAAGGATAGTTGGTTTATAACATCATGCCATCATGTGATGAAGTGGTGATGGGCTCATTTTCATACTGTTGAATGGTATATAGATCAGTGATAGTGGTTTTGCATGTGATATTGATAGAAAAGTGTTCTAAGAACAACTGTGCAAGTTGAGTGAAAGAGAATAAGGAATGTCATGGGATATTGTTATACCAGTCCAACCCAGGACTAGACAAAGACATGGGGAAAGTGTGAAGAAGTAAATCATGATCATGTGCAATAAGACAACATGTGTGTTTAAATGTGAGGAGATGTTGTTGGGGATCTTCTTTATTGTTGAACTTATTAAATGCAGGAAGTTTCAATGAGGAGGGTAGGGTTTGATTGGAACCGATGGATGAATGGGTTCATTATAGATTTGTTCATAGGATAAGGTGTTTTGGGTGGTATGGTAAGGGTTTCTAAAATTGGCTAACCGATTCATTAAGGTGTGAATTGAATCACTCGAGGTGTTGTAAGGTTGAGATTGGATTGGTTGTGTGGTTTGAAAAGTAGTTTGATAAGGCAAATGATGTGTTTGTGGGTGTGTGGGTGTTTGGTGAAGTGTCTGATAAGGTGGTTGATAAGTTTGTGGATAGGATGTTTGCGGAATGGTTTGATAAGACAATTGATTAATTTGTGGATATGTAGGTGTTTGGGGAGCTGCTTGGAAAAGACTAACATGTGTCATAGGTTGGGATTGTTGCATAGGTTGGTGTTGAGCAATAGGGGCATGATGATAAGTGGGGATATGTGTGTTAAGAATTGGAGATGGTTAGGTAGGCCTATTAATGGAATTGTCAAAATGGGATGTGGGTGGAATGTGATCCACCAATTTTGGAGATTGGGAGGATTGAGAGATTATAGGAGATTTTGGAGTAAGAAGTCATATATGGGGTTAGGAGGAGATTTGAGTGTATCTAGAGGAGCAGGAGATGGTGGTGTGATCGATTTAGGAAGATTGGCTTGACGAGGGATATGAGGGTTGGTGTCAAGGTGGGGAGAATTTTGTATGACATGGTTCTCATGAGGTGAGACCATGGAGACTGGAGATTGAGTGACTGAAGGCGTGGTTTTGAGTTTAGAATCTTGTTGGTGAGATCATTAGAGGAAGTAACTTTATTGGATAGAGTAGATTGTTGTTTTGTCTCGATTTGGAGAGAGAGCAAAAATAGGTGTGAAATAGAGAAACATTTGTTTATGTATGTTGTTGACAAACAAATCAAGAAAAATATTTTTAGCATCATGATTAATTTAGAGGATGTGAACAGAAAAGAAAAGTAGGTAATGAAGGTGCCTAAAGGAGTCTAAGGTTGGTTTCAGGTAGTTATGGATTGGGAGATGTCTGAGATGGTTTCTGTTGGGTGTTTAGGTCCCAATCAGTTAACCAGGTGAGAGGAATGTTTTGATGTGTTAATTATGTTTGTGTAGTCTCAGGAAGTGTGTGATAAGTGAAATGTAGAGAGTTAAATTCTTTACTTAAGCTATGTGATCAGGAAGGATGTAGAAGGTTCATTTTAAACCAAAATGAAATGTGACGTTTGATGTATACAGACACTCAAGAAAGGGAAAGTTTGATGCAAAAAAGAGAAAATAGAGAAAAATGAGAAATACCTGGAGAATCACTTATTGGTGTTATGTGATTGCACTTGATGATGGTGTATTTAGAAGTGCCAGTTAGTGACACAAACACCCAAGTACCTAAAATGGCACATTTAGAGTTCAGAGATGAGGCAGTAAAAAAAATGAGTGTTTTTTTTTTTGTTTTGCAAAGCAAGTGATATCTGATGGTGTTGTTGGATGGTCGTGAATTTTTGATTTCACCTGGAAAATAAGATAAATATAATTAGTTGATATGGTTAAGAAAGAAGATATAGATGTTGTCAAAAAGTTACTTCATCAAAAAAAAACAAGATAACAATAATGAAGCTAATTAATTAAGAAAAAGTTGTAGACCGACATTCGTATACAATAAAGGAAATAAGCTACGAAAGCTATTAATAGACTATAAACTAAGGGATAAACTAAGAATTGGTATTCTTATTAAAATAAATGATCAAAGAAACTATGAACTAATAAACATATAAAACAAATGGTGAAATAAATGATTAAATGCTAAGATATACTATAAACTATCATAATAATAATAATAATAATAATAATCTATGAAAGAAGCTATGAAATGGATCTTATGAAAAGAATTTGGAGTAGATTAATTGATTTGAAATCGATTCGAGATGAGGAATGCATTTAGTTCTTCAAGTGGAATAGTTCACACACACAACGAGGTGTTTTATAGATTGTTGATGTGTCTATGCTACAGTTGGACTATTTTCAGTCAGACATGCAAAAAGTGTCTCAACTTTACTCACCCACATGTGTGGGACCAACAAATTGACTTCCCACCACCGCAAGCACCAATGGGTCATTCTACGTGGGGAAGAGTGTTTCCAAAAGGTAGATCAATTTACAAAAATGATGGATCATTTTGATGGAAAAGAAAACCAAATCAAATCTTTCCTTTAGGAAAAGAAAAGTCAAAATTTGAATCTAGGAGGATGGGTAGATTGAAAATGGTTAGTTATATTACACATGGACATGGCTCTTCACATGTTTGATTACATAATGAGACTCAAGGAAAATATAAACGAGAAATAATAATCTATCATATATGAATTGGCTATAATTGGCTAAAAATCATAAAGCAAAGAGTATGAACTCGGAGATTGGATGAGAAATATATAATCCTCTTGGAATGAGAAAATATGAAATGAGAATATATAATTGGTTATGGTGATACATGTTGTTTTGAGATGTGATGAAAAGAATTGTAAACCAATTTCTGTAAAGAGACTATACTGCACTACCTACAAATGTGCATGGATTTTGAATCGATGAGAACTTAGGGGAGATTGTATTTGGCATCACTGAGGAGAGATGTAAAACTACCCACAAGTATGCATGAATTTGTAATTATGAATGGAAATAGTTGAAGCATCAAAGAAGTTTCTACGTGGATTTATAATCACCAAAGACTCACAAATTTACTTATGAAACGAAGATGGTTTGAAAGTTGAAAGGACAAAGCTAGGACTCAATGGACAATCGATGAGATAGGGGTGGAAGTTTTGATGTTATCTAAAGATTTTCAATAAATTTATTCTATATGCATGATAATTTTGTATTTGTGAGCCTATTTCTATGAAGTAAATATGATAGTCACTACTCACAAATATCATATGAATTCAAAACTGAAATGGAAAATTTTTTACGTTTTAAAAAACACACACTTCTTCAGAATCTTGTGAGTCTATATCGATATTCACTTTCTCAAAATCTGTTGATTTGATGGTGATTTATAATAAAATTTCTTCTTGTTGTAAGTCACTAAGACTGAAATATTGTTTATATCTATTCTCTGTAAAAGGAAGTGAAGAATGACTTAGCTTGGGATTTGGGGAGATATCTCGTGCCATGTGGAATTGGGGGAGATTTCATCTGGGTAGGGAGAGATGAGAATCGGAGTGAGGTGGAGATGGATGGATTCAAGGTGAGGTATCAGGACTATGAGTGGAGGAGGTAGGATGAGTAAAGGATCCTACATTTGGGGAGGAATGAGGAGAGGGTGAGGTGGGATTCGGGTAAGGGAGTGGAGAGCATGGTGTGGGTGGATGGATGAGTTGGTTTGGAGGAGTGGGGAAGTGGGGTGGGAGTAGTGAGTAGAAGGGATATTCAAAAGGGGTAATGTAGGGAGAAGAGGGATGGATGGAGATATGTGGTGGGAGTGATTGAGGTGAGTGAGGACGGGTCATGGAAGGAGATGAGTCACTCAACATGTGGATGGTGGGTGGGTGGAAAGAGGTGGTGAGGGGTGGGTAGAGTGGAGAAGTGCAAGAAATGGTTTGATCGAGTGGGAGAAGATTTGGAAGGAGGAAAAGAGGGGAATGGGAGGTGAGTAGGAGTGGAAGGGGAAAGGATCTAGAGGGGGAGAGGAGGATGGGAAGTGGTGGAGAAGTGTGGGGAGGAGAGGATGGGGATGGGAGGAGATGGGAGTGGAGCTCGGATGGGAGGGGAGAAGAGGACAGTGTGAGGTAAAGGAGATGGGAGTTGGTGGATATGGGGAGAAGGTGGAAGGGTGAGAGTGGTGTGAAGATGAGGTAGGGGAAGGGTGAGGGATCGGTGAAGGAGTTTGAGGTAGGAGCATGGGGTTAGAGAGATAGGAGAGAGGGATAGGTAAGGTATAGGAATGTAGGATTTTATTATAAATTTTTTAATTTTTTAATTTTTTAATTTAATTTTTTTCATTTTTTTTTTAATTAATTATTATTTATGTATGTAATTAATATTAATATTATTTTGATTAATAATAAAAATATGCATATTAATTATAATGACCACATAACAAGTTAATTAAAAACTAGAAAAGCACGTATTTCTAAAGAGAAACTTAACATTGAATGTAAAGGTGACACCACATACGGAGGGAAATAATACTAAACCTTGTAAACAGGTGAGTAAAAACAATGAAAGATGCAAAATATATATCACATGATGACAACTAAGTAAGTATGGTTAATTTCTAGATTCATTCCCATGTGAGTAGATTTCAATGAAAACAAGAAGAGCACGTACCTCCTGGTGATTTCGATGAGTGACCGTACTAACCTAAAATCAAAAAATACTAAGATATTGCAAACAAGCAAGTTAGAAAAGATGAGTAAAATAACAAACAAAATGACTAGATCTAGGATCTGGTCCCACTGGGTGTGCCAAATGTTGATCTGAGTTTCCAACTTCCTGTCCTAGATGAGTGTATGAGTAATCAAGAAACACTAAACAACATCGAGTATACAAGGGCTTAGTACCTTGGAGATGACGATGGATGATACGGGTAAATAAATGATAGATGTATGATATAAAGAAGCTAGATCTACAAAACTGAAACAGATAAGATTAGATCATAATATGCGGGGGTTTCTTGGAAGTTCGGTTCCAAGAGGATTTTAACTCCCTTGGAGGATGTCAACCCCCGTGTCAGACAAGATAATAATAGATCATGAACAATAGTAATGGAATATAAAATGAAAAGTAACTAAAATGACGAGGGAACTTAGCTTGTGCTCTGTTATGGAGATGAACGGGCATCAAGATGGCAAGATAATGAACCATGGAAAAGGTTTCTTCCTTAAAAATGGCGTAGAACTTAATTAATCTCTTTCTTCTCTTCTCTAGGCCTAGGTATCTTGTCTTTTGAAAAATATATCCTCCTCCTTTTTCTAAGTCTTTTGGTCCTTGAAATATGGGGAGAAACCCATATTTATAAGCTTAGATGTGAGGTTAGATTTGGGGTTAACAAGTAACCGGGGTTGAGTAAAGTAACTTGAGTTAGGGATATGATGTGATCACGTGGGGACCACGGCTTGAATTATTAGATGGAGTGGGGAGCATGATTGACATGGTGGGTGAGATAAAAGATTCCATTTAAAAAAAGGTGTCGGATGGGTGTATTAATACCCATGGATTAAATAATTTGTGAAGGATGGGGATATGCCAAAAGTTGAATTATCAAATGGGTCTACATGGAGCCCATTTGATAATTAATCAAATAATGTGAGCAAATAGATAGGATTTTATTTAATTTAAGAGAAATCAAGGTCAGTATATGTTGTCCACTCAAAATTCCCTACTCTTAAAGAAAGTGAACTTTCAAAATTTTGAGCTTTAGTGTCTTCTCTTTTGTGCTGAAATTGTTAAAAGTCGTGGAATTGAGAAAAGTCTGCATTTTGGGTCTTTTTGTGTGTTTTGAACTGTTGGACAATTTTGTCCCAGTGTCCCAAGTTCGAAAGTGCGTTTGTTCCCCGATCGCGAAATCCTGAAGTTATTCCATTTTTGGGCGTCAGAACTTTTCGTCCCAAATGTCCCAAGTCAAATTGGGCAAGTTGTTCCATTTTAAGCCGAAAACACCCAGCGCATCGCCTGTCGCACTTTCATGTCCCAAATGTCCCAAGTCAAATTGTGCAAGTTGTTCCATTTTCGGCCAATTCACCCGAACCGCGTACTTCACGCATTTTTGTCCCAAATGTCCCAAACTTTTGGACCCATTGTAACCTTTTGAGTCAATTCGCGAATCGCGTGCCGTGCTCTCATGTCCGCGTGTCCCAAAAGGCATTTGTGCGTCTTTTACCCTTCGCCGAATCGGCCGAGCCGCTTGTTTTGTGCATTCGCGTCTCACATGTCCCTAATGAACCAAGTGTCGTTCGTGCTAGTTTTTGCCGCTCTACCTGAATATCCATCTTATTTAAATTGGTGGGTATGTATTAAATGCGCATTTATGGCCTTTCTCTCTCTAAACGGCTATATAATGGGCATTCCCCCTTTGCATTTTCACATTGTTTCCATGCTTACCCTTGCTCGAACCCTAGCAACCTAATTCCTGTGTGTGCATCCCCTTTCTCTGTAATTCCTTCCCGAGTTTAGGTTGCAGCTCTATTGCTATCAATATGAAGATCAAGTTCCAGGGACAGGAACAAATTTTGCCACTAGAATCTGCCATTCCCAATATTGGAGACAGCGAAGCTCGGCATCTTGACTTGATGATTTTGGGCAAGGGTGGCGAGATCAAAACCCTACGCCGATGGCACAAATGATTCACGATGGCGGTTTGGCTTTTGCTGGAGGTTTTCCGATCTCGGTATAGTGCGCTGATATTGTACTTTCGTGCGGAGCTCACTTCGACCCTGTTTCCAGTGAATTAACCAATATACACGGGGAACTCATCACCAAGCTGGATGCTGCTGCCATTAGCACTGCTTGAGAATCCCAGAGATGGATAATGCCATAGTCGTTTCTCGGGATCAAGCACAGGCTCTGTTCAATCAAGACAGTGACAAATACAAGGCGCGGGTGGCGAAGTCACGGCTTAAGAACCCAAGAAAGGAGCCTCTCACTGTCAGAAACTCTTTTAGGCAGATTTTAATGAAGAATTGTCTGACTTTATAATTCTACTAGCTTGGGTTATGGGTTTGCCCTCTACCAACAAATTTCACTTCTGGATGTGCCCGCTCATCGGCATGGTGTGCGAGGAACGCAAAATATCAGCTGGCGAGAGATCATCGGCATGAATTTGGAAGAGCATTTGTCGATATGCAATGAGCGAAGAAGTTCTATATGACTTCTTACGATGTATACCACTGGCGGCATCACGGCGGTGGTTTGGTTTTCCTACCTTGACGCCCACAAAGATGATCAGTATATGCCTCACGCGCCTGATTCCACCGGAGACCGTAATGTCGTAATTTTAGAAGTGTGATGGCGCTTTCATCATGTGCGTGGTCAGTTCGGGTGCTTGAAGGTGATCTTGCGGAGATTTACGATGAAGTCATGAATCGATATCACGATTACGGTGCGTATTTCATACAATTGAGAAAATTCTCCTATATCGAGCTTGCATGCTATAGAGAAACACCCCTCTACGGCTTCCCATGTTCTGCGATGATAAGATGGCTTTGATTGAAGTATGCGGGCGGTTAGACAAACTACAGAACTGCGAGAGACAAGAAGATCTCCGGTTTGCACTTTCCCATCTCTTTGGGAAATTATACTTGTAAAACAGCCTGGATGCTTAACATAGAGAGAGCCACGGTCCCTATCTATCCTTTGTTCATTTCTTCAAGCCAAGAACCTGCTTCGACTTGAAGAAGTTCATTGAATAGAACATCAAGATAATCTACCATCATAGGGCAGATACAGAAGACTGCTAGAGTGATTTGTGCGAGATGATTTTGAGGCCAGGAGAAGGCATTATGGCAGGTTCTCCCTATAATTGATCTAAGAACTCAGCTTGTACCAAGTTCCCAAAGGACTCCAGGATGACAATTCTGATCTATACTCATATGAATATGACAGTGTGATTAAGCACACCCCCTTGGAGGACTTGGATTGGAACAGGAAAGAAAAAGATGATCTGGTTGAGATCCTTGCTCTAGTCTTAGTCGGGACTAAGGTATGGTTTGTGGGAAAGTTCGAGAGCTCGAGAAGGCACTCGGGAGAATCCTCTTCCGAGGATGTTTCAATGTCGAGGAGAGAGGCATCAATTCCCAGGTCAGCAACACCAGTGTAAACCCCACCTGCCTCATCGGCAAAAGGACTGCGGCTTCCACTTCTTCTTCATCCACTCAAGTGTACGGAAGAAGCTCAAGGAGGTTAAGAAGGAGCACCGTGGAAAATGACCCCTAAAGAAAGCAGGTAGAAGTGCCTATGGGACGAGAGAACATCATTGTTCTCGGTGAGTGAAGAAAGTGAAATGCCAGCCCCTGCAAATGCTCCACGAAGACCCAAGCGATAAGGACAAAGAGGTCAGAGCACCTTTGAACTTCCAAGTGCTTATTGATTCTTCTGCAGCAATTGCCTCCAGCGCCCCACTCACATCTCAACTTGAGACCATAGCCATACAAACCTTGAGCGTCATGAGCTCTATGTCTCTTGGTACTCTTTCCCCTCCTACTACTTCCTCTTCTTCTTTTGCATGGGTTGACCTCTTGTTGTGATAGAAAGAGGAAATCATTCTCTCGAGCTCGAGTTCATACTTTGATGTTGTCGCATGACCTTGTTGGGCACCACTCCTTCTCGTGCCAAGAAAGCCAGAACCACCTCCAGAATAGTGTCTGATGCTCAAGGTCAGCAATTCCTGGAGATTGCTAAGCCTACAGTGGACAAATCAGAGCAGGACTTACAGTCATCTGACTTAGAGCTCTCAAGAATTCCAATGGGAGAGTCTACTCCTGAAGGTGAGATCCACAACCTCCAGGAAATGGTCACACGAGTCATTGGGAGGGTGGAGAAAGGGCAGCAAACTATTGAACAGTTGGAAGAATAGGCCCAAATTCTCACTGGCTTCATCAAGTCTCTTTTGTCTAAGGACAAAGTTTTGGACCCTACTCCGTTGACCACTCTTCCACCACCTGTAATTTTGAGCCAAGATGAAGTACAGAGTATCAAAGACATGCACAAGTATTCCGTCTATGGCAGAGCTATGGAAGCCATGGTGGATGATATGCTTGTTGCAGGGTTGAACTTCATCGATGAAGCTTTTAAACTCCATGGAAAAGTGAACAATTTACAACAGAAGCTGTCCTCTACTATCGGGATCATGGATAAAGAGCTCAAACTCTGGAGTAGTTGCATAGTAGACCTCTGCCTTATGGGACAGACAGATGAGAACATCTTACTGGCGAATAAGGTTTTTGATGATGCAAAGGATAATCTATCAAAATCCTGGGTTTACAGCGTGGAGTGGAAGATCAAAGTCTTGGAGGAGGCTTTGGGAGAGCTGAAGAACAGCTGGCAGAAGGGTGAAGCTTTCAAGACACTGGTGGTCTCTGCTTTCAAAGACATACTGCACTGTCATCTTCAAGATGAAACTTCTGGTATGCCCCTTTCTTACCGAAGAAATCAAAGCTCAATTCGTGAGCTTTCATCAAAGATAACTTATTGAGGAAAGTTCCATCTCTAAGGAGAAAATGAAGGATATTTGCTCTTTTGATCTACCATCGAAGAAGCAAATAAAGATTATCATACTCATGTCGAGTTTGATAAAGAGATGGAGAAGTGTCTTGGATTTTGGACTCGATCTGTGGCCAACACATCGAGTCCCTCATGATAGAGACATAGGCGAGGCGTTGAAGAAATTCGGGCAGCAGATTTTGAAGTCGTGGGTCCCTCCCGATGTAGGCCACTGTCTTCTTCTCCTTATTCTTTTCTCTTCTTCCCTTTCTTTTTCCGTTTTCTTTGTAAGAAGTTGAGGTATTGTGATTGGCGAGTCCTTAACTATTCTGGTTAAAAGAAGCGATTACGAAAAATAACTGATTTGTAAGTTATATAATGGCATTTCTACGCCATTCTAAAAGGAGGAAAAACTTGGCATATTTTACGAAAGTGTAAATAGATTACAAAGAAATCAATACAAAAGGGCTTTCCATTCTTTGTCTATCTAATCTCTGTTATCTACGAGCTTTTGTTTAATGTTTGTGAAGATCATTTGTTACTAGTTTGTTAGTCTCGCTGATTGCATACTCTTCAAATTAACAATACATGGTGATCTTGTACAACCAAGGAGGAACTTTGTGTCCTTGATTAATTAATGAATCATGTTCCGGCAGAGATGTTATTTAAAGAACTTTGTGTCTTTAGATTCCATCTTATTTATACGATACGAATGATCTTGTTCTAAATTCACTATAACTTCACATACATAAATAATTACTCTGCTATCTATAATTATGCATGTTGCCTTTACTGCTCATTCTCTCCCTCTCATTCCTCGGTCCTTTTGTGATTGGTGTTTCTTACAAAAGACACTTTCGTAATATCCAAGTTTAACCAGAAAATGATATTTTGTATATTTGTAAATAAGTTTGTTTCTGAATAAGGGAACCTCTCCCATTAAAGAGGAGGGACTTCTTGTCCCCTGACTGTTGCCCTTCATAAAAGTCCTATTTGACGACCAACAGTTTTTGGCGACTCCGCTGGGGAAAATCATATTCCAGTTCTGTAATTTTTGATCATCTTTTGATCTGGCGACTCCACGTTTTACTCGAGGGAGGAGGGCCCTTGGTATTGAAGATTCTCAGTTTCAGCTTTTGGAGCAGCAGGGTTTTCCTTTCCCTTCGACAACAAATAGAAGAACTCGTTCAATAAGCACCCCACCCTCTGAAGATAGAAATCCTACGGGTGGTGTTCCTTCAGAGCCTGCTAGTCCTAATCTTCGAGCTTTGATTCTTGCTGGTGTTGCAGTTCCTCTCCAAGCCATTTTTCCAAGAATGGCGGTACCATTTCCCTGGGGTCATCGTGTCGGGCCCCTTGCTCTTCCTTAGCCTTTGCATGAGTTACCCAGAGGTAAGCTGGAAGAACTTTCCTAAATTCAAAGGCGATGGCAAAGTGCATCTGCTTTGAACACATCGCGGCCTTCATTGTTGCGTGTGGAGTCACGGGAGTTGAACATGAAGACGTCTCCATGAGGCTACATTTGTTGAGACTTTACAAGATAATGCCGCTAATTGGTTCTATCACCTTAGGTTGGCACTATCACTATTTGCAGGACACCATGAGAACTAGGTTTGAAAACCGTTTCAAACCAGCAGAAGATGTGCATGCCTTGCTAGCTCAAATCTCTCAGATAAAGAAAGATTCGCAAGAGCCCATGAGAGAATTTGTGGCCTGATTCAACAGGCTAATAATAAAATTCCGGTAAATACTCGACCTGTTGATCAAATCCAAAAATGTTTCTTCCTAAATGCCCAAACGCCTGAAGTTAGCTATGCACTGAGAAGGGCTAATCTCGCAACATTAGTGGAGGATCAAACTCTTACTTTATCGAGTGTCGAGGATGATCTGATCATGTCGGGAAGTTGAGGAGAGACCCTTCCAAATCTAAGTCTGTTGCTTCCTCCTCCTCCACCCTGGACCTATCTTCGATCCACTAGTTCAAAACTTGCGAATGATCTCATCGCTATAAAGAAACAATTGGCTCAGCATGCTCCTTATGCAGATGTTCCAAGGAGGAATTTCCAGCCCCGAAATCATTTGCCTGCTTCTCAAACAAGATTAGCACTCGAAGGACCTCCTGTTAAAGTCCCTGTCAATGCGACCTGCGAAGTGGAAGAACCAGATGATGATGAGGATAATGAAGCTTGCGAGGAGTTTGTGGAAGAAGTTGATGATGAAGCAGATGAACTTGAGGGATCTCGAGTAAATTTCTTCACCACTGAGGGCATTGATGATGGAGATGACTATGATGAAGTGGTAGCAGACATGAATAGCGAATCATTTGCTGTCATGACTCGAGAGCAGACAAATCAGAGGGAGAAGGTGACACAACCCATCAAGAAATCTAAGGAGCAGTCGGCAACTATTCCCGTAATTGCAAAAAGAGGATCTCCTATTCCTACTTCGTCTACACCAAAGGTGAGTCCTATCAGTCCTGCTACTAAAATTGCTTCTTCTTTTTCCCCTAAAGTTGATAAGCCTAGGATTTCAAATGATGATGGCCTGTCCCATACAGGTCCTTTGATATTGTTGATCACGAAAAGACCAAGGTCCGATTCTCGGAAAGGTGAGTATTATCAAACCCATCCTAAATATTTTGCTAAAATGATTCACTTTGTTAATTCCCATTCTAAGACCACCTCTAAAGGTCTTTTCCCCTCCTCATCGCACCACAACCTAGTCTAGTAGCTGCTCTTACCTCGCCCGATGACAAAATCAAGCCTTTTATGTAACACTTCTTATAGTGGCCATAGGCTCGATAAGCATGTCATAGATTAGGAGCCTCGGATAATGTGATGCCCACTAAAGTAGCGCATGCTTTAGGCTTGACCCTCACACACACTTATGGATCTTGTTACTCCATGGAGAGTAAAGAAGTGCCCCTGATCGGAAGAATTAAAGATGCACAAGTGGCTTTTTTTGCTTTACGAAAAGAAAGTGTTGGCTACCATCTTAGTAGTGAGATATCCCTCCTTCATACGGGATGTTGCTAAGTAGGAACTTCGCAAAGATGTGGGTGGAGAAATCCAAATGGGTGGTTACATGCACTCGTACTGTTAATGGACAAATGAAGAAGGCGATGCACGAGAAGCAATTTGAGTATATTGTGCAAAAACGGATGATCCTAAAGCACAAATACTCTATGAGGACATGGGACATGGTAACTACATGATTATGTCCCCGATGAAATTTAACTCCCCAAAGTGTCTCTAAGGATCCTAATGGTGTGTGGATTTTAGAGTTTGACGGAAGTTGTTCGTCATTTGGTTCTAGAGTACAGTGCCCCTCTTTGGTGTCACTGAAGGAAGCCTACATCCTTTTTCATTCAAGTTGTAGTTCGAAAATACTAATAATACAGCAGAGTATGAGGCTCTCATTCTTGGACTGCAAATGGCCAAAGAACAAGGTGTAAAGAATCTTCTGGCTCGGGGTGATGCAGAGTTGATTGTAAAGCAAGTCGAAAGCTGTTTTCAAGTAAAAATGGGAGGTGAAACATTCTTGGAATCGGAGTTTGGGATTCCATTGAATTTCTTGATGCTTTCTCCATTGAGGCAATACCTAGGAGAAGAACAACGGGGCTGATTCACTAGCGAGTCTCGGGGTCACTCACCCGATTCCTCATCACGAATTCTCTCAGGATAAGTTCACCATTGAGATGGTCCATCGGCCTAGTGTACACTGATAATACCAATAAGCGGCAAGTTTTCAATGATGATCAACATTTGCTTTCCTTCCTGGAACTCAAGGGTAATTTCAAACAATTGTATTTTGAGGGAAGTGACAACCTACCTCGTGAGAGTGTGCCCTTTGACAAAGCAGTCACCCAAGAAGAAGAAACGGATCAGGATGGATGCATCAATCTCAAAGGAAACAAGATTCCTAAAGGGTTGGTGAGTTTGGAGGAACTATTTGATAAACATGACAGGTATGTGAAGTCTAGAGCTTCTACTGGACCTCAGCAATCAGCTGAACATGACAAGATTAATATTGGGAGTCCTAATGACCCTAAGCTAGTGAATATTGGAAAATGTTGCACAGCAGATGAGAGGAGAAAAGCAATTGATCTTTTAAAAATGTATAAGGATGTTCTTTCTTATTCTTAAGAAGATTTGAAAGCTTTCAAACCAAAAGATATGCAGCACTCTATTCCTCTTAAGCCTGGAATTAAGCCTTTCAAGCAGAAACAGAGGCAATACAACCCCAAAATAGCTGACACCATCTTTCAGGAAATACAGAAGTTGTTGAAGGCTAAAATCATTTTTCCCATTCACCATTCAACATGGATTGCAAATATTGTGCCTGTTAGGAAGAAAAATGGTGAGATCCGCATCTGTGTTGATTTCAGGAACCTGAATCAGGCTTCTTTGAAAGATAATTATCCTTTGCCTATGATGGATCAGGTCTTGCAACGATGTGAGGATCTGAAATGTTATCTATACTTGATGGATTCTCGGGATATAATCGAGTAGAGGTTGATCTGCCAGATCAACACAAAATAGCTTTCACTACTCCTTGGGGTACCTTTGCTTACAAGAGAATGCCTTTTGGGCTTATTAATGGTGGTGCTGACTTTCAGAGCTATGGATTTGGCTTTTGGAAGTTTGAAAGGGAAGTGTATTGTCATATATCTTGATGACCTAACAAGTATTTTCCAAGACAAGAGCGGATCATTTTGATCACTAGAGACGATTCTGCTTTAAGATGCGAGAGAGCATGGGATTTCTTTGAATCCTAAAAATTTGTCTTTTGTGTCACGAGAGGAAAATTATTAGGGCACATTGTTTCCAAAGATGGTATTAAGATTGATCTGAACGAGTACAAGCTATCCAACAAATTCCTCTCGACCAGCAAAAAAGGCGTGCACTCCTTCTTCGGTAAGATCAATTTTCTAAGAAGATTCATCCCACGATTTTGCAAAATTAACTTTGAATATTTCTCGAGATGATGAAAGGGAAGAAAACATTTGGTTGGTCTTACGAGAAGGAAAGGAATCCTTTGAAGGTATTAAGAGAGCTATCGCTAAAACTCTTTTGCTTTGTCTGATTTCAAAGCCAAAGACTTTATTATCTATTGCTATGCCATAGATAAAACCTTAGCTATTGTTTTGACTCAAGAAGACTCTAACGAACATGATCTCCCAATTGCGTTCATGAGCTATATTCTGAAGGATCATGAGTTGAAATACACTATGATGGAGAAACATGCTTTTGCAGTGGTTAAAGTTGTCAAGCAGTTTCACTTTTACGTCCTCAACTCTCATTCCATGGTGTTGGTCCCAGATACAACTGTTAAGTCAATCCTCACACAGCAAGAATTTGGATCGAGACGAGGAACCCGGGTTGCTAAAGTCAAGAATATGACATTGACATCAAACCAACCAAAATGGTTCGTGGAAAAGGCCTTTGTGAGCTCATTGCTGAAGGAGCTAAACATGAGTTGCTGGAGGAGAAAGTTGACCTTCCTACCGTTCTGTTCCTTAGCTCAGTTGATGAATGGTATGCTGACATCGCCCATTTTCTCACCTATGGGGAATGCCCCTCTCATTTAACTGCCAAAGAAAAGAGGACTGTTAAATTGAGGTCAGTGCAATATGTATTGTGGGAAAACGCCTTGTTCAAGCATGGGTTAGATGGGAGATTTTTGAAGTGTGTGGACAAGGAACAACAGAGAAAGTTGCTCTCAGCTTTTCATGATCAGGCATGTGGAGGGCACTATTCATCAATGGTTACGGCTCATAAGATACTCCGTGGAGGATATTACTGGCCTTCCTTGTTCAAAGATGCATCCAAGTGGGTTGATAAATGTGAGGCTTGTCAGACCTTCATGGGAAGACCCAAATTGGCCTCTTTGCCTCTTAAGCCAGTTGTAATTGAAGAACCTTTTCAACAGTGGGGTTTGGACTTCATTGGAACACTTAATCCTACTTCTAGCAGCGGTCATACTCATATACTAGCGCAGTATTTGACTATTTCACCAAATGGGTGGAAGCTATTCTAGTTAAGAGTACTACTTCTGAAGTGGTGTGCAACTTCATTAAAGAGAACATCTTGGTAAGGTATGGTGTACCTAATAAGATTGTAATAGATAATGCTTCAAATTTCACTTCAACTGAGATAATGGATTTCTGCTACGGATATGGCATCTCCCTGGCTCATTCTTCAGATTATTACCCTCAGGGAAATGGGCAAGCAGAATCCACTAACAAAAATCTGGTGACTATTATAAGGAAGTTAGTCAATGAGTCTCAACGAAACTGGCACAAGAAGCTCTACGATGCTCTTTGGGCAGACAAGATTACACCAAAGAGAGCTATTGGAATGTCTCCTTTTCAAGTGGTATATGGAGTAGAAGCTCAACTGCCAGTAACAGTGGAACTTCCGGCCTTGCATCTAATGAAGGCCATTGAAGATACTAGTTTCAGTGATGCTTTGGATAAGAGAATTATGTACCTTCACAAACTAAATGAGGACAGATTGGAGGTTGCTGATCGGATATCTGTTCACCAGCAGAAGGTAAAGGTCCTGTTTGACAAGAAAGCTAGGTTCAGAGATTTCCAAGTTGGAGACACTGTGTTGTTATGGGATAAAAGGCATGAACCTCGTGGCAGCCATGGAAAATTTGATTCCCTTTGGCTCGGACCTTTCAAGATCAGACACTTTGCTGGTAAGAATTCCTTTTATCTTGATTACATGGATGGTTCTCCTCTCCCACTTCCTTATAGTGGGCAGTACCTCAAGTTGTTCAAGTCCTAGGTGATTAGGGAGTCCCTTGTATATTCTGTACAACGTTTCTTGCTTTTCTTTCCTTTTTGTTTTGGTGTGTTGTCCTCTGTATTGGTCTGCTTTTTGACTCCGTTGCCCAATGGATAAGGTACTGGTCTACTTCCCCAAGTTTGTCTAAGTTCTTGCCTTGTCTCATTCCTTGAATTTATGCCAAGTCATCCCCAGAAGGAGCCAGCTATTGTCCACTCAAAATTCCCTACTCTTAAAGAAAGTGAACTTTCAAAATTTTGAGTTTTAGTGTCTTCTCTGTTGTGCTGAAATTGTTAAAAGTCGTGGAATTGAGAAAAGTCTACATTTTGGGTCTTTTTGTGTTTTTAGAACTGTCGGACAATTTTGTCCCAGTGTCCCAAGTTCGAAAGTGCGTTACATTCCCGATCGGCCGAAATCCACTGAAGTTGTTCCATTTTCGGCTGTCAAAACTTTTCGTCCCAAATGTCCCAAAGTCAAATCAGGCGAAAGCTGTTCCATTTTCGGCCAAACACACGAACAGCGTGCTTCGCACTTTCATGTCCCAAATGTCCCAAGTCAAATTGTGACTGAGTTGTTCCATTTTTGGCGATTCACCCGAACCGCGTGATTGCCAGCGCATTTTCGTCCCAAATGTCCCAAAATTTTCCGGACGCATTGTAACCTTTTCGGTCGATTCACCCGAATCACGTACTTCACACTCTCATGTCCCGCATGTCCAAAAAGGCATTTGTGCGTCTTTTACCCGCTCACGCCCGAATCGGGTGAGCCGCATGTTTCGCATTCGTGTCTCACATGTCCCTAATGAACCAAGTGCCATTCGTGCTAGTTTTCACCTCTCTACCCGAATATCCAAAGCTTATTTAAATTGGTGGGTATGTATTAAATGCGCATTCATGTCCTTTCTCTCTCCTAAACGGCTATATAACGGGCATCCCCCCTTTACATTTTTCACATTGTTTCCATGCTACCCTTGCTCGAACCCTAGCAACCTAATTCCCTGCGCGTGCATCCCCTTTCTCTGTAATTCCTTCCCGAGTTTAGGTTGCAGCTCTATTGCTATCAATATGAAGATCAAGTTCCAGGGACAGGAACAAATTTCACCACTAGAATCTGTCGTTCCCAATATTGGAGACAATGGCTCGGCATCTTGACTTCGGTGATTTTTGGGCAAGGGTGGCAGATGCAAACCCTACACCGATGGCACAAATGATTCACGATAGCGGTTTGGCTTTTGCTGGAGGTTTTCCGATCTCGATGCGGTCTGGCGTCTTGTACTTTCATGCGAGCTCACTTCGACCTGCATTTCCAGTGAATTAACCAATATACACGGGGAACTCATCGCTGCCGGATCTGCCGCCATTAGCACTGCACTGAGAATCCCAGAGATGGATAATTCCATAGTCATTTCTCGAGATCAAGCACAGGCTTTGTTCAATCAAGACAGTGACAAATACAAGGCGCGGGTGGCGAAGTCCTGGCTGAAGAACCCTAAGAAAGGAGCCTCTCGCCTATCCAAAACTCTTTTCGGGATGATTTTAATGAAGAATTGTCTGACTTTATAATTCTACTGGCTCGGGTTATGGGTTTCCCTCTAGCAACGAATTTCACTTCTAGATGTGCCCGCTCATCAGCATGGTGTGCGAGGGAATGCAAAATATCAAGCAAGAGATCATCGCATGAATTTGGTAGAAAGCGGTGTCCAATGTACACAAAATGAAGAAGTTCTATATGACTTCTTACCTGATGTATACCCTGGCAGCGTCATGGCAGTGGTTTGGTTTTTCCTACCTTGACACCACAAAGATGATCCAGTATATGCCTACTGCCCGCAGTTCACCCTGGAGACCAGCAATCATAATTTCAGAAGGGTCAATGACGCTTTCACCATGTACGTGGTCAGGCTGCTTGAAGGTGATACTGCCAGGAGATTTTCTGATGAAGCCATGAATCTGATATCACGCTACGGTGCCTATTTCATACAATTCAGAAAATTCTCCTATATCAGGCTTGCCGGCTATGAGAGCACCCCTCTGCGGCTTCCCATGTTCTGCAATGATAAGATGGCTTTGATTGAAGTATGCAGGTAGTTAGACAAACTACACAGAACCTGCAGAGACAAGAAGATCTCTGGTTTGCACTTTCCCATCTCTTTGGGAAATTATACTTGTAAAACAGCCCTGGACGCACAGAACATAGAGAGAGCCCTGGTCCCTATCACCGTTCATTTCTTCAAGCCAAGAACCTGCTTCGACTTGAAGAAGTTCATTGAACAGAACATCAAGATAATCTACCATCATAGGGCAGATACAGAAGACTACTGGGCTGACTGTGCAGATGATTTTGAGGCCAGGAGAAGGCATTGTGGTAGGTTCTCCCTGCAATTGATCCAAGAACTCGGCTTGTACCAAGTTCCCGAAGGACTCCAGGATGACAATTCTGATCTATACTCATATGAGTATGACAGTGTGATTAAGCACACCCCCTTGGAGGACTTGGATTGGAACAGGAAAGAAAAAGATGATCTGGCTGAGATCCTTGCTCCAGTCTTAGTCAGGACTAAGGTCTGGTTTGACAGGAAAGTTCGAGAGCTCAGAAGGCACTCAGGAGAATCCTCTTCCAAGGATGTTTCAACACCAAGGAGAGAGGCATCAATTCCCAGGTCAGAAACACCAGTGCAAACCCCACCTGCCTCATCAACACAAGGACCTGCAGCTTCCACTCCTTCTTCATCCACTCAAGTGTACCAGAAGAAGCTCAAGGAGGTTAAGAAGGAGCCTGTGGAAAATGACCCTCAAAGAAAGTAGGTAGAAGTGCCTATGGGACCAGAGAACATCATTGTTCTCAGTGAAAGTGAAGAAAGTGAAATGCCAACCCCTGCAAATGCTCCTGAAGACCCAACTGATAAGGACAAAGAGGTCCAGAGCACTGAACTTCCAAGTGCTATTGATTCTTCTGCAGCAATTGTCTCCAGCGCCCCACTCACATCTCAACTTGAGACCACAGCCATGCAAACCTTGAGCGTCATGAGCTCTATGTCTCTTGGTACTCTTGCCCCTCCTGCTGCTTCCTCTTCTTCTTTTGCATGGGTTCAGCCTCTTGTTGACAGTAGAAAGAGGAAATCTTCCTCTCGGAGCTCAGGGTCAAACTTTGATGCTGTCGCAGCCTTGTTGGGCACCACTCCTTCTCGTGCCAAGAAAGCCAGAACCACCTCCAGAATAGTGTCTGATGCTCAAGGTCAGCAATTCCTGGAGATTGCTAAGCCTACAGTGGACAAATCAGAGCAGGACTTACAGTCATCTGACTTAGAGCTCTCAAGAATTCCAATGGGAGAGTCTACTCCTGAAGGTGAGATCCACAACCTCCAGGAAACGGTCACACGAGTCATTGGGAGGGTGGAGAAAGGGCAGCAAACTATTGAACAGTTGGAAGAACAGGCCCAAATTCTCACTGGCTTCATCAAGTCTCTTTTGTCTAAGGACAAAGTTTTGGACCCTACTTCGTTGACCACTCTTCCACCACCTGTAATTTTGAGCCAAGATGAAGTACTGAGTATCAAAGACATGCACAAGTATTTTGTCTATGGAAGAGCTATGGTGGATGATATGCTTGTTGCAGGGTTGAACTTCATCGATGAAGCTTTTAAACTCCATGGAAAAGTGAACAATTTACAACAGAAGCTGTCCTCTACTATCGGGATCATGGATAAAGAGCTCAAACTCTGGAGCAGTTGCATAGTAGACCTCCGCCTTATGGGACAGACAGATGAGAACATCTTACTGGCGAATAAGGTTTTTGATGATGCAAAGGATAATCTATCAAAATCTTGGGTTTACAGCGTGGAGTGGAAGATCAAAGTCTTGGAGGAGGCTTTGGGAGAGCTGAAGAACAGCTGGCAGAAGGGTGAAGCTTTCAAGACACTGGTGGTCTCTGCTTTCAAAGACATACACTGTCATCTCCAAGATGAAACTTCTGGTATGCCCCTTTCCTTGCAAGAAATCAAAGCTCAATTCAGAGCTTTCGTCAAAGATAACTTATTCAAGGAAAGTTCCATCTCTAAGGAGAAAATGAAGGATATTTTCTCTCTTCAATCTGCCATCGAAGAAGCAAATAAAGATTATCATACTCATGTCGAGTTTGATAAAGAGATGGAGAAGTGTCTTGGATTTTGGACTCAGTCTGCGGCCAACACGTCAGTCCCTCGTGGCAGAGACATAGCTGAGGCGTTGAAGAAATTCAGGCAGCAGATTTTGAAGTCAGTGGGTCCCTCCCAGTAACTGACCACCTGTCTTCTTCTCCTTATTCTTTTCTCTTCTTCCCTTTTTTCTGTTTTCTTTGTAAGAAGTTGAGGTATTGCGATTGGCAAGTCCTTAACTATTCTGGTTAAAACAATGGTTACTGAAGAGTAAGCGATTTATGAAGTTATATAATGGCATTTCTACGCCATTCTGAAGGGGGAGGAAAAACTTGGCATATTTTCTGAAAGTGTAAATAGATTACAAAGAAATCAATACAAAAGGGCTTTCCATTCTTTGTCTATCTAATCTCCGTTATCTCTGAGCTTTCGTTTAATGTTTGTGAAGATCATTTGTTACTAGTTTGTTAGTCTCGCTGATTGCATACTCTTCAACTTTGCAATACATGGTGATCTTGTACAACCAAGGAGGAACTTTGTGTCCTTGATTAATGAATCTATGTTCGGCAGATGTTATTTAAAGAACTTTGTGTCTTTAGATTCCATCTTATTTATACGATACGAATGATCTTGTTCTAAATTCACTATAACTTCGCATACATAAAGAATTACTCTGCTATCTATAATTCTGCATGTTGCCTTTCTGCTCATTCTCGCACTCTCATTCCTCAGTCCTTTTGTGATTGGTGTTTCTTACAAAAGACACTTTCGTAATATCCAAGTTTAACCAGAAAATGATATTTTGTATATTTGTAAATAAGTTTGTTTCGAATAAGGGAACCTCTCCCATTTAAAGAGGAGGGACTTCTTGTCCCACATTTGTTGCCCTTCATAAAAGTCCTATTTGACAACCAACAAGTATACAAATATTTCATGCGAGGCCTTAGCTTAATTTATGCACACCCTTAGTGGATAGAAATATGATTGGTGCACTTTCTTATCATCCAAGATAAGAATTGACCTAAGAAACATTAATGTGAATGAAGCTACTACACTTAATTCTACAAATTAAAGTCTTGCATTATATTATGAATCTCTGCATACAATTTACGCATCGCCCTTCTCGTACAACACTCCACATAAACCTAAAAACTATGTCTTTAACAATTGAATAGCATGAGGAGAGTCCCAAATTTAATTATCTATATATATATATGTATGTTTGTATTTATATATATATATATATATTTGTGTGTGTATGTATGTATATATATATATATATATATATTTATGTATGTATATATATATAGGGTGTGTGTGTATGTATTACTAGTTTGTTCACTATTGAATTATAATAGGGGATATCTACTACAACTATAAGAGGAAATTTCCCACCATATTCGGAGATTGATTATTCGAGACGATCGTGAGGCTAATAACACCACTCCACAAAAATTTGGAAACTCAATGTGAAATTTTTCTTGCTAGATGGAGATTAGTGGCTTGGAAGCATCTACTATGCATGGGGTCAAGCCAAAAAACTTGGAAATTGATCTAAAACTTAAATTTTTTACCCCTTCTCTTGAATGAAGTACTTTATGGACTTAGAGCTGATCCAGAATTATATACCCTTGCTTTGAAAACTAATTTTCTAGGAATTATGGATGATTATTTAAAACTATACCAAAATTATGATTTTGTCAATTCTAGGGCATATAAGACATCATTTGTAATACATCTAGTATTTAATGAGAGTGGGAAAATATTTTGAAATTGATTTCCCTTCTCATTTCATGAAGCTCTATTTGGACCATATCTTTTTTAGATTCCTCAAACAAATCTACAACTAGAAATGCCACATGAGAACAATAAAAACACCATGCAAAGAACTCGGTGAAATAAAAACTAAACTACCAACAAGACAATGTGCTAAAAAGAACTTGGAGGAAAAGAAAAATAAACTACTATGTACAAGGTAATACTTTTACTTCAAAAGCAATGTTTGAGATAGATCGATTGGCGGGATCGAAGCTCTTCTCCATTCAATTTTAACGGTTAGAAAACATTGTTTGGTTTACAACTATAAATCACATAAGGGCCACTCCACATTGTGTCAAACTTTGAATTCTTACCTAGTTTGGCTCTATCTTGATCCCACTTAAGCACAAGGTCTCCTTCTGAAAACATTTTAGCCATTTACTTTCCTGTGAAATATCTTTCCACCTAATCCTGATTTAACTCCATTGCTTGTGTGGCTCAATTTCTCAAATTTTTGATCTCCATGAGCTCCATATATCTAATTTCCATTTTGTTTGATGAGATCTAATGTTGGTAAATCAAGAGATCTTGGTAGCCTTTTTCTTTAAGAGGACATTTCCAACCAAATTCCAGAGATTTAGTTAGTCTTTTGGACGATCGTGAGATCGAGAACACCATTCCATAAAAATTTGGAAACTCAATGGGGAAGTTTTCTTGCTAGATGGACATCATTAGTATTGAAACATCTACTGGGCATGGGGTGAAGCCAAAAAAACTTGAAAATTGATCTAAAACTTAAAATTTTTACCCCGATCCTGAATGAAGTACTGTATAGACTTAGAGCTGATCTATATTTATATACCCCTGCTCTAAAAACTAATTTTCTAGAAATTATGGATTAGTATTTCAAACTGTCCCAAAATTATGATTTTATGAAGTCTCGGACATAGAAAATGTGATTTGTAATTTATCTAGTATTTAATGAGAGTGGAAAACTATTTTGAAATAGATTTCCCTTATCATTTCTTGAACCTCTATTTGGACCATATATTTTTAGAGTCCTAAAAAACTCTGCAATTAGAAATGCCACATGAGAACAAAAAAAACACTATGCAAAGAACTCGGTGAAATAAAAATTAAACTACTAATAAGATAATGTGCTAAAAAGAACTTAGAGGAAGTAAAAGAAATGTTTGAGGTAGATCGATTATGGGATCAAAATCTCTTCTCCATTCAATTTTTATAGTTGGAAAACATTGTTTGGTTTGGAACAAGAAATCACATAAGGGCCACTCTATATTGTGTCAAACTTAGAATTCTTACCTCGTTTGGCTCTATTTTGATCCCACTTAAGCACAATATCTCCTTTTGGAAACATTTTGCCACTTGATTTCTTGTCAAAATATTTTTTCACCTAATCTGATTTAACTCCATTACTTTTGTGGTTCATTTTCTCAATTTTTGAGCTCCATATATCTAATTTCCATTGTTCCAAATTAAAACATTTACACTGTTTGATAAGATCTAATGCCATTACAATATCCTTGTTTCTTTACCATAAAATAGCTTGTAAGGGGAGTTTTTAGTTGACCTTTTGGGAGTGATCCTATCAGCCCATAATTCTTATTTCAATCTATTGTGTCATGTCATTTGGTTATCGTTCAAGGTTCTTCTCATGATCTTCAACAAGTTCTTATTGGTTGACTCAACTTTCCTTTTACCTTAGGGATAATAGTTTGATGAAGTACTCAAGTATATTTTGTTCTTGACATCCCAATAAATTATTTTTGTGTAAAGGAATGCCAAATCATTATTAGATATTATCGTGGAAGGAAAAACAAATTTGGTCACAATGCCTTCATAGAAGTCTAGGATATTCACCTCATTTAATTCCTTTAATGCAATTGGATATGTCCATTTTGTGAAGTAATATGTGGATATCAAATGCATTTGTGGACCCCAAATTAGAGTATGAATTGATCACTCCAATGAAATATAACTCCCATTGCATGAATGGATAATCCACTGAAATGGGATGAATTGAGAGGGCTGATTATCACTCTTTTCCTTTAAAGAGCGCACACTTCTTAAATTTTCTAACCCATACATGGAAATATTTGAAGAGATCTAGCCAATAGTAACCAACCTTATAATTTTGAGTGTTTTCATCCTTGGGGGAAAATGCCATCCTGCTTCTCCATTATGAAACTCATGTAAAACTTTCTCAACTTGATTTAATTTGATGCACCTCAAAAGAACATTGTTTATATCCTTTCTAAACAAAATTTCATTAATAAACACGTAAGGAATGGATTGAAGTCTAAATTACCTTATTTTTTCCTTATTCAAACCTTGAGTACATTGGCTTGTTTGGAGAAAGTTTTTATATCATTTTTCTAGCAGGGAATGAGTGAGGTACAAGCTAGTTGTTGATCATTTTGAAGCATTAGGACATCATCCCTATCATCCCGTGTATATGAAGCTAGCTTCTCACATAATCCTTAGCCTCTTATCAGCTTGATTATTTTGATATCAATGTCATATTCCATCACCTTGGTGATCCATCCAACTCTTTTCTCGTTCAAATCTCTATTTAAGAGGAAATATTTCATGCCATAATGTGATACCATTAGGTGGATTTTGTTGTTGGATACAAAATGCCTAAACTTATTCAAACTCATTATAAAAACTAAGGCATGTTGTTCAACGAATGAGTACCTTGATTCATAATATTCTAGACCTTGGTTGAACAATGCAATTGGTTACTCTTGACCTTCTTCATTCAGTTGCATTAATATGGTGGATAATGTATATGTGATTCCAAAATCATATAAAGTGAATTCCTTTATGAAATATAGATTCATGAGGGTATAGACTTATACTATTGCTTGTTTAATGTCTTGAAAACTACTTTTCCCTTACACTTTACAATTGAAAGGCATGTTATTTTTAGCATAGATGTTAATGGATTGACAATATTGGTAAAATTTGGAATGAAAAACTTAAAAAATTTGATCATTCCCAAGAATATTTGCAATGCCTTCTTATGACTAGGTAATGACAATGCAAGGATGCCACTTACCCTCTCTAGATATATTGTAAGCCCTTATTCAAATACAATATGGCCTAGGAGTTTTCCTTCATGTGATAGGAAAAGAAAAACCCCAAACTATGTACATATTTTAAATACCTATTTGAGATAGAGTAGATGATCATTTTCATCCTTGGAGAAAACTATGATATCATCAAGGTAAACAATGTTATTAGTTAGCCCTTTGAATGTCATATACATGGATCTTTGAAACATTTCTCCAGCATTGAACAAAGAAAAGGGAATTTTTTTTAGGAATAAGTTCCCCACTTAGTGATAAAGGATATTTTTAATTGATCCTCTTCCTTTACCATAATCTGATTATATCCTTAATATCCATCTAGTAGAGAAAACCTCTCTAACCCTACCACCATCTGTAAAATTTTCTCCATAGAAGGTAATGGGTAATGATCCTTCAAGGAAGCCTTGTTTAAATCCCTAAAATCAACACATAATCTGATTTCAACATTCCTTTTTCTAACTGGAACTAGGTTGGAAACCCAAGATGAATGCTTGATAGGGCATATAATGTAGGCCTCTATTATCTTGTTCAACTATTTCTTCATTAGAGGATCAATTCTTGGGTTAACATATATTTTTTTTTCCTAATGAGCTTGGCCAGTGAATCTAACTTAATGGTATGTTGCACCAAACTAGGATCAAAACCCCTAAGGTATTCATAACTCCATGAAAAACATCAAAGCAAATTCATGAAAAAATCTCTACAAATGCATATTTATCTTGTCAACTACATACCTTGCCAATTTTAAGTAGCTTGTCCTTTCCAACTAAGATGGGTTCATAATCTTCACCCTTAACCACAATACTTTTTTTTATCTTTCTTTAGTTGATCACCCAAGTTAAAAATTTATTCCAAGGTAACTAAGCCATTAGGCAACTTGTTTGATCTTAGTTGGACTATTTGATCTCCATACTATTGTTCCATTTTCTCTTGAATTATTGAAGATAACTCAACCTCTTGTTAGATGAAATTGATAATCTATTGGTCACTATCAAATATTTTCCAGTTAGTGCTATTATCTAGGAGAAAAAAAATTACTATCATTCTAACATTTTCTTGCAATCCATCTTCCTTGATGCCTTAGGGATATCAAACTTAACATCTATTGTTGTTAATATATCAATTGATTAATTTTCATTTCTTGGTATGGAATGGATGTTGAATGCCTCAAAATATTCTAAGAGGTCCCATAACATATTCTTTTATGATTTTGACACATTTTTCTTGGTTAATTTTAAACCTCTTACCTGACTCATAACTAACTTGTTGTCACCAAAAGCTTGTAATTATTTGAAATTTCTCTTTCTTTCCCATTGAATACCATGGACCAAAGACTCATACTCAGATGAATTGTTGGAACAAATGAATTTAAATATGAAAGAGGATAAATACTTCACACCTATGGGGGATACAAGCACTACCCCCTCCTACACCTTATTTTGTCCTTGAACCATCGAAGAACATGTGCCAAATGTCATCTTCTTGTTGATTTGTATTCATGATATTAAGAATCGGTGAATTTTCCTCATGCAAGAAATAATTACCTAAACCAGTCTTCTCGATATGTTTATAGGGATAAAAACTATGGGAATCAGCTCCCTAATCATCAAGAAACAAATTTGGAATACCTTCAACTTGAGTGTTTTCCTCTTGGACAATAGGGTGGTATTCTTGGTTGAAGATCGAGAATTTTTCATTGATAGGGCTAGATGTATAAGGTTTTATGTTGTATGGGGAAATAGGCTTCAAAATTATACTAACTTTGTACCATATCTTTTCCTAAAAGCATGTAAGACCAGTCGCTGATAAGTACCCTCCAATCTTGGCAAGTGAAATCTCTATAGAGGCATAAAACAAAAAATGGAGGTAGATCAATTATGAATACATCCTTAGGAATAGAGAAGTTGGGGCATGTGTGCAAAGTGTGAGGTTTAAACCTTTGATAAATCCACTATTTTCCATTGTTTTTCCATTTAGATGAACCACACCTTTAGAGAGGGACTCATATTTTATACCAAAATAATTTGCTATCTTTTTGGTCACTAAACTAATTTCCCTGAATTAATCATGTAATTTTGAACCAAGTGATTGACAACAATCAAGAATAAATAGAATAAAGGAGGTTTCAAACTCTTATTTGGTTGATCATCACTTTTTTGAGCTATATTTTTGAAGTAAAAGTTTTTCATGTTATTTGGATGAATCATTTTCCATAGAGAGGTTAGACATGGCTACTCGCAAAAGAGGTCCCTTTGTCTAGTTATTTCCAAGGATTCCCATACGTATACATTCATGTTTGAGTTGATGTAGAAGGACCTTTGGGCTGACCTTGCACTCTTGAAGTCTGATTTTCATGACCTCCTTGAAAATTAGGAACTAAATTTAAATTACCACCTTCTTGAAGTGTTAGAGAAGGTTTGAAACAACTTACATTTATTGATTATCCCTCTTCCATAGCCCTTTTTTTAGATCTAGTATTATCTACCACACCTGAAGGAGAATTCTAAACTATCCCACAAAACTCATCCATTTGCCAATTTATAAGTGACGCATCATTTTTTGGATCTTGAGTATCCTTTGGTATTGAAGATACTTATAGTGATGCAAAGCTTGAGAGAATGAGGCATTTTGTACCATTAATGCTTGTTTTGGGATTCCATTCAGACAAGTGGCTTGGTTGTGAGTTAGGTTACATGGAAAATACCATTAATAATCTTGCACAAGGTTGTTTTAAATGGGGACTAAGTCTTTAAATGAGTCATATGCATTAGGATTATAATGTTGGAATGGTCTTACATGAGGCACATGACCTTGATTATGAGGATTTTATTAATATGATGTATTTTTGGGATGATAAGGAGATTTGTTTGGCTAAAATGGATGTTGATATGCTTAATTGAAGGACTAGTAAGTTATAAAATTCTGATATTTTTTCCTTTTTAGGTAACTTGAATTGCCAAATTTTTGTAACTATTTCATTACTTCTTATAGTTCATTTAAAGGCCCATCGAGGCAGATGCTTGGATTTGACTATGGATATTTAGGTTTATAATAGGGGCTAACTTAGGTGTTTAGTGAGGTGTGGATGTTCCTACCTCTAGGAAGATAGGCATTGGAGGTCTAGGTGCAATTTTACTAGCCTAAACAAGACTATTCTCATCTCTTATTGCAATATCATAAACATCCTGTAATTTTATATCCCCCATGGATTGGATTATATTAGAGATGTCACTACCTAAAGCCCTCATGTAATAGATGAAATCATACTAGGGCATAGGTATTACCATTTGTTGGATTCTATTCCATGTCCTTTGGAATATGATATTAAAATCAGACATTTTCTCATGTGATTTCCTCTTCATCAGATCGGTTTCTCCACCAAAGACAAATGGTTTTCTTTATTTCAAAATGGTTACAAATAAAATCTTTAAACTCATCCCAATTTGTGATAGATTTTATTCTCAAACTCCTATACCATTGTAGATCTTTTCCTTGAAAGAAGAAACCAACAATATGACTACTAAATTATCTAGTATAACATGGTATATTGAGCATATGTTTGCAACATCCTCAATATGCTCAATGGGTGTTGTGGTTTCTCTCTAGTAAAGAAAGTAACACTCTTCAAGGTTGTAACTAGAATTTCATTGTATTAGGCCAAAATTAGGGGACTTCATTAAATTTGATAAAATCCTAGTTTCTTTGATGGTCCATAAATGTGATGGGTCTTAAATATCTAGAATATGATAATAAAGGCCTACTGGGAGGAGGTGTAGAGAGAAATATATCTAGAGGTAATGGTGATCATTGAATTTATCTTCCCCTTCTTCTCTTTGGTGACAATTATAGGTAATCAAAAGGTTATGCCCTCTTTTTTCTCCTCCTTGTTTGAATTATTCTCATAATACTAAAAACTTGATTGTTTAAACCCACACATATGATGATTAGAGTAGCCATATGTGTTTATGTAGAGCCTATAAAGGCTTAATATCACCAAACACACATCACCCTTGGATATATGATATGAACTCCAACACAGTACGGTCCCAACGAGTGTGCTGAAACTATTAACACAAAAATCGAACCCTACGTATAATCATGAATGAATAACAACAATTTTGGTGAACATGGATTTGTCTCCAAGTGTGGGACTAGAAAGTTGAGAAAAAACTCCTAATAAGGCTATTTATTTATATTTCATCCCACTACAAACTAACCTACAACTTCATAAACCAAATCTAAACTATAAATTTGTAAGGACTAGAGTTAGAAAGAGACAAAAAGTTGCAAAATGAAAATGGGTGATGCACTCAAAGCTAAAACAGGGTTCAAATTTGACATGTAGAGACACAAATGTAACCACATATGCAAGAATCAAAATAAGACAAAGTTTTGTATGATACAAGTAAAATAGATTTATAAGAAAGCAAGAGGGAATGGATTAAAATAAAAATATGCATTCCAATGAATAAACCACGATTATACGTCATTAAAATCACTTGCACTTACATTTACAAGGAAAAGGTTTATAAAACCTTATAAAATATGCAATCACGGAGAGGTTTGCAGTTGTAAGAAATATTAAACTCCTTGGGGAAGCTCCAAATCCTACAGATAAGAACCAATTTTTATGCATAATAACTTACATCTATATAAAATAAGCGAGAGATAGAGAGAGGAGCCACCAAATAGCCATAAATGGCCCATTTCCACATGCTCACTACCAAAGGCCATCATTTCCTACATTATAGAGCATGGACATCGTTATTTATTCCTACGAAGCCATCAAATCAAATGCGTAGGGTATGCATGTCATTCATCAATAAATGTGGTTGGTGGAGTTGTTGAGATGTTTAGAGTTGTTTGAACTGCAAATTTTCCTCCAAATCTCATGTTTGTAAATTTGACCCCTAAAACAACATAATTTTTCTCGTTTATTGATGCCAAAATGGGGCTCTCGATGAGGTGATTCAAGGCTACCAACTTTGTGTAATTTTGGAGCTTGAGGCATAAGCGATGGCCCAAAACCCATCTCTAAGTTGTCTCATTCAGGGTTTCAGGGAATATGAGGAACCGGGGATATGTTCCTCATGGGTCTTTTTGATCAAATAAAACACTTAGCAGAACTCACACACATAGTCCACGTAGAAAAATAGGATGGGATCGAAGGTGCGAAGGAATAGGAAGGTGTTGCGCGCGGAGGTGAAAATTCAGACTTTCGGGACTTAGCCGATTTTGTAGATCAAGTCTATTTTTAGAGGCTAGCATGCGGAACACACAAAGCGATGCCAAGACTTGTGCACCACTCTTTGTCTATATTTCGAGGATCATATTGAAGCACTCTTGCATGGAAGTAATCCAAGAATAGATTCATCACTCTAGTTAAATGTAAGTGATCTATAGATAGCATACTTGCATGTATGGCTATAATTATAAACGACACGTGGCTATTATTAGCATGTGACCTATTTTTGGCATAGTTAGCGGTGAAGGGAAAGTTCCCCACCCTATATATATTAGATGAATCACCTAGTTGATATACCATATTGAAGGGTTAGAGATTCATGAGTGCATGAGACTAGATAATAAGTGAGATCCATACACATATGACTATTATTGTATCAAGCCTTTGTATTGTTGTCATGTTTAATATATGAAGAATATTGGCCGAACCAAAGTGTCTTATATGTGTTATCATTGCATGCTATTGATTTCTTGATGATTTATACTTAAATGCATGCCTTTATAGATCTGGTTCGGTATAACTGTGTAATGATGGATTAGTTTCTAACTATATGTCCTTATCGCTTCACCATGCTACCATCCTGCTACAACAACCCTAAAGAGGGACCTGGTACCTTGGTGTGCTTCGGGTGAGCACTCAACCTATGCTGAGTGATGTGCCAGTGTGACTAGGTGTTATCTGAGAATTCTAGGCTACATCATTGGTTCTATTGCCAGGACCTCTTTTTCAGTTGTTTTCAGGATGGTTCGCGATGAAGACATACCGGCTAACTTTGGTGAGTGTTGAAGAGTGGATTCATGATTTGGAGGAAGAATACATGTGAAGGTTTAGTACTAGATCCGCATTTAACGCACGCACTTGGGTAGAGAAAAATTTGCATTCACGGTTTGTATGAAAGCTTCTTTGCTATCTTTCTCATAGAATTATATGAGTGGTTGATTGCATATGCATCTAAGTGGAATTCGAGGTATCACACACTTGTTTGGACACATGAGGAATTTCAAACACTATATGATGTTAACTTGATCTGGACTTGCGTGGTAGATACCTAGTTTTACGGTGTTCTAAATAGCTATATTTTGGAGTATTCAATTTTGACTTATTCGTGCCCGCAGGTAGTGAGTTCCGGCCTCTATTGTATCCTGAGGGACGTATTTACAAGGTATTCTGCTAGCAATCAAGATATTGATGGTAACATTGAACTTGGAAGATAAGCCCATGGCAAGTTAAAAATCTCCATGCGCGAGGGCAGGAACAGGATTGGTGAAAGATGGTAGACCTAGCGGCAGCACGACAGAGGGAAGAGAGGTGGCTGAAGTATGATGAGGCATGCAAGAGGGAATTATGGAAGAAGCAAGAAGTTGCAGAACAGATGGCGTTGTGGAGAGAGATGGCTCGTGAAGGATTTGAGGCTCATGAGGATGAAGAAGAGCTAGAGCATCAGGAACTCCCCATCTAGGAAAGCATGACAAAGAACCCTCTTCGGCCTCACATGGAAGCATGCCAACAGATATGACTTGGGCCACAGGTGCACATCTAAGCCAACCTATTGACCTAGCACTTGTGCTTGGTTTTCCAGTATCTATTACAACAGGTAAACAAAGTATTCATTTAGGAAGTGAAAGAGCATAAACAAGTCAGATAGCAAGTACATCAATGGCAGCACAAATAGCTTCATTATTCTTTGGGGGTACATTTTTAGGCTCATCATCTGCACAAAATAATAGTGCACCGAATGTGGATTCACCTCTGGGCCGGGACTACTTCATAGACTATAGGGGTCTAATATAGTACCACTGTCGGGACATAGGGAAGTGCATTTACGGGCCCTATTCCAACTTCAGGAGGAGGATCGGGAGGTATGGGTAGTTCTAGTTCCGGTGGTTTGGGTGGTTTTGGAGGTAGAGGAAACCAAGGAGGTTCTGGGTTAGGTGGTCAAGGCCCGCAACAACCCCAGAACATTTATATGGAGATGTCTCTTCATCTCCTAGAGTATAGAGGTATTGAGGATGCTACTGAACATATTCATATGTGTGAAATATTGTGGCATGTGAAAGGTATCACGGATTCTGAGTGCAAGGCAAGTCAATTTTACTACTACGTTACAAGGTGCGTGCGCATAGCTGGTATAGGAATTTTGATCCCAATCAAACTTGTATTGATTATGCAACATTGAAAGATGCTTTCTTAAAAGAGTTCCATATCCCAGAGTTTGAGCAGAAGAGTATAAGTGCACTTAAGGCTATAAAGCAAGGCACTACAGAAAGTGTATGTGAGTATGATTCCCATTTTAAAACACTTCTATCCAAACTCTCCTATGATATACATGTAAGTCAGCATGCACAATGGTTTGTCAGGGGATTGATTACTCCATTTTGAATAGCACTGCCGCATTCAACTTATACCAACCGCATGAAGCATTAGAAGAATCTCTACACGTTGAGGGTTGGGAGTATTGAAACTAGAGTTAGTCCATTATTGGAGGTTCTGGGAGAAGCAGCTTATGGAAAAATAGTTAGAGAAATTATCAGCAAACTCAGCTCATGAGACACACTCAAGAATCGGGTATGCATTGTGAAGTGGAAGGCCACACCAAGGATAGTTTCGCTCACGAGATCTATACATTCACCGCTATTAGAATTTGAGATTTTCCATTTGAATCATGATGTTTTTCATTGCCCTTACTACAACACGTGATCGGGAAGAATTTATCCTCCTTTTGTATAATTTTTAGGTCCATGAACCATGATACTAAATATTGTAGATTGATTGGCCGAGATCCATGATGCCATTGATATTGGGGTACTGACGGGTGACCGTGTGGTTGATATTTCTAAAGGAAAGAATGAGAATCGGGATAGGGATTATAATCAAGTGCGCTATGATAGGAATGATGGAAGATTTGAAGGAGGTCATGGAAGAGGATGAGGCCGAGAGGCGGGGAAGAGGTGAATTCCCTTGAGGAATTTGTTATACACGTGGCTCACTTCACCATTAGAGGCACGAATGTCCACGTAATATTTCCTGTTCATTTTTTTGAAAGGGCATAGTTATGAAGATTGTCAGGACTTTTATGAACATCTTAGTAAGCACAACAAGAAATAAAACAAAGGTGCGGGGATGGTTAGAATCCATCGTGCGGTAGAGAATTAGTGGATGCCCAAGTTAACACTAGAACGAGGCAAGAAGTCAAGATAACCACACGAGTGAGGCAAAGGCACACGAAAGAGGTATTACAACTGAAGACGATAATCACTAGGGAGGAGGTTTTGCATGCTAGGTATCTAGATCCAACTCATCAGAAAGAAGTCTATCAGGAAACTATGGAGGTCCTTAGAAACCTTCAAGGTGAAATACAATGTTTGAAAGAGTAGTCTCGGAAGTTGGAGCATAAGGATATAGAAAAGGCCTCATCTGATATTGATGACATCAAAGAGGTATGTAGAATGTTGTGCCAGGAGAATATTATTCCTTTATTAGGAAATTGGTTGAAGGGGAATACTCCACATGCGGGAACTAAGACTAGAAGAAAAATAATCCATGTGAATCTCCCCCCGATAGCATTGACTATGATAAGGAGATCACTTTGAATGTTGTTGTGGATGGCTAGTTGTTGAGCAATATTTTGATTGACACAGTGTACAAAGTGAATGTACTTACATTGGATGCATGGGTAAAAATGGGAGACCTCCATTATGACCATCATCTAATGTATTGTTCATGAAAAAAGAACAAAATCTACTCCCATAGGAGTTTTGAAGGATGCATCTATCACTATACAAGGGGCCAAGTTCACAGGAGACTTCGAAGTGTTAGCACTTGCGGAAGTAGATAGCTTCCCAAATTTGCTTGGGTGCCCTTGGTGTTATGCAAACAATGCTGATTTGAGGTTTAACAAGGGGTATATCAGCTTCGAGAACAAGGAGGAAAGGGTCATAATATTGTTGACAGATGGGAAATCCATACCATATGTGGAACCTTTGAGTGAAGAGGACTTGAACAGAATTTATATACACGCTATTCGAGACCCAGAGGTCAATGAGCCATCTAAGGAAGGAATCCTTCATTGGGAATATTCTCAGTCAATCAGTGATACTACCAGTATTTCTTGTGATAATTGGGCTCATGGTACTTATGAATTGGTGGGGTGTGAATTTAATCATGTGGTTGCTTGCAAGAAAAAGGGTTTTTTCTATCGATGTATAGGTTGCTTAATACCCCGATATATTGGATCCGAAGATCCGCTGAATTCTTGTAGGCCATGGAGGTAAACTACTCTAACTAGATTGAAAGATGAGATATGCTTTCATATACTTTACACGGGACAACAGCGTGCGGGTGGGTGGTTCACAGGATAATCTCTTGGAATGGGGAGAGATTGGGACTACCTTATCAACCGAGTTTTCAAGAAGTAATGCACCTATAAATATTTTTCCTTATCAAGGTGATCAACCTATTTAGCATCATATCCAAGAGAGTGTGAGAGACTCTAGATAGTAGGACAGGAAGCATTGCCATCCTCACTTTGGGTGCATCGGTTTTATTCTACTCTACAAGGTTGCAAGCGTACTTGGTATGTACATGTTGAATTACATCACGCCACCTGGAAATTGGTAGAATTTGACTAAGTGATGATCCAAAATTTTGTATTCTTCTCATCTACACCACCAGTGAACAAGGCTTTAAGCTTTATCAAGCACTTAACCATGGGAGACAATGGGAAAGTGAAAGAACTTATTCAGGAATTATTTGGTGAGACAGAGACAGGGGTGCGTTTTGAGGAAGAAGTAGATGATACCATACTACTTGAGCACGCTTTCTGCGGAAAAGACAAGGGGAAGTTGGTTTACATAATTGATGATGAGGAAGTTGAACACTTGGAAGTTGATCATTCACATGGAGCACGTAAGGTGTTAGGATAAAGTGCAAATGTAGATACGCGTACATATAATGAACCTATGAAGACAACAAAGGTAAATATTGGCACAAAAGATGAACCTAAGGAAGTGGTAATTGGTGATTAGTGGTCGAGAATCGAAGTGGCAAAGATCATAGAGTTACTTGAGACTATGATGACTTATTCCCAAGAGGATACCATAAACTTAAAGGTGTGCATAAATCACTTGGAGAAACGAATATAAATATTAAGGAAGGTTCACGCCTGTTAGGAAGAGACCTTATCAAATTAATCCCAATTTACATGAGAAATTAAAGGAGGAAATTGACAAGATGTTGAAATCTGGGATCATTCGACCATTGGATGAGTCAGAATGGGTCAGTCTTATGGTGATAAGTATCAAAAAGGATGGTAGGATTCAAATTTGTGTTGATTATAGAGAGTTGAATGCAGCATGTGTTACAGATCCTTTCCCTACGCCATTCATAGAGGAAATATTAGGAGTGGCTAGGCATGAGATATATTCATTTACAGATGGGTTCTCAGGGTATCATCAAGTTAGGATTGCCCGGAAGATCAAGAAAAGACCACATTCACTACTGAATGGGGAAGCTTTGCCTATGTCTTTGTGATGTTTGTATTCTCGAGGATAGGGTGCAAGAATTCAAGGATTTTATTCAGAACTTCTTGCAGGTCTATCTTGATTATGAGACCATTTATGGGCTAATTAAGGATCATTATGAGAATCTATGCTTAATGTTTGAAAGATGTAGATAGTTGAGTATCTCGTTGAATATCAAAAAACTGCATCTTTTCTACTCCCTTTGGCATACTTTTATGACACATAATCTATAAGGAAGGGTTGTTGGTCGATCTAAATAAAGTTGTGGTCATTTTAGGCTTCAAAGCACCCACTAGTCAGAGTGAGGTGTGCAGATTTTTGGGTCATACAGGGTATTACAAGAAGTTTATAAAAGGGTATGCCAAATTTTCCACACCCTTAGAATAATTACTCAAGGGAAAGGTACATTCTATTGAGGGGATTCGCAACAATGCACGTTTGAGATCTCGAAGAGGAAACTTACTACCGCACCTATCCTACGCTTTCCTTCATGGGATAAACCTTTTCATGTTCATGTGGACACCTCTGGCATGACCATTGGTGTTGTCTTAGCTCAACACGGAGAATTTATAGTTGATCATCCCATTTGTTTTGCTAGTAGGAAGTCGACCCATGCGATTGCGTAATTATACCACTACTGAGCATAAGGCTTTGTCCATGATATATGCCTTGAACAAATTTTGTGAAGATCTCGATGGCCACACCTTGTGTGTTTTATATAGATCATATGGCATTGAAGTATTTTGTGAACAAGCCCATCTTACAAGGGTGCATATGTAGATGGATACTCTTATTTCAAGAGTTTGACTTTACAGTTGTGGTAAAACTAGGGAAAAGTAATTCGACCGGATCACTTGTCTAGAGTTCAATCAAGTTAAGAAGCACAAACAATATAAGAGACCATGCTTGATGCAAAATTTTATAGCTTACAATGCATGCCAATGGAATTAGAGGACATTTTGTCTTCCTAAGGATGGGGATGGCCCCAAAATACATGAGGTCCTTAGAGAAAAAGCAACTTGATATATGCGCGGAACCATTCATGTTAATCGGTGGTGACTTATGCAAGTTATGCCAAGATGAGGTGTTACATTCTTGTGTATTAGAGCATGAAAGAAAGGATATAATGGAGGAAGCCCATGGTGTTATTATATGTGGCCACTATGCAGGGTGATGCTATAGCACAAAAGATCCTACTTGCTGGTTTGTGGTGGGAAACGTTCTATAAGGATTGTAAGGAGTATTGTAAGGCATGTGACCATTGTCAGCATCTAGGTTGACCAGGACAAAAGGATGAGATGCCTTTACGACCAATTATAAGTGCAGAACCCTTTGAGAAATGGGTGATAGACTTTGTAGGAAGTATTTCACATGCTACGTGTAGGATTAGATCGTCTTTATATCATTACTTATACAGATTATCTTACGAGATGGGCAGAAGTAGCACCTATGAAGGACTGTACAGTGGCTACAGCAGCAAGGTTCTTATGGGAAAATGTTCTTACCAGGTATGGTTGTCCTTTAATTTTAACCAGTGATAAGGGCACCCATTTTTTAAATGAGACAATCCAAATTCTGTTAGATGAGTTTATGGTTTCCCACCACAAGACTACACCCTATCACCCTCAGGAAAATGAAACTACTGAGGCTTTCAACAAGATTTTGAGCCACACATTGACCAAGATTTTTGATGTGGGACAAAAATATTGGGATGACAAAGTATCTTCTATTCTTTGGGCCTACCGAACAACATATAAGAGATTGAACAAAGCCACACCTTTTTAGTTGGTGTTTGGCGCGGAAGCTGTTCTTCCTATAGAATTTATGTTACCTTCTTTGTGCATTGCATGCATACTGGAGGTCTATTGATGAGTAATATTTACAATAATGGATTGGGAACATGGTTTAACTAGATGAGTGCCGGGCCATAGCACAATGGAGTCGAAATAAGAGAAAACACGCTAGAAAGCATAGGCATATCGGGGATAAGAAACTTGCGGTCAAACAAATGGTACTTCTTTATGACTCTAATTTGTTACACCATCCAGGAAGCTCAAGGTGCATTGGTTGGGGCCATATGGTATAACTCACATACTTGAGTTAGGTGCTTTCCGAGTTAGAAGCATATGATGGAACACATTTGATCACTGGTTACTTTAATAAGAGTAGGTTGAAGCCCTACTATAAATAAGTCTTCTTGGTGTTTGTAATAAGGTAGTGTTTCCAAATAGATTAGGTTTCCCTTTCTACATTTCCTTAATGTGTTTCTTTCATCATCGCTATGCTTTGTCAATTTAGTTCTTATTTTTGTGTAATAAGTGCACTTGCGCGCATGAAGCTAACTACAATATGAAGCATGTTGATGCGTAGAGGACTGCACATACTTTTAGTATGGGGTGGATTGTTGGTGACTCCTAAGTATAATGCTATGAAAATTGGAAGGTATAATATACTACGGATGTTGAGGAAGTAAGATGCTAAAGGTGATTTACAAAGGATTGCTTCTCAAAAGTAACCAAGGATGGAGATGAATGAAGGAAAAGTATAAAGCGAGGTAAGCGTCGGCCATGATAACTACTAGGAGTAGGTGCAAGTGACAAGGTACTCAAAAAAGTGCTTTAGAGCACGCGTTACCAAGAGAAGTCTGTGACCAGAAGGTAGGAAGGCACGCTAGAAGGTTATAGCTATGGTGTGAAGATGTACCATGTGGAAATGACAAAATTGAAAGCGAAGAAGTGATAAATATTTGGTAGGAGGAGGAGCAATTAATGCATCAAAAATTGAAAATCTATATAAGGACGGGATGCAAATTCATTTCTACCCTTGCAACTATGAGAATTTGATGAAGAGCTAAGTGTGAAGAGTTGAGTAAGTGATTCAAGGTGCGAAGAGGGTGAAACCAGGCATGAAAGGAAGATCTATGTATTGGAGAAGCTTGTATCCCTATAGGAGAAGGGTTTGAACGAAGTAGATTGATAGAGTAGAGCTAGGGCATATGATTTCGCAATTACAATTTAGGGCACAATTGAATCGGGTTAGGGTTTGAAGTAAACCATTAAAGAGTTATAGAAGAAGGTGTAGAAACACAACATAAAGGGAAGAATGGCTCTAAAGAAGGAAGCAAAGCAGAGCAACAAAAGGAAAGAAGAAGGTAGTAGTGTAAGAGGAGGGATAGATGACTCCTAAGAGTAATTTTCGAGAGATGCAAGAGACTGAAGAAGTAATTGTGGGGAAAGAATGGGATTACCACATACGAAAGAGTAAAATAAGCAAGTACAACCACCGAACCAAGGAAAATCGGAAGAATTTGGATGATTTAGTTAACTCCTGAATGGACAGAAAACCGGTGATGGGATGCCGTTATATGATGACGCAGGGACAAGTTATCGAAAAGGATTGGTGTTTACCAATTATATGAGGTCCCATACTTCAAGAAATATGCACCATTATATAGGTGGATGATGAGCCAAGTCCATGAGGACTTCTTCTATTTTGCAGGAAAAGGGTAAGACTACGACCCATTTTAATTTACATGGTAACGAGTTTAAAGGTGGTGAGGACATCAAAATGACCTAACCGACAAGGTTTCGTATTTGAAACAAAAAAAGCATTGGGATACCAGAAAGGACAACGCAGAATGGACATAGACAAATTACATGATTGTCTGCAGTAAAAGCGTAGCACACTTTGTTATAAAATTGAATGACCAAGATCGTTGGTCACAAGTAAACTCAATGTAGTGCATGTGGCAAAGCGCATGTCGAGGAAGGGGTTATTTACACTATTTTCAGCTTTATTGTAGAACAAATAGTAGAGGAAGCATGCATGGGAAGCAAGATAAGTTTTGGTTTTGTCTTACTCTCTTTAGTATTCATGGAGATTAGAGTACTAGATGGCCGAAAGAAAATATATGGGAATACCCCATGAATAACAAGTCTCCAGCTGAAAGATTCAGCAAGTATCTATGCAAGGGGTCTATGACAGATGGGGTAAAGGAGAGAGCAGAGATGTGGTATGATAGGCTCTGCACGACTTTTGAAGAGGAGTGGTGCATACCAAAGGAGTTGCCCTCGGTATTGGGGAAGCAGGCTCAGTTTGCTGTTTACCAACACTTTTGTATTGCATGTTTTTGATGGTGGATGGATCATGAAACCCCAGCACAAACCGTACATGTTCACAGCGTGGTATTTTCAAGCTTCCATTCATTGGTTCACTAATATAAGGAGGTTAGTATTTAATGTAGACAAGATGGATTATAAATACCACACCTTGCGAAAGAAGTATGGATATCCGAGGAAGAATGCTTACAATGAGAGTATTATCTCAGAGATTTTGAGTATCAAACCAAAAACATTTTCTATTGGGGATATCAGGGCCGCACTCATATATCTCCAACTTAAACCAAAGATGGAAAATAATAAGTATGTAGAGAACAAGTTCACACTCCTAGGACCACCAAAGGGGAAGCATACTATGGAAAACATCCCGGCACCTAGGCCTTCTAAACCCATGCAGGATGACGAGGAAGAGGACGAAGAGCATGAGGATAGTGGTGGTTTGGTGTACATGAGGAAGTAACCATCGATAGACATGAGGAGGAGCGCGTGGCATTCACAAGGAGAATAAAATATTGAGGTAGCACAAGGAAACCAAAGGTTCAGAAAGGTGTTCAAGCACACAAGGTCGCAAGGAGAAGCCAACAGACAACAAGGAAGTCACCGCATGACTCTCAGGTAAAGGAACCTAAGGAGAAGAAGAGAAGAAGAAAGCTCAAGCTAGATGAAGAAGTGGAAGAGTCTGAGGAGAAAGCACTTCCATCTCCAATCCATCATAGGGCAGAAGAGGAGCCTCGGAACGAGGGGGAGGAAAAAGCTGAATGGAGAGGATGAAAGGGAGCGATCGGGAAGCTACAAAAGGCAAGGATGAGGATATAGCCAATATTCCTAACCTTAATTCTACCATTCCAAAAGTTCCAAGGTCCCGTCGGATAAGTGAGGACGTAAGGGTACAAACAATGGGGTATGCAGAGGACCAGGACATGATTGTTTGTGCTCGGTTCCAAAGCATCATCGTGGAAAAATATTTATTTGGATGGGTGCTTATGGATGAGAATAAGGTGACATTACGAGCATGAAAGTAAATTTCATGGTCGATGCATACGCATATGGATGAACCAGATTTTTATATCTGTGAAGAATCATATGCATCTAGATGGTTAAATAAGGCACGGAAGTCTAGCACATGACAATTAAACCAAGCTGTTATGACAGATGAGCAGGTAAGCAATGCCTTAGTGAAAGTATCTACTGAGGTAGCTAGAAGAAACATTGAAAAATCTGCTACAATTAAAGTGCTGACAGAGGAGCTAAAAGAAAAGGATGTGGAAATAACGCATTTAGTGCAGGAGAGGGATCTGAGCAAAATGAAATATGAGACTTTTGTTAGTATGGCGGAGGAAATTGGAGATGATATACTAAAGGTATGCCCACATTTGGAATCACAAGTACCAAAAGAATTTCCTTCTGCGATGCACTACATAAAAACAATGATAAAATTAGTATTGGAGGATGAAAAGGTACATATACCAGAGCAGCCCAAGGACCTAGTAGAAGAGGTAGAAAAAGCACGAGGCTACGGTAGAAGGAAGATTACTACATATGAGGGCCTCTATAAGCACTTCGAGAGGAGTTGAAGAAATCGATCATGCCTTAATGATATGCATAGCTCCGAGATGTGCTAATAAGGTAAAAACACCGCGAGAAGACAATGAGGTGTAAAAGGCCATGAAGAATGACACACTAGGCTGCGTTGAATGACTAAATATGGTAAAGCGTAAGCACAAGGCATTGGTGCATGCACAGACATCACATAAAGAGAGGTTAGATGAACTTGGAAAACTTGTTTCTTAGAAGATGGATGTCTTTGGAAGGGGTGTATACATCTATGTCAAGCATAATGCTTATAATATAGAATGAGCAAGGCAAAATAACTTAGGATAAGCTGGAATCTATCATTGTGGATGTTCCACAAAAATTAGAAAAGGCACTAATGGAGTGGGAGAACTTAGAAGTAGTCATAAAGGAGGAGTATCCAGAGATGATACTTCAGAAATAAACGAAGGAGCTTGAAGCGTGAATAATTCCTTGATTCTTTAATTCTTTTCCATTCTTTATGTAAGATTCATTCAACATTTACGTATTTCAACTATTCTTTACTCGATTGTGGACATCACCATTGTCGTAGAGATAATGAGATTAGTGTGGGGTAATGTTGATCAGATAAAACACTTATTAGAACTCACACACAAAGTCTAGACAAAAAAAAGCAGGATGGGATCGAAGGCGCGAAGGAATAGGAAGGCGTCACACGTGGAGGTGCAGAGTCAAACTTTTGGGACTTAGCTGATTTTGTAGATCAAGTCTATTTTCAGAGGTTGGCGTGTGGAACACACAAAGTGATCTGAGACTTGTGCGCCATGCTTTGTCTATATTTCAAGGATCATATCGAATCACTCTTGCATGGAAGTAATCCAAGAATAGATTCATCACTCTAGTTAACTGTAAGTGATCTATAGATAGCATACTTGCATGTATGGCTATAATTGTAAACGGCGCATGGCTATTATTAGCGTGTGACTTATTTTTGGCATAGTTAGTGGTGAAGGGAAAGTTCCCCACCCTATATATATTAGATGAATCACCTAGTTGATATACCATGTTGAAGGGTTAGAGATTCATGAGTGAATGAGACTAGATAAATGTATGAGATCCATGTGCACATGACTATTATTAGATCAAGCCTTTGTATTGTTGTCATGTTTAATATATAAAGAATATTAGCCAAACCAAAGTGTCTTATATGTGTTATTACATGCTTTTGATTTCTTGATGATTTATACTTAAATACATGCCTTTATAGATCTGGTTTGGTATAACTGTGTAATGATGGATTAGTTTCTAACTATATGTCCTTATCACTTCACCATGCTACCATCCTGCTACAACAACCCTAAAGAGGGACCTGGTACCTTGGCCTACTTTGGGTGAGTACTCGGCCTATCTTTGAGTGATGTGTTAGCATGACTAGGTCATCATATGAGAATTCTAGGTTTGCATCGTCAGTCCCGATTCACCACCTTATTGTTTTCCTTAAAATTAAGATAAAATGGGTGGGTGGAAAATTTTGGAATGGGATAACACTTCCTCTTTTTTTTTTTGGGCCCAACTTATCTACATTGGTCGATGTTTTACGCCATGTGACCCTCTCTTTCTCATGTCTCCTTGCTTTGCGACTTTATTGGTTAAGCTGATAAACTAATGGAATGAAGGAACATTCTATTTGTGCCCCAAGACCCAACATTTTAGATTTACCTTTTCTTTTAGTGTATTGTGGAGGAGGTGGATTTGCAAGGAACAAAATAAAAGTTCCTCATGTTCCTCCAAAGGCTTATTTTCCTATTATCAACCAAATTTTGGAAAATTGACTAAGTTATTTTCCTAGGAAGCTTGTAAAGATGGTGGGTAAGGTCCCAAACATGAAGATTTTTGTCAAGAACAAATGTTTTCCCAAAATACATCAACTATTTTAATTTTTTACCTTGTTTTGAGCCTATTTTCACTATCTAAGTCCAAGATGGATCTGGAAGTTGTCAAAAATAGCCTAGGGAGTATTTTGGACAACAAGATTTTTCAATTATTTGAAGGAGAAAAAAATTTGGTACAAATTTTATCAATCAGCGAGGCTAGGTGCTTTGGAGATATCTCCGAAAGTATGAAATTTCCAGCCAATACACCCAATGTCAATAGTTACTTTTTACAATGTCGGCCCTTTTATTTTGTGGGTAGTTAGAAAACATAAAATTTTAGGGGAATTCGCTTGTGGTGTCACATGAAACTATAGAGCTAATTGCATGTGGAGAGGAATTAGAGTCCCATTTCAATCCAATGTAGTATATGAATTTTATAACCATAGAACATGGTCATCTATACTGAGTTTTCTACCATATTTATAGACCATTATCTTAGGCCATTCTCCATGCTTTCCAAGGAAACAAAACACATAATTTGTAGGATTTATCCTTGAGGATTTGTAGTTGATACTACCTCCTCAATGATTTTTTAGTTATTATTGAAGATTACATTGCATTGGTAGATATCAACATGAAAATTGGTGTTCCATTGAGATAATTTTGTTAAGGTCATTATGTGTTGTTGTAGGATGTTTTAGCCTACAAAAACACAAAACATAGGACTCTTATGACATGCAATTATCTCCATTAAATGTCTACCACATAGATGGTAGTGATATGGATGACCAAATGAATTCAATCTACTACTATCTCTAACACTTAAAGTTATGCCATTGTCAACATGGTTGTAGTCATAAAGGTAAGGGTTTTACTCAATAGTCTATTTGTTGACATATGTTTGAACCTTCAAATGATCTAGGTGAGATACTCATATGATGTTTTATTCCATGTCTCCTTTCCATATATAATGGATATTCTTTCATTTATATGATGTATGAATTTGGGAGGTCAAGTATCAAGGCAAGACAAGGAATATAAACCTCAAGAATCCTCGATATATATATTGATGAACTAAGATACAAAAAATGTAGAGTATTAGAGATCAATGGTGATTCCCATGTGAACACCCTCAAATATATCGATGAAGATGTTGATGTTATTTATTGGAGAAAAGAAGAAAACTTTAATGAATTGATTATATAGGAACTAAACCATTTATTGGTAGAGGTATCGACATAGCCACATGCATCCATAATTTTTGACCCTTTGGAAACAATGTGCCACCTAAGAAGCCACGTGGTTGGTGTAAATTTTTTTGTAAATAATAAATTCTCAAAGTAAAAATAGATTCCCTTATTTTTACTAGCACATGTGAGAGAAAAAAATTATCATGACGTCTATATTATACTAGACTCTAAAAGCATCATGTCTTTATTTCCATTTTTAAAATTTCCATTCCAAGTAGTCATTCTTGGCGCATATGCACACTAATATTTAGATTAACATTGAATCGTAATAATGGAGATATGAAATTAGATATTAATAATTGATATAAATAAATGTCATTTGATTATTTAATATTTCTTAAGAGTGGAAATCCTAAAACTACTTATCAATGGCTTTTTAACTTCATGGGAATTCTACATTTATTTTTTTGTTTTGATAACATAAGCAAATAATTGATACAAAAATAATCTATAATCACAATGAAATAAATAATACTTCAAAACATAAAAACATGATTTATTAAGAATGAATGTCAACACATATTGTAAGTGTGGAAACACATTTGATAAGCTCAAAAAATTATGAATAAAATATAGGTCGACTATGTCCAAACCTAGGGGATAACAATGTTAAGTTTTTGGAGTTATAATTAACAATCAAATGCATGATATCTTAAATTATTTTAATATTGTGTTACAAGGAGGAGTGAAAAACATATTACAACTACAATATCCAAAAACACTTCCTATTATGCCTTGATGGATGTCCATACCTGCTACAAAGCTCAAGTATTTTTCCACGTCTTGAAATTTTATTGGTAAATGTGAGATGATAAAGTTGAATATTTATTTGTTGCATTTGGTGAAGCGATCTCAATGGATCTTAAGGATGACCATGTCTTTTGTAATATGTAAATATGATATTCCATGAAAATATATCATATTTTTCATTTGTTTAAACACCTTACATTCTCGCCATGATAAGATATGGCATAAAAATATATCACATTCTACCTTGAAAAGATATCTACTAAATCTCCCATTTTAGCATTAAAATGTTTTGAGGACTTCTCAAAAATCCATTTTATGAATATCTTAAAATCATTATATTCCATGAGATGGAATCTTTGAAGTTCATGTTGTCAAATAGTTCACATGCCCTTGGTATGATTCCAAATTTTACATGCATATCAAACATGGAACTTTCAACCACAACATGTAATAAAAAAACCCTTCTTGTTATGCCTCGATGGATGTTTTTTTTTTGTATTTGGTGAAATTGTTTTAATGGATCCTACAAGGGATCTAGTAAAATAGTTTATACAACTAGAAAATGATAATAAAGTGTGCGTAAGTAGGCAGCAAGTCATGGATTTCAATAACTTCATTTTCTTTAATTTGATAGAGTCAACAAGGCTAAAAAATGACATCTCTAAATCTCCTCAACACTAAATTTCAATGATAAAAAAGAAACTTAAAAATAAAGATATTAAATTTTTAAATTTTATATGGTTGAAAACCCTAAATGAGTGTAAAATGTTGTCGATGAAAAACAAAGTTTAGAGTCATGACCAAAAAGTATCCTTTACCTTGGATATATTACATGAGCAATCATAAAAGTCATGAAGTTTCCACCGAATATGTCAAAAAAAAATTGTGCCTTAATAAAACTTGATATAGAAATAATTGGAATACATCAAATTATGATTGAGTTGCTAAAAATAATAAGAAAACAAGACATTAGAAAAAGACACACATTAACATTAACATAGATAAATTTCCCTTTGAGCACAAATTTTGACAATCCATTGACATGTGTAGTGTGGTTTTAGTAGAGAAAAAAATTTAGACACAAAATTATGCACAAATTACTATTTTACTATGCTAACAAGTATGATGTTGTATACATGGATCTTAAGTCGAAAATTATTCTTGAGTGACACAATCGCTATTCCATCTGCTTGTTTGTTTTGATTTCTATTGTATTACTATTCTTTTGTCACTCAAGTATTATCTTCTTGTTAGGTCACAATGATCCCTATCTATCAGTATTTTCACATTTGTCTTCATTTTCTCTAGGACACTAGCGCTCATCTTGGAAACTAGCACCCGAGGCACTCATGTCTAGTCTGGCGCTCTTGTCCCGCTTATTTCTTCTTCTTATTTTGACATTTTTGGTTAGCCTTTTAGTTATCTTACCCCTATCCCGAGTTCATAGTCACCGTGTTGTTCCACTAATGTCGAAATTCAAGCAAGAGATCCCTATATATACACAACATACATACCATTACAAGGGGTTGTAAATTATCAAGGGCTATGTTATCTACATACTATCAAAGGGACTACATCTTTGGGATGTTTATTCTACATACATTGCATCGAAGGGGAAGTTCGAATTATATCCACACATTTTAATTCTATCTAGCCATAGCTTGATATCTAGGCATCATCGGTGTGAAGGTAGTCTAAGGATATTATTCCACACACAAGCTTATAGAACTATGTGGAGTTTGAGATGTAATGCAAAAATTAGTCATAAGTTCACTCATTTGGGTGACCATTAATGGGGTTAGTAAGACTCCACATTTTTCATATTTTATTTTTAGGATTTGATGTGTTTTTGGGTTTTGAAGGTCTTCATCTCTTTTAAATGTTACATGCATGTTAGAAATAAAATTTGTTAGGTGGAAAAATTGGTAGATATCTTGCCAATGCTATGGAACTTTAGTTCCTATGCTTGAATGGTGTAGATCCATTTATGATGCATATGTGAAATTAAAATTTGTGGTGTCTTAATGACCATGGATCAACAAGAACACTTCCTTTGGACGTACGATTTACGAAAAAATCTTGGAATGGCTTGCAAGGGAGGAATTTTCTTGGGAGGTGGGGAATGGAGTGGGAAAAAGGGAGAGGATTAATATGTCAGGTAGAAAATTAGATTCTTGTAGACATCAATCCAAGTACTTCATCACACAAATTAATAGAAAGAAAACAATGTTCTTCAACACCAACAATGAGAGGAAACCATGCATACAAAACTATACACATTCATGCGTCTTGGAAAACATAAACTTCTTCCTTGATTGATATTTTAGCAATGTTGCACATAGTACAAGATTAGAGGAAATATGTGAAATAAGGGAATGGAAGAAAATAGCTATCTCTTTTGATCTCTTCAAACAACAATGCACTCTTAAGCATACAAAATTGAAAACCCCTTGGAATGAGGGTGTCATTATAATTTATAGACTTTGGAAATCTCTTCGCCTACCCCTCACATGAAATTTCATGTCTTACACAACCCGTGAATTTTCATGTTCCTAGGAATAGAATTAAGTTCCATTTTATGAATTAAGGGTGGCTTATTAAATTGAAATTCAAATTCACATTAAATAAATAAGACAATGAAAATGTGCAGCCCCAACGAAGAAATAGAATATTGAAGAGATAAAAAGGGGGAGAGAGAAAAGAGAAAAATAAAAGAGAGAGAACAAGTGTCAATGAAGATGATGCCTCCATCGATGTGATCCAATGAAAATATTTGATGCAATTGAATTTGGATCTTTGAACTCTTTACACCATGAGAAACCTCTTTCGGATGATTCATGGACACCTTGAATTGAGTGTTTAAAAACAACGTTTAATGATCACATCGATGACCGCAGCGTTGCTCGGTGAGGTCCACTCTAAATCAGTTGAGGATGGAAACCAATCTCGATGTATTTTTCTACATAGACATGATGTTTTACCAATCGGGAAGCTTAAATGAAGTGAATTTTGAAAACTTTTTCCCTACTTTTGGTGATGACCACATTCCTTTCCTTGTACATGATGCATAGACAACCTGGACAAGAGAATGAGTGTTTAAGAACACTATTGAGATTTCTGATGTGGATTTTAGATGACATGTGGGAAATTATTATGAGGATCCTTTGTGGTGATGCCATGTTTTTTGTGAAGATTACTCCATAAAATGATGCACTGTTCACATAAGTGAGGAGTACATCATTGAGAAAATGAAGGATTCCTCATTATGCCATATGAAATGACAATTCCAAACCATGGAACACCACCATTTCTTCATGATTTATTACACATGCGGAATTAGAAACTAGAAAAACATGTAAACTTGAATCTCTTTCTAGATGATCACTATGCACACCTCTTCCCCGAAACTGTTCCCTATGGGACCTTACTAAAAATAATGCTTGCATGTGTATGAGGCTTACTATTTTCAGAAAATTTCTTTATGGGTGTTGGATTTTGACAAAACCATTTTTTTCGATATGTGTTTTTGTTCTTGTTTTACCTTGAAGTTTCAACTCAACCCGAGCTTACGAATAAGAGATATTAAATTTTAAAAATCTAGGTGTGGGGAAACTAGGGTTTGATCACTACGAAAATTCTTTTTTTTTTCATGTAAAATATGGGCTGGATTTTTACATTTGACCTCAGAGTAGAGAAGAATGTAAAAATTTCATGTCAATCCATGCCCTAGTCTTTTAGATGTGGTATTTTTTGATTTCTTGTGCACCTTCAATTTTGAGAAAAAATGGAACCTAGAGCGAGATATTTTGGATTTTTCTTATAGAAAAAATGGTTCTAAGATCTACATGAGATGGTGGAGTGAATGATAATGATAAAAATGGAGAAATAATCTGGAAAATGTTTTCCAAAGTTTTGGATGTAAATGGAGGAGTGTGGGGGAATGATGAAAAAATACCAAAGGCATGGTTTTATAGTCTTTGGGAGCCAATAGGATGGGGAGGGGTGCATTTTTGTCCCAATTTTCCCCATGGAAATGGAAAATGGCTCCATACAAATGTACCTTATCCCCATGTTTCCAAGTGTCACATATGCATTAGATGAGAGGAATGAAGGAGGGGGATGGAAATAAGCATCTGGGAGACTTGAATTGGTCGTATCGGGAACTAAGGGGCATCATGGAGTAGGGGCACATTTTTTTCCCATTTTTCCTTGGAAAGGGAAAAAGGGGGCACAAAATTGTGCCTCATCCCTGTGGTGATACTTATCACACATGTGGGAGTAGGTGGAGGTCTTGGTCAAACTAATAAAAGGGGCTATAAAGAGAACTGGGGTCACATGGGGTGACTATGAAGCTTAAGGAGTGAGGGGAATATTTTTTTGTCCCCATTTTTACCTTGGAAAGGGAAAATTGGGGCACAAAATTATGCCCTCGACCCATCATGCTACCCCTTGTACTTTCTAAATTTCACTATCTGTCAAACATCGTACCTTGAGAGACAACTTGAAACGATCATAACTTGAGCACCAAGATGACTTTCCCCACACTTCCTTATATTAAATTGACTATAAATGACCTTTTGAGAAGAATGGGATGGGTATTGTGTCTTTATTCTTCCTAAAACCCTCTCAAAAATCCTTTTCTTGGGATCACTTGTTGTTCTTGAAAGAATGAGCTTCCTAGAAAACTACATAGGGCTTGGGATGAATATGATTTTACCACCATATAAACGATTGAAAATTATTTTATTTGATATTTTTTTGGATTATAACTCATTTTGGATCTCCTAGAATCAATTCTTGAATTTTATGTTCTCTTTCGAGATGATAGATCCTTTTGTCCTACCCACTTTCAATGAATCTATCAAGTCTTCAAATCTTCCCAAAATATTCCACAATCAATTATTTGATGATATTAACTCTTGAATACACCTCTTTGATGGATTTGGGCCTTCAATCAGCTCCAGAGGCTATGTAATTTTCTTAGAAAGGTTGATGATAGCCCTTCTAAGCTTGCTTAAAAACCCACTTTTAGATACAACATTCAGAAGTACATTGAATGATCTTTCTTTCCCTAAATAACTATTAGTGCAAAATCACAGCACCCCTGGATGCAGGTCAGGTTTCTAGGGTGATCTTCTTTGGCATCCAGTGTGATTGCATAACATTGAATCTTTTCTCCAAGTGTGGGACTTGAAATGAGAAAGGATTCTCCAGAGAAGGTTGGTTCCTATTCCTCTGTTCAGATGCACACGAAATATGCAGAGGGTTTTCTCAAAACCTAATCTAATCTGCCAAGGAGACAAGGTAAGAAGATGCATAAAATAAATCTAAGCTAATAGAGGTGATGCACCGAGGAATGAAGAACACCTATTTTGCCAGTGAACACAGACCATTTGAATGTGATATAAGATCATGCACAGATGACAAAACCTGCAGTGAAAGACCAGGAGGATGTAAAAATGAACACAGAGAGGGATGAGAATCATCCACAGACATGCATTACTTGCTCCAAAGATTGATACAATACACCACAGAATTCCATGAGGCAGAATAGTATTACAGTTCAAATGAGAGGTTCGAACTCCACAAATTCGCCTGAGGAGAAGAAGGGAGAGGCAAAACAGAAAAATGTTCGACCCTGAAAAGAAGCTCCTCTTACAATATATAGAAAGAATGAGAGAGGAAAGAGAGAGGGGAAAGCCAAATCTACTCCAACCACCTCCAGTGTTGCATTCAATTCATCTCATTATGACAGAAGCGGCGGATCCTGGCAAAACAAATGGAATTTGTCTAATGAGCGCGAACCTGCTCGCTGCATTAAAGTTGTTTGTTGAAGCATTACTTCTACTTGTTATTTTGCGCCAGAGGCGTTTCTTGATTTTATCTCTCTAAACTAAACCAAAATGCAAGATTGACCCCGAATCGTGTAGAGAATCTCACAAGATTTTCGTTGATATAAAGAACGTGCAAATACGAGCTCGGATCGAAAGATATGATGATCTCGAAGGTTTAGGGCATGGAATGCACTCAAAACGGATTTTGAAATATTTTCCCCACTTCGCCACCTGGACGACACGTGGCGAGTGCTCGATTCGTTGAATAATTCTCTCTCCTCCACCTCTCGGTGGGATCTCTTTCAAATTCCCCTGTGGGCCCTAGCGGGACACGTGGCACTATTTCATTGGTTCGGATCGGTGCTCGAAAACTCACCCCTTTGGCTTTTGACTTTTCTCCTTGTGACACGTGGCGTGCGTTGATTGGTCGGCAGTGTCAGCCGGTGATCTCGCGTCTCGCGTCCCTTCATCCGATTTTTCCTTGTGCTTGAAGTTTCTTATTTGGGCCGAACCGGCTGTTCGCATCCATTTGTCCCAAATTTCCCAAAGCGCTTGGTGTGAAAGTTCCCTTTTCGGCCGAACCGCCGGTTCGGCCCTTCGCGTACTCTTGTCGCATTTATCCCTTTGCTTCAGCGGGACAAATTCTTCTGATTCTTCGCCCGATTCGGCCGGTTTGCGTCCTCGTGGCCTGACGTCCCATTTGCTTGCGGATGTGTTTGTTCTCATTTCGGCCGAACGGCCGGTTTGAGCCCTTCACGTACTCTTGTCCCATTTGTCCCTTTGCTTCGCAGACAAATTCTTCGGCGCCCGATTCGGCCGGTTTGCGTCCTTGCGCCCAGACGTCCCATTTGCTTCCGGTTGTTTGTTCTCATTTTCGGCCGAACCGGCCGATTCGGGCCCTTCGCATTTGGCCCGATTGTCCCAAATGCCTAGCGGGCTGCCTGGAGGCTTTTCGGCCGATCCGCGCCTTGACGTCCCAAATGTCCCGACTGTCCTAGGACAAGGACTTAGCCATTTTTCGTGATTTTTCCTGGATCAATCTACTTGCCTTCTGTAACTTTTTTCCGCATTTTCTCAGAGCTTGCTCCTTCCTTCTTCGGCCAGGGGAGTTAGAAAAATATCTGAGGGAACCTTAGAAACATGATTTTTTCCCCGAATCAATCCATTTTCCTGGGACTTGAGAATTCTGATGCATGTTATCAAATTAACCCTGGGGGGTAAATTTTAGATAACAATTTGGCGACTCAGTGGGGTCATCTGCCTGCTAGATGAAAAGACCAGTTGCCTGAAGCAATCCATTGGGCATGGAGTCATAAGCAATAACCTGAAATGAGCCTGATACTGCAACTTCTTCTCCAACAACACTCTGAACTGTAGAAAACAACCTGAGAGCAGCAAAACCTGTGCCGAAGCACTTAGGAAAACTGAAACCTAACTACAACAGGACAATGTGCACAAGCACTTGGAGGAATGAAAATCTAATTAATATTTACAAGGTAGTGAACTTCCCTCTAGAGGCAACGCTTGAGATAGATTCCATTGACTGGAATCTGCAGTTCTTCACCATCCAATGAGGCCAATTGGAAAGCATTGCTGCTCTTGCGCTTCGTGACCATGTATGGGCCACTCCAAATGGCATCAAATTTGAAATGCCTTCCTGGTTTTGCCCGATCTGCATCCCATTTCAACACTAGATCTCCAACTTGAAAAGATCTATCCTTGGCCTTTCTGTCAAAGGTCTTCTTGATCAAAGCTTGATCCTTTTCCATTGCTTGGGATGCCTGATTTCTGATCTCTTGCAGCTCCATTAGCTCTGCATATCTCACCTCCATAGGCTCAAATTCAAGCAACTCCAGCTGCTTCATGAGTTCCAATGTTGGCAACTCAAGTGACATGGGCAAGATTGCCTCTCTTCCATAGACAAGCTTAAATGGAGAATTACCTGTGGATCTTTTGGGAGTGATCCTATCAGCCCATAAGGCTGATTTCAGTTTGGTATGCCAAGCCCTCTGATTCTCATCAAGAGTCCTCCTAATGATCCTCAGCAAGTTCTTGTTTGTAGACTCGGCCTGGCCATTACCTTGAGGGTAATAGTTTGATGAAGTGCTCAGGTAGATCCCGTTCTTGACAGCCCATTCAGTCACCTTAGATCCAATGAATGCCAATGCATTATCAGAGATTATTGTAGCAGGTACACCAAATCTGGTAGTTATCCCCTCGTAAAAGTCCAAGATGCTAGACTCATTTGCCTCTTTGAGTGCTACTGCTTCTGTCCATCTGGTGAAGTAGTCCGTGGCTGTCAAAATCCATTTGTGCCCTTGGCTTGAATTGGGATTGATGGCTCCAATGAAGTCTAAACCCCATTGCATGAATGGCTGGTCAACTGAGATTGGATGTAATGGAAGGGCAGCGAGTCTCTCTTTTCCTATGAAGAATGCACAATTCTTACATCTCTTGATCCATGCATAGCAATCACTAAAGATTTTAGGCCAATAATAACCAGCCTTCATGATTTTCAGAGCTGTCACTCTTGGTGCAAAATGGCCACCAGCTGGTCCATCATGAAACTCTTTTAATACCATTTGGATCTAACCTGTGTTAATGCATCTCAGCAGCACTCCATTCACATCCTTCTTGAACAAAACTCCATCAATGATGGTATATGGAACAGCCTGCAACCTGAAGTATCTCCTCTTTGCTTTGCTCATTTCTGGAGGGCATAGGCCTGTTTGTAGGAAGTGCATAATGCCTTGGGTCCAGCAAGGAGTCGGGGCAGCATTGTCTTCTTCTTGCCTGCCACTCGGCTCATGGCTGTCTTGAACTGTCAAAACAACCTCTTCTTCGTTGCATACTTCTTTTTGCTTCCCCAAAACCAGCTGCTCACACAATCCTTTCCCTCTTACCAGCTTGGTGATCTTGATCTCAATGTCATACTCCATGACACGGGTGATCCAACCTGCCCTTTTCTCATTCAAATCCTTGTTGAGGAGGAAGTCCTTAACCCCAGCATGTGAGACCAATAACTGGACCTTGTTGTTTGAGACTAAATGCTTGAATTTCTTCAAGCTTCTGATTACTGCAAGCACATGCTTTTCTATAAAAGAGTACCTCACTTCGCAATCATCTAGGCTCGGGTGAAGAAGGCATCGGCTACATTCATCATTATCTTTGTTCTCTTTACCAGAATGGCAGAAATAGTGTCATCACCTCCAAATGCATAGAGGATGAAATCCTTGGAAAAGTCTGGGTTGATGAGAGTGGGTGCTTGGGTGATGGCTTCCTTGATTGCTTCAAAACTCTCCTTGCCTTCTGCCGTCCACTTGAAAGCCATGCTTTTCCTTAACATTTTGGTGATGGGCTTGACAAGGGCTGCAAAATCTGGGACAAACCTCCGAACAAAGTTTATCCTTCCCAGGAAACTCTGAAGGGCTTTCTTGTGGCTTGGCAATGGTAGTGCTCTTATGGCTTCAACCCTCTCTGGATCAATCGCTAATCCTTCCTTGGAGACAATATGGCCAAGGAGCTTCCCTTCATGTGCAAGAAAGATGCACTTCTTAGGATTCAAAGACACTCCGAACTTTCTACACCTCTGAAACACTTGCCTGAGGTGAAAGAAATGGTCTGCTGCATTCTTTGAGAAGACAGTAATATCATCTAGGTATATCAGCACTATCTTGTTGATCAAGCCTTTGAATGCCATATCCATAGCTCGTTGGAATGTTGCTCGGCGTTCGACAGTCCAAATGGCATCTTCTTGTAAGCATATGTGCCCCATTTGGTTGTGAAGGCTGTCTTGAACTGGTCTTCCTCCTTCACCATAATCTGATTGAAGCCTGAGTAACCATCAAGTAGTGAAAACCTTTCTGAACCAGCTACGACCTGCAATATTTGCTCCATGGAAGGGAGTGGATAATGGTCCTTGAGAGAGGCTCTATTCAAATCTCTGAAGTCAACACACAGCCTGATCTCTCCACTCTTCTTCCTGACTGGAACTAAGTTGGCAACCCAACTAGAATGCTTGATTGGGAATATGATTCTTGACTCAATCAGCTTGTCCAATTCTTTCCTCATGAGAGGCTCCATGTGTGGATTGACTGGTCTCTGTTTCTGCCTGACAGGCTTAGTATTTGGATCCAATTCGATGGTATGCTGAGCTAAGTTGGGATTGAAACCTTTCAAGTCTTCATAGCTCCAAGCAAACACGTCAGGGAATTCTTGACATAGCTGTATGAACTCACACCTTTCTTGCTCAGTTGTCATCTTTCCAATTTGCAATGGCTTGTTTTCTTCTACCAATATGGATACCGAATCTTCTCTCTTGACCTGAATGTTTGCTTTCTCCTTTCTAAACTGATCATTGGGGTTAAAAATGGACTCCAAAGTGATAAGTCCCTTGGGCAGCTTGTCAGTTCTCAGCTGTATCACTTGGTCACCATATTGCTGTTCCAACTTTTCTTGATTCTTAGCTGAGAACTCAGCTTCTTCTTGCAAGAAATGGATGATTTGCTGGTCATTCTCAAATACTTGCCAACTGACATCGTTATCCGGCACTGAAGGCCTCACAATCACATGGATGTTTGGTTGTACCTTGTCTTGTTGAATGTTTTCTACAATGTCAAAGGCTGCCCCTACTGCTGCAAGCCTGTCAGCAGCTTGATTCTCTTTCCTAGGAATGGCTTTGATGCCGAAACCCTCAAAATCTTCCATGAGGTCCCACACCCTGTTCTTGTAGCACCTGAGTAGATCATTTTTGGCAGCATGCTGTCCCTTGACCTGATTTACAATCAATTCACTGTCCCCAAAGACTTGCAAGTTCTTTATTTTTTTCTTGATTGCCCAATGCATCCCTTGCACCAAGGCTTCATATTCAGCAGTGTTATTGGAGCATGCAAATTGAAATCTAAAAGCTGAATAGTACTTTACTCCTTGAGGTGAAACAAGCACGGCTCCACCTCCTGCACCTTGTCTACTCCTTGATCCATCAAAAAATAGCTGCCATACCTCATTGTCATCCTTGTGGTTTGGCTTGGTGATGCTAGGAATAGGTTGACTTTCTTCGTGTATACAATAGACTCCTAGCTCAGATTCTTCTATTCCTTGATAAGGATCAAAAGCATGCACCTTGTTTGCCCATTCATCAAGAGTCAAATCTGGGATACTTCCAACTTTAGTGTCAGTTTCATCAGTGCTTGGGTGATCTTCTTGATCAAATGCTGAGCAATTGGCATTAATCTGACTTGGAGTATAGGGCTCAATGTGGAAGTTTGCAATAGGTTCTGACCTAATTGTAGCCTTAGTTCCATACCTTGTTCTGAACAGCATATGTGACCAATCAGCAGAAAAATATCCCCCAATCTTGGCAGTGAAGTCCCTTGACAAACATAGGGCAAAGAGTGGTGGAAGGTCTATGACTGACACATCTTGTAAAACAACAACATTTGGACATGCGTGCAAGGTAAGACTCAAATTTCTAATCACTCCAACTGTTGCTATTGCTGTCCCATCCAACTGCACTACCCCTTTGGATGTTGTTTCATACTGAAGCCCTAGCTGATCAGCTATTTGTTTGGGCATGACAGAGCTACTTGCTCCAGAATCAATCATGCAATTATGCACTAGCTGATTTCCAATGATTAATGAAACATAGAAAGGAGGGGGTTTCAACATCTTACCTTGTTGTCCTCCATGATTTCCTTCAGATTGGGCAGCATTTGTAAGCACTTTGTCTTGCATCTGCTGATTCGAAGCTGGCCAGTCCTTCATGGCAGCTTGCAGCAGATCTCTTTGGCCTGGGATGGATAGGGATTCCCACATAGATATATTGACGTTTGTCTTCTTCATCTGATCAATGATACTGAATGGTGATGAAGGATCTCTCTGCTGTCCCTTGGTTTGCACATTTACTCCTTGTATGTGGGCAGCAACAGCTGGCATTTGAGTTGGCCTAGGGGCTGTTCTTGGCTGCCCTTGTGCATTTGAAACGGGACTTTGCTTGCCAATCATTTGTGGAGCCATGGAAGGTTGTGGATTGGCTGGGGCTAATGGCTGCTCTTCACCCAAATTTCTCCTTTTTGACCTTGTGTTTGCTGCAACACCTTGAGAAACTACCTGGTTCATGCCACAAAAATCCTCTGCTTGCCAATTTACCAATGTGGTGTCATTTGGGGCTGATTGCTGTTGGAATGTTTCTTGTTGTTGGCTGTTTTCTTGACTGTTCTCACCCTCCACACCAGTAGTTGTTACCATTAAAGCTTGAGTCAAAGCACCATTGAAGCACATGGATTGATTATGAGGCTCATTACATGGAAAACACCAATCATACTCCTGGGCAATGTTGTTTTGTGCTGGTACTAATGCCTTAGAGGCAGATATGGCATTTGGATTATAGGGCTGGAATGGTCTATTGGCAGGAGGCCTTGCTTGATTCTGATTTGCAGCTAGATTGGGTGGCCTTTGAGGCTGATATGAAGGTCTAAAACCTTGAGCTTGCTGTCTTTTGAAGGTCTAAAAGAGCTATCTTTTGAGAGTGACCAGCTCATTGCCTAGATTTTGCAATTGATTCATGACCTCTCAAGCTCATTTGGGGCACTTGGAGATGAAGTGAAGATTCATTTGAACTCTGATTTCTAGGAGTGGGAATAGGAGCTAAGACAGGTGCTTGACTAGCACTTGGGCTCTCTAAACTTGGATATAATGGCATTGGAGGCCTAGGAGCCAGTTTACCAGCTTGAATAAGATAGTTTTCGGCTCTAATGGCAATGCTATAAGCAGCAGGTAAGGTTGTGCCTCCCATTGATTGAATTAACATAGAAATATCAGAATTCAAAGCTTTAAGATAGTAGAGAAAAGCACCTTCTGCTGTTGGCCTGACTGCCACTGGAATCCTATCCCAAGACCTTTGAAATCTGAAGTTGAAGTCAGTCAGCTGCTCGTTGGGGGCTCTCTTGATAGTTGTCAATTGTTCTAGAAGAGACAAGTTGTCTCCCTTCTCTCCAAACTGCTCATGGAGAACTATGCACAACTGATTCCAATTTGTGATAGAACCAGCTTCAAGGCTTCTGAACCATTGCAATGCCTTCCCTTTGAATGATGATGCCAGCAGTTTGACAGCCACATCCATTTCATTTATCTCATGGATTGCACAGATGTTAGCAATGTCTTTGACATGATCACCAGGAGTGGTATGATTTTCTCCAGTAAAAAATGGAATGTTCTTCAACGCTGCAATTGGAACTGGATTCTGTGCATTGAGGGCAAGTGGGCTGCTGCCAGTGAAATTGACAAAGGGATTTGCTGGTTGCGCCATTCTGATTGGTCGAAGGACTCTTGAATACTGAATGAAAGGCCGAGCAGGTGGAGGAGTTGAGAGAGTTCTGTTTGGTGGAGATGGAGACCTTTGAATCCTTCTTCCTCTTTGCCTTCTTCTTGGAGATAATTGCAGGTATTCAAACAGCACTTCTTCTTCTCCAACTCTTGACCTTGTGATTCTTCTCATAAGCTCTCAGGCCTGCACTGCTGAAACCAGTTGATCTTCCTTTTGGAGTCGCCAGATATGCGAATAATAGCTCTTTTCAAGCAAGAAAATTGCAGCAGATGCATATCAACTTTGCTGCAATAAAAATGAGACCTCTAGGTCCCACCGGGCGTGCCAAAACTGTTAGTGCAAAATCACAGCACCGGATGTAGTCGGGTTTCTAGGGTGATCTTCTTTGGCATCCAAAGTGTGATTGCATAACATTGAATATTTTCTCCAAGTGTGGGACTTGAAATGAGAAAGGATTCTCCAGAGAAGGTTGGTTCCTATTCCTCCTGTTCGATGCACATGAAATATGCAGAGAGGGTTTCTCAAAACCTAATCTAATCTGCCAAGGAGACAAGGTAAGAAGATGCATAAAATAAATCTAAGCTAATAGAGGTGATGCACCGAGGAATGAAGAACACCTATTTTGCCAGTGAACACAGACCATTTGAATGTGATATAAGATCATGCACATGAGATGACAAAACCTATCAGTGAAAGACCAGGAGGATGCAAAATGAACACAGAGAGGGTTGAGAATCATCCACAGACATGCATTACTTGCTCCAAAGATTGATACAATACACCATAGAATGCCATGAGGCAGAATAGTATTACAGTTCAAATGAGAGGTTCGAACTCCACAAATTCGCCTGAGGAGAAGAAGGGAGAGGCAAAACAGAAAAATGTTCGACCCTTGAAAAGAAGCTCCTCTTTACAATATATAGAAAGAATGAGAGAGGAAAGAGAGGGAAAGCCAAATCTACTCCAACCACCTCCAGGTTGCATTCAATTCATCTCATTATGACAGAAGTGGCAGATCCTGGCAAAACGGCGGGTTTCCAACAGAAGCGGCGAACTGTCTGCTGCATTAAAGTTGTTTGTTGAAGCATTACTTCTGCTTGTTATTTCGTGCCAGAGGTGTTTCTTGATTTTCTCTCTCCAAACTGAACCAAAATGCAAGATTGACCCCTGGAATCATGTAGAGAATCTCACAAGCTTTCCGTTGATATAAAGAACGTGCAAATCCGAGCTCTGGATCGAAAGATATGACGATCTGAAGATTTAGGGCACGGAACAGACCAAAACGGATTTTGAAATATTTTCCCGTGCTTCGCCACCTGGACGACACGTGGCAGGCTCTGATTCACTGAATAATTCTCTCTCCTCCACCTCTCGGTGGGCTTTCTTTTGAAATTTCCTTGTGGGCCCTAGCTGGGACACGTGGCACTATTTCATTGGTTCGGATCAGTGCTCGAAAACTCGCCCCTTTGACTTTTGACTTTTCTCCTTGTGACACGTGGCGTGCGTTGATTGGTCGACGGGTCTGCCGGCGATCCACGTCCCGCGTGTCCCTTCGTCCCATTTTTCCTTGTGCTGAAGTTTCTTATTTCGGCCGAACCGCCGGTCGCGTCCATTTGTCCCAAATGTCCCAAACTGCTTGGTGCGAAAGTTCCCCTTTTCGGCCGAACCGACCGGTTTGCGTCCTTCGCGCACTCTTGTCCCATTTGTCCCTTTGCTTCGTGGGACAAATTCTTACGGTTCACCCGATTCGGTCGGTTCGTGTCCTCACGGCCCGACGTCCCATTTGCTTTTTGATCGTTTGTTCTCATTTCGCCGAACCGGCCGGTTCGCGTCCTTCGCGCACTCTTGTCCCATTTGTCCCTTTGCTTCACGGGACAAATTCTTCCGGTTCGCCCGATTTGGCGATTCAGCGTCCTCGCGGCCTAGATGTCCCATTTGCTTCCAGACTGTTTGTTCTCATTTCGGCCGAACCGGCCGGTTCGCGCCCTTCGCATGATCTTCTCGGCCCGATTGTCCCAAATGCCTAGCAGCTGCCCTGGATGCTTTTCGGCCGATCCGCGCCTTGACGTCCCAAATGTCCCGACTGTCCTAGGACAAGGACTTAGCCATTTTTCGTGATTTTTCCTGGATCAATCTACTTGCCTTCTGCAACTTTTTCCACATTTTCTCAGAGCTTGCTCCTTCCTTCTTCGGCCAGGGGAGTTAGAAAAATATCTGAGGGAACCTTAGAAACATGATTTTTTCCCCGAATCAATCCATTTGCCTGGGACTTGAGAATTTTGATGCATGTTATCAAATTAACCCTCGGGGGTAAATTTTAGATAACAATAACCCAGGGGGAAGGATGACGGAGACAAGAATAGACCATTGGAAGTATATGATAGGACCATCATGGGGAAGGGTGACTGGAGTGATGTCATGAAAGTTTTATATTAAAAATTTTGTCATGGGGTTCGTTGTCATGCTTGAAAATTTGGTATTTTCATGTTGCAAATTTGCATGACAACAAGGCAAACATTAAAATCTTCCAAAAATATAGGAAAAAAAAGTTAAGGTTAGTGAAACTTACACAACACTAGAATATTTTTTTTTGAGTCCTGCACACTCGTAGGCACCTAGTAGAGGTTTGTAGCACCTAAACACCCTAGCCTTATCCTTGGCACCCCTGGTCCATCCAAATCGAGATAGGTCTAAAAATGTTTGAGCGGCATTGTGACATTCTTCCATTTTGTTCATCAATCTTCCATCCCAAGATACTTTAGGATTTAGTGAATAATAGATAAGTCATTATATTTCCCTTTTTGTATTTAGGGTTTCTATTTCATTAGTGTATTACTTGTATCAAACTTGTATTGTAGCATTTCATTTATCATATGTGACTCTACAATTTAGATTTAATATTCATATTTTATTAAATCATTTAGTGAACTTGTCTTTCAAAACTTATTTCCCTAGGATCCCCATGGCTAAAAATAGATCCTCCTCTCCTAGGAAAGCTATGCATCATGTTATTGTGAATCCCATCCTTGATGTTGAGGTTGAGGTGGAATTTATTTCTCTTTATCGCTATGCCAAATCTAATAGTAACATAAAATCCCAACTCATTACTAATGAGTGCCACATTCCCACTAGCTTCGATAGATTTATCCTTCACTTAGTTTCACTTGATCCAAAATTCACTCGATGTTTCCTTGTTCTTCAATAATAACTCATGATGTTGTAGCTTCTTCCCCTCATGTTGTCATGAATGATAATGTTATAGATCATGTGTTTGGTGAAAATTATACTTCTATAGATTCAAATAAATCTTCTTATGTGGATAAAAATGTGCTTGTACATGATGATGTTTCTCATAATAATAAAGATGAATGTAATCTTACATCTCATGTTTCTTCTATTTCTGAAAAATATTGCAATAATACATTCATGTTGATGATAGTCTTGAAAAATTAATTTCTTGTGAAAATATGACCGATAGTGATGCTAATTATGTTTATGATTATGACATTGTTAGTGAGGATGTTAATTTTTTACATTGTTGAATGTTATTTTTACACCCCTCTTTCTTCTACCTTAGATGTTGTTCTTAATAATATTAACAATGATTCTACTCCTTCCATTAGTGTACCTATCATTATAACACCTGAGTCCACATCTAGTGTTCCTATAGATCCTTCATGTTCTTCATCTCCTTCTTCTAGTGGACCTCTCATACTATCACCTGAATCTTCATCTTGCATTCGTATAGAGTCTCCATGTTATTCACCTCCTTCCACATCTAGTATTCCTTCTCGGGTCCCCATGATCACGCATAATGGAAAGTGTCAACCTTTCAATGTGCCTCTCATTTCTTCTATTATTCCTTCACATGACATCTTATCATGTATGCATGATGTTGGCCATTTACAATCTCAAGTTCAATCTCTCACTCTCGAAATAAAATCATACTATGCTTCTATTGAAAATAACTCTCTACATGGAAATTATATTCCCAATAAAATTCACAATTCAACATTTCCTAATGATTTATCATGCCTAAATTCTCATTTTCAATGGCACTAGATATCCCTACTTGCATCTTAAGCATTATCATTTAGCTATGGCTTCCTATTTTAATGATTGATTATTACTAAAATTATTTCATCATAGTCTTCTTGACGATGCTCTTCAATGGTACACTCAATTTCCTTATGAATCTATTAGTACATATTACATGACATCAAAGATGTTTTTATTAGACGATTTATTCTTAACAATGGTCCTCTAGTTACACATAATCACCTACCTAGCTTGTATCAAGGAAAGAAGGAACCCATTCTAGACTACATCTTACGATTCAATTCTTATATGCATTAGTTATTATTGCAACCTATTGATTGAGAAAAAAAAATTATCATGGCTTGGTTCCTGCATTGAAAGGGCAATTACAATATGATACATGTGAATCATTTACACTTTTATGCTATAATGTTATTTATTTAGAACAAGACTTAATTATTGACCACATTATAGAAACTCTTTCTATTCTATTACACCCTTAATTATGTATCTTACATTGTATGGATATAGCCAACTTGTGGCTATCATAACTTCTTGTCATGATGTATCTCTTTCATATGATATATTATCATTAGTAGGTCGGCTTTGTTTATGCCCATATCATAGGAATAGTATAAATAGTGGTTATAGGTAGAGGTTGATCATCATATAGAGCATAGGAGTCTTATTGTATGTTTTGGAGGTTTCCTCCTCGACGTGGATAAGCTATTATTCTTCCATATTGAGATCATTTATCTACAATATTATGTTATGTGGTGTTCTATTCCTGGTGATAATCAAAATTATTCAAGTAATTTCAATACAAGTGGTATCGAGCCCGATCTCGCCTAGTGTGGCGTCAAACCCTAATTGTGAAAGTTTGGTTATATCTCAATATTGGAAGTGAATTCTTCTACAAGTATTTTTGTGGTGTGGAAAAATCAGTCAAGGAGGTTTCTCTCCAAATTTAAAGCATTTTTATTTGTTTTGTAAAAGTTAGCACATTCATAGTTTTCCATAATTGGCTCCCTAGGACACATTTTTGGAAAAATTTCAAGTTTCTTATATTTTTAGAAACCTTTCAAAAAAATAGCTAGTTTTTTTATGAATTCTTATCTTCAGCCAAAAAAATACAAAACCCTAAACCCAAAAATTATTTCCTATTAAGTCTACCCCGAGGCCCAAACCCTATGTCATGGTGATACATCTACTCACTTGGTTAAGGAAAAGGACAAGTAACTCCGGGAATGACCCCAATAAGGAAGATAAAGACTCAAATTCTACTAGTTTGGGAGTATCTGAGGTGGTCATCCAACTTTAAGAAAGAGTAAACAATATGGTGAGTAAGGATGACCTTAATGTTGAGCTTTCTCAACTCAAAGGTAGCCTTAGAAGTGATATTATGAAGGATTTACATGTAATGCAGCAAGATTTGTTGCATGCTATTTTAAATACAACTCCCAATTCCAGTCATATGGGTTCCTCTAGTAATGGTCACACAGATCCAAATAACTCCAATCATGGAGGATCCTTTACTCATTCAGGTGGATCTACTCACCAATGGAGGGACATGATTCCAAAAGTGGAAATGCGTAAATTTGATGGAAAGGATCCACTTGATTAAATTACCCAAATGGAATTTTTATTTGATATCTATCATATCCCAGCGGGAAAAAAAAGGTAACAATGGCATGGCATCCTTATACGTAGATCATGATCAATTTATTTGATATAATTGGTTATGTGCTCAAAGCCAAAAGAATGTCCTAATTTTCACTGGATAGTTTTCATGAAGAACTTTAATTACACTATAGATATAGTGTTTTAGACAATGACTTCAGCCAATTAGCAAAGTTATGCCAAAATGGTTCGGTTAAAGAGTATGTCCATCAATTTCAAAAAAATCTTTGAGTGTGGAGGCTATTATAGAAGAGTATTTGAATGACCTATTTCTCGGGGGTCTTAAGGACCACATTAAGCATGAGGTATGCATGTTTTACCCACTCAAGGTTTTTGATTCTATTATCATGGCACATCGATCGAGGAAAAATTTCTTTCCAATAGAAGGGAGTCCTTCTATAGAATAAAATATCATAGCACCTTACCTCCTTCGTACCCTCGATCAAGTCGGTTGACACCTCAACAAATTGAAGAAAAAAGAGCCAAAAGGTTATGTTTTAACTGTGATAACAAATATGGACCAAATCATAAATGTTATGAGAAATAATTATTCTACATTGAAGGGTTTGGTGATGAGGAAGAATACAAGGAAACATCAACAAAGGAAGTGGACATAGCCTTTGAGGATGGACAACTGAAGGAAAATAAATATTCAAAAGATCAAGCAAGAAATTTCTTGCGTGCCAATACTCATTAACTCAGATTATTCAGAGGTTTTCATCCTTTATGATTATGGTGTTAATATGAGTTTTTCTTCTATCCTAACACAAGAAATTGAATAAGTTAGATAATTCATCATGGGAGAAAAAATTAGTGAAAAGAGAGCACGATGGGTGACCAAAATCATGGAATATGATGTGACTATTGTTGTCACCAAATCACTGCACCCCGAATGGCACGGAAATGAATCACGACATTCGGTGTGATTAGGACACATGGGATCACCTCTAAAGCTATGGGACTTGAACTTGAGGTGAAAAAATGCTAGCTTCCTCTTCCTAAACTAAACACAACTCTACTTCTAGTGCAAGAAAAATGGCTAACTAGTCCTATACTAACATTTCATGGGATTAGGGAAAGATATTTGCAAGGAAATGAAAAACTAGAAGTTGACTAGAAGTGGTGATGCACCAAATTAAGGGACATTTAACATCTATAAGGGTTAATGTGGGAGGTATTCTTGCATCACCAACCACCTTCACCTATCTCGATTAGAAAGGGTATAAAATACCACAAACCAAAGGTGGACATTCCTCTGTTAAACTCAAGTGTACGTAAGGGTAGATCAAATTAGATACAACATAATTAATTTATCAAAAGTAAACCACACATGCAGATAAAAACATCTATTTTACGTGAGTAGGGACAACAATGATATAAAAATTAATACAAAAGGAAAACAAAGTCTTCACAACTAGCATAAAATATAGTAGTATTATTCCTTCACAACATGAAATAGACCACTTGAAATAAAGGTAAGTTAATCACTATCACTAAGGAATTATAAATCCACAAAGTAAATGCTAATTAACATTCAACACAATAAATTATAGTTTTTTAATAGCAAGGTGCAACTCTGAATATAATCAAAAGGTTTCTTGGAATCTCATAATCACTCTTCCAAGCTTGAAGAGCACTCTTCTCAAAATAATCTCCAAAAAATAATATATCTTAAACAATGGAAGCATTCCACTATTTATAAGTTCCTAGGTTGAGCCATTACAGTTGGGCCCTTAACTAACATTTAACTAAAAATAGAAATGTCATTAATATTAAGGAAAGTGCTCCCATAAAAATAGCAAATTTGTTGAAAGGGTTTGACTCAGTCAACCCTACAACTTTGACCAATCCTAGAGCTTGACTTGTCCTTTCATGGCCACTCAACTTTTTGATTCATCCGCATCACCTTTCCTACAGTTTTTTTTTTTCCTTCCTCCATATGACCATTCGGTGTCTGTACTCAGAAGAAGCACTTGATAACCCCCGAGTTTCTTCATCTCTAGGCCCACATGCATAGTGATTCACTACGTCTACTATCTCGATCTCTTTTGTGATCCTGGTGGCAACCTTCAAAGTTTATTTGTAACTTTCTTTAGTCTCCCTATGAAATTTTGACATAAGACCAGTCAGTCAATGGAGTCACTATTGAAATTCTTGGTGACCTCATCATCACGCTTCACCAAATCTTTGAAATTTTCCTTAATCTGATCCTCAGGAAGAGCATCGATATTTTCATTGAAGAATTTGCAATTGGCATTGTCAAACTCCTCTGAGATGTCATTTAGGGCATCTGTAATCTCCACTCATTTCTCCTCCAATTTCTTAATCAGATCTTGTAATACTTGACACCGAAATTCCATGGCCTTTTGATATTCAAACAATTTAGAGGCATCATCAATCACCTCTTCCTGAAGAAGCAAGTCAGAATCCTCTTCTCTAATGTCACTCCATGTTGCCAAAGTTAAATTTAAATTATTATTATCCTTAGAGAAGGATTCGTCCATCTTAGAAATGGTGGTTTTTGCAACCTGCAAATCATTATATATCTCAACTGCTTCCTTGATCAAAGGATTAGCTTCCTACAGAATTCTCCATCCATCCACTCACTGATCTCCCTTTCTAGCCTAGCTTCTCGAGCTCATGATAAGAAATATCATCGATTGTAGATGAAATTTTCATAGCCGTAGTAGTTGAGACTTCAGTGGATGGAGTGGGTTGGGTTACTTTTACGCAAAGTGCAGTGAGCTGCTCGACCTTGGCCTTGAGCTCATCCTTGGTGGCCTTGTCTTTGTCATATTTCTCCAAAAGGGCCCCAAGAGTAGTGTGTACATCTTTCTTGGCTCCTTCATGAGTAGCCTTCCCAATGAGAATTTTGATATCTAGTAATCTACTATGTTGTGATTGTTTCTTTAGTTTTCCCCTCAACGGGGTGGCCACCTCTATCACATGCTCTCCAGATGAATTAACCATCAGACTTGATATGGTTCTCGGTCTCTTGGCCTATCTCTTGGGCATAGACTCCAATATGTTGAGATCTATAACATCTCCTAGAGGAACCTTTTTCTTTTTCTTGGGAGTTTGTCTAAACAACCATTCTGGTATGGCTAGAGCCGACGAAGATGGAGTGGTAGATCCAATACCTAAAACATTGGTTAGAGAAAGATCACTAGAAATACCAGCTGATATTTGAGCAGAGGTAGCAATGATGGAAGGCGTGGATGTAAGGACAACCATAGGAATTGACAAAGCAATGTTGGGGGTTGTGATTGAGGAAAATGGAAGTGTTAAAGGAAGTGAAGAGGAAATGGGTGACCCAATATTTTCCCCAGCTGATAGAACTGGAAGTGATGAGAATACTTGGGCCATAGAAGGGGATGGGAAAGAAGAAATGATGGTGGAAGTGGAAAGAACTGATATTGGAAGTGATAATGGAGGAAGGAGAAGATGTGATGGATCTGGATGACACTAGGAGAGTCACTGACTTCAACCACTTTTGTCACAGCACTATAGGTGATGTAATCTTGGGAGCAATAGACTTGGAGAGAGATGAGCCACCAACAACAAATGAAATCTTCTTTGGAATTGTAGGAGCCCTTTGAGTTGACCTCTTTCCCTTGGTGGGTGTTGGTTGGTTTATTGCTAGTATAGCCCCTATATTTATAGGTTGATTTTCCCCTTTGGGTGAGATTCCCAAGGTGGTCAACCAACTGAAAGTCCTCTTTAAAATGGGTCCCACCCTCTCCTTGGTATTGTTGCATTCTTCCACATACCAATCAATCCATGGCAGTAGTTGATTGGAAACATTATCACTCTTGTATGATGAATCCAGGACCTCATCATTATCTTGCATGTCCTTTGGCACATCAACCAAACCAAATTTCCAAACTTCATCAAGGGTTAATCTTTCATAATCCCTTTTTCACATGATGTATTCATCTTGACAATGAATCCAGATATCTTCTAATTGGGGTACGTGAGCACTGGACCGACTGTCTCCCAAACTTACCCCAATAATCAAAATTAGTCCATGGATGAAAGGTCCATAGGTTACCTCAGCCATTTCTACATCAACATTTTTTGCCTTGTGAATATTTGGGAAAGAATACCTGCCAATCGAAATAGGGAAATGCATTCCCACTTTGTGACGCTTATTTTGGATTTGATGATAATCCAACAACTACCAAACTAATTCCAATAGAATCCATTTGTCAGTGGGACACCTTGGAAATTTTTTGGGGCACCTATGAAACCAGAATCTAGATGTAGGTGAATGTAGGAAACTGAAGTAGATTGCTCCCCATTCTCACTTCTTGGAAAGCCTCATCGAAACCATCTCGATTGTATAGTTATTTGTCAAAATGATAGAGGATGATGACGAAGAAAGTGTTGTTAACTCTTCAAAATGCCTTCTTCCCTCATCTAGAGTGAGTTGGGGATAAAACTCATATATTTGGGAGGTGTCTGTGAACACCCCTAGTATTCAAACCCGGGAAGGATGACATATACCAGGAAAGATGTCATGTAGAAGGTCTTTGTTTCTGACACTCTACCCAACTTGATAGTGAATGGTGCTACTAATATGCTCCCCCATCGGATAAACTCATCATTCTTCTTGATAGTTGTTATGTACAAAAACATCCATTCTGGAATTCCTTTGTAGAAGGAAGACCTGAAACTCTGCTTAATAACACAATAAGATCATTGACTTTCTGAATAAAATCCGATCGATGCATAGTTTTGGGTAATTTGGCAAAATTCTTAGCCAAATAGGATTTCATCATAATCTTTGAGCATACTTCCTCTTTCTTATCCCAATGTTCCATTGTTATTTCTAGTGAAATTGTGGCATAATCTTGAACGTCGGGAAGTTTAAGAAGATCCTCAAAGAAATATGGGTCCAAACGGATTACCACCTTATCATCACTATCCCTAACTGACATGGAGTCTTCATCGAAGTGGGATGCTGCAGCTAAGACAAATTTTGGGAAATGCATAGATGTGGGAAAACTAGTGGCAAGGGAAAGACCACTATGTAGATGGCCTGCATCCATGGTTTCTTGTTTGGAGCCTTTAATCTTTCCTAGAAATTGGGAAGATCAATTTGTCCTAGATCAGTGTCCCTAATATTTCCTAAGTTGGAGGATAGGCAGGATTGGGGAGCAACCCCAAGAAATGAGTATTTCATCTTCTCTTTTCCCTTTGAAGTGGAAGCAGACATCAAACCCTGTGTTTTGGAAGCTGAAGTTGTAGAAATTCCAAAACCTAAAAGGAAACCTCCAAAATTTTGAACTAGAAAAGTTTCGAAAGAAATCACTGAATCGAAAATCCCCAAAAAAATTCTCTCGAAGGAGTTTCTGAAATGGAAATTTCAAACAAAAGTTCCAAAGGAAATATCCAAAAAATTTTTAAAATAGAAATTTTGAAAAATTTTCTGAAGGTTCTTGAGGTTCCAAAACCGAAGCAAAAACCTCTCAAATTTCAACCGAGAAAGTTCTAAATTTTTTTTTCGAAACTGAGATCTTCAAAGGAAAATTCCCAAACAAAACACTTTCAAAATTCCTCCAAAGGAATTATCAAATGAGTCTCTCTCAAACAAGTTGAGGAATTTAAAAGGAATGTTAAAAGGAATGAACATGAGAAATGAAAAGAAGTATGGGAGGCCTAAAGGATCCTTTGAAAACTCGAGGAATTTGAGAAAACTCAAAAAGTGAAACATGGTGAACCAAAGGAGTGACATCATAAAAAAATAGAGGGAAACCAAAAGGAAAACCAAAATGGGAGGAAAAGAGGAAAAGACCTAAAACCAAAAGAATATAAACAAAAAACCATACCTTGAAAAAGACATCGCAAAGTACAAGAATGGAATGTCAGAGAAAATGTGTCAGGTAAAAATTACAAGTAAAAATCTGAGTTTAAATAGAAATCCTGATATTAATGGTAAAAATATGATCCGTACGGAGGTAGGTGAAAATTAATTGCACACAAAATCTCTAAAGGTCCGAAACGAGAGCTCAAAATTTTGAAAATTTGGGATTTCAGACTTTGGGGATTGGGAGGCAAAAAGACATGAATTGGTGATGGAAAAATCTGAAACTTAAAAAACTCAAAAGTCTAAAAATTTGGACTTTTAGACATTCAGACTTTGGAAAACTTCAAGTGAAAATCCTAAAAATGACTTGGAGAACTCAAAAACCCTAAACCCGAAAACCCAAAATTTGGGTTTTCAGACATTCTGACTTGAAGTCGAGAGGATTTAAACAAAAAGAGACAAAAGTCCTAAAACTTGAAAACTTGAAAGTCCAAAAATTTGGAATTTCAGAGTTTGACTTTGGAAAATTTCAAATGAAATTCTCGAATCCAAGCTAAAAAACTCCGAAAGAGGAAAACTCTCGAAGTCCAAAAATTGAAAATTTTGGATTCTCGCCTTAGAAAAATTCATTGTGTGAGGATTTCTTTAAAAACATTGGTCTGACACATAGCTTTCTTCCGGGTAGGTTAAATGGTTAACATTTTTGGTGACCTCCAGGGAATGCTTTCTGCTAAGCTTTTAGACTAGTAGCCTTAAGCAAAACATTGGGCAAAGGAGTCTAAAAACCAAAACCAAAACAGAAAAACACGAAGCAAAAGAAAAGAAAAGAAAAATGAAGACCATTTGGAGGAAAAGATAGAACACTATACAGGTGGAACCTCCTCAAAAGAAATATTTGAGGTGTATCCCATTCACATGAATGGGAAATTCTTCTCCATTGAGTCTGGATAGGAAAAATGAATTCACCTCTTTGCAACTTGTAATAACATAGGGCCCGCTCAGAGAGCATCAAACTTGGCGTGCTTGCCAAGTTTGGCATGATCTTCATCCCATTTTAGAACCAAACCCCCTTCCTGAACAACCTATCAAAGGCTTTCCTATCGAAGGATTTCTTAACTTGAGCCTGATGTTCTGTCAACGTATTCATGGCGGTGTTTTGAATCTCCTCTAGCTCCATGAGTTTAGAAAACCTCACTGTTAAGGCCTCATCTTCCATAACTTCAAGCCGATAAGCCAAGTCTAGGGAAGGAATTTCCAAGGAAAGTGGAAGTTTTTCTTCCCTTCCATATACAAGCATGAAAGGAGAAACCCGATGGCCTTTTTAGGTGTTATTCGATCAGCCCATAGGGCGGTCTTGAGTTGTGTATGTCAGGTTCTTCTATTGGCCTCCATCGTGTGCTTAATGATTCTTATAAGATTCTTGTTGCTAGATTCGGCCAACCCATTTCCCTATGGGTAATAATTAGATGAATTCTTGAGGTAAACTCCGTTCTTGATGGCCCATTCACTTATCTTCATCCCGAGGAAAGACATAGCATTGTCTGAGATAATAGTAAAAGGAACACCGAACCTTATCATCAAACTTTCTAGAAAATCCAGAACAACCTTTTCATTACTTTCTTTTAGGGCTACTGCCTCTGTCTAGTGAGTGAAATAATCATGGTAGTAAGGACCCATTTATGCCCCTCATTGGATGGAGGATTAATCATCCGATGAAATCTAATCCCCACTAAACGAAGGGTTGATCCACCTAAATGGGGCGTAATGGGAGAGTCACAACGACTGCTTTTCCTGTGAAAAGAGCACACTCTTTACATTTCCTCACCCAGATATGAGAGTCTTTGAACAAGTCTGGCTAGTAATAACCGGCTTGCATGATCTTGGTGGTGGTTGTTTGTGCAGAGTAATGTCCTCCGGACAGGCCATTGTGGAATTCCTCTAATACCTTGTTCACCTATTCTGGCTTGACGCAACGTAGAAGAACACCATTTAGATCCTTTTAGAAGAGAACATTATCTATCACGACATATGGAATAGACTGCAGATAGAAAGTTCATCTCTGGACTTTATCCATGTTTGGAGGATATATCCCCGAGAGAAGAAAATTCTACATCTTAGTTGACCAATCAATCTGATCATTTCCTTCATCATCATGCAAAAGCATGACATCTTCCATATCTTTGGTCTCCATGTCCGCGCCAGTTGTTGACATAACCCTTTTCCCCTGACAAGCTTAGTGACCTTGATGTGTACATCATACTCCATTACTTTCGTAATCCACCTAAGCGCGTTTCTCATTCATCTCCTTATTCAACAAAAACTCTTTGATGCCAGGATGAGAAACCATTAAATGGATTTTGTTGTTAGACAACAGATGCCTAAACTTCTTTAGGGCTCGAATGACTGCAAAGACTGTTTTTCAATGAAGGAATATTTGAGTTTGTATTCCTTAAGAGACTGACTAAAAAAGGAAATGGGTTACTCCATCAGGTCATCATTTTGCTGAGTGAGAATTCCTGAAATACTTTCCTGACTTGCAAAAGCGTAGAGAATAAAATCCCTGTCAAACCAAGGATTCACTAGTGTAGGAGCTTGGGAGATAGTTGTCTTGATGGCTTCAAAACTTTCTCTTCCCTCCTTTGTCCATGAAAATGGGATATTATTTTTAAGCATGGTTGTCACAATTTTTCCAATGTTGCAAACTGAGGAATAAATCTCTGCACAAAATTTATAGTTCCTAAAAACTCTAGAGACCCTTTTTATGACTTGGGAGGGATAAGGACATAATTGAATGAATCCTAGTTGGGTCAATAGACAAACCTGCTATGAAACAATATGTCCCAACAAATTTCCTTCCTGCACTATGAAAATGCACTTTTGGATTCAGTGAGACACCAAATTCCCTACACCTTTGAAAAACTTTCCTCATATGTGTGATATGTGTAGACACTAAAACTAGGTCACACTCCCCTTTGGTCCCTTGACAAATAAGCACCCTTCATCACATTCACCTAGTCATGGCCCCCTTTACCCCATTAATATTAATATTAATTTATTTAATTAAATTAATTCATTATCCTCACTATATTTATTATTTAAATATCTTATTTTAAATAATCTCCACACATATACCTTACCTAGACACCTCATCAATCTAACTCAACCTAAGACATGTTCTTAGTAAGTTGCTATAACTAACTAAGACTTACCCAAACCCTAAAAATAAATGCCTACATTCCCTCTAAACACATTCCCACATACTTAATAAGAAGCTTCCAGTTTAATCAATGGGATAAAGACACAAGACCGAGAAAATCGAAGGATCTCCTAGTTTAGTAAACCTAGAAAATCTTACCTTGACGACGCCGATTAGCCTTAACCATCCCGGTTAAGCGAAAACATTGTCGGTCACCTTTAACCCCCAAAAAACCTTATTTTGGAGGTTGGAAAACATTGGAATATTTTTGGAGATATATCACGTCTTCGAGAATGAATTTTAGAGAGAACATTCTCCCGTCACCATCCAACACTCATCCCTGCCATGATCTAATCTAACCAAGCAAAGAGGAATGTTCATGCAGCCCATGCAGAAGATTTCCTTCAGTTGGTGATCACTTACAGCTTTCAAACCCCTCATCAGCACCTCCATCCCTCACTCACAGGCACTTAGGACTAGAATCCAAGTAAGTATAATGTCATAATTTTCTGGTCTATTTCATTTCATCATCATTTTATCATCTATTGTTTACCTAGCCACCTATTGACCTTTTCCAACATTTCCACCTTCATATACCCATTAAAACCTTTCCCAAGCCTACCCTGGGTCACCTAATACCTCATCCTCGATTAACCAAACTCCTTTATGTAACCACAAAGGAGACCCAAATCTTATTCTATGGCATTTCCATATTTCCACAATGAATCGGCACTGATTACACCCGACCGTCGTCGATTACCTTAACCAATATCGGTCTCTGTATTTGCCCATAATACCCATAAAAAGACCTATCCACCAAATTTCATTTCACCCTCATCCACATGTGATCTACTCCGAGACCTTTGTCAAACCCTGCAGAACCCGTAACTAATCATTTGACCTTTCGATTCTATTCTAGCTTAGCACTTTGTTAGATTAGATTTATTTATTATTGTGTTTTAATTCGAGATACCTAAATCATCGCGAATCACAATAGGATTTACTTTGTTTATCACATTTAATTGTTTAAAATGGAATGATAGCCATCTAGGAAGTATCACACTTCCGGATCTAGCATACGTTAGGCGAGTTCACTTTGCATATATTGTTTAACTATTTCTAGTGGCCTTACTTTTTATTACATGTAGTTCCTCCTAGCCAAAAGGAAGTTCTCACGATTAGTTGTGGATTCGTGAAGTTACACATGTACAACAACCCATCAAACCAACATTTCAAAAGGTATTCCTCCTACGTCCATTACCCTATTCTGCTATTTTGTCACTTTCAAAGGAATGTCTAAGAATCGGGTGAAACATTTTGGCATGCCCAGTGGGACCCATTTGGGGTTCCTTGTATTTCATTCATTCTAGGAAAATTTGTGTGTCTGCTGTTTCCCTTCTAAAAATCATACACACTAATTTTCTTCCTTGGTAATCCACCTTTTTTTCTATTTGCTCAAAAGGAAACCTTTCTTTTGGTGTAATTAAAAGAACCATTTCTTTTTTTTGCATTGTAGTGAATGAGCATCCCTCTTCCTCTTCATCTTATTGTGTCATCCAACTTCACACTTCGATTTTGGCTTAAAAATAAGTGCATTCATTCTGATTTATTACATTAGCTCACATTAATTGAGGGCAACCTATATGCTGGAATTCATGACCAGCTAATGGTTAACAAACAAACCATAGAAAGCACATCTCTTTCTCTCTCTGAGTCTTGCCAAATTGCACAAATTCAAAAGAATCACACATTCTTAAACAACATCTTTCTTGGGAATGCCTATCAATGATCACATTGATCTAAGGATTGATAAGTACTCCCGAACCATCGCTCTGTCACAAGTCATACTTCAAAACAAAGCCCGCCCTACCATAACATACCTAAAACCTCACCTTTTAGATCTCCTTCTTCGTAGGAATCCATCCTCACCAAAAAAATCTATTTCACAACTCATGTGTCAGTCCTTAAATAGCATAAGCTAAAAAAACATAATAGAAAAGGCACTCCTAAGATCACATTTTTCTTAGTGTTTCTGCTTGGCTTGCATTTTGAGGTTAGAGAGCATGCTCTTCATTTTCTTGTTCACCCTTGCAAGCTCCTCATCACATTTGGTGTATTCCGGTTTCACCTAAGTGTGCTGGACCATATTATCATCATTCTCGAGTGCACTCGGGTCCGATTCCACATCAAATTTTGATTCGAACCACTATTCTTTAATCATTGTTTCAATTTCATAGTAACCGGTGTTGGTCTAGCAACCTTCATCGGTTACCCTCGACCGTCATCAATTATACCAAACCAGGTGCGATTCTAAGTCCTTTTGTTAACATAACCAAAAGGAAATTTTGTTCATCTTCTTCCACTTTTTACGAGTCCTCGTACTATTATCACTCCCATTGACTTCAGTAAACATCATTGATTTGGCATACATGTTAGATTTGACCTTGACTTGGTTTTTCACTCACGGCCATTTTCTACATTGGCAAGCGGTGGTTACCCCTAACTAGCGTCGTTTTCCCCTAACCGACATCGGCTATCCTATTTCACTTTCCAACCAACATTTGGTATCGAATCCACTTTTTGCGCCAAATTCACATGTTCTTGCTTTTTTTTCCCTTACAGAGAAGTAGCCCTACATGAGCAAAGATTAGTTCACATGGTGCTAACCTAAAAACAAGCAAGCACACTTGTATTTCACGCGATCACCAAGCCCTCCCACCTAGTCCTTCACCACCTTCCATTTTATCACTAGTCATGGAACCTATCCTACCTATCTCTATTGTTACCAAAGATGAGGAGTTCACACGACTCCTTAACCAAAATCCTCGCCGCTGCGGTTTTACCTTTCCCACTCATCCAATCAAGATGCCTCATGTCGGTTGATATATGACATGCCCATGTCTTTCCCCGACTCTCGCTCCCACTTCGCATCGGCCCCATCCGGCTCTGTGCTACTCGCATCTACTTTACCCCCGGTCATTTCACAACTAGGTCCTATACCCACTATGACGGCCACATCTACCACTTTTTATTGCACCCTTCTACAACCACTATACCCTCGAAAAATACACAAAACGTAACCTCATCCACCCCTAATGTATCACACATACTATGCTACATTGCCACCTCGGGTGTCGGTGACCCCTACCCCTTTTAAGAACATGGTCCATTCTATTCCACAATAATTAGCCCCTATTACCACTAGGGTTACCACAACCCTTCCACCCCCATATAAATACTATCAAGTAACCTCCCATGTCATCTATCATTCCCTCCCGACGCACGTACCCCACTGTTTCACTACCTTTTTCTCAATCAACCTACATGGCAGCACTATACACTGGAATGCCACCCCATTATATGCCAAACACTAACCCTCTCACGCCGTGAGAGGTGCCCAGATCATCACAACCTACCAACGACCTAATCAAGCTAATGATGGACAAGATGCGGACATTGGAGGCATTGGTTTCAGCTCTTACAACACTCTCACCTATGATTTGAGATTTGTAATGATCCCATCCACCTATCCATTCCTATCTGCTCATATCCCATGCACAGGAAATGCCTAAATTCAACCATTTCAATAGCAAACAAGACCCACAAGAGAATTTGCGGTCATTTAAACATGGGTGTTATCTCGATCACTCACGATGATGCCTTGCTCTTGAGGACCTTTCCCATGTCCCCACTGGACTCTGTATTAGATTGGTATAGTGGGTTACCTAGACACTCCATATTCTCATTCAATCAGGTATACCAAGCCTTCTTGGATCATTTCTCTATCAATATCGCCAAGAAGGTTACCATGACTAACCTATATTCTACACGTCAATATGAAGATGAATCTATTGTAGATTTTTTCACTCGTTGGCATAGCTCGATCAACCGACTCACCTTCCAGGCTGCCACCAATAGAACTCATTGAGCTCTTACACGGGCTTGTACTTAGACATATTTCACCGAACTTGCAGTCCAAACCTTCGAACATTTAATGAAGGATTCACTATGGCACAAAAGTTAGAGATTCGGGCCATTGAAGAGAAGAAAATCCAATTATGCAATAAGAATTCGGCATTCAAGTCAAATGATACCTCTTCTTCTTCTAAACCAAAAAACAATTATTCAAAAGCTAAGGGCACCGCTAACGTAGTGGTACTCAAGGACTACCCGGCTCATCCACAAACCAGGGGCTACTCCCTCATCTAACCTCTCATCCATCCATACTTTTCAATTCAGGACGAGAGCGGTGGAACTACACCCCAATTTGGGAACCTTAATATTCTATCTTAGAAAAGCTTATCAAAGCCGGAGCCATCACCCTTCCACCTATAAAACCACACACCTGGTTTTGACCTGCTCGCCCCATGCCCGCATGGTATAAAGAACGTGTCTTTTGTAATTATCATCAAGTAAAGGGTCATAGTGATGGCAATTTCATCACCTTCAAAAATATTATCTAAGAGATACTCGAGAAAGGAAAGTTAATTGTGCATAATCCCAACACCCCAACCAAAACCTACAAATATTCAAGAAACCATTTCCCAACCATGCCCCTTCATCTAATCAATTTGGTGAGACCTCAACTCATGATACCCATACCCGCGAGGTCCACGCTATTTTTAGTGATGCATCTGCTACTACCCAATTACCTCACATCTCCTCCATAGAGGAGATCCTAGCCCAAAATCCTCCTTCCGCATTTGAACCCACCTCACCTATTCCTCCACCCATTGAGGAACACCTTTCATCTCCTTCATCACCTATGGAGGAGTCTTCTACTGACATCATGACCACTTCACCTTTGGCTTCTCCACTTAGAGAACCAGACCCACGATACCTCCTCCACCTATAGGAGCACCGTTACCTCCTCCACCCACGAGAGGAGTGCCTATCCATTCCTCCACCTACGGAGAGGAACACCCATCATCTCCCCACCTATTAGAGACCCTAATTGAGATACCTTTGCCTCTTGGTGAGCATTCTCCATCGATTACCTAAAATCTTGTAGAGTTGCTTTGCTTCTCTTACCCATGGAATCAAGCCAACCAATTCCTCGTATCTAAAGAAAACTTTATGGTAATTTCCATTAAGTCTTCATCAAACTCACCTAAAACCATGCCATTCTCACGTTTATCTTATCTACTTCTTCCGGTCTCAACCTAAAATCTTTAGCCTTAGTGTGGGGGCATCTTCTTCTTCCGGTCTCAACACAAATGCGGATGTCACTTAATGATACTTCCACCATCTACCCAAAATTATTCCACCCAATCGAACCTAACACAACCACCTCTATCACAATTCCTTCCACGACACCTATCCTAGCTCCAACCACACCCTTGCTCATAACCCAACCTATATCCAAACCTAAATCCACACCTACATCCTTTGCCTCACCTAAACCCATCCTTACCTTACGGGTCACCCCAACCACTAGCCTTACTCATCCACCTATCAAATTGGATTTAGCTACATTCTCTAAAGCCAACATCACACCTACTTTGGCACCTAAACCAAAGAACCCAGTCCATAAAACTTGTACTCCACTTTGCCACCACACCTTCCCCCTTTTCATCCATCTTAGGACCTCAACCTCCCGGCCAAAGACAGTCAAGAAACCTCCACCCATCAATAAACCAAACACACCACAACCTATTCCTTCCTCACAACCCTCTAACCTACCAAGACACCCAACATGACTTGCACCCACACCTCCAAAGATTTTTACCACCCATACCTCCAATACCTTCTGCAATTCCTTCCCTACTCGCTACACTTAAGTCTTTGTCCCTTACACCCCCCGCACGACCCGCATCCTCTACCTTCACAACACCCCCATTATCCCCATGGGTAAATTGTCCTCTTCCCCATCAGCATTATCTTCTAGACCTCGTGCACCCATGTCACCTTTATCTAAGAAGGTACAACCTAAAAACAAAAATCTGCTACCCCACAACAAGGTAGCCAAAACAACCACACACCCTCCTTCCAGTTCATCCACCGTACCCTACCCAAGGCATACCGACCAATGCCCAAAATCACGAGAAGTACCCAAAACCGTAGCTCGACCCACCCTCCTACAAGGGCCATTCATCAACAATCAACTATACCTTCACCCAAACCTATGTTCACTTCCCATCGCAATCCACTAAGCGAGGTCCTATTCCAAAATTTTAATCAACCTCCTTAAGACTTTTTCATCACGTTACCACCACTCAAACCTTATAACCCCTCAAACTCAAGCCAAAAGGGTTTGATGACACCAAAATTTGTGCATATCATCATGTGCCAAGGCACAATGTGGAGAATGCAAGGCCTTGAAACCTGTCCTTACCGGTTGTGTCCTCCGAAGCTAATTTTGATGACAACGACCTTCTCAACAAGGAGCCTCTCTTCACCGACACCCATTCCCACATTGCCCACTCAACCACCATGACCTTCACCTCCACGCCTTCTAGAGATGCCTCCAAGATTTGATGGTACACCATGTGATGATTGATAGGGCGTGTCGACACTAAAATTTTCCTCTGTAATTTCTATTTCATTAATGTATGTATTAGGAATAGGATGTTGTTAAGTATAATTAGTAGTAGCATCCGATAGAAGATAACGGTGCTATTAGTGGTACGACTTACGCCAATAATGTATAGTACAATAATAGTCAAAAGTACAATAGGAATGTTGTGGTAAAAAGTAAATATTTGTCGTAAGTGGTCCGGTAATGTTAAAATGTCAAAGTTGGGGTAAGTAGAGAAGTAGGGTCTACATGATTAGGAATTAGAAATATTATATTGGTAATAAGGACAAGGAGTGAGGTCATAAATATTTTGTGTATTTTATTTGTAAAAAGTCTAAAATGTGGAACCCATGTGAAATGATAAGGTTTATCTTATCTTAAAAGATAAGCTTACATGTACAGATAAGAGTTAAGGTATGGAATATGATTCATCAGAGTGGATTTCTTATCCTATCTTAGAGATAAGATGGATAAGCCTGAAAGTTCTATAAATAGAGAGGCTACCCCCTCATTTAACATAGAAGGAAGTAGTGAGAAATATTGTATGAGTAAGTGTGTAAAGGAAGCCATCATTTTGAAGGTGTGTTAAAGAAGCCATTAAGAGGTGTAATTGTGAAGTTTCTCCCATAGTATTGGTGGAAGGCAAGTGAAGTTAGTAACACTTGAAGTACCTCATGGGTGAGATTGTAACAATTTCATGTTAATATTATAATTTACACTGATATTTTGGATTTATCATCATTCCTTCTTATCAAAGTCTATGGTATTCTTGTGTTATGTTTGTTGTTGTGTTTCCAGATTACATCCACCAAACTAAAAGTTGTGCATTAGTAAATATGAAATCATAGCATGAGGAGTTCCGGTGAAGAATTATCATAGTGCTTAATTGGTGTTGACATTTTGGTTTTGTTGCTTGGGATCATTCCTTGTTGGTGGATTTTATGGAGAGATATTCCCTCTTAGTCAGAAAACATTTGGAGGGTAACCTTGTTTTTACTATGCATAGTAGTTACCATGATAAAGTCACTTTTTGCCGTGAATAGTATTTACCATGAGGTAAAGTCACTTTTTTTACCGTGAATAGTATTTACCACAAGTAACTTCAAGTCTGAATTTTACCATAGTCAAGTTTTACCATAGTTTGTGGTCATTTCTATTTTCTATTATAGTGATTCCAATTATTTTTGCACATAAGTCTTGTTGATTGTACTTGTGGGTTGGTATTTCTTGTGGTTACTTTTGAAAATGGGGAAGATTCATATTTTTCAGCCCAATCTAATGAAGATGGTTCCTCTTTCATTCAAGAGTTTAAATGATCTTGTATTTGTAATGGCCTTATAATAAGGGAACAATGGATTGAATTTTTCCTACCTTTTTAGATGGTTCAGCCCTTAGGTGGTTTTGAAACACTAGGTGATAATGTGAAAAACTCTTGGGATTTATTAAGCTGAAAGTTTTCTTAAAGAATTTGGTGGACAAAGAAATATGCGAGATCTCATGATTGATATCACAAAGCTATCTCAAGGAGAGAAGGAGAAGATAAGGGATTATCATGCTCATGTTCTAGAGATAAGGAGGAAGCTCGATGCCCGGATCCGGAAGGAAGGATTAGCGGATGGGTTGATGAATGGCGTGGATAATCTCTTCTGTAAGCACTTCATTCTTAGGATGAAGCCAGAGATCAAACAACGAGTGAAGTATAACCACCCAGCTACCATTGAACAAGCAAAGGAGATTGTAAGAAGGCAAGAAGAAAGCATGGAAGAGGAGCCCAAAGAAATTGTTGCTAAAGTAGAGCCTACACCAACACCTTTGGTCCAGAATCCATAACCACTCTCGGTGAGCACAAATATTTCTCCTAGTACATCTATTGAGTATGAAGATCTACTCAAGAAGATGGGTCAGTTAACTATTAATCTTCTTCAAGGAAAAGAATTTAGTTCTCAGGGAGGAGATCGAGGTCAAAAAAGAAATATTTCTGAAGTTGTATGTTATGGTTGTTATAAAAAGGGTCATTATAAGTATAATTGTCTAGATAGAGCTTCTACATCTGGTACAAGAGATAATGATAAAGGAAAAGCACATGTGAATTATTTTGATGTAGTAGATAAGAGCATAAATAATGAAGTATATGTGTTTGTAACAAAAAGAAAGAAAGAAAAAGATAACCAAGATGGAAATGATCCTAAGAAGATGAAAGGAGAAACTAGTAAGAAACATAGGAGAAGAAAGTTGGGTGTGTAGGATTTTCTGATTTCACAGGGACAAGGACCATACTCATCTTAGAAGATCTGTCCAAAAGGCTTGCAAATATTACATATGGTCAACTCTTGGCTATGTCTTCTAAGAAGAGGTGAGAGTTGTGAAGTGGACTCAATGCTCAACGAAGGAAGGAGGTTGAGGTCCCTGTTTTGGGCGTAGAGAGAGATCCCTATGCTCCACTGGTGAGATATTATGTAATGGTATTTCAATTCATGATGGCTTAGTTGATGGAGGTGCTGCAGTTAATGTAATGACCGAGTTTGTAATGAATATGTTGGGTTTAAAAATTTATCACCCCTCAACACTTATGTTAAGGTCATTAAATAAGGGAAAAACTAAACTAGAAGGTGTTGTTTCAAATGTGGAAATATCTGTTATGGGTGTTGTATGTGTGGTAGACTTTCAGGTGATGAAAATGGTACTGTTGCATACCCAATGTTGTTGGAAGACCATGGCTAAGGAGAGTTCATGCAAGAAACTACTGGAATGAAGGCTTCATGACACTTGGACATAGTAGAGAGAGGGTGAAGATAAGCATGATCCCTCGGCATCATAAGATAGAACCTATGGATTCAAGTGATGAAACTGATGATTGGACATCCTCACGATTACTCTAGTACCCGGTGAAGTGGACACGAGAAGATAAAGAAAGTGAGGTTGATGTTTCCGTCATGGATATCCTTCCAGTCACATCGACTCATGAACCCATAAAATTATTTGAAGAATAAATTGATGATCATCTCAACAAATAAATATTGGTGATCTTTGTGATGGAGAGTGAGAAGGAATCCTACCTCCATCTCTTTTGAAGGTACATACACCTATTCAATTTTGATTACAAGGAACTTCATCAAGTAAGTTGGGTAGAACATTCTATTAAAAATTTGGTAGATGGCACTAATCCCATAAAGAAAATGCCATATAGAATAAATCCTAATTTTCCAAGACTATAAAAGAAGAAATAGATAAGTTACTTGATGCGAGGATTCATATTTCTATGGAGAATTCGAATGGGTTTCTCCTATTTTGATCTCAATAAAAAATAATGGGAAGCTATGCATTTGTGTTTATTATAGGAAGCTCAATAATGAAATAAAGAAAGATCATTACCCTCTTCCATTCTCGAGATCAGATCTTGGACAAAGTAGGCTAGCATTTAGGAGTGTTATATTTTCTTTGATGGATATATAGCGGATACAACCAAGTTCGTATAGCGAGAGAAAGATCAGATGAAGACCACGTTCACCACTCCTTGGGAACATTTGCTTATAGAGTTATGCCTTTTGGGTTGTGTAATGCTCAGCAATATTCCAGCGTTTGATGAATAGGGTGTTTGAACCCTACATTTGGAACTTCATCGAGTATTTCGGATGATTTTTGCATTATGGGAGCAAGATGGACCACTGCACCGAGATGGAGACATCATTTCAAAGGTTAGATGAAGCACAAGCCTCACTAAACCCTACAAAGTGTGTCTTTGGATGTTCTAAAGGCATTTTTTTAGGGCATGTTGTATCCAGAGATGGTATTAGTACTGATCCTGATAAAGTTTCAAAAATCAAAGAGTTACCATTTCCTATGAATAGAAGTAAGTTGAGATCATTTTTAGGCCATGTGGGTTACTATAGAAGGTTCATCAAGAATTTCTCAAAGATTGCACAGCCACTAACCCAGTTATTGAAGAAGGATGTTACTTATGAACCAGGAAATAAGGCGCATGAAGCTTTTGAACAACTGAAGGAAGCCCTGGTAACCTATTTTAAAGTCTTCACATTGGAGTACATTGATGCCTTAGATGCAACACTAGGAAGTACTCGATGCCAAAAGGATGAAAATGAGAATGAACATCCAGTTTACTTTGGGAGCGAGACAAATGAGCAAAGATCTTGAGGTAAATTATACTGTAACTGAAAAAGAGGCTCTAGCTATCATTTTTGTTGTAAAGAAGTTTAGAAATTACTTGCTAGGGAAAAAATTTATAGTTGTAACAGATCATCAGGCTCTAAAATATATTGTAAATAAGCCTAACCCATCAGGGAGGATAGCAAGATGGATAATTTTGCTACAAAAATTTGAATTTGATATTATAGATAGGCTAGGAAAGAAGCATGTCAATGCAGATGCACTCTCTCGAGCCTATGATGGTTTAGGTTCATCTTGTGATGATGATGATTTCCCAGATGCAACATTGTTATCCCTTGACACAATCCCTAGTGAATACATAGATATTTGGAATTATTTGAATGAATTCAAGTTTCCTAATGGTGCCAATGCAAAGACTAAGAGGAAGATTACTCAAGCCAATTGTCCATATTCTATTCTGCATGGAGTATTATTTTGAATAGGACTTGATGGACAGTCTGAGAGCAAGGCGATTGGACGTGATCAAGGAAGGAGATGATAGAAGAATTCCATAATGGTACATGTGGAGGGCACTTCTCTGGACAACTTATAACAAAAAGGATCTTGGATGCGCAGGTTATCAGCCCACTCTTTTTAAATATTGTTATAATTATTGTAAGACATGTGATATTTGTCAAACACATGGTAACTGTAAGACTTCATCACTCCATTTTGCCCTATTCTTCCACTTGGTCCCTTTGAAAAGTGGGGAATAGACATTGTAGGTCCACTTCTAACTATCCCATGCCAAAATAAGTATATTGTAGTTGCCATAAATTATTTAACCAAGTGGGTTGAAAGCTAGGCCATTGAAAACAGACTTCCATGGATGAAGTGGCAAGGTTCATATATGAACACATTGTCACCAGATTTGGTTGTCCATTAGAAATTGTAACAAATCAAGGAAGCCACTTCATTAATGAGGTGGTAGAAGCCCTAGTCAATAAGTTTTCTATTAAGCATAGGAAGGAAACAACATACAAGCCAAGCACAAATGGACAAGTGGAGCGAACAAATTTTGTGTTGTGTCAAATTCTAGCAAAAAGATGCGGCCTTGCACATACATAAGTGGGATAAAATGATTCATGTAGCATTGTGGGCATATAGGGAAACATCAAATTCAGTAACATGATACTCCCCATTTCAGTTGGCTTATGGCATTGATCCAGTTCTTCCTATTGAGTTTGATATTCCCCTTGTGAGAGTTATGAAAAATGAAAGGATGGATGAAAGTGATTCGAGTAAAAAAGAAAGGTTGGTACATCTTCATTTTCTAGAGGAAACGAGGGAAATAGTGAAGGATACAAGATATAAGAAGAAAATGAATCAAAAGGAATACTTTGATCAAAAGATCTCGTTGGTCTCCATTTCATGTGAATGACTTGGTCCTAGTATATGATTCGAGATACAAAAAAGAAAACGAGAGAAAATTTCTTCCAAAATGGATGGGGCCCTACAAAATAGCAGTTGTGCATGAAAATGGTACATACTTGTTTGGAGGAATTGATGGCACTCCCATTGCAAAATGGGTCAACCACGACAAGCTAAATATTTTCCAAGCACCGAGAATAGTCTACTCAGGACGGAAGAAGAATCTAGGAAGGGGAAGATGTCGACACTAAAATTTTCCTCTGTAATTTCTATTTCATTAATGTATGTATTAGGAATAGGATGTTGTTAAGTATAATTAGTAGTAGCATCTAATAGAAGATAATAACGTTGCATGATACGCACGCCAATAATGTATAGTATGGTAATAGTCAAAAGTACAATAGGAATGTTGTGGTAAAAGTAAATATTTGTTGTAAGTGGTCCGATAATGTTAAAATGTCAAAGTTGGGGTAAGTAGAGAAATAGGGTCTACATGATTAGGAATTAGAAATATTATATTGGTAATAAGGATAAGGAGTGAGGTCATAAATATTTTGTGTATTTTATTTGTAAAAATTCTAAAAATGTGGAACCCATGTGAAATGATAAGGTTTATCTTATCTTAAAAGATAAGCTTACATGTACGAGAAAAGAGTTTAAGGTATGGAATATGATTCATCGAGTGGATTTCTTATCCTATCTTTGAGATAAGATGGATAAGCCTATAATTTCTATAAATAGAGGCCACCCCCTCATTTAGCATAGAAGGAAGTAGTGAGAAATATTGTATGAGTAATTGTGTAAAGGAAGCCATCATTTTGAAGGTGTGTTAAAGAATCCATTAAGAGGTGTAATTGTGAAGTTTCTCCCATAGTATTGGTGGAAGGAAAGTGAAGTCGGTAACACTTGAAGTACCTCATGGGTGAGATTGTAACAATTTCATGTTAATATTATAATTTATACGATATTTCAGATTTATCATCATTCCTTCTCATCATAGTCTATGGTATTCTTGTGTTATGTTTGTTGTTGTGTTTCAGATTACATCCACCAAACTAAAAGGTGTGCATTAGTAAATAATCATAGCACGAGGAGTTCGGTGAAGAATTATCATAGTGCGGATTGGTGTTGATAGGTCTTAGCATTAATATCATTTCATCCCATGCATTTTCTCAAATGTGCATACCGACAATTACATGTAAAAACATCCTATCATGTTGCGTTCATTCAATGATGCTCTCACCTCTACATTGGGCACCGTCATCCTCCACATTCGCGTGGGCACCCGCATTGTTCTAGAATTGTTTTACATTTTGGAAGGGGAATTCCAATATAATTTGTTGCTTAGTAGACCACTGGATTCGTTTCATGGGTTGCGTTCCTTCCACTTTTCATCATTGTATAAAGTTTGAACATGAAGGACACACTTATACCAATCATTGAACCCCTCACCTTTCAAAACATGCAACATGCTTTACCAACCCATTGATGTCCTCATACCTATTAAGCCATCTACCTCCATAACCACTACCAAGTCTGAGCACGCTACCTCAAATGCACATACCTCCTCCATTCCTACCACGCCATAACCTCCACGATCGAACCATTAGCTTCCCAACCTGTTAGCTCCACCTCCACATCGACCCTCGACACATCATCCATTCTAGCTACCTACATACTAACCATTGATCCCTTGGAAGGTGTTTTTCAATGCCTCACTGGGGAGTACACTTTATATAGTGTTAACAAATTCCTTACTCCACAAGAGTATGGAAGCCTTCACCAACATGCACATTATGATCAACTTTGCATAGGAGAATACCTCCTTTATGGTCCTCCTCATCTTCATACCAATCTCACCTATGGGGACTTGATACTACCACTTACACACCGAACCACCATCAAAATTGCCCATTTTGTGCTAATTTCCATTCACTTACCAATCGTTGTTTCGCCATACCTTCCTGCATCGATGTGCATGGAAGGGTTTTGGTTTTGGATTTTATGAGCAAGGCCACCATACCATTATTCCATGTACCACCCACAAACATAACGATTGTAATGGTATTGGTTTTCCCAAACCACCTACCAAAAAGGCCTGCATCGAACTCATCAAGGACATTAGTTATCCTCCGGCTTCTTCACCCACTCCACCTCCATCACCACCTTCACCGATGAAGTCGATGGATCCAAAATCTATCCCTCCTAACTTTTTTTTCATAAACACCATTTCCTTTGGGCCTTTGACTTATCAACGTGAGGGTGAGGCCCCTTCCACTCTTCCCTTCCTGTATCTTGAAATGATCGATGACGATACACCTTAATTAACATTGTTCAATGCCAGGATGATGAATCCATACTCACCTACCTTGGTGTACAAGACTCATATATTCATTGATCATTACCTCACGAGATGCAAACACTTTTGAATGAATCGAATATCGATATCAACATTCATACTCAAGATGACCCACACATTTTAAAGATCGGTCAATCTTTAGATGCTCTTTTGAATAGGAAGGCATTGCTTCTTTTCTCAAAACCATAACCACACTTTTTCTTGGTATTATAAAAACATGCCCAGTATTGACCCCACTATAGTGGTCCATAATATTGTAACCATTCCTGATGCTAAACCCATAAAACAAAAGGTGAGGAAAATGCACCCTCGTATTGCCCTTCTCATCAAAGAAAAACTTTGACACCTTCTTTCTGTTTCCTTCATATTACCCATTAATTATCCTCGTTGGATTTCTAACATTGTCCCTATCACTAAGGTGACATGGGGACTTTGCATTTGCATAGAATTGCTGTGACCTCAACCTAGCCTACCCGAAGACGACTTTCCTTTACCCGGATTGATCAATCAAGTGGTTGACCTCACCTTTGGTCACGAGACACTATCACTCATGGATGGCTTCTCGGGGTATAAACAAAATTTTCTTGCCCCCAAGAAGATCAACACAAGATGGCTTTCATCACCCCTTGGGGACCTTCTACTACCGAGTCATGCCTTTTGGCCTTAAAAATGATTGTGCCACATATCGGTGGGCTATGACTTACATCTTGCATGACATCATGCATTACATATTGGAATATTATGTGGATGATATCTTGGCCAAATATAAATGTCACTCTAAGCACCTAACCATCCTCAAAACCATCTTTGATCGTCTCATTAAATATTATGTCCACCTTCACCTAAGAAATACATCTTTATGGTTCTCTCAAGAAAGCTATAGGGATTTATCATTTCCCTATGTGGTATAGAAGTTGACCCTGCTAAATTCAAGGCCATTCTCGAAATGCCTCCACCTACTAACCTTAGACAACTCTGTAGCCTGCAAGGTAAGTTGCAGTCTATTCACTGTTTCATTTCACAATTATCTGATCGGTGTCAACCATTTCATCATCTCAAGAAGGATGTATCCTTTAAATGTGATGATGAATATCACAAAGCTTTTGAGGCCTTAAAACAATACCTTCTTCAACCACCATCTGATTCCATCTAAAGAGGATCAACCTTTCTACCTATACATATCTCACACGATCATTCTTTAGGATCCATGCTCGTCATCGCGATGAAAAACAAAAAGAGTAGGTAGTTTATTACATAATGCATACTCTTTTGGACTATGAAACCTGATACACCCATCCCAAAAAACTTTTCTTAGCCTTAGTTTTCATTTCCACCAAACTTCTTCATTACCCACTCAACCACAAAATCTATGTTGTGACCAACACCGACCCTTTACACTTCATGTACGCCAAACCTTATCAAAATCAGCAAGCTGCATGATGGCTTATGCTTTTATCTGATGTTGACCTCGAATTCATCCATCAAAAGTCCATCAAGGGCAAAAATATCATTGACCAATTGGCTGACACACCTATTTCCAAGGATCAACCCTCTAACTTTGACTTCCTAGATGAGTCTATTGCTATGCCCTTTCCCTAGAGGAACCCATTTACCAAATGACACTATTCTTCGATGGTTATAAGTGTCGGCGTGGGGGTGGGGTTGGCATTATTCTCATACCTCTAGATGGTGAGCTCATGCCTTTTCTTTCAAACTTGATTTTGATTGTACAAACAATATTTCCGAATACGAGGCACTTGTATTAGGTCTCCAAGCTACTTACGCCCTAGATGTCAAATCAATCAACATCTTTGGTGATTTTCAATTGGTCATAAACCAAGTAAATGGTATATACCAATGCCGTAATGAGAAACTTAAAAACTATAAACATCATATCGACATAATTTTCAATACCTTTGATAGCTATGACCTTCGATCATCCCTCGTTCAACTAACAAATTTTCGAGATACCATGGCTCGCTTGGCTTCTTAAATACCACTTCACCCGCCAATTCTAAAATATTTTCATAATATAACGACTCCAATCACCCTCTTATTTTCCTCATGAATTTTATTCTATCGAACCGCTACCTCCGAACCGAGTGTATTTGGTATAAGAAATACTCCGACTATCTTTCTCTCTCCATCTTACCTCCTGACCTCACCCGTAATGGACAACACACCTTCCTTAAAAATGTCTCTCATTATGTCATCATGGGGGATCTCCTCTATAAGTGTGTCTTTGATGGTATTCTCTTACGATGCCTCACGAGTTCTAAAATTCCTTATACCATTAAGGAGGTTCACGATGGCATATGCGGAGGTCACTTCAAAGGGCCGTGTTGTTCTAAGCGTATTCTTTACCTTGACTATTATTGAGTCGACCCTTAACTATGATTGTTGTGACTATGTCAAGTGTTGTATCAAATGTCAACAACATGCCAACCTTCATCATACACCTAGTCATGCCTTACAGGTCACCCATGACCTTTGGCCCTTCTCTCAATGGGGTTTGGATCTTGTCGGAGAGATTAACCCCCATTCTTCCCAGTGCCATCAATGGATCATCACCGCTACCAAATACTACACAAAATGGGTGGAAGCCATACCACTCATCTCCATGAAAGCTAAAAAATATGTGAGTTCATCAATCATCACATCATTTGTCACTTTGGTGTTCCTCATTGCCTCATCACTAAAAACAGAAAATAATTCAAAAACAAAACATTGTGGAAGCTTTCATGCGCCTTCATCATTCAACTTAGTTTCTCATCACCTTATTACCCACAAACCAACGGCCAAGCCAAATTCACTAGCAAAACCCTAAATAAAATTCTCATGAAAGTGGTTAATGATACTGGAAAGGATTGGCATACGCACATTCCTTTTGCCCTATGGGCATACCGCACTAGTATTCACACTTCCACCTTGCTACCATACCTTTTTCTTTGGTCTACAAGTAAAAAGGTTGTTCTACCACTTGAAGTTCAGATTCCCTCACTCCACATTTCTCTACATGACATGCTCAATGATGATGAATTTCTCCAGGACCATTTAGCACAACTTGATTTATTAGATGAACATCATCTTAACGCTTGACCACCTTCAAGTTTACCAAAAATGTATCAAGCGTGCATATGATAAATGTGTCTATGAACTAACCTTCCAAATCGGTGACCTTGTCCTGAAAGAAAATCAACATGTAACCAAATTAGAAAAAGTAAATAGGGTAAATTTTCCCCTAATTGGCTTAGACCATACATCGTGACTCATACTTATGGATCATGTGCTTATCGTTTATCTTCACTCGATGGTAAACCCAAACCCGAGCCCCTTAATGCCTTGTATATTTGATCATTCTATAATTGACTCGTCATCCTACCTCATCTTTTGTATCTCTCCACGCTCGTCCTTTGAGTGCTTTTCACTCCATACACCTCACCAATGATTAACCAAGAATCATGTGAGTACCCGTCACTTGTTGTCTTCTCTTGAATATGTGTACCATGACGCTGCACATAACATGATTCTCATGGATACTTTTTTGTCTACCTTTAGATGAGATCGCATGGTCATCTCACCTTGACTTTTGAACAAGAATCTTATTCTTCACCTTGGTCCTGTCCATGACTTCAAAGCCCTCACATGGGACCCCACTCCTTGAGTCAAACTTTTAATATAAAATATGACTCCCTCAAAAGACATCTTCCTCTCGACAAGTGCTGCTATAAATAGACTTCTCCTTGAAGGATAGCTATGTAAAGCTCTCTAAAAAAATTTAGAGTAATCGAAGCTTCCTGCATTGATCATCTTCACGAAGACCTCAAGGAGTTAAATTTCCTCAAACTCATATAGACTTCCCGCATCGATCGATCGGTCTATCTCAAATTTCAAGTCAAAACAACACATTTTTAGTCATGGACTTGCCCATTGTGACCTCGGATCTCTTGCCTCAAAAGCATGCTACCTCATACCATAATTAACCACCTTTCACCCTTCTCACCATTCCCACTCCCATTTCTTCGCCTTAAGGTACCTCTTAGAACTATGACATTTGGTGAACATGTGGCTACCTTTCGCCATAGAACAATCAATCATGTAATGTCTATAGGGTCTTATGTTCATTACCTCCTCCAAGGTATGATCTACTTGGTTTGAGCCTCACCAATCAAGTTACTTTATTGCCTCTAATCTTATATTTTGTCTGTCTTTATTTACATTTTGTTTACCTTATACAGACTTGGTCCTCGACGCTTACTTTGGGGTAATCTTCTTCTTTCGCCACCATCGACCCCACCTACTTCACTTTACCTATAATCCACCCACACCTAACAAACCTAAACCCACAACATGCCTAGAACCTACTAACTCATTTTCATACTTGATCATATTCTTCCTAGCTTATGGGAGAACTACATTGGCCGAGGTCCCTTTTCACCGGGACTATGTAGGAAGCACTCTGAGGGCATAGGGCCCTTGGTGTTAGCTTAGCCACTCTCTACCCTAACCAATTCATTTTTCATCTTCCTAAATCACATTTAACCTACCTTACTATGTTTGGTTTCCCTATACCGACGTTGGTTATCCATGACCAGCCTCGGTACCACCCTAACCTACACATTGCCTTCCCTTTTTCCCTTTTACCCCACCGTTCACCTAACTCCTTTACCCAACCCCACCTTAACCCAACCCATTTACCTTACCTTTCCCGACATCATCATTTCCTACCTCCCTTTGTCCTCCTTTAGGGACTCATTATTTTACACTTAACTTGGCCTTACCGCGCCATGACCTAGCTATTTGGACTTGGAACATCACTAGTGACCTTGGACCTCATGTGTTTGCTAAACCTTACGACACTGTTACATGTGTTGTTGACCTAATGACCTTACCTAGCCTATTGTCGTGACCATTATCACGACCCTACCTTTGGTGTACTACGGAACACACCTAAATGTTCTGCACCTAACCTACGTTGTGTTTTCTGACCATATCATATACCTTGGATACCAGAATCACTTTAACCTTGTTTGGATAAACCAATCAACCTTAGGCGATGTAGATTTTACCTGCTCTTCAACCCGGTAGTGTGTTGTAGTTTATACGTGTGCGTGCATTTGATTGTTTCTACCTTTGACCCAAACCCATTACCCGTAATTTCCTAAGTAGACCTTTCAACCTTTTTTCCCCACACCCACCTACCTTTTCCTCATATTCACCTTTTATCAAACCACTCACCGATTCTACCTTCGGCCTCATTAGTTCCTAGTTTGAGGGGGATCACCTTCACCCACAAATGGGGCAACCACATCTTATTTTTGTTAGCATCACTTACCAATACAAGCTATGTAACAAAAAGGGGAAAAATGTAGACACTAAAATTAGGTCACACTCCCCTTTGGTCCTCGACAATTAAGCACCCTTCATCACATTGACTAGCCATGGACTCCTTTACCCCATTAATATTAATTTAATTTATTTAATTAAATTAATTCATTATCTCGATATATTTATTATTTAAATATCTTATTTTAAATAATATCACACATGCACCTTACCTAGACACCTCATCAAGCTAACTCAACCTAAGACTGTTTCTTAGTAAGTTGCTATAACTAACTAAGACTTACCTAAACCCTAAAAATCCATGCCTACATTCCCTCTAACCACATTCTGAATGCTTAATAAGAATCTTCTAGTTTAATATGTGGGATAACAACACAAGACCCGTTAAAATTAGAAGGATCTCCGTAGTTTAGTAAACCTAGAAAATCCCACCTTGGCCGATGCGGTTAGCCTTAGCTAGCTTCAAATCGGTTAAGCCGGAACCACCGTCGGTCACCTTTTAACCCCAAAACAACATTATTTTGGAGGTTGGAAAACATTGGAACATTCTAGAGAGATATCACATCTTCTGAGAACAAATTTCAGTGAGAACATGCATGCAAGGAAGGAGATCAAGCATCTTCTTCTCGCTCAGCCATGTAGCACTCATCCCAAACCATGATCCGATCTAACCAAGCAAAGAGGAATGTACATGCAGCCCATGTAGAAGCTTTCCTTCAGTTGGTGATTACTTGCAGATTTCAAACCCCTCATCACCACCTCCATCCCTCACTCATAGGCATTAAGGACTAGAATCCAAGTAAGTATAACATCATACTTTTCTGGTTTATTTCATGTCATCATCTTTTTATCATCTATTATTTACCTAGCCACCTATTGACATTTTCCAACATTTCCACCACCATATACCCATTAAAATATCACCCAAGCCTACCCCAGTCACCTAATACCTAATCCCGACCAACCAAAGTCCTTTGTGTAATCACAAAGGAGACCCAAAGCTTGTTCTGTGGCATTTCTAGATTTCCACATTAACCGGCACCGGTTACATTGAGCGCCTGTCGGTTACCCTTAACCAATATCTATCTCTGTATTTTCCCATACAGCCTAGAATAGAGACCTACCCACCAAATTTTATTTCACCCTCATCCACCTGTGATCTACCCGAGACCTCTGTCAAACTGCAGAACCCATAACTAATCATTTGACCTTTGGATTCTATTCTAGCTTATCCTATTAGATTAGATCTATTTATTATTGTGTTTTAAGTGAGATACCTAAATCATTTCGAATCACAATAGGATTTAATTTTTTTATCTTATTAAATTGTTTAAAGCAAGTGGGTGATGACCATCTAGGAAGTATCACACTTCCTGGATCTAGCATACGCTAGGCGAGTTCTTTGCATATATTGTTTAACTATTTCTGGTGGTCTTGCTTTTTATTACAAGTAGTTCCTCCTAGCCAAAAGGAAGTTCTCATGATCAGATATGGATTCAGAAGTTACACATGTGCAACAACCCATCAAAACAACATTTCAATAGGTATTCATCCTATGCACATTAACCTATTTGTTTCGTCACTTTCAAAGAAACATCTAAGAATCGGATGAATCAATATGATCCTCAGCATGTTTGGAGTAGACAGTGATGTCATCAAGGTAAACCAAGATCATATCATTGATGAGTCCCTTAAATTCCATATCCATGGCTCTCTAAAAGGTGGCCCCTGCATTAGATAATCCAAAAGGCATCTTGTTGTAAGCATACGTGCCCCATTTGGTGGTGAAAGTCATCTTGAATTGATCAGATTCTTGGACCAGAATCTGATTGTATCCTGAATATCCATCAAGCAAGGAAAATCTTTGAGCCCCTGCCACTATTTGGAGGATTTGTTCCATTGAGGGGAGAGGGTAGTGGTCCTTCAAAGAGGTGCGGTTCAGGTCCCTGAAATCTACGCACAGCCGGATTTCATTCTTTTTCCTTATGGGTACCAAATTAGCTACCCACGAAGAATGCTTGATAGGAAAAATTATACAGGCCTCGATAAGCTTGGTTAGCTCTTTCCACATCAGTGGTTTGATTTTGGGATTAATTGGCCTCTGCTTTTGATGAACTAGTTTGGAGTTTGGATCTAGTTCAATAGTATGTTGAGCTAAGTCGGGATCGAAACCACGCAAGTCCTTGTAGCTCCATGTAAAAATATCATGGTATTCCTGACATAATTTGATGAAATCCTCTTTCTCCTGAGTAGTGCATACCTTACCAATTTTCAAGACCTTTTCACTTGCCACCTCAACCTCTTCAAAATCTTCCTCTTTGACCACCATATTGGTGCTCTGTTTGGCTTGATCATCTGAATTGAAAATGGATTCCAATGTAACCAGGCCTTTTGGTAGCTTGTTTCCTTTTAGTCATGTATAATTTGATCATCGTAAGAGTTTTGGAGTTTATCTTGATGTTTGGCAGTAAATTCTACTTCTTGCTGTAGGAAGAGAACAATCGTTGATCACTATCAAACACCTACCAACTACTCACATTATCTACCACAGGATGAACCACCATTTTGATTGTCTATTGCCCTTCTTTCATGATGTTCATTGGTACATCATATTGAGAACCAATGGTAGCCAGCCTATCAGCATCTTGATTTTGTTTCCTGGGGATTGCATGAATTCGAAAGCTTCAAAATCTTCTATCAGATCCAGACTGATTTTTGTATGACCGTAGTAGATCATTTTTTGATGCACTACAGGTTGTAACTTGGTGCACAACCAATTCGCTATCACCAAAGACAATCAAGGTGTGGATTCCTCTTCTTTGGGCCAACTGAATTCCTTGTATAAGAGCTTCATATTCAGTGACATTATTAGTGCAACTGAACTACAACCGAAAGGAAGAGAAATATTTGTTTCCTTCTAGAGATACTAACATAACCCCTACACCAGATCCATTTTTACTTCATGATCCATCAAAGAACATCTGCCATAGTCTGTTTGTATCGCTTGATGCCTTAACTAGCTGAGGTATGATGGCATCTTCTTCATGAATGCAATATGTACCTAATCCAGTCTCCTCCAAGAACAACAAACCAGATTCTTCATTTGCCAATAAATCAAAGCATAGGGTCATATTGATGGTTTATACTCACTTCATCGAGAATCGTATCTGGAACCTCTTCGATGAGAGTAGTTGGCTCATGATCTACATCCTCATCTTTGTGATCACAAATGGCATAATTACCATCTATGGGTTTGGATGTGTAAGGTTCCACGTGATTGTGATGATTGGTTCTGCCCTTATAGTTACCTTAGTCCTATATTGGTTCCTCAGGATCATATGTAACTGGTCGATGACAAATAACCCCCATTTTTGTGGTGAAATCCCATGATAAGTAGATGGCAAAGAGGGGAGGGAGATCAATGATAGATATGTCCTGTGTGAATGTCAAACTAGGACATGTGTGGATAGTAAGCTGAAGCCCCTTAATGACCCCATAGTTTGGACTGTAATACCGTCTAGTTGAACAACCCCTCTTGAAATTGGAGTATATGGAATTTGTAGTACATCTGTGACCTGCTTAGGCATCATGGAACTACTGGCTCCAGAATCGATCATACAATTGTGCACCAAATGGTCACCAATAATTAGCAGATATAGAATGGTGGAGGCTTGTTGGTCTTAGCATGTATTTTTGTCTTGGGTTGGCATAAGCTGGTTGCCACTACTACTTCTTGTGACCTGACAATCTGTTATTAGTGACAAAGTTGTTCAAATCCTCTTATAGCAAGTTCCTTTGAGAAGGAATCGAGAGTGCATCCCACATTGTGACGCTCAAATTGGTCTTCTTCATTTGTTCCATGATGTTGAACAGAATCACTCCCACTTTGCTAATGCCTCTTGGGGCATTGGGGTCTTCCTTTGGATAATGCTTATTGGGTATCGTGATACTCGAAGTCCCATCTTTCTTTGTAGTTTGATCCCTTAGATATTCTGATGATTTCTTTCTTGTGCCTTTATCATCCGGTATTTGTGTTGGGGCCTAAGAAGTGGACGCTTGATCAATATTGGAAGACTATGAATCTATTTCCCTTTTCTTGGAACGTGTGTTAGACGCTATGGTGGAGGAATCAGTATTCAAACCACAAAAGTCTTCTACTTGCCAATTTAGTAATGTGGTTTCATCAGGAGTTTGGTCTTGACTTTTGGAAGTGGATGGTCTAGTAGATGATTCAGGTGGAGTGGTTATGCTTTGAACCATGAGGGCTTGACTCAAAACTCCATTTGGGTAGAGATTCTGATTATGGGGCTGAGAACAAGGGTAGCACCATTCATAGTCTTGGATGAGGTTATTCTGGACTGGGACTATAGCTTGGGAAGACTGATGTGAAGGATTTCAAAAATTCAAAAAGTTTTACATTCGCACTTGTTTTGTGGCCTAATTTTATGACATACTTTTTCCATGGGTGGAGGACAATTCATCGATAGTGGGTTTGAAATGGGCAAATATCTTTGGGACTACTGCCTCTTCATTGCTATGATTTCATTCTGAAGTTTTGTAACAGTGACTTTACTTCAGCCAAATCATTTGAGGGATTGGACACATGCGTAGCTATTGGAATAGAAACTATTGGAACTGGGGAAATGACTGGTTGTTGGCTTGCAAGCTCTGAAAACAGGAATGGGAGGTCTAGGAGTAATTTTACCTGCTTGAATCAAGCAATTTTCAGCTCGTACAACAACTTTGTAAGCATCAGGATAACGGTTCCCCCCATGGATTGAATCATGACAACAACATCACTATTCAATTCCCATAAGTAATATAGAAATGCGCTATCTAGGGATGGCCTTACAAGTGTTGGGATCTGTTTCCAAGTCTTGTCAAAGTGGAGGTTGAAATCACTCATATACTCTTGAGGAGACCACTTGATAGTATGAAATTGTTCTACAAGCGAGAGATTATCACTTTTTCTTCGAATCTGCTTACACAAATTTGTGCCTAAATCATTCCAAGTGGTAATGGATCCAGTAGCTAAACTCGAAACCATTGAAGCACTCTACCTTTCAATAAAGTAGCAAAAATTTGAACTACCATGTTATCTTATATGATATTGTACTACACAGATGCTAGCTACATCCAGTATGTGCTCCCAAGGTGAAACATTAGTCTCCCCAGTGTAAAATGGTAAAATTTTCAAGGTAGCTATTGGTATGGCATCTCTTTGCGCTAACAACAAAGGACTACTAGCATTGAAAGGAGGACAAGTATTGGCTGCCATGACGTTCAAAAGCTAGTTGTGTCTTGATGGGAAAAATGTCCTTCAAGAGGAGTTAAATGCCCTCTACGAGGTAAAGTGGCGATTGATGATACTGAAAGGTTTCTTCCCCTTCTTCTTGGGGGAGACAAAGAAAGCTCTGTATGATTATAATTGTCCCTCCTTGAAGAATCTCTTGTGTGAATTATTTGCATAAGTTGATGTACTAAACTTTGAAATCCAAAGAGATGGAGTCACAGGTACCTTGTGTCAATGGAATGAGAAGAGAAGTACCAACTCGTCCCATACCGGCATTTAAAAATGTTGTCACCAAATCAATGCACCCCCGAATGGCCTAAGAATGAATCATGAAATTTTGTGTGATTGGGACACATGGGATCACCTCTCAAGCTGTGGGACTTGAACTTGAGGTGAACCTCCGAGAGAATTTTGGCTTCCTCTTTCTATACTAAACTGAACTCTACTTCTAGTGAAGGAAAAATGGCTAAATAGTCCTATACTAACATTTCATGGGATTAGGGAAAAAGATTTGCAAGGAAATGAAACCTATAATAGAAGTGGTGATGCACCGAATTAAGGGACGTTTAACATCTAGAAGGGTTAATGTGGGAGGTATTCTTGCATCACCAACCACCTTCACCTATCACGATTAGAAAGGGTATAAAATACCACAAACCAAGGCAGACATTCCTCTATTAAACTCGAGTGTACATAAGGGTAGATCAAATCAGATACAACACAATTAATTTATCAAAAGTAAACCACACATGCAGATAACAACATCTATTTCGTGAGTAGGGACAACAACGATATAAAAATTAATGCAGAAGGAAAACAAAGTCTTCACAACTGGCATAAAATATAGTAGTATTATTCCTTCACAACATGAAATAGACAACCTAAAATAAAGGTAAGTTAATCACTATCACTAAGGAATTATAAATTCACAAAGTAAATGCTAATTAACATTCAACACAATAAATCAGATTTTTAACAGCAAGGTGTAACTCTGAATATAATCAAAAGGTTTCTTGGAATCTCAGAATCACTCTTCCAAGATTGAAAGAGCACTCTTCTCAAAATAATCTCCTAAAAATAATATATCTTAAACAATGGAAGCATTCCACTATTTATAAGTTCCTAGGCTGAGCCATTATAGCTGGGCCTTTAACTAACATTTTAACTAAAAATATAAATGTCATTAATATTAAGGGAACAGGCTCCCATAAAAATAACAAATTTGTTGAAAGGGTTTGACTCAATCAACCCTAAACTTTGACCAATCCTAGAGCTTGAACCTGTCCTTTCATGGCCACTCAGCTTTGGCTGATTCATCTACATCTCCTTTACCTACAAGTTTTTGTTGTCCTTCCTCCCATACAACCATTCGGTGTCTGTACTTGAAGAAGCACTTGATAACCCCTAAGTTTCTTCATCTCCAGGCCCACATGCATAGTGATTCACTACGTCTGCTATCTCGATCTCTTTTGTGATCCTGGCTGGAAACCTTCAAAGTTTATTTGTAACTTTCTTTAGTCTCCCTATGAAATTTTGACATAAGACTAGTCGGTCAATGGAGTCACTATTGAAATTCTTGGTGACCTCATCGTCACACTTCACCAAATCTTTGAAATTTTCCTTAATCTGATCCTCAAGAAGAGCATCAATATTTTCATTGAATAATTTGCAATTGGCGTTGTCAAACTCCTTTGAGATGTCATTCAAGGAATCTATAATCTCCACTCATTTCTCCTCCAATTTCTTAATCAGATCTTGTAATACTTGACACCGGAATTCCATGGCCTTTTGATATTCAAATAATTTAGAGGCATCATCAATCACCTCTTCCTAAAGAAGCAAGTTAGAATCCTCTTCTCTAATGTCACTCCATGTTGCCAAAGTTAAATTTAAATTATTATTATCCTCAAAGAAGGATTTTTCCATCTTAGAAATGGTGGTTTTTGTAACTGCAAATCATTTTATATCTCTCTTTGCTTTCTTGATCAAAGGATTAGGTTCCTGTAGAATTCTCTTCATGCATTCACCCACTGATCTCCCTTTCTAGCCTAGATTCTTGAGCTCATGATAAGAAATATCATCAATTGTAGATGAAATTTTCATAGCCGTAGTAGTTGAGACTTCAGTGGATGGAGTGGGTTTGGTTACTTTACGCAGTAGTGCAATGAGCTACTCGACCTTGGCCTTGAGCTCATCCTTGGTGGCCTTGTCTTTGTCATATTTCTCTAAAAGGGCCCCAAGAGTAGTGTGTACATATTTCTTGGCTCCTTCATGAGTAGCCTTCCCCAATGAGAATTTTTATATCCGATAATCTGCTGCTGTGATTATTTCTTTAGTTTTTCCCTCAACGGGGTGGCCACCTCTACCACACGCTCTCCAGATGAATTAACAATCAGACTTGATACGGTTCTCAGTCTCTTGGCCTATCACTTGGGAATAGACTCCAATATGTTGATATATATAACATCTCATAGAGGAACCTTTTTCTTTTGCTTGGGAGTTTGTCTAAATAGCCATTCTGGTATGGCTAGAGCTGATGAAGATGGAGTGGCAGATCGACACCTGAAACATCGGTTAGAGAAAGATCACTAGAAATACCAGTTGGTATTTGAGTAGAGGTAGCAATGACGGAAGGAATGGACGTAAAGACAGCCATAGGAATTAACAGAGCAATGTTGGGGTTGTGATTGAGGAAAATAGAAGTGTTAAAGGAAGTGGAGAGGAAATGGGTGACCCAATATTTTCCCCAACTGATAGAACTGGAAGTGACGAGAATACTGGGCCATAGAAGGGGATGGGAAAGAAGAAATGATGGTGGAAGTGGAAAGAAATAATATTGGAAGTGATAATGGAGGAAGGAGAAGATGTGATGGATCCTAGATGACACTAGGAGAGTCACTGACTTCAACCACTTTTGTCACAGGCACTGCAAGTGATGTAATCTTGGGAGCAGTAGACTTGGAGAGAGATGAGCCACCAACAACAAATGAAATATTCTTTGGAATTATAGGAGCCCTTTGAGTCAACCTCTTGCCCTTGGTGGGTGTTGGTTGGTTTATTGCTGGTATAGCCCTGTATTTATAGGTTGATTTTCCCCTTTGGGTGAGATTCCCAAGGTGGTCAACCAACTGAAAGTCCTCTTTAAAATGGGTCCCACCCTCTCCTTGGTATTACTACATTCTTCCACATACCAATCAATCCATGGCAGCGGTTGATTGGCAACATTATCACTCTTGTATGATGAATCCAAAACCTCATCATTGTCTTGCATGTCCTTTGGCACATCAGCCAAACCAAATTGCCAAACTTTGTCAAGGGTTAATCTTTCATAATCCCTTTGTCACATGATGTATTCATCCCGACAATGAATCCAGAATATCTTCTAATTGGGGTACGTGAGCACTAGACTAACCTATCTCCCCAAACTTACCCCAATAATCAAAATTAGTCCATGGATGAAAGGTCCGTAGGGTTACCTCAACCATTTCTACATCAACATTTTTTGCCTTGTGAATATTTGGGCAAGAATACCTGCCAATTGAAATAGGGAAATGCATTCCCACTTTGTGACACTTGTTTTGGATTCAATGATAATCCAATAACTACCAAACTAATTCTAATAGAATCCATTTATCAGTGGGACACCTTGGAAATTTTCTTGGGGAACCTATGAAACCCAGAATCCGGATGTAGGTGAATGTAGGAAACTGGAAGTAGATTATTCCCATTCTCACACTTCTTGGAAAGCCTCATCGAAAACCCTCCGATTGTATAGTTCTTTGTCAAAATGATAGAGGATGACAACAAAAAAGTGTCATTGACTCTTCGAAAATGCCTGCTTCCCTCATCTAGAGTGAGTTGGGGATAAAACTCATATATTTGGGAGGTGCTGTGAACACCCCTGGTATTCAAACCTATAAAATCTCCCATAGTAGTAGCCACATATACCAAGAAAGATGTCATGTAGAAGGTATTTGTTTCTGACACTCTACCCAACTGATAGTGAATGGTGCTACTAATATGCTCCCCCCATCGGATAAACTCATCATTCTTCTTTATAGTTTTTATGTACAAAAACATCCATTCCTTAATTCATTTGCACTTCAAGACTTGAAACTCTACTTAACAACACAATAAGATCGTTGACTTCCTAAATAAAATATGATCGATGCATAGTTTTGGGTAATTTGGTGAAATTCTTAGCAGATAGGATTTCATCATAACCTTTGAGCATACTTCCTCTTTCTTATCCCAATGTTCCACTACTATTTCTGGTGAAATTGTGGCATAATCTTGAACGTCGGGAAGTTTAAGCAGATCCTCGAAGAAATCTGGGTCCAAACGGATTACCACCTTATCATCACTATCCCTAACTAACATGGAGTCTTTTCAAAGTGGGCTGTTACAACTAAAAAAAATTATGGGCAATGCATAGATGTGGGAAAACTGGCGGTAAGGGAAAGCCCACTATCGTAGATGGCCTACATCCATGGTTTCTTGTTTGGAGCCTTTAATATTTCCCAGAAATTGGGAAGATCAATTTGTCCTAGATCAGTGTCCCCAATATTTCCTAAGTCGGAGGATAGGAAGGATTGAGGAGAAACCCCAAGAAATGAGTATTTCATCTTCTCTTTTCCCTTTGAAGTGGAAGCTAGACATCAAACCCTGTGTTTCAGAAGCTGAAGTTGTAGAAATTACAAAAACCTGAAAGGAAACCTCTGAAATTCTGAAATGGAAAAGTTCCAAAAGAAATCACCGAATCAAAATCCTCGAAAAATTTTCTCCAAAGGAGTTTCCCAACTGGAATTTTCAAACAATTTGTCTAAAAGAAATTTTCTGAAAGATTTTCATAAAGCCAGAGGTTCCAAAAACCCAAAAGCAAAAAACCTCCAAAATTTCAATCGAGAAAGTTTCAAAAGAAATTTGAAACTGAGATCTCCGAAGGAAAATTCTGAACAAATTTCCCGCTTAATGAACTTCAAGGAATTCCCCGAAGGAATTCTCTGAATGAGTCTCTCCAAACAAGTCTGAGGAATTTGTAAAATGATGTTAAATCACAAAATCTGGAACACGAGAAATGAAAAGAAGTATGGGAGGCCTAAGAGGATCCTTTGAACAACTTTAAATACCTTGAAAAATACGTAAAGTATAAGAATGGAATGTCAGAGAAAATGTGTTAGGTAAAAATTACAAGTAAAAATTCGAGTTTAAATAGAAATCCTGATATTAATGGTAAAAATCCGATCCATACAGAGGTAGGTGGAAATTAATTGCGCATAGAATCTCCAAAGTTCCAAAACCTGAAAGCCCGAAATTCTGAAAATTCAGGATTTCGGACTTTGGGGATTGGGAGGCAAAAAGATGAATTAGCGATGGAAAAATCCAAAACCCGAAAGTCCAAAAATTTGGACTTTCAGACATTCGGACTTCGGAAAACTTCAAGTAAAAATCCTAAAAATGATTCAAGAACTCCGAAAACCTGAAATCCAAAAACCTAAAATTTGGGTTTTCGGACATCTGTTTCAAAAGTCCGAGAGGGATTTAAAAAAAAAGACAAAAGTCCGAAACCTAAAAACCCAAAAGTCTAAAAATTCATACTTTCAAAGTTTCAGACTTTGGAAAATTTCAAATGAAATTCCAAATCCGAGCTAAAAATTTGAAAGAGGAAAACACTGCGGGGAAAGTCTCGAACATTGAAAATTTTGGATTCTTGGCCTTAGCAAAAAATTCACTGTGTGAGGATTTATTTAAAAACATTGGTCTGACACATAGCTTTCTTCCGGGTAGGTTAAATGGTTAATAACTATCAAAGCCACCAAACTCGTAAGAGGTAGCATGATCTACAAGTAGATTGTTGAGGATGCATACAATGAGCCCGAGGATTCATTATTTCAGAATGAGGATCTCCCATGCACTGAGCTTGAGCGGAATCTGAGACACGGCACACCACAATGGATGAAGGACATGATCACATTACTTTCTAAGGTGCATACCCTCTTGGTTTGAACAAATAAAAGAGAAGACATCTGAGGTTACAATCTATCCCTTATATTTTGATTTATGGACTTCTCTTTAAGAAGAATCTTGATGGCGTGTTGTTAAGATGTATCAATGACGCATAGATTGAAAAAGTGTTAGCATAATTTCACGATGGATTTTCTAGTGGACACTTCTCTTCAAAAACTACAACAATGAAAATCATAATGGAAGGTATCCTTTGGCCAACTCTTTTTACAAATGTACACAAGTGGGTCACAAAATGAAAGGAATGCACTTTATTTGTAGGAAAGAAAAGATTGCAATGCTTCCCCTCCGACCAATCCAGGAGGATCAACCTTTTATGCAATGGGGTCTCAACTTCATAGGCATGATCAATCCACCTTCAAGTGCTAGACACAAGTGGGTGTTGACAACTACAAATTACTTCACCAGATAGACAAAATTTGTTGCACTCAAGGAATCAACCGAGTTAGTCATCCTTGACTTTCTCGAAGGTATAGTCACAAGGTTTGGCGTTCCTCAAACCATTATCTATGATAATGAAAAAGCCTTCTTTGGGACCAAAATCACTTGGTTAGGCTATAAATTTGGGCATCTATGAAAAGACTTCTTCCAACTATTACCCGTAAGGTAATGGTCTTGTAGAGTTAACAAATAAGAGCACTGATCGGAATTATGAAGTGGACAATGAACATCAGCTAAAGACAGGTTGCATACAAAGGTCTCACGCATGCTATGGGCAGATATAATTATAGTAAAAAAGGAAATAAGAACTTTCCTTACAAGCTTGTCTATGGAAAGGAGGCTACCCTTCCTTTAACACTAGATTTGAATGCATTGGTGCTTTCCCAACATCTTCAATTTGAAGGCACAAATTAGAGAGAAACCAAGAATGACAGAGTTGGTTAATCTTGAAGAGTCAAGAAACTATTCCATAATCAAGCTAGAAAGACATCAACAAGCAACAAAGAAATGGTTTAATAGAAAGGATAGGCCTCAATATTTAAAATTTGGGGACTTAGTTTTAAAATGGGATACTGAAAGAGATAAACCAGGGTACCATTCAAATTTTGATGCACTTTGGAGTGGCCCATACATCATCAGTTCATGCAAAGAGGCTAACTCTTTTGAGTTAACTCATCTTGATGGAGGCGTGCTACAAATCCCAGTAAATGGGATGTATCTTAAACCATTCCATTGAGTATGCTTCATCATCTTATAAATATTAAAGTAGTTTTAATTCCTCCAGTGAGCTACACACACATTTTTGTTTGTATATAGTTATTTCTTCTCGCGTACTTATTTCCCACACTCTTACGTAGTTTCAAGATCCATAACTTCTTTTAGAAGTTGCAAGATTTAGAATAGAGTCAAGAAATGATATTTCAAGTGACTAATAGGGGTTGTTTTCATGATTACATAGTAGAATCCATGCCTAATGGATGCTTTAGGTTCTTGATCTCCTTCATTTAGGAGGCAGATGGCCCCAAAAGTTGCCAAAACTATTATCTAAATAGCTCTCCTAGTGATTCGGGTAACTTGTATAGATCTTCAAACTTTGAGCTCTTCATTACAAACTTACACTCTCTCAAGTTCACTTGGCGTATTCCCTTGGTTGCATTTCCTGTTCCCTCTTGCGCATTTCCTTTCTCCCTTTCCACTTTCCTTTTCCTCTTTGTTCCACTCCTCCCTTTCACGTATCTTTGTGCATCCACCTTCTTCCCAAACATTTGTTCACCCTACGTGTATGCCTCGCACTTGCTTCAATCAAACTAAATCCTGGCCCTCTCCTACACTACACCCATTACCTTGTAATAGTTACACCTTGACCATGCATTCTCTGCTCACCAATTTTCCTCATTTCCCTACATGCATTATGCTCACCTTGCTTCTGTCTCCTTCCCATACCTCATCCTTCTATATGCATATCTTTTCACTCTTCGTGCTAGGTCATCCTCTAACACACTTGAGTGTGCCATATGTAACCAGTCAAAGCATGCCAATAGGGTGCCAAATCCTTACAAAAAATAAATGAGTGACATGTGGAAAAAATGACAAAACATTTGCACATTTGGCCATCATTTCAGCCAATCCACATGTGCCACGTGTTTTGCATGCGCAACAGCTCGAAATCTTCTAACATCCATTTCTTTTGCTACTCTGAGCTCCAATTAGCACGTGCCGGACTTTTAAGAGAGCTTTTGACATAATCTATAGTGTTAGACATTAAAATTCAAATTCTTGGCGGATCTAGTAGGTAAGAAATGGGAAAATGACATTCTCAACATTGATGAGTAGATTTAATTACTCCAACCACCTGATTTGATCTAATTCACCCTCCTTCCTTCTTCAACATGCCAAAAAAAACTTGAGGAAGCACATTTGACATCTTTATAGGCATTGAATGCCTCTTATTGGTGGTTATATTTCAAATTCATGTTTTCCCTCCTTTCTTATCTTCTTCTTCCATGGAATCATCTATAAATCTAAGATCTAGGCTCATTTTCTTTGTTGAACACTACGGATCCATACAAATTTTTCTATGGACTTCATATTTTTACGTATTTTGAGTTGCAGACCTCTAGATTTGGTTCTTGCATGTGAATGTCATCCTCTTCCACCATTATAATAGCTATGAGTATTTTTGGAAGTAATAAAAGCATAATTTGTGACTATTCTCTATCCATAAATGTCTGCATTCCTTCTTCTTTCCATTTATTTTCCATTGCGTGCTCATTATGCCATTCTACGTCCCTTCCAATTCTTGATTTAGTTTTCTTCCATGAAACTAATCTGGTAAATATGTTACACGTGCTTAGCCTTCTTTAATGAATTTCCTTTCATTTTTGCTCGAATAGATAATGTTCATCCCTTTTTTCTGGTGCTATCACCTTTTAGTGTAGTTTCCTTTCATGTTATCCTTCTATCCCATGTCCCTTGGCATTATTAGCTAGTTTTCTCTTTCAACACTAGGAGTAGTAGTAGCAGTAGAAATAGATAAAGGAATCGACCTTCTCTCGGAGATCTGTCCGAAGTGCGTAAGGTCCAACAACTTGGATATGGTTCCATTATTATCTCAAATAACCCGATCCTTCCGGATCCGAGACGTGGAGTGCATGTTTGAAAGACCAACATAGACCATAATTGATGGGTAGACATTTTAAAGTAAAAACTGATCATGATAGTTTGAAAGATTTCTTAGAGCAACGTCTATCTTCATAATAACAAAAAAATGGGCCACTAAGATTCAGGGATATGAATTTGAGATTTTTTATAATAAAGGGAAGGAAAATTTGGTCATTGATGCTCTATCTAGGAGGGATGAGTCCGCAGAAGCATTGTTATGTGCCATCTCTATACTAAAGGAAGATTGGGTAGATCAAGCATGGGAATAATGGAAGAAAGATGCAACAATACATACTCTCATTCAAAATCTCTAGGTATATCCATCCATACCAGGTCAATTTATATGGAAGGGGGATACATTGTGGTAAAAAGATAGGTTATATCTATGTAAGAACTCTACACTTAAACACCATTGTTTTTCATAGCTACATTCTTCTCCGATAGGTGGCCATGTTGGGTTCCTGAAAAACTTATCATAGAGTTAAGAAGGATTTATTTTGGGAGGGGTTGAAAGGAGATGTTCAAAAATTTGTGGCAAAATGTTGGGTTTGCCAATAAAATAAGGGTGAGACCATTAAGACACCTAGTCTTCTCTAACCTCCACTATTCCTAGTGAGAGATGGGAATAGGTATCAATGCATTTCATCACAAGATTACTTAAATTAGAAGGGAAAAGTTTCATCAGAGTCATGGTGGATAGAATTACCAAATATGCTCATTTTTGTGTCACAAATCATCCTTTCACAACTATTACAATTGCTTTATCTCTTTTATGGATACATTTTAAAAGATCCATGGCATGCCAAAAATTATAGTAAGTGATCATGATCCAATATTTACAAGTAACTTTTGGACTAATTTGTTCTCTTGTCTTGGTACCCAACTAGCCCAGAGTTCCTATTATCATCCCTAATTAGATGGGAAAATAGAGGTGGTAAATAAATGTTTAGAGGGATATCTTCGATGTTTTACTTCAGATAAATAAGAATGTTGGGTGTAATGGTTTCCACTGACAGAATGGTGGTACAATACTTCATTTCATACCTCCTCCAAAATTTCTCCATTTCTGGCACTTAATGGGTACCATCCTCCATCACTCATATCTAGCTTGAAGGTCTAACCAAAGGTCATAGCAATCAAAGATCACATTCAGAACCAACGTGAGGTACTCTCTAGTCTTATAGAAAATTTGACAAGGGCACAAAATCGCATGAAGATACATGCTGATCAACATTGGAGTGAGTGAAACTTTGAAGAGGGTGACTTTTTTTGTGAGGTTACAACCATACAAGAAGTTATCCTTAAAACAAAAGAAGAAGGATAATAATATTTCTCCTAAATACTATGGTCCTTACCAAGTGTTGGAGAAAATTGGTAGTGTGGCATATAAGTTGGAGCTCCCTCTAGGAAGTAAAATAAATCTAGTCTTCCATGTTTCTTGCTTAAAGAAAGTTATTAGGAAGCACATTTCCACCCAGTCAATGCTTCCAAAACTGGACAAGGAAGGAAGGATCATATTGGAACCTGAAGGTATTCTTCAAACACGCACCAAAATATTAAGGACTAGAGTCATTACCGAGTACCTGATCAAGTGGAATAATATGAATATTGAGGATGCATCATGGGAAGATGAAGCATTTATGCAACATCATCCAAGGCTTCCTAACATTGGGGACAATGTTTCTTTGAAGGGGGCATGTTACGCCCTTAATTATATATCTTACATTGGATGGATATAGCCAAATTTTGGCTATAACAACTTCTTATCACGATGTATCTCTTTCATATATGATATATTTTCATTATTAGGCTGGACTTGTTCATGGCCATATCATATGAATAATATAAATAGGGGTTATAGGTAGAGGTTGATCATCATATTGAGCATTGGTGTCTTATTGTATGTTTTGGATGTTTCCCCTCAAGTGGCTAAGATATTATACTTCCATATTGATATCATTTATCTATAATAGTGTGTTATTTGGTGTTCTATTATGGTGATAGTAAACAAAATTCAAGTAATTTCATTACATATTCTTTTCATTTTTTCATCATCTACTTCTTCTCCTCGTCCATCCATCAAGCTTCCTCTAAGGTATCCATCTCTTCCACCTCGTAAGCATATTCCATCCCTTCTATCATGTCAACATACTCCATCTCCTCCACTCAGATTTCGGTACCCACCTAAGTCTTCCTCATCTCTCGCTCGTGAGCCATTTAATTTATCCCATGTTGCTAAGCCTCATGATGTGATGCACGTCTTGCTTGATAAATTCTTACTTCATTTTCCATCTAATCGATTCATCCTCCTCATTGCATGCATCTCCAACGTGATCACCCATATTACAAATTTCATTACATCAATGGCCATTGAGAAAATGGATGCTTTTCTTTACAAGAAAAACCATAATAATTAGAAGATCAAGGTGTAATTATTTTTGGTTTGTCACTCTTGTGAGCAGTCTCGCTCACCAATTCCACATAAAATAACTTCCATTGTTGTTCATTTATCTCCACCATGCTAAATTTTTCATTCACAACCTCAAGTTATCATTCATCCTCATCCTCCACCTAATACACCTTCCAATCCTTCATCTCAGTCCACTACATATTGTTTCCTTCCTAAGCCATCAGAAAATGTGCTTCCTCCCATTACATTTCCTGTTATTGGCACCATTTTGTTTGACATTCAGTTTGGCTCTTACAATCATTTGGATACCACTTCACATGTTTCCACCATCCCTCGTAGGCCTCTTAATGTTTATTAGGTGATCTCTATATGGTCATCTCATCACCCGATGAAGCACTCATGTTCTCAAGGTTCTTACATGACTGTTGAGGGATATATTACAAAAACAACCTCTCCTTATTCACTGATGATGCTCAGTACTTCATGATTTATATCTCTAGCATACACTCTCAAACCATCTCGTGTGACACACTCTTGCTCTATGGTTCATTCTTGATTGTCGAGGGGTCTTATATAAATGAACCTCATTTTATACACATACACCGGGGCATCGCTCTTCTTCTCCCTAGTCATTGTACATACATGCAATTACTTTACATTTTAAACAATCATCATTCTAATATTTCTTATCATTCCTATCACGTTGCTAATTCACATTACAAGACATCACATACATATATTATTAGTCATCACATACTATTCATTTTCATATGTTCATATAATCCCATTTTTCATCATTACTTATCCATTGCTATCAATATCATCATCTAATTCAAACCAATACAATCATGTACACAATACATATTACACATCACAAAGAAAAATGTAATTACAATCATTACATCAATACTCATCAACACAACACAATAATACCATATATACATATATACATACATACATATATATATATATATACATATATATATACATTTATATATATATACATATATATATATATATATATATATATATCAGTAAAAATGGTGCTTTCCACATATAATCATTGGGGTAAGCCCCCATTCCTTGAGATATCATATATAGTACATATCTACTATAATGTACATCATCATCACTTTTGCCACTATACACTCATGGGAGATGTAGAACTAGATGCCTCGCCACTAACTCATCGTTTTTGTTCTCGCTCTTTATTTCTCTCCACATGTATATGTAGTATAACTATATCATGCAATCGCTTTGTAAACCGGACTGCAACTCCATGTATCTAACAAATATTTTGTGAGCTAGTTATCCTACTCCTACAAAATCCCTCACTTGCTCTGCCTCCACTCAAGCCTCATCACACTCACTCAAGTAGTGCATTACATGTGTCTTCCATTATATCCACTAGCTCGAACAAATGGGCATGCTCACCCACAATAGCATGTACTCACTCTAACATCCCACCTCCCACGAGCACATCTGGAGGCACATTTCATGTCAATGTGCGGATCGATGTATCAATAATCAAGGACCAACAGGCATCTCCTACAAGCATATTACAACACATTAGTTACTAATCACATATTTCAATATAAAAACTCATAGATGAAAAATCAATAATAATAAATAATACTCATGCTCCACATGTGCAGCTGCTACAATGTCTCCATCTAGGGTAGATGCATGTCTCTACACCTCCTATTGGAATTCCACCCTTTGTATGCACAAAAAGCGAAACAATAACACCTAACGATGAAATATCCACCACTCCTTGTAGTCTTGGTTACATCTTGCATCATCTACCTCTACTAGATCTATGCCCACATTCACCTCATTTGGACCAGGATGCACTAGTTGTGCTCATATCGATTGTGGCCTCACTCTAGGCATCCTCAATGCTCTGGTAGATCTCACCCATATATATAGCTCTGGGGGAACATCATGGGCCATACCAAACTACATCGACACTCTCTCTTCCTAAAACAACTCAGTAACTCTAGGAAATCGGTCCTCTAACCACATGGTGCATGTATACACCACAATTTGATTCCATCCTCTGCACATCCACCATAATCTCTATATGGCCTTCATATGATGGCCCCTAGTCCCATCTAATTAAGCATCAAATGATAGGTGGTCATGTCTAACCTTCTACTATGCATGCCTACTGTTTCTTGAAAATAATATCAGGTCTTTCCTAATTAGAATGTGACCCACATATTGGCCTCAATAAAGAGATGTGTTTGTATGCACATATATTGTAATAACATCTTGGCCCCGAAGCCTTCCCCATGATCATCCAATGTGAACCTATATATATCTCTCTCTCTTTGTATATATATACCAACATACACCTCTCCCATGAAAATATAGTCCCATGTTCCTCAATGCGCTAACATATCTCATGCATCTTATATAAGATGCCTACTACACCACCCTCCACTACCACTGATGAAACTATAATAATCGTGATAAATTTCCACAATCGTGGAACACACGATCTTAGTATGACATATATAATAATATGGGTCTCTTTTTATACCTGTGTCCCTATAAAGTATCATCTAGTTACCCTCATCTTCCTCTGAGAATCCACTACTGGTCATCACCTACACCCTCTCACCCAAAATTGGTAATTGCAATATACGATAAACATCCTCTAGGGTCACAGTCATCTCCCTATAGGAAACCAAAAATTAATTTTTTTGCATAACATCTCCACACAATGCAATGATCATCAACATATTATGGGGTACCTCCCCCAATCTCACTATGTGTCGTAAGCTAGCATGATCTATAATGTACCACTTAACATTAGATAGTCCTAAAGTCAACAATGTACTAAAATTATAACCTCTGCGGAATTCCCTCGAGTGTATATCTCCCTACAAAACAAAAACACCAAAAAATTTTGAAATTAACACCTTATAAATGCTTTAAAACACCCACTCATGCTTCAAAATATCATCAAAATTCCAAAATTTCATGTTACACTACTAAAAAACTCTTCTAGTTCATCTAGCATCCAGGATTGGGTCACGAGTGCCTAGGCACTAGTCACTAGTGCATGGAACTGGGAAATAGTGTCCCAAAGAATGTCTATGCCCCAACCACTCTTGCCTATATCGAAACACATAAAAACATAAAAATAATTTTTTTGCAAAAATCGACAAAATTAGGAAAATTTCTCCTATTTTTCCAAAAAAATCATACTTACTAGCTCATCTATATCGCCCTGTGATGCCACATCTGTTGCTACTTTCTCAAACCTAGTTAATCTTGTTACCCTAATATGTGGCATCCTCGTAAGCCCGGATCTTAAATTTTAACTCAATCACGATTCAAATGAAATAATTGTTTGCTTTTTACTATTACTATATATAGTAATTCCTTTTCCTCACATACTATAGTTGATATTCACATTGAATTTCACAACAAATACATGACACAGTTTCACTCATATATTAGGCCTTCCTACTCCGATTTTCTCCCGTTCTTACCATTCAGATAATTTTTCTCTTAGAACAATATCATACACATTACATTCTTCTATATTCACACCCAACACATGAACAAATCTACTATTACATGCACTTTGTTGATCTTACAATATCTATTATGATATCATCTATTCACCATTACATCTTTCACCATCATTACTTTTGGCTCGGTGCTCATCTATCTACCCCTCACCCTTTGGTCGAAAGGGGTGCATACAATCAATATCACCTTATGATCCCTCTCATGGTCCAATAAAATCAATTGATACTCGTGACACATTAATATCACATTTTTCTCTGATTCCTATTCAAAAAATATTGATACATTCTACTATCTTCAATTTATTCCCCCTAATGACCTGATCTAGAGGAAAACAAGCAAACTATATCTGTTAGCATTATACTAAACACATAATTTTTTTATAAAATTTCATCATTCAAAACAATCTTATAGCAATTAGTACAATAAACACATTTTATTATCTCTCCAAGATGACCTAACATGGGAGCTACGTTACATTACTAATCCTCCCAAATTTCCTAACATGAGAGTTACTTTACAATCAACATCTCTCCCGAGGTGGCCTAATATCACTTTCGGGTGACCTAACTTGGAAGCTATTTGGATTGAAATGGATCGAAATGGAAATAAATTTGGTATTTTATCCATTTGCAGTGGTTGGAATTTTTGGGGATGTATTCATAGTTTGAGAGTAAAAATAGAACTCTCTCCCTAACACTCTTCCTCTGGTAGAAGGATGTCAAAATTCTTTAGTTTTTAAAGACACAAAATCACGTCTAGAACTTATCACTCCCCACACCTCATAATTTCCATTGGCAAGAATTCAAAACCTCCAAATTATATGAATAAAATAACAAATTCTCCAAGTTCTCCTTATAATGGTTCACTATCTCTATCTACACCACATGGATCAACACATTGATTCATGGTTCACCATGTTATATGTTCTCATATTCTACGTGTACTTCTACAACAAGATTCTCCAAACTTCTGACTAGTATGTTCCTTACTTTCATCACACTACTTGAATTTCATTTAAATAACATGGGGGGGAATGTAGACATAAAATAACACACATATTACTATTTTACTACAATAGTAATTATGTTGTTAAATACATGGATCTTAAGTGAGAAAATTATTCATTAATGACACAATCCCTAGTATGTATGCTTGTTTGGTCTGATTTCTATTGTATTTCTCTTCTTATGTCACTCTAGTATTCTCTTTTGGTCAAGTCACAAGGATTGCTTTCTTTTCAGTTTTTCACATCTGTCATCATTTTCTTTAGGACACTAGTACCCATCCTAGACACTAGATCCCATGTCTAATCCTGAGAGCTCCCGTCCTACTTATTTCTTGTTCTTATTTTGACATTTTTGGTCAACCTTTTGGGTTATCTTACCCTTATCTTGAGCTCATAGTGGGCGTGTCATGTCACTAATGTTGAAATTCAAGAAAGAGATCCCTATATATACACAACATACATACCATTATAAGGGACTATAAATTATTAAGGGCTATCTTCAATACATACTATCAAAGGAACTGCATCTTTGGGTTACTTATTCTTCATACACTACATAGAAAGAAGAAGTTCTAAATTTCATCCACACCTTTGCATTCTATCTATCCATATCCCACTATCTTGGTGTCATCAACATGAGGGAAACATAAGGACACTATTCCACACATAATGACATAAAATTACACGAAGTTTGAGATGTATTGCAGCACTTGGTCATAAGTTCAATTAGTCGGGTGATCATTGGGGTCAATATGACTCCCAATTTTACATCTTTCCTTTTTAGGATTTGATGTTTTTTGGGGTTTTACAGGTCTTCATCTCTTTTTGATGTTACGGGTGAACCTTGTAATCTTCTAGCAACATACACATGACAAAAATGAAGGTTAGCGACACTTATACGACACCAAAAAATTAAGGTTCTGGGTCCCTGCAAAATCACAAATGCCTAGTAGAGGTTTATAGTACCTAAGCACCCTTGTCCCATCCCAGGAACCCTAGTCCAGCCAAATCAGATAGCTCCATAATTTTCTGAGAAACTTTATGATAGTTTGTCATCTTTATTCATCAGTCTTCTAGCCCATGATACTTTAGGATTTAACAACTATTAGATAATTCAATCTATTTCCCCATTAGTATTTAGGGTTTCTATTTAATTAATGTATTACTTGTATCAAATTTGTATTATAGCATTTCATTTATCATATCTGACTCTGTAATTTAGATTTAATATTCAGATTTTATTAAATAAAAACATGTAAGAGGTCATGTGGAGTTACTACTCTCAACAATATATCGGGGTTAATAATTATTAAATATTTTAAGCCCTTTTATTTTAGAGTACAAACAGGTGTTGACTCTTGAGGAGGTCAAAAATGCCAGGTTGTAAATATTTCATTTTGATATATGTATAAAGGATGGTGGAATAGGCGTTGGATTCTAACTTTACACATGTCAAGTATATTTTCCTAAAATTTTCTCGAGGTCTATTATACAAACCTTTTTTATATCCTATAATCATTACACTCCATGAAACCACATATATTTCAAGAATTTTATAAACTAGTTCACATTGTGTATTTTTTTTTCTCATTTTTGGCTTTTATAAGACAAAGTAGGATGCTACAAAAACTGTAAAAGCAATGAAAAATATTTCATTTACTCCATAGTCTAGATGTGAAATCCACGTGGGAAGGAAAACATGGTAGAGATTGAGGGGTATCAAATGGAAAAAGAAATGAAAAATAAGGAAAGTACTCTAAAATAACGAAATCAAATGGTAGAGATTGAGGGGTAGTACGTGATGTGTCAGGGCATAGTTAGAATTCTGATGCAAGTGTTAATCAATTTGAGGTTTATGGTGTCAGAAATGAGCATAGAGCCCTAAAAATTCCACATCATCACCTTTAGTTGTGTACTACACTTGGTGATGGGAAAAACAATGAAAATAAATAAATATTCAAATACTTCCACATTTTCGGACATCTAACAAAAGTCCATTCATTGTAATTATTCTCTCGAACCCATCCATAAATCTAACGAAAGTCCATAAAGTCCATAAATATTCAATGAAAGTCCATTCATTGAAGCTCCAATTTTAGCACAAATTGGCATCATGCTAGAAAAGGTTAATTAATCAACTTAGACACCTATTGGTTGTGGCTAGAGAAGTGACAACCATTGAAAAATAAAAAACTCTCCGATAATGATGCACCACATATATAAAAGGATGTTTTTTTATCAACAACTAAATGAATTAGTGAAAGTTTTAGACTGAGAATCCATATGATTTATTACATTTTTAACATTTTATCCTTTTTTTCTACCTCAGATCATTCAAAGGAAGAAGATGAATGGTATAGAAGAGAATTTAAATACGAAGAAATGGGGATAGTGTCCATTATTTATAAGGGATGCTTAATTAGATCATCTTCCATTCAATTCTTTCTCAAACATGTTTTTCCTTTTGTAACTAGCATTATTTGCATGACAAATCTAACTAGTTTAAGTCCATATAAAAATGGGCATAATGTTAAAAAAGGCAGTAAATTATAAGAACTCGTATTATGTCCATGCATTGACATAATAATTGTTATAGGAAACGTGTTGTAAAAACTTCAAAATTTCTCATTAAAACACATAAATGTAAGTAAATTAAAGTGTGTACTTCACCAACTTTATATTAATAATATCACTTAGTAATTCATGTACTCATTATCATTGTTCCTTAATTCACTACATTTCTTTTGTGAAACATAATAGTTATTTTATACTTGCAATGGCCTCTCGAGATGTAGGTTCGATCCCTTTAATCTTAAAAAAATTAAAAAAACAAAAATACCTTGTCTAATCATTTTCTTTATCAAAAAAATAATCCAATTCTATATATAAATGTAGGAATAAGAATTAAAAAAGGAAGCAAATAAATGTTTGGAATTAATTATCACTGATTTGGTGGTCATTGTTTCAAATATATAGTTAGTCATTTCACTCCCTGTAAAGGCTATTTCATCACCTTTAGTCATGACCCTTTATTGCACTTTCAAGGGAAAATCACTAGAAAAAAAATTTAGATTCACACGCTTCCACATTTTACAAAAATTTATTGAAAGTACCTTAATCGTAATGTTCATTGTATGTCCATGCCTTGTTTAGAAGATCCATTTTTGGCACATGTTGGCACCATGCCAGAAAATTTTAACTGATTAGAATACACACACTGTTAGATGAAGATAGGTAATTGATAACCAATTTTAGAAAATGAATGACTCTCTAATAATGATGCACATCATATATGAGGAAATAATAGGGTTGTGCATCAATGACTAATTTAATCCTCTTTGTTACCATATTTGACACATGTCATAGTTATGCCCTTTAATCAAGTTTGGAATATGCCTTTAGTTGTAGATATAGTTTTTATATGATAAAAATAAAATCAATGTCTACTTAATAAAGGCATCCAATAATTGTTTCTAATAATCTGACTATGCTTACATGTGTGGATCATTTCATTTAATGCATCATGTGGCATTTGATTTTTGAAATGTGTACAAGTAAGGGATGTGAAACCTTTTTATTCATGAACACCACGTCCCTTGTCCAACTTTCATATAATACATGATCTGCCTTTACTATTTTATACACATGAAAAGTATTTTAATGTGAATAGGAAGTTGTAATTATTAAAATGATAAAAATTAATCATGACTAATTATATAAATGAGTTCCTTTTATAGGCTCTCCTTTCCCTATATAGAATAATCCCCAAGCTATTCATACCTCTAGTTTTCCTTCTTTGGGGCATCATACATGATCCCGTATAGTTTATAGTTTCCATGGTAGTACCTAATACTATGCATGATCAAAACCCATTTCCTAATGTGTATATTTAACAACTCCAATACATGCAAGTTCAGAAATCCATTATTAGGCACACAAAAAATCCCAAATCACTATAAGATCTCTTTTGTTACTCAAAATGTATTATCCCCCAAGGACCTTAATTATCTATTACCAAATGAGTTTTATCTACCCAATTTCTCTTTCTACAATGGAAATGTTGATATCCAGTAGCGCATTCATGTCATTATGATCTCGTGCATAGAATATGTAGCAATGATATCTTTTAAGTGCTTGGAAATGGTGTAAACTATATTTTTTGACCTATTTAACTACTTCAAATTTGATTTAGTAGTTTTTTTAAATGATGTTATGCTATAGAGATATTTAGGACAGCCTTGAGTGCTTTAGTGTTGATATTTTCAATTAGATATTATGAGAGTGTCATGTATGTAATGAAGTCTAATTAACGTTCTTATATAGATTTCCATAGGTTTTGTATTATGTTTGATCTAGAAAGATGAACCTACCTACATAATGATTTTTAAACTAGAAAAAGAGTCATTAGATTGAAGGTTCCAAAACCATAGATATGGTCTAATATTTTAGACCATTATGGACTAGAATTTAATGGTTTTACATAGGAAATTAGTGATGCAAAGGATAAATTTTAGTAATGATGTCTAAGGTTGAATTACTACTTTTGATAGTTAATATTTCTTAGATGAATGATAAAATAGAGTATAGAGATGGGAAATTTGAGAGAGAGAGAGAGAGATGTACTTATTGGGATTAGGATGTGATAATTTTTCTTATCATAGGAATAAAGAAAAAATTCTCATGTTAACAAATGATAAGTTAACAAATTTGAGTCTCTACATTTTCCCCCTTTTATGCGTGGAATTGAAAATTAGTACTTAAAGGAAAATTATACCTAAGTGTGCAAATGCGCTTTATATTTGATCGATAGTTGTTATGCAATGTTTTGATGTTGAAATTATCTATGATGAAACATGCAACACCTAGTGTAGTTAATGTTCATATTGTAAAGTGAATTGTAACTGAAATGTAAATAATGTTTGTAACTTTGTAAAATTAAAATTGTTCATGTAGTAAAATAAAAGACATGCAAAACATATAACTAATACACTTTTTCATTTTATGTAGGAAGGTACTCACATTCCTATTGTACTTTGGATATTCAGATTTATCATTTAAATTCCAAAGGATTTGGGGTGATCAATCCATAATTGTGTCAAAGGAGAAACCAGAGTGTTGAGTGCATCGACCTAACACCGAAGATGAAATATAGGTACTAAATCACCCGATTAAGAGGAAGAGCATTGTTATGAGTATTTATCCATTCGATATATATCCACATAAAAGATAGAATGAAAATAATGGACAAATTACAAATTACAAATTACAAATTACTTAGCCACATCAATACTTTAGAAAACCACATAGAAAAAATTAAAGGGAATTCCTAGATCATGTCCCCACCATTTTTTTAAATTTATAATGAGTATGAAAATTTTGAATAATACTAAGAATAAGAATACTCATGCCCCCAAATCCTTGTGTTTCTAACTATGTCTCGAGCAATGCACTAAAAAAGGAATAAGTATTCATGTTTGATGTATTACGCTATAAAAAAATGTCATATGTGTATGAATTTGTACCAAAATTTTGTAGACTCTTGTAATAATATAATACTACTGGAATTTTCTAAGACCTTTCCCTAGATCAATAGTGTTTAGTAGGTCTTATATCATTATGACAGATCTTGACCTCAAGTGTGCGAGTTATAAAGAAATGTAATTTATGTCACTTTTTTTGTATATGTATCTATATATATGTGAGGATCTATACCCTATAAAGGTTTTTGTATGTACTTTTTAATATGTATGTATAAACTATATGTGTAGAATGTATCTTGATGAATGCCCACTCTTTTGAGGTTTATTTGATTAAAAAATGGAGCGCTTGACTAAAAATAAAGATGTGTACCCATGTGAAAACAATATAATAATATGTTTTAGATCACATAGAAGTCTATATTAATGGACAACATTAGGATCCATTCCTATAATATGGTTGTGCATGGTGGAGACCATGGATCATAAAGAATAAAACAACAAGTAACAATAAAAAAACACATGTGTATAAAATAGAACAAGTGCATAGGAAAATAATATTTAATAAAGATAACATAAGAAGCTCAACTAGACCAAACCCACAAGGAGCTCTTTCAAATTTGAAAAGATGTGGATGGAGCATGATGACATCTTTGATAAGATCAAATATTGGTGGAAATGGGATGGTGGAGGAACTGCTCAATATAGACTCCTTCAGAAATTAAAAAATGTCAAGAAATAGGTGAAAATTTGGAATAAAGAAGTTTTTGGAATATTTTTGTTAGAAAAAAGGAGTTAAAGCAAAAACTCTAGGAGCTAGAAAATAAAATTACTACTAAGGGAAGGTCCTTGGAGGATCAATCAGCTGAGAAAAATATTCTTTCAGAGCTACATATGGTTTGTAGCAGAGAAGAATCCTTCTAGAGACTCAAATCTAGGGTGATCTGGCTGAAAGAGGGAGACAGAAACACAAAATTCTTTCATATGACCACTATGAAACATAGAGCCTACAATAGGATTTTGGAAGTTTCAAAAGGTAATGGCACTATCATCAAAGATCCTAAGGCCATAAAGGAGGAAGCTCTCATATTTTATGAAAATTTTCTTAAAGAGAAGAGTGCTATAAATGAAGAGGCTACCTCTTTTTGTTAGAGGCTATTCCGAATGATAGAATTGATGAGAAAATATTCAAAAACCTTTCCAAAATTGTAACTATTGAGGAGTTGCAAAAATCTGTTTTTACTCTTGAAGGGGATAAGGCTCCAGGACCTGATGGTTTTTCTGCTAATTTCTTTTAGAAGTATTGGGAAATATTCTTAGATGATCTGCTTAGGGAAGTGAATGAGTTCTATAGAACTGGTGATCTATTGAAAGAGTTGAATAACACCCACATTGTGCTTGCTCCAAAAAAAATGGGTGCTAAATATTTTAAGGACTTCCGTCCCATTAGTCTAGTTAATGTTATTTATAGAATCTTTACTAAGATTATTGCTACTAGACTCTAGACTATTCTTAATGATTTAATTTCAAAGAAGCAGAGTGGGTTCATAAAAGGAAGGATAATTCAAGATGGGGTGATCATGGTGCATGAGATCATTCATTCTATGGATAATAATAAAAAAAAGCATGGTCATGAAACTTGATATGAATAAATCTTTTGAAAAAGTCTCTTGGTATTTTCTTGACAATGTTTTGGCTAAATTTGGCTTCCATAATAAATTTAGAAGAATTATTAAGGCCATGTATTTCTACCGCTAGATTCTCTGTGGTGGTAAATGGTGAGCCGGATTTTCTTTGCTAACAGTAGGGGTTTAAGATAGGGGGACCCTATATCCCATTTGATCTTCATTCTAATGGCAGATAGCCTCAAGCAGATCCATTGCCAAAGCAGTTAAAGGACTTCTTAAAGGAACTAAGCCTACTTCTACAAACCACACAACTTCACACCAACAATTTGCGAGATGACACAATTCTTCTATTGATGGCCTCTATCCTTAAAGCTAAGGCTATTAAGTCTATTCGAAACTCTATGAGGCTGCTTTTGGGCAAGAGATAAACTTTGATAAGAGTTCCATTTTCTTCTTTAACACTCCTATGGATAGACAAAAATAATTTCTAAAATCATGGGGTGTAAAATCAATTCCTTACCCACTACTTATCTGGGTCTCCCTCTTGGTACAAAAACATTCTATCAAAGTATGGAATGATCTACTGGAAAGATTTCAAAAGAAAATGGTGGGCTGGAAAGGGGCCATTCTATCCAGTGCTGGAAAATGTTTGCTAATTAAAATCACTCTCCAAAATCTTCCTATATATATTATGTCTCTTTATAATATTCCTCTGTCTTTAGGGACAAAATTGAAAGGATCCAGAAGCACTTCTTATGGTGGGAATGGAAAAATTCAAATATCACTTGGTGGCTTGGGATCAAGTTTGTACTCCTAAAAGAATTGGTGGGCTTGGCATAAAGGATATTAGAAAAATGAATGTGGCCTTAATTACAAAAATGGGTTGGAGAATGCTCTCGGAGGAACAACCTTGGATTGATTTAATTAAGGCTAAGTATCTTGCTTGAGCAAACAACTATTTCTTTCCTTTATGATGGAAAACTCCCTCAAGGTTCCATTTTCTGGAATAACTTGATTCAAGTAAGAAATTTCATCAAACAAGGTTGTAAATGGAAAGTGGGAAATGGCAGGGATATTAATTTTGGTGTGATAACTGGTCTAATTTCAGCCTAAATGACAGATTTGGTGTAGTCAAAGACATTCTAGAGAAAAATATGGAACTAAAGTCAAAGATTACATTGAAATGGAGGGTAATAGGAAGAGATGGAAATAACTTACGGTGGAAAGGACTGATCTAAATTCCATAATCTCCTCCCTACATGAACAACTGGACATCATACCCCTGAATCAAATTGAAGCTAAGGATGAACTTGTCTAGAATAACTCAAGTGATGGAGAATACACTGTCAAATCTAGTTATAATTCTTATTTTGAAAACACTCATAGTGATTTCAAATGGAGCAAGATTTGGATGACAGAATTAACCCCTAAAATTAATTTTTTTCTTTTGGCTTGTCCTCAGAGGAAGAATACTCACAAATGAAAACCTGATTAAGAGAGGTTTTATAATGCCAAACATGTGTTGCCTATGCAAAAAAGAGGTTGAGGACATCAAGCATCTCTTAGTTCATTGTGAGTATGCTTCAATGATCTGGAGTTATGCTTTCTCAAAGTTCAATGTTTATTGGACAATGCCAAAGGATTTTCTCCAATTTTGGATCTAGTGGGATCCTCCTTTTAAGCATTGTGTTGTTAGAAGACTTTGGAAACTGGTTATGCCTCATGTTATCTGGAGGATCTAGAAAGATAGAAATGACATCATATTTAGAAACAGTAGACAACATTGCAAGAACAACTTTGTTAAGATTGTTAATGCTATTAAAGACAATATAGAGAGATTCAAACCTCCCAAGAATAAGAAGTATCCTAAAGATGAAGAATTTATTCTTTCCAACTGGAAGATTGGTGTTGTAAATGTGCAAAAATGGAGAACTCCAAACATTGATAGGTCGTCAATTCATTGGATCCTCCTCAACTTTTTGGTACAAACTTAACTTTGATGGAGCCTCCAAGGGAAACCCAGGGGCAGCTGCTGGTGGAGGTGTAATTTGGGATCATAAAGGCTGCTTAGTTGCTACTTATGCTGGTAGAATGGGTAATCAGACTAATCATTATGCAGAAGCCTTAGCAACTCTTTGGGGGCTAAGGCTTGCTAAGGAATATAACATCCAAAACATCATTATGGAAGGGGACTCCTTAAATATTATCAATCATCTTAATCAGATTTATCCCCTAGTTGGACTATTAAATATTTCATTGAGGAATCCATTAATATCTGTCACACTTTCAAAAATATCAAAATTGGACATACTTATAGGGAGGGTAACAAGGTGGCAGACACCTTGGCAAATTATGGCACCAACAACAATCTCACCTTTTGGGATAATGAGAAATACACCCCCAAGGAGGTACAAAATGGTATTAATAAGGATAAACATGGACACTCACACATTGTGTAGGATCTATAATGAGATTTTGTGGGCTTTAATGTACAAGAAAGATCACACAAGTGAGAGAAGTAATCAAATTACGGCCATAAAAGTTCGCATGATTCTCGAATCTATGGTTGGATTTTTAAAAACTGGTTTAGTCATATCAAAAACAATGCTTCTAAGGGTGGTTTCAAGTAGGGAAGTCACAGAAATTGCAAAGGGAAAAAGATGGGGGTGCTCTGTGCCAATTGGAACCTAGCTGTGATCCCGCTTGGAAGGACAATGTGGAGCTTTGGAATCTTCTTAAAAAGGGGGGTGTTTCCAACTTCATCAAAAAAATCCAAGGCCATGACCAAAACATTTCAGTGCATTTTTCCATGGATTGGAAGGACAGGAAGGTAAAGTATGGGGGTCATTGTGTGCTAATGAATGAGGAGCTGATTGTTGAGGCGATTGGTCTCGATTTGGATGGCTTCAGGTTTTTAGCAAAAGGTCGTTGAAAAATTGCATAAGTAAATAATTTTTTGAAGAAGGGGAGGAGCTTGTCTTTGTTGCGGTGGGCATTAAGGTAAGCTCCATTCCAAAACCCTATGATGATGTTACTAAAATGATGGTTTGATTCATCTCCCTTGAAGGGCACTTATCACTGTTCCTACCAAGCACTTGGTCTTCCTCAACCATTTTAGGAGACACTTTGTAGTTTTTTCCCACATTACCTCTTGAATTCTCTTGAATGTTCCATTCTCGATTTCCAGAAACATACCAGGGCCATCCCCCTCCACCAGGGGCTCATCTTCCTCCTTCATAAGCTCTGCCTCTCCAAATTCCCCTACCATTCCTATCTCCCCAGTGACCCACTCATTCCCATCCTCACTACTCCCTCAAACAACCCGGCCACCTCTTCCAAGGCCAGAGCTACCAAAACTAAGAACCCCAAACTCAATAAAGTGGCCTCTCCTCCCTCTTGCCCGTGTTCTAAGGAGCAACAAAGAAATGGAAGTTGTTCAAAATCTTTTACACATTAGCAATGTTGGTTAGGATAATGCCTCACAATATGAGAGGGATAATACTCTTCTCAGAATGGACTTATTGGAAAAGGAGGTTGAGAATATCAAGAAAGAGTTGCATCAATTAACCAAGTAGAAGGGGAAAAGAAAGTTAAATGATGATGTAGATATTGAAATTGATCAGATTGAGGATATTTACAAAAATTTGAACTCATTGGACAATAGATTGGGGAGGGCCAAAGATAGACATGATCATAATATGGCCATTTTCAATGCCATTAGTGAGTTTCTAGAGCAACAGGTTAGAAGCATCTCTATGTTGAGCGGGGTCCCTGAAGCCATTTGGGGGACTGAAAAGGAAAGAAATCAGGCTATCTCAAAGTTGAACGTGAATGATCCAATGCACACTACCACTCTGGCGCTATTCACTTCATTGCACATAATCAAATCAAGGATTGAAAGGGCCTCCAAGAAATAACACCCCTTGGACTAGCTGGTTTCATTTTAGTTGCTTCTCTTTTCGGATAATATCTGTTTTCGATAGTATGTTGATTTTTTTGGCTATTGCTTAATTGTTGAAATTTTTTTTCTGATCTTCATGTTTTTTTTGTTTTTTCCTAGTGAGCTTATTGTTTGGGTTACTTGTTCAAAACTATTTTTTATATATTATCTAGATTTTGGATCCTCTTTTGATGTTTTTTTCAATGTTTGATGCTGGCAATAAGAAATTGAGCCTTCCTTAGTATAACAATAGAAAAGGTATAGTCCCTTCAAAACTATTTTCCATTAATAAAATCTAGCCAAGAAGGGAGTAGGCTAGTACATGTCATCATGTATCAATCTATGTGTTCCCTAAGGACATGAAGAAGACATAATTAATATACCTCATCCCCAAATGATCATGTGTGTAGGCCAAACATGTCATCATGTATACATATAATATATATATGCATGTGTGTAAAGGTATATATATATATATATATATATATATATATATATATATATATATATATATATATATATATATATATATATATATATATATATATATATATTATAAACATGTTATCTATGAAACCAATATGACATACAACATATGTAATGGAAATATCTAGTCAATCAAGTCGTGTGTAGGTATTGATTTGTATTTATGCAAAGATATGAATGTTTTATATCATATCATTATTTGGATGTTTTTGTGTTTTTGTATTTTTAAATTTTATCTATATAAAGGGTGGGTAGCACAAGAGCTACCTGATGATGGACTCACTAGGAGGTAGGGTGAAACCATAAGATGAAGGGTCTCATACCTTAACTATGTCATAAGATAAGAAGGATGATCTTTTATAAGTTGTATAAGATTCCTAGTAACTACTATATAATACCTAGGGTAGATAGTCTCAAGAGGAGTAGTATGTACATTAGAAAAATGAAGAGGGATATGTCCACTAAAAGTAGTATACATAGATGCAGACCTAGCAAGAGGCCTAGGATGGAAACACCTAGTAGGAGAAACATGTTAAATAGAGTACCTAACAAGAGGCATACGTGGGAGAAATATACTAGAAGAGGCATGTGAACTAGAAGACCTAGAAAGAGGCCTAAGAAGGAGAAACCCACTAGGAGATAAATGTGAAGATGCACTAGGCATAGAAATATTGACCATTTATTTCTAGATAAGCAACTTATCTCTAAGATCATGATGGTGGAATCATTAAACAAATTCCTTTAAAGAGTATATCAAGTAGGTAAACTTGGAGGATTAAGAACACATTTGGCCAATGATTTTCTCAATCAATTCTCTATTAACACCTGCTCTAATATTTCTTATGAGCAACTTACACAACTCAAACAAGGATCTAATGAACACTTAGTAAACTATGTGTTGAGATACAAAAACAAGTTATCTAAAATATCGAATGTTCTTGTAGACACTAAGCTTTAGGACTTATTCATTCAGAGTCTCTTACCACCTCTCTAGGAGAGTGTTCTCTTTGAAACCTCTCCTTCATTCGATCAAATTTTTCATACTCTCAAGCTTCGTGCAACCAAGCTCTTAGCCATAGGAAAACTTGAATACCAAAAGAAAGCATCGTACTCCACACATTTTCAAATAAATTCAACATTTAAAATATCCATAACTAAACCAACTAACATGAAAATTACTATCAATGAGGTATCCACTACCAAAGAGCTTGATCATGCCAAACCAGATCACCATACATATCCTAGGTTAGCTATCCCTCCACGTATCTTACTTCCACAACTTATTGAGTGTAATCTTATCACACTTCCTCCTCCACTCTATTTAGATCCATCTCCACCTGAAAAATAAGTAGCTATAATGAAAAATTTCATTGTGACTATCATCAATGTGTAGGAATTCTATCGATTGATGTTTCGATATTCGTACTATCATTAGACATCTAATCGATAATGGAAAACTTGAGATTCTTGAACCTATAACCTCTGCACCGATCAATGAAAACCATAAGCTCAAGATATTTAACAAACCTCTACCTAAACATGAAAATAAAGAGAGTGAATATTTAGATAATCACGGATATCATGCAGTTCCTTCTTCCGAATTAGGGGATCTTGATTTTCTCATTGGATATATTGATACTTATCTACCGTTTATTTCTTTCCGTGACCATGATTATCATGCCACTTTCACTTGTAATAACTTGCATATTAATTATTATATCAGGTCTATCCCTATCAATAACTTGAAGAAGGTGGATATGTCATGGCCCATCGTGGAATGTTATAGTCCACTTCTCATCACTATTGGTTATCCTATCTCCCAAATTTCATATCTAATGAAAAATTTGTATGGTGTTGTCAAAATTCACGTTACAATAGGTCCACTTACAATTCTTGTACCTTTCATTATTGGACAAGTAGTCGATGGGTGTGACATGGTTCTTGGACTCAATTGGATTCGTACATATAAACCTATCATTTCCCGAATAATTTACGTTTGAAACTTATTCATAATAGTCAATTCATTTCTATAAATGGTGTGACTCCATACACTCCATGGTTTTCATCTACTTGAGCATAGATCGATGCTTCACCTACTCCCTCTAACATACCACACTCTATACAACTCATAGGGAAATCTACTCCTAGTTCTTCTATTCACCCACCTTCTATAAGGCCTCATCACTCTGCTAGTCCCAAACATAGATATAGGCCTATTTCTCACATGATTACCACATCTCAACATAAATAATCACCTCATTTTGTTCCACTTAGGTATCTATCACCACCTTGTATTCTACTTCACATAGATCTCCATCACCTACACATTTATTTACGCTACGATTCCCAAATCTGAAAATTGAACGATTTTTTCTTGACCATGGACCCTATAGGCTTTAAATTATTTTCTGAACTTACCCCATTAAAATAAACTTAAAGCAATGTAATAATTAAAACACACTACACATAGGTTGATAATGGAGTTCGGAAGAATGCCTATGTCTGGGTTCATCAATAGAACTGATATATTATCCACTTCAACGACTACAATTAATACAAAATTACAATCTAAGCATGATAATATTGAATACAAATGGAACAAGAACCTTTATCACGACCACTTAGAGTGGTTACCTTGGCTTATGAGGCGATTCGATCCAAGTATTCTCCTTCATGGTACAATGCCCTATGGATCCTCGATCAGTCCTCCGAAGCTATTACGATGTCCCATGTCTCCCAGTCAGTCTTCCATACATTACGTACTTTGAAGTTGTGGCTCAATAAGCCTGAAGAACAAAAACCTCCTCCACGACCTCCGAGGGACAATATCCCGGCTTATGTAGCGAGATCCAATCTTATTTTACATAATACCTTATGGCTCCAAAGTCTAGGCTCTACAATATATTTGGTGAATTGATAATGAATCTCGTATAAATGAAGACCTCAACTCCTCCTCATTGCATGGTGTTAGTTCTTATTCTAGAAACATCCACTCTTCCATTGTGTGGTGCTAAGTCTCCAATTGTAAGAGAAAACAATTATCACTAACGAGATCAATCTTGAATAAATACCCTCCTCTGAAGCCAAGATGATGACTCGTCCAAATAAAAGGAACGATAACTAGATCATACCATGCCAAGAACACAAATGTTAATCAAACATCACGATCAATAATATGAAAGAAACTCGCTAGAATAGCTTTACATAAACCTCTATAAACAAATGAGCAAAGTAATATCATATATTATTATGGAACTCAATGAAATACAATGAGAATGGTTCTTTCTTATATAGGCAAGGAATAACAATATAAGAACCAGTCAAGGTTATAGATCAGCCCTAAATCAAGGAAAGAACCAGTCATCCTAGAACTAGTAATCAAAGATCTAGTTAATACCATAGATCAAGGAAAAATTATACCTAACAACTATATAATACCTTCCTAATATATAAATAAGATGAAATAAATATCCACACATATAAGTGGGTGAGGATAAATACAATAATGGTAAATAAAGTACCTAGGTGAACATGAGCCAAGGTAAATACCTACTCTAACAACCCCCTCAAGTGAAGCTACGGGCCCAAAATAAAAGTGGCATAACCACAATATGAGTCTCGAAACTAGGCGATGAGGCACTAATGTACAATAACAAGGAAAAAGGGACATTACAAGGTACCCAAAACAAGTAACAACAAAGTAGAGAGAGAAAAACCCCATCTGCAAGGCATCCCAAGAAGATCGGATAAAAAACTCATATAATGTTGAAGAATTTTGATTAATTGCTAAAAATAGGTGTGTCATGATCAAAGAAAAATAGCCAAAGCAACAAGGAAAAGACAAAATCTAGAGTGTCACAATCCAAGAAAATATAAGGTAACAAGGCAAGGACACAAAACTCAAAGAAAAAAATAATTCGATTAAGCTGCTGCAAATAGGTGTTCCACAATCCATGAACAATAACCAAAGCAATAAGGCAAGGACACAATATCTAGAGTGGTATGATATAAGAAAATCCAATGAAACAAAGCAAGGAAACAAAACTAGAAGAAGCGGGATCAACACCATACCCTCCCATATTCGAATGGGTGGAGTGATGTGAAAAATCTATATGAGTTGTCCAAATAACTACTCGAACACTCTTGAAAAAATAACACCTAGGATTCACCATAATAGCTCCCCCACAAGAGAGACTATAAACATGCCAAAAGTGTTAAAAGTACGAGATACAAAATATCTCAACAAAAAGAGGGATACACTACACCCGATAAAGAAAATTCTCTAAATAAGTAGCATTACAATGAAGAAGGTATAACAAGTGGAGAAAAATTCCGAATGATGGAGGAGCCACACTGTACGGTCTTCTCAAATATAGGAGCTCGCCAAATGTGTGATCCCAATGAAGTACCTTATCAAAACCAATGCCATGGCAAGAATTCCACTTAACATGTGTAATAAGGAAACAATACCCTATGAATATCATCTAATACCTCCGCTAGTGAAACCCATATAACAGAGAATGTGAGAACCAAATGCATTGGTATACTTCTCAAAAGATCCATTCATGTGAACAGAAGTAGGATACACATCATGTGTAATCGCAGGCACGGGTAACATACGAAGAACATGGAGTAACAAGCCTAAAAGGTTTAGGAGCATTATAAGCAGGGAGCAGCTCAAAACCGATGATCAAGGTAAGTGGGTACAAGATAAATAGCTGTAAGTGGACTAGCAACATGGATATGATTGTCCACAATATGATGGTGATGTTTCAGGCTAGCAAGTTTTTGCTACAGGGAGTGTATTAGTGTATCCTTATCATGAATGAATGCTTGTAGTAGAGAATTTTTCTTCTTGAGTGATCTATTTTCTTCACAAATTTTACAATATCCTCCTAAAGTTAGCACATTTTTAGAAAAGCATATTGTTCTAATCCATGATAGATACAAGAATGCAACTCTTAAAAGTTTGGACATCGGGCTCAATCGAAATTGCATCAACAAGTGATTACAACACCGCTCTGTGTTTGTAACTGTATAATGAGTGTGTGTTAAAATAGGGCACTTTAAAATTATAGAATAATTGATTCTCAATATAAATATTTCCAATGGAAAGAGCATGAGAAAAATCACTTTTGCAAAAATGGCACTCAAAAGCGAGTTGCGATCAAAACATACAAGCTTTACAAGTTTATGATCTATTATTTATTTTAGTTACCACTAAAACAAAATAAAATGATCTTGCCTTCACCACAAAAATAAAATAAAAGGGGATTGGAGCTAAGCACCTGCTAGTAGGAATCATAAGATTAAGCCTCATATGACCTTGGGCTTAGGATGTGAAGTCTTCCTTGTCGGCTCATTATTAACATGAAATTGTTACATGAAATTGTTACATCCAAGTGTTACCAACTCCACTTGTTTTCCAACAATAGTTATGGGAGAAACTTCACAATTACTCATCTTGATGGCTTCCTTAACACACCTTCACAATGAATCCTTTATTCATAAAATAATTATTACAACTTTATTCCATGATAAATGAGAGGGGGTGGCCTCTCTATTTATAGAAATTAGGCTTATCCACCCTATCTCTAAGATAGGATAGGAAATCTCTTCGACTAATCATATTCCATGCCTAAACTCTTACCTTTACATGTAGGCTTATCTTTTAAGATAAGATATACCTTATCATCTCACATGGGTTCCACCTTTATAGATATTACACAAATTTAATATACAAAATATTTATGACATCACTCCTTGTCATTATTACAAATATAATATTTCTAATTCTAAATCATGTAGACCCTACTTATCCATTTACCCTAACTTTGACATTTTAACATTACGAGACCACTTATGACAAATATTTACTTTTTACCACAACATTCCTATTGTACTTTGATTGTTACCATACTATACTTTATTGGTGGCGTGTCATCTTGGACAGCACCGTCATTATCTTCTATCGGACGCCACTACTAATTATACTTAACAACATCCTATTCCTAATATATACATTAATGAAATAGAAATTATGGAGGAAAATTTTAGTGTCGACATCTTCCCCCTCCCTAGCTTCTACTCCATCCTTGGAGTAGACTATTATGGACATTTTGAAGTTGGTGCCTGGAAAATATTTAACTTTGTCGTGGTTGACCCATTTCGTAATGGGAGTACCATCCAATTCCTCTAGTTGATATGTACCATTTTCATGCACAACTACTACTATTCAGTAGGCCCCATCCATTTGGGAAGAATTTTTCTATGCCTCCTCTTTTTGTATCGGGAATCATATACTAGGACCAAGTCATTCACCTGAAATGGAGACCAGAGGATCTTTTGATCAAAGTACTCCTTCTACTTCATTTTCTTCTTATAGCTTGTATCCTTTCTATTTCCCTCATTTCCTCTAGCAAATGAAGATGTACCAACCTTTCCTTTACCGAATCACTTTCATCCATCCTTTCATTTTTCATAACTCTCACAGTGGGAATATCAAACTCAATAGGAAGAACTGGATCAATGCCATAAGCCAACTAAAATGGGGAGTATCATGTTGTTGACTTTGATGTTGCCCTATATGCCCACAATGTTGCATGAATCCTTTTATCCCACTTATGTACCTGCAAAGCTGCATCTTTTCTAGGATTTGACACAATACATAATTTTTCACTCCACCTATCCATTTGTGTTTGGCTTGTAAGTTGTTTCCTTCTTGTGCTTAATAGAAAACTTGTTTACTAGGGCTTCTACCACCTCATTAATGAAGTGGCTTCCTTGATCTATTACAATTTCTAATGGACAACCAAATCTTGGTGACAATGTGTTCATACATGAACCTTGCCACTTCATCCATGGAAGTTGTTTTCAAGGGCCTAGCTTCAACCCACTTGGTTAAATAATTTGTGGCAACTACAATATACTTATTTTGGTGTGGGGTAGTTGGAAGTGGACCTACAATATCTATTCCCCACTTTTCAAAGGGACCAAGTGGAAGAATAGGGCATAATGGAGCTGATGAAGTCTTACGGTTCCCATGTGTTTGACAAATATCACATGTCTTACAATAATTATAACAATCTCTAAAAAGAGTGGGCAGTGATAACCTGCATCCAAGATCCTTCTTGTTGTAAGTTGTCCAGAGAAGTGTCCTCCACATGTACCATTGTGGAATTCTTCATTAGCTCCTTTCCTTGATCACGTCCAACTACCCTCTTGTACTGTCCATCAGGCCCTATCGAAATAATACTCCATGCATAAAATAGAATATGGATGACTGGCTTGAGTAATCTTCCTCTTAGTCTTTGCATTGGCACCATCAGGAAACTTGAAATCATTTAGATAATTCCAAATATCTATGTATTCACTAGGGATTGTGTCAAGGGATAACAATGTTGCATCTGGGAAATCATCATCATCACAAGATGAACCTAAACCATCATAGGCTCGAGAGAGTGCATCTGCATTGACATGCTTCTTTCTGGCCTATCTATAATATCAAATTCAAATTCTTGTAGAAAAATTATCCATCTTGTTATCCTTCTGATGGGTTAGGCTTATTTACAATATATTTTAGAGCCTGATGATCTATTACAACTATAAATTTCTTCCCTAGCAAGTAATTTCTAAACTTCTTTACAACAAAAATGATAGCTAGAGCCTCTTTTTCAGTTACAATATAATTTACCTCAGCACTGCTCATTTGTCTGCTCCCAAAGTAAACTGGATGATCATTCCCATTTTCATCCTTTTGGCTCAGAGTACTTCCTAGTGTTGCATCTGAAGCATCAATATACACAATGAATGGCTTGCTCTAGTCTGGATTCTTTAAAATAGGTGAAGACACCAAAGCTTCCTTTAGTTGTTCAAAAGCTTCATGTGCCTTCTTTCCTGGTTCATAAGTAACATCCTTCTTCAAGAACTGGGTTAGTGGTTGTGTGCAATCTTTGAGAAATTCTTGATGAACCTTCTATAGTAACCCACATGGCCTAAAAATGATCTCAACTTACTTCTATTCATAGGAAATGGTAACTCTTTGATTTTTGAAACTTTATCAGGATCGGTACCAATACCATCTCTGGATACAACATGCCCTAACAAAAACACCTTTAGAACATCCAAAGACACACTTTGTAGGGTTTAGTGAGGCTTGTGCTTCATCTAACCTTTGAAATGTTGTCTCCATCTAGTGTAGGTGGTCCATTTTCTCCCATAGATGTAAAAATCATCTAGAATACTCTGATGAAGCTTCCAATGTAGGGTTCAAACACCCTATTCATCAAGCATTGGAATGTTGTTGGAGCATTACACAACCCAAATGGCATAACTCTATAAGAAAACATTCCCAAGGAGTGGTGAACGTAGTCTTTAGCTGATCTTTCTCACTATACGAACTTGGTTGTATCCACTATAGCCATCTGCAAAACTATAGCACTCTGGCCAACTACTTCATCCAAGATCTGATATGAGAATGGAAGAGGGTAATGATCTTTCTTTGTTGCCTTGTTGAGCTTCTGTAATCAACACAAATGTGTAGCTTCCCATTATTTTTATTGAGATCACAATGGGAGAAACCCATTCCAAATTCTCCACAACAAATATGAATCTGCATCAAGACAACTTATCTATTTCTTCTTTTACAGTCTTGGAGAAATTAGGATTCATTCTATATGGCATTTTCTTTATGGGCTTAGCACCATCTACCAGACTCAATAGAATGTTCTACCCAACTTACTTGATGGAGTTCCTTGTAATCAAAAGTGAATAAGTGCATGTACCTTCAAAAGAGTTGGAGGTAGGATTCCTTCTCACTCTCCATCACAACATCACCAATATTTATTTGTTGGAGACGATCATCAATTTCTTCTTCAGATAATTTTATGGGTTCATGAGTCGGTGTGACTGGAAGGATATCCATGACCGAAACATCAACCTCACTTTCTTCATCTTTGTGTCCACTTCTTGGTAGTACTAGAGTAATAAGAGGATGTGTCAATCATCAATTTCATCACTTGAATCCATAGGTTCTACCTTATGATGTCGAGGGATCACGTTTATCTTCACCCTCTCTCTGCCCATGTCCAAGTGTCATGAAGCCTTCATTCCAGTAGTTTCTTGCATGAACTCTCCTTAGCCATGGCCTTCCAACAACATTGGGTATGCACAACAGTACCATTCTTCATCACCTGGAAGTCTACCACACATACAACACCCATGACAGATATTGCCACATTTGAAACAACACCTTCTGGTTTAGTTTTTCCCTTATTTAATGACCTTAACATAAGTGTTGAGGGTGATCAATTTTTAAACCCAACATATTCATTATAGACTCGGTCATTACATTAACTACAACACCTCCATCTACTAAGACATCATGAATTGAAATACCATTACATAATACCTCAGCTTGTGGAGCGTAGGGATCTGCCTCTTCTTCCAAAACAGGGACCTCAACCTCCTTCCTTTTCGAGCATTGAGTCCACTTCGCAGCTCCCGCCTCTTCTCAGAAGACATAGCAAGAAGTTGACCATATGTAATATTTGTAGGCCTTTTGGATAGATCTTCTAAGATGGAGTATGGTCCTTGCCCCTGTGAAATAAAAAAATCTTGCACACCCAACTTTCTTCTCCTATGTTTCTTACTAGTCTCTCCTTTCATCTTCTTAGGATCATTTCCATCTTGGTTATCTTTTTCTTTCTTTCTTTTTTTTACAAACACATCTACTTCATTATTTATGCTCCTATCTACTACATCAAAAGAATTCACAGGTGCTTTTCCTTTATCATTATCTCTTGTACCAGATGTAGAAGCTCTATCTGGACAATTATACTTATAATGACCCTTTTTATAACAACCATAACATACAACTTCAGATATATTTCTTTTTGGACCTCTATCTCCTCCCTGGGAACTAAATTCCTTTCCTTGAAGAAGATTAATAGTTAATTGGCCCATCTTCCTAAGGAGATCTTCATACTTAAGTAGATGTACTAGGGGAAGATTTGTGCTCACCAAGAGTGGTTGTGGCTTCTGGACCAAAGGTGTTGGTGTAGGCTCCACCTTAATAACAATTTCTTTGGGCTCCTCTTCCATGCTTTCTTCTTTCCTTCTTGCAATCTCCTTTTCTTGTTGAGGGTCATTGGGTGGTCATACTTCACTCATTTTCTGATCTCTGGCTTCATCCCAAGAATGAAGTGCTTACAGAGGAGATTATCCATGCCATTCATCAACCCATCCACTAATCCTTCCTTCCGGATCTGGGCATCGAGCTTCCTCCTTAGCTCTAGAACATGAGCATGATAATCCTTATCTTCTCCTTCTCTCCTTGGGCTAGCTTTGTGATCTCGATCATGAGATCTGCATATTTTTTTTGTTCACCAAATTCTTCAGAAAATTTTAGTTAATAAATCCCATGAGTTTTTAACATTATCACCTAGTGTTTCAAACCACCTAAGGGTTGAACCATCCAAAAAGGTAGGAAAAATTCAGTCCATTGTTCCCTTCTTATGAGGCCATTACAAATGCAAGATCATTTAAATTCTTGAATGAAAGAGGAGCATCTTTCATTAGATTGGGCTGAAAAAAATAGAATCTTTCCCATTTTCAAAAGTAACCACAGTGAAATACCAACCCACAAGTACAATCAACAAGACTTATGTGCACAAATAATTGGAATCACCATAATAGAAAGTGACTTTACACCTTTCTACAAGCAAAATAGGAATGACCATGGTAAACTTACATTTACTATGGTAAAACTTGACTTACTACGGTAAAAATTGACTTTATTGTGGTAAACACTATTCACGGTAAAAAGTGAATTTATTGTGGTAAATACTATTCATGGTAAAAAGTGAAGTTACTGTGGTAAATACTATTCATGGTAAAAAGTGAAATTTACTTGTGGTAAATACTATTCATGGTAAAAAGTGATTTTACCATGGTAACTACTATGCATGGTAAAAACAAGGTTACCCTCCAAATGATTTTTGACTAAGTGGGAATATCTCTCCAGAAAATCCACCAACGAGGAATGGTCCCGAAAATGGAACCAAAATGTCAACACCAATCCAAACACTCGATAATATTTTCACAGGAACTCCTCGTCTATGATTATTTTAAGTAATGCACAACTTTTGGTTTGGTGGTAGTAATATGGAAACACAATAACAGACATAACACAAGAATACCATAGACTATGACATAAAAGAATGATGAAAATCTGAAATACAACTATAAAATATATTATTAACATGAAATTGTTACAATCTCACCCATGAATTACTCCAAGTGTTACCAACTCCACTTGTTTTCCAACAATAGTTATGGGAGAAACTTCACAATTACTCATCTTGATGGCTTCCTTAACACACCTTCACAATGAATCCTTTATTCATAAAATAATTATTACAACTTTATTCTATGATAAATGAGAGGGGGTGGCCTCTCTATTTATAGAAATTCAGGCTTATCCACCCTATCTCTAGGAAATCTCTTCCGGCTAATCATATTCCATGCCTAAACTCTTACCTTTACATGTAGGCTTATCTTTTAAGATAAGATATACCTTATCATCTCACATGGGTTCCACCTTTATAGATATTACACAAATTTAATATACAAAATATTTATGACATCACTCCTTGTCATTATTACAAATATAATATTTCTAATTCTAAATCATGTATTGACTATTTTATCTCGGCCCATTGTTTTCTCACTCAAATGTTGTGCAATGCCTCTATCCACCACATCCTCCTTGTGACCCCGATTTTAAGCCCATATTTCCCCTATCTTCGTTGTTTTGTCACCCACCATGCAACATCCATGTGGCTTCTACTAAGCATGTAACACCTTATCGATTTATTTGGATAATCCCACATTAGTGGGAATAAAGGTTATGGAAAGCCATAAAAGGATTTGGGGAGGTTAATAACATGTGGCTTTAGGCCTCACCTTTACTTTTTCCAGCCAAGATAGATATGTCATCTCACCAAGTCGGTGCTCAACTCACTGTGAACTCGGGTGCAACTCCACCAATGAAATATAAAACTCGATAAATAGTTCACCATATAGCCCATGGAGTTGACTTGGGGAGAAGTTATGGCAGGTTGTTTGGTAACCTAAGGACCCACCACATGACATGTTTTTTTTGCTATCATTTACGAATAATCATGTGTCGGTGACTTGGAGGTATGGAAATTTGATCCATGCTTATCGCCTTCACCTGATTTACATCTTGCCACATTGTCATGACTTTTCAATTTACCATGTCTCACCTTAGCATTGAATCAACTTGGAATTATCACCTATTGCATGTAAGGAATCCATATTCCATGCTCTTGTAGTTGAAAAAAATCTCACGGAGTTGACTTCACATTGTGATGATCCTATGGGATTTAGGGAATCTTTTTTTCTAAAATTTCTTCCAGATCATTCACACTATATACTCATGCATACCATGTACATAGGATACACTTTCGCGCAACATTTATCTACTATACAACAACTCATAGAGCATGATCACATGATTTCATCACCACAATAAACAAGAATGGGACCTTCATCCTTTACTTTTATTGGATAGTTAATTAACTCGTATACGCTTGGGGGACATTACGGTAATTCTCCCCCTAGCCACACATCTTCTACTATCACATAAACATCTTCACTAGCATCTCCATTACCTAATGACACGTTTTGTGCTTTGGTTCACACTTGACTATTGAGGGCATTCCATACACATTAATCCCACACACCGCACATTATTCACTATGCATTACATTTTTTTACACATTTTAAAATGTAGATCTTACATCTTGCATACTACATCTTACATTTATTCAACATCATTCGCTTCTATACATCATACATATTCGACACAATATACAAGTCTTCCTCACACATACATCACACTTACATCATCTACACATCTCACATTACATATTATGTATTCTACACATCACATAACATCTTCACATCACCACATATACTACACACATTGCATATTCTATTTCATCTCCCCCTACGCACTACACTCAATATCCTATGACACACTCTAGTCTCATGGTCCATACTATATTTTGAGAGTATACATCCCTAATGGACCTCATAAAATTCACACATTCATCATTCACCCTTTTATCATGCGACCTTCCTAGATTAGTGATATACATCGTAGGCTAAATCATCACTCTTGTTACCATATCATAGTGACATATATTGTAGGCTAAATTTTCACTTCTTCTATCATCTTCTCGTGATATCCTCTTTAGGCTACATCATTATGTGTTTTCCTACATCATTTCTATGTCACAAATCATCATTACACATTTAGCATATCATGTCACATACAACACATATGAAGAACCATTTCCTAATGACACACTCTCATTTATGATTCATTCTTGATTGTTGAGGGGGAATGAACAAATGAACCTCAATGCACACAAATCCATCAATTAGGGATCATGTGGATCATATCATCCATTTTCCATTCCATTTCATCAATCCACAACATATTGTATATATTAGATGTCTGTACTCTTGCTTACTTGTTTTATTACATGATCACTTTATTACAAATTTCTATATACGTTCTATGTCATTATATTTATCATACACACATGCATGTTTACTTACTTTCTAGTCATGATCACAAATATAGATCCATTACATGCAACATGGATGTTTGGCACATTACCAGTGTATAGGTGTTATTATTTCATTTTTACTTAGCACTTTACTTCATCATATTTTACATACTTTGGCATAAATTGTATCTTTATGACACACTAACAGTGCTTCATGTGCAACATTTATTTTGATGGATTACTAGCTACCGTGGTTAAATGTTACATTACTTGTACTTGTTTGTCTTTGTTTTTATTTATATGTGGGCCTTGCTTTGTTTTTGTGTGCACACTTACTTCTTTATATGCAACCACTACTACCTTGAGGGTATTGCAATATTGTGAGTGGTGTCCATTTTGCATAACCTACTTTTTACGACCTACATTGTCTTCTTACGTGGAAAGCTTACACATTGTTTGTTTATCTTATACTTTGTATACATGCATGTATGTCTTTGTTCATACTAACACTTATTTTATATCCACTTGTTTGAATGTGCCTTAGTCTTTACTAAGCACATCCCCCCCCGCATGGAACAATCTCGATGATTGGTCCTCTTTTGGGTCGCATACTCCTACAAAGTTCCATGATTTAGCATGCGCCCCAAAGAGGGGCATCATTATAGAGTATATACATAATAGTACATGTACAATTAGATAGTTCGGGTCTTAGAATTAAACTTATGTCCTTAGTACAATGATTCCTTACTTGGAGTGCCTATAACCATGAGTAGTTACATAGTGAGTGGGTTCAATATAGCCTACAAAAATCCATACATAGTGGATTTTACAGTAGTGGTAGGTTTTCCTTAACAATATAAGGAGTAGTTAAAAGTTGGGGATAAATTAGACCTTCCTTTCTACACTACTTCTTTCATGGCATCGGATCACCCAAAAACCTTGACAATATAGAGATATCTTTTAATATTGGGAACAAGTTAAAGTTTGGAGAATAAATCAGAATTTCCTCCCTATACTTCTTCAGCTAGTGGCGTGAGATTGCTGGAAAAACTCACATGACATTGAAAGGATCCTTTCTACGCCCTATTTTTCTCATCACGGATAAAGTTCTACATGTTCCTTTTTCATTTTTTCATACTATTCATTAAATATTTTTATATACATACATACATGTGTCTTTACACATATTTTTACATATACATATGTATTTGGCTACTGATGATCGTATTCTTTGTTGTAGTTTTTCATGTATGGGAAGAAAGAATTAAAAACAAAAACATCACATACATCAGCATCTACACACGCATTTCTTCCCTACATTCATTTTCATCACTTTTTGTACTTTAACATATTTAGTCTCCATGCTCCATTGTTTTCTCATTCCATGCTTTATCTAGTACTTTGGCACACTCGCCACATCACTCTACATGGATATAAAGTACACTCGCTCTATCTACTTTAAGTTACCAAGCATTCTTATCACAAACATAAAGTGGGGAAAATGTAGAAAAATATTATGAAATTTGGGCAATTATTTAGTCTCGATTACATAATACTATTCATATGATTCTTGATTACGAGGTGTAATAATTAAACCATGTCCTTGGCCACTTTGATTTTCTTTATGATTCTACTTTTAGTCTTGCACTTCTACTTGCTAAATATGTATTTTAACCTTTTGTCATTTATCATTCTATATTGGAGCGCCCATCCGGATAGTAGTGCCAAGCACTCTTGTCCCCTCTTGGAGCTCCTATCCTATTTACACTTTACTTTCACTTTTTGGGTCCTTTCTAGATTGTTTGAGCATCTTATCTTTTGGTATTCCACCTTTTCGGGTTAATTACGAAATTCAATAGAAAGAATCATATAAATATAAAGTTTCATGATCATAATGAGGGACCAAGAACTAAGCATTATTATCTCCACCTAAGGTTGCATCCACTAAAGGCATCTAGAGGTCCATTTGCATCCATCTATCTTTATCACAATGGACACAAGGTTGGTTTTGTGCATAAAATTCATATGAGGGGAGTTTATTCTATTACATGCAGCATTTACATACACTCTACATCTAGTTATTGCTCACTACTCACAAAGTGTGACATGCACAAGAGCACCTAGGGCACAATTATATACACATGCACACAAAACTACATTTGGTTTGAGATGTAGTGAAATGCTCGATTAGTAAGTCCACCATTGTGGCGAGTTAAGGATAGTCTCGACCCATTAGTATGCATCTTTTTTTTAGGTTTTGATTCTTTGTGCGGGGTTTTACAAGTGATTATTTACTACGGGTTTATGGCGACATTAGATAACTAAGTGCAACATGCACACGACAAGTGGTGAAGGCTTCACATCACTTGATGACTCGAAAAATTGGCTTTGGACCTCCTACATAGACTAGGGAACGCATACTACGAACATGTCACCAGGTGCCCCAATCCCTTTCCCAAATGCCCAAGTCTATCCGGATATCTCGAATTACATTTTCTAAAGCCCATGTGTGAAGGTTTTCTCCTCTTGTTTAAGCGGTTTTATTTTTGCAACATAATCATGTGACCTCTTGAATCAGCTAAGGATTTTCTAACCCTTTTTACAAATTAGGTTTCATATTTTCGTATCTTAGTTGTTTGGTTATATTTCGGTGTTTTATTATTCATTTATTTACTACTCCTATAGCACTTAGATTGGGCTATTATTTTACATTTCATCATAATCAATAGATGAGAGAAAGAACATATATTCCCATCATCAAGAAAACATAAGAAAGGTTCTTTGGTCTCGTATAAAAGGTAGAAATGACTCTACATCTAAACACAAATGTAGTAAATACTAATGGTCGTTGGAATGTTGTATTCTCGTATGGATCCTAAAACTAGAGTCCCCATCAAACAAGTGTGTGGTGAAAGCATGCACTTGACACAACCGCATCGCGTGCCAAGAAGGTCTAGTAGATGGTGGAGATGTTATGACATAAAGTGCATGCCTAATAGCCGATAACTATAATAAGTAGTGAGCATCATCATAATATGTCTTCCTAATTCTATAAACACACCTTCCGTATAATAAAAATAATTTATGGGATATATATATTGTTAATGATGAATGTATAGTTTTTAAAAAAAAAGATAAAAATGGAAGATGTACTTGAGATGAGAGGTGTCTATTGATACCAATGTTTCAATTTAATGTGTATGAAGAATGAACTTTCATCTTGTTAGAATATTTATATTTCAATTTAATGTACATAAGGAATGGTTTTTCTTGTTAGATTATTTTCATTTAAATTTTAAATGTATATAAGGAATGGAATTTCATTTTGATAGATTATTAAAACTATATATCATCATAATAAAATTGATCATCATATTGATGAGATTCATCAAAATTATTGAGTAATAATCATTGTCAATAATTTCCTTATTGAAATATATAATGAAAGTATTCAATGTGCACACTTAAGAGTACATATAAATTAATATGTTCTCGATGCATTGCATCTATCTCTCTTCGATCTAAAATAATTAGAATAGATACAAAGAAATTTACATTTTTCGATAGTATAAATCATATTTTTGTTTTCAAATATTTTTGTTTTTATAAATATTATAACGATAACCTATAAGTATAACATATATGTGTTTTGAATTGTTTTAAACCACAGAGGTCATGTTATTCCTACAAACAATTTTTACATCAATAATTACCATTAACTATTGCTTGTGGATTTCCATTAAAAAAAGGTTGGCCCTCATTTATTGGTATAATATAAATGAATATAATGTTATTATTTTTTGTTTAATAAAATAAAATATAGATGTGGGTAGATATGTGTATAATAACTAGATTGATTTTAACTTATTTTTGTGTTAAAAAAATATTATATAATAAGAAATTTGTATTTTTAGCTTTGTGATGGATTGGCGTTGATATAGAAGATTCATTCAAATGTATACATAAATTAACATGGATTTCACTTTTCGTATTTCCTATTAGTATTACAAAATTAAAAAAATAAATTTAAGTAAGTTTTTAAAAATAAATAAAGGTTGTATGTGATTAAAATAATATTATTTGAAATTTTTATATTATTATTTCACATTATCTTAAAGTTAATATATTGTTCCAAATCGAACTTTAGAATTCATAGTTTAACAAAATTGTGTCTCAACACTATATAAGAATCAATAGTAAATAACTAATCGGTTTTACATATATTTTATTTAATCAATAGCCATGTATACCTTACATATCCTCCGATTACACAAGTAACCCACACATCTCCTCAAATCAGCCTAACATTACACACATGTGATCGTTACATAACCTCACATTTTATTAAAGAGATATAGAAAAAATCAATTATTATTGCTTGATCTAGGAAAATATGCCTAAAAGGAAAAGGAACCAAAAAAATAAATAGCTATTGTTGGGTATTTAGCTAGAATGTAGATGTAGAGCTACTTTAATCATTATTTCAAATAATACAATTTTTTTCTCAAGAAAATGTGAGATATTTATTGGAAAATTGAAAATATCTAAAGCGTGCATTTCTTCAAGAAATTGACCACTTGTTCTTTCTAATTTCTCAATCATCACATCCTTATTTGGGCATTGATGCATATCCCTTGTGAAAATTAACTCAATTTACATAAATTGTGTAAGAGATGCCAATGCTATGGATATATTTGATTCATTAGCATCTCTAAGAAGGTTTTTATCCACCACTTCTATGATTTATTTGGAAAATAAGTTCCTACCCATTTTGAAAATGAATTCCTTCAACAAACATGTCATTTATAGGTCTCCTCCTTATCAACAAATCTACTAGTAGAATGCTATATTGTATACATCTCCTTTTTTGATAAATTTCCACTCATTCCGTAGTTTTTAATACATTACAATGATTGTTGATTGTTAAATTATTTCAAAATAAAAATTCTTGAGCCAACATGATAAAGTATATTTCAAGTAATGTAATATATACAAGTGCAATGTATCATCTTGTAAAAATATTGATATTTAGATTTAATATACATTATACATTAATGTGTATGAGGAATGGATTTTTTAATTAAATTATTTTGATTTAAATTTTAATGTATACAAAGAATGGAATTCTACTTTGTTAGATTATTAAATTTATGTATCATTCTATTATATTCATAAGACATATGCATCATCATAATGAAATTGATCATCATTTTGATTAGATTCATGTTATAATTATTGAGTAATAATGATTTTGAATCAATTCCGTATTGATAAACATAATGAAAGTCTTTAATGTGCACACTTGAGAGTATTCTTGATGCATTCCATGTGAGATTCTTCGAATTCAAAACAACTACATTGGATATAAAGGAATTTACATTTTTGATGGTACAACTCATATTTTTGTTTTTAAATATCCGTTGTTTTTAGAAATATTTTCAAGATAACCTAAAAGTAACATACATGTGTTGTGAAGTTTTGTAAATGATGGAGATAAATTTATTAATTACAGTAAGTTTAACTTGTGGGTTTTCAATAATAAGGTTGGCCCTCATTCATTCATATAATATATATGAAAATAATGTGGTAGTTTTTGTTTTATGAAACAAAAAAGATGTGGGGAGATATGTGTATAATCACAAGATTTATTTCTTACAAATAAGTTTCTTTTGTTAAAAAATATTAAATAAAGAAAAAATGTTAGTTGATATTTTCTTTATATAACCGGTTTGTGTTCTCTTCTTTTCGACCTCTTATTGTAAAAGCTTTGTTTCAATATAAAGAAAAAGCTATGAAGAAAATGTTTTAAGGTGTTACTTGAATTGGAATGTTCACCCACTAAGAAAAAGTCGAACTATGTTGAAGGATCAAAATATATTAGCAAAGTATACAAAAATAATCTGCAAGATATATTTATTGTTAATGATGTAAGTGTAGTTTAAAAACAAAAAAGATAAACATGGAAGATGAATAGAGTCGAGAGGTGTCTACCAATGTTTCAATTTAATGTGTTTGAGGAATGAAATTTCTTCTTAGAATATTAATATTTCAATTTAATGTATAAGAGAAATGAATTTTTCTAATTAAATTATTGTTATTTAAATTTTAATGTATCAAAGAATAGCATTTTACTTTGTTAGATTATTGAATCTATGTATCTTTATATTATATTCATAAAAGACATTACATTATCATAATAAAATTGATCATCATTTTGATGAGATCTATGTCATAGTTATTGAGTAATAATTATGGTCAATCAATTTCTTATTGGAACATATAATGAAAGTCTTCAATGCACACTTAAGAGTATTCTTGATGCATTCCATGTGAGTCTCTTCGGATTCAAAACAATTACAATGGATCAAAGGAAGTTACAATTTTTGATGGTACACCTCATATGTTTGTTTTTAAATATCCATTATTTTTATAAATATTCTAACGACAACCTATAAGTAAAATACACTTGTTTTGAAGTTTTTAAATGGTAGAGGTCATTTTATTACAATAAATAATTTTTTCTTCAATAATTTCCATTAACTATTGCTTGTGGGTTTTGAAGAAAAGGTTGGCTTTCATTCATTCATATAATATATATGAATATAATGTGGCAATTTTTTGGTTTTATGGAATAAAATATAGAGGTGGATATATATGCATATAAACATTAGATTGATTTCTTACTTATAAGTTTTTTTGTTATAAATAGAAATTTGTATCTTTTGTCTTTTTGATGTACTAGTATTGTTACGAATATTCTTTCAAATGTATACATAAATTGTTTTGGATTTGGATTTTGATTCTTTGTAGTAGATCTACACATTTAAAAAATAAAATTTAAGTAAGCTTTCAAAAATTAAGAAAGATTGCATGTGATTAAAATAAAATTATGTGATTTTTTTTTTTTTTATTGTTAGCTCACATTGTCTTAAAATTGAAATATTGTTCCTAATCAAAAAATTAGATTCACTATTTGACAAAATTATGTGTCAACACTATATAAGAATAAAGAGTAACAACTAAAATATTTTTCATATTTTTCTTTAATCAATAGCCATGTATACCTTACATATCATCAATTCAGCCCGAAATCACAAGTCACCCACACATCTCCTCAATTTGGCCTAACATTACACACATGTGATCCTTATATAACTTTACACTTTATTAACTAGATATAGAAAACTTCAATTATTATTACTTGATCAAGGAAAATATTCCTTAGAAAAGGAACAAAACTAGTAATATCTATTACTAGGTAAACATCGACTATGATGTAGATGCAGAGCTACTTGAATCATTATTTCTAATACTACCACTTGTTCTCTCAAGAAAAGGTGAGATATTTATCGGCAATTGAAAATCAGTTGGAGTACCAAGAAATTTACCACTTGTTTTTTCTAATCTCTCAAATTTCTCATCCATATTTGGATGATGGTGAGGTAAATCCTTGTGCAAATCAACCAAATTTCTATAAATTGAGTAAGACATGCCAATGTTATGGATATATGTGTTTCATTAGAATCTCTAAGAAGGATTTTATCCACCACTTATATCATTTTATTTGGAAAATCCATGCCTACCCATTTTTGGAGATTAAGTCCTTCAACAAACATGTTGTCTATAGATTTCCTCCTTGTTAGAAACTCTAATAGTAGAATACCATAGCTGTATACATCTCCTTCTCGTTGATATATTTCCACCCATTCCATAATCTCTAATGCATTACCATGATTATTGATTGTTATATAATTTTAAACATTAGTAAGAAATAAAAAATCTTAAGAGAATAATAATGTATATTGCGGTAATGTAATATATATATACACAGTGTAATGTATCTAATGGATCCTTTGAGTGCATTTGTTGAAGTCAATGAATCCATTTAATTTCCAAACAATAGCTTGGAAATGCCAAAGTATGCTATATATGGAGTCAAATCATCTCCTAGTAGAACATTACTTTTGGGTTTCAAGTCATAATGAATCACTTGTACAAAGCAATAGTAATGTAGGTATGCCATTCCTTGAGCTATTTCCTTTCGCTATTCTTAATCGGTCTCTCAAATTTAATCTACAATCATCTCCACCCTAAGGATATAGCCATCTCTCCAAGATTCCATGTGACATGAGTGGAAGAACCAATTCTTTAAAATCAACATCAAGGTTCAAACATGTTGAAATGATTTTGATCACATTGTGGTGCCTAACCCTTTTTAGTACATTGCATTCTTTGTTAAAACTTTGGTGAGCATTTTTATCCTGCAAATTGAGAACTTTAACAACTATATTCATACCATTCTTCAAAATACCTCGTAAATAGACCCAAAACTGCCAACTCCTAATAGATTGTTTTCACTAAACCTCTCGGTTGCATCTCTAATTTCTTCATATGAAATCCTCTTGATACCTATGTTGAGAGAAAGGAGTTATAACTACTATGTCTCTTTCTATAGGAGAATACTATGATACAAAATAGACGATAAATATTATCCGCCTATTACAAGCTGGTATTAACTCCTTTTTCAATATTGGAAGTTGTTTGTGTTTTGAGTTAGAGCATGGCTGCAATTGTATCCATGTGCCACAAAGACCAGGATTCCCCATAACCGTTGACTTGCCAAATTTTTCAAAAACTCCTCCCTTTGGAACTTCTCCAGTTAATTGGTTTCAAGATAGATTTATGTTTTGAAGCATTATCATCTCTTTGAAAGCTATTGGGATTGCACCTAACAAAATATTTCTAGAAAGATCAATTTCTGAAGATTCTTTAGACTTGTGAGAGATGCTAATATCGGGCCCTCAAATGCGTTCCTAGAAAGCTTCAAATGTTCCAAATTTTTGCAGCTTGACGGTGCTCCTAGAATTTCACTTGAGAAATGGTTGAGGGAGACATCTATAGCTTGCACCATTGTCATTTTGCTCAATTATAAAAGAGAACCTTGTAACATATTGTTGGAAATGTTGAAATAGAACTAGAGATTTTGAAGACATGTGAATTCAGGAGGTATATTTCCTCTTAGCTTATTGTAAGACAAGTCTACCTCCTCTAAAGTTATGCATCTCCCTAAACTAGCGGTATTTGTCGACAATTTATTGTGAGAAAGAAGAAGCCGTCTTAGTTGTGGAAGGTCACCAAGACTCTTTGGAATTTTCCTTGAAAGCATGTTTTCACTCAATGATAATAACCCAAGATTTTTGGCCTAACCCAGACTTTTGGAATTATTCCATCTAATTTGTTTTTGTCAAGAAACAATCTTTCAAGATACGGAAGGTGGCCTAGCGTCGATGGAACTGTTCCATTGAAACCATTGTCATGTAATTCTAACATTTTCAACTTTGTGAGGTTGCCAATGTCACTTGATATGCTTCCTCAATCTTATTAGACCCCAATGCCAAAGAGAAAAGTTTGCTAAATAGCAAGCTAATTGAAGAGGAAAGACCCCAATGAGATTATTAATTGACAAATTTAGTTCTTTTAAAGAGGAGCAATTATTCAAGGCTATTAGAATAGGACAAGCCGTTGTTTCCACTCACAAGATGATTTGCCCATAAAGAAAGGTGTCGAAGGTTCTATAATTTACCAAACTCCAAGGAGCCTTTGTGCCACTCGGCCGAGTTAAGACATAAGTCAATCAAGGCGAAGGAGAGTGCAATTAGAGAGGAGTTCGGGATTCCACCGGTGAGTTGGTTTCCCCATAAAGCGTATTTGCAACTCGACAGGTTTGTAAAGCGCAAGGAAATGTGGCCGGTAAAGTGGTTATCACATAAGCTGCAATGATTTGAGATGAGTGTAGTTGGAAAGGGCCACGGAATTGGTCCTATAAAGTTGTTCATCCACAAATCCAAGTTAGCCAAGGAGGACATGTTTCCTATGAAAGTTGGGATTGTGCATGTCAATTGGTTTACTCCTAATGCAATGATCTCTAAGCTTTGTGAAAGAAGGGCAAGGCAGGAGGGAATGGTGTCATTCATATGGTTAAAGGACAAAATGAGATGTTACAAAGAATGACAGCCTCCAAGAGTGGATGGAATGGGGCCATCTAATTCATTTTAGATGGTCTATGTATTCTTAAACGAAAAATCCTACCCACTAACAAGATATCAAAAGCTAACCAATCAGAACCCTACACTTTGAGTTGGAACCATGTGCAAGAAATACTCTTTCCCTCATTAACATATTGTTGAAGAACTATTTTGGAAGGAAAAAACACTTCAAATTCCATTCTCAAGATCGACCACTTCCCATCGATAGTTTTAAGCTTCCTAGCTTATGAACCATCTCTCTTATAGGCATGAGACTCTCACATGTTTTTAGCTATAACTTGAACCCTAGATTTGGCACTATTTAGGTTGCATCATGATTAGAAGTCTCCAAGTGGATGAAACATGTTTTTCCAATTCTATAGAGAAGCGTTACTTGGCACCATGTTTTTCTTTTGTAATTCAATTCATTAACTAACAAAAACATGTAAACCTAGTGTGAGAAGGAATAAAGGTCAATGATATTTTTTGCAAATGGGTTTCTTGGAAAACATGAATGTCCACCATGATTAGTTTTGGAAATTTACTTCCCTTAGTTTAAAATGGAAATGTACACCTTGTGGGAGATGGCTAGGTGACATCTAGTATCCCTTGAAATTTCTTCAAAATTGTTTTTATGAGGAAGGCTATGAAAATAGTGGTCTCGTTATGAATTTGTCTAGAGTTTACAATTTTTAAGATAGTACGTGATCATTATACAATGTTTTAGAGCTACATTATGAATTATATTTTTGAATGATATTTTTAAAACTTGCATTGTTGAGGAAGAGTGTGTGCTTGCTTTGATGAGCACCTAAGAATCTATAAATTACCACATACCTACTAATGTGATTCAATATTGCCTCGAGCGTTCTAAAACACTTAAAGCTTGTAAACACTAGTTATTGTTGCTCTAATTTTTTTATTGATGTAAGATTATTTATGGATTTTGAAGCTCCCACTTTTACAATTTTACAATATTATTTATCAACAAATAAAACAAACAAGGAAATTTCAATAAGCAAGATTTAAGAAACATAAGAGTGATTTTTGTTGAATCACTTAAGGTTACATAAACATAGAAATTTTGTTGACATTGTTGTTCAATTGTTGATTATTTTTTGAAATTATGATTGATAAATAGATCCATGATCATACAAAAATCCAACTTTACAAACTATTTAATTATTAATGAAATAAACCATTTTCAAAACAACACAATTTTGATGGTATTAGAGTTATTTGGTATGTCATATTTTTTAATCTCATCTTACAACAATATATTAAGGCCAATTTTAATTTTGATTGATATTATTAAACATTACACTCTTATAGATTTAATGTGAAATTATATTAAATGGAGAGATAGATATTTTAATAATATATACATAAATGACAATAAAACATTCTATTAAACATGAAGATCAATAGTAATGTAAATTTTTATAAAAATATATTTGCCTTTTCAATTATTTCATCATTGACCTTCATAATATCCATAAACCCTATTTGATTTTCCCTATGTATGGTAGAGTAGTATTAACACACATTTAAAATTTAAAAATAAAAATACACATCACCCTCAACAAATTTTGCATCTTATGGAAAACTATTAATTGTGTTCATTGGAAGTTACTCTCCCTCCACATTCTATTAGACCATTTCTTCCTTTTCTTGCACATCCTTAAAATAAAATTATAGGTTTAACTTCTAGGATGTTATTTCTTACCAAATGAATTCAACTTAAATTCCATAATCTTTTTCTCAAAGACTTGTACTTGCCAACTAAATAGTATTTATTCTCAATGCCTATTAGTAATTGGGTGATATTCTTTGAAGTTATTTTAAACATTATGTAAGTCGGTGGTGCATATTTACTCTCTCTCTCTCTCTCTCTCTCTCTCTCTCTCTCTCTCTCTCTCTCTCTCTCTCTCTCTCTCTCTCTCTCTCTCCATGCATGCATATGTGTGTACACCCACATACCCACACCCACCCACCCACACATAAACACAAATGCTCACACGTGCGCACATGTATATACACACACATGAACATCCACCACCTTATTGTCTAAGAAACTCTTCAATCTTTGTTACTTCATCACTTCCATGAAAGATTTCTTCTTGAACACTAAAAATGTGCATTAATATTGGGTTTAAGTAGGTTATAATATTGCTTTCATTTAAAACATGTGCAATCCTATCCACTTTTAACATCTCCCAATAAGATATTTTGAATTGATTCTCTTCACTCAAGTTCTCCTCACTTCCCCATTTCAAAAATATCACTAGAGTATACACCTTCACACAAACAAAAATCATGTTTTCCTTTTTTGATAAAATTAAAACAAAAACTTTCAAACTATAAAACATGTAATGATGCAATAACATTCCACTCATGGATGTGGTTCATGCTCTTACACCTTTACTCACACTTGACTAATCTAAAGTAAGTGATTACTTGTATTTTCTAACTTCTTGGAGAATAACTATGTCTCTTAAAACCTCTAAGTGTCAATGTAACTACCATATATGGATAACACGAGATCTCTAAATCATATCGATCCAAAACCAACACTTTGATTTTATTCCATGATTAAGTAAATTTCTCTTCCTCATTAAGGAATTTCCTGATAACTATTTTTAATGAAAAACACTTCATCTTTCTTTCTCAAGTTTTTCACATCCCATTGAGCCTTTTAACATTTCCTAAACAAGTGTGTGTGTGTGTGTGTGTGTGTGTGTGTGTGTGTGTGTGTGTGTGTGTGTGTGTGTGTGTGTGTGTGTGTGTGTGTGTGTGTGTGTGTGTGTGTGTGTGTGTGTGACATAAAATCCTTACTTGGTGGAATGGTTTAATTTGGTAATTCACTTCATGATTTGATGCAAGCATGTAAAATGTGCATGAGATGGCCTAGTTCCATAAAGGATTTTTCTAAAAGTGTATGTGTGTGTGTTATTGCATGTGTGTGTGTTGTGTGTGTGGGGGCACGTGTGTGCGCGCGTGTGTGTGTGTGACATAGAAGCCTTACTTGGTGCAATAGTTTAATTTAGTAATTCAATTCATGATTGATGCAAGAATGTAAAATGTGCATGAGATGTCCTAGTTCTCTAAAAAGGATTTTTCGTAGGATTTTATCAACAAGAAAATGAGTGTGCTTACAAAGAAGGATATGGAAACATGGATCTCATTGCAAGGTTTCTGTACACACCCAAAATTACATGTGTTGTACTGTCAGGAAAATGGTTACGAGAACCCCCAATGATGATTCAAATTCCTTTCGAGAAGGTGTTCGAGCTCCAAAACCCACTTGCAGTATATATTTGTAGCCTAGATAGCCTTACATAGCTTTTCCATGCTTTCTTTCATCTCCCTGCTTCTTTTTGTGCTTGATTTGGTGTTAAGTGTCTAAACCGCCTTCCCTGTTTGGCGGTGGTTTTAATGCTTTTACACCGCCTAGGCGGGGGTGGTGGTCATTGATTTTTCCAAAATCTTCATGCGTAACTTTGCATGCGATGATTCACTTAAGTTTGTTTTTAGAATGCATCCATGAGCCAAATTTGCTAAAAATAGCTTTGTTTGCTTGGTTCTCCTTGCTTCTTCTATTTTTAAATAGATTTAATGAGTAGAACTTCCTCTTGATTTCCTTGTACATGACGTAATCTTCTATCCTCCATTCCTATATATTCCATGCTTGCATTGACCAAAAGGCATGTTAGATAAATTGGTGTATCTTGTTTGTTTTTGCCATAGTCTTGCTAGAAATTGCATAGCCAAGCTCAGATCTCTTGTGTTATCTCTCTTCTACTTGCATGCATCTAGATTGCTTCCAAGCTACCATTGCTCAAGCACCATCATCTTGTTGTTGTTCTTTTGCATTCCCAATCCCTTGGACTCATACGAACACTCAGAGAAAGGAAAGAACTAAGGGGACAGATATCGAACACTACCGGATTTGCCAAAGCTCTTGCTCTTCCAGGTTGGAGTTGTGTATTTGTTTGCTTTTTTTATCAAATTGTCAATTACATATCAAATAGAGTAGAGAAATGATTCATTTCAATTAGTTAGATAATTGCAAGTAGATCAAATCAATAGGAAGTTTTCTTTTCAACATTGCCAGGGAAGCTATGGAGAACAATAGCTCTGTGAGGGTTATGATTTGTTCTTCACTTCTGAGGTAGGGTTGAAAGGGTCTTGATTGAGTTAGAATAGGTTTTAAATTTGAAATCACACATCTACATAGAAAGTTAGCTACATTCAGCTAATCGTTTGGATTTAGTTTGTTTATTAGATTACATGCATTGTCTAAAAAGTTAGAAAAGAACAAAAACATTTACTTTCCATAGATTAGCTTGCTTTATTGCTTTATTCGATATATTGAGAAAATAACAAAAACATAGATTAGATTTCCCTTGATTAGATAGTTCATTTACTAAAAGAAAATCAATTTATCTTGCATGACCATCAACAGTCCTCAATAGGAAAATACATACAATTGTGATCCTTTGGTCCCACAACCCAATGGGCCAGAGTTAATAACTGACATTGACACAAGTTTACGTTTAATAGTTTTATGCACACCTGCAACATACGCTGAGAAAATAGAGCAATTAGAGACACTAAACATCACTTCCAATCAAGCCTATGATTTTTGGACTGCTCCTGGTAATAGGGTTTGATTGCATGCATGACCATACGAGGGCCTCAGCCTCAATGAGTCTTTGGTTGTGATCCACAAGTCCCACAACCCAACGGGCCTACTAACTCAGTTAGATATTGACACTAGCTTATGCACATTAGTATTCATATCTTCACCGTTTCCACCAGATATCATTACACAACTTTCATTGTTGGACATAACATTAATCAGGCTAAGACTTTTAGACTAGACCGAGAGAATCATCTATAGTCCTGTAGCTCCATAATGCCTTTTGTGCTTTCATTTCCATGACCTTATCTAGAAATCCATACAAGGCACTTGCAAGTTACTTTCCACATGTTCCACAACTAATTAATAAAATCTCGGTAAAATTAGACATTGATTGGAGTCTTCGAGTAGCTATCATATCAGACCTTACCATCACACCCCTTCAGGTTAAGAGAGCATTCCTTGCCCTAGATTCAAAATTCCACTATTTCACATCGAAGACATTAGATTTCCTAATTATCTTGATCATCACCATCACTATCATTTTCATTTCCATTCTACACCGGTTGTCTCGGCATGACCTTGAGAGGTCGGGTGCGAAGAAGGTCACGTGTTGATTTTCTATCATACAAAATTGGTGAACCTAATGTGAAGAGCTAGTCTCTAAACGTTTCCACTTTTCACTTCACTTTTAATTCTCCTTTATTTAGCGGGTATTCTCATACCCCCGAATATGTTGGGATTCGATGAATATGGTTGGCCCATTCCGGGTTACGATGTATATAGTTATCTAGGTGGGCAACAACAGTCCCCCTCGCTTTCAACGTGGGCGGATCAAAGAACGGATGCTCACAATATTCTCCTCCACTCGGTTAATGTTGGTTCTTCCATACATATTGAGGAACTTGATCAAATCCCATAGACCTACCCCCATAAACAGTCCAGTTCTAACAATATGAATTTCCTTTGGGAAGTAGGTTCATCCCCATTGTTTTGATGGCCCATTGTTGCTTCCGACAACCCACGTACTTAGCACAACATGCTAAGGGTGAACGACACCTCTAAGAAATGGATCGTTCCTATGATAGGCTGCAAAGAAATAATGAAGTCCTGCTTCAAACCAATAATACTACCCCTCCCATACATGAAAACATTTCCAACGAGGGGTGGCAACACAATGAATAATTTATAGCGGGATATCACACTCCCTAGCAGCCTCCGAGACCACAGGCGCCTAAGAAAAACAATGCCTCACCAACAGGAGATGTTATCTCTACATTAGTAGATAAGGTCAAAGAGTTGGAGCTCACCCAAAATACTCAAAACTCATACGTAGGGAAATCAAGACCTCCTCAATATCCATTGAACTACGGGAAAATACCCATGGCTCAAAATCCTCTGAATTATATGGGCACTCCAAACCCTGGAGAATTATTAATTGGGATGGGTACCTTGGGTATGCCTCCTTATGCCACATATGGATACCAACAATAGGCACTCCAGTTGGAAGTGCATTCTCAAATGCTATACCAGCCGGAAATGCAACGTTCCCTGGCTTGCCTTCAACCCCATATCAAAGTGGTCCACCCCCTTATATGCACATGTATTCTAAGACACCACAAGGAGATATATAATCTTATCCAGGTCCTTATGGTTATTTGCAAAAGAAATGCCATATGCCCCGAAAAATGCTTATGCCATGCCATTTCAACAGCCAATGCAACCCTTGCCTCCCCAACAAGGACCTTCGATGGTTGAAACCTATGCAATGGGAACCTACTCTGAGTACCTAAAGGAGCCTCTAGACTTTTCCATTCGGACAGTCATGCTCCCAAGGCCATTTCCCGATATTCCAAAATTTAAAGGGGAAGGTGATCCAAATGTGCATATCAAAGCCTACGTAACTGCCATTCGAGAGTTTCTCCGTGGGATGCAGTTGTTGGAAAAATCTTCCCTAAGACATTAGAAGGCATCACTCTCGACTAGTATTATAGGATACCAGAGGCCTCGATACACTATTTTAAACAACTCATTTCAGGAGTTCATCAAGTCTTTCAATATGAATAAGTTGTTAAGAAAGGGAATCATGGAATTCTGTATATTAAGCAAGAGCATAATGAGTCTTCATCTCACTTCATTCAGAGGTGGCGATAGGTTCTCTACTCCTCCACAAGTGCCCCGAACATGGACCAAATAGAAATTTGTGATTTATTCCTCCATTCTCTTAATAGAGAAACAAAGGAAGAGGTCCAAAAGTTCCCACTCAGGAGCTATGAGGAGGTACTAGAAGGTGCTCTCCGAATTGACCAAGTGGCTATTGACAGTGGCCGTAAAACTTATGGTGCAAATGGAAAGTTAGTCACTCCCGGTCAGAACAATCCTGGCTATTCTAACAACACAAATAATAATCAAGGACCAAAATCCTTAACAAGAATCGTGGAGTCACGACTGATGGTGTGACTAACCAACCCAAAAATCCTAATGTTGTTAATCCTACTAACGTAAATGTTACAAATAACAATAACAATAATGGAAACAACCAGAGGAGTAAAAATTTCACCTTCGGTAAACGTTGTGGAATTTAATCATCCGCCACAACAACAACAACAACAATAGCAACAACCTCAGCAACAGAGGAAAATGCCAACCCCAAACCCTAGTCAATACCCAAGTGGGTACACTAACCAATACTAGCAAATGAATAGTAATCGTAATTTCAGGCCACAACAAGGAATAAATCAAAGGCCGTGAGATTACGACCCTAATTTATATTGTGGTTTCCATAGGGTTCATGGGCATGATGCGAGAACATGTCGTGATTGCAACAAGTTTTTACAACACTTTCCAGAGGATCAACGATAGTTGTTTGTTGATATGTTTTTGGCAAACCCCATCACACCAATGAAAAATGCTTACATGGGGCTAGTAGCCCCACAGAACACACCGCTTGGGATTTTTAATGATCCCCTTCCCACACATCCCAAAGATAGAAGATTAGATCCTAATGGTTCCAACAAAGGTATTATGATAGGGACTAACGATCGTGAAGCTTCAACCTCATCAAACCCATAGGTGGCACCTCCTCTTGATGGCCACCAAGCAAACTAAGATTATGGGCTTGGTAGAGTTAGACACTAACCCTCAATTAATGTTGCGATAAGAGCTAGGGATTATTCTTCGTAACCAATCCCGATTTATCTAGACACATCAAGAAATACTCATGATATGCTCAGCAAGCTAGTAGGGGCTTATGATATAATCAATGATCTAACCAATACCTTTTCACACATTTCCTTTTTGGATCTACTAAACAATTCTCCCACTCATCGGGTTACCTTTGTTAGAAGCACTAGGTTTAGGACATCTAGTTAACGTCACTCCCCCGCCAGAAACACAAGTAAATCATATAGACTTTGACATTTTCCCTCCAGGGCAGCCTGAGAGGGACATTGGGTTTGTGTTTGACATAAGTAAGATTCCTATGGATGCTGAGATAGCTCGTAGAGGTGATCGGCCTTGTTTTTGCAAGTTTGGATCTACAACAACTATGTTAAACGTGCAATGGTAGATGATGGGGCAGGAAATAGTTAACATAGTCCCCTTCTCTTTTCTACAGAAGTTAGGGTATGGGGAGACTAACTGCTCCTCAACAAGAAACACATTAAGGGGCTATGATAGTCTCAAGGCAACATCAATCGGAACCATAGTATTACCGGTCACCCTTGGGCCTAAGATAGTATTAACTGAGTTTTATATTATAGATTGGGAAACCAACTATAATATGATCCTTGGTCATCCTTGGATCCACCGCATGAAGGAAATCCCTTCCACCTTGTTTCAGGAGGTAAGATTCCTGCATTTAGGGAAGGTATTTGTGGCACAAGGTGATCAAAACCCTTTGACATACACCTAGCTAATTTAAAGAAGAGACCAGGTGTTCACTCTGAGTTTGAGCTTCCCATGAACAAGTTAAATAAACTGCAGTGAACAATGCCAGAGGAAAAACTTGTGCCCATGACAGAGTTGGAAGTCACAGGGCTGATTGAGGCGCTCCGGCCATCAAGGATGAAATTTTGGTTGTAGAGATGGTATCTCTGGGAACCATAATAAAAATCATCAAACTATTAGAGAAGGACTTTCCTATTCTTCTCCCCTTTGATTCCATGGGTATGGGACATACCTTTGGGACTCGGTTCCCTCCCATTAGAGGAAATTTGTATGGTTTAAGTGACCAAGGTGAAGGGGGAAAGTGTGAAATATGATCCAATGTCCATTTTCCAAGTAGTTATTGGACTCTCCATTTTGATGGAGCTATGTGTCATTTTGTTGTCGGGCGGTGTGATTCTTACTTTTCCTGAAGGAAGGATTCTACCTTTCACCTTCAAACTAGATTTTGAATGCACAAATAATGGTGCTTAGTATGAGGCTCTCCTATTGGGTCTCATTATTGCTAAGAGAATGGGTATCATCAATATTAGGGTGTTGGGTGATTCACAACTAGTTGAAAATCAAATATTTGAGGTTTATGAGACCGAGAGATGAACATCCACAACTCTACAAAATGGTGGTCTAGGCCTAACAAAGGGTTTTGATTTTATATCAATCGAAGCAGTACCACGTGAACAAAATCTTCTTGCGAACTCAATAGCAACTTCTACTTCACATTTTACCCCAAGTAGTGACCTAGAGGACACAAACTTCATGGTCTCGATTCGCGCTGAACCCTTGATTCGTAAAGCGCCAATGACACAATGCTGACATATGTGGAGGCCGAGGGTCAGCCCAACCTTTCAGACCCCATCAATAATAACAAAACAACTTTGAGGTACTTAAACTCTTGCATGGAATTACACCTTAATCACCACGAAATAGACCTCTCGTTAATCCCGTGTTCCTCTTCCTATTTTGGGAATCCATGGTCGAGACCTCTCCATGAAAGGATCTTGAGATTTATGAGGTAGAAGAAGAAGGGGACTTGGAGCTACCTCGGCCCCACCAGAATTCGAGGAAGGCAATGCTTCCCTAATTGAAGGAACAATTGACATAAACATTGAAACGGAGGAGGAACCAAAGATCCTAAAACTTGGATCCTCCTTAACTCTAGAGGAGGTGGAAATACATACCCGAATCCTCAAGGAGCATCAAAAATCCTTCACGTTTAGCTATAAGGAAATGAAAGGAATTGCCACACATCACAGTTCATAATGTTGTCACCAAACCCGATGCCAAACCAATTAAGTAGAAATCAAGACCCATGAAGCCAAAGGTGGCCCATGGTGAAAGAGGAAGTAATGAAGCTTCTCCAGGTAGGATTCATTAAACTCGGTCGATTATTTGCAATGGGTTTCAAACATCATCCCCATTCTAAAAAGAATGGGAAAATACGTATTTGCATAGACTTCCGGGATATCAACAAAGCTTGTCCCAAGGACAACTTCCCGTTACCATCCATTGATGTTATTGTTGATGCAACAATAGCTGGGTTCGAGTTGTTGTCTCTCATGGATGGGTTTTCTGGATACAACCAAATCAGGATTTTTAATGAGGATCAAGCTAAAACTATGTTCATAACTCCTTGGGGAACTTACTACTACGTTGTCATGCCATTCGGCCTTAAGAATGTTTGCTACGTACCAACGAGCAATGACTTATATATTCCATGACCTTATCCATAAGATTGTGGAATCCTACATTGATGACCTTTGGCTAAGGACAGAAAGTGTTGCGATCACCCAGAGGTTCTTTCGTGTCATTATTTCTTGATTAATCAAGTATGGTGTCACATTGAACCCAGAGAAATGTGTATTCGGTGTGACAGGAGGAAAGATTCTAGGTTACATTATATCTTCACGAGGGATTGATGTTGACCCAGCCAAAATCTGAGTTGTGCTGGAAATGGTTCCATCATCAGATGAGTCGGAATTAGATCTTTCCTAGGAAAATTGGTGCAATCCAAAGGTTTATCCCTAATTTAACTTTCGTTATTCATCCAATCAACAATCTGCTGAAGAAATATTATTGCATCGACTAGATGGAGGAGTGCAATGAAGCATTTGATTCGGTTAAATGATTCTTGTTATCTCCTCCCACGCTCATGCCACCTAGGTTGGATCATCCCTTGATCCTATATTTGCGAGCTACTGATGTCTCACTAGCTTGCATGTTGGCTCAGGAGGATGACGATAAACGTGAATGTGTAGTTTATTTCATTAGTCGAACGTTACTTGATTATGAGACACGCTACACATAGGAAGAGAAGGAGTGCCTCACTATAGTATTTGGAAAAAATGCTTAAGGCATTATATGCTAAACCAAGAAACAAGGGTTATTGTTAAAACTAATCACCTACGAACGTTCCTCACACAAGGGTCCTTATCTAAAAAAGCGGGACGTTTCATAACCCTAATGGGTGAGTTTGAACTAAATTTCGTTAATCAAAAGTCCATTAAGGGACAAATCATTACAGACTAGTTGGCTGACAACCCATTAGATGGAGGTGATCTGGTAGATTTAGATATTTCCCTGATGAGTGTGTGTATTACGTCAAAACCAGGCCCCCAATCTCTGCATGTCCTTGGTACACTGACATTGTCAACTTCATTATAGATCATACGTACCTAGAAGGGGCAATGTTACAGCAAAGAAGGTGATTACGTGTCATCACTGCTAAGTACGTTATTTTAGAACAAGTGCTCTATCGTATAGCCTTTGATGGAATGTTGTTGAGGTGTGTTGACGTGGAGGAATCCAAAAGATCCTTTCACGAGTCACATAGCGGGGTATGTGGAGGTCACTTGGTGGCCATGCCACCACTCGAAAATACATAGGATGGGTTATTTTTGGCCCACACTAGAGCATGATGTAGTATAATTCATGCATAGATGCCATAAATGTCAGGAGTTCTCCCATGAGATCCACATACCCGCACAAGCTCTACAACTAATCGTGACTCCATGGCCCTTTTCCACATGGGGCTTGGATTTGATAGGGAAATTCTCTCCCTCATCTACTAATGGCCATAACTTTATAATCATGGCCATAGAGTATTTTACCAAGTGGGTAGAAGCCATGCCTCTTACCACCGTACCTGGCTCCTTTGTAATTGCTAAGTTCATTTTGAACCAAATCATTTATAGGTATGGGGTCCCATGCAAGTCATTATTTCGATAATGGCACGTCATTCAAAAATGATGAGGTACGTGAGATATGTGAGAAGTTCAAGATAAGTCATCATATGCTTCTCTCTACTATCCCTAGGCTAATGGACAAGCTGAAGCTACCAATAAGACGTTAAAATCCATTCTCCTAAAAATTGTTAAGGAAAACAAACGAGATTGGCATTTTAATCTTTTCTTTCTAGCCTTATGGGCCTATCGAACGTCGGTTAGAACACCAACGGGGAAACCCCTTTTCTTTGGTGTTTGGTGTTGAAGTGGTTCTACCACTCAAAGTTGAAATACCCAGTCTCATATTTCTCTACAAGGGATCCTAGGAGAAGAGGGTTATCGAGAAGCGTGACTCTCTCAACTAGAAAGTCTTGACGAAACTAGACTCAATGTTGCACAATGGAACAACATGTTTACACCGATCGATGGCCTAAAATATAACAAGAAATTCTACGAACATGAAATATATGAGGGAGACTTGGTCTTAAGACTTGACAAATGGATAGATAAGAAAAACTGGTGAAGGAAGGAAATTCAGACCTAGGTGGTTAGGTCCATATCGAGTAGTAGAGGACTACAAAAATGGGGCATTTTTCCTGTGTACACTAGAAGGTGAAGAGTTTAGCGAATCCATGAACTCTCTTCACTTAAAAAGATACTACGCATAATCCATCAACATTTTCATATGTACATTACTACATCTGCATTGCATTTTCATCCATTAGTCATTTTGTAAAAATTGTGATCAAGGACTTGTTCTTATAGCAATTACTAAAAACTTCTAAAAACATTGACAAAACATTCAAATCATATCTCTTCAAGCTCTCATGACATCATCCATTACTTCTGAATCAATTTATCAATCTAAGCAAGATAAGACAAAAGTTTTGACGATAACCATACCAAGGCCTACATACTTGGTTCTACTTTTGGTCTCTTTCTAGGTTAGGTGTCTTTGCCCATGGTCTGTTCTAGAAGCTTCATGGTGTCACATCTATCCCATATACATCTCTTTGGAAATAAGAACATTCTAAACATTTTTCTCAAATAAGTAAGTCAAATACAAATCAACAGAAAATTTTATTTACACATTTATTTGCCCTACCAACCTTTGGTGTTGATCTTGCATCTCTTACTAGTGACGTAGGGTTGGGAAAGGAGGGAAATGCCCTTACTCATCTATGCCTTGTCCATGGTGATAAGCCCATCCTTCTTACTAGTAGCATGGGGCAAGGTATAGGGAGTCTCTTTGAAAAGCTTGAAAGTCATAAACAATTAATTCAAATGTTGTGAAATCATAAGTCAAAAACAAAGTGAATTAGATGTCCAAAATTCCAAGAGAGTTCAAAACCCTAAAACCAGATTTTGTCAACCAAGTGGCCATCTACGGATCCAAGTCTAGATAAACTACAAAGCAATTCACATTCTAAACTATGAAGTAACTTGAGTAGGGTAAATTTGTAGCGTCACAATTTGGTTTTTCCAAACCTTTGTTTGTCTCTCATCATTACCATTCAACAAATTCTTATAACTTGTGTCCTTTCTAACTCTTGGTGTTGAGCCCTCACATCTTACTAGTTGTGTGGGGTTAGGAGTGGGGCAAGTACATCTACTCATCATACCATCTTATCATCACGTTTTGTCAAAACAATATGAAGTACCAAAAATTGCTAAAGAAGCTAAGTTTAAAATCACATTGTGTTTGCATCATCATATATCAGCATTATAAAATACAAAAAGAAATCATTTTGTTGTCATTCATATCCATTGCATACATTCTAAAAAGCATTGAAAAATGGAAATTCTAAACATCTAGAGTACACATGTGAAATAAACCAAAAGAAGTCAACTCAGATACAATGGAATACCAAACCAAAAGAACTATATATATATATATATATATATATATAGTGGGTCAAGTTTATATACAATGCCATCATGCACTAGGCATGGTCAAAACACTTGTAATGAGCCCGAAATATACAAAAAAAAGAATCGTACATGTAAAAAATTATAGACAAAAAAATGGAGGCTAAAATCTATGAGTCCCTGTGGGACCCCTCAGATGGTGCACGACCACTTCTAGGACTCCTACTGTGGCTGCGATGGTGATGGGAATGGACCAAATGATGTGAGTGCTCATGATGAAGCCCGATTGCCCATGGCCTCTCTCTATGTGAGTGACTGCACCTCATCAAGATGCTCAGAGCAATCTCATACCCAGCAACATGGGTATGTAAAGAAGTCACTATCTCCACCACCTTCTAGATAGGGGAGAAGACGTCGGTGTGTCGCCCGGCATTTAAAGGCTGCCCGAGTCTACAGTCATCTCGGCGAGTCTTCCTTGAAGGGATAAGCAAGGTGTTAACACACACTGTGAATGATCTCTCGCCACTCATGCGCAGATGCTGCAAAAGAAAGAACACAATGAGTTAGAATATTACACAACATGAATCAAAAGAAGGATGCTAAACTAGCACATACTGAGTTAACATCAATAAATAGGATAGAGAAAGGAAGTGTCAAACTTACTCGGGTCTCCAGGAATCCATGTAGGATCGCGAATACTACGCTGTAGGTGTTGTTGGCTATGGAGGGCCTCTCCAAAATGGACGTGATGATGTCCCATCATGGACTTTCATCCTCCTCTCCAAAGAAAGGAACCATTGTCTCGAGACTAATGTCTCTCACTCTGCACTCTCCCCTCCATGGTGGCTCTAAGAATCTCCTGAGTGTCATGCCACTCAGGGTCGCTCTCCTCTCCCTGTGAAGGGACTACCTCATCATCATCCTCCCAAGCTCCTCTCTCGGCAGACTCCCCCCATTTCATCTCCCACAAACTCCGTAACCAGATTCTACACTAATCGGCTCACTCTCCTCCCTAATGTGAGAAGGAGAGAGGCGCAATCTGAGTAAAGTGCACTCGAGGAGCACCGGCCTACTCTCAAGCCTGGACCACATGTTTGACTGTAATGGGCATGCCATGAGTGACCACTTTCCATCCAGGATCTCCTCTAGGACCCCTCCGACCCTCCTGAATAGTCTAGTAAACTGGTATAACTGGAGGAAGCATATCCACATAATCCAAGCCAAACTGCTGAGGCACTCGGTCAAAGGGGTGGGTCTCCAGCCTCCAGCCCTATCCATCAACTAACCCATAGAGGAGCATGCCACTATAGTCACGACATCCTCTCCCGATAACCCTACTATGTCCAAGTAGGGAGTGATAATCATATCAGTAGTAACAAGTGATGCCACTGGCTGATGTGGTGTCCATAGAACCGACATCCCTATCCACTGGCTACTTGAATAGCCCCTAGGTCTAAAACTAGAATATCTCTATTGTAGGGGGTAATGTGCTCATACACCCAACTCATGACAAGAGTAGGGTGGCTCAATGACTTCCCCTGTAATCTGACCACCCTGTATAGATCATGGTACGTGGTCCCCAAGATATCAATGCCCCGGGCATATTTTTGACCATGCCCCTTAATCGTATGATGATAAATACCCAACATTATATCAATGTGACTCCCCCTTGTCCCCGATCAGCCTCGAGGACAAGATACCCATAATCACCCTCCGAAGGACAGGGATGGGAGTCGGTAGCAATAGATCGGACCCTGATTCCCTTCTTGATCCAGAAGAGACTGCAGCATCCCCAAAATAGGTGGCCCACTATGCCATCTCTGTAGAAGACCCACCGGTCTTCAGAGTCAATCGTCTCCCAAGAACTGGGAGCCCAAGGATGCGGAATACATCCTCCAAAGTGATAGTCCACTCACCTCTGCACCTTGAAATAAGAAGGTGTCTCGGTCTACATCCCAATATGAGAATAAGTCACATAGAATGTGACTAGCAGGAGTAACATGGGATACTCGGGCTATCCGCCAGATACCTGCTCGTTGCAATAGATCCATATCAGCCTGTGTAAGCTGATCCAAAACCCCAAGGAGCCAATCACACTCCTTCTTGTGACTCCATCTAATATACTCCTCCTTCTGCATTCACAAAACATGAGAAAAGAGCAAGTTAGCAAAGTACATCATATAATAAGCTCATCAAAAACATAGCAAAACATCAAAAATACAAAAAAAGTCAAAGTTTTGAGCAAGTTTTGAAGTTCTATCAAGAACTACCGCCCGTTGGGCGGCGGTCCCAGACCACCACCCCTGTTTTGGGTGCGGTCCTAGGCCAATTTTAAAATCACGCCCTTAACCCTAAAAATGGCCAAAAGTGCTAAAATTGACCATTTTGATGAAATAAAGACATACCCTATCGGCCCCCCCTAAAGACTCATTCAAGACAAGAAATTTTGAAAATGTCCCCCTAGGTGAACTTTTCAACATTTCTAACTTTAGGGTACAAAAAGAAAAAGGAGGAAATAACTAACCTGAGAACACGTTGGTCGAACTCCCACTCGTGGAGGCATGATCACAATCTTAGACATGGACGTATCGGTTGTACTCTCGTCAAGAACGGTGGTCTGCCATCGAGCTCCAAATTAATCAAATCAATTAAGTCAACAATGCACAAATGAATTGAAAAATGAGTTTGTTTTGATATATAAATGTTATTTTAACTTTGTTTTAAGTGTGTTTGTCTACAGGGCTAGAGCGTTGGCGTAGGTATATTCCTACATCCCCACGCAAATGGTAAGTCCTCTTGTTGTTTTGATTTAGTGTTTTTTTGATATTTTATCTATCTGCACTTGAGTCTTTTCTCCCTTTTACAGGTAGCGGGAATTTGGATGGCGACATTTCGACACACGAGTGTGTCAGGTATAGCTTCTAACTCCCCATTTCAAGAATGCCATACTTGGACTCTATGTTTTACGCCTCTTCATGGCTAAGATGCTTCTCCGAGGGGGAAATATGTATGCACCCAAAATTGCATGTGTTGTATTGTCAGAAAAAGGTTACGAGAACCCCCAATGATGATTCAAAGTCCTTTCGAGAAGGTGTTTGAGCTCTAAAACCCACTTGCAATATATATTTGTAGCCTAGATAGCCTTACATAGATTTTCCATGCTTTCTTTCATCTCCCTACTTCTTTATGTACTTGATTTGATGTTAAGTGTCTAAATCATACCTGCCTAGGTGGCGGTTTGCAAACCACCGCCCGGGAAGGGCGGTGGTCCCGACCACCGCATTTTGTGCAGGGGCAGCGATCTTGAGTGATTTTTAGAATCTTCATGCGTAAATTTGCATGCGACGATTCACTTAAGTTTGTTTTTAGAACACATCTATGAGCCAAATTTGCTAAAAATAGCTTCGTTTGCTTGGTTCTCCTTGCTTCTTCTATTTTTAAATAGATTTAATGAGTAGAACTGCCTCTTCATTGCCTTGTGCATGAAGTAATCTTCTATCCTCCATTCCTATATATTCCATGCTTGTATTCAAGCAAAAGGCCTGTGAGAGAAATTGGTGTATCTTGTTCTTGTTTTGCTGCCATAGTCTTGCTAGGAATTGCATAGCCAAGCTCAAATCTCTTGTGTTATCTCTCTTCTACTTGCATGCATCCAGATTGCTTCCAAGCCACCATTGCTCAAGTTCCATCATCTTTTTGTTTTTCTTTACATTCCCAATCCCTTGACTTGTAACACTCAGAGAAAGGAAAGAACTGAGGGGACAACTATCGAACACTACCAGATTTTCCAAAGCTCTTGCTCTTCCAGGTTGGAGTTGTGTATTTGTTTGCTTTGTTTATCAAATTTTCAATTACATATCAAATAGAGTAGAGAAATGATTCATTTCAATTAGTTAGATAATTGCAAGTAGATCAAATCAATAGGAATCTTTATTTTCAACATTCCTAGGAAGCTATGGAGAACAATAGCTCTGTGAGGGTTATGATTTGTTCTTCACTTCTGAGGTAGGGTTGAAAGGGTTTTGATTGAGTTAGAATAGGTTTTAGATTTGAAATCACACATCTGCACAGACAGTTAGCTACATCTCGGCTAATCATTTGTATTTAGTTTGTTTATTAGATTACATGCATTGTCTGAAAAGTTAGAAAAGAACAAAAACATTTACTTTCCATAGATTAGCTTGCTTTATTGCTTTTTATTCGATATATTGAGAAAATAACAAAAACATAGATTAGATTTCCCTTGATTAGATAGTTCATTTACTGAAAGAAAATCAATTTATCTTGCATGACCATCAATGGTCCTCAACAGGAAAAGACATATAGTTGTGATCCTTTGGTCCCACAACCCAATGGGCTAGAGTTAATAACTGACATTGACACAAGTTTATGTTTAATAGTTTTACACACACCTGCAACATACGCTGATAAAATAGAGAAATTAGAGACACTAAACATCATTTCCAATCAAGCCTATGATTTTTGACCTCTTCTAGTAATAGGGTTTGATTGCATGCATGACCATATGAGGGCCTTAGCCTCAACGAGTCTTTGGTTGTGATCCACAGGTCCCACAACCTAACGGGCCTGCTAATCAGTTAGATATTGGCACTAGCTTGCACAAATTAGTATTCATATCTTCACCACTTCCACCGATATCATTACATAACTTTCATTTTTAGACATAACAACTAATCTAATCGTGCTAAGAGTTTCTAGACTAGACCAAAGAATCATCCATAGTCCCTGCAGCTCCATAATGCCTTTTGTTCCTTCATTTCCATGACCACGTCTGAAATCCATACGAGGCACTGTAGGTTAATTTCCACATGTTCCACAACAAATTAATAGAATATCGGTAGAATTAGACATCGATTGGAGTCTCCGAGTAGCTATCATATTAGACCATACCATCACACCCCTTCAAGTTAGGAGAGAATTCCTTTCCCTAGATTCGCAGATTCCACTATTGCGCGTCGAAGACATTAGATTTCCCAATTAGCTTGATCATCACCATTTCTATAATTTTCATTTCATTTCTACCGGTTGTCTTGGCACAACCTCGGGAGGCGGGTGCGAAGAATGTCACGTGTTGATTTTATCTCGTATAATTTCCTAGAGTAATTATGTAAGTTTTTACGTGGCACAAGATAGTAATAACATTTTGATATATCCATCATGAATTATAGCTTTACACCATATTTTAAAAGTGTTTTGATAATATCAAAAGTGCATTTGAACTTCTCATGAGTTCCCGAGCATCAATAAGTAACCATGTACCTACTAATGTGACTAAATTATTTATGAAGCATGTCAAACACTTAAGTAAATTTTTTTATTGATTCAAGATGCCTATGAACTTGATGCTCCCACATCATAGATTTAATATACTATTTATCAATTAAGAAAATAAATAAAATATGATTTGAAAAATCAGATTTGTAGATACACAAAAGTGATCTATGCTAGATCAAATCAAGGTTATTTTACCATACTAATTGTTTCATTGTTGTTATTTAATAATGAGTTAATTTATTCAAGGTTATGATTAATAAGTTGGTCTACGGCACGTACATAGGAATACAAAATTCCAAAAGTACAAATTATTTTATTATTGCTAAAAGATATTTAAAAACAACACAATGTTGGTGATACTAGAGCTATATTGGGTATGTGGTTTTCAAATGTTCATTTTACAAGAATTTTTTAAGTCCAATTTTTAGTTTTATTGAAGGATTAAACATTATAATTTTTCATATTTATTGTGAAATAAAATAGTATAGAGACATATATACAAACATGCTAATAATATCAATGACAAAATAACATTCTATTAGACATGTTGTGAAATTTGATCAAGATATGCCAACATTTTCAATTATTTAATATTTGATTTAAAAAACCATAAATATTTTTTTATATACCATATGCATAGAATGTTTTTATTGACACATGTTTCACATTTAAAGATAAAAATATACATACATGCTAGAATATTTTACACATTAGGGAAACTACTAGTTATGTTTATGTGAAGTTAATCTCCATCAAAATCACATTAGACTAGTGCCTCCTTGAGTTCCATATCCTTATGGGAAAATTGCGTAATTAATTACTAAGTTAAATTTTATAACCAATGGAATTTGACACACATTACCTAATTTCATTTTTCCAATACTTGTACTCATCAACAAGGTATTATTTTTCTCAATATCTGTAAGTAATTGACAATATTCTCTTTAATTAGTCTCAATATCATGGTCAATTCTCTCCAACTCTCACTTAATCCTAGTAAGAAAATTAAAACATTGATGATTATATTCACTCAAGGGCCTCTCATTTTCATTTCCATGTATATCCCTAAATCATACACCTTTTATACACATTAATCAAGTTTTTTTCTTGTATGATACTCAAAAATGCATATCACATAGTCCTTTGTATATAAATAATATAAGTCCTTGTAAATGTCAGCCAACATAATGTGACCGAGAAATAATTATCTCACCCTCCCAAACCTTCTAAATGAATGGGATGAGATGGCTATCCCACTTGTATCCACATCTACAAAAATTCCCAAAGGTACACACAAAAATGTTTACAAATGTGGAACACCATACGAAACTATATCACTTTGTAATAATGAATAATTTTGACATATCTAATATTTGTATCTCTCCACACCAATAAAATATTCATGCACTTGTTTGTAATGTATATCATTGTGTAATATCACATGGCAAAAAATAACAAGTAGTAATAAAATCTATGATAAAAAAATTAATCTAGTTTTCACTTCTCTAATTGAAAAACAAAATGTATGATTTTTGCATCACACCACACAACAACACAATAAAAAATGTATGTTATGGGGTTTTCATCCTAAATATTTCACCTCTCCCAACCCAATTATATCAATAATACTATGGTTAAATGCATCAAGACTCTAGGTGATCATGGTCTACATACATATCTCATAATGAAAATTTAGTGAGATAATATCCATTTCAATGAAAAGACACATACAAAAATTACATAGATATCAGATTACAAGAAAATATCGTGTAAAATTTATCTAACACACATATATATTAGGATATACTCATAAAATATGAGTGATTTGGAATTGGGACAACAATTAATACCATGGACAAAAGCATCAACATAAAAGATAAATTATCTATAATTTTTGTTGAAGTCATCACACATCGATGTATTCATATAGAATAAATTCATATCCCTACATGATAAAAGGTACTAAAAACCACTAAAATTGGTTGATTTGACAAAACTAAGATAAATTCAAAAATTACAAAATTATCAAGTGTGGAAGTCTTTCACCTAACAAATGCTCACAAACATTGGTCAAACAAAAATTATATTCATCATGTCATGCAATACTTGTCCCTTCACTAAACTCAAAACACAATTTCACTATGAGATAAACGAGCTAATCAAAATAAATATTCACCTCTATTTATATTGAAAGTGAGATTAGCAACCTAAAGTATGGTTTACACCAGAAAATATTAGAAAACATAGGGTTACAATACATCTTGAAAATAACTTTTTTCATGCCTTGATGGCATTAGAATCGTGATCGTATAATATTATAAAATATTTCCATTTCATGCACCTCTTTGTAAATTTCTAGTTAAACCTTATTTTAAGCCACTTTATCAACACTAATAAGTTTTACATAAATTATTCCTTCACTCAATTTATTACTCACAATTCATCATATTTAGACATTTACATTGATCTCATTACAAATGTATCTCATATATTCTTATCGGTTCTAATCCCTAAAAGGGGTTACATATATTATTTTACTACTTTCATCTCTTCATCCCTTAACCATCAACTCCAAAATCAACAATACATCATGGAGAAACCTTTATCTCGACTTAAATATACCATGACATTATCAATGTGGCAATAGGATTTGGTTTGGCATGACTATACATGTTATTTGAATCATTGCATAGATTCACCTTGTTTAACACTTTATCACCAAAAAATAATTTTAATCTCTTAGATATACTGCATCTTAAATGATTATTATCTAATACAATATCTATCTCAAACTATAATCTTTAAAAATGAAATATATCTTTTCTACAAGCTTATGATTTGACTTAACGCTTAGCCTACCTATTCACCGACAATATTAATAGCCCTTAGCTATGAAGTCTAATAAATGTGGCCCTAGGATTACTATTGTTAAGTATTACATAGCTTTCATGTGAACTTACACTTACATTATCACATCATGTTTACTCAACCCCTTAGCTCTATAGACTATTATTTGCCAATCCACACCAAATTTAATTATATTTACCATAAGATTATCCTATAACACAATGGTGTAACCTCAATAATTTATCATAAGATCATTACATAATAACAATACCAAAACAAGTGACAAAATTCCCAACAACCCTAGGCATTTAAGGTATAATTTTTGGATGTACACACGATAATTATCTAAATAGATGAGTATCTTTCCTCTTTTCTACCATATCCATAAATGAAACTACTATCAATTTCCTCACCATTTGGGGGAAACATTTTGTATCTCTAATTTATGCAAACACTCCTTTCTTACAAATCTCTTTTGAAGAGTATTGCCAAAAACCCCACATATGGGGAAAATAAACTATTTGTTGCATTTTGACTTATGAAAATAAATAATACTTACATCACCTAGATTAAAGAATATCTCCATATGGTGAAATAAGGTTATAACATTATAAGAAATTACTCAAACATCGGTTGATATGACTACATCAAAATTATTTGGACTAGTTTATTGATAGCAATGATCGTGGAATCACTCATCGGGACATGTTTCATGCCGCAATCTAGTTGAAACACAAATTATTTAGTACCTATTCTTAAAACAAAGTGTAACAAATTAAACATATCTTAACATACATACTGTGTAATATGTATGTATCAAAAAGTTTAAATGAAACATATGAGAGAGAAAGTCTGAAACCAAAAATTGGATTTTTATTAATATATTATGAACATATATCAAAATTTGGGATATAATCCAGATCAATTCTTCATGCAATGTACTTACATCATTTTATACATTTAAAGGTGATTGTCAACCTTTAATTCCCTTATTCTTCCATTTCCTACTTAGAGAGACTCTTCACATAAACTCTACTTATAATTAGAGCACATTATATCTCCTCTATGTTCTTATGCCTAGGATATTTATATACATTAAATATTATGTAATATATAAAAAAATCAAAAATACATCATTTACACACCTCCAACACTTAATGGCATTTAAACATTAAATGCCTCGCACATATTTCTTACTATAAGAACTAATTGTTTTCATCGTACATTTATCATTCAAAGATAATACCTAGTCTAACTAAAATTTTCTAATTTTTTGGCATGTTATAGCCACATTTATTACTTGCAATCATGTGAATCTTACACACATATCTACTTATGGAACATGAGACATAACTAATCATATTTTAAGGTGGGTAACATGCCTATGACATATCACATCACCTAAAAATAGTGGCATAATACACTCTATTCCCAAATTATTGATCACATATACCACCCCTAATCATAGGAAGCACTTTCTATAAACAAGCTTATACTTATTTTTAAGACCAAAATATTTATGATTTTTTTAATAACGTATGCTCAATAAAGAATATTTATCTATAAACTTTGAGAAAGTGCACTTGGTCAAGGGCATGTTTTACATGAATCTATCATTTATTTATGGTCATATACATTCCCACTATCCAAATTCAGAAAATATTTATGATCGTATACATTCACACTATTTAAAATTTAACAAAGAACTCTTTTAGTTTATCCAAATTATAAAACAATCACATTGCATTATAGGGCTCTTCAGTATCTCAAAATTGATAAGTAGACCCCTTAATTGACCAATAGTGTAGGTTGGATTTCATAGTAGCCTGATACTATAGGTGGGATTTGATTGGATCATTTGGTCACAATTCATGTTATTAGCTAGCAGATGGAATTGATTTATACACACTCATTCAATAATATTTTGTTTTTTCCTATGGCCAAGAAGAAAAAAAAGAGAAAAAAATCCTCATTTAAATGAGATAACTATTAAGAACATAATGTATTTAGTATTTTAAAAATGTGGCATATTATATTAAAAAGTAATGTTTATCATGTTTTATGTATTTTTCTACTATCTCAAAAATTGAACATATAAATGTTTCTATTACATGTCCATTTTTATCAAAACAATGGTAATCTACTATTTTTTTATTTTTGTAGATTGACATACTATCTTAAGAGCACATTGGAAAAATTTAGATCAAAATACTTTACAAACAACCAAAAATATCTTTTGGTATACTTTTAGTTAATTTTAAACCAACATATAATTCAAATCTAGTTTAAAGGGGTAAATTCTAGATACCTAAAAATGGAACAAGCCTATCTATATTAGGTTTGAAGTTATTTTCTATGTATAAATATTTAAATTGAATAATTTTTTATTAAGTTTGAGTCCACACTTTTGTATGTGAAAAATTATTTTATATTGTCTTGTAAACATCTCTCTAGTCATTATTTATATATTTTCAAAAATAAATTGTATTCCCACCTTGATATTTTGACTTGGGATCATTCCTTTATGTTCAAAACATAGTCTTCTTCTTGGCCAAAGTCATCCTAGTGGTTTTTTCCTATATTACTGACTTTGTTCTCCCATGATTTTTGTTCGAATATTTCTAAATAAAATAGCTTCATGTCTTTATTTTGGGTCATTTTATTTCCAAGTTGAGTCAATTGCATGTAAGAAGGATGCAAATTTAAGGGTTGATCACTATGTAACCACATCACTAAAAACATTTTGAAGATGGGACTACTTATAAGATCAATACGCTTCTTACATATGAAAATATTTGTCTCACTAAAATACACATCTAATTACTATTATTTTAAGATATAAAGCACATTCATTATGTCTTATGCTTTTGTGTTATAGGAATAATAACATGTATAATTTCATTGATTAATGTAAGTTGTTAAAATTCTACGAGGGGGAGAAGTAAATAGATATAATAATTCTTTTAGAGAAGTGAATTTTTATAATCTCTCAATTTGATGAGGGTTGAAAAGTTTGATCATTTTGGACTAAACTTGCTTTGCAGGTTCTTAGGAAAAGTTGGAGCTAGGGTCTTGATATAGAATAATCCCTAAATCATCTATAAATGTGATATTGCATACAATTATATAAAAGACAATTCGTCACAAAAATATGGATATTGTTACAAATTCAAGAACTAGATAAGATTCATAGAGGAATAATCATATCCATATATGACACCTTTATCCTATAGAATTTATCTCGAGACAAGTGAATTTGTCTTTCTTATAATTTCAAACTCCCACAATTTTAGGATATCTCTATAAAACCTTGCACAACCCTCATGAATAGTTTTTATCACTATTGTTTTATGTAAGTAATTGGTGTATAATCCTCTCCAAACCGAATTTATAGTTTTTAAAGTTAGATCCCATGTATTATTATAATTTTATCATTATTATTTGTATATGATGTAAGGTTATTATGGTTGATTTTATTTATTGAAATGTGAAGGATAAATAATACAACATACAAGGGTCAATCAAACTAAATTGACCTTAATAAAAACTAAAAATAGTCTTTGAAAGCCTCCAAGCCAAATACAAATTATACAAATTTAGAAAAGTGAGTATACAAATGTATCTACCTAAAAAGGAACACAACCAAAAATTTCATAGAGTAGATGAGACACATATGAAATAGTACAACATGAAAACTATTCAATAATGATAAAACCAATTTACAACATCCCCAATTTTTGGTATCTCTTGTCCCTCATCCCGTGTCCATTGCCCTTTATCGTAATTCCTCACATATCCCTAAATATCCCTAATCACCCTTAATTATCCCTAAACCTATTCATTAACCCTTTTATCCTCCCTAAGAACCCTTTTATCATCCCAAGGTTCCCATCTACCCCCATTTAATGCATTCTTATCCCCAACCACCTTTTATCCTCCCAAGACAACCCTAACCCATATTAACCACCTAAAACCCCAATTTCACCTCATTTGGTCTCCTTGTATCAAGTTTATCAATTATCCATGCCCAAAATCAACAAACTTCTACAATTTTCGTAGACCCTAAAATTAAGTCATCCCTCCTCTCTTAAGGATGCAATTTTTGAGAATTCGTGGATTTCTTGTAGTCTTGGTTTCATTTGTTATTCTTATTTTCAGCTACTATTGCAACCTTGGAGTTAATTTATAGATCTTTGCATCACCTTTGAAGATTTGAAGTCCTCTTATTCCTTGGTATCACACTTTTGATTTCTTGGAGTCCCCCCATTATTACCCCACCACCATTTTTCATTAGCTTTGCAGGTTTATCACCATCTCGAAGCTCTACCTTGCATCATCCATCATGAATATTTCTCTTCATTTCATCTTTTCAAAAAAATCATCCATCAAACCCTAGATCCCTTCTCGCCTCCGTTAACTCATCCCATTCGTCATCAACCTAATTCACCTCTATCTTATTATTCATTACCTATCCTACAAGGTATCTACCTTTTGATCACTCCAAATCCTAGATCTTTCAATATTTCTATTCTAAACACCTGTTGCATCAACTTTCATCTCCATCATACCTAGTCGGTATTGATCCACCTAAGTCACCATCGACCTTGTCCCAATCTATATTATTTTCGAGTTATCTCGCTTCATCTACCACCTAACTTATTGCTAACTCGATTTCGCTGCAGACCCCTCCACTTCTCTCGATCCACCTATTCAAACATTTAGATATAAAATTTTAGTCTAATTTGTCATCTATTCAGCTTAGTCACCGTCGACTAGATCGGTAGAGTTACAATCTTCATCATCGGATCCAAAAAAATTCTTACATCCTTTATATTTTTATTGGATCCAAAACCTTTCGATATCTCAAAGCATCCATATAAATCCCAAATCAACTTCATATCACTCCTCTTAATCTATAATTTTTGTCAATTGTTCCTAGCGGTCTCAGGTCATTATTGACACTGACTGGTTTTATTCAATTTTCATCTTTTTTTATTATAAAAGTTATTTTTAATCTTTCTTAACACATCCTAGCTTCTTCTTTTCAAGTTTAGATTTTGTTGCATCATATTACTTATCTATCATCATTTTATTTATCTTTTATCAAAAATTGGGTTGACATCCATCCTAGGAAGTTTTCACTTCTTGGGACTAGCTTTGTCGGAAACCCACCATCCTATCTACTAATCCATTTTTTGTGTTTAGTTTTTTTCATGTTACCAAGCTCACCGCAAGGATAATATTTTGTGCATGTATCCATCATTTTCTTATCTATAGGTATCTCGAAACCCTCTCATTATTGGAGTTACTTATTTTCTTTTTTATCATTTCACTAATATGAAATAGGAGAAAGAAAATTAGATCAACATTTTAGCATGCACAGTGGGAACCATCATTATTTGGGAAGCTATTTCATTTTCTTTAATTTCCATTTCCATTTTTTATTTCTTTATTGCTAATCTCACATGTTGGAGCTATCCTTACTTGTGTGCATGGTGGGTTGCTTGCTTGGATCTACAACACATTTTCTTAAAATTAAAATATAAAGGAAAATAGTGTTATCTAGGTATTCTTCATTTTCCTTTTTTTTTTCATCTCTCTCCCTTCTTTGTTTTCTTGATTTCATCAAATTTCACATTTCAATTTGGGACTTAAAAATAACCCCTTCATACTTTCTTGAAAACATAGTCTAATTAGGAGATTAATTCTTTGCATTCACTTCTTCCACACATCAATTTACACATCTTAAACATATTCTTCCAGGTGGAACTATTGGGATTTCATCACCTAATAGGAAATTTGTAGTGGTGTTCTATCCACGTTATAGATTTTGTGACTATCATTATATTGGATAAGTGCTTGACGCCCTTATTGCTACAATGTGTGAAGTGCAAGGGTAGGCCCCAATATCGGGACTCATATCGATAGTCATCACATACTTGAGCCTCACATACCTTCGGATAATCAAGTATGCCATCCAAAAAAACCTGAAACCATCCATAGTTTGGCCATTTCCTAGGTTCCCTTTGAGCCCATTTTACTTTATTTTTCACATTCTTATAATAAGAAATATAATTAAAACTTTGTTGCGTGACTTGTTTAAAATATTAAAAATCAGCATAGTTTCTTGTCTTATTATTTCATGCCCGTTATTACACATTCTCAAGCAAGAAAAATGGAACAAATCACATCATCCAACAACATTCCTATTTCCAACACTTCCTCCCAACAAACTTCAACCCTTTCCATTATCTCTTCCACCCCCTTAGTCACTTCTTCTTCGGTCTCACAACCTATGATTTATGTTTCTCTCCTCTATGAATCTCAAGCTATCCAACCATTCCCATGTCGAGACTATCCCTTTTGTTTATGTTCCTTATATATAGTAGTTACACCACCATCTACAAATTCTTTAGAAACCTTTTGGTTGCTCCTTATCCCTCTCATATCCTTAGAGTTTCGGGAACTCCCGAACATTAACCATGTTTCTTCATGACTACCTTCTCTGTAAATCCACCAACCTTCCCATCGACGGACCCCCTCTTCAAAAAATATATGCTTATCACTCTCACCTTGAATCTACTAAGGTCCTCACATCTCAACTTTATGTGTTCTTCCCAAGACCTATGAACGAGATTTCCATGGTGCAACGTGAACTTGGCTCCCACTAATCTTCCACTATAATCCTTCAAACTCACCAATCCACTCAACTATTGGTTCCCATTCATATCAATATTCCCTGGATCAACACCACACTCACTTCTTCCATCCCCATCACTTCTTCATTCATTTTAGTCATTAGTGCCCCTACCCAAAATTTGAAAGAATCTCATCTACTTCCTCCACCACCCGAAATAACATGATCAAACTTCATTCCCTATCTCTACATCCCAATTCCACACAAATTTTATCACCTCACAACCTCATTTTCGAGAGTCTACCCAAACTCACCAACCTCCACTCCGGAGTGATTTTTGCCACATATTCCCTAATCAATCTACTCAAGCATCTCAACCACCCCATACTTACATCCCCACTCATCCCATGCAAAATCAATCTAACATCCTCATCTCTCAACAACAATAAATGAAATATTATCCATTTAATTACATTCCTACCTCCCAACAACATCCTATCTCCCAACTATAGACACAAAATCACAAACTTTGGGTAACTATCTAGTCTTTATTATGTACTACTATTCATGTGATTCCTAAGAAATAAAGGTAATAATTAACACATGCCTTTGGCCTCCTTTATTTTCTTTCTATTACAAATTTTTGTCTTACACCCTTACTTTCTTAGTCTTCCTTTTTATATCTTGACATTTATCATCCCTGGACACAAGGGCCCAACTAGGATGCGAGCGTAAGGTCCCCTTGTCCCCTTTGGGAACTCTTGACCTCTTTGTACTTTTCTCACATATTTTCAGTTCTTTTTAGTTGTTTGAGCATCTTATATTTTTGGTAGTCGACATTTTCTCGGGTTAGTTACGAAATTCAAGCAAAGGAATCATACAAATATAAATTTATGTGACAATAAGAAAGGACCAAGCACTATGAATTAGCTATCACCACTTAAGGTTGCATCCAAAGGATATTCATGCATCTATTATATAATTCATTCAAGGGTAAAGGACTACATTATTCTACATCATTCTATTCCATGCACACATCTATTACATTTCTTTACATTTAGCTTACTTGTTTACTATCGAGTGCAACATGCACAAGAGCCACCTAGGGAATAATTACACACACATGCATATAAAACTACATTGGGTCCGAGATATAGTGCATCTCTCGGTCATAACATCACCATGCGACAAGTGAGGATAGTCTAAACACTCATTCTGCATCTTTCTTTCTAGGATTTGATGTCTCTTTGAGGGTTTTGTAGGTCATTATTTCATTATAAGTTTCCAGTGACTTCGGTGATCATTATGCAACCAAAGGTGAACAATAAGGAACAACTTGCGACCACTTAGAGGAGGGTTTTGAGCATTTCTACATACACAAGAACCCATAAATAGGCCTAGGGTGCCCATGGGTTCCCTTATCCCTCTCCAGTGCATCCCGGTCCAGGAAAATCGCCATCTTGCACACTTTTTCGAGGTTCCGTGTGGCGTTTCTCCTCTCTATATATCCTGTCGAACTCCAACACAATCCAGAATAATTGTGAAACAACTATTTCATCTTAACTCTTCTCGTATTTAAGGTTTTACATATTTTGGCTTAGTTTTCTTGGTTTAATTTATGTATTTATTTTTTTATTCATTTCTGCTACTATAACAATTAGATTGGGTATATAATTCCATATTTAGCTTAATATTTTTGGTGAACCCGATCGATCAAAACCTTTTTCGAGTATTTATTCACCTTATTAAGTCATTACTAAATCTCCTTACCCCTCTTTCATACCCATTAGGGTTTTAGGCGTGGTTACTCACTGTTGCTGATTTCATGCAAGTTCATACTCAATATATTTCTCACCTTGTTACAACTAGGATTGTTACTTCTTTCAAAGTAGTAACTACCTTCCACACTCATCCTCCCATAGCTCCACCCGTTTCTATTCCACTTCCTATCACTTCTAAATCTCATGTTTCTACTTCTAATGGCTATAATATCATTGAACAACTTAAGAATACACTAGAAAAATCTCACTCTACGACTTATTGCACAGTCACTTTGCACCCTGATTATTGTCAAACATTAGAGGCCTCCCTTTGTTCTATTCATATAAAAAGTGATAATTCTTTGGTGGCCTTCACACACCTCATTCAGTCTCTCAAAAATTTCCATGTGCTATATCATTTACTAATGAGGACATATCATCATTTGTTAATAACAATCCATGTGTGCCTTTTCTTATCACCGCTATTATCAACACCACTTGCATTAAACATGTACTTATTGATAATGGATCGCCATCAAACTTTGTACTAATTACCTTATTAAACAATTTGGCATTACGGATAATCTAGTTTCTATTAATTCCACTCTTATTTGGGTATATGATTAAACTACATGCACATGCTTAGGAACTATCTCATTTCATATTCAAGTCGATCCTAAGACTGTCTTCACCAAATTATTCATTATTGATACTCCATTTCAATTCAATATGTTACCAGGTAGACCTTTGATTCATGCAATGTAAGTAGTTCCATCCACTATACACCAATGCATTAAATTCTTAAATGATGGATACAAACATACTATTACTGCAGACCCTGATCCATTCAAATTCTATCACATAGACCCTATTAAATTTTATGAATATCCCCCTTCCAATCATATTCCATATAGTAGTAGCATTGATACATATGACATTTATCAATCTAGTGCTTCACAATTTTCTTCCATCACTCCAAGAATTTCACTATATATACTCTTACTACTATCATCATCTCACACACATCATCTGCTCCTCCAAGCACTAATATACCGCTCGTGGATTATCCTCTTGTCCCTACACCCACTACATCTCCTTAAAATATCCTCGACACGTATATACGTCATGAAAATGCCAACATCAATGATTCGAAGATTTTTATGAAAAATTCGATACTATTGAACTTAGTGATGAAAATTTGTGCACTCTTAATTTCACTCTTGTTGATATATATGACTCATATTTTAATAATAATTTTATTTCCGATAGTCATGGTGAATAAAAATTCACAACCCTTCCTCTATTAATTCTATGGTACTTTATCATGGCATTATCCACACTTTGGATGGCGTTTCACCTTCTCATAAGTCGTCCTGCATCCGTACTACCTCCTTTCACATGCGGGTTCTTCATTAATAATTCTTATTGGAGTCAAATTCCATTGGATCATACTTGTTCTAATATTATTTGCACATATGTCGATTAAATAGGTTTAGCTTGACACTCAACAATATCCTACCATCGCCTCACTCACCGCATCTCTATCATGAATATTTTAACATTATGGCCACCTATGGTTTCCGTGTGTTTCATTTAGCATTATTTATTACATGTACCTCTCATTCTTCTCCACTAACACTTGGGAAATATTGGCTTGACTATATTGGGGGCACTTTAGACTCTAGTCACACTTCTATCACTTTTCTTATGCCATTTAGCGGTGTTTATATTAAATATGATTCATCCCCTAGCCATTCTCAAAATATCACTCACTAGTATACCCACGGTGTCCACCAGCACCTTTCATTGATGAAGAGTATGCAATGATTGTGTACACCTTACATCGTAATGGATCTTTATATGATCCACCTTATTCTATTACTTATCAAGTATCCAATGCGGTGTTGGTTGTCTTCGATTAGGACAATGAAAATTTGTTAGATAGTGGTACTTGACCATTATTATAATTAGATACTTAGGGGTATCACGCTTAATTTCCCCTTGTGTTAATTCTCATATTATATTCTCATCACCTCACATCTAGTCTGTCACACATACAACATGTACATCTTGATACACAATTTTATCGTCATTTCCTAATGACACACTCTTGCGCTATGGTTCACACTTCACTATTAAGGGAATCCTATACACATGAACCTCACACACACTACACACTATAGTACACAACATCTTATTTATCACACATATTCATCGTAATTAACACATGTAGGAAAATTTCTACCATGCATTCAATATTACATGTTACATACTACACACAACAAATACATATTTCAAGTACTACTTCATCACTACGAACTCAACATAACAACAAAAACACATAATCTCCTCACATTTTCAACACAACATACAATACACTTCACACATTAACAACTTGCCTCATGACATATCTCTCCTAATTCACACAACATGCATCTCATACAAAGATAGAACACATCTCTCTTGCATACAATCAACACACACCTCTTGCATGATCTACATATCCACAACACACTACCTACTCAATAATTTCACATACACCAAAACCTACTAAACATTAAACATATTTGTAATATAAAACACAATATACAATTTCCCAATCAATACCTTATGCAAGAAATACATTAATGACTTATTTCTCTCACATACAAAAAAACATAACACATCACACACAAACAACACGACACACTACCCTATAACACACTCTAGTTCCATGGTCCATACTCAACTACTGAGATTTTGTATATTAAATAGAACTCACCACAATCACACATTTACTAACTTACTCACACACTCTATACTTCACACTTTGATGATCACATCTTTCAAATACACACAATTCAAACCATTTCTCAATGACACACTCTCTTTTAGGGTTCATTCTTGACTACCGAGGGGGAATAAATAAATGAACCTCATCTCATAGATACACATCCACTCAAGGGCATGTTGCACCTATCATTACTACTACATTCTATCTCATCTCATCCATAGCATATTACATATATTAGTTACATTTATTCTTTCTTAATTATGATTTTACACATAAAATTTACTACACATGCTAGGTATATATCTTGTATGCCATTCTCTTTATCATACACACATGAACATTCACTTGCCTTTGTAGTTGTGATCACGGATGTTTACAGATCTCCACAAGTAACATGGATGTTTTACGTAGTACCTATTACCAGTCCCACAAAGGGCTCTAGGACATCCAATTTCATACACTACAAGTTATTTTGTTTCATTTTTCATAGCAAACTACTATATCGGATCATACACAATTTGACATATTTTTATCTTTATAACATGCTAACGGGTGATTCATGTGCAACATTTATCTTTCAGGTCTATTTTATTCCATGGTTGTTTGTTACATTGTTTTCTTTTATCTGTCATTTCTTGTCATTGTTTATGGGATTTTCCTATGTCTTGTTTATTCCATGATTGTCTTTATGCTTGTGCCCACTACAAACTTGATTATCTTGCAATATAGTGAGTGATGTCCCATGTTTGAAACCCACTTTTCGTAGTCTTATTTTTCTTCTTTCTTGTTTACATTGTCTTTTTGCATGCTTAGCTTACATTGTTTTTTTCATTCCTATTATTCTTGTTTTCACTAGCACTTGTTTCTAACCACTTTGTTTGTGTGTGCCTTGGTCTCTACCAAGCACACTCCCTCCCCCCTGCAGGGAAAAATTTCAAGATAATGGTCATTCCTCCTTTTCCCGCATACTCCTTCAAAATGTCATATGCACCCCAAATGAGGGGGGCATCATTTGAGTGAATCACTCACCCCATATAGTGTTACACAATATTTGACAGTTCATCGTAGTCTATAGAACTACACACATTGGCTTTTACAGGAAACATAGTCATTAGCACTCGACATGTATGCACTACACAATACTTTTAATTTCATGTTAGATCAAATTATTCAAATTTTTACACACCATCTGCAATGGTGTTCTACATTTCGGGAAGTAGTTAAAGGTTTTAGGATAACACCGAATGTTATCACTAGAATTATTCCATATCATTAACATGAGATCTCTTAAAAACTTGTGGCGGAACAAAAAACTCGTTCATCTACATAAGCTACATGATCCTCTCTACACTCTTTCCTTATCATGGATCGGTACAAATGTTCCATTTTGACATTTTCAACACTTACATACTTTTACAAATGTACAAGCGTATTTGACTACTTGTTCATTCTTCTCTTTTGTGTCCTGTCCATATGGGAAGTGATAGTTAAACATCATCAAAAATCACTCAAAATCATCAACAACATCACACACAAACCAAAATTGACATCAACAACAAGCTTAATCACAACATCTACACTTGAGTTTCAACCCTAGGGTAATTATCATAATCATTGTTTACACTTACTCCTCCTTAGCATCCACGCTTCACACTTTTATAACTCCATTCTTTGTCATGTCCCTCATCAATCTACATGGTTTTAGGGTGCACACATCGTATCTAGTTTATGTTATCGAGATTTCACTCAACAATATAAAGTGGGGAAATGTAGACACAAAATCGAGCACTTTGGGTAATTATCTAGTCCCGATTACATATTACTATTCATGTGATTCCTAAGTAGTAAAATTACTAACTAACTCATGTATTTGGCCACCTTTCTTTTCTTTCTATTACCACTTTTGGTCTTGCACGCTTACTTTCTCATTCTTCCTTTTTATATCTCGACACTTAACATCCTAGATAGAAACACCCAGCCTAGGATGACAATGCCATGAGCCTCGTCTCTTCTAGCTTTCGTTGATCTCTTAGTACTTTTATTACATCTTTTGGGTCCTTTCTAGCCATTCGATCATCTTATCATTTTTGTAGTCATCCTTTTCAGGTGTTAATTACGAAATTCAAGCAAAGGAATCATATAAATATAAATTTATGTGGCCATAATAAAGGACTTGGCACTAAGCATTAGCTATCACCATCTAAGGTTTTATCCAAAGGCTATTCAAGAGCATTCAAGAATCCATTCAATGGTAAGGGACTATATTATTTTGCATACACTTCATAAGAAGGAGTTGATTCTATTCCTCGCACACATATATTACATTTCATGACAATTTTTGCACTTGTGCAAAAATGGGCAACTCGAAACTTCGTTATGATGGATAGCATTGGTGAATTATACCTAAACTAGGGAGTTTCTTTCAGAAATATTGTTCTTGATGAATTAGTTAACGATTACATGAAACTGCAGCTATGTGTGTTGTTACAAGACGTAACAAATCACATAGTCTACAATTTCTTGACTATCTTCAGCAAAAGAACACAAGGCCCTGAAGGACGGATGTATTTTCTTGATGAGGATTTCCAATTATAGAATAGATGAAAAGCTAAGTCTTGGAACAACGAACATAAATGCAGATTGCAGAAATCGAGTTCATTTCTGGATGTTAGAGGTATTCTTAATGTTCTTTCCTTCATGATTAAGACATTCAATTATATTACTGAATTGTTTAGTTCATTATACAATCCATACAAAAATTTGAAATGTAGAAAGAAATACACAACTCAATTTTAGAATTCAATGTTTTATTCATAAGAAATAGCAAATGTTCCCACACAAGCCATGGGATGTAACTGAAAAGTAAAGTACAACTACTGAAATAAGAGGTACACAGGCATGAAAGAGAAAATAAAGGAGTATGAGTGAACCCATCATTTCCTTGGGTCTTCTCCTTTGGTTGATGTGTCTTCATCTTCAGCACTGGAAAGAATTGTACCTAAAAAGAAGAAAAGAGGAAAACATCAAGTTAAGAGCTCAGGGTTGATCCATATTCCTACATTGTCCTAATTCATGCATATGAATCTCTTAACAACAAGAGATGTATATTACTTGAAGATCATACTGCATACATGATTTACTCACTCGAAAGAAGAGAAAGAGAAAAGAAAATAAAACCATGGACATAAGAGAGGCCAAAAAAGCCTAAATATTTTCTAACTATTTTCTTAAGTGTGCAGGTACAGGTTGCAGCCAAGAAAATAAATCAAGTCATTCAAGCCTCATTATTGTTTCAGATTGTAGTTTTCAATTACTTCTATCCCATGTTACATGAAGCAGAGTGAAAAGGGAATGCAACTCAAAGTTCAATAGCTATTCTACAGAGTGAATGAAGAATGAAACTCAAGTTTCAACCACTATTCTAGAGAGAGAATTTATTTGAAGACAAAGTGCATATTTGAGATTGCAACTAAAGAAGAAAGAATTCTGGGAAAATTTTGATAGGGCTTTGCCATGTAAAATCAACATTTCAATTTTTCCAAAGATGCCAGAAATACTACTATCAAAGAAATAAAGTATCTAAGTAAAATAAATAAGATTACAAGTATTTCAACAAAGCATTTGAATCAAGGCTTATGCATGATAATGGTATTACATGAATAAAGAATCGTTATAAATTCCGAAAGCCACATACATAGTACATGCATTGTATGAATCAAGAGCAGTTGTAGAATTAAAAGAAGTTCTGTAAGGCCCGAAGGAAATATTCATGACATACTTTCTTGTTTGTTGCATGCAAAAAATCTCAACACCACAAGGAACTCACCGTGTACATAATGGTATTGCCAAAAACTTTAAGTTTTTGCAAAAGGAGTTAAAGTTATAAATTTACTCGAAACTCCTCCTTTGAAAGTCAAATCATCGACATGTTAAGTCAATAATGATCATCGGGAGTTTTCGAGAATTTGATCTCTTTTGAAAAAGAGTTAAAGTATAAAAGTAATCCATGTGCCTACGAAAGGACACTTCGACATTTTATTGAAAGGGCCACCTAACATTTTGATCCTTTAAAACTTTGAGTTTTGTGAAGGGGAAAAAAGTGTTTAAGTCACCCACTAGCCCGTAAAAGCAAAAGGAACAAAATGTTTAAGTGGCCTGAATCTCCGTGAGTGAAATTGAAAGTATCAAAAGTTGGAGTGTTCATTAACCTAAAGGCAGGCCATCGGGTCAATTGAAAACTTTGAACCTTTTTTTTAAAGGGGTAAAGTAATTAAGTTTCCCATGACCCGCCAAGGACCAAACAAGCCATGTATGAATAAAAAAGTGGGAGTTCGGATCATTGGGGTCCTTTAAAACTTTAAAGTTTTGAAAAATGCAAAAATTTATTAAGTCATCCACAACTCCGCCAAGAGAATCAAAAGTTAAAATCGGGAAGCAAAGCCATAGGGCATTTTAAAATTTTGAGCCTTTTTTGAGAAAAAGTGTAAAGTCATAAAAATCAAGCCATAAACCCATTATGACTAGATTTTAACATGTCTAAGGCCCAGATTAAACTGAATTAGTGGGCCAAATACTCAAAATACAAAAATTTTATCGGAAAATGATAAGAAAGGATTTTCCAAGCCATTTTGGATCAAATCATTCATACATGAATGCATTTTTAAGGTAATTAAGTATAGAGTTCTTTATAAGACCTTGGTGAGCTTAAAGTCTGCCCAACAATGGTAGATTTATGAAGAAAAACAGAGCAATTATCAATGGTGGCCACGAAATTTTTTTACAAAACTTTTCCAACTCAAATGGAGCCCAATAATTTAATTACCAAAAAATGACTAGGTCTCGCATTATTTTTGCACCAAAATCCAATCTTGAGTTCACTAGATTTGACCATGGTCAGAAGTAATTTTTTTTCTCACTCACAAAGAGTAAAGTGGCATGCCTTCACAAATTTCATAAAAGGACAGATCAACAAAAGTAGAGTCTCGTATGCACTGGACATAAACTCTCTCAAGAAGCAAAGCTTATTTTTAGAAAATCATCCACTCATGCTTTTTCTTAAAAATAGAATAGTCAGCCTTGATTGACTAATTGTAACCAATGGCTATTAATGCCTCTTTGTATTTACATGCTTTATTTTTATTCATTTATTTATTAATAGATGAAGGATAAAAATAGAATGCATGGGTGAGTACAATCTTTAGTCTATTTTTAGGAAGGGTGAGTAGATCAAATTTTCTATATATTGTGTGCCTTAGCAAAGCAAAAGGGAGGAATTTTTGGATATAGGAGTCTTTGAAGAAATGTTTGCTAGTTTTTCCTTTGAATGTGAAATATTTTCTTCCTTTCCAATTATTTGCAGTCTTGTGTATGTTCCATTAATCTTGTGAGTGTGAATTCCCTTATTAATTATCTTACCATGTTGTAAAATTCAGTAATTTATGTATGATATTAATGTGCATGTTTAACTTAGTAGTATTGTTGTGATACTTTCCATCAATGCCTCAAGTTTTTTTCCCTTAATATTCTATAGAAAACTATTGGCTCATGTATCAAGAATCCGTTCACACATCAATTGTGCATATACTCAGTCAAATCCCTCATACAAATTTGGTGTATCACCTCAATTTTAATTATTTTACAGTCATCTTTTACCCTTAACCCCAGAAAATCAATTTATGATACATCAATAAGGAACCGGCCTTAATACCAGAGACTCACCTCAAAATAGGTATACCCACGGCACTGAGTTGTTTCCATTGTATCTACGAAAAGAGAGAGATCCATTTTGCAAGCTTAGAACACCTGCAGCCATCTCTCTATAGGGTGCAATTTTGAGAGATAACAGTTTTTGGAACACCTAGTGGGATAACAAATCATAGTTGCATGCAAGTTACAAATATCTACAACATATCTACAAGAAATGATAGCGAGATCAAAAGTTACTTTGCGAGCAAGCATGCAACAATTTATTCTAAAGATTTAAGGATATTTTTGGCAACTCCGTAAAGCTGATTTTAGACCAGTATTGCAGCATGTTCCATTCCTAAATTGACTACAAGATCATCGGTAAGAGGAATTCCTTCTGAATTTGTCTCTTTACTTTTGAATTCTGCTAGAAGGAGAAGAGTTGGTAATACTTTACCTTATAATAGGCCTGGTTTTGATAACCATCCTCTTGATATTCCTTCACCATGTATCAATTTCTCCATTAACATCCCAATTTTTCCAATGGCTATCCAACCACCTAGGAATTTTGTGACCTTTACTAATGGAAGCCCATTAGTAATTATAGTTTACCATGATATCCCTAATGCTGCCATGAAAATTTTACCATCATTCACCGGTGAAAATCAGGTTACACCTACAGAACACATTAAAGATGTGGCAGCCATTTGTATAGTTCATAATATCACTCATGAAGATGTAGCTTTAAGACTTTTAGTTGCATCCCTTAAAGGACAAGCCTTGCAATGGTATATAAATTTAGAAATTGGAACCATAAGAACTTGGGATGATTTAGGTGATAAGTTGCTGAAACAATTTCAAGATAATTTAGATCATTTATCTCTTATAGAGCAGCTATCTACCATTAGAAGAGCCCCTCATGAATACATGTTCAAAGCTTCAATATTCATTTTCTAGAACTTGGGAAAGAATCCCAACAAGTGTTAAGCCTCAAGCTGATCACACTTTCCTTTATTATCTCAGAGCCTTAAATAATGATATTTCAACAATGATTCAATCTATGGGAGGTGAAACTCTTCCAGATGCTTATGATATTGCTATAAAATATGAAAACAACCTCATTCAAGCCATAAAATTAGCACCAAGACCTTCAATACCATTTCTTGGCAGATCTAGAACCTATCACCATTGTAGAACCTATTGTTACTTCCCCATCAGATGATGTATTTAAAGTTTTACAAACTATGGGAAACAAGTTGACTTCAATAGAAAATAAACTTGCATTACCTAGCAGGACCTTATGAGGCTCCTTATCGGAAAAACTAGCAAAATAAGCAACCTTACCAATAGAAAGGTAGTTTGATCTAAAGGCTCCCACTCCATCTAACACTTTAGTCCCAGTCAATATGGCTACTGAAGAATGGTGTCAAGCTTATAATCAACCTCATTCAGCTGAAAATTACCCAAATGCTTTCCTGAACATAAGTCTTGTTGCACAACCTCAATCTGAGACATTTTTCATGCCTCAAATGGAAGTTGGGTAGTAAGAAACTCATTTTCAAAAGGTACCTGAACAGAACTTAGTCATTTTTAATGAGGATGATTTCATTGCAGTCACTACTAGAGCTCAAGAAAAAGCTGTTGAAGGTCATAAACAACAAAATAGGTTGTTTGGCCCATGATCACCCTTGATAAGACAACATCTATAGTCCCAAAACTAGCTAACATTCATGTTGTTCCTCAAAAAATAGCAAGTATTCTAGCTGGTAAAGAGCAAAAAAAAACAACTACAGCCTAATCCAAGAAGATTATTTATACCTCAGATATCAAAATTTGTTGAAGCAAAGTCAGTCTTTGCCAAGGCTTATGCTAAAACAGTTGAATCTGTCTCTAAAAATGTTGCTTCTTTTAACATTGTTGATGTAATGAAAAATCATAATGTTAACATCTCAATGTGGGATGCTATAAGTATTCCATGAAAATAAGATTTACTTTCTCATGAACTAGCTAAGTTACATATTTCTTCTAAAACAACTGAAAAGGAAGTTTAGAAAGCAGACATGGTCCTTGGAACTTTTGAACAAGACCGCATCAAAGAGGTTAAATGGATGGTTCAAAAAAATTTAAATGCTCATGATATCAAGATGCCACCACCATTTTATCTATCACTAATTATTGGAGAATATCTTGTTCATAATTACATGGTGGAAAATGGTGTAAGTTAAAGCACATTTACGCCAAAAGAAATGCAGAAAAATTGGGTCTATAGTATGAACCTACAAAAAGGAGTGTTTTACACTTGGTGGAATCGTAACTAATGTAGTTGGTGTAATCAGAAATTTGGAGGTAACATTGCATGTTTTCCCAAATGTTTCTATTCTCGCAAGATGTCACTGTTGTAGATTTATCTCCTTACTTTTATTTATGCTTATCTAGAGATTTCACAAAGAAAGATGGGAGGTTATCTCTCTTCAAATAGGTCCTTATTTTTCACTATGCATTATGGCACCAAATTCTACTATCAATTCAGAACCGTTGGCTAGATTTCACATTAGGCCTCACTCTTCTTCGATGTAGTAGTTAATTATTCAACCTTAGACCAGTTTGATTTTGATGATATAGCTCATGTTTAAGTATTATATGGTGTTTCTAACATGTTTGTGGATGAAAATATACATGAAGAACATGCTCATGATCCTTTTAAAGAATTTGAAGAACATCTATTTGGTGTGTATTATATGCATGAAGAAAACACACCACTTCCCTTGCTATCCAAAAAAGAAAATTCAGCAGAAGGGATTTGGAAGCTTCATTTTGATGGAGTTAAGAACAAGAAAGGATATGGATCAGGTTTTATGCTCACTTCCCCAACAAACAAAAGGTATTTCTTAGCTTTGAGACTCCAATTTTCATGCACTTGTAACGTAGCTGAATACGAATCATTAATTCATGGTTTACTTTGGGCGAGTAAAGAGAGGTATCGCATGCTACAAAGTTTTGGTGATTACGAGATGGTTATCAATCAAGTAAAGAATTTTAATGTTTGTAAGAATCCATTAATGAAGTCTTACAGACATAGAGTTTCAGACTTAATGGAATATTTTGAAGCTATTAATATCTAGTCTATTCCTAGAATAGAAAATAAGCATGCAGACAGACTTGCAATAGTTGGTGCTATTTTTGAAGTGTTGGAACAGATAGAGAACAACAAAATTCAGCATCATATTAAGCTAATTTTTAGGCCTTCTATACCTGATAATGATTTGAATTGGTAGGTTTTTGAAAATGATGATCAAATTTGTAGGTTTTTGCAGCAAGAAGCTGAATTTTCTGCAGTAAATCAAGACAAATTACAACACTTATATGGTGACTAGATTGTTCAATTAAATACAAATAAGTTACCTCGAGGTCTAGTCACATTAGAAGACATCTTCAGCACTGATGATCAGTTAAGGAAAGAAAAACCAAGATGTCAACACATGTTGATAATTATGAAGAGATCTCAGTTGATGAAGGGAAAAAAATTCTTGGGAAGGTATGTTCTTCACCTAAAAGCAGTCATTTATTAATCTTTGAAAAGAATTTAAAGATGTTTTCACTTAGAGATACCAATACTTGAAAGGGTTTAATCCCAATTTAGCACATCATACTATTGAATTACAGCCAAATTCTAAGCCGTTAGGAAGTAACAAAGGTTTGTGAATCCCAAAATAGAGCCTCTAATGAGGAAAGAATTATCCAAGTTGATTATAAGCATTCAAGTTAGGTATAAAATCTTGTTCTGTTAGGAAAAAGAATGGAGAAATCAAATTATGTGTTGATTTCAGAGATCTTAATAAAGCTTCATGAAACCCACTTCCAAATATGGATCATATTTTAAGAACAATTTATGGTTCAAATAGACTATATCTTTTAGATGGTTAAAGTGGATACAATTAGATTTTAGTTCAAGAAGAGGATAGGTACAAAACAAATTTTACCACCAAGTGGGGTACTTATGCTTAAAGAAGAATGTTTTTGGTCTTTCAAATCTTGGTACAACGTTTCAACGCAATGGACATGGCTTTTCGCACTTGTTAAACAAATGAATCCTTGTTTATTTAGATTATGTTAGTGTATTTTCAAAAGATTCTGATGAACATATAAAACATCTAAGGTAGACTTTTCATTTATTCGAGACAGTTTGGAATATTGTTGAATCCCAAAAAGTCTATCTTTTCAGTACATCAAGGTAAACTACTTGGTCATATTGTTTCTAAGAAAGGATTAGCAATTGATCCTTTCATAATTGAAGCCATATCACAGCTATCATTGCCTCATCATAAGAAGGCATTGCATATTTTTCTTGGAAAAATAAACTTTGTTAGAAGATTTGTTCCAGATTTTACAAAGCATTGGTTAAACCATTAACAACTATGTTAAAGAAAGAGAAAACTTTCTCTTGGACCAGCGAAGGGAGAGAAGGGTTTGAAGCAATCAAAACAACCATCTCTTAGGCTCCTACTCTTGCAAATCCAAATTTTGATAAATATTTTACAATGTATGCACTTGTAGGAGCTAAAACAATCTCAACTATATTAACTCAAGTTAATAATGAAAATATTGAGTAGCCAATTTCTTTCTTTGGATAGAGTTTGCATGATTACGAAACAAGGTACACATTTCTTGAAAAACAAGTACTTTTAGTAGTCAGAGGACTAAAGAATTTTAAGTACATGATTTCAAACAATAAAATTCATGTTCTTGTTTCTCATCTAAGTGTGAAAGCTTTCTTGTTAAATAAAGAATTGAATGAGAAAAGAGTAGGCTGGATAACAAAATTTATGGAATATGATGTTGATATCCAGGTTGCTAAGATAGTTCGAGGAAAAGGTTTGTGTGAACACTTAATTGCTGATATGGAAAAACAGCAAGTTGTAGAACCAGAAGATTCAAAACAACATGTTGAAATTGAGTATCAGCAACAGATGTCATGGTGCAACTAGAAAATCAGCAACCTGAACTTGCTCAAGAGATTCAGGAATCAAGATGGATGAATGATTTAGTTAACTACTTTACAGCATGGCACCTATCCAGAAGGTATGAACAAGAATAAACAAAGGTATTTCAGATTACAAGTTGTACCTATATCTTTATTGATAGTGTGTTGTTCACAAGAGATATAAATGGGATATTGTTGCGATGTGTTGACTATGATAAAATTCAAAAAATATTATCTGAATTCCATGAAGGACCTGCAGGAGGTCATTTTTCAACACGTACCACATCCTTAAAAATTATGAAAGTTGGTTATTATTGGCCCAAAATATTCAAGGATTGTTCTAAATGGATTAAAAAGTGTAAAAATGTGCTTTCTTTGTTGGAAAAGAACGTTTAGCTTCACTTCCTTTACAACCTATTTTAGTTGATCATCCTTTTATGCAGTGGGGTCTTGACTTTATTTGCATGATAAACCCACCTTCTTCACAAGGACACAAGTGGATTTTAACTGCTACATATTATTTTACATGATGGACTAAAGCAATAGCCTTGAAAGATGCTAATGAAACTTCAATACTATCCTTTTATGAAGGTATAGTTTGCAAATTTGGTGTTCCAAAGAACTATCATATTAGATAATGCTTTAGCATTTCTTGGTGCAAAGATAACATATTGGGCTGTTAACCATGAAATTTATCTAAGTTCTTCATCTAATTATTACCCACAAGGTAATGGGTTAGCTGAAAGTACTAACAAGAATATTTTAAGGATCATTAGAAGAACACTCAAGGATAATCAAAGAGCTTGGCATCTGATGTTGAATTCAACACTTTGGGTTGATAGAGTGACTCCTAAAAGATCAATTGACAATTCACTATACAAGCTTGTTTATGGAAAAGAAGCAAGAATGCCTATTTCAGTTGAGTTAATTGCATTAGATTTGATGCATCGAATGGAGCTGCTTGAGAATGAACCATCAAAGCTTGTTATGCAGAGTTAATGGAGTTACAAGAGCTAAGAGATCAAGCTCATGTGAACATGGAAAAAATCAAAAGTAGATGAAGAAGAATTTTGATAAGAAATCCAAATTCAGAATCTTCAATGAAAGAGATATTATGTTAAAGTGGGATGTTGATCGTGTAAAGCCGGAATACACACAAAGTTTGATCTGAACTGGATTGGTCCTTACATGATTTTAGCTTGCAAAGAACACAACGCTTTTCAATTTTCAAGGTTGAATGGAGAGGAAATTCCCATTCATGTGAATGGTATGTTTCTCAAACACTGTTATTTAAAATCTTACAGTGATTTGTTAGAGTATTATTTCCTTCAATAAGTGCGTACTCGCACATGCACATTGCAATGTTTTTCAATTCAATAAGGGCATTCGTGCACATGGTCTAGTTTACCATATCCTTTCCTAGTTTTAGTTCGTTTTGGAAGGGTTGGACCTTCGGAAAGGCATATTTTGGTTACATGTTTGGACTCCATGCCCAATGGACAAGAGAAAGGCACTCGGTTTACAAGCTAGCAAGCAAATTTCCCGTAGGATCGCTAGAAATTTTGAGAATTTTGGCACTTGTACAAAAATTGGAAACTTGAAACTTTGTTATGATGGATAGCATTGGTGAATTATACCTAAGCTAGGGAGTTTATTTTAGACAATATTGTTATCTTTGAATTAATAAATGATTACATGAAATCTGCAGTTATATGTGTGCTATTACAAGACGTAACAAATCATATAGTCTGCAATTTCTTGACTATCTTCAGCAAAAGAACACAAGGCCTCGAAGGATAGATGTGTTGTCTTGATGAGGATTTCCAATTATAGAATAGATGAAATGCTAAGTCTTGGAACAGTGAACATAAACGGAGATTGCATAAATCACAGTTCATTACTGGATGTTACAGGTATTCTTAATGTTCTTTCCTTCATGATTAAGACATTCAATTATATTACTGAGTTTTTTAGTTCATTATACAATCCATACAGAAAGCTGAAATGCATAAAGAAATACACAACTCAATTTCAGAATTCAATGTTTTATTCATAAGGAATAGCAAATGTTCCCACACAAGTCATGGGATGTAACTAAAAAGTAAAGTACAACTACTGAAATAAGAGATACACATGCATGAAAGAGAAAATAAAGGAGTATGAGTGAACCCATCATTTCCTTGGGTCTTCTCCTTTGGTTGATGTGTCTTCATCTTCAGCACTAGAAAGAACTGTACCTGAAAAGAAGAAAAGAGGGAAATCATCAGTTAAGAGCTCAGGGTTGATCCATATTCCTACATTGTCCTAATTCATGCATATGAATCTCTTAGCAACATGAGATGTAGATTACTTGAAGATCATACTACATACATGATTTACTCACTCAGAAAGAAGAGAAAGAGAAAAGAAAAGAAAACCATGGACATAAGAGAGGCCAAAAAGCCTAAATATTTTCTAACTATTTTCTTAAGTGTGCAAGTACAAGTTACAAGCCAAGAAAATAAATCAAGTCATTCAGGCCTCATTATTGTTTCAGATTGTAGTTTTCAATTATTTCTATCCTATGGTACATGAAGCGAGTTAAAAGGGAATGCAACTCAAGGTTCAATAGCTATTGTACATAGTGAATGAAGAATGAAACTCAAGTTTCAACCACTATTCTAGAGAGAGAATTTATTTGCAGACAAATTACATATTTGAGATTGAAACTAAAGAAGAAAGAATTGTGGGAAACTTTTGATAGGGCTTTGCCATGTAAAATCAACATTTCAATTTTTCCAAAGATCCCGTAAATAGTACTATCAAAGAAATAAAGTATCTAAGTAAAATAAAAAAGATTACAGTATTTCAACAAAGCATCTGAATCAAGGCTTATGCATGATAATGGTATTACATGAATAAAGAACATATAAATTCCAAAAAGCCACATGCATAAGTACAAAGATTGTATGAATCAAGAACAAATTGTAGAATTAAAAGAAGTTGCTGTAAGGCCCGAAGGAAATATTCATGACATACTTTCTTGTTTGTTGCGCATGCAAAAATCTCAACACCGCAAGGAACTCACCGTGTACATAATGGTATTTCTGAAAAACTCGCGTTTTAAGTAGAATACAAAAGTAAACACAATAACCACAAAATATTTTTCGAGCTCTTTTACCAATGGCCAACAAAAATAATGTAGAACCTAGATTTGGGGAAGGACAAAAATTACAAATTTACAAATAACCCAAAAAGCTCAAAGTTGTGAAGCAAAAATTTATGTAGAGAGAAAAGTCACAAAGATCAAGTTGGAAGTTGTAAGATCTTCGACGAAACTCTCAAGTTAAGAAATCAGCGAGTAAATACAAATAATTTTACTACCATAGCGGTCATTAAAAGAAATAAGTAGTGAGATGATAAAATTAAATACCCATGTCTCGGTGCACTGAGATCCCAAGCTAATGAATGAAGACCCATTAATGGGTAGCAAGGAATCGTAGTATAAGAAATAAATCACCAATTAACATGGAGTTGTCAAGTCCTCAAAAAAATGATGAAGTTTTAGATCTCTTAAAAATTTGGGCAAAGGTCAATAAAGACTCAAAATGATGAATAAGTGCTAGTATTTGAACCTCGTAATGCTACAGTGCCTCTCCACAACTAATTATGAACTCAAATAATCAGCGTTAGTGGTTACGTAAAATGCATAGGCTAAAGAACAACGCAGTAGTGAGCTCAAACCTTACAACCATGGAAGAAATCTCCACAACCACTTGTTCAAAAAAAGCTCTAATAGAGAAAAAGATAGAAATACAAATGCACAAAGGATAAGAAGACCAAAATGAGCTTAATCGATCTTCAAAAGTATCAACAATGGAAAAACAACAAAATTTTGCTGTGGCATTACCCTATTTTTCCATCGTTGCAAAGTAAAAATGAATAGGGTTGGTGTTGTTTTAGCTCGCCAACTTAACCACCGACTAACCCTAACTCGCTTTGAGTTAATCAATCGATGGAGGAAATCAAACGGTGTGGTAGATTAATTCTCTGGAATTGATCTCTCAAATCAACGCAAACCACCTCGGTTAAGATGTCACCAACCGCCTTAATTACAAGGTTAAAAACCCTAATTACAGGTGTTCCAGATCGATTTGATTCGTGATCAACATGTATAGATCAAAGGGTGAGAAATGTTTAATAATTTTGATGTAAACCACTATTGTTAAATTTCAAATTTTCATGGTGTATGTAGACATATATGGATGAACTGATGTTTGACATGTGTGAAGAGTCTTGTGTGTCAAGAAGAATAATGAAACCTCCCCATTCAAGGCACGTAACTATCAATCCAATAGAGTTCTCAGATGAGCAAGAAAGTAATACTGAGAAAGATAGCTACAAAAGTCACGTAAAGAAACATAGACAAGGCCGCTACTATGAGAATAGTTTTGGAAGACAAGAAGGATAAGTAGGAGATTTTATTCTTAAAGGAAGTAAAGGATAAGGTAGAAGTGAAAGAACACACTATCTTGGACATGATTGAAGATATTGGTGACAAGATTTTAGTAACCCGACCACAATATGATAAGGAAGTGTCTAGATAATTTCCCTATGCATTACATTGGTTGCACACCTTGGTTCATTTAGTTTTAAGTGAGTAAAAAAATAGGCTCCAGTTCAGGTAGAGCATGTAGCAGTGGAGCCAAAATATTATTTCAAATAATCAGAGAGGATGAAGAAGCAGATAGCGCATATGATAGTGGAGTTGGATGCCTTTCTAGAAAATTTTTAGAATGAATTGAAGAGGGAAGACTTAGTACTAAGGATGTGTGAAGATCCATCACCATTTATTAAGAAAAGGAAATTGGGTGAAGAATAATATTTTCTTGTGGTGAAGAAGAATGAGACACTCGGGCGTGAGGAGAGGATTACACTAGTTACAGAAAAGTGTGACGTGCTTGTAGCATCATGGGACCCTCGTAAGGAGAGGATAAATGAAATTAAGAAGTTGATAGCATGAAGGATGGACATAATGGAAGGTATGATTTCTCCCTGGATAATGTTATCAGATTGTTGAAGAACAAAGGGGAAAATATGACAATGAATGAGATGATTGGGGTGCATGGTGACATCCCGATAAGGCAAGGAAGGGACACATTTGGTGGAATGAGTTGAAAGAAAATATAAAGAATGAGTACCCAAAGCCATTGTTACCTATGGAAGAAGAGAAACTAGGTTGTTGAATTACGCATACATTAATTCATTTATTTAAAAGATATTATTTGATTCTTTATTCTCTAGTGAGATAAGGCATGATTACCCATTTCCGGGGTGGAAATGAATCTAGTGTGGGGTAATGTTGGGTTGGTAAAATATTGTCTAAGTGTTGAAGGTATGGAAGTAGGGAGCATGTAAGTAGGCACCGGAGTTGGAAAAAATTGTGCCATGTAGTTTTGAGACCAAAGGAAGTCAGAGATCAATACTTATCTGTTTTGCATACATGGGCTAAGAGTGGATTGAGTGCTTGAACACACTTTGTTGGAAGACTGGAAGACACGCCAAGCTATTTTGGGAACAAGTGGAAGATGAAGCACCATGCTGAGTTAAGCTAATAATAGGATTAGAACTAGAGTTATTTATAGGAAATCTATTATTAGATGAAGCTTGCATGCTTCCTAGTTGCTTTTGTAGTGGCACATGGCTATTCTTAGCATGCAACCTATTTTTAAGAGTGCATGAGTAGTGAAGGGCAAGTCCCCACTACCTATATATATGTATTGATTTACATGGTTTAGAGAGATCAAGTATGTTATATGTGAGTTATGATGTTGGTTTATGAGTATGCATAAGGTTATTGCGATAATATGTGTATGTATTCAACTTTGGGTATGAAGGATTAATACTATGTATATTTTTGGATGGATATTACTTGTTGATGTGTCTATTCATGGTTATTTTATGGTAAATATGATCTTGATTCTTTTTAATCCTTTATGCACCATGGTTGTGATCTAGTTTATGTTATGCTTTATACTTGATTAATTGTTATGGATCTAGAATGTATGTTCTTTCATGCTAACTCCTTGATAAAGCTACCATAAAATAGGAACTTGGTACCCTGCATGCTTCAAGTGAGTGCTCAGATCTATCTAAGTGATGTTCCAAAGCAGTGCCTTGGGATGTGAATGGTAAAATAAGACTACAAGGTATCTACAATTTCCCCCACTTTAAAAATTGAGAAATGATTGTGTCATTTTTAGGTATCTATAATTGCCCCCACTTTAAAATTGAATTTTTTTAAAAGATATTAATCAAAGGATTGGGATAAACTAGTTATATCATAAACATGCAATATACCAACATACAATGATAAGCATGTATAACCAATAAGAGGAAAAGAATGACTTAGTTGATATCTCACTATGTGGACTAGATCTGGGATAGAAAGAGAGTGGAACAAGTTCAGTCTGGACTATATGTGCTTCATCTAAAAATAATAATTTCAAAGTTATGCAAGCTATAATCACCTAGAAGGGGATAAAATCAAGTCTTCGATGTTAGTTTTTAATTGTGCAAACTAGTGTCCTAGTGAAGGGTGTATATCCATTTCTTTCAGGGACTGAAAATTTCACCTTCAATTCTCTTTGTGTTGCATTCACATTGTTGTAGGGTTCTTTTGTTTATCTTGTACCTATAAAACAAATCCTATCTTCCTACACAACACTGAAGAACACATTAGTGGAATAAAATATGTATATGCTTGAGTCATACCGACCTCAATAGTCACCCCATTGTGATTGCCACTGAGCACTACACTACATTTTAGACTCAATGTAGTTCTGGTGTGTGTGTGATAGAAATTGTATCCCTTTAAATTTGGTTACTCTTGTGCAATTTCCACCAAGATAATGAGCTATAACTATGTTTTCCCCAAGATGATGTGTGGTGGGAGGTTTATTAGCTAGGAAATATCCTACCACGTTCATTCATATTGAGGTAATTAAATTTGATAAAATCAAATTCAATATACCGTAGACATGAGTGGGTGAAAGTATTAAATAATTTATTAATATTTAAAATAAGGTATTGGGGTTAGGTTAGAGAGGTGGGTAAAAGGATAGGGAAATTTAATTTTAATATAAAACTAAATCATATTATTCATCTAAAGTGTTATAACTTCATCCAAAATTATAAATAATTGGTCTCTTATGTTGATGGTTTTTTCCATGGTATTCAGTATTGCGCCAATGCCATATCACTCATATTTTATGATTTTATCCAAGATATATGTGCTATATAACTTGTATACAATTTTTTTTTAAATTTAATTTCTAATGTGTCATTTTGTATGTTTTTTGCATTGAAAATAGATATTATCTCACATAAGTTTCATGATGGGAGATTGTATGTACCCAAAATTGTAGGGTACTGCACCACCAGAACAATGTAACACGTGCCCCAATGATGATACAGGTCTCCTCGCAAGGTGTTCGGGATCCGGAAAAGCTCTCCAAATATGCATTAACATCCCACATGCCCCGCTTAGCCCTGCGTACTTTGTTTTTCTCTTTTCCCATCTTTTCTTTACTTTTTCTCTTGGGCCATTGAAACTACATCCTCGCTCAAGGCGGCGGTCTCGTGACCGCCACCCCGAAAGGCAGGCGGAGGTCCTATAATCGCCACCCCGTCAGTGGTGGTGGTCCTTCACACATTTTCTAGAATGCTCTTTTAACGTGAATCACGTAAATTTCAACGTTTACCAGATTTTTTTCACCGCCTTTGGCTTGCATTAATGATTCTGGTTCCCTAGAATAGTGTTTTGGCATTGTTTATGGTTTAAGAGATCAATTTGGTTTTTACCTTTGGGTAAATGTAAATGCTATAAATAGTTGGCTTGTGCTCAAGCAAATGGCCCCTCAAATTTTCCTCTCAATTTCTCATTTCAGTAGTTCAGTCTTTCATTTTGCTTAGGATTCATAGTGTTATCCATTGCATGCCTAGTTAGGGTTGTTTTATGTTAGTAAGCCACATATCCATCTTGTGCAATTGTTGTTATCACTTCATCCAAATCAATTGGAATAGGATAGTTTGATTTCAATAGGAATCCTTTAAAGTTACAGGTTTTGTTTTTCAAACAGGATAGTTTCAGGTTCTAGACGTTTTATGCCGCATGACTCGCAATAAATCCTATTAGGAATTACATAAGCCAAGCTCTGTACTCTTGCGCTATCCCTCTCCTACTCGCATTATATTCAGTCTATATCCTAAAGCTTCCTTTATTCCAATATCTACTTTTGTTGATGCTAGCATTACACGCTTTTCTGGATCCATGTGAGCATGAAGGAACAAGGAGATCACACTGAGGGGACAAAGCCACACACACCATCAGATTCGCCATCGTTTCGTAGAATCTAGGTTCTAGCTTTCAAAGTTCTCGGTTAGAAGCATATCAAATAAAGAAGAAAATCATTTACTTTAAGTTAATTTTACTTTCGATATTGCCAAGGAAGTCATGGGAATTGATAGTTTCTGAGAAACTATGATTCACTCCTCACTTCTGAGGTAGGATCGAGAGTCCTTCAAATAGACTAGATTAGTTATTTCATTATTTAGAATAGAATTTTCAGTTTCATAGACAAGTAGCTATACTCATTGCTTTGTTTGTTTTAATTCGTTATTAGTTTAGTTGTCAATTTTAGATAAATTGGATAATTGTTATTTAAATTTTGTTCATTAGTTTATCAATAAATTATCAGATTTAGGAATATACATAGATATATCTTTCACAATTAGATTATTCTATCATTAGTTAGATTTGTATAATTTCCTTTTGTATGACAATCACGGGACCTAGAGAGCCCAGAGAATATGTATTCGAACCAATCGTGCCACAACCTAATTTCATCACAAGCAATAACTAATATAGATCAGAATCTTAGGATCCAAGTCTTCCGAACAACAACAAACTTACAACAAATTAGCTCCCAGTTACACGGGTTAAACATAGAAGACGACCAAGCGCACACGTTTTGGTCAAATCAACCAAACTACAGATTACCCTAGATACATATCCACATGGTAGCAGAAGGGCTTGAAAGAGAGAAAACATTTGGTTGTGATCCTTTGGCCCCACAACCAGACGCAGGAGATACTCTCACATACATAAATACTAGCTTAAGAATTCAAAGTTACATGAACGCCTGTGAGATACTCGAGAAGATCACACAACTATTAATTCCGAATATAGAGGCCGAGAAAGCATACGATTATTAGATATCTAGGAACTAGGGACTGATTCCGCACATGACCATAAAGCAGACCACAACAAATAGGAATCTACGGTTGTGACCCACAAATCCTCGCAACTTAGCGAGTCCACAGTGAATCAGACATAGATGTTGGCTTATGCGAATTAGTATTTATATCTACTCCACTTTCACCTATCATCATCGAACAGTTATCCTTGTTAGACGCAGCAGCCTAATAAAGCTAAGGAGTTCTAGACTATACTAGACAACCGCCCATAGAGTCCACTTGTATCCATCATCCACCTTATGACCTTGTCGGAGATATACACGAAACTATCCCGAGTCATTTTCTGGATATCCCACAACCCATAGACGAGAATCATGCCGAGCTCAATATTGATTGGAACCTTCGAGCAAGTCATCCTCGCTGATCGATCTATCACACCATTCAAGTTAGGAGGGCCTTCTTTTCCTTAGATTCGTAGTTTCCACTAGTGCACATCGAAGACATAAGATTTCCTAACTAGTTTGTCTACATCCCACGCGTATTCCATCCCCACCAGCTATCTCGGCACAACCTCGGGAGGTCGGGTGTGAGGAAGAGTTACTTGTAGATTCCCACACTCGCTTGTCACTTTTCCATCGTACAAAATTGGTGAACCCGACGTGAAACTTCCTACTTTCTGGTTCGGAGTCATATTTCTATTTGTTCTTTCAATTAAACTACTTTTCGCTCTTTTCCACCTCATCATCTTTCACCATCAACTTCACCAAAAAGTTGGTGAAACTAACGTGAAACAACATTGTGCTTTCCTTTTCCTTATTACCACTTCTATCCACCTTCACTCTTTCCCATTATTCTGTGGGTATTCATATACCCCCCAAATATGTCGGGATTCAATGCATATGGTAGGCCTCTCTTAGGTCTTGAGGCATACTACGCTCAACTGAATAGACAATCATCACCCTCACTCTTAGTATAGGGTGACAACTACTCAACTAACCGATTGTCAACACAAACTACATCTCCAAGGGTTAGATATAGCTCATCTTTCCAAATAGAGGAGTTGGATCGCTCGCTCGAACACAAGTAGAGCCTTCAAAGCTTGAACAATATGACGTTCATAGGAGAATCTGTTCGTCTCCTCAGTCTTCGCTTAGACCACAAATTAGTAGACAATCTGACCCATACTTGGGTTTAGATGATGAACATTTAGTATGTTATGCTAGGAATGAGCAACACTCTCGGAGTATGTACCCACCCATAGGGAGTTTACAAACATAACCCGAGGTTTCTTTTCAAGAAAATACCTCCATGCTACTACATATACGAAATGCCCTTAGGGAAAATTCGGGCAGGTGGCAGCAATCAATTCATAGCAGGATATCACATGCCTATACAACATCAGGATATACAACAAATGCCACTAAGGAAAAATATCGTGACTTCACCAAATGAGGTCATTTCAACTTTAGTAGAAAAGGTTAGGGGATTAGAACTTGCTCAGGAAAATCACCATTCTCAATTCATGCGGGCAGAAAATTCTAATCCTCAGCACCATCCTAGCCAAGTAGACCTCCTCACAAGAATAGGAACATTGGGCATGCCTCCTCGGTATTCACAACAAACGCCAACTAGAACCGCCATTTCTAACACCATTCCGATACCTCCCTTGTCTAGTACAAAATTATCCATTCTTGGATAATACCCCCTCATACTTAAACATGTACTCCAAATCACCACAAGGAGACATGTTCTCCTCTCCTAGCATGTTTCTCAAACACGGGGTTTCCTTATGCCCCGCCAATGCGTACGCCATGCCATATCAGCAACCCATTCCACCGCCACTCCTCAAATGAGCACCATCAATGGTTGAAACCTATGCGATAAGGACTTATTCGAGAATACTTGAAAGATCCCTTAGATTTCACCATACGAAGCATCATGCTTCTAAGACCTCTTCCGATTTTCCTAAATACAAAGGTGAGGGAGATCCGAATGCACATATCAAGGCTTACGCCACACCCATTCGAGAAGTACTCCTTGGGATGGGGTTGTTGCTAAAATATTCCCCAAAATATTGGAAGGCATCGCCTCGATTGGTATTATAGAATACCTAAGGCTTCCATCCATTCGTTAAAGCAACTCATTTGAGTTTATTAAGGCATTTGACATGAACAAACTATTAAGAACAAGAATCGGGAATTCTTGCACATTAAGCAGAACACAATGAATATGTCACCCATTTCATCTAGAGGTGGTGTACGCTTCTTTATTCTTTGGCAAGTGCTCTAACATGGATCAGATGGAACTATGTAATTTATTCCTTCATTCTCTCAGCAGAGAAGTAAAGGAAGAAGTCCAAAAGTTCCCACTAAGAACTTACGATGAAGTACTTGAGAGTGCTCTCCGAATAGATCAAGTGGAAATTGATAACAAATCCACAAGACATATGGAGCAAACGGGAGGTTAATCACCTCCAACTAGAACACTACAAATTATCCTACTACTACAAATGTCAATCAAGGACCTAAAATCCTTAATAAAAATCACAGAGTGACAATGATGAAGTAACCTATCGGGTTAAAAAGGTAAATGTTGTGAATACTTCACCGCCGATAAACAACCAACTAAACAAAAATTTAATCCAATAATCAATGCAGTAGATTTTAATCATCCACAACAACAACAACAACAAAATGGTGAAACCCTACACAGGGTCCATGCCAAAACTCAACTAGATATCAAAATTAGAACCAAAACCAAAAACAACAAATGTAAAACTTTAATCCTAATAGGCAATGGTTTGATCAGAGTTTTGGGCCACAATATACACCAAGCCAACAAACTAGGAATTACAATCCTAACTCGTATTGTGGTTTCCACAAAATTCGGGGCCATGACACTAGAACATGCCGTGACTACAATAAGTTCATGCAACATTTTCCAGAGGAACAAAGACAACTTTTCATAGATATGTTCTTGGTAGATCCTACGTCACTAGCACCAAATACTTTTACAGGGGCAGTCTCCCCTCAAAATGCACCCCTCAAAATCTTCAATGATCCGCTCCCAAATCACAACAACAATAAGTTAAATCCAAATGGAACAAACAAGGGTGTACTTACGGGAAACAATGATTATGAAGCCTCAACTTCATTAATTCCATTAGTTGCGCCACAATTAGGAAGTCACCACGACCTAAGATAGTCGGTTTAGTGGAGTTAGACGATGAACTACCCGTAAAAGCTATAACAAGGACACGCGAATATTCCTCTCGGCCTGAGTCCAAGATACCCGCTTAGAGACAGACAATATCCAACAAATATTAATAAAGCTCGTGGGTGCCTATGATTTAATTAGTGATCTAACAAAACCTTCTCGCACATTTATTTTTGGACTTATCAAGAAATCTCCGCCATTGTGGCTGCTCTTTTAGAAGCATTAGGTTTAGGTCATTTAATTAACATCACTCCACCTCCCGAAACACGGGTAAACCATATAGACTTTGATATCCACCCTCGGGAAGCCGAATAGGGATACCGAATTCATATTTAAAATAAACAAAATGCCAACAGACGCTGAGATTGCACGCAGAGGTGATCCAGCCTTACACTTGCAAGTATGGGTTTATAACAACTATGTGAAACGTGCAATGGTTGACGATGGGGCGGCAGTTAACATAGTCCCCTTCTCTTTCCTTCAAAAGCTAGGGTATGGAGAAACGAATTATTCCACAACTCGAAATACACTAAGAGGCTATGATAGTCTTAAAGCCACTTCAATTGGAACTATAATACTACCGGTCACCTTAGGACCCAAAACAATCCCGACCGAGTTTTACATTATAGATCAGAAACTAACTATAACATGATCCTCGGTGACCATGGATACACCGTATGAAGGCAATCCCTTCTACGTTATTTCAAGAAGTAAGGTTTTTACACTTAGGAAATATATTCGTAGCCAAAGGTGATCCAAAACCATTAGATATACACCTTGCTGACTTAAATAAAATACCAGCGTTCACTTGGAGTTTGAACTCCCAACAAATTAACTTAATAAACCCACCGACACAAAACTGGAAGAAAAGTTGGTACCTACAACAGAGCTTGAGACTATGAGCCTAGTTAAGATGATCCCTGCACTCAAAGATGAGGCTAAAATTGTAGAAACAGAATCATTAGGAACTACTACAAAAATTGTTGAATTACTAGAATAGGATCTACCAATGTTCCTACCATTTGATTCTCGTAGGCATGGGATATACCCCTGGGTGTTGGTTCACTTCCAGGCGGATCTCTACATGGTAGAAGTAGAGGATGTTAACACAACAAGTATCCCAATGTCCATATTCCCACTAAATATTGGACTCTCCATTTTGATGGCACTAAATGTCGTTACTGGAGTCAAAGGTGTGTAATTATTACTTCTCCGAGGGAAAAATCCTACCATTTTCCTTTAAACTAAATTTTGAATGTACAAACAATGGTGCTGAATATGAAGCCCTCCTCCTTGGCCTCATCTTAGCTAAGAGAATCGGTGTTGATAACATCAGAGTGTTAGGAGACTCGCAATTGGTAGCAAACCAAGTCTCTGAGGTGTATGAAACCAGAGCTGAGCACTTACAGCTCTACAAAATAGCTGTATTGGATTTAAGCAAGGAGTTTGACTTCATATCAATTGAAGCAATCCCGCGAGGACAAAATCTTCTCGCTGATTCAACAAAGAACCTCAAAGATCACGCTTTACTCCAAACAAGAAGTTAGAGGATACCCATTTCATGGTATCCTTCGTGATCGAACCACCGGTAAAAGCAATGTCAAACCCTCTTTTAACGACAGAGATGAAAAAAAATCTACTATCCTAGACCACATTGATAGTGATACAACCACTCTTGATTACTTAAACACCTATGCAGCGTTACACCTCACCCATCACGTGATAGATTTGTCTTTAATCCCACATTCATCTTCTTACTTCGGGAATCCCATGATAGAGCTTCCCCACAAAAGGAACTCAAGATCTACACAAATCAAGAATGGAGATGATCGGAACTACCTCCACCCCCACCCGAGTTTGAAGAAGGTAACGCTTCTTTAATCAAAGAAACAATTTATATTAACATCGGAATGGAAGATGAACCAAATATATTGAAGTTAGGATCCTCGTTAACTCCATCAAGTAGAAATACACACTCGAATCCTCAAGGAACATCAAGGATTTTACATTTAATTATAAAGAAATGACAGGGGTTTCACCACACATCACAAGACATAACCTCGTCACCAAATCGGGACGCAAAACCAATTAAACAAAAATCAAGACCAATGAAACCCAAGGTAGCTCTCATGGTGAAAGAGGAGGTAATAAAACTCCTCCAAGTAGGGTTCATCAAACTAGTCGATTACTCTCAGTGGGTATCTAATATCATTCCCATTCTCAAAAAGAATGGGAAGATACGCATCTGCATAGACTTCCGAGACATTAACAAGGTATGTCCTAAGGATGACTTCCCATTACCATCCATAGATGTCATTGTTGACACAATAGCTGGATTTGAGCTTTTGTCTCTCATGGATGGATTCTCGGGATACAATCAAATCAGAATATCCAAACAAGATAAGCTAAAACCACATTTATAACTCCTTGGGGAACCTATTGCTATGTTGTTATGCCATTCGGTCTCAAGAACGCTGGCGCTACATACCAGCGGGCTATGACATATATATTTCATGATCTTATTCATAAAATTGTGGAATCCTATGTAGATGACTTGTTGGCCAAGGCCAAGAAGCGTTGTGACCATCCGGAAGTACTTCACATCATTCTTTCACGTCTAATAGAATATGGAGTCACGCTAAATCCAGAAAAATGCGTCTTTGGTGTAACAGGAGGGAAGCTCCTAGGTTACATTATATCATCATGACGGATCGATGTAGACCCAGCCAAAATTAAGGCTGTTCTCGAAATGGTCCCACCTTCGGATGAATCAGAATAAGGTCATTTCTCGGAAAGCTTGGTGTAATCCGGAGATTCATCCCAGACTTAAGTTTTTTCCATTCATCCAATCAACAATTTACTCAAGAAAGATTATAGTATTGATTGGACCGAAGACGCAATGAGGCTTTCAACACGCTTAAGTGTTTCTTGTTATCACCACCTACACTAATGCCACCTAAGCCGGATCACCCGTTAATTTTATATTCGTGAGCTACCGATGTCTCGCTAGCCTCGTATCTTGACCCAAGAGGACAATGACAAGAGAGAACACATGATTTATATCATTAATCAAACATTTCTCGATTACAAAAATGCTACACGAAGCGAATGAGAATGCCTTGCCATAGTCTTTGCAACCAAACGCTTAAGACATTACATGCTAAATCAAGAAACAAGGGTCATTGTAAAGACAGAGCATTTACAAACCTTCCTCACACAAGGGTCCTTGTCTAAAAAGGCTGGACACTTTATAACCTTAATGGGTGAATTTGAATTAACATTCATAAATCAGAAGTCCGTTAAGGGACAAATCATCGTGGATTGGTTAGCTGATAACCCATTAGATGGAGGCGATCTAGTAGATCTGGACTTTCCCGATGAGTGCATATACTACATCGAAACCCGACCTTCTATCTCTGAGTGTCCTTGGTACACTGATATTATTAATTATATCATGGACCATACATATCTAAAAGGTGCTACACCATAATGAAGAAGGTGTTTACGCATTATCATAGCTAAATACGTCATCATAGAGCAAGTGCTCTATCGAAAAGCATTCGATGGAATGCTTCTAAGATGTGTCGACATAGAAGAATACAGGAGGATTCTCTACGAATCTCACAGTGGAATATGTGGAGGCCACTTTGGTGGTCATGCCACCACTCATAAAATACATCGATGGGATATTTCTAGCCTATTCTAGAACATGATGGAGTAGAGTTTGTATGAAAGTGTCATAAGTGCCAAGAATTCTCCCATGAGATTCACATGCCTGGTACAAACTATACAACCAATCGCTACTCCATGGCCCTTTTCTACATGGGGCCTAGATTTGATAGGGAAATTATCTCCCTTGTCTATAGACAGCCATAATTTCATAATCATGGCCACCGAATATTTTACCAAGTGGGTAGAGGCTATGCCTCTTACTACTGTACCGGGTTCGTAATCACCAAGTTAATTTTGAACCAAATCATTTGTAAGTACGGTGTCCCGCAAATCATTATCTCGAGATAATTAGACTTCTTCTAAGAATGACGAAGTTCGTGAACTGTGTAATAAATTTAAAATAATCCATCATACTGCCTCCCGTATTACCCTCAAGCCAATAGATATGCCGAGGCGACAAACAAAACATTAAACTCCATTCTCCTTAAAACTATGAAAGAAAACAAGAGAGATTGGCATTTTAAGTTATATCCATCCTTGTGGCCCACCAAACCTCAATAAGAACACCAACAGGAGTGACTCCTTTTTCATTGGTATTCGGGGTGGCAGTTCTCCCGCTTGAGGTTGAAATACCTAGTCTCTGTATCTCATTAAAAGGGATTTCGGATGAGGATGCTTACAAAGAAGCACATCTCTCCCAACTAGAAAGCCTAGATGAAGCTAGGTTAGATGTTGAACAAGTGGCACGAGTCTATGTTGACTGGATGTGCTTGAAGATAACAAGAAGGTCTACAAACGAGACATATATGAAGGTGATCTAGTTCTAAGGCTAGACAATCGGATCGATAAAAATACCAAATAAGGAAGTTCCGGCCCAAATGGTTGGGCCCATACCAAGTCATGAAGGACTATGAAAATGGTGCATATCTCTTATGTATGCTAGAAGGTGAGGAATGTGGTGAAACAATCAATTCCCTACACCTTAAATGATTCTACGCATAAGCAACTAGCACTACTTGTATAGTTATATCTACATTGCATCTTCATATAGTTAGGATCATTTTGTCCACTTGTTTCGTATAATTTTGTGATCAAGGAATTCATTTTCAAAGCAATTCATTACAAACTTATGATGGTATTGGCATAAACACTCTAATCATACTTCTTCACTAGCATCATCAACCATTCATTATCATCTCATCAAATAAAGTTAAATATGAAAAAGTCTTAACGGTATTTATACCAAGGTCTCGCATGTTTGTTCTCACCCATGGTTTCTTCTTAGGATAGGTGTCTTGCCTATGGTCCTGTTCTAGAAGCTTCATCATGTCACATCTATCCCTTATGTATATCTCTTTGGAAATAAGAATACACTCGACACTTTGCTCAAGTAAACAAGTCAAATATAGATCAAACAGAAAATTTTAAATTTACACATTTCCTTGCCCCACCAACCTTTGGTGATGAGCTTGTGTCTCTTACTAGTGACGTAGGGTTGAGAAAGGATGGAAATGCCCTTACTCGCCTATGCCTTGCCCATGGTGATAAACCCATGCTTCTTACTAGTAGCATGGGGCAAGGTGTAGGGGGTCCTCTTGACAAATAAACGTTAAAGGTCATAAGCAAACAATTCAAATCTTGAAATCTTGATCAAAAACAAATGAATCAGATTTTCAAAATTCCAAGAGAGTTCAAAACCCGAAACCTAGATTTTGTCTACCATGTGGCCATCTACAGATATAAGTCTAGATAAACCGCAAATCAAGTTGCATCCCAAACTATGGAAGTCACTCGGGTAGAGTAGGCTTGTAGCATCCTAATTTGGTTCCATCAAAGTTTTGTCTATCTCTCATCACTATCATTCCAACACATTTCATAACTTGTGCCCTTTCTAGCTCTCGGTGATGAGCCCTCTCATCTTACTAGTGTGTGGAGCTAGGAGTGGGGCAAGTTTATCTCGCTCATCGTACCACTTATCTTCACCACTTTGCCAAAACAAATATGAAGCATCAAAAAAATTGCTTAAAGAAACTAAAGATCAAAATCACATTGTATTTACATTATCATATATCAGCATCATGAAATACAAAAAGAAAGTTAACATTTGTATCATTTGTTCTCCATTGCATACATTCTAAAAAAACATATAAGCATAACATCATAGTTTATAAACGGAAATGGAAACAAGGTCATAGATGCCAAGAGTCTGATCCAAAAAGAAATATATATATATATATATATATATATATATATATATATATAAATGGTCAAAATTCCTGTACAATGCCATCATGCGCTAAGCATGGTCAAAACGCTCAAAGAGCCTAGGAAATACAAAAACATCATACAAAAATCTAAGAGAGCCAAGTGGCTTCTCAACCCCTATGAGATCCCTCTGAAGGTGTACGCCCACGCCTAGGACTCCGGCTATGCCGCGCTCGAATGCACGAAGGGATCACGATCCCGAGGAGCAGCTGCAGTCTCACCATGAGAATGACTCCTCATCAGGCGCTCCGCTGTCCTATACCCTGCCCGGCAAGCACGAAGAGTAGACACGATCCCGGCCACATGCCATATAGGGGAAAAGACGTCGGTATGTCTACCACCTTTGAAGGATCCCCTACATCTACAAAAAGCAGCTCGCATGTGTCTTCTCCATAGGGATCATAAGGGTATCAATGCATACCCGCGAATCAGTCTCACCACTCATCGGTGGTCTCTGCAAACAAAGGAGAAAACAAATTAGAAGCAAACAAGAGATAAAAATAGATGTAAAAAAAGGAGAGATTGCAATTAAGGCAATCCTAACTCAAAGCAAACATTAAAAGGAAGGATGAAAACTCACTTGGATCACCGGGCCTCCAGGATGGATCTCTAGGATCAGCACCTGCCACAGATGCCACCGCTGACTGGTGTGCTCCTCTTGTGGTCGAGTAACATATCGTCCTGCTACGGAATCATCCTCCCCACCAAGGCCCTGAGAGAGTGGCTCCTCTGAGCGCAGTCACCGTCTCGCACTCTTCTCTTCTCCGCCCTCTCTTCCTACATGATATCTTGAGTGTCATGCCACTCAGGATCACTATCCTCCTCTCTCCCTGACTCGCTGACCTCAGCCTCGGTCTCCTCCTCCATCTCCCCATGTGAAATCCTCAAACTCGGAGTCTATGTCAATAGGGTCATCGCTACTATGGGTGGGACCGGCGGAAATCTGAAGTAAGGGTGCTTGAGGAGCACCGGCTCTCCCTCGAGCACGTACTACCCTCCTGGCCGCAATAGGAACACTAGGAGTAACAATTGTCCAACCCCGGCCCCTAGGACCTCCCCTGGCCTCTCAAACTGATCTATATACTGGCACCACTGGGAAGCATACCCATGTAAGGCAGGCCAAATTGCTGAGGAACTCGGCCAAAAGGATGTATCTCCACCCTCCCTACCATGTCAACAAGCTTCCCTGTGGTGGATCAAGAAATCAAAGTAATATCCTCCTCGCCCCATAACTCTACCATGGCCTCGATACGGTGTGGCATCCATGTCATCAATGGTCGGGGAAGCAATCGGCTGGTGAGGTGCTCTGAGCACTGACATGTCTGTCCATCCGCTACCCTCACGGCTCCGTGGTCTACCACCTCTACACCTCTGTCGTAGGGGAGGAAGCGCTCATAAACCCAACTCATAACCAGTGGTCGGATGGCTCAAAGATCGCCTCGTAAATGGACCACCCTATACAAATTGTGGTAGGTAGTCCCAAGTATATCAGCTTCCCAAGCATAAATCGACCATGTCCCTCGATCTATGCAATGATGGGGGACCAGCAATATAGTAGAGTATCTCCTCCCTTGTCCCTAATCAATCTCGATGCAAGGATCCCCATAATGGCTTGACGAATCAAGGGGATGGGCAGGCTCCCCCTTCTTTGAACCAATGGAGATAACTACATCTCCTATGTAAAAGGCCCTTTGTGTTATCTCGAGGCCGTGATCTCTGCTGTCTTAAGGGTAAGTCATCTCCGATGATCGGGACCCTGTGATATAGTAAACATCCTCCAAAGTGATGGTCCACTCACCTCGGACCCCTGGTAATCGGAAGGTGTTCTGATCAACATCCCAATAAGAAAATAAGTCACAAAGTATGTGATTGGATGGTGCAACATGTGGGACGCGTGATATACGCAGTATACCACCCTCTGAAGAGTGTCCTGCTCATCCTGTGAAAGGGCATCTAATACTGCTGGGAGCCAGTCACACTCTCTCTCTCGACTCCATCGAATGTACTCCTCCCTCACCTGCATACACCCAAAAACACACAAAACAGAGCAAGTTAGCATCCAAATGACATTAGAAAAATCACGAAAACACATAGAAATGCTAAAAATGCAAAAATAATTTCAAACAAGTGTTCTTTTGGAATTCTGTGAAGAACCGCCACCCTGAGCAGGCGGGGTTTTGCAACTGCCACCTTAAAGGTGGTGGTCTTGTAACCGCCACCCTGAATAGGGGTGTCGTGTAACCGCCATCCTCTCCGGGGTGGCGGTCATGTCCCGAAAACCCACGCGGGTTTTATACCCTAAAAAGGCCTAAAAACACAAAAAAAAGGACTATTTTAACTAAAACAAAGCCTACCCAAAAGAGGCGCCCCCTGAGATAGACCTTTTGAACCTAAAATTTTCAAAAATAACCCCCATGACAAAGATTTTAACATTTTAAAATTTTGGGGGTAAAACGGTAAATTAAGAAAAACTAACCTCCGATCATGCGGGTCGATATTCCACTCGCGGAGGCATGATCACTATCTTGTCATGAATGTTTTAACTCTACTCTCATCAAACCGTCACCATGGGTCCCAGAGCTCAAAACCAACCAAATCAACACGTGCAAATGAATAGGAAAATGGGCCCACTTTTACATATATAAAGAACCCGACTTGTTTTCAATGCCGTTTTTGCAGGTTTGGAGTGCCAACGGAGGTAAGTTCTTATCTCCACATGAATGGTACATCCTCATTTCACTTTATTTTAGTATTTATTTTGCGATCTATCTTGTCTATCTACATTTGAGTTCTCTTTTTTCTCTTTGCAGTCGCAGGAATTTTGATGGCGTCATTTGACACACGGACGTATTAGGTATAACTTCTAACTTCCCATTTTGGGACCGCCATACTCAGACCCACCATTTTACACCTCTTCATGGCTAAAATGCTTCTCCGAGGGGGCAATATGTATGTACCAAAAATTATAGGGTACTGCACCGCCGAAACAACGTAACACGTGCCCCAATGATGATACAGGTCTCCTCGCAAGGTGTTTGGGATCCGGAAAAGCTCTCCAGATATGTGTTAACATCCCACATGATCTCGCTTAGCCCTGTGTACTTTGTTTTCTCTTTTCCCCTCTTTTCTTTGTTTTTTCTCTTGATTCATTTGAAACCGCCGCCCTACCCGTAGGGAAGCTTGTCACCGCCGCCTGGAAAGGTGGCAGCGGTCCTAGAACCGCCACCTTGCTCAGGAGACGGTCCTTCATGCATTTTCCAAAATGTTCTTTTAACGCGACCCACATAAATTTCAACGTTTACCATCTTTTTCACCACCTTTGGCTTGCATTAATGATTTTGGTTCCCTGGAATAGTGTTTTGGCATTGTTTATGGTTTAAGAGATCAATTTGGTTTTTACCTTTGGGTAAATGCAAATGTTATAAATAGTTTGCTTGTGCTCAAGCAAATGGCCCCTCAAATTTTCCTCTCAATTTATCATTTCAAGTAGTTCGGTCTTTCTTTTTCTTAGGATTCATAGTTGTTGTCCATTGCATGCCTAGTTAGTGTTGTTTTGTTGTTAGAAAGCCACATATCCATCTTGTGCAATTGTTGTTATCAGTTCATCCAGATAAATTGGAGTAGGATAGTTTGATTTCAATAGGAATCCATTAAAGTTACAGGTTTTTTTTTCAAATAGGATAGTTTTAGGTTACGGGACGTTTTATGCCGCATGACTCGTAATAAATCCCGCTAGGAATTACATAAGCCAAGCTCGTACTCTTGTGCTATCCCTCTCCTACTCGCATTATATTCACTCATATCCTAAAGCTTCCTTTATTCCAATATCTACTTTTGTTGATGCTAGCATTACACGATTTTCTCGATCCATGTGAGCATGAAGGAACGAGGAGATCACACTCGAGGGACAAAGCCACACACACCATCGATTTCCATTGCTCGCAGAATCCAGGTTCTAGCTTTCAAAGTTACGGTTAGAAGCATATCAAATAAAGTATCCAATCATTTACTTTCAGTTAATTTTACTTTTGATATTGCCAAGGAAGTCAGTGGGGATTGATAGTTTCGAGAAACTATGATTCACTCCTCACTTCGAGGTAGGATCGAGAGTCCTTCAAATAGACTAGATCGGTTATTTCATTATTTAGAATAGAATTTTTAGTTTCACAGGAGATAAGTAGCTATACTCAATTGCTTTGTTTATTTTAATTCGTTATTAGTTTAGTTATCAATTTTAGATAAATTGGATAATTTTTCTTTAAATTCGTTTAGTAGTTTATCAATAAATTATCGATTTAGGAATATACATAGATATATCTTTCACAGTTAGATTATTCTGTCATTAGTTAGATTTGTATAATTTCCTTTTGTATGACAATCACGGGACCTAGAGAGCCTAGAGAATATGTATTCAAGCCAATCGTGCCCCAACCTAATCTCATCACAACAATAACTGATATAGATCAGAATCTTAGGATCCAAGTCTTCCGAACAACAACAAACTTACAACAAATCAGCTCCCAGTTACACGGGTTAAACATAGAAGATGACCAAGCACACACGTTTTGGTCAAATCAACCAAACTACAGATTACCCTAGATACATATCCACATGACTGTAGAAGGGCTTGAAAGAGAGAAAACATTCGGTTGTGATCCTTTGGCCCCACAGCCAGATGCAGGAGATACTCTCACATACATAGATACTAGCTTAAGAATTCAGTCACATGAACGCCGTGAGATACTCGAGAAGATTGCACAACTATTAATTCTGAATATAGAGGCTCGTAAAGCATACGACTATTGGATACTAGGGATTAGGGACTGATTCCGCACATGACCATAAAGCAGGACCACAACAAACATGAATCTACGTTTGTGACCCACAAATCCCACAACCCAGCGAGTCCACAGTGAATCGACATAGATGTTGGCTTACGGACATTAGTATTCGGATCTACTCTACTTCTACCTATCATCATCAAACAGATTATCCTTGTTAGACGTAGCTGCTAATAAAGCTAATGAATTCTGGACTAGACTAGACAACTACCCGTAGAGTCCACTATATCCATCATCCACCTTATGACCTGTCGGAGATATACATGAAACTATCCCAAGTCATTTTCTCGCATATCCCACAACCCATAGACCGAATCACGCCGAGCTCGATATTGATTGGAGCCTTGAGTAGTCATCCTTGTTGATCGATCTATTAGACCAGTTCAGAGTTAGGAGGGATTTCTTTGCCTTAGATTCACAGTTTCCACTAGTGCGTGTCGAAGACATAAGATTACCTAACTAGTTTTTCTCGCATCTCACATGTATTCCATACCCACCGGTCTGTCTCGGCATGACCTCGGGAGGTCGGGTGCGAGGAAGAGTTACTTGTAGATTCCCACATTCGCTTGTCACTTTTCCGTCGTACATAGATATTTGTAGATAATGATCACCTTGATCCTTGATGTAACTAACTGGGATGTGATTGATAAACCCAAGTTAGGGAAAGTGAACTATTTAGGCCAAACATCCCATTACATAAAATTATTAATTGTTTTATGTGTGGTGTGATGTAAATACATGTACATTCTAAGTTACCTATTCAATAAGTGTAAAAAACATCGACAATTTATGAAGGTCATATCACTACCTTTTTCTGTTTCCATGTTATATTATGCAGTGATATACATTACAAGGAGGTTTATATTTAATTTATTGGTATGAAGAGATATAAACATTATATATGTCAATAATATTCATCATTACAAAGTGATATAGTTTGGTATCGTGTTCCACATTTGTGAACATTTTTTTGGGCGTACCATTGGGACATTTTGTAGATGTTGATACAAGTGGGTGGCCATCTCATCCCATTAATTCATGAGGTTGGGGAGGGTGAGAATTTTTTTCCTTGGGTTCACATTATATTGGCTCCACATTTACAAGGAATTATATTGTTTCTATACTGAGAGGGCTATGTGATATGGACTTATTGAGTACTCATGTAAGAAAAAATAACTTGATTAGTGTGCATATAAAAGGTGTATGCTTTAGTTATATACATGTAAATGGAAATGAGAATCCCTTTAGTGAAGAGAATCAATTTGAATTTTATCACTAGGATTAAGTTATAGGTGGATAGGATTGTACAATTCCTTAATGAGTCTAATATTATAATCTACTTGAACCCAATGCTAATGCACAATTTAATTATTTAGAAATAGTCCTTTGGTGGAAGTGAACAAGTAAGAGAGTTTGAATATTTTCTTAGACACAAAGGTGATAAAAATGTGTTGGAAAAAGAAGTTTAAATATATACCATTAACCATGATATTGAGAATAAATAATTATAATATTGTTAAGAACGTAAAGGTATTGAGATAAAATTCTACACAATTGATGATTACAAGTATTGGAAAATAATAATTAGAGAATGTTTTTCAAATTCCATTCGTGAGAAAAAATAGCTTAGTAGTTAATCATGTAATTTTCACATAAGGAGGTGGAACTTGAGGATACATTACTCTAATGGGATTTTGGGGAGAATAACTTCAAATAAAAAACTATCAGTTTCCCTTAAGGTGTAAAATATGCTAGGATGGATGTACATATTTATTTGTATATGTGAAAATGTGTCAATAAAACATTTCCATGAATGTGGCATTTCAAATATGATTTATGGTTATTAAATTCAAATATTAAATAATTGAAAAGGTGGGTATGTTTTGATCAAAGTTCACAACACGTATTTTGTTCTTCTTGTCTAATAGAATGTTATTTTGTCATCGATATTATTAAAATGTCTATATCTCTATCTAGTGTCATTTCACACTAAATCTAAAAAATTATAATGTTTAATCCTTTGATTAAAATTAAAATTGGCATTAAAACATTCTCGTAAGATGAAATTTTAAAAACACAACCAATATAGCTATAGTATCACCCACATTGTGTTGCTTTATAATATTTTTTAGCAATAACAAAATAACTTGTAAGTTTGGATTTGTGTATGCCTAAATGTATGTGCCACATACCATTTTATCAATTATGACCTTGAATAAATAAATGCATAGTTAAGTAATAATTTGTACACAATTGTTGCTTATATTACCTAGGGAAAGGGCCTTAGCAAGGAAAAATTACAATAAAGTTGTCAAAGATAACGTAGCTCATCTCGGTGGTTAGAGGTATTACACATTAAAATGTACACGTGGAAGAGTACAGAAATGATAATTTTCCCTTTTAGCCTACCTATTTCTACAAAAAACAACCAATTTGTATACAATTTGAGAGATGCATAGAACTTAAAACACTTAGAACATTAAAGAAGGATGCAATCCCGGTGAATTCACTAATCTTTGAGGCCAAGGAAAACACATAAAAATCCATAGATATAGCCTAATTAGAATCACTAGAAGAGTATCCATAAGGAAAATTGAAAATGGCTTCGGTGGGAAGCTCAAATCCCAAATGCTTCATTATTGATTTATGTCCGGATGTTAGCGACTACTGATTGCTTTGAGGATAACATGAGAGTGGAATGTAGCTTCCACACCCATCATCTCTCCAGCATGTTCCATCTCCACATGGTCCATGTTTAGAAATAATTGCCCCAAAGCATTCGTCAGAATATTGGCACCATTGGTACCTTGGGCCACATCAAAGACATTTTGTCATCCCATAGATTACTTAGGGTCAAGCATGAGGCCATGAAAATGATTTATAATTTCCTCCTCCTCAATCCCATCCAATTCTTTGCAACCAACCAAGCTCGGACAACCAAATTTGTATAGAAGGGTTGCAAATCCTTCCTTCAGCCATACTTCTAAATAATCTTCCAGCTATTCCCCACAAATTGGGAACTTTGAACATCTCGATGAGACCTGCGACTGGCTTGAGATGGCCTGACATAGAGCCTCCCGATGACCGCTTCGTGTATAAGCACCAAAAATACAACTTTGAAGCTCCAATGTTTCCATTAATTTGTGATCCTAAAATCTGGAAGCACCCATTTCGATATAGGGGAATGGAGTGATTACCACATGAGCCAAGAAAATATCATAATTTCTCCCCTACTTCAACATCCAATTCACACGTGTGAGGGACAACAAGATCAAGAGAGGAGATCTAAAAACCATCACAGTGAGGATTAATGATATAAGTTATTAATCAAGGCCCTTTGGAAAGACATTGGGAATTTCTCCCACCATACCTTTGAATGAGACCCTTCCTTTTCAATCATTTCAACCCCATAATTTGCTAGGAGATCAACGGGAATATTCCCAACTCGTAGAATATGGGAGAATTTTTTTTTCATACCCTTTTAATCAAAATAAGGATTCTTGAATAATTTGATTCAAATTCCAAGCCACAACTAATCAGGTTTTGAGAGGCTTGATGATCACTCGAGAATCACCTTCTATCCAATTTTTTATCTAGTGTTGCTCACCAATTTATCTAAACCTAAATGACATAACATATCCTTTAGCTACGATGTTGGTCTCTCGAGTCACCATCTAAGGCCATCATGAACACTGGTTGGCACTATGGCTCTTGAATTAAACAACCACTACCAACATAGCTAGGATTTATTTTTGAGGTCCCACAAAGTTAAATTCTTCCCAAAGTCACTAGGCATTAGCTATCTCATATAAAATTTTAATCCATTCGAGCCATATTAACAAGGAATCTGGAAAGGAAATAGAGGCCATCTTCCACAAAAATATATATCAAGGGGTAGGAGACAGTAAGGTCATAAAACCAAGTAGAAAAATATTCCAAGATGATAGCTTCAGAGAGGCTCCAAATTTGTAGGGCTAAGAGAGCCATGTCATTAAAAATCCTTTGGTTTCTTTCCAGCCAAAGGCTCTAGATAACCACCACAAAAGTGAGGCTCCAGATCATGCTGAAAGCCTTGAGGGACATAGAGAGATCCCATTGAGAGAGAAGTTCGGTAATGCTATTAATGCATACCCAATGAAGATCCCATTTATTCCAAACTATAGAACAAACTGTAAACAAAAAGAGGTGCTAGTATGCAAATGTAAACGAAGAAATTAACCAAAATAATTACTAAACTAACACTTCTAATTGCTACCTCAGATAGTGAAATATGGAAAGGAAGGAGTATAATACCTACACTTACCTACAAGATTGCACAAATCCTCCTTTGATGTGGTGGATTTTCTCTTGGATTTCTTGTTGGATGCTTCATATTTTGGAGACACTTGGGCAACACCTCCCTTGATTTTTCCTTTGATTTCTTGATGAGAGATGAAGGATTGGATTGAAGGAATGATAGAGTGATGATTGAGGATGAATTGATAGAGTGTATGGATAAAAGAGTAGAGTTTTTCTATAGATTTTTAATATGTTTCAAGCTAGCTCTCATGGAGGAGGAGAGATAAATTTATAGTTTGTGGGTGGAGGATTCAATGGCTAAGATGAAGCCATGTTGGATTTGGATCAAGGGTGGAGGATGCATGTGAGGATTAGAGGATTCTAGAGTGGAAGGATCTAGAAATTTTAATTCAAAATTCATGGAGGGAAGAAGCTTCCATTGAATTAAAAATTCAATGGAAGGAGAAGGTTAGAGAGGCTTCTAGATTTAGAAGCCTCTATATTTATAGGTGTGAGGATGTGATTAGATTAGGATTAGATTAGGTTGATTAATGATTATTAGGGGTGAGGTTACATGAAAAGGATAGGTGTAGGGATGTGTAGAGTATGTTGGTAGGTGGGTGTAGGAATATTAAATTCCTAAAATGATAAAATGAGATTAGAAAAGGGGATAATAATAATTAATCTTGTGATTAATTATTATATAGATAAAATAATGGATAATGGGATAAATGATGAAATGGGATATTAAATGACAAAATAAATTAGAATAAAGGGATTAAATAAATGATGAAATTAATAATAATTAATCTTGTGATTAATTATTATATGGATTTAAATGATGTTGCGGGACAAATTAATCGTAATTAATCATGTCAACATTTTAGATGTCTACACAAACCTCTTGAACATAAGGACAATGAAATAAGAGGTGAATGATAGATTCGAGACTTCCTCACAAAGACATGGCATTGAGATGGGGCAAAAAAAAACATGCTTCATCATATTTATCATCATATTTTTTTCCTTTGTTTATAGTAAAAGAGATCAAATAGGTGGAGTTACCCTCTGGTAAATGCATTGGTTATAAATATCTTCAAACTTACACATTTTTTGAACAAGCAAATGGCCCCTCATCTTCTCTGGTAAAATTCTCTTGTTTTCAAGAAAATGGCCCCTCATCTTCTAAATTTCTTGTCTTTCAATTTCTTGTTTAGAATTTTGCCAATTTCATGTTTTGCTTCCATTGTTGGTGTTTTAGAGCTCATATAATCTTCTTGTTTCAGTCTTATTCCATTGTTGCTCCATACAAATCAGTTTAGCATAGAATAGTTTCATTTCTAGACTAGAATCCATTAAAGTTACAGGTTTTGTTTTGTCACAAGGATAGTTTCTGAAACTCTCGGTACACTTGTGTTGTATTCCCACAATAAATCCCGCTAGGAATTGCATAGTCAAGCTCTGTTCACTTGCGTTATCCCTCTCCTACTCGCATTGTATTCGGTCTATATCCAAAGCTGCCATTGTTTGAATACTATCTTCTATTGATACTATCATATACACACTTTACTGGATTCACGAGGAACATGAAGGAATGAGGAGATCACATTGAGGGGATGAAATCACACACAACTAGATTTACCACTATTTTGTAAATGCCAAGTTTGAGCTATCAAAGTTCTAATTACAAACATATCAAATAGAGTAGTGAATTATTTCATTTCAGTTAAAAGTTCACTCTCGATATCACCAGGGAAGCTGTGGGGATTGATAGTTTATGAGAAACTGTGATTCATTCCTCACTTCTGAGGTAGGATCGAGCCTTTCAATTTAATATATTTAGTTGCTTAGATATTTAGGATAAAATCACAACTACACAGGCAAATAGCCATACCAGGCTACTTTGCTTGTTTTTATTCTATTTCTAGATTAGTTGTCCATTTTATAAATATACTAGAGTAGCTGCTCTTCAATTTCATTGAAATACGTCATTGAAAAATACAAAAATAGAAGGATGCTTGCATAGTGTAAATACCTCTTTTGTAATCAGTTTATTAATGTTAGTTAAAAGTTGAATCATTTTGTATGACAATCACAGGACCTAGAGAGCCTAGAGAGTATATATTTGAACCCATAGTACCTCAACCAAATCTACCCATGACATTAGCTGATATAGATCAGGACCTTAGGATACAGGTCTTTCGAGCAACAACAAACTTACAAGCAATTAGTGAGCAACTAAGAGGATTAAATATCGAAGACGACAAAGCTTACACATTTTGGTCAAACCATCCAAACTATAGATTGCCTTGATAAAACACTTGAATGACCATGCAAGGGTTGAATGAGAGAAAACATTTGGTTGCGATCCTTTGGTTCCATAGCCTAATGCGAGGAGACCTCCTCGTTGACATAGACACTAGCTTACGTATTCAAGTTGCCAGAACACTGTTAGGTACTCTCGAGAAAATCATACAACTTCTAGTTCTAAACATAGAGGCTAAAAAGGCATATGATTATTGGATAGTTGGGAGAAGGGATTGATTCTTCACATGACCATAACAGGTCCACAACAACCACAAACTCACGGTTGTGATCCCCAAGTCCCTGACCCAAGCGGGCCTACAAATCGAGTTAAGTATTGACACATTGGAACTTGCGAATGTGATGGTATTTAGATCTTCACCACTCTCGCCGGATATTATAACGAGTTTTCATATTAAACATAGAAGCCAATCAATCTAATATTTTATGGGCTAGACCAGAAAACCACCCATAGTTCACTACAAATCCACTAAACCACCTATCACCATTTTATGACCTTGTCTGGAGATATATACGAAGCTCCCACAGGTCACTTCCCACGTATCCAACAACCAAGAAATAGGATCTCGGCTAAGCTCGACATTGATTGGAGCCTCGAGCAGCCATTATATCGAATGAGCCATTACACCAATTTAGGTTAGGAGGGCCTTCTTCGCCTTAGATTCATAGATTCCATTATTACGTATTGAGGATTTAAGATTACCCGATTAGCTTGTCTGTATCTATTCACATTCAAACATTCACCGGCTATCTCGACATGACCTCGGGAGGTCGGGTATGAGGAAAAGGTACTTGTAGATTCCCATGCTCGCATGTCACTTTTCCATCATACAAAATTGGTGAACCCAACGTGAAACAAACTAATATTCCTTTTTATTTTCATTTCTTCCATCCACCTTCGCTCTTTCCCATTATTCTGCACGGGTATTCATATACCCCCGAATATGTCGGGATATGATGCATATGGAAGACCTCTCTCAAGTCTGAAGTAAACTATAGTCAAACAAATAGACAACCATCACCCTCACTTTCTGCATGGGCTGATAACTATTCAAGTAATTACTTGTCATCTCAAACTCCCCCTCACGAAGACTAGCTCTAGTTCTTCGTTCCGAATCGAGGAGTTTGATCAATTTACACAAACACAACAGCCTAGAGCCATCAGGCTCTAACAATATGACATTTATTAGAGAATCCACTTCATCTCCTTGGGTCTTGTTCAGACCATAGATCAGTAGACAATCAGACCCACTCCCCTTTTTGGATGAGGAGTACTTAGCATGCTTCGCTAAAAGTGAACAACGCTTCCAAAATATGTATCCACCTATAGGGAATTTACAAATACAAGTCTGATGCCCTATTCAGGAGAACACCCCCATTCCTCCACCTATGGGAAATACCCTCGGTGAAGCTTGGTAGGGTAATGATCAATTCATAGCAGGGTATCATACCCCTTTATAACCTCAAGCTATACAACAAACACCCTTAAGGAAAAGCACTGCATGTCTTCACCGATGGAGGTCATTTCAGCCTTAGTTGAGAAGGTTAGAGGGCTGGAACTTGCTCAAGCAAACCAAAATTCATATTTTGGGCAAGCAAGAGAATCCCTGACCCCTCGCATCATCCCGGTCTAGGTTGACCTCCTTACGAGGAATAGGCACGTTAGGCATGCCTCCTCAAAATCCTTATAGTTACCCACAAAAACACCAACTAGGACTATGTTTTTTCAAACACCGCTCCGATTGAAAACATGACACCTCTCGATTGGCACCTAAACAACCCATACTAGAACAATGCTCCTCTTACTTAAACATTTATTCAAAAGTCACCACAAGGAGACATGTTCTCTCTCTCCCGGGATGTTCGTTCAACCACAGGATTCCCTTATGTCCCTACAAATGCATATCTTTATGCCATATCAACAACCCATTCCCCTCGGCCCCCTCGGTGAAGCCCCATCGATGGTTGAGGCCTACGTAGTAGGGACTTATTGAGAATATTTAAAAGAGCCCCCTAGACTTCACCATATGAAGCGTTATGCTTCCAAGACCTCTTCCGATTTTCCCAAATACAAAGGGAAGGGGACCCAAATGCACACATTAAGGCCTATGCCATGACCATATGGGAGTTACTCCTTGGGATGGGGTTGTCACTAAAATATTCCTAAACCAGAAGGTATTTCCCTTGATTGGTATTACAGAATACCTGAAGCCTCGATACACTCATTTAAACAACTCGTGTCAGAATTCATCAAAGCTTTTGACATGAACAAATTGTTAAGAATGGGAATCAGGGAGTTCTTGCATATTAAACAAGAACATAATGAATCCACTACTCATTTTATCCAAAGATGGCATATGGTTCTCTACTCATCAACAAGTGCTCCAAACATGGATCAAATGGAACTATGTGATTTATTCCTTAATTCTCTCAATAGAGAGATAAAGGAAGAAGTCTAGAAGTTCCCACTAAGAACTTACGATGAAGTACTCGAGAGTGCTCTCCGAATCGACCAAGCAGTGATAGATAGTGGTCGTAAGACATATGAGAAAAAAGGAAATTAACCACTCCCAATCAAAACACTGCGGCCTATCCTAATACTGGGAATGCTAATCAAGGACCTAAGATCCTTAACAAGAACATGCGGGGTTACTGACAAATGGAGTATGACCAAGTTAAAAGGAAAACATTGTAAACATTTCACCACCTGTTAATAATCAGTGAAATAATAATTTTACTCCAACAATCAACGCGGTGGATTTTAATCATCCACCATGGAAACAACAACAACAACAACAAAGATAAATCAAACACAAAGTCCAAATCAAAAACCAATTTGGATATAGAGTCAAAACCAAAAGCATGACCTCAAAATTTTAACTCTAACAACCAACAACCTTATCATAATTTTGGGCCACTGACAGATTTATAAATCAATAGCCTCAAAATTATAATCCCAATCTATATTGTGGCTTCCACAAGATTCAAGGCCACGATACTAGGACTTGTCATGAATACAATAAATTCATGCAGCATTTGCCAGAAGATCAAAAAAAACTCTTTATAGATATGTTTTTAGCAAATTTTGTAGTACCCATGCCAAACGCTTATGCAGGGGTTTCCCCTCAAAATGCATCCCTCAAGATCTTTAATGATCCGCTCCCAAACCATTCTAACAATAACAGGTTAGATCCTAATGGAACAAATAAGGGTGTCATGATAGGAAACAATGATCATGAAGCTTCAACTTCATTAAATCCACCAGTCGCACCCAATTAGGAACTCGACCTCAAACTAAGATAGTTGGTTTAGTGGAGTTAGACACCAAACTACCCATAGAAACCATAACAAGAACATGGGATTATTCATCCCAACCTACTCCAAGTTATTCATTGGAGCCAGACAACAGTCAACAAACATTGGTAAAACCCATAGGCACCTATGATTTAATTAATGATTTAACTAAAACCTTCTCTCACATCTCCTTTTGGATTTGTTAAAGAACTCTCCCACCCATAGGGCTGCCCTCTTAGAAGCGTTAGGCCTTGGCCATTTAATTAACATCACTCCTCCCGGAAATGCAAGTAAACCATGTGGATTTTGACATTTATCCTCAGGGCAGCCGGATAGGGATCTTGAATTTATATTGATATAAGAAAAATGCCAACAGACACTGAAATTACATGAAGAGGTGACCCGAATTTACATTTACAAGTTTGGGTCTACAATAATTATGTTAAATGTGTAATGGTTGATGATGGGGCAGCAGTTAATATATTCCCCTTCACTTTTCTTCAAAAGTTAGGATATGGAGAGACAAACTATTCCATGACGTGAAATACGCTAAGAGGTTATGATAGCCTCAAAGCCACTTTGATTGGAACCATAGTTTTACCAGTCACTTTAGGACCCAAGATGGTCCTCACCGAGTTTTATATTATAGATCGGGAAACCAATTATAATATGATCCTTGGTGGCCATGGATACACCGCATGAAGGCAATCCCTTCCACATTATTCAAGAAATAAGATTTCTACACTTAGGGAAAATATTTGTGGCACAAGGTGACCCAAAACCCTTCGATATACACCTAGCTGATTTGAAGAAAAGACCAGGTGTTCACTCCGAGTTTGAACTCCCAGCAAATCAGCTTGTCAAACAACTAATTCACAACCAAAAGAAAAGTTGATACCCACCACTGAGTTGGAAATTTCAAATCCGGTGAGGGACGTTCGAGTACTCAAAAGTGAGACCAATGTTATAAAAAGCGGTATCTTTAGGGACTACCACAAAAATTGTCGAGTTTGTTGGAGAAAGACTTACCTATTCTCCTACTTGTTTGATTCCATGGGTATGGGACACACCCTAGGAATTGCTTCTCTTCCATCAGATGAAATTTTTATGGTAGAAGTAATTGAAGCAAAAGAAATAGATACGATAGATATCCCAACATCCATTTTTCCAAGCAAGTATTGGACTCTCCACTTTGATGGAGCTAGATGTCACTTTGGAGCTGGGGCGGGAGTGATCTTTACTTCACTTGAGGGAAAGATCCTACCTTTCACCTTTAAATTAAACTTTGAATGTACAAACAATGGGGCTGAGTATGAAGCTCTCCTCCTTGGCCTCATCTAGCTAAAAGAATGGGTGTCGATGACATTAGAGTGCTAGGAGACTCACAACTAGTTACAAACCAAGTCTCCAAGGTATATGAAACTAGGGTTGAACATTTACTGACTATAAAAATACCGGTGTTAGATCTAAGCAAAGGGATTCAACTTCATATCAATTGAAGCAATCCCATGAGAGCAGAACCTTCTCGCTAGACTCAATAGCAACCTCAGCTTCCCGTTTCACCCCAAACAGTGAGTTGGAGGATACAAATTTCACGGTATCACTTCATACCGAACCATTAGTGTGTAAAATACCAACAAACTCACTCTTGACTCATGGAGAAGCTGAGGATGATTTTTCTATCATGGATCACTTTGATGATGATAGAGTCACTCTCGAATATCTAAACGCCTATGCGGAGCTACACCTTGCTCACCGTATAGTTGATCTTTCCCTAATACCACATTCCTCTTCCTATTTTGGAAATCCCATGGTAGAGTCTCCTCCATGAAGGATCTTGATATCTATGAGATAGAAAATGGAGAAAGCTTGGAACTACCTCTCAGCCCCACCTGAATTTGAAGAAGGTAATGCTTCTTTAATAGAAGAAACCATTGACATAAACATTGGAACGGAGGAAGAACCAAGAATTTTGAAGTTGGGATCCTCGTTAACTCTGGAGGAGATAGAAATACACACCCAAATCCTCAAAGAACATCAAAAGGCTTTTGCATTTAATTATAAAGAAATGACGGGCATTGCACCACAAGTGTGGTACATAATCTTGTCACTAAACCAGATGTGAAAGCCAATTAAACAGAAGTCAAGACCAATGAAGCCAAAAGTGGCTCTCATGGTAAAAGAGGAAGTAATAAAACTTCTCCAAGTGGGATTCATCAAACCCATTGACTATTCACAATGGGTATCTAATATTGTTCCCGTCCTAAAAAAGAATGGGAAGATACGCATTTGCATAGATTTTCGGGATATTAACAAAGCTTGTCCCAAGGATGACTTCCCATTACCATCCATTGACGTTATCATTGATGCAACAGCTGGATTTGAACTTGTCCCTCATGGATGGGTTCTCAGGGTATAATCAGATTAAAATATCTGAATAGGATCAAGCCAAAACCACATTCATAACTCCCTGGGGAACATATTGTTACGTTGTCATGCCATTTGGTCTTAAGAACATCGGCACTACATATAGCGGGGAAATGACTTATATATTCCATGATCTTATCCATAAAATTGTGGAATCCTATGTGGATGACTTGTTGGCCAAAGCCAAGAAATGTTGTGATCATCGGAAGTGCTCCGTATCATCCTCTCATGACTAATTGAATATGGTGTCACATTAAACCCAGAGAAGTGCGTGTTTGGTGTGACAGGAGGAAAACTTCTGGGCTACATTATATCTTCACGAGGGATTGATGTTGATCAGCCAAAATATGGGCTGTTCTCAAAATGATCCTGCCATCGGATGAGTCTAGAATCAGGTCATTTCTTGGGAAACTCGGTGTAATCTGAAGGTTCATCCCAGATCTAAGTTTTTGCCATTCATCCAATCAACAATCTATTGAAGAAAGATTATAGTGTTGATTGGACTAAAGAATGCAACGAGGCCTTCGAAGTAGTTAAACACTTCTTGTTGTCTCCACCCATGCTAATGCCTCCCAAACTAGACCACCCTTTGATCCTATACTCATGAGCCACTCATGTCTCGCTAGCCTGCATGCTGGCTCAAGAAGACAATGATAAACGAGAACGTGCGGTCTATTTCATTAGCTGAACATTGCTCGATTATGAAACACGTTACACATAGGTAGAGAGAGAATGCCTTGCCATAATTTTTGCAACAAAATGTTTGAGACATTACATGTTAAACTAGGAAACAAGGGTCATTGTAAAGACAGACCATTTACGAACATTTCTCACACAAGGATCTTTATCTAAAAAGGTTGGGCATTTCATAACCTTAATGGGAGAATTTGAGTTAACATTCGTGAACTAGAAATCCGTTAAGGGACAAATCATTGCAAACTGGTTAGCTGAAAATCCACTAGATGGAGGTGAGTTGGTAAATCTAGACTTTCCTGATGAGTGTGTATACTTCATCGAAACTAGGCCCCCATTTCTACATGTCCCTGGTATATTGATATCATCAATTTTATCATGGACCATACATACCCAGAAGGTGCCACATCACAACAAAGAAGGTGGTTACGCATTATTACCTAAATATGTTGTTTTAGAATAGGTACTCTATCGTAAAGCCTTTGATGACATGCTTCTAAGATGCGTCGACATAGAAGAATCCAAGAAGATTCTTCATGAATCCCATAGTGGGATATGTGGAGGCCACTTCGGTGGTCATGCCACCACTCACAAAATACATCGGATGGGCTATTTTTGGCCCACTCTTGAGCATGATGTAGTGGAATTTGTACGTAAGTGCCACAAATGCCAAGAATTCTCTCACGAGATTCACATGCCAGCACAATCCCTATAACCAATAGTGACCCGTGGCCCTTCTCCACATGGGGGCTAGACTTGATAGGGAAATTCTCTCCCTCATCAACCGATGGCCATAATTTTATAATTATACCACATGGAATATTTTACCAAATGGGTGGAGGCCATGCCTCTCACCACCATACCAGGTTCGGTAATTGCCAAATTCATTCTGAACCAAATTATCTGTAGGTATGGTGTCCCACAAGTCATTATCTCAGATAATGGCACATCCTTTAAAAATGATGAAGTTCAGTGAGTTATGTAGAAAATTCAAGATAAACCATCATACGACCTCTCTTTACTACCCTCAAGCCAATGGGCAGGCGAAGCGACAAACAAAATGTTAAAAGCTATTCTCCTCAAAACGGTCAAGGAGAACAAGTGAGATTGGCATTTAAAACTATATCCGGCCTTGTGGGCCCATCGAACCTCAATAAGAACACCACAGGAGCAACTCCTTTTCTCTTTGGTATTTGGAGAAAGAGTTCTCCCACTTGAGGTTGAAATACCCAGTCTCGTATCTCATTACAAGGATTTTGGATGAAGAAGCTTATAGGGAGGCATGCCTCTCTCAACTAGAAAGCCTTGATGAGGCCGGGTTAAATGAACAGCGAACAACAGGCATAGAGCCTATCTTTGATTGGATGTCGGTAGTACAAAAAAAAGTCTATGAGTGAGAAATATATGAAGGAGATCTAGTTCTAAGACTAGGCAGCCGGATCGATAAGAAAATTGGTGAAGGAAGGAAGTTCGGCCCAAATGGTTGGGCCCATACCAAGTCATGAAGGACTATGGAAATGGTGCGTATCTCTTTTGTGCACACTAGAAGGTGAGGAATTCGGTGAAACTGTCAATTCCTTGCATCTTAAGCAGTTTTACGCATAAAACATCAAAGTCATTACTTGTACATTATAGCTACCTACATTGCATTAGTCTTTTAGCTGCTTCATTTTGTCCATTTCATAAAAATGGTAGTCAGGAGCTTACTCTTAAACAATCTGTTACAAATTTATGAAAATATTGGCAAAAGCATTCGTATCACATCTCTTCAAACATCATCAACTATTTTCAAATCTTCTCATCAAGTTTGATGAGATAAACATTGTGAAAACCATACAAGGCATACATACTTGGCTTTGCTCTTTCTTTCTACTAGGTGAAGTTGTCCTTGCCTATGGTCTATTCTAGAAGCTTCTTGGTGTCACATCTATCCCTCTTAAATCTCTTTGAATGAAAGGATATCCCAAAGTCATAGATTAGAAATGTCAAAATCAAATGAAATCAAAAGCACCAAGCAAACAAAATATTTTATTTTACACACTTCTTTGCCCCATCAACCTTGGTGATAAGCCCACATCTCTTCTTGGTGGTGTGAGGTTGGGAAAGGAAAAGTGCCCTTACTCACCTATATCTTGCCTTTGGTGACAAACCCATGCTTCTTCTTAGTGGTGGCGTGAGGGGGTGTGTGGGGGTCCCAGTCACACAAATTAACAAATCTTGGTATGCTAAAAACACAAATCAAACCTCTATTAAGAGAAAAACAAATATCCAAATCCAAATTCAAAGAGATCAAATCCTCAAAACCAGATTTTGTCAACAGGTTGCCATTTATGAATCTAAGTCTAGATAAACTGGAAAGTAAGTGGCTTCTAAAGGTGGTAGTAGTTACGAGTAGGGTAGGTGTGTAGGTCCAAATTTGGTTTTTATTCTTAGTTTGTCTGTCTCTCATCATTCCATTCAATCAAACTCATATAACTTGTGCCCTTCCTAACTCTTGGTGTTGAGCCCTCGCATCTTACTAGTTGCGTGGATTTGGGATTGGGCAAGTTCATCTCTTTATCACTATGCATTCATCACATTTTTCCAACATAAGAAGAAATTACAAACATTTCCCAAAGAGTTCAAAAGTTCAAGTACTACCATATGTTAGTATCATCTCATATCAACATTACAAAAACATATAAAGTAAAACATTTTTCTACATTTGTTATCATTTGTTATCCATTGCATACATTAAAAACATGAAAACAAATATTCTAAAAACATCTAAGTACACATGTAGAAATGAGTCAAAATTCAAGATGCCAAGAGTCTAGATCAAAGAGATACATACATATACATATATATATATATATATATATATATATATATATATAAGTATATATATATATACACACATAAATCAAGTTTCATCAATGCCATCATGCACTAGGCATGGTCAAAATGCTCAATGAGCCTGAAAAGTACAAAAACACTCATATAGACATCTGAAAAAATGCTACAAAAATAGTCTCTCAATCCCTATGGGATCCCTCGGAGGAGTGTGACCATGCCTAGGACTCGGCTATGCCGGTGCTCTGAGAATGCTTTGAGGGCTGCGGTCACTGACCGTAGCTTGCCATCTCACTATGAGAATGGCTCCTCCTCATCAAGTGCTTGGTCATCTATATCCAGCTACCTCGGTGTGGAGAGAAGTCATGATCTTTTCGCATGCCAGATAGAGGAAAAAACATCAGTATGCCTACCAGCTGCTGAGGGCTCCCCACGTCCATGGAAAGCTCAGCACGAGTCTTCTCGAGGGGAGAAGCAAGGTATCAGTGCACACTCGGTGAATCAAGTCTCGCCACTCATTAGCAGTCACTACAAACAAAGGAGAAAACAAGTTAGAAAATGATCAACGATAAAACCAAGAGTAAACAAAACAAAAAGAAATAACAAACTAAGACAATTCTAACTAAAACAAATGTCAAGAGAAGAGTGACAACTCACTCGGATCTCCAGGCCTCAAGAAGGATCTCTAGGATCGTGCACACCTTGCCATGATGCCCCCCATTTGGTGGTGCCCCTCTCCCACATCTGGGGAAATGTGACGGCTACAACAGACTCACCATCTCCACCTAGGTCCTGAGAGAGTAACTCCTCTGAAACCAGAGTCACCCTCTCTGCTGCTCGCTCCGCCCTCTCGGCTGTAGGATCTCTGGGTATCATGCCACTCGGGATCACTATCATCCCCCCCACCATCTCACTGATCTCCATCTCCTCTGTCTCCTCCTTGGTCTCTCCCCAGTGAACTCCTCAGACTCAGAGTCCACATCAATGGGCTCATCACTGCTTATGAGCGGGACTAGCAATGGCAATCAAGTAAGGGTGCCTGAGGAGCACCGGCTCTCCCTCGTGCATGTACCACCCTCCTAGCCATAATAGGAGTACCAGGCATAACAATAGTCCAACCCGGCCTCTAGGACCTCCCCGAGCCTCGCGGATAGATCTATACACTGGCATCACCGGAGGGAGCATGTCGCTATAGGGGAGGCCAAACTATTGTGGAACTCTATCAAAGGGGTGTATCTCAACTTCCCCTGCCCTGTCTATCAACTGGCTGGTGGTCTGACAGGAAATCAAAGTAATGGTCTCCTCTCCCCATACCCCTACCATGGCCTGATAAGGAGTGGCCTCCATGTCTACAGTGGTCAGGGAAGCCATTGGCTGGTGGGGTGCTCTAAGAACTATCATCCCCATCCACCTCGCTGCCCTGACGGCCCGGGATCCTCCACCTCTACACCTCTCCCATATGGGGTGATATGCTCATACACCCAACTCATGACAAGAGTCGGGTGGCTCAGTGATTGCCCTATAAATGGACTACCTGTATAAGTCATGGTAGGTAGTCCCAAGGATATCTGCTCCCCAAGCGTAGACACGTCCATGGCCCTCAATCTGTGTAATAATGGGGGCCTAACAATATAAGAGGGTGTCCCCTCCCTTGTCCCCAATCAGTCTGGATGCAAGGATGCCCATGATGGCCTTGCGGAGCAAGGGAATGTCTGACTCAATGATAGAGCGGATCCTCATGCCCTTCTTGATCCCATCGATACAACCGCATCTCCCATGTAGGTGGCCCCTTTGAACCACTGTGATCTAGATCTTGTTGTCTTAAGAGGCAGCGCCACTTGCCCCGAGATCGGAACCCCAGTATATGGTAAACATCCTCCGGGGTGATGGACCACTCACCCCCTAACTCTGTGCAATCGGAAGGTGTTCCGATCCGCATCCCAATATGAGAATAAGTCACATAGTATGTGGTGGTAGGTGCAACATGAGGAAACTATGCAATCCTCCATATACCGAGCCCTCTGGAGAGTATCCGCTCTACTGGGAGAGTGCCTCTAACACTTTTTGAGAGCAATCACACTCCCTCTCTGGCTCCATCTAATGTACTCCTCTTCTTCTACATACACCCAAAAACACAAAAAGGAGTAAGTTAGTACTGAAATCCAGTTGAAAAACTAGTAAAAACACGTAAAAATTCTATACATGCAAAAATAAGTTAAACTTTGTATTATTTTTGTCCTCTGTCATGGACCACCTGTGCAGAGTGGTGGAGTAACCACCACCTTCTAAGGCGGCGGTCCCATAACCACCACCTTACGGGGTGGCGGTCTATCCCCCAAACCAAAAGCGGTCGTAAGCCCTAAAAAATGCTTAAAAACAAATAAATACACCTTTTTAACGAAAAAAGAAACCTACCCTATGGGCGCCCCCTAAAGACACATTTAAAACTAACATTTTCAAAAATGATCCCCCCGAGTAAAAGATTTCATCATTTCCACATTTTAGGTTTAAAAATGATAAATCGAGAAGAACTAACCTGAGACTTCGTGGGTCGATGTTCACTCTCGGAGGCATGATCGCTATCTCACCACTAAATTTTTGACTATACTCATGTCGAAAAAATCACATCAGTGGGTCCCAGAGCTCAAAAATCCTATCAAATCAATCCACGCAAATGAATAGTAAAATGACTTCATTTTATATATATAGCCCTCTTAATTTGATTTTGAATGTCTTTCACAGGGTCGAGAGCGCAACGGAGGTAAGTTCTAAACCCCACATAGATGGTAAGTCCTCTTTTCATGTCAATTCAGCCTTATTTCTCAATTTATTTTATCTATCTACACTTGAGTCCCCTTTTTCATTTTTGTAGGTAGCAGGATCTTGGATGGTGACTTTCAGCACATGGGCGTGTAGGTATAACTCCTAACTCCCCATTTCGGGACCGCCATACTCGGATCCACCATTTTACGCCTCTTCATGGCTAAGACACTTCTTCGAGGGGGCAATATGTACATACCCAAAATTGTAGGGTACTACACCACCGGAATGATGTTACACATGCCCCAATGATGATACAAGTCTCCTTGCAAGGTGTTTGGAATCTAGAAAGGCTCGCCAAGTATACGCTTGTATCCCGCATGCCCCGCTCAACCTCCGCATGCTTGTTTTTCCCCTTTTCCCCCTTTCTTCTTGCATTTTTGTCTTTAGTGATGGAACCGCCACCCTCTGCCAGGTGGCGGTCCTGTGACCACCGCCTGAGAGAGGCGGCGGTCCCAACCACCACCGGCTGCACAAGGGCGGTGGTTTTTTCACATTTTCTAGATTCTTCCGATGATCACGTTAAACATAAATCTTCAAATTTACATGCTTTCTTCAACAACTTTGGCTTGCATTAATGTTTTTGCTCCTGGAATAGTGTTTTTCCTTTGTTTATAGTAAAAGAGATCAAATGGGAGTTACCCTCTGGTAAATGCATTGGTTATAAATAGCCAGCTTGTTTTCAAGCAAATGGCCCCTCATCTTCTCAATTCTCTTATTCAATCTTTCAATTTCTTGTTTAGAATTCTACCAATTTCATGTTTTCTTCCATTGTTGGTGTTTTAGAGCTCATATAATCTTCTTGTTTCAGTCTTATTCCATTGTTGCTCCATACAAATCAGTTTAGCATAGAATAGTTTCATTTCTAGACTAGAATCCATTAAAGTTATAGGTTTTTTTTGTCACAAGGATAGTTTCTGAAGCTCTCGGTACACTTGTGTTGTATTCCCATAATAAATCCCACTAGGAATTGCATAGTCAAGCTCTGTTCACTTGCGTTATCCCTCTCCTACTCGCATTGTATTCGGTCTATATCCAAAGTTGCCATTGTTCGAATGCTATCTTATTGATACTATCATATACACACTTTCTAGATTCACGAGGACACATGAAGGAATGAGGAGATCACACTTGAGGGGATGAAATCACACACACACTAGATTTACCCTGTTTTACGTAAATGCCGAGGTTTGAGCTATCAAAGTTCTAATTACAACATATCAAATAGAGTAGTGAATTATTTCATTTCAGTTAAAAGTTCACTCTCGATATCACCAAGGAAGCTATGGGGATTGATAGTTTCTGAGAAACTATGATTCATTCCTCACTTCTGAGGTAGGATCGAGAGCCTTTCAATTTAATATATTTAGTTTCTTAGATATTTAGGATAAAATCACATTGCTTTACTGGGAAAATAGCCATACTAGGCTACTTTGTTTGTTTTCATTTTGTTTCTAGATTAGTTGTCCATTTTATAAATATACTAGAGTAGCTGCTCTTCAATTTCATTGAAATACGTCATTGAAAAATACAAAAATAGAAAAGATGCTTGCATAGTGTAAATACCTCTTTTGTAATCAGTTTATTAATTTTAGTTAAAAGTTGAATCATTTTGTATGACAATCACAGGACCTAGAGAGCTAGAGAGTATATATTTGAACCCATAGTACCTCAACCAAATCTACCCATGACTTTAGCTGATATAGATCAGGACCTTAGGATACAGGTCTTTCGAGCAACAACAAATTTACAAGCAATTAGTGAGCAACTAAGAGGATTAAACATCAAAGACGACAAAGCTTACACATTTTGGTCAAACCATCCTAAACTATAGATTGCCTTGATAAAACATCTGAATGATGTGCAAGGATTCAAATGAGAGAAACATTTGGTTACGATCCTTTGGTTCCATGACCCTAACGCGAGGAGACCTCCTCGTTGACATAGACACTAGATTACGTATTCAAGTTCGAGAACACTGTTAGGTACTCCGCAGAAAATCATACAACTTCTAGTTCTAAACATAGAGGCTGAAAAGGCATACGATTCTTGGATAGTTGGGAGAAGGGATTGATTCTTCACATGACCATAATAGGTCCACAACAACCATGAACTCATGGTTGTGATCCCCAAGTCCCACAACCCAACGGGCCTACAAATCAATCAAGTATTGACACCGGCTTGTGAACGCTAGTATTTAGATCTTCACCACTCCCACCGGATATTATAACATAGTTTTCTATATTAAACATAGAGGCCAATCAATCTAATATTTTTGGGCTAGACCGAGAAAACCATCCATAGTTCACTATAAATCCACTAAACCACCATCACCATTTTATGACCTTGTTTGGAGATATATCTGAAGCTCCACGAGTCACTTCCCACGTATCCAACAACCAAAAGTAGGATCTTGGTAGAGCTCAACATTGATTGGAGCCTCCAAGCAGCCATTATATCCAAATGAGCCATTACACCAATTTAGGTTAAGGAGGGCCTTCTTCGCATTAGATTCACAAATTCCATTATTACGTATTGAGGAAATAAGATTACCGATTAGCGTGTCTCGTATCCATTCACATTCAAACATTCTTGGCTGTCTGACACGACCTCGAGAGGTTAGGTACGAGGAAAGGGTACTTGTATATTCCCATGCTTGCTTGTCACTTTTCCATTGTACATATTCCTTCCAAACATATGGATCCCCTAAGATGGAATAAGAGATTGGATACATTCGTAGAGAGTGAAAAAAATCCAATTTAGCATCAAGGAAACACCCAAAAAGAGGATCCATAGATTTCCATCATATTTTCTTCCCCTAGATTCCATTAAATAATATTTTATTAAAGGACTAAAATTGAGGAGGGATGATGGAATGATACCAACAATGTTAGGAAAACTCAATAGGGGCACATCCTTTAACCAGATATCATCCAAAAATTTAACTAGAGAACCATCCCCCACAACCCATTTTATAGAAGGGTACAAGAAGGAGATTTAGGACGTGAGAAAATTCCAAATAATAGAACCCTTAGGGAAGGAAATCTTGGAAAATATATCGAAAAGAGAAACCAAATCAAAGTATTTGGCCTAGAATACCCTTCTCCAAAATTGATCATCTTCATAATAAATTCGCCACACTAATTTACACCAGAGTGAAAAATTGAAGGAGCAATGGTCTCAAAACCCCAAACCACCTTCCCTCTTTGGATGACAATTTTTTTGAAGAAACCAAGAAAAAATTATTTGTCTTTTTTCCTACACCAGAGAAACCTGCATTGAATGAAAGTGATGGCCTTTATTACCGAAGATGGAATTTTGAAGAGAGACATGAAGTAAGGATTACTTAGAGTGAGGTTTTCACCAAAAGATCCTGATGCACCAGAGAGAGCCACTTACCCATCTAGGAGGATAATTTCTTTTGAGCATTTTAAACCACAATTTTCCAATTCTCTTTTCCAGCCTTACCATTAATTAGGTGCATTACAAGGTATGATGGGAAAAGATCCAATTGGGAACTCAAGGATGAAGGTCAACCTCCACTACAGTTGGGGAGGAACATCAATAAAATAAACTTTTGATTCAAGCATATTTACCTTTTGACCAGAGGAAAATTCATAATCATCCAAAATTGATTTGAAATTTTTGGCCTCAACAGCTAAGGGATCACCTAGGAAAAGTGTATCATCCACAAAAATCAGATTGGATAGTTCTAGAGGAGATCCAGAGCCCCTTTAATCCCCCAGATCAACATGTATTTGAATGGTTCTTCCAAGGACCACATAAAAAAATAGAAATGGTGACACGGGGTCTCCCTTCCTGAGTCCTTAAGAGGCATTAAATTACCTAGCCATGATCCCATTGATTAAAACTAAAAAGGAGGGAAAATAAAAAAATATTTAATTAAAGAGATTCAATCCTTAGGGAATCCAAAGTTGATGATAGTGTTTTATAGAAAGGTCCAGTTCAATCTATCAAAATATTTCATCATATCAAACTTTATGAACATCCGTGGATTTTTACAATGACTGAATGAGTGAATGAATTCATGAACTACAAAAATTCCATTTAAAATATGACTTCCTTTCACAAAACCACTATGATTTCTGAGATAAATTTATCCATAATACCTTCAGTCTATTAGCCAAAACTTTGGAGATAATTTTGTAGATGACATTACATGAAACGGCTATATAAGTTTGAAATTAGAAAAATAGTAGGTTCATCCTTTTTGGGATAAGAACAATGAAAGTGGAATTCAACTCCTGGAGCATTGATTTCCACTTTCAAAACTCTTTTGTAGCTTCCCGACATCTTTCCCAACAATGTGCCAAGATCTTTGGAAGAACCCTATTTGGAAACAATCTGGTCTAGGAGCCTTATAAGCTCCCAGTTGGAAAACCATTTTCCTTACTTCTTCTTTAGTGATTATGTTCATTAGGGAATCTCCCTCTACCTCAGAGATTAGCTTAGGAATGTTCTGTAGGAAGTATTTCGCCACCACAGGGTTAAAATAACTCCCGTTGTTTAGGAGGTTTTGGAATAACTCCACACTTTTAGATTTGATTTCTTCGAGGTTTGAAATTAGTCTGCTTGAGGGGTAGGATATTTCCTTGATTATGTTGAAATTCCTTCAAATTTTTGTAGACAAATGAAATAAATTGGTATCATGTCTCCATCCGTGAGCCAAAATAATCTATAATTTTGTTTCCAGAAGACCTCCTCCATTTTTAGAATTTTGTTTTTTAATCCAGATGGAGTTTCTCGATTTTGAGTAAATAATAAGAGGTACCTTACCTAAGAATGAATTATTGGATATCTTGGAGGTCCTTAGCCACTTTGAATCTTTCTTTGAACACATCCCTGAAGGATTTTTTATTCCAAACTCTGGTAATATATTTGACATGATGCATCTTTTTGAGAATTCTAAAATTCCTACATCCATAAATTCTAACCTTTCAACATTCCAGAAGGCATTACTCAAAAGTAGGATATAAAAACCACATGAATTCCATATTGAATGGAAATCCCACTAGTTTTATTTCCATGTCTAAATGGAGGGAAATAAGGAAGTGATAAAACTAGGAGAAAATCTAAACCGAGGTTGAAAACTATAAATTCTCAATACTCTAGTTTGGACTAATCATGAATCTATCTATCCTTTTTAAGTGACCTCCAAATTTGAGTGATGATTGGTTAGGTGAAAGTTTCATTCTTATGAACAACATCAATTAATTCCATATTACAAATAAATTTATTGAAATCAATGAAATTATCGAAAGGGTAGCTCTCTCGCCTATTTTTTGACCTGGATTGAGAATGGAGTTGAATTTTCTTGCTCCAATCATTTGAGATCAAATTGAATTCTGAGGGATTCCAAAGCATTCCATAATTTCTTCAACGAAAGATTTTGAAATATTTTATGAGTCAAGAAGAATAAAATATACCATTAGAAATCTATTTCAATGCCCTATATGATGGAAAAATAATATTCTTCTCAAGGAATAGGTGTTTCTTAGGGCATAACAATTTGTGTAGACTTACCCTGCTGTCCCGAATGAAAAAGAAAATTATTTGGACAATAAGGAAACATAAAGTCTTGAAAACTATCCCATTGATCTCAAAACTATCTTGGGAGTCAAATTGATATAAAATATCACCTAAATAGACCTCCTATAACTCTAGGAAAGTTTGTTTCAAGATTATGAGAGTTAGTCAAATTTATGGTTTGAAGCCTCATGCATTTTTATGTTCAAATTGTCCAAACTATCCGAATTTCCAAACTTTCTAGGATACCATGGAAATTTGGGGATATTAGGGACAAAAAAATGCACCCTTACCCTTATTTTAAGCCCTCATATCCTCATGTGACCTTAGACCTTCCCTACAGGTGCTAAATGATCATAGTTGAAAATCTGGTTAAGTATTTTCCATTATACCCCTTGGGCACATTTTTACTACCCTATTGTCCCTATTATCAGGATAGTTGGGATGATTGGGATAGTAAATTCACCCCACCCTCATACCCTTTCCATGTTCATCATATGATAGAACTTTCTCCCTTAGGTGCTAAAAATTCTTATCTCTCATCTCTTCATCTCTCCGAATCATTTCCCGACACTTGTCAGGCCCAAAGAGAAAGGACCATTTTATTGTTCCAAATGTCTTAGGATAATGGGTATAATAGGGACACAAAAATTTACCCCACCCAAAGTTTGGTTGAAAATAAAAAAATAATCCAATTGTTTACACATTGCTTCTTCTTACCTCTTCTTCCCGTGAACTAGAAAGTGCCACCGAAAAGTTGTAAAAATGTAAAATAAACTTATGCCCAAATCATTATTTCTTCATATATCCATGATTTCTAAGTGATAACATCCATTAAACCTGTAAAATGTCTATAAACCATGTTAAAATCCTTGTAATAAGTCGTATGCATTGAAATTTAAGAAACTCATAACTTTCAATGAGTGAACGAAATCGGGTGAAATTTTCTTAGTCGCTTCTCATTCCAAGAGCCTCCAAGAACATTTTAACAAAAATAGATAATGATATAAATAATTAATGGTATAAAACCCTATTTTGATGCCCTAACATATACTTTTTTAGTTTCTGGGATTTCTTGTGGGTAGGTTGAACTGAAATTCGGAGCACGAGATCATAATGAGGAACCTAATCCAGTGATGCCATTTTTGTTCCAACATGAGGTGGAAAATTTTAGTTTCTAAAAATAGTAACTTACTAAAAATAGTGATTCCCCTCAAAACAATGCACTCAAAAAACATTGAAAATGATAAACTAGGTAGTCTTTCCAAAAATAAAAAACAATAGAAAAAAAAAAATAAACAATAAAAAACTTCCTAAAAATAGAAAGTGTCTAAAAATGGTAAAGCATCATCAAAAGATTTTAACTAAGTATGTTAGATGATCAAGAAGTTCAAATTTGAGCAAAATAGGTGAAATTTCCCAAAATAGCAAGTCTGATTCCACCTACTAAAAATAAAAAGTATCCATTTTGAGTACAAAAAGTTCTTATAGGCTCCATTTTCAATCATATCTATAATTTTTGACATCTTCACAGGGTTGTATGATGATTTCATATCTCAAATAGGGAAATTCATCCTTCATAGAGGTCTTGAGGCATCATTCTGGTCACATTTGTGTTCAAGAGAGATACAAAACATCATAGGGTGCAATGGGTAAAATCTAGGGATATTGTACCTTCAAAAGATATTCAAAAAGAGTCAAAGCTCCATTGTAATTCAAAGAAAACAAATCATCAATAAGGTTTGAGCCATCCACACCTCCCTGATGAGCTAGATGAATCAACTCAATGAGCTAAGTAAACCAAGGTGAGCTGGGAGAGTTGGCCAAAGTGAGTTGAGTTATTTGAGTGAGCTCAATGTGATATTCAGGGTAATTTTTCTAAAGTAAATCATTGCATGAAGAAGCTAAAAACATGTTGAGAGGGTAATAAATATAGAACATAAAGTAATCCCATATTCCAGGAGAGCTTGTAAATAGTAAAATCTCATTGAAGATCTCATAAAACCTCACAAGTCAAGAAAGAGTGATTCATTACAACACCCTTTTATCCAAGGGAATCCAGGAATGTCTTCCCCAATGGAAAATATTCCCCATGATGATCAAGATTTGGTTCCACAACAGGCTTCCAAAGTTCTCAATGATCGACATTGTGTCAACTCCTAAAGAGCCATTTCCATGGATTGATAAATTCTTGAAAGTGGGCAAAGGAAAATGCACCTTTCTATCATGCTCGAGTCTGTCTAAAGTAAGTATCAAGAACATTGAATTCTAAGTGAAGAAAGAAGGAACAAACAACATCCTTCTTCTTTAGTGGCATCTCATTTAAGGGTAACTAGAATGTTGAAGTTTCTAGGCCTAATATTGAAAAGCCTATTGAGGACATGACTCCATCGGACTATGAGTTAACCCACATCTCATTGGATCAAGATTTCGCACAAGGGTAACTCTCATCTATTTAAGGAGTTTTCTTCCTTCCTCCTCGCTCGAAATGAAGAATACAAGAAAATAATTATGCAATTGGAAGAACAGGTAAAATATCTCAATGCCTAAGTCTAATCCTTATTGGAATCCACCTCGGTAGCTTCTCTTTCCTATAGAATATACTCCTTCAATAAGAAATGTTGATCCTAAGGAAATCAAGAAAAAACAAGGTTACATAAAGCAAGGGAAGGATAATGATAATTGGGTTGATAAAATCATCAAGTAAGGAAAAAAAATTTTTTCCGAGTTCATCTCTCATCAAGTACATCTTCATAAGATTTGGAAAAGTCTTCCTTCTATCCCCTTTCTAATTCTTCATTGAGCATAATTATTGTATTTCATCTCATTCACTTAAGTGATTTTATAAATTTGAATTATAAAATTCCCTTTAATTTATAAAAAGGGAACTTATTTCTCAGTGTCCTAGGAAGATATAAAGTAACAAGTTGAATGAGAACATGAAGAGTCATTTGGGGGTAGGTGAAATGTCAATTCACATTGCTATAAATTGGGATGACTTCTCCATTCTTAAAAGATCCTAAAAATTTAGTTCTTTGTAGCAATAGTGGATTGTGATTTGGGTGTTGAGATTTGTATCACCAACACATGAAATAAAGCTATATTTCTTCCATTCCCCTTTTCCTATGTATTCCTCTATTTTCTTTATTATATGCACTTTATAATCATAGTGATCAAAAATAGATTTGTATCTTCCATGAATGGACCTAAAATAACTATGTTTTTATGTGGGTTTTGTTTGTCTCAATAGGTATCTTCATTATTTCTTTCTTCTATATTGGGTGTGAATTCTTCTTGTGCCTACTCATAACAATAACCTTCATTTTCCTAATTTATCTCCTTAACCCCTCATCACTACAATTTCCTCCCTTGTACCCCATACAAGCACTTTACCACAGGTTCAGTGGAGTGTTCCTATGTGATACCTAAATTATTTGGCCAATCCATACTATTTAGATAGGAGTAGATTAGTTTACGTTCAATAATATGAGATGCACCATTCAATGTAGAGGTACGTATCCCCGTGAGGGTTGGTGGAAACTCCTAATTTTCCATATCAAAAATTTTCTCATCAATAGTTTTGGTGAATCACTGGAGAGATATTTACCCACATGTACCTAAATAGATATCTTTAAAATACTATATATATATTATATAAATATAGAAAAAAGAAAATAAACTTTCAAAAAAAAGTATTAAAGAAAATAAAATCATTATATTTCAAAGAAAAATCAATTTTTGAAGGTGACTCGTCAAGTAACGAATCCATGTCATGTTCATTTCCCACAACACAATGAATACATTTCTAGATTAGAGTGTGGTACCGATGAGTGAAAGTGAAAAAGAAGAAGAATAAGATGACTTCTAAGAAATGTAGATGTATGACCAACCATCAATCGAGACCAGTTCTTATAAAGATGAGAGTTCAACTACTTAGAAAAAATAAGAAATTAGACAAGAGAAAGGAGGCTAATGTCATGTCTCTAAAAATCAAGGAAATATTGTATAAAATGAAGAAAATTACTATTTTTGAAGAACCTATCATCAAATCCTGGTGGCTTCAATTCAAGTAGATTACTGCTAAAGGAAAGAAAATGGGACTTGTTGATGAGGAAGAAGGTAAGAACCTAATGAAAAAGATGCAAAGAAGGTACAAGATGTTGTATGAAGCCAAAAATATGAAGAGTCCAATGAAGTTAATACTTTCAACTCACACATCTAAAAAAGAAACTTGGAACCATGTATTTTATCTCTCTTCCTTGGGATGATTTCCTTACCTATAGAAATGAAGAAATGAAATCCTTGAAAATTGAATATGTATAAAGAATTGTGAGTATTGCACAAGGAAATTCAGATCCCCAAATCTATCTTGAAATTTTGGAATATGTTGAAGCCATGTAATAAATTTACAAACAACTTAAAGCACTTCATGATAAGAAGGAAGAAGAGGAGATTTTTCCTATGGAGGAAGATCTGACGATTGTCCACATTACATGGTGTTTATCCCTGGAATATTCTTGTGCAATTACGATGAGTGTCATATCCTAAAACCTTCTCAATCAAACCAAATCAGCACTTTGGAAGATGATGAAGAAGTCATGATATTTAAACCCCCGTTCACCAACTCATTTTGGCTCGAGGCACAACCTGTGGAAAAACCAATGAATTCAAGTGAGGAGGATCCTTTTTGTACAACAAAATACCCAATACTTGTTGAAGACTCCATCAATAATGAAGATGTAGAGAAACCATTCCTTCATATTAGACACAAGATGAAAATTTGAGGTAATCATGGATGATATCCTTTTTAATTTTTATTTTTCAAGTGATGTAGAAATGTCAAATGATGAAATGGAGACAGTTGAAGAATAAAATGTCTTCCTGATTCAATCATGGATGAAAAAATGGAATAATTAAATTTCTTTCATGAAACCAAGGAGGATGAACAACTTGAGCATGACCTTTCCAAAGAGCTGATTTCACCACACTCCCCAAAGTAGCACAATGATGATCATCATAGTAAGTATAGAACATCTCATTTTTTTTGAAAAAGAGGTTGCTACAAGAAATGATCAAGATGAAATTGAATATCCTGCTGCCTCAACATGGTTCTATACTTCCCATCATAAAGATGATGAAATGGATTTTGAGCTCAAAGGTGTGCCCTTCCTGCGTAGCTTGGACCTCTTCTCCTTATCATAGGATGTTGATAACTGAGTACGCCCATTCTTAAAAGAATTTGAATATGGACAACAATAAATGTAGAGCATGAGGACGAGGATGTTTCAAATGAGATTTGGCCATGTATGGATCATATTTTCAATAGTCTCCTTGAGACCCAAGTGCAATGAATTTTCTAATGGAGATGACAACGATCATATTACAAATTTGAAAGAGCAATCACTATAAGACATTTTGAAGATTACGAAGAAACTAAGGACGCTCAAATCAGTCTTGAGATCTTGACTTGGGTGATGGAAATACTAGATAGGTATGAGGCAAGTTGTGTTTCTAATTTCCATCCACCAATGTTTGATGATGAGATGGAGAAAATAGATGAGCTCAATGTTATTTTTAAAGCCTTGGAAGATGAGCATGAAGGTAAAGGTAAGCCTTTCTCTCTTGTTTTGTGAAGAAGATCATGAATGCAAAAGAAATAAGATTCTTGGATATCCTTTGAATATTCCCAATATTGAAGAGAACATCTACACCATGGAGGATGATAATATTGAAAATGTTGCGATGATTTGTATTGAAGGTAATTATTCAAGACAATGTGAAGAGGTGCAAGGATCCTTTTGAGTGGGGTCAAGTTCAACTTGTCCTCACCACCACCTTTGGATGCCCTACCAATTTGTAGCAAGATTGCATACTGCAATATTCACTCAAGGGTGATAAATGTTTCCATGAAAATAATTGTAATTTTGAAAAAGATGTGTAGATCAGTTTTGAGCCAGTAGGTGTTGATGACAATTTTTCCAGAAAAAAAAAGTAAGAATTAGAAAGTATCTTATGGACTGTTTTCAAATCAGATTGCACTCATCATTTCCAAAGCCTTTGTTGGTCCTAAACATGTATTCATGAGGTAACATTTTCTCAAGGACAATAAATATATTAAATGGGAAAAGAATTAGTGTGTTCTTAATTCTCCTAAGCTCCTTACTGATTCAAAAGATGATTTTGTATTGCAATTCAAGAATGATGAAAGTTCCCATGAAAAATTAAATTTTCCTAATTTTTAGAAAATAGAGAAATGGTGTCTCATGATCAAAAAATTTATCAAGTAGAAGTTGTAAGATGCAAGAATTTCAAACATATAAAAAATTTATCATTAGATGTAAGAATGTTTTTAGTACAATGCAAGTATGAAGAAAAAATATTTGTGTGTTTCTTTCTTCTCAATCCTTGCAAAGCCATCATAGGAGCATGGTATGATTCGGTAGTGACCTTCGAGATTTGAAGGCTAGATTTAAGTCCATTGTTCCATTAAGAGGTATACTTTTCTCAACCCATCTCCAAGTATGTGTATATTATTTCCCCTCCTCTATAAATTTCCCTCCCTATATATATTTTCCCTTTCAATTGTGTGTGTTTCTTGGTTTTGGTGTGTTTCCATTTTCGTCAGTGTGTTTGTGTTTTTGTGCATGGTTAAAAGAAATGACTCCATAAGATAAATAGATAAGGCACTAGTATGTCTTGAGATTATGGGATTCCTACATACTCTGTCCTCACGTGTTCGATCCAAAACATGTCCCCAAGATAGAGCCAAATATTTTCATGATATTTTTCAAGGGAAAAATTTAATGTTGAAACATGACAACTATACCCTAATGTCCAAAAAATTTCTTAGGAGCCCTCCTGAACACCTATACGGATCAGTCTTCCCTTAATGTAATATCTATCCCTGATCCTTGAAACTCCTTATATGTGTTGTGTTTACTTCCCTTTATGTTGGAAATTTCAAAATATGGTCATTTAATTAGATTCAATCAATGCTTCTGAAGGAGAAATTTTCGATAGGCCAAGAAAGGCTATTTTAGCCTTTTCGGGATAGGTGTGTATCCTCTGGGGTAGAGTTGAAAGCTAAAATTTATTAGGAAATGGTATTAAAGAGATAAGAACATATTGAAATAGGTTTAGGAAATATTAAGGAAGTTTAAGATATTTAGAAATAAGTTGTGCAACAACATGTTTCTAAGGTGCAAGGTGTAAGAAGTGGAAAAAAAGTGCTTAAACTTTAATATAAGATTATGGGAGCTCTAGGATGAGTCAATAGGAAAAAAATATACCATTATAAATATATTTCAATTCCCTACATGATGGAAAAATTAAATTCTATTCAGGGCATAAGAACTTCTCAAGGAAGAGCAATTTGTGCAGACTCACCCTCTAGTCCTGAATGAAAAAGAAGAATTTTTAGAGAAAAAATAAAGTATTTAAAACCATCCCATTAATCTCAAAATTGTCTTTGGATTCAAATTCATATATAATTTCACCTAAAATGACCTCCTACAACTCCATAAAAGATTGTTTCAATATTTTGAGAGTTAGTCAAATTTGAAGTTGGAAGCTTTGTGCATTTTGGAAACTGAAATTTCCCAATTGTCTGGGACATTGGGGATAGTGGGGAAACTAGGGACATAAAAATGTTCCCTATCCCCTATTTGAATCCCTCAGACCCTCATGTGACCTTAGACCTTCCTGAAAATTGCTAAATGATCATGGTTGAAAATTTGGCTAAGTATTTTGCACTATACCCCTTGGGCCCATTTTTTTGCCCCTATTTTCCCAAATGTGTGGAACATTCTGGAAATTTGGGAAAGTAAAATTTTCCCCACCCTAATCCCCTTTCTAGGTTCACCATATCTTCATAATTTTCTCCCTCATGTGCTAAAAGTGCTTATCTCTCATCTCTTCATCTCCTCGAATCATTTCCCGACACTTTTTCCGGCCCAAAGAGAAAGGCACATTTTACCATCCCAACTATCCTAGGAAAATGGGGATAGTAGGGAAAAATAATGCACCCCACCCCCTAGTTGGTTGAAAACTAAAAAATAATCTAACTGTTTACACATTGCTTCTTCTTGCCTCTTCTTCTCGTGAACTGGAAAGTGTTGTCAGAAAGTTGTAAAAACATAAAATAAACTTCTACCAAATTCACTATTTATTTATATATCCATGAATTATGATTGAGAACCTCTATTAAACCTGAAAAATATCTAGAAACCACATCAAAATCCTTCCAAGAAGCCATATTTAGTGAAATTTAAAAACTCATAACTTTCAATCCAATAAACAAAATCGGGTGAAATTTTCTCACTTGCTTCTCATTCTAAGAGCCTTCATGAAAATTGTAACAAAAAAATGATAATTTGAATAATTAATGGTAGTAAACCTTATTTTTATTCCCTAGCATCTAATTTTTCATTTTTTGGGAATTTTCTGGGTAGATTGAGATGAAGTTTGGAGCACAAGATCGTAACGAGGAACCTAATCTAGTGATGCCATTTTTTACAACCCAAGGTGGACAAATTTAGTTTCTAAAAATAGTAAGTATTTTGCATCCTCAATTTTTAAAAATACTAACTTACTAAAAATCATGCACTTTGTGTAATTATCTAGTCATAATTGCGTACTACTATTTATAAGATTCCTAAGTAAGAAAAGTACTAATTAACCCATGTCTTTGGCCATCTTTGTCTTCTTTTTGTTTCTACTTCCGGTCTTTCAATTTTTCTAGCTCAGTATGTTTTTTCAGACCTCAGCATTTGTAAATCTATGTGATCATAATAAAGAACCAAGCACTAAGCATTAGCTATCACCACCTAAGGTTTCATCCAAAGGCTATTCAAGAGAATTCAAACATCCATTCTATGATCCATTCAAGGGAAAGCGCCTGCATTATTTTTCATATACTTCATATGAGGGAAGTCTAAGATGTAGTACAATTCTCATTCATAAGATCACTTATTTTATAGCTGAGGACAGTTTGACCCCTCATTTTGCATGTTTTTTTTTTAGGATTTAATGTCTCTTTGAGGGTTTAACAGGTCATTACTTTATTGCAGGTTTCGAGTGACCTCAACGATAATTGTGTGACCTCATACCAACAAAAGGAGAAGGACATCATAAAATTTATGACCTAGAAAAGATGAGTTTATGAGAATTTTTGTAGTCATAGGTTCTTATTTCCGGTCTATATCAGCCATAGGAACCCTTTCCCTATATGGACACCCTTGTCCAACACATTCCTCCACATCTAAATTTTCTTAGGTTTGATTAACTAAAATATGTATTTTATAAGTTAATCTAAGCAAACACAACAATGCAATAACTAATATAAACTGAAATACATATGCTAAATATTTTATTTGATATTTTAAATGAAATAAAATAATGGAAATAAGAGGGAAAAGGTACGAACCTCAAAAGGACTTACCTCATTGAGTGTTGAGATTGAACATAATGATGAATAGATGGAGTAGATTATGATGGAACACCTTAATAAATTGAAGCGGATGAAGATTTGGCGACACATGGGTGCATGGGAAAGGATTAATGCAACCTAGAATTCATAGATATAACCTATACGCACCTTGAGCACACACTCAAAGATAGGCTAAGTGCTCACCCAAAGTGCACAAAGAACCAGTCCCTCTTTAGGGTTAATATGGCAGGATGTTAACATGATGAAGTAACAAAGATATACACTTTAGAACTAATCCATCATCACACAGTGTATAATAGAACCATATCTATGAATGAATATACTTAAGTGTTAATAATAAATGAATCAATAACATGCATTGATTAGAACATACAGAATAACACTTTGGTTTGGCCAATATTCTTCATATATTAATCATAAAAATAATACAGAAGCTTCATCTAATAAAAGTATGCACATCATACAATTATGCATGGATCTGATATAATTATCCTTAACATACACACATATAAATCTCTAGCTCTCTCAACTAAGTAATTCAACTCATATATATAGGGTGGGGACTTGCCTTCACCACTTAACTACTCCAAAATAGGTCACATGCTAATAATAGCCACGTGCCATTTACAAACATAGCCACACATGCAAGTGTGCTATATATAGATCTCTGATAGTTAACTAAGACGTTAAATCTATTCTTGGATCACCTTCATGCAAAAGCACTTTGATCTGATCCTCTAAGGATAGATGATGTGTGGCGCGCAAGTCTCGGCATTTTTTTGTGTTCCGCACACCAGCTTCTCAAAATAGACTTCATGCTCCAAAAATGGCTAAGTCTTGAATACTGAACTTTCCTTCCATGCGCAGGTTATTCCTATCCTTCCGCACCTTTGAATCTGGCTTGTTTTCTCATGTGGAATCTCTGTGTGAGTTTTGCTAAGTATTTTCTCTGATCAACATTACCCCACACTAATCTCATTGTCACCCCGACAATGGTTATGTCCAAAAATGAATAAAGAATGTTGAATAAATAATACACAAATAATTGGAAAGAATAAAAGAATGTCTCATGCTTCAAGCTCTTTTGCTCCACCTGAAGTATCATTTCTGGATACTCTTCTCTTATTTCAGCCTCCAATGTTTTCCAATCGGTGAGTTCCTTTCCTACTTGTTTCTAGTGTACCCACAACAATGGACTCCAGTTCATCTTGTGTCACTTCACCTTTTTCATTCTTCAATACCAACATAATGCTAGACATTGAAGTATGTGCTTCTTCTAGTACATCCATTCTCCGGGTGATGAGTTTTCCAAGCTCATCTAACCTTTCCTTGTGCAATTTGTGTTGTAGGCTTTGCCAAGGCCTAATGCTTTTTTTCACAAATGTTAACCTTTTGTGGCCTAAGGTCTCATCTTTCATGGCCCTATGTACTTCACTTGTCTTCATCCATGGTTTTATCCTGAATCAGCGCTTCCGGGGTTGTGTAAATATTCAAGGCATGGTCTGCCTTTTTCAACTCTTCTTGGAGCACTTGCAGTAGGCCCTCATATGCTGCAATTTTTCATGCCACTACTGCCTTAGCCCTTTCCACATCTTCCTCAACATTATTTTGTTCTGGTATTCTAATGGTTTCATCTTCTAATACCATTTTTACCAAAGTGTTGACATAATGCATTGCTGAAGGAAAAGACTCTGGTACTTTGGACTCCAGATGCGGGTGTGCTTTGATCACATAATCCCCAATTTCTTCCACCATGCTTACGAAAGTATCATACTTTCTCTAGGTCAAGTCCTTCTCCTATTGTAAGCATGCTATCTCTTTATCTTTCACCTTCATCTCTTCATGCAGCACTTTGATCGTGGTAGCCTTGTCTATGTTTCACCTAGCCACTTCTGCTGACACTTTTACCAGTGCGTTACTCACCTGTTCATCCGACATAACAATTGGCTTTACTGTTATGTGCCTGGCCTATGGTGCCTTCCTTAATTTCCTTGATACACATGATTCTTCACACACATCAAAATTGGGCTCGTCCATGTGGGTGTGCATTGACCAGGATAACTACTTTCTAGTATGCACCATGTTTGCCATGTCTTCATCCATGAGCTCCCAGCCATATAATCCTTTTACGTGATTATGTGCTAAAAGTGGGATCGGATAATATTTTCTCCGATCCTCTGCATATCCCATCAATGGTGCACTATATTCTTCATGTGTTCTACCTGTCCTTGGCCCTTTTGGTACTCTAGCCTCAAGGTTAGGAGCCTATGTGGTATCAAGTGTTGCTTTGATTTTTCCTTTTCTCCTTCTTCATCCTTCACCTCCTCATTTTTGGTATCCTCTTGTTGCTCTTCTTCCATGTTCTGGGGCTCCTATTCTGTCCCATGTTGTGTTGGAGATGCATGCGCGCTCTCCCCGATTCCTCTACCTCCTCATCTAGCCTCATCTTTCTTCATCTCTTCTTCTCACAGGTTCCTTTGTTGGTGAGAGGTATGGTGAATTTCTCATAGTCTGAGGGGTTTGCGTCCTTGTGCGTTTAAACACTTTCTTAAATCTTTGACCTTCTTGCCCACCTCAGTGTCTTCTTGTTCATCCTCCTTCCTTGGTGGAGTACCCGTGCGCTCAACTTCTTTCTTTCTAGTTGGTTGTCATCTCCTCCACACTAAGCCTCCATTATCTTCATGCTCATCCTCTTCATCATCAACCTGAATGGGCTTTGATGGCTTTGGTGCTGGAATGTTCTCCAACGTATGTTTTCCCTTGGCGGCCCTAGGGACACGCAAACTCATTCTCCACATATTTATTATTCTCTATCTTGGGCTTTAGATGGATATACATAAGTGCTGCCCCTATGTCTCCCACAGTGAGAATTACTAGCTTGATGCTTAATACTTCTGAAATAATGCTCTCATTGTATGAGGTCTTCCTGGATATACATACCTTTTCCGTAAAGTGTGGTAGTCATAGTCTACCTTGTCTGCATTAAAAATCAATCTTTTTGTGTCCGTGAACCTATGGAACGGATGCTTGAAAGTACCTTGCTGTGAAGGCATAGGGGAGTTTGCACCATGGGCTCCATGCTCCATCTCATTGGGAAGCGTGCGATGTAGAAATGTTGATAGACAACAAATTGAACTTGCTTTCCTAATACCAAAGGTAATTCCTTGGGTATGCACCACTCCTCTTCGAAGGCCACATGGAGCCTATCGTACCACATCTCCGCCCTTTGTTTTACATCATCCATCATGGATCCTTTGCATAAGTATTTGTCAAACCTTTCAGCTAGAGATTTTTCTCCATGGGGTACTCCCATACTTTCTCCTTGGGTCCATCTGGTACCCCGATCTCCATAAACACCAGGATAATAGGACAACACCAAAGCTTATCTTTTTCCCCATGCGCACTTCCTCTACAATCTCCTCTACAATATAGCCTACAATATTGTATACAACTCCTCTGCCATGCACTTTGCTATATGCAACCACATGGTGTTTACTTGTGACCACCGATCTTGGTCATTCATCTTTTCGTGACAAGTGCGTGCGCTACCTTCACCACTGGGTAGTTCTTAGTTTCTCAATGTCCATTCCATGTGGACCCTTCATATACCCAACTGCCTGATGGGTCTCCAAGATAGTAGCTTTATCTGCTAAATCATTCTTGATATCCTTCTCCGGAGGCCTTTAGTCCTGTAACTGATGATATGAGCACGGATGAAATTCTTACCCTTCTTCCCGCAAAGTAGAAGAAATCCTCATGGATTCTACTCATCAACCATCTGTATAAGGGCTCATACTTCCAAAATATGGAAGCTCGTAGAGTTGATAGACTCAGTCCTCCTTAACAACTTCTCCCCTGCATCATCATATACTGGCATATCATCCGCCATGCACTTATTCGTCCTTGTTGTGAGTAGGGCATCAAGTTCCTTTTATTATCGAGAGTCTGTGATTGTATTCATTTACTTTTCTCTTTCTTATGTGTGATTCCCATTCTTTCCCGACAATGACCCCTTCCGGATACTGCATTTCTAAAAAATTACTTTCGGGGGCCATTTCTTCTTCTTCCTCAACTACTACCTTCTTCTTTCCTTTTGATCTGCTCTGCTATGGCCTTCTTGGGAGCCATTTATACCTTGTAATTTTTTGTCAAACACCTTCTCTGTATTCATTAATGGTGGAATCAAAACCCTAGCTCAATGCAAGTGTGCCCTAGATCAAATCACGAAACCGCATGCCCTAGCTCTCTCTCTATCTTCTCTGCTTCCTTCAAACCCTTCCTCACCTAGGGATCCAAGCTCTTAACCACACAGATCTTCCTCTCACATCTGGTTTCATGCTCTTCGCACCTTGAATCGATCACTCTTCGCACTTAACTCTTTCTCAAATACTCACAATTACAAAAGGTAAAAATGAACTCGCATCCCATCCTTATATAAATTTTCAAATTTTGATGCATTAATTACTCCTCCACCTACCAAATATTCCTCATTTATTTCCAAATTTTTCATTTCTACGTGGTACATCTTCGTGCCATAGCTATAACCTTCTAGCGCGCCTTCCTACCTTCTGGTCACAAACTTCTCTTTCTTCGCATGCGCACCCTAGCACCCTAAGTACCTCGTCACTGCACCTTCTCCTGGTAGTTATCATGGCCACCGCTTACCTCGCGTTATACTTTTCTTCCACTCATCTCCATCCTTGGTCACTTTTGAGAAGAAATATTTTGTGAATCACCCTTAGCAACTTACTTCCTCAACGTCCACAGCATTATAGCTTCCAATATCCACAAGCATTATACCTGGGAATCACCAACAATCCACCCCACACTAAAAGTATGTGCAGTCCTCTTGCATCAACATGCTTCATATTGTAGTTAGCTTCATGCGCACAAGTGTGCTTATTACACAAAAACAAGAACTAAATTGACAAAGCATAGCGACGATGAAAGAAATACATTAAGGAAATGCAAAAATGGAAACCTAATCTATCTAGCAATATTGCTTATTACAAACACCAAGAAGACTTATTTATAGTAGGGCTTCAACCTACTCCCGTTAAAGTAACCGAGTAGCCGTGTTCCATCAAGTGCTTCTAACTGGAAAGCACTGACTCAAGTATGTGAGTAATAACATATGGCCCCAACCAATGTACCTTAAGCTTTCCTAGATGGTGCAAAAACTTAGAGTCATAAAGAAGTACCATTTGTCCAACCTCAAGCTTCTTATCCTTGATATGTCTATCATGCCATGCTTTCTACCATGCTTTTTCTTGCTTTTGACTCCACCGTGCTATGGCTCGGCGCTCATCCAGTTGAACCATCTTCTCAATCCATTCTTCCAAAGCTTTCTCATCAGCTAGACCTCCAGCATGCGTAATGCACAAAGAAGGTAACATGAATTCTATAGGAAGAACAACTTCCACCCAAACACCAACTGAAATGGTGTGGCTTTGTTCAATCTCTTATATGTCATTCTGTAAGCCCAAAAATAACAATAGACACTTTGTCATCCCAATATTTTCTTCCAACATCACAAATCTTGGTCAATGTTTGGCTCAGAATCTTGTTGAAATCCTCAGCAGTTCCATTTTCCTGAGGGTGATAGGGTGTAGTCTTATGGTGTGCAACCATAAACTCATCTAACAAAATTATGATTGTCTCATTCAAAAAATGTGTGCCCATATCACTTTTCAAACTTAAAGGACATCCATACCTTGTGAGAACATTCTCCCATAAAAACCTAGCTATTGTAGCTATTGTACAGTCCTTTGTAGGTGCTTACTTCTACCCATATTGTAAGATAATCTGTACAAGTAATGATATAGCGCGATCCAGTCCTACACGCAGTTGGAAAAATAGGCCCTAAAATTCAATAGCCCATTTATCAAATGGTTCTACACTTGTAATTGGTCATAAAGGCATCTCATCCCTCTGTCCTGGTCGACCAGAGATGCTGACAATGGTCACATGCCTTGCAATACTCTTTACAATCCTTATACAATGTTTCCCACCATAAACCAGCAAGTAAGATCTTTCACATGCCATAGCATCACCTACATAGTGGCCACCTGCAATACCACCATGTGCTTCCTCCATTATATCCTTGCGTTCATGCTCTAATACACAATGGCGTAACACTTCATCTCTACCTAACTTGTATAAGTCACCACTGATTAACATGAATGGTGCCGCACGTATAGCAAGTTGTTTCTTTTCCAAAGCCTTCATGCCTTCTGGTGCTATACCAGTCCTTAAAAAGACAACAATGTCCTCTAATTTTGATGGCACATGTTGTAACCTATACAATTGTGCATCAGGCATGGTCTCTTCTATTGTTTGTGCTTCTTCACCTGATTGAATTCTAGACAAGTGATCTCGGTCTAGAATTACTTTTCCCTAGTTTCACCACAACTATAAAGTCAAACTCTTGAAATAAGAGTATCCATCTACATATGTGCCCCTGTAAGATGGGATTGTTCACCAAATACTTCAATGCCATGTGATTTGTATAAAACACAAATGGTGTGGCTAATAGATACTGTCAGAATTTTTGCAAGGCATATATCATGGACAAAGCTTCACGCTCTGTAGTTGTATAATTCTATTCAGCAGGGGTCAACTTTCTACTAGCAAAACAAATGGGATGATCTACTATACCTTCTCTAGGTTGAGCTAACACAGTGCCAATGGCCATGCAGAGGCATCCACATGTACATGAAAAGGTTTATCCCATGAAGGAAAATGTAAGATAGGTGCGGTAGTAAGTTTCTCCTTTAATATCTCAAATGTGTGCTGCTGTGATTCTCCCCAATAGAATGTACCTTTCCCCTTGAGTAACTCTTCCAAAGGTGTGACAACTTTGGCATACCCTTTGATGAAATTTCTATAATACCCTATGTGACCCAAAAATCCACGCACCTCACTTTGACTGGCAGGTGCTTTCAAGCCTAAAATGACTGCAACTTTAGCTGGATCAACCAACAACCCTTCCTTATAGATTATGTGCCCTAATAGTATTCCAAAAGGTGTAGCAAATATGCACTTCTTGATATTCAATGAGATACTCAACTGTCTACATCTTTCAAACATTAAGCGTAGATTGTCACAATGATCTTTAATAAGCCCATATACGGTCCAATCATCTAGATAGACCTACAAGAAGTTGTGAATAAAATCCTTGAATGCTTGAACAACTATCCATGAGAATACAACAGGTGCGTTTTTCAATCCAAAAGGCATCACAGTATAGGAAAACTTCCCCATTTAGTAGTAAATGTTGTCTTTTCTTGATCTTCCTAGAGAAATCCTAACCTGATGATACCCTGAGAACCCATCTGTAAATGAATATATCTCGCACCCAACCACTCCTTCTAATATCTCTTCTGTGAATGGTGTAGGAAAAGGATCTGTAACACATGCTGCATTCAACTCCTATAATCTACACAAATTCGAATCCTACCATCCTTCTTGATACTTATCACCATAGGACTAACCCATTCTGACTCATCCAAGGGTCGAATGATTCTAGATTTCAACATCTTGTCAATTTCCTCCTTTACTTTCTTGCACAAATTGGGATTCATTTGATAAGGTCTCTTTCTAACAGGTGCACACCTTCCTTAAGATTTATCTTCATTTCTCTAAGTGATTTATGCATGCCTTTAAGTTCATGGTACCCTCTAGGAATAATTCCTCATAGTCTCTAAGTAACTCTATGATCTTTGCCACTTCTGATTCTGACCAGTAGTCTCCAATTATCACTTCCTTAGGTTCAGCTTCCATTCCAATGTTTACTTCTTTTTGTCTTCATGGGTTCATGATATGCACTTGTATCTACATCTGCACTATCTAAGACCTCACATGCTCCATGTGAATGATCAACATCCAAGTTCTCAACTTCCTTATCATCAATTATGTAAACCAGCTTCCCCCTTTTTCTTTCTCAAGGCAAAGCGTTCAAGTAGTATGGAGTCATCTTCTTCTTCTTCAAAACGTGCTCCTGTCTCTATCTCACCAAATAATTCTTGAATAAGATCCTCCACTTTCCCACTATCTCCCATAGTTAAGTGCTTGATAAAGCTTAATGCCTTGTCCACTGGTGGTTTGGTTGAGAAGAAGTCAAAAGTTTGGATCATCCCTACAGTCAAATCCTATCAATTTCTAGTTTCTCTATGTAGTTCAACATATACATACCAAGCGCGTGCGCAACCTTGTAGAGTAGAATATAACTGATGCACCCAAAGTGAAGGTGGTAATGCTTCTTGTCCTACTATCTAGAGTCTCTCACACTATTGAATGTGATGTTGAACAAGTTGATCACCATGATAAGTGCAAATCTTTGTAGGTGCATTATTTCTTAAAAACCTAGTAGATAAGGTGGTCCCAATCTCTTCCCATTCTAGAAGATTATCCTTGTGAACCACCCACCAGTGTGCTTCCATCCCACACAAGGTATATGCTAACATATCTCTTCTTTTAACCTGGTCAGCCCATTTTACCTCCATGGCTTGTAAAAATACAGTCAGATCTTCGGTTCCAATATACCAGGGTACTGAGTGACCTATACATATGATAGAGCAAAACCCTTCTTACAAGCAACCACACGCTTCACCTCGCACCCCACTCAGTTCATAAGTACCATGAGCCCAATTATCACAAGCAATACTTGTAGTATCACTCAGAGACTAAGAATCTTCCCACTGCATAATTCCTTCCTTTGATGGCTCATTGACCTCTGGGTCCCAAATAACGCATATATAAATTTTGTTCAAGTCCTCTTCACTCAAAGGTTCTACATATGGTATGGACTTCCCATCTGTCAAAGGTATTACAACCTTTCTTCCTTGTTCTCAAAGCTGATATACCCCTTGTTAAATCTCAAATCAGCATTGTTTGCATAACACCAAGGCACCAAGCAAAGCTGGAAAGCTGTCTGCTTCGTGAGTGCCAATACTTCAAAATCTCCTGTGAACTTGGCCCCTTGTATAGTTATAGATGCATCTTTCAAAACTCCTATGGGAGTAGCCTTAGTCCTATTTTCCATAAAAATACATTAGATGATGGCTGCAATGGAGGTCTCCCCATTTGTACCCATGCATCCAATGTAAGTACATTTACTTCTACACCTATATCAATCAAAATGTTGCTCAACAACCAACCATCCACAACAACATTCAAAGTGATTTCCTTGTCATAGTCAATGCTATCAGGAGGGATATTTGCATGGAGTATTTTTCTTCCAGTCTCAGTTCTCACGCGTGGAGTATTCCCCTTCAACCAATTCCCCTAATAAAGGAATAATATTCTCCTGGTGCAACATTCTACATACCTCTTTGACATCATCAATATCAGAAGGGGCCTTTTCTGTATCCTTCTTATGCTCCATTTTCCTAGACTGCTCTTTTAAACATTGTATCTCACCCTGAAGATTCCTGAGAACCTCCATGGTCTCTTGATAGTTCCTTCTGATGAGTTGGATCTGGATACCTAGCATGCAAAACCTCCTCCCTAGTGATTGTGCAATGCCTCTTTCATGCGTGCCGCTTCATCTCGTGTGGTAATATTCACTATTACTGCCTCGGGTTCTGGTGTTAACTTGGGCATCCACTAGTTCTCTACCATGCGTTGGATCCTAACCATCCCTATGCCTTTGTTCTCTTTCTTGTGCTACTTACTGAGATGCTCATACAAGTCCGGACACTCCTCATAACTATGTCCCTTTCCACAAAATGAACAGGAGATATTCTGCGGGCATTCACGCCTATAGTGGTTAGGTGATCCACATGTATAACATGTTCCACGAGGGAACTCACCTCTTCCTCCACCTCGGCCTCATCCTCCATATCCACCTCGATACCCCCATCCTCTTCCATGACCTCCTTCAAATCACCCATCATTCCTATCATAGCGTGCTTGATTATAATCCCGATCCTGGTGCTCATTCTTTCCTTTAGAATTATCAGCCACACTTTTCTATCGAACCCCAATATCAATGGCATCATGGATCTGGCCAATCAATCTACAATCCTCAGTATCATGGGTCGTGGACCGATAAATTTTACAAAAAGAAGATACATTCTTCCTGATCACACGTTACAAGAAAGGACAATGACTAGCATCATGATTCAAATGACAAATCTCATAGTCTAACAATAATGAATGTACAGATCTGTGAGGACAACTATCCTTGGTGTGACCTTCCACTTCACAATCTATACACCAAATCCTGAGCATATGTTTCATGAGCTGAATTTGCTGATAGTTTCTCTAACTACTTCGCCATAGCTGCTATTTGAGCCTCTAAGAATGGACTAACTCTAGTGTCAATACTCCCAACTACCTCAACACATAAATCTACTTCCAATGCTTCACATGGATCAATATATGTCTTATGCGATAGTGCCCTTGAAATGGTGTAATTAATCCTCCAACAAACCATTGTGCATGCTGACTTGCATGTATATCATAAGAGAGCTTTGATAAGAGTGTCTTAAAATGGGCATCATACTCACATACACTCTCAGTAGTGCCTTGCTTAATATCCTTAAGTGTGCTTATACTCTTCTACTCAAACTCTGGGATATGGAATTCTTTCAGAAAGCATTTTAATGTTGCATAATCAATACAAGTTTGATTGGGATCAAACTTCCTATACCAATTTGTATGCGCGTATGCCTGTAATGTAGTAGCAAATTGACTTGCCTTGCACTCAGAAGCCATGATACCTTTCACGTGCCACAATATTTCACACATATGAACATTTCAAGTAACATCTTCGATACCCCTATACTCCGGGAGATGAAGGGACATCTCCATATAAATGTTCTGAGGTTGTTTGGGCCTTGTCCACCCGATCCAGAACCTCTTGGGATTTCCTCTACCTCCAAAACCACCAAATCCCCAGAACTAGAACCACCTATACCTCTTGATCCTCCACCTAAAGTTGGAATAGGGCTTGTAGATGTACTCCCACATGTTCCCAACAAGTAGTACTATATTGAACCCCTACAGTCTGTGAAGTAGTTCCACTTCTAGAGGTGAATCCGACATTTGATGTGCTCATATTTTGTGTAGATGATGCGCCTAAAAATGTACCCCCAAATAATAATGAAGTTGTCTATCCTACCATTGATGTACTTGCTTTTTGACTTACTCCCCTCTTACTTCCTAAATGAAAGTGTTGTCCACCTGTTGTACTAGATACTAGAAAACCAAGCACAAGGGCTAGGTCATCAGGTAGGTTCGATGCGTGCCCATGGCCCCAGTCATATCCACTAGCACACTTCCATGTGAGGCCGAGGAGGGTTCTTTGTCATGCTTTCCTAGATGGGGGAGTTCCTGATGCTCTAGCTCCACATCTTCTTCATGAGCTTCAAATCCTTCACGAGCCATCTCTCTCCACAATGCCATCCATTCTGCAACATCACGCTACTTCTCTATTTCCCTCTCGTGCACCTCATCATACTTCAGCCACCTTTCTTCCCTCTGCCGGCTGCGACAGTCTGCCATCTTTCACCATTCTTCTCCTACCCCGTGCATGGAGGTTTTTAGCTAGCCATAGGTTTATCTTCCAAGTTCAACGTTACCATCAATATCTTGATCGCCAGTGGAATACCTTGCAAATATGTCCCTCTAGGATACCGGAAAATTGGAAATTCAGCTACCTCCGGCACGAATACGTTGATATTGAATACTCCAGAATATAGTTGTTTAGAACACCATGAAACCACATATCCACCATGCGAGTCCAAATCAAGTCAACATCATACAATGCTTGAAATTCCTCTGTGTCAAACAAGTGTGTGATATCTCCAATTCCATTTAGATGCATATGCATTCACCACCACTACAACTCTACTCTCTTTGGAAAGATAGAAAGAAGCTCTCATACAAAATGTCATACAAATTCTTCTATACCTAAGTGCGTGCGTTAAATCTGGATCCAATGCTAAACCTTCATGCATATTCTTCCTCCAGATCATGAATCCATTCTTCAACGCTTGCCAAAGTTAACCGGTATGTCTTCATCACGAACCATCCTGAAACAACTGAAAAAGAGGTCCCAACAATGGAACCAATGATGCAGCCTAGAATTCACAGATATAACCTAGATGCGTTGGCACATCACTCAACATAGGCTGAGTGCTCACCTGAAGTGCGCAAAGGCACTAGGTCCCTCTTTAGGTTATTATAGCAGGATGTTAGCATGATGAAGTAACAAAGATATACACTTAGAACTAATCCATCATCACACAGTGTATAACAGAACTAGATCTATGAATGAATGCGCTTAAGTGTTAATCATAAATGAATCAATAACATGCAATGATCAGAACATATAAGATAACACTTTGGTTTGGCCAATATTCTTCATATATTAATCATAACAATAATACAAAAGCTTCATACAATAACAGTAGTCATGCGCGCATGGATCTGATACAATTATCCAGTCACATACACACATATAAATCTCTAGCTTTGGGTCTCTCTCTCTCTCTCTCTCTCTCTCTCTCTAACTAATTCTTAACTAAGTAATTAAATATATATAGGGTGGGGACTTTCCCTTCACCACTTAACTATTCTAGAAATAGGTCGCATGCTAATAATAGCCACGTGCCTTTTACAAACATAGCCACACATGCAAGTGTGCTATCTATAGATCTCTGATAGTTAACTAAGGTGCTAAATCTATTCTTGGATCACCTTCATGCAAAAGTGCTTCGATCCGATCCTCTAAAGATAGATGATGCGTGGTGCACAAGTCTCGACGTTGTTTGTGTGTTCCACATGCCAACTTCTCAAAATAGACTTCATGCTCCAAAAATGGCTAAGTCTTGAATACTGAACTTGCCTTCCACATGTTGGTTATTCCTATCCTTCCGCACCTTTAAACTCCTGGCCTAATTTCCTGCGGAATCGTCAGTGTGCGTTCTGCTGCAAGTGTTTTATCTAATCAATAAGGATTATGGTACCTATGGGTGCCCTGTCTACGTAGTATGGGTGCCTTGGTTTTGAACATTTGAGAACCTAAATCTAGAAGGCTCATTAGATCTTCACAATATCTCGATATTTTTTCATGAATTTAGCACTAGGTTCATTGATGATGTCATAAATATGAAATGAAGAATTACCTAAACCCACATATAAAGCATCAAAACCCTAAAAAAGAAAGATACATATAAAGGGTTGGGAGGTTTGTCCTTAGTGGCGACAATGGTGGACTTAAAACTACCCGTTATACTACATTTAAAACCCAATGTATTTTTATGTGATTTGTGTGTGCAATGAAGTTCCTAAGGTTCCTAGCACCAATGACACAAAGATAGGGGGAAATAGCTAGATGTAAATATAGAATGGTGGATGGAATAGAGTATACTTCTCTTTCCTATGAAGTGTGTATGATGTAATGATGCCCAAATGCAGTAACTTACCTTAATAGATAGCTATCCCTTACTGGTAGATAGTTCTCTGGTAAGATAGTAGGTATGTTATGTTTATATAGGGATCTTGATCAAATTTGGACACTAATGACTTGATATGTTGACTAGTACCTGGGGAATGAGAGGAAAAATACAAAGATTGACCTCAAGAAAATAAACTAGAACCAAGTGTAATTGGGACCAATGAACCTAAAATTAAGGACCGAGGGGTGCCCATGTGCACCCAAATCCTACCCTAGGCATCGTATTCAAAGACTAGAGATGAAATATGAAAAAATATGTACATCCGAGACTCCATAAGAGACAACTATAACTATGTGAACAACTGAAAATTTGTAAGAAAAATGACAATGGTAGATGACTAACTGATGACAAGAATATGTGATGGTTCATTAGTGAATAATTTTCTTATGCAAGATCCGTATATAATATAACATATTTAGTGGTATAATTATAATTATAATTGCCTAATTTTGTGACTACATTTTCCCCACTTTATGTTGGTGAGCGAGAAATAGCTCAAGTGACATAAATTAGATAGAGATGCATACCTAAGAGAAGTCAAAAGAATCCCATGTTGTAGTAGAATGCACAAATGTGGAAGTAAAAGTGCATTTTGAAAGAATCATATAGTGTTTTAAACCATGGATCAACGTGTGGATCCATGTAATGTATTGAGAAATATAATGTCATGATGAAGTGCACTAAATGAGAGTGATGATTATAATGTTCGATGATTGATGATTTTGCATGCATGTAGTGATGATGAGATGGGGTAGGGAGTGATCAGTTTCCAACCTGAAAACGTGTATATGAATAATCAACCAGAAGATTTGGGTGTCATGCAGCCAGGGGAATAGTTTAGGGAGAAAGGTGTGTTATTATCTAACCTGTAACTACATCTCAAGATCTAACCACTATAGAAGAGATCAAATAAAAAAATATGGTTTTGGATCCAAATAATTTCAATCAAACAGTTTATCTATATTAGAGTGGTATAGGAAAGTAAACTTTTTCCGCACTCAAAGGTGTTGCTGCAATGTGATATATTCCAAGTTAGGTCATTTGGAAGAAAATAGAAAATGTATGATGGCTTCAAAGTTAATTCATTTGGAAGAAAATCAAATATATAATAACTTCCCAATGCTAGGTCATCTAGGAAAGTAACGGATGTAACTCCCAAGTTAGGTCATCTTGGAGGCCTCTTGTATATTGAATGATATGATTTTTAATTGTTAGAGGTTTTAACGCGTTAATGGATTGATTGTTTATTTTGATTGGTTATTCGTAGAGATATTTTATGTTAGTTTCCCCCATGTTAGGTCATTAGGGAAATTGCTGGAAATAGATGAAATATTATGGAAATATTTTTAATGCTTATTTCCCACAGTTAAGTCATTAGGTGGAATTTATGAAATGTCGTATAGAGAAATTGTGCATTTTTTTCCCCAAGGTTAGGTCATTAGGGGAAAGTGATGAAATATCACATGGTGCATTAGTAAATATTTGAAAATGATGAATTAGTAGTGTTGATTAATCACATAGTGATGTAAGGGGAATTATAGGATGACCCCTAATGATATGCCCCCTTTCGGTGAAAGGGGAAGTGATGAAAAGAATGAACGCTAAGCCAAAAGTAAGCACAAGATAGATATAATGTGAAAGAAATAATCAAAATGTGTGTAAAATGAGTGGAATAAAATTTCAAGGAGAGATAATGCATGTGTACTATGTATGGTATGATGGTAGGTGGAATTCTAAAAAGAATGCCACAAACAGGGTGTAAATTGGAGTAATAACACTTGAGTTATGACAAAAACAATGTGGTGTGTATTAGTTGTGAGAATAAACACAAAATAATGACCATAGTAAATTAGGTGATGAAAATTACTATAAGTCATTAAGATCAAAAAGTGATTAGCCACTTCATTTTTTGTTTACGCAATTTTGAAATTGAGTGCTAAGTGAGAAAATATGTCACAAGTGAGATTGAGATGTCCTAGTCGGTTTGAGAGGGTGGTAATGTGTTGCACGTACGCATTATCGTAGAGTAGGTAAGTGTGTTGTTTTTTTGAAAAATGTGTGTGTAGTACTCATTTGTGTGGAATTTTTACAAATTTAAGATTTGTAATTTTCTCAGCATGAGTGTTTGTATAGTTTTGTTAGTTAATTTTTGGTTTCCTATGGTTTTGGTGATGGTTTTCTAACATGTTGTGTTATGTGTGATGTAGGTGATATGTATTGGTACCTAATAGTAGAAAAATCCATCCGCACATTGACACAAAATGTGTTGATTGATGTACTTGGTGGAGGTATACTTGAGTGTGTGGATGATATCATGGAAGAGCATGCCCATTTATTTGATCCAGTGGCCATAACATCGACAATGTGTACTTATGATGCTACAAGAGAGGGACGAGGAATGCAGGAGGGATCGATGAGACATATAGAGGTGGTAGATGGTGGTTCCTTAGCTATAGATGTTTCACACGATATGTTGATTTGATGTACAAGTTTTCAGAGAATTCTATGGAGATTACCATGTTACGTAGGTAGTTGAGAGGTATCAAGGCCATGAACAATGACATAGCATTGGCGGTGAGGCATCTAGTTCTAGGGATCTCTCGAAGTACTTGAGAGAATAATAATGATGATGAGATTTGATATGTACTATTTATGTGATATGGGGGAGTTTCTCCTTAGTGATGAGACATTTTTGTGATGATGATATATATGTATGGACACATGTTATTGATTTTTTTGTGCATCAATTTCACAATGTGATTGATGATGTATGATTTAATGTTTATTGGCATGATGTATGGGATATGTCATATATTATTTACGTTGATTGATGTAGAGTTGTACTATATAATGTTTGATAATGATAAAAAAATTGTATTATGGATGATGATAGATAACATATGTAATGTGATTGAAAGTGAAAAGTTTGTTGAATGGAATTTCAACACGTAGTTAGTATAATGATGATAGTAGAATTGATGAAAATGTATAATGTGTGATTTACTAAAAGTAACTTGTCATGGTGAAATGTGAGACAATATGATGTGGTTGTAACATGTTAGTATGATGAAACTAAGGGGGAAAATTAGAGATGCCCCCAGTGTATGTATGAATAGGATCATTGAGTTAAGACCCCTCAGTAGTCAAGAATGAGCCATGTAAGAAAGAGTGCGTCATCGGGAAATGATTGAGTGCGCTAGATGAAACAAAAAAGTGTGTGATGAGAGGTTCTTAGAAAAAAACCCTCAAACAATAATATAAGAACCATAAGAATACAAGTGTGTCATTGGGGGGTAAGGTTATAAGAATCACCTACCAGAGACGGAAGTGGTGGAAGCATGTGGAATGGAAGCAATGTGTAAATATGTGCCAAACTGAATGTCATATGGAGCTGCAGTGACATGCATGAATGCGGATGGTTGTGGAAGACAATGTGAAGTAACAACATGATGAGGTTGATAATGTGTATGTAATCGATGCAATGGTGTAGTGATGGATGGACGTGATGGAGAGTACACATGAGTGACATATGATGGTGATAGATGAACTATACCATGAAGCACCAAATGGAGAAGAGGACTCAATTGAAATGTAAATGTGATGGTAGATATAGATTGACCACTCACATGAGAAAGAGAAAAAGAGATGATTACCTTTTCCTCTAATTTTTGCATTCTATCATGAAGGGAAAGATAATCATTGTCCCTATGGGTATTTATGTGATGATAATTATAGTAAGGTTGATCATACTGACGTTGTAAATGATGTTGTGGATGGTTCTGGTTAGAGGGTTAAGCGAATAAGATGCCTATCAAGTAAAGCACGTATCACATCATGTGGGTGAGCATAATGAGAAATATTTAATGGCTCACACGACATAGGTGGAGTAGAAGGAGGAGGAGTCTGTCATGGAGGAGGAGAAGAAGTATGTTGTGGTGGTGAATTAGGTTGAGCTTGTTTTCTTTTCTTGTGAAGAAAAGGTGAAGACTATGTAGAATGCTCAACCGATGTCAATGGAGGGGGACTAGATGATATAATAGGAGTAGATGCATGTGGAGGATTAATGACATGTGCTAAAATAAGATCTTGTTCTAAGTTGATGACTTTATAGAATAGAAGAATGAATGACTCACATGTATCATATTGTAATTTTTTCTTAAGTGCAGGAGTCAAACCATGACAAAAATGAATTTCTTCTCAAGGTCTATTGGTTGGAATACTAGCTGATGCATAAAAGCATTAAATCATATTATATAGTCCTTGATAGATTCTAATGAGCCCTAATGTAAACAAGGTAGGTGGTCGTTAGTGTTGGCATGATAATGTAAAGTGGGTATCTACCACTACAGTACGCCATAATATTATATTAAAGTTTTTACATCAAAATTTATTGTGGAGGTCTTTCACATTTAAGAGTGAAGTGACTTGATTGATTCACCCACCCATATTGATTTGGGTGATCCCTCTTGGGATTGCTATTAGCAATGACTATGTTTATACAGTCCAATATTAAATACTAAGATCATACTGTAAGATATGTTGGATGATCATTGTATCGAATGATTTGAGAGAAACAACTCTGCAATCATTCTAGGAGCAAAGTGGAAGTGTTGGGTAAAAATCTATTGAATTCTTAATATAGATAGTGCTTTACCAGTGGATTTTTTCCTTTGGGTTTCTCCACTTAAATCTAGTGTTATTTGTCTCTTGTTCTTGTTTTTTATTTACTTTCAGCTCTTGTTCTTTAAGCTCTATAATTCACTATTTATTATAATCTATTTTTGTATCTAATCAACTGCACATCATAATTTATAGTCATTGGAATTTTAATGGTGGATCTGTAATTTGTCGATTATATTTCCCCTGCTAAATATAACATGGTATCAGAGATGGTGATTATGCATGTGTAGGATTGATCTAGAATTTTTTAACTTGAAGAGGTGAAGAAGCTTTAAGTTTATTTATGGATCTATAAAACCTTAAAAGTTCTACAATCTTCTTCAAGTTAACTAGGTTTAAAATTCCAATTCCCACCTAAATATTTCTTGAAATATTGGTTAAATGATTTTTAGATCATGTTTGAGTTTTTTTATGCTTAGATATTTTCTTCTGCATCTTGTTTTAGTTGTATGTGGTTTAAATCCATATATGTGAGCTTATTTTAAGTTTTTATGCATTGTGTATAGCCATTTTGGTCATTTTTTGACTTTGGACCTGAAATATTTATTTAGATCCAATTTTTTTGGAGCTTCTAAGATTGCTCTCGCTGTAAATTTATTTATTTTTGCTAATTTTGTCTTTGCAGAAGCTTGGGCCAATCATTTTGTGCCATCTAGCTTCACATTTTCTAGTTTTTTTGTGTTTTTACAAAGCCCGATCCAATCTTTAAGTCCAAGTGTCTTCGCTCTTTTATTTTTTATTGATTTTTCAAAGTTCTACTATTATGAAGCTTGATCCAATAGTTTTGCTCCAAGTTTTCACTCTTGCATTCTTTTTGATCCTTTTGTCATTTTTGAAGTACAAACCAATAAGATTGTTCCATGCACTTCACAAATTCATTCTATTTTCAGTCACAAAATGCAAACCAATAAGGGCTTTATGTGTGTCTCCATGTTGTCAGACTTGGATTAGATGTCCTTTGTCATTTGAAAAATTTGAGCCAATAGGATTGCTCCAAGTAGCCAAGTATTTCATACTTTTAGTATTTTATTTGTTTACTTATGACATATGTGAAGGGTAAACCAATAAAATGTCTCCAAGTATTTTTTTTTTATTTTTAGATTTGTGAAATCTAAGCCAATAGAATTTGCTCCATATTTCACATTTTTCAGTTTTTCCATTTATGCAAAAGTAGTTAGCCATTAAAAGAATTCCACCTTTTCTTTAGTCATTTTTTCATTCTTGTACAAAAAGTGAGCCATTTAAAAGAATCCATGTTTTTTTAAATTTTTCATTCTTTGTAAAATTTGTGAAGCGTGAACCAATTTTTTTTGACACGCATATTAATATTTTAATTGTGTGGTCATCCTTCGCAAGTGTCGGGTGTTAGTTTTGGCTTAGCCACTTAGATTGTGACACCTATCTTATACCTATTTTAGACCTGAATTTTATTGTAAGTTTGGTTTATTTCAAGGAATTTAAGTCCGCTCAAAGAATTCAATGTTTTGTGGAAATCCACCAATAGCTATTCTTTAGACACTTATATATTTGATTGACAATTTTGATTGATTTTTACTATCTTTTTGGGATTTTGTTCACATTGTGTTAGAGTGTGAAATAGTAAACCAATTATTAAAGACACATGACACTTATCTGCTTTGTAATTAATATTTTAATTGTTTCTACAAATGAGATAATTAAAAAGTGAAATGTGTACTTTTTTTTTTTGGACTTTTTATAGCCACATTAGTTTTTGTGACAGTCTTCATCTATTTAATATTATCCTTGTTTTTGGACCCATTTTAAATTTATTGTAATTTTGTTTATTTCGGGACATGTTAAGTCCTTTTAAATAGTTTCTATTTAAATTTTGGAAGTTAACTAATTAATGTTTAATTTTAGATAATTGATATTTTTCGACCCATATTTGTCAAATTGATATTAAATTCAAATTAAGCTATTTTTTTAATTATTTAGAGATTTACATATTATTTTTTGGTCAAGTGGTAAATCGTAGGGAAATTTTAGCTTGAATCAACATTATGGAAGATGAGGGAAGATAATTTTGAAGACTTTCGATTAAAACGTGTTTTGTTTTGTACTAATTATCTTCTTATATGTAAGATTTTGTGAGAATTTGAAATTACTCATAATTAGAAGTGACCTCCATATTCAAACTTTTTGGCTTTAGAAATAATTCAAAGAAATATATAGCCATGTTAGGGGAGTCCTAATAGTTTCTTGTATGAGTGATCAAAGAGATTGATTAGATAATTTATTTTATTTGGGAACTTTCATGAGTGATTTATGCAACTATTGAAATAATTTTTGAGGTTTTTTCTTGTTGAACATATCATAGTTCCGAGAATAGGCCCCATTGGGTGAACCATGTTAAAGATATGCATTGTTTGAATGCATCAAGAGAATTTATATGAAATTTTTCCCCCATATCTTACTTCTAATAAAATATATTTTGATGAAAAAGTTAATTAATATGATTAATGATTAATTATCTAATTATTTCTTAAATCATTTGGAAATCGAGGATTGAAGTTCAATGGGAGATCTGTCAAGAGTGATCTTAAATTTGAATGAATCCAAATTTTTGATGAGTTTAGGATTTTGACATTTGTGATGATGAAAATTAGTAAGATATGTATTGAATCTTCATTTTTTCAACATGCAAGAAGATCTTGGGGATGGAGTTTATTTTTGGTCTATGCCTATAATAAAATATTAAGAAAAAGTGTTGAAGAGTTCGAAGAATGGTTTAATTTGAAGACTTTAGGAGATGTAACTCATGTGAAAATTGACTTTTGATGAGGTTAGGGTATTTTTGTTAAAGGTAGTTAACTAGGATAGTTTGTTATAGTAATTAACGTATTTTCCATCTAAGATGAGATAGTTGAAAGGCAATGTCATTGAAGATCTCTGGGGATTTTTTACTTAGAAATGATATAGAACTCCATAAAAGGAAAGGTAATCGTGGTAATTCAAATGAGGTGTTGGAAGGTCAAAGTCCAAAAAGCAATCTAAGAATGTGATTTGTGGGAAGGTTGAGTCATTCTAAGAAATATTGTTGGGCTCTTTGGGATAAGAAGAACAAGGAGGAAACTAAGGAGGTAAATGTGGTAGTAGGTGATGTTTGTCAGGATGTCTTAATTATTTCTTTAGATAATATTGTTGAGTATTAGGTATTAGATTTAGGGGCTTCTTTCCATGCCACCCCACATAGACATTACTTTACTGAGTTTTTTCAAGGTGATTTTGGACATGTATATCTTGGTGATGATGAACCATGTAACATAGTAGGGAAAGGTTGTGTTCGGGTGAAAATGCAGAATAGGAACACATGGCTACTTAAGGAAGTTAGGCATGTGCCTAAGTTGAGGTGGAACTTGATATCAGTGGGTTAGCTAGGTAATGATGGTTGTATGGTCAACTTTATAGAGGATGACTTGGAAGGTTACTAAGGGAGCTCTTTTGGTTGTAAGAGGTAAGAAAATTGGTACTTTGTAGTTAACCATTGGTATTGATTATTGTAATTTAGCTATTGCTATATATGGATATGAAACTTTGTGGCACCAGAGACTCGGTCATATGAGCAAAAGGGCATGCAGATTCTAAAGGATAGGTTCCCCAGGTTAAAGGAGTTAGATTTGGACTTCTGTGAGGAATATGTTTATGGGAAATAGAAGTGGGTGAGATTCCTCAAGGTTGGACCTACCAAGAAGGAGGGTAAGTTGGATTTGGTGCATACAGATGTATGGGGGACATCTAAGGTAAAATTCTATTGATGGTTCATGTTATTATGTCACTTTCATTGATGATGTAACTAGAAAATTCTTGGTTGTATTACGTTAGAAATAAATTTGATGTGTTTAAAACTTTAAAAGATGGAAAGCCTTGGTTGAGAATGAAACTAGTCTCAAGTTGAAATGTCTTAGGTTGAGATAATGGAGGGAGATTATTGTAGTAATGAATTTCTTTGATTAATGTCAAGTAAATGGGATCCACATGTAAAGGATGGTTGTGAAGATTCCACAAGAAAATGGACTATTAAAGAGAATGAACAAGACAATCATGGAGCATGCTAGGTGCATGAGGTTACATGTGGGCTACCACTCATGTTTTTGGTGGAAGCAGTGAGAACAATTGTTTATTTGATTAACAGAGGAGCCTTTATGGCCTTAGATGGAGGTATACCTAAGGAGGCTTGGTCTGGTAAGAAAATTGATTACTCATTTCTTAGAGTATTTGGATGTGAGGTATTTGTTCACATTGATAAAGATGATAGGACCAAGTTAGAGGCTAAGTATGAGAAATGCACTTTGTTGGATATGGTGAGGATGACTTTGGTTTACATGTTTGGAGTCTTAAGCACAAGAAAATATTTCGATTCTAGAGATATTTTATTTAATGAAAAATTCATGTATAAAGATCAATTGTAGGAATAGAAAGAGGAATCAAAGAAAGAATACACATGTTAGAGGACATTGTGGATGGAAAGGTGTCCAAGGGGATGGTTTAGGTGCAATATGATGCTCGTAAAAACTAGTTCAAGAAGCTACTCATCAGGAATCCCAAACTCTTGAGGTGAGAAGGTATTCTAGGGTAAGAAGGGAACCTGAAAGTTTTACTCCATCTTTAAATTATTTATTGCTCACGATAGTTGGGAATCAAAGTGCTTTGAGGAAGTAATGCAGGTGGATGCCAGGAAGAAGTGGGAGCAGGCCATGGATGAAGAGCATAGATCTCTTATGGAGAATTGAACTTGGGATTTGGTGGAGCTACCTAAGGGAAAGAAAGAATTTAAAAAAAATTGGGTGTACAAAATCAAAGAGGAATATGGAGGTAGAAAAAGGTATAAGGCTCAGTTGGTGGTGAAGGGATTTACAAAAAATAAAGGTATAGATTTTTGATAAAAATAGACTTCGATTCTCTTTTTTAAAATGACTTCTATTAGGACTGTTCTTGGTTTAGTAGTAGTAGAAGACTTTCACTTAGAATAGTTAGATGTGAATACTTGCATTCCTTCATGGTGAGTTGGAGGAGGAATTTTATATGCAGCAGCTACAGAGGTTATGAGGTCAAAGGGAAGGAGAGGTTAGTGTGAAAATTGAAGAAGAACTTGTATGGCATGAAATAAGCTCCCACAGTAGTACGAGAAGTTTGATAGTTTTATATGCAGAGTATGGTTACTCCAGGTGTCACTCAAGACCATTGTAGTGTACATCAAGAATTTTATTGATGGTAATTATATTATTTTGTGCATGTATGTGGATGATATGCTTGTTTAGGGAAGAACATGCAGGAAATAAAGGTACTTAAGAAGAAGCTAGGTGACTCATTTTTATGAAGGATTTGGGGCAACAAAGAAAATACTTGGTATGAGAATAACTCGGAATAGGAAGGAGAGGAATCTCGTGTTATCTCAAGAAGAGTACATAAAGAATTTCTTGGATAGGTTTAATATGGAGGATGCTAAACCGGTTGGTACTCCTTTGGCAAGTCACTTTAAATTATCAAAGGAGAAGAGTCCCAAGACTGAGGAGGATAGAATATAGATGTCTAAGGTATCATACTCATCGGTGGTTGGAAACTTGATGTATGTTATGGTATGTACTAGGCTTGATATTTCCCATGCGATGGGGAGAAGTGAGAAGGTTTATGGAGTATCTAGGTGGAGATCACTAACATGTAATAAAGTGGATCCTTGATATTTGAGAGGGACCATGGGAGAAAATTATGTTTTGGTGGATCAGACACTACATTATGTGGCTATGTAGATTCATACATGGTAGGATATTTGTACAACATCGGAGAGAGGAGCACAAAGGTTACATATTTATGGTTGGTGATACAACGGTGAGATGGATTTCATGTTTAAAAGGTTTTGGCTTTTCAACCACAGAGGCTGAGTATGTTGCTGCAATAAAGGAAAGAAATGATTGATTTGGCTATAGCAATTGCTTGATGAGTTGGGGCATAAACAGGAAGTTGGGAGACTACAAAGTGATAGTCAATGCTATTCATTTGGTGAAGAACTCTTTCCAGTCTAGGATAAAGCACATTTAGCTGAGATATCATTTCATCGGGAAGATTTACAAGAAGATAAGTTAAAGCTAGAAAAGATTCGTACTAGTATGAATCCTTTGGATATGATGGCCAAGGAGGTCACAAGGGAGAAGTTGAAGTTGTTTTTAACTTTGGTTGGTCTTCATGGATTATAATGAAGGGTTGAGAAATTTTCTCAGTGGGAAAAATATCTAAGTGGGATATTATTGGGGTGTGGAGCCTATTTTGGTCTTACGGAATCAACATTAGAGTGCAAGAGTTCAAACGGTTAAGTTTGGAGACTTCAGGAGCATTCTATAGTCATGTGGTTTTTTGTTGCTATGTATTTTATGTGTATTTTTTATTAATTGGTGGTTCTCACAGTGACATATTTTCCATCCGTGAGAAGTTGAAAGGTCACAACTCATCCATGAGAAGTTGAAAGGTCACAAATTTTAAACTTCTAGGGTTGTTTATAGAACTCCCTAGAAGGATTGTAATCTTATAAATAGAGGTGTTAGGGCATCCTAATGTATCTTAAGTATCTTGAGTGATCAAAGAGATCTTGAGTCTTAGATGTGGTTTAACATCTTTGGGAATTATTTTGTGAGTTCATGAGTGATTTCTATGCAACTATAACTGAGAGAAGACTGTGAGAGTTGTTTTACTCTTATTGATATGATAAAATATGAGCAAGTTCTTGGTGGAATGTAGCCCACATTGGGTGAACCACGTTAAATCTTGTCTTGTATTCTTTTATGCATTGTTTATATGTTGTTATATTTCTACATGTACAAGTCTGCTAAATAGTTTCCTACTGCTGTGATTTGAGGAATTGTTTCCACATATTTATCCTCTAATTCCTAACAGTGCCTCTATTTGGCTTCTTTGCTTCATTTTAAATTTAATTGTTTCCATTGTCGTCTGAGCATTAGAAATGTCTATTTTGCTAGTTTTTTTATGGATAAGTCTTAGATTTTGAATGGAACAAATTATAGCATATGGAGATTTTGATTGAAATCTTTTTTATGGCTAGGAGGAGCTACTAGGGGATCTTGTGACTAGTGTCGAAAAATGTCCCTTATATGGAGACAAAGCTAACCCTTAAAAACCTTAGTTCCTTCTCTCAGAAATCTTAGGAATATCTGTCCATCCTATTACAAAGCATTAGAGATGAATTCTTGATGCATATAGGCCATATGGAATTTCCTACATATGCATGGAAGAAATTAGAAACCATGCATGAAGGAAGTAAGTTGTTTTAGATAATTAAGCCAGTTTTAGAGTTGTTTACAACTCCTATGAAAGCGGATGAGAAAAATGTAAATTATTTAGCTAAAATTAAGAACATTAAAGCTCAATTAGATGGTTATAACTATGAATTATTTCAAGATAAGATTTTGTACTTTATAATTCATATTAATATTCATGAAAAATTCAAACATTATATCTCTATTCTTAACTCTAAGTATCAAAATGAGAATGATCTGCCTGATTTAGACACTTTGTCTTCTCTGTTAATTCAAGAAGAGCGTGTAATGGAGAAATTTGATTCAAAAGAGACTACTTCTCAAGCATTGTTCTCTCAGAATCATAAGTATTCTCATAATAGAAATATCAATCCAAATCAGAATTCTAATATCAGATCTAGATTTAAATCAAATCCTAAGACTAATTTTGCTAAGAACAATAAAAAATTTAAAGTCAAATTTAATGGAACTTGTAATAAGTGTGGAAAATTTGGGCATAAAGAGTCTAATTGTAGAGTAAAGATTAACAAATCAGCTAAGAATGCTAAGAATAACAAACCTAATAATCATAAGAAAAATCAGAAGCAAAATCATGAAACTATTGTTGAGAAGTATATTGCCTTGTATATTTCCTTCTTAGCTTCAACTAAAAATGAATGGATTTTTGATAGTGGTTGCCTATGGGCACATGACTTGTACTCTTGGTATACTCTCATATGTAGTTAAATGTGAAAATAATATCTATCTAAGAGATAACTAAATCATTAGATCCGAAGGTTGTGGAAATGTTAAGCTATCAAATGGTGTAATTAGGAATGTCTTGTATGTTCCTCGATTGAAAAAAAAAATTTCCCTGCTCTCAACTAACTAAAGAAAACTCTAAAGTTTTTTTCTGCAAGATAAGTGGTATGTAAAAGATAAATATAGTAATATTATTTCTTTTGGTATTAAAAAAATGGCTTGTATATCTTCGATGGTTTTGTGTCTTAGTCTTTATTTTCTTCTTCTTCTAGAAATGATATTCGGATTTGAAATGAAAGATTTGGTTATGTAAATTTCAAAAGTTTGTATGATATGTCTAGACTGAATCTTTTTCGTTGATCTACCAAAGATAAATTCATAACATGGAACTTGTGAAAGTTGCCTACGTGGTAAGAAACATTCTCAACCATTTCAAAACATCATGATCCAAATTCTTCTCAGTTATTAGAACTGATTCATAGTGATGTGAGAGGTCCACTTGAGGTTCCTTCTCTCAGTGGTGCTTTGTATGTTGTTTTTTATTGATGATTACTCTAGAATGAATTGGTCTTATTTTATCAAAAAAAAGTCTGATGTCTTATCTAAATTTCAGGAATTTAAAGCTCAATTTGAAAATGCTTCTAATATGAAAATTAAGAGAATTAGAAATGATAATGGAGGTTAATATGTCAAAAAAAAGTTTGATGAGTTTTGTGTTTCATGCGGGATTCAAAGAGAATTACCTACTCCCTATTCCCCTCAGCAAAATGGTATTGTAGAAAGGAAGAATATGATTGTCTTATAAATTTCTAGGACTATGATTCATGCATCTAATGTGCCTAAGTTCTTATGGGATGAAGCTATGAAAACTATTTTTATATTCTTAATAGAGTACCCACTAAATCTCTTTGTCAAACTACTCCTCATGAGGTATGGACAAAGAAAAAACCAAACATTTCAAACTTAAGAATATTTGGTAGTTTTGTCTATCTTCATTCCAAAATACAAAAGGAAGAAGCTTGACCCAACCTCGTTTTCTTGTATTTTTGTTGACTATGGCTGTAAAACTAAAGGATTAAGAGTCTATGATCCATTCAAGCATGACATTTTTAAAAATATAAATTTTCAAGTCTTAGAGAAAAATTTCTCTGATGTTTCTCATGAACCCTTCTCTACTGCTCTAGAGATAGATATTTATAATATTGATCTAGATACAATGGAGATTGAGGGGGTCATCCCAAAATGTCTTGCAACCTAAGATTCCTAAGTGGGCTAAAACTCTTGTTCAAAAATCTCATCCCGATAGTATTAGAAAACTAACTAAAAGTCAGCATACTTATCAAGCCTTGATGACCCTCTATGAGGTAGAACCAAAATCCTTAGAAGAAGCATCTCAAGATGATAGATGGATTTAGGATATGAAGGATGAATACAATGATTTAATAAAAAATGGAACTTGGGAATTAGTCTCTCCTCCTTCTAAGAGAAACATTGTAGGTTCTAGATGGTTGTTCAAAATCAAATATAAATCTCTAGGAGAGATTGAAAAGTTCAAGGCAAGGCTGGTAGCTTATGGTTTCACTCATAAAATTGTTATTGACTATGTTGAGACTTTTTCTCCTGTTGCTAAGATGAGAATTCTTAGAATTCTTCTTGCATTGGCTGCCCAATATGGTTGGGAGATTCACCAAATGGATGTTAAAAATGATTTTTTAAATGGTGACTTAAAAGAAGAAATCTATATGAGTTAGCCTAAAGGATTTGAAGTACTGGAAAGGACCTTTATGTATGTAATCCTAAAAAGTATTGTTTGGTATTAAGAAAGCTCGTAGAGCTTGATATGCTAAAATTAATAGTTTCTTTCAAGATCTTGGTTTTTATAACTTTTGTTCTGATAATGAATTATTTGTTAAACTTAAAAACAATCATATTATCATTATTTTCTTGTATATTGATGATCTTATGATTATTAGTAGTGATAGAAATTTAATTGTTATAATCAAAGAAAGGCTAAAACAACATTTTGAAATGATTGATTTAGGTTTATTAAATTATTTTATCGGCATGATATAATTTCAACATCATAAGTCTATTATTGCATCTCAACCTCGATATGATGTGAATTTTTATTAGAATATTTAGCATGATTGATTGTAAACCTTTCATCATTCCTATTGAGGTTGGTTTTAAGTTAGATGTTAAACCAATGTGTGATAAATTTGATCCTATTATGTATAGGTAGCTATTTGGTAATCTAATTTATTTGACTATTACTAGACATGATATTTCTTATGAAGTGGGAGGAATTTCAATATTTATGCAACAACCTTATGAGTATAATTGGAAAATGGAAATAAGGATTTTGAAATATATTAAAGGAAAAGTCAATTATGATATTTTGTACTCTTCTTGTAATGATGCACAATTATTTGGATATTGTGATTTTGATCATGCTAGTGATGCTGCAAATAGGAAGTCTACTTATGGATATATTTTCAAGTTGGGTGTAGGTTGTCATAACTTGGAGTATCAAGAAGAAACCAATGGTTTCTATATATTCTACTAAAGAAAAGTATAGAAGTGTTGTGGAAGTTGAAAAAGAAGCTATGTGGCTGAAAATACTATTGGATGAGCTGCACATGGGCATCAAAGGGAGTAATATTCTTGTATGTGACAACCAAAGCTGAATTTATCTTAAAGAATCCATTTTAGATCAAAGGACCAAACATATTGAAGTTCATTTGAAATTCATTATAGAGAAAGTATTGAATGGTGATATTGATCTCAAGTTCTATTTAACTAAAGATCAAGTTGAAAATATCTTCACCAAATCATTGTGTTATGTAAATTTTGTGCCTTATTGGGCCTATCAGAGTTTCCCTTGAGGGGGAGTGTGCATGAAAATGCCACCTCTTAACGACCTATTGAAAAATTCCAATACTTCCTCTAGTTGTTAATAAGTAAATGTGTCACATTATGTAAAGTTACTTGTAAATCCTAGTGAAGCTTTAGTTATGGGTATGCCTTAGTTTATAAAAGGCTCCATAGTCTGATGTAAGTATTCATATGTAAAGAAATGGTATTAAGGAATTCTATATGGGAATATCTATAGATTTCCCTTGTTTGCATGCTAGCCTAAAAGAGTGTTGCTGATTCAAGGTTTTGTAAATCCTTTTGTAGAAAAAGGTAAATTTGGCATGTCTAATTTGTCTTCCCACTTAACATTAAGGGGAGTGTTGGGGTGATAATGTCAAGTGGGTAACTACCACTACAATATGCCCCAATACTATATTAAATTTTATTATGTCAAACTTTATTGTGGAGGTCTTCCACATTTAAGAGTGAAGTGACTTGACCGATTCACCCACCCATATTGATTTGGGTGATCCCTCTCGGGATTGGCTATTAGCAACAATTATGTTTGTATAGTCCAATATTAAAGACTGAGATCAGACTGTAAGATATGCTAGATGATCATTGTATCAAATGATTGAGAGAAACAACTCTGTAATAATTCTAGGAGTGAAGTGGAAGTGTTGGGTAAAAAGCTATTGAATTCTTAATACAGATAGTGCTTTACCAGTGGATATTTTCCTTGATTTTCTCCACTTAAATATAGTGTTATTTGTCTCCTGTTCTTTTTTTATTTTCTTTCAGCTCTTGTTCTTTAAGATCTATAATTCACTATTTATTATAAGCTATTTCTGTGTCTAATCAACTACACATCATAATCTATAGTCATCAACATTTTAATGGTGGATTTGTAATCTGTCGATTATATTTCCCTACTAAATATAATAGTAAGTAACCATAGGGTTATTATTGATGATAAAATGATGGAGGAAAGCATCCTCCATGTCATAGTAAGTACTAATGGACCCAAATGGAAGATGAGTGTACCATTGTAATGCCTCATCGGTAAGAATGTGTCGAAAATCCTTAAGTAATAACATGTCATTATCATGAGTCATAACCACATGGTAATTTAGAAGAAGCATGAGGGTCACTAGTATCATGAAAACATGTGAGTAGGCATGATAATTCTTTAGTAAATGCATAATTGTGAATCTTCTTAGGAATAGGGTTACCATGTAATGAGTTGTTGTCAATAGAGCATATAAGCCCTACTATCTAAAGTAAGAGACTGAGAACTTGAGACTATAATTGACCGATGATGGAATGGATCCATAGTGATCCTGGAAGGAATAGTGGAAGATGAAAATAATGTATTAAGAACAGCTTCCCATAGGAATTTCAAGAGAAGAGGAGATTCCAAGGTCACACTAGGAGTAGGTGTCGAAGAGGCTATAGTAGATGATGTGCGTGGAATATCCATTGATGGTAGGAATAACATTGAAAACATCCCTAAGAGGTGAGGCGACCGATGAAGAGATAGGAGGATACAAACTAATAGAGGTAGATGATGTAATAAGAGGAAATGAAATGGTAGGAGAATAGAAGTAATAGATGGAGGTGAATCATGAATAATGCTAGATGCATCTTGGGAGAAGAAAGTGATGGTATATGAGATTCACACTTAGAAGTATGAGAAGAAGGAGAATGATGACTATCAATTGCCTCATCAATATCTAGATAAAGAATCATAGATGAGAATCTCACTAAGGATACTATTAATAGGATCATCAACATAATACAAAAGTGAATGAGAGATAGTATGTGATGAATGATGAGAAGTAATATCAAAATAAGGGGAATCGTGAGATGAAAATATAGTAGTTTTCTGAGTAGAAGAAGAATTAGTACGCACTTTTAATGATGATCAATACCAAGCATGTAATCAATAAGAGAATCATCTAGGTTTTCCTTAGAAAGATCAGAAGGAGGATCACTAGTAGTTGCATAGCATGGTGTACAACAAGTGAAGGCTATCATATCCTTAATAATACTAATTCAATGAGATAATCTTCAAATCATAGGCACATATTGTTGACCATCTTTTGTTTTGAATATCGGTTGGTGTAGGAATAGGATTACTATATAGACTCGTGAGCTCAACGATGGCAAAACCTCATCATATATAGGGTTGACACTAAAATGAAATGATGGGTGAAGAAAATGAACTATTCTTAGCCATTATGGTTTTAATCAAATCCTAGAGTACAATATTCTAAAGTACGGTTCACCAAAATGATTAACCAAAATATGTATTTTCTAAGTTAATCTAAGCAAACACAACAATGAAATCACTGATATAAAATGAAATACAAATGCTAAATATTTTATTTGATATTTTAAATGAAATAAAATAATGAAAATAAGATGAAAAATGTACTAACATAAAAATGACTTACCTCACTATATGTAAGAACTGGACAAGATGATGAATGGATAGAGAAGAGTATGATAGAACACCTCAAGAAATTATAACTAATGAAGATTTGGCAGAGAATGGGGTGCCTAGGAGAGGATTAGGGCACATGTGGGCACCCTGGTCTACAATATGGGAACCTTGGTTTGTAGAATAACTCATAACCTAAATCTGGTAGGGTCACTAGATGTTCACAATATCTCGATATTTTTCACATGAATGTCACACTAGGTTCGTTGATGACACTGTAAATCTGAAATGAATAATTACATATGAAGGGGTTGGACTGTCCTTAGCCAACACAATGGTGGACTTACAACTAAGCATTGCACTACATCTCAGACCCAATGTAGTTTTGTGTGATTTGTGTGTGCAATGATGTGCCTAGGGTGTCCTAGCGCCAATGACGTAGAGATAGGGGGAAATGGCTAGATGTAAATGCAAAATGGTGGATGGAATAAAATAGAATTCCCTTTCTATGTAATGTGTGTGTGATGCTTTATGATGCCCAAATATAGTCCCTTTCCTTGGTAGATAGCTAGCCCTTGGTAGTAGATATTTTTCCCATAAGATAGTAGTTATGGTATGTTTATATAGGTATATCTTGCTCAAATTTAGACACTAATGTCCCGACATGCCGACTAGTACCCAGGGGAATGAGAGGAAAAATACAAAGACCAACCTCAAACAAGTAAATTAGAATCAATTGAAACAAGGATTGGGGTGCCTAAAACTAAGGATTGGGGCACCCATGGGAACCCCAATCCTACCCTAGGAGCCCTAGTCAAAGACTAGAAATGAAAACTAAAAAAATAACGAAATTTGAGAATCCCTGAGAGATGACCATAACTTTGTGAATAATTGATGACTGTGTAAGAAAAATGATGACAACGATTGATTGAATAATGATGATGGAACTAGGGGATGGGTCATTAGTGAATCCTTTTCTTACACATGATTCGTATATAAAATAACATACTTTACACTATAATTATAATATTAAGTGCGTGATTTTGTGACTATAGGGTCTCATGTGAAGCTTCTAGCTTCTTGTTCATCTAGTTAATACCTCAACACAATTTAGATTTGGTTTCAAATCAGCTAAGTCTCTTTTTCTCCTCTCTACACTTAGGTTTTCATAATTTCTAGCTTAATTTATTTGGGTTATGTATTGTACTTAATTTTTTATATATTTACTGCTACAATAGCAGTCAGATTAATTTTTTTAACATTTATTCATATTTCACTTAATCATTTTGGTGAACTTGTACTCAACTTTGAATTCTCTTAGGGTCCTTATTCCTTTTTGTTCTCATCTTTCCAATATATCTTTACCATTAGTATCTCTATTAATGATTTCTTTCTCATCAATCCATAATTAAGAGATAGAAGCAAAACTCTCCTAGATACCACTCACATACTTGTTAATATTCATCCAAATAAAATATATCACACATTTTTAGATGCATTCTCTCTAGTACATTGCTTTTCAATATAATCCTAATGCTGATCTCGCTATTTTATACAATGATCCATCCCTACATATCATGATTTACATTTATAATATGGGCATAAAACACACTCTAATCAATAATGGATCTAAACTCAATCTTTTTCATATGTCATTCCTTGAAAAGATCAGCCTTTCTTTTGTAAATGTTAGTCCATCATGTCTTTATCTTCGTGTATATGATGGTTTTGTTTGTCCATGCCTATGTCACATTACTCTACCTATCACTATTGGACCAAAGAATCTTAACATGGTTTTATTTGTCATTGACTTCATGGTGTCGTATAACTATTTACTTGGCAGGTCATGGCTTCATGTCATGCAAATGGTTCCTTCTATAGTACATCACTGTGTAAAACTCATACATGAAGTCATAGAATATATAGTTCCTCATGATCATCACCCATTCAAATTTTACAACCATGATCCCAATACTACACTTCCTACTCCAAGAACTGATACTACCGATGAACAACAACCTATGGATCCTTAGCCTCATTTACCACCCCTTTAAGGTCCTATTTTCATGATGGATAATGTCTCATCTACACCAGTGCCTCCACCCACTTCTACTACTATTATGATTCTTTCTCGGGGACCTTTCTAGCCAGTGGATGTTGATCCATCCCCTACATCTACACATTAGCAACCTCCACTAACACATCCTCCATTTACATGTACACTTTTAATGAATTACACTTATTGGGAACATATTCCATTTGATCTTACTTCATGAATCTATATGCACACATGATGGCTTGACTCGACTAGGTTTTGCAGTAGAGAATATATTTCTTCAACCTTATGATCATCATCTCTATAATGGATTTTTAGCATTATCAATGCTTATTGCATTTAAATATTTTATCTCACAATATTTCTTATACGTGCTCCCGTACTTCTCCACTTACACTCGGATATTCTTGGCTTGATCATATTGGGGGCACATTAGAACCTTATCATACTAATATATCATTCCCCATGCCATTTAGTCATTTTTTCATTTACAATGACTCATTTTTTAGATATTCACCAAATATCACTCACTGGTATTCCCATGGTTGTCCAATTCCTCCATTCACTAACAAGGGATATAATATGGGCATGTATAACTTTTCCTTAATGGTGTTTTACTTGACCAACCTGACACTATCACTTATCAAGTTTTAGATGCTTCACCATTTGATTTTGAACATGAAAATGACAACCTTTTAGATGACATTATTTAGTCATAATCATCATCACACACTTTTTGGGAATCACACTGATTCCCCACTTTAGCGTCTAAAAGAATATTATCTTCTCATTACATCTCATCTAGATCATTACACACAAAATGCACATCTTGATACACTCTAGTAGATCATCATTAATCGATGAAGCACACTTATGATTTGGTTCACACTTGAATGTTGAGGGAATCCTATACACATGAACCTCACATACTACACATTACACATCAAACACTCTATTCTTCACGCATTCATCTCCTTCTACGTAATATCTAATCTAGGAATTCACAACATATATTTTTACATACATTTTTATACACATTGTGGTCATTACCCTATGATGCATTCTAGTCTACAATGCATACTCAATTGATGAGGGTATACATAAATTAACCTTATCTCATGTATCACTCACATACATCACATACACTCACTGGGGGCATGATCACATCTTCTTATATCACCTTCACCATTTCTGATGACATTTCATTGAGGTTCATTCTTGACTTGAGGGGAATACATAAATGAACCTCATCTCATGTATACACATCCATACTCACTGCATCAGATATCTATCACCCTTCATTTGAATTTCATTCCATATACACTCCACAACATATTCCATATCTTGTTTTCACTTAGTCTTTCTTTCATTTACTTTTATATATACACTTTACTACACATATATATATATATATAATGACATATGATACATATATTGTATGTCATTATATTTCCATATACACCCATGCATTCACTTAATTTCTATTTGTGATCACAAACTCTACATATCAATACATGTAACATGGATTCTTGGTGCAATACCTATTACTAGTCCCACAATGGCTCCTGGGGCATCCAATTTCATACACTACAAGTGTTATTGTTTCATTTTATTTAATAACACACTACTATACCGGGTTATACATTATTTTACATTATTTTTATTTTTATAACATGCTAATAGGTGCTTCATGTGCAACATTTGTCTTGTAGGTATATTTTTTCCATGGTTATCTATTACATTACTTGTTCTTGTTTATCATTGTTTTCCACTATTTGTGGGCTTCTCCCTTTGTCTTATGTGTACACTTGTATATTTTTTTTATTATTATGCCTTGATTATCTTTCGATATTGTGAGTGATGTCCCATGTTTGAAACCTACTTTTCGTGGTCTACATTGTCTTCTTACTTATGTTTTATTCTTGTGACTTAGATTACACATTGTCTGCTTGTATTCTAGCTTAAATTTTACGTGCATGTTTTATTTACAAATCACTTGTATCCTAGTTTCTTATTTTCATGTGCTTTGGTTTCTACCAAACACACTCCCTCTCCCTTGTAGGGCATCAATTTCAGCACAACATTCGGTCCTCCTTTGGTCTACATACTCCTTAGTGACATTACATACACCCCAAATGAGGGGTATTATTTGGGTGAATTAGTCACCCCTTATAAAAGTTCATGACACACTACACAACACAATCATTAGCATTAGACAAGGAATAGATCCGAATTGGGTCCTCAACACAACACAAACAACAACTCCTAGACCTAGATAGTAGTGCTTGGGCACCCTTGACCCTTCCTAGATTCTTGGGACTAGGGGGCAGCTACATAGAATTATTTAGTACCAAAAAGTCTACAATACTTCACACAATGAATTTTACAGGGCATATTGTCCCTAACACCTATCATACATTCATTTTCCAACATTTTATTTTTGAGAATTGGGTAAGAAATGGTCGAACTAGATCAAATTTTTACACACCATCTATAGTGGTGTTCACACTTGTGGGAAGTAGTTAAAGGTTGGAGGATGACACCATAATTTTATTCTAACACTTCTTATATTTCTTGGATATCGCTCGAAAAAATATCACCTGAAAAACTTGATCTTCTATAACATCTTCAAGATCCTTTCTACACTCTTTTTCTCATCACAGATTAGGTGCACATGTTCCTTTTTCACATTTTCCTTTTTACATACTTCTTTACATTCTTTTTACACGTATACATGCGTATTTGACTACTTGTTTTTTTCTCTTTTGTAGGTCCATCCATATGGGAAGTGGTAGTTAACATCACATCAGCATCAAAACATCTACACGTCATGCATTTCCCCCTAGGGTCATCATATCATCACTTTTTACACTTTCTCATCTTTAGTCTCCATGCTCCACATTTCTCATCACTCCACGCTTTTCTCTTCTCTTTTAGTGCACTTTTCAACATCAATCTACATGGTTATTAGGTACAAAACTCTATCTACTTTATGTTTACAAAAATTTTCTCAACAACATAAAGTGGAGGAAAATATAGACACAAAAACATGCACTTTGTGTAATTATCTAGTCATGATTACATACTACTATTCATATGATTCCTAAGTAAGAAAAGTACTAATTAACCCATGTCTTTGGACATATTTTTCTTCTTTCTGTTACTACTTATAGTCTTTGAATTTGTCTAGCTCAATTTGTGTTTTCATACCTTAGCATTTATCATTCTGGACACTAAGCGCCTACACTAGGATGCTAACGCTAGGAACCCCTAACATGTTTTACTTTTTCACATCTATTGGGTCATTTCTATCCGTTTGATAATATTATCTTTTTGGTATTCATCCTTTTTGGGGTTGATTACAAAATTCAAGCAATGGAATCATATAAATATAAAGCTATGTTATCATAATAAACGACCAAGAACTAAACATTAGTTATCACTAGCTAAGGTTGCATGAAAAGGTTATTCAATAGCATTCAAGTATCCATTCAAGGTAAAGGGACTGGATTATTATGTATACACTTCATATGAGGTAAGTATATTATTTCCATCCACACATCTATTTCCATGTTTTACATATATCTAATTTCTCGCTATTAAGTGCGACACTCACAAGAGCCACCTAGGGCACGATTCCGTACACATGCACATAAAACTAAATTGGGTTTGAAATGTAGTGTAACATTTAGTAAGATCACTTGTTTGATAGTTGAGGATAGTTTGACGCCTCATTTTACATCTTTATTTTTTAGGATTTGATGTCTCTTTGAGGGTTTTACAGGTCATTACTTCATTGCAAGTTTCAACGACCTCAAAAATCATTTTACGACCTTATAACGAACAAAGGAAAATGACAACAAATAACTTACAATCTTGAAAAGATAATGAGTTTCTAAAAATTTCAAAGTCACAATGCTTATTTCCAATCTAGGACCCGTAGGCACCCCCGCCTCTATATGGGCACTCTTGTCCAATGTATTCTTCCATATCTACATTTTTGTGGTTTTATTCCCGATGCTTCTATATACTCTTTTCATATAGTTAGCATCTCGACACAATTCATATTTGGTTGTAAATGAGCTAAGTCTCTTTTTCTCCTCTTTGCATTTAGAGTTTCATAATTTCTACCTTAATATGACTAGTTCATTTACTATAATAAATTGTTTTTTTATTTATTGCTACAATAGCAATCAAATTAAGCATTTTATAACATTTATTTATATTTCACTTAATCAAGTATGACCTTGGAATTTTTGTACAACCCTACTAAAGGTGTATTTATATCACAGTTACAATTGTAAAGGTCATTCAAAGTTAGATCACCCATTTCACAAAATGTACAATTCCAGAACTTCCTATATCAGTAAAAATCTAAGTGCACTCATTTCTTTGGGCTTTCAAGTCCACATATTGTTTAGCATATTTTTTACTAGTATAAAAGTATTATTCAGATTGTAGTAATTAATTTATAAGTTAATTAATAAGAATATCCACATGTTTATAACCCTTAAACCCATTAATTTATCTAATTTACTACAACCCATTAGGTTTCATGTTAAATGTAATTAGGGTGTAAAAAATGGAAGCATCAAGTGATAGGCATATTACATAAATAAAATCTATTTATTATAATAATAAGAATTATTTATAGGATTTAAGTGTTTAGCATGGTTGATAAAAATCTGAATCACTTGAAGAGTACTTAGTAACTTATCGATGCTTTGAAACTCATGAGAAGTTCAAATGCATAATCCTCAATATTAGAACATTTGAAAAATATGGTGTAAAGCTCTAATTCATGATGGAACTCTAAAAATGTTATAGTGTCGCATGTCATGTTAAAACTTGCATAATTACTCTAGAAAACCTCATGATGTGATCCATATTTCCATAAACTTCCTAGTAAGCACAATCATTTTTCTTTTAAGAAAATATTGGAAAAAATCCTTTAGGGAACTAGGCCATCTCGTCCTCAATTTACATGTTTACATAAAATCATGAAGTGAATTCCCAAATTAAAACATTGCACCAAGTAAGGCTTCTATGTCGAAATGTAAAAATGTGTTTCACCACATAGAGACATCAAATTTAGATGTTACTATAATAAATAAAAGTAGAGGGTTTGTATTATAGTTAAATTCTTGTGAGAGTATCACATATATGAGAGATTCCTCATTAGTTAGGGAATATCAAAAGGATCAATGGGATATAAAACATCTCAAGAATGAAAGATAAAGTGATTTTTCATTAAAAAATGTTCTTAAGAAATGACTTGATGAGTACAATAGTTTTTTTTTTGCACATGGTTTGAACTCAAAGAGTAGTGTTTGGATCAGTAAGCTTTAGAGACTTTGTTAGCTAGATAGGGTAGTTAATTAAAATAGTTAGAATTTTTTAGACATAAAGTTTTTCTCAGGAAGTAAGAAAACTACTTGTAATTATTTCCTTTAGATTGGTCAAATATGAGGAGAGGTGTAAGAGTGAACCAAATCCATGAGTGCAATGATATTTCAATGTTGCATGTTTTTTGTTTACAACTATTGATTTTGTAACTTCCCCATTAAATGAAAACATCATTTTTGTTATGTATAAAAGTTGTATACTCTAATGATTCATCTAAAATTGGGACGTGAAGAGATCTGTTGTTAAGAGATTCCACTCAAAATATCTTATTGGGAGATAATAAAAGGTGGAGAGGATTTCATAATTTTTAAATGAGTGTAATGTTAGAACCTACTTAAACCCAATATTGATTCACATTTTAATTGTTCAAGAAGAACATATGAAAAATTGACCAAAATTTCGAGAATAACTATACATAATATCACACAAGTATTGATAGGTATATTGAGAAAAATATTGTTCATTTGATAAATACAAGTCTTGGAGAACCATTATTTGATAATATAAGTTGAATTTAATTGGTATGAAACAATATACTAGTAGTTAAACCTATAATTTTATTTTAATGATGTGTAACTCAAGGAAGAAATTGTCTAATAGAATGTGGAGGAGAATATTTTAAAATAAAGACAATTAGTAGCTCCCCTAAGATGTAAAATATGCCAAGGGTGATATACATTTTTATTTTTAAATTTTAAATATATGTTTTATTAATACTCTAACATATATGTCATATCAAAGAGGGTTAATGGATATGAACTTAAAATATTAAATAATTGAAAAGGTGAGTATATTTTTATAACAATTCACAACATGTCTATTTATCTTCGTGTCTAATAGAATATTTGGTTTTCATTTATGTAGATATTATGAAAATATCTATCTCTCCATCTAATATATTTCCATGATAAATATTAAATAGTTTAATGTTTAATCATTTAAAATTTCACTCAAAATTAAAATTGTTCTTAATATATTTTAATAAGATGAGATCAAAAAAACTCACATACCAGTAGCTCTAATGTCATCAAAATTGGGGTATTTTAAAAATGAGTTATTTTATTAATAAATAAATGGTTTGTAATGTTGGATTTTTGTATAATCAAGGACTTATTTAACAATTGGAATCTCAAAAAAATAACCAACATTCACACAAAAATGTCAACAAAATTGCTATGTTAATGTAACCTTAAGTTGATTCAGCAAAATCACCCTTATGTTTCTATAATATTACTTTTTGAAATTTATTTTGGTTATTTTATTTGTTAATAAATAATGCCCCTAAATTATTTTGTGGGAGATTCAAGGTCGATAAATAATATTGCATCAATAAAAAAATATTAGAGTAACAATAACTCTTGTTTATGAATTTTATGTGTTTGGAACGCTTGAGGCAATATCAAATTACATCAATAGGTATGTGGTAACTTATAAGAAATATTTGAATCCATAGGTTGGGCAGAGAGGTTTTAGTGGGAAAAGGGATGATTTTAATCCTACTACTAAACGAAAGTAGGGAGATGGGGATGGTGAAGAGCAAGGGATATGTAAAACTACAAAGTTTTAGGGAGTAAAGTGCCTGACCCCACGTGGGTTGGGGTAGTTTTCATGTAAAGTACATGAGTAGAAAAGGGGATCACCCAAGTAGAAGATACTCATCAAAAATATGAAAGTGGGCACCATTTCACAGTTCCAAATGAGCTCATAAATAGGGAAATGCAGAGAAACATGTTATCCTTGATAGGAAAGGTATGTGGACCATGACCCAACATGGATGTGATAAGATGATGGGCATGTAGAAAGTGGTAACCGAAAGGTAATATGGAAATCTATTTACTTACTAAAGGATTTTTCGTGGTCCATTTTAATGTTGTATAAGATTTCAATCATGTTTTTGTGGAAGGACCCTAGTTTTTGGGAACCATGGGACTATTCTGAAAAAATGGACCCCAAGATTTGATCCAAACAAATAAAATATCAATGTCATGCCATTATGGGTCAAAATCCTACATCTTCCACCTGGAGTTATGGAAAGAAGAGTTTTAACAAGTGTAGTTAATTCACTTGGCACGTTAGTAGACTTTGATAGAGAAACTAAATCCATAAATAGACTAGATTTTTCTAGACTTTGTATCAATTTGGATCTAGACAGAGAACTACCTAATGTACGGACTTCATAATCCATTTAAATCTAGTAGTTTGAAACATACATTATAATATGTGAAATCAGTTACTAGATGAAAGAAATGCAATATAATAGGACACATTATCAAAGCATGCCTAAAGAATGCTAATGATGGCCATGAAAAGGAAACAAGGAAAAAAAAAAGGAGTGGTAGGAAAATTAAAATAGAAAAAAAAGTACATGCAACAAAAAAAAGATGAAAACCAAGAAATGGATAAAGAAAATCATTTTTCTTGTCTTGTTCGAGACAAAGTTACATGGAGGAGGAAGATTTTTTAGAACAAACTCAGATAAGTGAGATACTTATGGAAAATATAGAAATAGAGGGAAAATAACTAGAAAAATAAAAAGCTCAAATAGGAATCAATGAGAACATAGAATAAAACAATCCAAAACTTCAAGAGAACAATTTTAACAGAAAAATCAAAGCAAAAAGTGACCCTTTGCATTGTGGATTAGAAACCGACCTAGAGCACTTGACCAAAAATATGGGTTTTTAGCATTTTGCAACTCCCGATTTGCATGGGCATATATCCCTCCCACATGGACCAAATTTAATAAAATTTATATGGATGGATTTTTTTTTCATGTACTTTCTCATGGGAATAAGAAATCAGAAATTTGGTGGTGGTATGTGACCCAAAAAATCAAAAAACTATCCCGATTTAAATGATCAGCTACAAGACATTATAGGGCATTTAATGAAGACATGGGTGAAAATTCCTTCCTCCAAAGGAAAGAATACATTGTCACATGGGTTTTATAGGGTTCCCATCACTTTTCTTGTGAATTAATGGATTTTGTTGGTGGTTGAAGAGGACATTCAAGATCCTTCTCTCTTTCACTCATATATTGTAAAAGGAGCTGATTTTTTAAAAGTTAGACATCTCTAATTCGCCTCTCCTTCTTTATAGGTTGTTTTAGGTGTTATGGGCTTAAATATTTTCATTTTGGGGAGTTTTCAAGGACTTTATGCCTCTTTATCTCATCAGAATGAACTATGTCACTCATTGAAGCAATAAAACCAAGATTTGTGGTTATTTTGTAACCTTTTCCTATATTTTCTTACATTATCGACCTCTACATTACAATTCAAGGTATTTTGTGCATTTTAATGGTTTCTTACATGCTCTAAATGATTTTGTTTCATTGAAATGGTGTTGTGAATGTGTTTTGTAGACTGTGATGTTATAGATATCCTCTCTATCTCCATTTTACTCCATTTTCAGTCTTGGAGAGTATTGAAACTACCCTTCTCTTAGTGTTATCACCTCCCTTAGTGTAGGATTTCTTTATTTTCATGTTCTTTCCTTGTCCCTAGTCCTTGGAAATGATAGGATTGGATTAGACATAGATTTCCATTCATTAGTAGTAGTTGGTGCATTACATTAGGAAAAGGAATAGCCTACTTTGGTGAGTTATCTCAAGATCATGGTCCCACACCTAGAGATAACACTATTGGCATTATAGTTAGTTAACAGGATGATATCCATCTCCACTATCAGTTCAAGCTTTTGGTGTGATGAAAAATCATAAACATGGTATGAGAGCCATGAAATTACACATGCTTGACCTAGAGTAGTATTGGAATAGGTGACCTCCCAGAAGTCCCGATGTCGTTGCCTCCTAATGTTGTTGGCCATAAATTGGTGAATACATGGTGGGCCCAGAGCTCACAATGGTTTCATATGGCTCCATCAGATAGGGTGTGTTGGCGAAGAAGTGGTGGCACAAGACAACAAGATCCCTCTCCACTTTGAAATTTTGAGCTTTTGGTGTGATGGAAAATCATAACAAACTCCATGTTACCTAAGTTACTGATATTTTCCCAATAAACTCACATGCTAGTAAATAAGAGGGTGCTGCAATTTGGTGATAAAAATTTTTACATGCTCGGTGGGATTGAGAAGTCAGTTCTTCCATGTTTATCAAGATTAGATCTATGTCTTGGTGAATTCCTAGTATTTTGAGGCTCTATATCAACACATCTAATGAATCCTGGATTAGAATTCAATGGTTTTAGTAGCCCAGTGTTTATTAGAATCATGAGAGAGATGCAAATAAGTTCTAGGACAAGGGTTCAACATATGGTGTTGTGTCCCACTTGATGTCCCAAAAATGTGAGTGGGGAAGGGAGTGGGTCGGTTGGCAAGGGGATTCACGTGAACCCCCATTCACGTAAACTCATTTCAGCGAAGTGACATGTAGGCCATTATCTTGCCACGTGTAACATTTAATGTGGTTCACGTGAATGGGGGTTGCATGAACCCCATTCGTGAACCACTTTCACGCGAACCATTTCGCGCGAACCACCCCTTTTTATATATTGGACGTGCTGCGGAGGAATTCATTTTCCTTATCCCGCCTCTGTTCACACAAAGATTTAGGGAGCCCACCAATGTCGCCAAACCGAGAAGACCAAAACCAACAAATGAGCAAGGGAGCCCACCAACGACACCAAACCATACCAGACCAACGACGAGCCCACTAGCCCATGAGCAAACGAGCCCACCATCCCATGAGAAAATGAGCCCACCAACAAACAACGAGCCCACCAACAAATGACGAGTGACCAGTATGTTACCCATAGCCATTTTGTAGCCATTTGTATTGGTGATGTATTTGGGTGAAAAAAATTGAAACCCATTTTTTAGCCATTTCGATACCATTTTTTGTAAAACCCTAGCTCATTTTTTTAAAACCCCATTTAAAATCTCTTGTATCATGACCAAGGCTTCACAAATTTGGGTGTTCAGTTTCCAACAGTAGAAGAATAATGGTGCTGTGAAAACTGTAATTTCTGGTGTAATGATATATTAAATTAAAAACCCTTGGTTAGTATTTGTGTCTCTGCTAGAAATTCTAGATAATACAAAAAAAAGGAACAAAACCATATGCAAATATATTGATTGGGATCCTGTCATTGAAGATCACCACCCCTATTCATTGACATGCGACAATAAGCAATAACATTTTGAGAAATAGGACATTAAAAGCAATGGCGTGTTAAGGAATATGAGGAATGTCGTAAACAATGGTATGTTAGGTTCTTTGGACATTGAAAACAATAAAGAATGGAAGAAATATTGGAAGGAAAAATGAGCTTTGAGCACAAGTAAATCCAAATCTATATTTTTCGAGCTTGTTTTGTTTAAGATCAATACTGATTTCTAAATTTTTTATAAAATATATCAATTTTATTTTCACTAACATAGTCATTATACTCATTATCATAGTCATTGTACTCATTATTTAGGTAAAAGTCATTACGTCATTATACAATTGGCTAGGTATGTTCCATAGGGCTTCATTAATTGGAAGAGTTTAAGAGTATCCTTATAAAGTTCACTTTTTCATTGCATAATTGACTAAGGGTATGTTGTATTGGGCTTCATTAGTTGAAAGAGTTTGAAAGGATCAATGTAAAAGACATTTATATGCACATCTTACAATCATTGTTATTCGTGTGACCACATTTTGTTGAGACATTATGTTAAACAATTCACCTACTTATCTAAGCTACAATATTTTGCATCATCCAAAACATTGAAGTCCATTTGACCACATTTCCTCAAGACATATTGTCAAATAGCTCATGTACTTTCATGCAACAAGTGTTGAATTGTTTGATAAACTAATACAATTACTACATGATATTTTAATGTAACTATGGAATACCCTAATGCAATCCCAATTAAAACATGTTATTACTTCAAGATGTGCCCTAAAGAATATTCTCATACATTCAAAGTGTGCCCTTAAAAAGATTTAACAACACATTAAAACTTAACAAAAAACAAACCAAAAACAAAAACAACGTAGTTTTTTGTAGGGAAATCCAAATCTAAATATAAAACATATATTGACTACAATGAAAAATAATCGATTATTCAATGGGATGTCATGGTGATAACTATCAAATAAAGGCTTCTCTTTCAGATGGAATTGCCCTACCTTTCTGAATTGAATCTCTTCTAAAAACTCCACTCAATTTTTTAATTTCACTCTGTTATTTTCCTATGCCAAAATATCCTCCTTGAGGACATCATTTTTCTAATTAATTTAACTCTTTTACACCAAATATATTAAAAACTAGAACTAAGTGTATTTTAGAATATAGAAAATATTGAGTCTTATTCTAATGTTAAGTACACTATATTGATAAATAGATGTGGTTTAAAAATAGTAATATTTGCAAAGCGATGTGTAATAGAACAACCTAACTTATTTGCATATCTTAGGTGGGTGCACATTAATCACATAATTTAGAAACTTATGGGCTCAGGAGACATTCATTAGAAATTATTGTAATTTTATCTCTCTAGAAATATGCCTCGGATAATTTTATCAATTGCTAGATAGTATCATTGATGAAAGGGACTGCAAACATTTTTATGTTCAAAACCATCCTGGGGGTTACAAAATCGTCAAGCATTTCTCTAACTAGTCTGAAATTTTGGGTGTAGGTTCATATTTTCCTTAGCTTCTGGATTCTATATTTGTGCATGTGCATTATGATAAGATGATATATAGTTGGGCTATTATTTATCCAAACGCTTACAATACTTCAAACATCAAATCCTAGTAAAATGTCTTAGGAGTTACTGGGTTGGACTAACCTCAACATGTTCAAAAGCATGTGATGTAATGTTATAGTACATAATATTAAGCAATCTTAGGTGTAATATGTAGGAGAGATTTTTTCTTGTATTGGGAGATGAATAATTATCATAAAAATGTGAAGAGTCTTCTTGGAAGATGAAATGAATAGTCATCCTTTGGCTATATATATTTGTAATCTTTCTTCATTTGAATCAATGTGAATATAATTTTTCTTTGTACTAGATTATTGTTCATTTTCATTCCAATATTCTTATCTTGAAATCGATATCAAAGAACATGTTTATTCTTCTTAATTCTCCATGTATTTCACATCTAAGATCACAACTCCCATTTTCACTTGTGTTCATCATCGTGCTAATGTTTAAGGCTAATATCTAGATTTCTGTATGATCATTCCCTCATATACCTCTTACTACTTATCAATGGTGTGTTAATGGCAAAAAAAATTCTAAGAGAATTTCAAAGCTATATGTAGGGGAAGTTGTTATCAAGATTGGAGCAGCCACACAAATTTAACTTAAAGATAACAATCTCTTAATAGTGAGTGCTAAATTTGCCTTGGATGTCATTAAGGTATCGATAATCATTATTGATGGGTATTATTTGAATGAATATGGGTCCTCACTACCATCCACTTCATTGTTTTTAATAAAGACCACCAATTTGGTCGCAATTTCTAAATATAATAAGTGTTTTATTATTTTTCCAAACATTGGAAATACCTTCTTGGATTTAAATAATAGCGTTTGACTTCCCACGTGCCTCATGAGATAAGGTTGTTTTTAGGATTTGAACATAAGGTGCTTAGTGGTTGATTGGGGTGTATTAGATAGTGGTATAATTTTTTTATGGTCTTAGTCATGGCACAAAACTTGAATGGACTATCATTTGTAGGAAATATATACACCATGTCACTAAGAAAGTATTTTAAACATATACCTGCATAATAGAAGGCACACTATTCATATCATGAGATTATAATTTGAGTTGTAGACATGGCCTCTAATTTTTTGCAAAACATTTTTGGCCCCAATATTATGTCTAACATAAATTGACTTAAATTTTTTATTGAAAATATCGAATTCTATAATTTGTGTGTTAGAATAAGTATGATCCTTAATATCAATTCCATTTACTAAGAGAAACATGATATTACATATTAACAATTATACCATTTTGTTGAATATTTTTTCTTTAAAGGAAGTCGTATTGATCAAATGAAATGGTATTTTCGAATCCGCTCAATGTGTTGACAATATATTAGAAATATGTCATCTTGTCATCACTTTGTAAAGTAGTTTCATTCAAAGTTTATAGAGAATATTCTTGTATACAATTTAGCTCATTGAATCTAATCCTACATGAAAATTTTGGTCTAGGTATTCCTAAGTTGATATATGATATCATAGCCTTTAGGTTATTATGTAGTTTCCTAATTACGTGCACCAAAATTTATTGTGTGATGTTGTGTAGGAACTCAACGATATGTGCAATATGTTTCTTGCATTTGATTAGATGGGAAATTTTGTAATTTATGTGATTTTGTAATTTTGTAATTTATTTGATTTTGTAATTTATTTTCTATATTAGTTGCATTGAAGCTTGAAAATTTCATATTTTTGTTTTCATTAATATAGGAGAATATCTTAGGATTTTTTTAAATTAAAAGTACTATTAATTGAATTTTACTTTCATTTTGTTTACAGTCATGGCTTCTTTCACTCCTAATTTGTTTGAGAGGACTGATTTAGAGATTGCAAAATTGTAATCTATTCTCCAAAATCCAACTACAGTTGGGCAGTATAAAGCCCATTGTGAAAAAATATTAGTTGATCTTCGTAGAATAGAGACAAGTTTGAAAACATATAATCCATTTGATTCTGAATCAATAAAAAATTTTATGGATTCACTAAAATCAAGTGTCTTAGGAGATGTAGGTTATAATGAGATTACATCACGACTTTCCGATAAGGAAGTCATTAAGAGGTCTTGTTGGAGTTTTTATGCAGACAAACGGAAAATAAGGGCATATTATGTAAACAAATGTTCATGTCCCCTATGTGCCCCTTTGATTTATCCTAGATTTGTGGCCTCTCAAGGCCAATTTCTAAATAATGACCAATTACCATTATACTTCATAATGATGCTACATGTTGAGGTTCACTTAAACCTAAAGGTGAACTATTTAGACATCCCTAGTTATTTGGGGCAGGGGCGTGGCCGTATTAGCCACAGACATGCATATAGAAAGGAGGGAGCTCCTACAGTTGTTGACACACGGCATCTTGTACCAAGGCCACAACCATTCTTATCAAGATTTTAGGATGTCACAGCACCTATCGTTATGACTGCACATGAGGCTGCTATCAAGGGTCTTGTTGGCATTGCTCATGAGACCCAATTGATCTCTTCGACTGTGTGTGGGTCAAGTACCTTAGAGATAAATACTAGCAGTGGAGGTGCTAGTAGCAGTAGTGATGCACGCAGTGAGGTATACGCTCGTGCATCTTTGATTTCCCTAGATGACTTTGAGCTAGTTACAGATCCCACTCAGGCACGTCGGCTAGGACGCATCATGGCTGCTGACTTGTTGCGTGTGTATGAGGTGATTGCTCGGCATTGCAGCATTCCACTATCGAGGGTTTTAGATTTTATAGAGTAGAGTGGGAGTGTATCTTCTAGTCAGGGTACTACTGCCACTACTACAGATAGACTTCTTGTTGTTGGGATTGTCACACCTGATGTTCAACACATTTTGTTTCGGTGTGTGAAAATTAAACCTTTAATATAATTAAAATTTATTTTAATTGATCATTACTTTACAATTTATTAATATTAAAATTAAACATGTACTTCGTGTTTAGGATTTTGCTCCAATGTGTGGAGCTTCACAACCCACACCATCTACCCGTGTCACATACACACAACTGTCTTGACCGAGCACAACATGGATCTGATGTTCCGGTCCGAGTCAACTTGGCTCGACTTGGCGACATATTTTTCCGTGTTGAGGTCATGGATGAAAATCCCATACATTTGGAGACGTGTTCCGCAGAGGTATAAATACATGTGTTTTAATAGAATTAATATTTAATCTAAATTGAAATGTTAGAAATTAATGAACTTTATTCAAAAAAATTATTTATCAACTTCTTACATTTTATTTATTTTGTTTCACAAGGATCTATGGGACAGAGATCTACACATAGCGTAGATACTCCCAACATCCACCTAGGGACAAATATTGAGGTAATCAATTGTACATATCTGTTATATGATGTATTGAATTAATCAAGAAATTGTTGTAGAATTTTGCTTATATATTTTAATATATGGTACATGTTATATATATTTTATGACGTGTATATTCTTTTTTTAACATGCAGGGTGCAAGCAGAGCGTAGTGAGGGTCCGGCACTTGCCCTAGTGTATGAGGAGACTTTAGTGATATTTTATAGATTTCAGACATTTTAGACATACTTTTAGAGATTTTAGACATGTATATATACTCATACTCATTCTAGACATGATTATTATATTTTGATATATGTCTTAGACACGTGTATTTACAATTATGGATGTGAATATAAGACACCCCCTTATCTTTCATTTTTGTCTCTTGATGATATGATAATAGGTATATAATGATAGATAAGATATTAAATACCCTTCATTTTTGTGATATAACATTGTAAACTTCGTTAAAATTCTATATTGAATCATTTTCAATGCTTAGGTAATTTAGTAATACTTTATGTTACATTAAACATTCCATGGTATAATGGCTTATGTTACTATTTGAATCATATATGATGAAATTTTAAGTTCAATAGATCATTCAATTAACAACTTGAAATAAGACTCATAATGACCATAGATTGTAATAGATCATTTTTGGGGGTTATTTTGGGCAATAGATCATTTTTTACACATCCTTTCTATTTTAAAGTCATCTCACACCCATTTTGGACACATGCAATTATGAATAAATCTACATATATTTTTGTTTATGTAGGAATAAAATGTCATATAGGTCATGTGAACCACTTAAAGTCTTGCAAACAAATAATACAACATCACGAATTGCATTTTACATTAAAATATATTCCAAATCATATAATATCTTTGCAATTGGAAGGATTTTGTTTCTTAGAAACTTAGAAAAGAGAAATTCATCCATTTTCTCCTTAGAGAACCATTTAAATTTTCTTGGTAATTGATCCTTGTATCAAAACCTTCCATATTAATTACATTCTCTCTTTCTCCTCCTCTCTTTCTAAGGTAGCTAACTCTATGTCTTCTTGCAACTCTTCTTACACATAAAAGGTGTCATGCCTCAAATTTTATACCTAAGATGATATATATTTCTGAACTTCAACCAACATAGTAGGCATTGCTAATAATATACATTCTTATGAAATAAGATGGGTAAAATTTGAAATCATTCTCAAATAATCTTCACACTTTTTGCAATCTTGTGCATACTAATCCATAGTTCTCACATATTTTTTAACACCATTAATCTCCGCTCATTACATCTATAACCTATACTATACATTCATCCACTTTCTTTACAACACTCACACATCCTTAGTCCATACAAGCATGTCTCTTCGTCAAATTATGCCTTCTTGAAATCTCATGCAAGACTTACACTTAAAAATTTTATGGACCTTCTTTTTCTTTATCATAAAACTAGAAAACTAATGTGTTCTACCCATAGCCTTTAAATCCTCACACCATCATTGACATATTCCACCCTTATGAAAAAAATTCCTTGTTCACCATTGTTATTCTTTAGTGCTAAGATGCACCATTGTAAAAATGTGAAGCACTTAACTCCTCCAAAATACCTCATTCAAGTGCAATAAGGTAGGCTATGTAGCTAATGCTTGTTTAAATGTTGGATCTAGTCATGGTGATAAATTGAAGAAAAAAGGTACAATGATATGTTTCAGTTGTAACATATTTGGTCATGTTACAAGGTTCTATTATCAAGCCTATTCAAATCAAAAAAGAATATCTCAAGGTCCTAGAGTGTAATCTAAAGGATTTTAGATACCTAGAATGTATGTCAATGGTCCTATAAGAACTTGGGAACCTAGAGGAGATCTCAATGTCTCATTAACAGTAGATGTCTATGAAATAAGAAGTTTTTCTCGATTGCTCAAATAATAAATAGGAATAAAAGGAGTTGTTCAAGTACCTAATGGGTAGTAGGACCTCTTTGAGACCTTCTTTAGGTCTTAATAGTGATCATATACATTCATTATGCTTCTTTAATGTGTATCGGTACATATGAAGAATTCAAGCGAGGGGAGATGTTTGATTCAATGTGTTCCGCTCCATAAGTTCCAGGTATGTCTCTAAGTTTTCTTTCATGATCCTAGTTGGCTTTTTTATCTCTATCATGATGTAATATGGTGCATGAATCTATGTTCTCATAGTTTTTTTCTTGAATTGTCATAGAAAAGTCACGCCTCATATGTCCTCTTTATGATAATGTGTCTTATTGTATGTTTTTAAAGAAGGTTATGTGATATTGGATCCTTGAAAATTTCTATCTTTCACCTAGAGTCCGAGTCTTAGTAATGTTCGTGATGTATCATGATGAGAAGTCAAAATATATTGATGTGTCTTATATCTGTCATGAGTTGCAAAGGCTTATAACATGATATTCTAGGTGTCCATGAAGTTGTAAGGCCATGAGTGTTATGAATAATTAATTCTCTATATGAATATTGTCTCACAATGTATCTAAGTCATGTTGTAATATGTCTTGGTCATTCAATAGTTGTCTAAGTCAATGAGTATTTATTCAAAATGTCAAAGTGTTATTTGTCATAAAATGGTGTTTCATGTCAAAATTGAATTCGGTTCTTGGATCTTGCATAATTACTTCAACTAAACTCAATAAATAAAATATACTAAGAGTGTCAAATATGGGTTTATACTTATGAAGTGATTGTGATAGTGTGTCAAGTTTGGTTTAGGTCTCTCAAGGGTCAAATATTTATGTTACGAGTCATGGTATGTAATCACGTTGGTCTAATAAAAGTATTCTAATTCCAATTCGATGTAATGAATCACAATAAAGTATGTATGCCTAGTTGCATTCCATTGGTTACAAAACAAGGGTTAGGAGGTTATGAGAGTCTTTAAATCTAAGAAACATATGTGTTTCTCCACAAGATTTTATGAATTCATGATATGTATCACAAGCCTGCATGTCAAATGATAGTTCTTGGAGGAAGCATGTCTTCATCGGTATAAATTCTTGAGACAATTTTGTGCCTTCAAAAGTGAGATAAGTGTGAAGGTATACGTAACTCAATAAAGGATCTGTTTCAATGTTTTGAGCCTCATATAATAGAAAATTGTGCATATAGTTTAAGAATAGTGGTGTATATCTCTATTATAAAGAAACACCTATAATCTCAAGGTACATGTTGAGATTCAAGAGTTCAAGAAGGTTAGAGATATGTGAAAGGATAAAGTTATGCACTGAAACTCGAGAAATCCAAAATAGTGAACTAATTTTATAATATCATGCTTCAAGGAAGAAAAATTTAGTGAAAAGGTCTTCAATACTAAGAAACAACATGCCATGTAAGAATATTTAAGGCTCATGATTTTATCAATCATGCAAATTAAAAGATTACTTAAGTTTGTGGCATGAAAAAATGAGAATGCATATAAAATGAACCTACACGTATTGCAAGGTCATTATTGGCCTTCTTGAGTGCATAAAAATGATGGTATGAATCTATGTTAGTGTAAGATGATGTGTACAAGTGGTAAATTATTAAAAAATGAACATAATCTCAAGTATATGAAGTTGTGAGACATTGTAAACTCGTCCTACATGTGCTTAGGACTCTATAGAATTAGAATTTGGTTTATCTAAGAGAGAGAAATTTTTTTTAGTAGGACAATGCATCCTACTATCAATGGAGGTGTTAATGTGATCTAACATGCTTGTAAACCAACATTGAAGCATCAAGGTCAAAGTTGCATATGTTTCAAAAATCAGAGTGCTCTACAGTTTTCCATCAAGTCAAGGATGGTTTGTAATATTTGAATAAGCTACTGGAGCTTGAGGACTACCTAGATGCAAAGGTATAGGTTGATTGAGTGAGAAAATGAATGTGTATCTGTGTAAGCTTGAAAATTGTAAGCTACAAATTCTCTAAGTAATCAAAATATATCAGATGATACAAGTGAAGTTTGAGGTCTCTAGGTAACAAAGAAAATCCCAAGTCAAATGACCAAAGGATGGTGTGAGGTGCTCAAGGTAATGATGAAGCTAATATTTGACTATGAAATAGTAATGCCTAAATGTTTGAGGGTTTCTAATCCACTTAGGCAAAAGGAACAAAGTATAAACATTGAAAATATATGCATACTATTTTAAGATTCTAAGTTTTATCTTGAACATTTTTATTAGACTCTGTGAAGAAGGATAAAATGCTAGTCTACAGTAATGAAAAGGGTAACTCAAGCAGGGGGAGAAATTTTTTCTCCATACTCAAGTGAGAAAATAGAAAAAATGAGAAAATATACATGGATAAGGATTTTTAGGACTGAGACACAAAGAAGAAGGCATAGAAAAGGAAAATGCAAGTTCAGTTTGGAAGTATTTCCAAACAAGTTATAATTGTTTGTTAAAGGTCCTTAGGTATGATGTTGCATGATGTCATGAATATCAGTGGTAAGATTTTGATTTTACCATGATTGAATGATAAGAAGTGATGTAAAGGTAGGGAGTCTTATATTGTTCTTCTAGTAGATGAAAAGGAGTAATGTGTGTTGGTAGAGGTCGGTGAAGTCATTGATATGGTCTTAAAATGTTGGTTCTAGTGGTATAAAATCCCCTTGAGAAATGACAACTTGTGCATGATCCTTCTTGACAAGTAAATAGTCTTCTTAGTCCAAAGGAATAACAAGTCTTAATGGTCTATGCACAAGATACATGAATGATAAATATTATAAAAAGTGAAGATGTTATTGTGACAACATGAAAATTAAGGTGTTATTCATTCCTGGAGATCAAGTTTGAAGTGTTTAAGATGTCAAGATAGTATAGTAAGTGTACTATCTATCTCAAGAAGAAGTATCATGAGAATCTAATGATATTGTACAATATGAGAATTGAAGTTGTAAACCTACATGCCTATGTCATCCTAGTTAGATAAGGGGAGTCCTTATATGAATTCAAAAATGTGTGAAGAAAGGTCTAGATACCTTGAGTGACAAAGTGGAGGATACATTATAGGTGCACCTAAAGAGGTAAGTAAATTATTGAATTAAGGTAATATTATGACCAAAATAAGATTGAAACACTGAAGAAAAGATTCAGGATTGAGACATTCGGTTGATCCCCTTCAAATACCTAAAATCAAGGTAAGAGCATTTATTTTTGTGCTTTTGTGAGATATAGGTTGTACAAGTCCACTGGGGTCTTAAAGTACTAGATATGTTGAGTATTGGTTTTTATGGCTTGTCAAATTTGATCAAAATTGCACTCGACATAATGAAACTTAGGGACATGAGCTCTTATGGTCAAGGATGAAAAGAATGGTAAGTGAAAATCTTGACATATGCCTAGAAAAGTTGGTTTATAATCAAGTAAGGTGATATGATGTTTTTAATATGCATTGTGTTTAATTTTGGCGTGTTTAAGGAGTGTGTGGATCATGTTATGATCAGCTACAATAGCTTAACGAAGGTTAAAACATGGGTTATTGAGAAAATGCTGATTTTTGCATGCCTAGAGGTGAAAAATGGTGTTTTGGCTTGGAATAAGGTATGAAGATTCTTTATTTATGTTCTTTGATGATGTTCAAACGATTTATATATATGTCTAGGGGAGCATGGTGGTTACATGCCTAAAATAAAGGTAAAAATCAAGAAATGGAGATATTCGATGCCTTTGGTTGATGTTTCTAACCAAATAATGATGGTATGAAGTTGCATAAGGTAAATAATTTGAGATACAGGTACATATTTGTCATTAATGTAAAAAGAGGGATACGTTCAAGGTGTTTTCCATCAATGAAAAAGGGGAGATTGTTGGCATGTGGTTCTAATAGGTGTTTTCATTGATTCAAAACTATATTAATAACAAAGTGGATGTTGGATTGTGATCTTATGATGATGTACATGATGCTAACATGATGGTTCATATGTGTTTGTGCTAGTACAATGAGATTGAGAGGTGTGTTTTCTCTTACAATCCTATTCAGGTGCCTAAGTGATGTAGCTTGACTGTATGAGCTTCTTGGATTCTTTAGAATAATTTTGACATGATGGAGAGAAGGATTTGAGGTTCTTAGGAACTTATAGTAGTGGCATGATGCAGATACAGGTGGTTCACTATGTTACAGGTGCTCATTGGGAGCAGGAATGGTAGCCATAAGGTATGAAAATGTGGTTTGGGGATATAAGAGATCATGGAAGCTTGAATTCAGGTATATCATGTTATATAAAGTATGTTTGGGTCACTTCCATAGGTTTTATGACCAAATATTACATTATTTAAGTTCACCCTAACTTCTATAGTGAGGAACATGAATGTAAACATAGGTAAGTCTTAATGACTTGAGATATTAAGGCATGGATTTGACATTCTGATGATTGTAGATATTATAGGAATGTTTCATAGTGCTTTGATAAAAATTTCAGGTTGTCATGATCAAATTTATGTAAGTTATGATAGTTTATGTGAGACAGGGTCAAAATCAAGTGAAATTCCATCTCAAAGTTGAACTTCTGATGCGCGTTGTGAATTGGGTGATTTTCATGGGACCTTGTGGATTTTGGAGATTTTTTTTATGGTGAGTTGATAAGGTTTCATAGAAATAATTTGGTCAGTTGATCATCATTTTTATGAAGGAATGTTAATAAGATAAAGTGGTTTAAAACCATAAAATTAGGAACCTATAGTTAGTTTTTATTAATTAATCAAAATTGATGATTTTATGTTTTATATGATATTTTTGAGGTAATGGTGATGAGTGGACATCACTTAAAAATTTAGTTTATGAAGAAGAAGGTTTTAAGACAAGGTTATCCAAAGGAGTAGCATGTAAAATTGATGGTGCATGATGTATGGGAGATGATCTTGATTTCCATGGAGGTTTTAAGACATGTTCATGTAGGTACATGGTTATTTGAGGTCCATACAAGTTGACTGGTCAAAGGGTAGTTTTGGGGTCTCAAATAGCAGGGTTCAGTAAAATGGGCATAACTTGAGCTACATGTGGATTTTGAAGATGATTAAAGTTGTGTTGGAAATAAGATTCATATATATTTCTAGTTATATGATTTTTTCCTCATGATGAGGTTATTTTATAGGTTTTATAGGTTATTCTCTAGGTAGGAATATTTTTGCAATGCAGGACATGATGTGTTTTGGTGCAAGTTTGGAGTTATTTGAAGCATGAGATGGATTGGGTGATGATTTATATCAAATGGAATGTGAAGAGGGATGAATTTTTCATCCAATTAATCCATTTTGAGGTATTAAATGTATGTATAAATGTTTTTATGAGTGATGAATTTTCATCCAATTAATCCATTTTGAGGTCTTAAATGTATGTATAAATGTTTTTATGAGCTCACCTTTAGAAACAACATTTTTTGAAAGTTGATCTAGTGAAGAAAAAGGTATATGTGTTGTGAGAATGAGGTTGATTCAAGTCTTATAAATTTCTTAGATGTATTGTAAAGGTTCGAACATTTCCATAAAGTTGTTACATGGTATGGTTTTCTCATGTTTAATTTATTTTGTAGCTATATAATCAAAAAGCGTGAAGCAAGAATGATAATCAACAAATAGCATTTCCCTGTACATGACCTCCCGAGGTCTTGCCAAGACAAATTGATGGTTTAGAATGTGTCTTTCTATATGATATTCATAGCTTGGAGTAGGTGTTCCCTTCAAGTTGGGCTCACCAAATTTGTACGCTAGAAAGTCAACACTTGTCCTTATGTGCACTTGAGTTCTCGAGGTTGTGCCGAGATATCCAGTATAGAATGGAAAGGGATGGGAATGTGGAAAAGCTATTTGGGAAATCTTATATCTTCACACACGTAATAATGGATCTTGAGTCTAAGGTAAAGAATGCTCTCCTAACTCCGAATTGGTGTGATGGATCGATCGGATATGATAGCTGCTTCGGAGGCTCTAATCAATGTCAAGCTTTGTCAAGATTTTGTTTATTGGTTATTGGACGCGTGGAAAGAAACCTGCAAGTGCCTCATGTAGATTTCTAGTAAAGGTCATATAAGTGATGGTGAGAGGTGTGATAGAGCTACAGGAACTATGGGTAATTTTTCCGGTCTAGTCCTTAAAGTCTTAGCCTGATCGAATTCTAAGCTCAACATGGAAAACTATGTGATAATTTCTAATAGAAGTGGTGAGGATATGAATACAAGTGTAAGAAAAACCATTGTCAAGGTATAATTGATTAGCAGGCCTATTGGGTTGTGGGACCTAAGGATCACAACCAAATACTCATGATTGTTGTGGATTTTTTATGGTCATGTGAAGAATTAATCTCTATTTCTGACTATCCAATATTTATAAGCCTTTTTTGGTTCTACGTTTAATGCGAGGAGTCAGATGATCTTATCGATTATCTTACTTTGGCATTCTAGCAACTTGTATGCACAAACCTACATCTATGTCAATGAGAAGGTCTCTTCATTTGGTTTTGGAACTAATAGATCAAAACCAAATGTTTTCTCTCTTTCAGGTCCGCTTATGGTCATATGGATATCAAATGTTTTCAAGGGAATCTATAGTTGGGTTAATTTGACCAAAATTCATGTGCTTTGTCATCTTCAATGTTTAATTCTCTTAATTTCTTAATGATTGTTTGTAAATTTGTTATTGTTTGGAAGACATGAATTCTAAGACCCTGGTCAATATCTACTAATGTTGTTGAAAGATTTGGCTGAGGTACTATTGATTCAAATATGTAACCCCTGGGCTCTCTAGGTCCCGTAATTATCATGCAAGAAATAATTGGATTAACTTAGTGAAGTAAATGATTGTGAAAATATATCTACACTATGGTTGTTCCTTTTTATTTTCGAAGACATGAATTTGAATAAAATTAAAGAGAAGCTAATCTAATAAAAGTAAATTTTTTTGTTGTTTTTGTGTATTTTAGACAATAAACAATTAATCTAAGAATGGAACTAAAAACAAAAAGGTAAAGCAGATGTAGGTATTTGGTGTGCATTTGTGAATTGATTATAAACTAACAAGAAACAATGAATTTGTAATTTAACCTACTATATGTAGTCAACTTCCTACGGATATTTTCTCCTTCTAATCTACAGGGATGGGAAGAAGAAGATCCGTCACTAGGATTTGATGTTGTTTGATATAAATTATATATAATTAGTTAGATGTTTCCAATAGGAAATGAAATCAATTTATACTCTATTTGATATGATGAAATTATAAATTTGACAATTCAAACCTAGAATTTATAGAACAGAGGAAAATACGGTTGTATTGTAGCTTGTCCCCTCAATGTGATCTCTCTATTTCTACTTGTTCACGTGAATCCATAAAAAGTGGGAATGTAACAGTGGAGCAGGAGAAGGTATTCAAACAATAGCATCTTGGAGGTAAACCAAATGTAATGCAAGTAGGAGAGGGATAGCACAAGAGAATAGAGCTTGTATATGCAATTCCCAACAATATTTTTGCATGGATACAACACAAACTCACTAGAAAATTCTAGGACCTATACTTCCTTTGACAAAACAACACTTTAAGAACTCTAGGAAAAATCAAGGTTCTCACCTTAATTGAACTTGAAATTAGAACTAAAATGAACTATACTAAACTAGGTACTTAGATAGCTATAGATTGATTGACTGAGAAAATAATAGACTAAGATGAAATGAGAGAGACCAAGTGACTTCTAAATCGGAGGGAAAGAGAGACATACAGAGGGGCCTTGGAATGAACTTCTTCCATAGGGAAATCTAGACACTAGGGACCGAGAGGCCATTTTCTTGAGCACCTAGCCTCGTATTTATAGGACTTTGATTCACCAGATGGTAAGTTCAAATTTTCTTTATCTACCATTTTAATATGTAAAAATTATTTTACAAAGTGGTTGGGATTTAAAATGAGATTTTTGACTGATATTTAACTACAACTTATTTTTACGTGTTCTGAAGCATGTAGAAGTTTCTATAAAATGTGGGTAGGACCACTTCCCCAGCAGGGTGGCAATTTCAGATCATGGCCTTGTTCTAAGTGGTGGTTTGTAGACCACCATCCTACTTAGGTGGTGGTCACGGGACCACCGCCCTCAGGAAGGATGGCGAGTCTGACACTAATGACAAAAAAGAATGAAAAGGGGGGGAAGTTAAAACAAATCATGTACGAGGGGAATGAGAAAGGAATTTTAGGATGCAAAATATATACATGTAGTATGCTTTATGGATTCTAAACACCTTGCAAAGAGATCTAAATTATCATTGGGGGATTTGGTAACCATTTTCCCGATAGTGTAGCAGAAGACACACAATTTTGGGTGCATACATATTACCCCTTTGGAGAAGCGTTTTAGCATGAAGGGGTGTAAAACATAGAGTTCAAGAGTATGGTATTCTGAAATGGGGAGTTAGAATTTATACCTAGCACATGGTAGTGTCTCGAAATGTCGTCGTTTAGATTCCGCTACCTTGCAAAACAAAGAGAAGACTCAAGTGCAGATAGATATAAAAATCAAAAATAAATACTAAACTTGAAATGATAAAAGGAATTACCATTTGCATGGAGATAAGAACTTACCTCGTAAACACTCCAACTTTATGAAGACATGAGGTTAAACACCCTATATATGCAAAACAAGCTCATTTTACTATTCATTTTTCGTGTTGACTTTGGTAATTTTTGAACTCGGGGCCCACAAAGTGGCCGTTTTCAACAAGAGTGTAGTCAAAATGTTCATTGTGAGATCATGATCATGCCTTCAAGAAGTGGGAGATTGACCCACCTAGTCCCGAGGTTAGTTTTTCTCCATTGTTTATTTTAAACCTAAAATGTAAAAATGTCAAAATCTTTGTCTAGGAGGGGTTATTTTTGAAAAACTTAGTGTTAAATGAGTCTCTAGGGGGCACCCTATGGTAGTATTTTGTTTGTTAAAAATGGTGTATTTATTTTTTTTGAGGTTTTGAGGGCTTTAAAACCATATGGTGAATCGTTATAGACCGCACTTTTTACCCAGAGGCAGGTGCGGTCATGAAACCGCGCCACCCTGTATAGGGTAGTGAGTTCTAAACATAAAGTAAAAGGAGACAAGAAAGTTAATTTTGTTGGATTTTTAGTATTTTGTTATGTTTTTTATGAGTTTTTTTATCAAATTGTGTCACTAACTTGCTCTTTTTCTTTATTTTTGTGAATGGAGAAGGAGTAGGAGTACATGGTGGAGTAGAGAGAGGGAGTGTGATTGGCCCTGGTCATCAGGAATCATTTTTAAAATCTAACCATCCCTAAATGGTGTTAGTATAGAAGATCATCTCGAGATCTTTCCAACAGATGTAAGAACGCAACAAACGGACATCGGGAGCTCTAGTTATGTCCGGTCAAAGTTCGTCAACGGAAGTCAACTCCTTCCAGCTTTTAGGTCAATAATGGACCAATCACACCTGACACGTGGCGAAAAGGCAAAAGGGAGTTGTTTTTTTGGTTTTTGATCACCGGTCTTCGACGAGCGTAAAAATGGTACACGGGAACAAGAGGCTCAACTTTTATTACGGAGGGGAGCCGGCCGACAACATGTGGACTATGGTATTATCGCCAACGTGGTGGGTCCACAAGCCACCACGTGGCTGAGGCCACCACTCTGTCGAATTTGATCAATTTCCTATCGGGAGACGAAAAGTGTTAATTATTTACATACCACATTACATGGGTCGAAATTATATCCAAAGCCATATTACATTTCCCACGCATTTCATGTATTTGCCACGCCTTATTTCCAAATGCCACGCATTGCATTCAAATATTTTATAACCTGATCCACGCATTATCCTTGGCATTTTAGGCGCCTAAAAATAAACATCCATGCACCATGGTTATCTAGCCAAGAAATGTGCCCACTCCTTAGGAACTATGGTGGCTCTTAAGCCAATGCAAACAACCATCTTTGGCATTATTAAATGCCCACCTTTTTGCACGCACCCACAATGTGGGATAAACCCCTTCAAAACCGCCTAAGGAGAAGGAGAGAGAAGTGGAGGGGATTGGAACAGCTGACCTCCCATGCAAAATTTTAGGTGCCTAACCATTGCGCCACTTGTTTAGAAACAATATAAAAGGAGCTTTATTGTATTTGAATAGGGGAGGAGTCTGTGTAAAAGCTAGAGAGGATTTATCTTCTCAAATAACGCCATTTTTGAAGGCCTTGCACTTAATTGGGATCTCGGAGTAAAAATATGAAATGAAGGAAACTCTAAGACGGTTCCAACGATGTAATATTTTATCTTTTTGTTGAGTTTTAGCCTATTTTTGGAAGCTTTGAATGCATATTTTAACAGGATCTACAAGACAGCTAGTTGGAAAACACAAATTTCAATGCACTTCTGGTCCGAATTGTGACTTGGTGTAAACATGAAAAGTGTTCATAATTCAGATATGATATCAGATATATGATTTTTTTCATATAATGTTTTAAATCTCCATTTTTAGGTGTTTTTCTAACACAATAGCAGAGAGATCACATTGTGAAAACATTGTAGGAGCCACGGATCGTTCTTGGGACGATACTTTCGCTATTTTTTAGTTCTTGGGACATTGATCAGCTCATTTTCAGGTTGTGATTCATTATTGGTTGTTTTTAAGATTTATTGTACTTGCATTTCAATATTATTAATGGATCGGTTCAATCAACCGGGGACGTAGGAATTTCCGAACCCCGTAAACAATCTTGTTTTGTTATCCGAATGTTTCAGGAGGATTATTTATTTGCTACACAAGTTTTCGCACTTCTATGGATGCATAATAATCAGAATTTAATCAATTTGTGGAGTTTTAGAATACTTATAATTGGTTAAGAAAATCACAATCTTTGGAAACTTATAAAAGTGAAAAAAATACAACTCACGTTTTCAGATCAAGTTTGGTATCAGCAGTTACGTGGATGCTGGATTAGATTCTAATTGTGTTTGGAAATTTGGCTTTAGTTTCAATATTGATTTTAGTTTTCAATGTGTAGACATTTTGGGGCTTGTTAATCTTCTTTGCATAGGTGTGAGTTTTGGAATTGTACAGTTGTGTTTTCAGGAATGAGGAATCATGGGCAAGTCACCCAAACAGAGCAACCTGGATGAGCTTGAAGCCATAAACCGCCAACTCCAAGAAGAAAACTATTTCTTGAGAGATAAATTTTATTCCTTGGAAGAGGAAAATAGTGTTAAAATCTGAGCCACAATCCTCTATAACCAAGAAAGAGGAGTATGTCAACAAGATGCTTGAAGAGAGCAAGAAGTTGATGGGCTTTGATAAAGAGTTGCAGGAAGAAATACGAACCAAGGATGCCCTCTTGGAAAAGCTGCAACAAGGTGAACATAAGAAGGAAATGCCTTCCAAATCAGATGCATGTACTATGACAGAATGCATTGTAAGTTGTTCACATTTTAATTCTTCCTCTCATTCAGTTTCAGATGTTCCTTTGGGTCAGTTTGAAAAACACACTAAGGGAATTGGGTCTAAGCTAATGGTTAAGATGGGATTTAACGGAAAGGGCCTTGGTAAAAATGGACAAGGTGATGCTAACCCAATACAGGTAGAGGATCAGCCTCGGTTTGCAGGTTTGGGTTATTCTAGTGGGAAAATGGAAATTGGAGAAAGTTCCAAAGTAAGCTGAAGGAAGACAAGCTTCCAACAGCCAAGGATCTACACCACTAGAATGCAGAGATTCCGCCATGGGAGGAACAATGAAAGGTGTAAGAAAACAGGTAAAAGAGGTAATCAGATTCCACCTCCTTCCACTTACACTAAAAATAGCACTAAGGGAAAATCAAATCCTAAAACTTCTAATACACTCTTTCAATTGGAACAATATAGCTTTGGTAGGCAGAAATATGCTTTCCTCGCACATTTTGTGAAGGTACTAATCATTTGTTGCATATTGTTGGAAGAGGAAAATTTGATTAAGAAGTTAATGCCTTTTGTGAATGATAAGGCAGTGCTAAAGACCAATCTCACCAAGGAAAGGCGAGAAATGGCAAGAATGTTACCTCTCCTAAATAGGGAATCATTCTCGTAGACAAGAGTTCGAGAATGGTAAAATGGGTAAGACTCCTAAAAACAGGAAGTTAAATTTTGTTCCCATTGTAATAGGAATGGTCATGATGTTAAGGTTTGTTGGTTTGTTTCTAAACAACAAAAGAAAAAGTTGTTAAAAAGAACTATATTGTAAAACCAACAATGCTAAACCTAACTAAAACTCATTTGTAGTATCGAGAAGGTAAAACAACCAAAACGGAAAAACCCAAGTGATTGGTTTGGAAAAACACTCCTCAACTTTATATTTGCACTCAAAATTGTTGATAGTAGGCAAGCAAAAAATTTTGAGCTATATTTTAGAGATTCTAACTGATTGATAAGGATTTGTTCCTAAGTTGATATTTAAGCTTTGAAAATGAATGGAAACAATCAAGAGAAGATTTGAGTGATAGGTTCATCATACTCATGTTTTGTTTTCTCATATTGGTTGGTAGTTCCATTGTTGAAAACACTATGCGAGGGATAGGCATCGGTAGTATGTCTAAATTTGAAACTTGTAGTTGTAATTAGCATAATCACAAAGTGTTAGTTAACAACACTAGCTTCCATTATAGATGGGTGTTATTATCGACTTATTATTTGTGATGGCGATCCGGTGTTTTGGCATATTCATGTTGATTCAAATTGTTGACTATAGCTATTTTTGGGCATTGATAGTCTATTATATTCGGATAGTGAATACTTGAAAATTGTTCTGATTCAGATGGGCAAGTGGGCACTTAGCCTAATTGAAAGGGCGCTTTAGATGTCTTGTATCGATCATGTGTTATGGAGTTGTAATTTTTGGTAATCGGCCGTATCACAAAGTGACAGCTTGAACACTAGCTTTCCGTAATAGAATGGGTGTTATTATCTAGTCGATTATTTGTGATGGCATTTGATTGGGGTATGACAGTTCCACGGACAGTGCGTAGAGTTGATTTGGTGTTTTGCGTTGGCAGCGTTTCGATTGAACACTAGCTTAATTGGGTGTTATTATCTGATCGGTTATGTGACTAGCTAATCAACTATTTTCAATTATTTAACCTATAATGTTATTTTGGGTTCTTGTATGTGTTTTTTGTGCAATGCAGAAGAGATAATTATGTCTTTTTGTGGGTTGATACACATGACTTTTTGTGGACAAAAGCCTTTCTCGATGGGGAGGTGTGATCAGGGATCATTTTTGAAAACTTTCCCTAAACATCCCTAAATTGTGTTAGTGTATAAGATAATCTGAGATATTTCAACGATCGTAAGAACGCGACAAACGGACATCGGGAGCTCTAGTTATGTTCGATCAAAGTTCTGAGTCAACGGAAAGTCAACTCTAGTCAATCTGGTCAATAATGGACCAATCACACTGCGACACGTGGCGAAAAGGAAAAAGGGAGTTGTTTTTTGGTTTTCGATCACCGGTCTTCGATAGAGCGTAAAAATGGTACATGGGAACAAGAGGCTCAACTTTTATTACGGGGGGAGCATGCCGCCGTGTGGACTATGGTATTATCACTAACGTGGTGGGTCCACAAGCCACCACTCGTGAATTCTGATTTTGACCTCAAGATTGCTTCTATCGGGATACGATAAGTGAAATTATTTACATACCACATTACATGGGTTCAAATTATATCCAAATTCATATTACATTTCCCACGCATTTCATGTATTTGCCTTACGCCTTATTTCCAAATGCCACGCATTGCATTCAAAATTTTATAACCTGATCCATGCATTATCCTTGGCATTTTAGGCGCCTAAAAATAAACATCCATGCACCATGGTTATCTAGCCAAGAAATTTTCCCACTCCTTAGGAACTATGGTGGCTCTTAAGCCAATGCAAGCAGCCATCTTTGGCATTATTAAATCATTCTTCCCAAAAATGCACGCACCCACAATGTGGGATAAACCCTTAAAAACGCCTAAGGAGAAGGAGGAGAAGTGAGGGATTGGAACAATGACCTCCCATGCAAAATTTTATGGTGCCTAACCATTGCGCCACTTGTTTAGAAATAATATAAAAGGAGCTTTATTATATTTGAATAGCATTGTGCAGGTGAGGTACATGTAAAATAAAGACTCTATTGGAATAACGCCATTTTGAAGGCCTTTTCGAAGGGATCTTGGAGTAAAAATATGAAATGAAGAAATTCTGAGGATTTTAACGATGTAATATTTAATATATTTTTGTTGAGTTTTAACCTATTTTTGGAATCTTTGAATGCAGATTTTGGGATCTACAAGACAGGCTAGTTGGAAAACATGAATTTCAATGCACTTCTGGGTCCAAATTGTGACTTGGTGTAAACATGAAAAGTGTTCAGAATTCATATCTGATCTAAGATATATGATTTTTTTTTCATAGAATGTTTTTAAACATCCATTTGTAGGTGTTTTCTAATTGAGTTGTAGGGAGATCACATTGTGAAAACACCGTAGGAGCCATGATCGTTCTTGGGACAGTTTCGCTATTTTTCGAGTTCTTGGGACATTGATAAGCTCATTTCAGGTTGTGATTCATTATTGGTTTTTTTAAGATTTATTTTACTTACATTTCAATATTATTAATGGATCGGTTCAATCTGAACCTGGGACGTAGGAATTTCCGAACCCCGTAAACAATCTCTTTTTGTTATCCGAATGTTTTAGTTTCTCGATTATTTATTTGCTAAAAAGTTTTCCGCACTTATATGGATGAATAATAATAATAATTTAATCAATTTGTGGAGTTTTAGAATACTTATAATTGGTTAAGAAAATCACGATCTTTGGAAACTTATAAAAGTGATAAAAGTACAACTCACTTTTTTTAGATCACCGGGATTTTGGATAGGTTTGACTCAACATGACATGGACATACTACAAAGGGTGGGAATATGGACATATACGGGTTCCCCACGTTACTCTTTCCGACCATAAACTACATTTTTGATACTTATTTTCCTACTAGGATGCAGACCAAACACTTCCTTTTTAGTGTGTTCGTGGTGAGTGTACTTGAATCACTCTAGAGGATGTAAATGCACCGTTGGGCTCCCATTCTTAGGAAGTGATTTAACTGGAGACAACAAGATCTAGGGTAGTGATGGTATTGGGGCTACATACATGGGAGATGTTGTTGTCTCATATGGTTTAAAGAAGGGGATGAGGGTCCAGTCTATTGCTACTGCTCATATTCCTATCATCCAGAGGGTGATTATGGGTATTTTGTCCTCACGATTGATCAGGGAAAAGGGAGGGAATACTATTTTATAATGTTGGGCCCTTATCATTACACAGATCGAGGGCCATGGCCATAGGTATGCTTTAGTGGATGTCTTGGGGCCACCTACGAAAATTTATACAAAGGTTGGTCAATTAGGTAAATCTTGCCACCGAGTCACCCTACTCTTGTCATGAGTTGGGTATATGAGCACATCACCCCCTATGGTAGGGGCCTACCCTAGTGTAGGATGTAGGGGCTAGCAAGGCAGCTAGGTGGATAGGGATGTGAGTGCTCGGGACACCACACCAACTAGTGGCTTCTCTCAATCACCGCGAATACTTTTGGGACATGGTAGGTTTATGGGGAGGAGGTTACGAAAGTGGTGGATTTCTCTTCCACATGTCAGTTGGTTGATAGGATCGGGAGGTTGGAGACTCACCCATTTGATTGGGTCCCTCAAGCTTTAGCCTTCCATATATTGAGATGCTTCCTTAATGATTTTGTATCTATTGGACTATTTGGAGGCCCTATGCCTTATATCATAGAGAGATTCGAGGTTTGGACCACAATTACCCGAATGGAGTACCCATTATAGTTAGGTGGGTGGTTCATGCCTGATGGGTAGCTAGTCCCCACACGAGTGCCCCTACTCAAGATTATGGCCATTCCTTCCCATAACATGAGAGGAGGACAATCCTATTGATGTAAACTTTGACTTTGAGGAGCATAAATGGTATGAAACAGAGGAGAAGGATATAGGGGATGAGGAAGATGAGGATGAGGGGGATATAGAGACTAATATCCCTGGACATCTCATATAGAAGGAGAAGAGAGAGACTCCCGAGTGGCATGACACTCAGGGGAGATGCTCTGGGCAGCGCATGAGGAGGTGAGTGCAGAGATAGATGCCTTGGTCTCAGAGGAGACACTTCCTGAATCCGGTGGAGAGGGGGAGGATGATTCGTGATGGGGCAACATTTCTCCTTTCACTTTGGGAGGCCCGTGAGCTCTAACAACATCTAGCTAGGTAGCCACTAATCCTACGTGGATGCCAAGAGATCTGAGTATGTTGAGACTCCTTCTCAACTTGTTAGTTAGAATTGTTTAGTTCTCTTTTTTCTTATTCTTAGTGATTTTATAACTCATTTCTTTTCTCCATGTTCTTGATTACAAAATCTCACAAGTGAGCAATAGTTTATTTTTCGGGTATGCATGAACACCCTACTAATCCCCTCAGGGAATCTTGGGCCGAGTTGAGCAGGTAGTGTCAAGCCACCCTTAGCGGTCTGGGTAGACACATTGATATGTTTTATCCGGTTTGGAGGGTGGCAGAGATAGTGACTTCCCTTCATACCCAAGTGGCTGAGGACACAAGGTCAGAGGACTTAACGAGACAGAGTCATTCTCTTATGAGGCTACAGAATATGGGGTGGCACCATGAAAATCATTCATGCTCCACTCTCATGTAATTATTCATAGGTAGTAGTAGGATCCCTAGACGCGGCAATGCACTATCTGAGGGATCCCACAGGATTGACAGCCACTCAGGATTTTTATTATTTTGATTCCATTTTGTCGGAATTATAGGATTTTTTTATACAAAGGGCTCATTGAGCATTTTGACCATGCCTAGTGCATGATGGCTTTTGTATCCATAAACATGATTATGATATATATATATATATATACATACAAATCTCTCTTTTTGGATTCGTGGAAGTTTATTTGTAATTTGTTTCTCATGTGTACACTAGATGTTTTAGAATCTCTAAATTTATATGCTTTTAGAATGTATGCAATGGATGACTAGTGATGAAAACTACTACCGAACAAAAAGTTTTCTTTTTGTTTGTTTTTGTAATGTTGATATATGATAATGTAAACATGTTGTGGTCTTGAACTTTTTGGCTTCTTTTAGAAATGTTATTTTCTTCTTCTTGTTTTGGAAAAATGTGATGACTATACGATGATAATGAAATGAATTTTCCCCATTCCTAACTCCATGCAACTAGTAGGATGCGAGGGCTCAACACCAAGAGCTAGGAAGGGTGCAAATTATGTGAACTTATTGAATGATAAGCGATAAAAAAGAAAAGTATTGAAAAAAACCAAATTTAGTCCCTACATACCTACTATACTCAAAATTTCTACATGGTTGAGAGTGTAACTTACTTTCCAATTTATCTAGACTTAAAGCCATAAATGGCTACTTGGTTGACAAAATCTGGTTTTAGGTTTTGAACATATCTTGGATTTTGAGCTTCTAACTCATTTTGTTAATTGTTTGTTCCAAATTTTCTAGTTTATTTTTTGACATGACCCCCCCTATACCTTGTCCCCTACTACCTGGTAGGAAGCATGAGCTCATCACCAAGGACAAGGAATAGATGAGTAAGGGTACTTATTTCCTTTCCCAACCTCACACTACTAGAAAGAGATGTGGGATCAACACCGAAGGTTGGTGGGGCAAAGAGGTATGTAAAATAAAATTTTTTCTCGCTGATTTTGATTTGACACATATATCTTAGTAAAGAAAATAAAATGTTTAGATAATTCTTATTTCCAAAGAGGTATGTATGGGATAGATGTGACACCAAGAAGCTTCTAGAACAGACCGTAGGTAAGAACAAATTAACCTACTAGAAAGGAATGAGTAGAACCAAGTATGTTGGCCTTGGTATGGTTATTATTAAAATTTTGTCTTTTGAACTGATGAGATGATTTTGAAACCATTTGATGATATTATAAAGATTTGAATAGGTATGATTTTAATGTTTTGCCAATATTTTCGAAGTTTTAATAATTGCTTAAGAATAATTTTGTTGTCTATACACTTTACGAAATGAGTTAACATAATGAACTAGCGGTGGCTAATGCCATGAAGATGAACATAGTATACAAGTGGTGATTCTGATGACCTATGCATAAAACCTTTTAAGATGCAAAGAATTGACATTTTCATTGAATTCCTCACCTTCTACTATACATAAAAGATACATACCTTTTCCATAGTCCTTCATGACTCGGTATGGGCCCAACCACTTGGGCTGAAATTTTCTTCCTTCACCGGACTTCTTGTCAATCCGGCTATCTAGTCTCAGAACTAGTTCTCCCTCGTATATTTCTCGTTCGTAGTCCTTGTTGTTATACTGTCAAGCACATCCAGACAACATAGTCTCTATTTCCTTTCTCGGTGTTTAAACTGGACTCATCAAGGATTTCTAATTGAGAGAGTCATCCCTCTCTGTAGGCTTCTCTTCCCAAAATCCCCTATAATGAGATGCAGAAACTAGGTATTTCGACCTCAAGAGGTAGAATGCTTCTTCTCCGAATACCGAGTGAGAAAGGCGTTACCCCACATGGTGTTCTTACTTATGTTCAATAGGCCCACAAGGTTGGGTATAATTTTAAATACCAATCCCATTTGTTCTCCTTAACCATTTTGAGGAGAATGGATTTTAACGTTTTGTTTGTTTCCTCATCCTGTCCATTGGCCTGAGGGTAATAAAGAGAGGTTGTGTGATGATTTATCTTGAATTTACTACATAACTCACAAACCTCATTGTTTTTAAGGACGTGTCATTGTCTAAGATAATGACTTATGGGACACCGTACTATAAATTATTTCATTTAGAATGAACTTAGCGATTAAGTAAACCTAGTATACGGTGGTGAGAGGTATGACCTCTACCCATTTAGTAAAGTACTATGTGGTTGTGATTATAAATTTATGGCCATCTGTTGATGAGGGAGAGAATTTCCCTATCAAATCTAGGCCCCACATGGAAAAGGGCCATGGGGTATGATTGGTTGCAAAGCCTATGCCGGCATGTGAATCTCGTGAGAGAATTCTTGGCATTTATGACATTTGCACACAAACTCTATTGGGCCATTCTCTAGAGTGGGCTAAAAATATCCCATTTGATGTATCTTGTGAGTAGTGGTGTGGCCACCAAAGTGGCCTCCACATATCCCTCTATGGGATTCATAAAGAATATTTTCAGATTATTCTGTGTAAACACATCTTAATAACATCCCATCGAAGGCTCTGCGATAGAGCACTGTTCTAAAATAGCGTACTTAGTAGCAATAAGGCATAACCACCTTCTTTCTTGTGATTTTTCCCCTTTTGGGTAATTATGGTCTATTATGAAATTGGTGATATTGGTGTACTATGGACATGTAGAAATGGGGGCCTAGTTTTGAAAATGTATACACACTCATCTGGAAAATCTAAATCAACTAGGTCGCCTCTTGTCCATTCGGTTATCGCCTAACCAATCCACAATAATTTTTCCTTTCACATACTTTTGGTTGTGAAAGTCAACTTGAATTCACCTATTAGCGTTATGAAGCGTTTAACCCTTTTTATAGTTAACCATTTAGATAGGTTTGTAAGTGATCAGTTTTGATGATCACCCTTGTTTCTTGGTTCAACATATATTGTCTCAACCATGTTTTGCAAATACTATAGCAGGACACTCCTTTTCTACGTGTGTGTGTAATGGGTCTCGTAATCAAGCAATGTTTGACTGATGAAATAAACTACATGTTCATGCTTATCATCATCTTCCTAAGCTAACATGTAGGCTAGTGAGACGTTTGTTGCCCTTGAATATAAAATGAGGGGTTGGTCTAACTTAGGAGGCATGAGGATAGGTGGTGAAAGTAAGAATCGTTTCACCGATTCAAATGCTTCATTACACTCTTTTTTCCATGTGAGGCAACAATCCTTCATTAATAAATTATTGATTGGATGAATGACGAAGGTTAAATTAGGGATAAATCTTGAGATTGCACCGAGATTTCCTATAAATGACCTTATATCTGATTCGGTTGAGGGCGGAACTATCTCTAATACTTTGACCCGAATCTTAGCTAGATCTATGTCTATCCCTCATGAAGATATGATGTACCCTAACAACTTACTTCCAGTTACACCGAACACAAATTTTTTTACGATTAAGTGTAACACCCTATTCGATTAATTGGGAAAGGATGATGAGCATGTTCGGATGATCACACTACTTTCTAGATTTGGCCATGAAGGTTTCAACGTAAGATTCCATAATATTTTGTATAAGATCATGGAATATGTATATCATAGAATGTTGGTAGGTTTCTCAAGCATTCTTGAGTCTCGAATGGCATGACTACATAGCAATAGGTTCCCCAAGGAGTAATACAAGTTGTCTTGTTTTGGTCCTCTTCATAAATCCTAATTTTATTTTATCCTAAAAATCCATCCATGAGGGAGAGTAGCTCAAAACTGGTTGTCACATGACAATGACATTAATGGAGGGTAATGGGAAATCATCCTTAGGACATTCTTTATTAATATCCCGGAATTCAATACAAATATGTATTTTCCCATTCTTTTTAGAATGCGGTCTATGTTAGATACCCATTATGAGTAGTTGGAGCTTGATGAATCATACCTATAGGAGTTTCATCACTTCTTCTTTTCCATGAGAGCCACCTTTGGCTTCATAGGCCTTGACTTGTGTTTAATTAGCTTGGCATCTAGTTTTTGACAATATTATGGTGTAACATCGAGAGAAATCCTGTCATCTCCGTGTTATTAAATGTGAAAGCCTTCGAATGTTCTTTGAGGATCTGCGTATGTATTTCTATTTCCTCTGGGGTTAGAGAGGATCCTAGTTTGAGGATTCTTGGCTCTTCCTCCATCCCGATGTTTATATCGATTGTTCCCTTGATTAAGGAGGCATTTCCTTCCTTAAACTCAGGTGGGGCTGGAGGTAGTTCCAAACCCCCTCATTTTCTACCTCATAGATTTCAATTTTCTTCTACGAGGGAGATTCTATCATGGGATTCCCAAAATATGAAGAGGAATATGGGATTAGGGATAAATCAACCATGTGATGAGAAAGATGCAATTTTGCATAGGTATTTAGATATTCAAGAGTCGACCTATCACTGTCAAAGTGATCTAGGATGATAAACTCATTCTCAACTTCTATATGTGATAATATCGGGGTTATTGGTACTTTACAAACCAAAGGTTCAACAAAAATTCACACCATGAAATTACTATCTTCCAACTCATTGCTTGGATTGAAGCCGGAAGCCGAGGTTGGTATTGAATCTGTGAGAAGGTTATGTTCCCATGGAATTTCTTCGATTGATATGAAGTCAACTCCCTTTGTCAAATTTAACATCAGAGGTGGGTTGTTTTATAGAGTTGAAAATGCTCATATTTAGTCTCATATACCTCGATACTTAGTTTGTAACTAATTGTGAGTCTCCTAGCACCCGATATTACTAGAACCCATCCTTTTGGCTATGATGAGACTAAGAAGGAGGTATTCATATTTAGCCCCGTTGTTTGTACATTCAAATTTTAATTTGAAGGTGAAAGGAAAAATATTTTCTCGAGGATAATTAAGGATTACACCTGCCTCGGAATCAAAATGAAATTTGGCTCCATCAAAATGGAGAGTCTAATAATAACTCGGGAAGATGGAAATTGGAGCATTCTTTGTATCCTCTTCCTTTGTTTCTGTTACTTCTACCATAAAAACTTTTTCTACGGTGAAGGGAACCAATTCTAGGGTATGTCCTATACGCATAGAATAAAATGACACGAGAATAGGTAGATCTTTCTCTATGTAGATCTTTGAAAATATTTTTGTGGTTCCTAATGACATTGTCTCTACGGTGATGGTTTTATCTTTGAGTGTCCTAATGTATTGATCAACTTCGTGAATTCTAGTTTTGTTGTAGGCACCAGCTTCGCTTCTAGTTTTGAATTGGTTGGTTTGTTAAGTTGATTTGTTGGGAGCTTGACCTTAGAGTGGACCCTAGTTTCTTCTTTAAAATTTTTAGGTGTATGTCGAAAGGTTTTGGGTCACCTTGCGCCATAAATACTTTTCTAGGTGTAAACACCTTATTTCCTAAAACAACGTGGAAGGGATTGCCTTCATGTGATGTATCCATGGGTGATTGAGAATCATATTATATTTGGTTTCTGATATATAATATAAAATTTAGTGAGAACTATTTTGGGCCCTAAGGTGACTGGTAATACTATAGTCCCAATTGAAATTGTCTTGAGGCTATTATAACCCCTTAGCATATTTCATGTTGAGGAACGGTTTGTTTCTCCATATCCTAACTTTTGGAGAAAAGTGAAGGGGACTATGTTCACTATCACCCCATCATCGATTATTGCATGCTTAACGTAGTTCTTATAAATCCATATCGGAAATGCAAGGTTGGGTCACCTCTATGTGTAATTACAGAATTCGTTAGCATTTTACTTTTGTCAAATATAAACTCAAAGTATCCCTATTTGGTTGCCCCAAAGGGGGTAGATGTCAAAGTCCACATGGTTTATTTGTGTTTAAGGAGGAGGAGTAATGTTAATTAGATGACCAAGACCTAGTGATTCTAAGAGATAAGTTCTATGGGTGGGAGAGTTCTTCAACAAATCCAAGAAGTAAATGTGAGAGAAGGTCTTTGTTAAGTCATTGATTAGGTCATAAGCACCTACAAGTTTTGCCAGTGTTTGTTGAATGTTGTTTGGTACTTATGGATAGGTTGGAACTGGTTGAGAATAATAATATCACATCCTTGTTATCATTTCTACATGTAGCTTGGTGTCTAATTCTACTAGACCAACTATCTCGATTTGTGGTCGAGTTCCTAGTTGAGGTGCAACCGGTGGATTTGATGAAGTTGAGGCTTCATTATCATTATTCCCTCTTATGATACTTTTGTTTGTCTCATTTGGATCCAACCCATTATTGTTGGAATGATTCGGAGAGGATCGTTGAAAATCTTGAGGGTGCATTTTGAGGGGAAAATGATCCCATATAGGTGTTTGGTGTGGGTGATGTAGACTTTTCCAAAAACATATCTACACAAGATCTTTTTTTGATCTTCTAGTAAGCATTCTAATAATTTGTTGTGAAGCTACTGAAAGCCCTAGTATAAGATTGGATGGGATCTTGTGGAAGCCACAATATAGATTGGGATTATAGTCTCATGGTCATTATCTTAGATTTTATGGCCCAAAATTCTAGTTAGGTTTGGTTGTTATAGTTGAAATTTGGAGGCTATTACCTCTTGTTTTGGTTCTAATATCTAGTTGGGCCTTAGTTAGGACCTTGCATCTAGATTTTTCATTGTTGTTGTTGTTTTTGTGGAGTATGATTAAAATATAATGTGTTGATTGTTGGAGTAAAGCTATTATTTTGTTGATTATAGTGGATGTTGGAGTGTTTATGACATTTACCCTCTTGACTTGGTCTGTGACTCCATATTTTATAACCCCGTGGTTTTTGTTAAGGATCTTGGGTCCTTGATTGGTATTCCCAACATCAGGATAAGTTGTAGTGTTTTTATTGGGAGTGATTAGTCTCCCATTCATTCCATAGGTATTACAACCATTTTCTATTGATGTTTGATCAATACAGAGAGCACTCTCGAGTACTTCATCATATGTCCTTAGGGGGAACTTCTGGAATTCTTCCTTTATCTCTCTCTTGAGAGAATGGAGGAATAAGTCACATAGTTCCATTTGATCCATGTTTGGAGCATTTCTTTAAAGAATAAAGGATTATGTTCCATATATAAATGAAATGAATAACAGATTCATTGTGTTCTTGTTTTATGTTCAAGAATTGCTTGATCCTTGTTCTTAGTAATTTGTTCATGTTGAATTCCTTGATAAATTTGGACAAAGTTGTTTGAATGAGTGTATCAAAGCTTCAGGTATTCTATAATAGGTCAAGGGAAATACCTTCTAGGGTTTTAGGGAAGATATTGGTGACAACTACATCCCAGGGAGTAATTCTTGAATGGCCGTGGCATAGGATTTGATATGCACATTTAGATCTCCCTCCCTTGAATTTGAATTTAGGAAAATAGGCTCTTTTAGTAAGCATAGATTTTAACCATCGATGGTTCCTTTTGAGGAGGCAAGAGGTGGAATGGGCTATTGATATGGCATAACGTATGCATTTGTAGGGGCGTAAGGAAACCCATGCAATTGAGTAAATGTCACGGGAAAAGAGAACATGTGTCCTTGTGGTGAATTTGAATACATTTTTAGATAGGGAGGAGCATTACTCGATATGGGTTATTTATCATTGAACTAGGGGCATCATGTTTTCAATGGAATAGTGTTATTAAACACATTTCTAGCCGATTTTGTTGTGGATACCCATACGAGTGTTGGGGATGCATACCTAACATACCAGTCCCTATGAGGAGGTCAACTTTGACTAGAATGGTGCGGAGGGTTGGGAGTTCTTGCTTTCCCCGAATGTGAAGCTTCATTTGCTTGAACAAGTTCTAACCCTCTCAACTAACATGATGAGATGACCTTGATTGGTAATGACACGGTGTTTTGAATTGATGGATGTTGTTGTACCCTTTGAGGTTATAGATGGGTATGGTATCCTACTATGAATTGATCATTACTCTACCAACCTTCACCAAGAGTATTTTCCATTGGTGGAAGAATAGGGTATTTTCTTAAAGCAAGGTATCAAGTTATCCTTGTAAACATCCTAGAGGTGGGTATATTATTTAGAAGAGTTATATATTTGTATGATCGAAAAGTGATAGGAAAGAATGAGAATCAACAAGTATCCTTTGCCCATACTCGACCTCCTAAGGTCGTGCCGAGATAGTGGTGGTTTGGAATGTGTGTGTCTATATGATAGTCACAGCTGGAGTAGGTGTTCCCTTCACATTGGGTTCACCAAATTTGTACAGGGAAAGTCACTTGACCTTTGTGCACGACCTCTCGAGGTTGTGAGACAGACGGTATAGAATGGAAATGGATACAAATGTGGACAAGATAGTTGGGAAATCTTATATCTTCATCACACAATAATGAGATTTGTGAATCTAAGGCAAATAATGCTCGAACTGAATTGGTATGATGGACCGATCGAATATGATAGATGCTCGGAGGCTCAATCAATGTCGATCTCTTCCAAGATCCTATTTCTTGGCTTTTGGACATGTGGAAAGCAACTTGCGGGTGCCTCATGCAGATTTCCGAGATAAGGTCGTAGAAGTGGTGGTGAGAGGCGTGATGGAGCTGTAGGAAATATGGGTGATTTTCTTGTCTAGTCTAGAAAGTCTTATCCTCAACAGATGTTATGTTTAACACGAGAAAACTATGTGATAATGTCCGGTGGAAGTGGTGAGGATCTGAATACAAGTGTACGTAAACTAGTGTCAATCTAATTCATTAACAAGCTTGTTGGGTTGTGGGACCTAAGGATCACAACCAAATAGTCATGATGGTTGTGGATTTTTATGGTCATGTGAAGACTTAATTTCTATTTCCAACTATCTAATATTTATAGGCCTGATTTTGCTTCTACATTTAATGCGAGTAGTTTCTACGATCTTCTCGGAGTATCTTACTGGAATTCTGCAACTTGTATGCACAAACCTACATTTATGTCAATGACAAGGTCTCCTCCATCTTGTTGTGGAACTAATGTAGATCACAACCAAATGTTTTTCTCTTCAGTCCACTTATGGTCATATGGATATCAAATTTTTTAAGGCAATCGTAGTTGGGTTGATTTGAAAAAAATTCATGTGCTTTTCCATCTTCAATGTTTAATTATCTTAATTGCTCTTTGATTATTTGTAAATTTGTTGTTGTTTGGAGGAGGTGAATTCTAAGACCTTGGTCAATATCTGCTAATGTTGTTGAAAGATTTGGATGAGGTACTATTGATTCAAATATGTAACCCTGGGCTCTCTAGGTCCTGTAATTGTCATGCAATAAATAATTGGATTAACTTAGTGAAGTAAATTGCACGATTATGAAAAGAGATCTACGCTATGCTTGTTCCTTTTGTCTTTTCAAAGACATGAACTTGAATAAAATTAAAGAGCAGCTGATCTAATATAAGGAAATGTTTTTGTTGTTTTTGTGTATTTCAGAAAATAAGCAATTAATCTAAGAATGGAACTAAAAACAAGCAAGGTAAGATGTAGCTATTTTCCTATGCATTTGTGAATTGATTGTAAACTAAAAAGAAACAATGAATTTATAATTTAACCTACTATATGCAAGACTTCCTATGAGATATGTTCTCCTTCGAATCAAAGGGATGGGAGGAAGAAGATCCGTCACTGGAGTTGTTGTTTGATCTAAATTCTATAGAAAATTAGCTAGATGTTTGCAATACAAAATGAAATCAATTTCTACTCTATTTGATATGATGAAATTATAACTTTGACAATTCAAACCTAGAATTTATAGAACAGAGGAAAATCTAGTTGTAGTTTAGCTTTTCCTCTCAGTTTGATCTCTCTATTCCTACTTGTTAACGTGAATCCAAAAGAAGTGGGATTGTAACAACGACATCAGGAGAAGGTATTCAAACAATGGCAGCTTATAGGTAAATGAATGTAATGCAAGTAGGAGAGGGATAGTGTAAGAGAATAGATCTTGGCTATGTAATTCCTAGCGAGAATTTTATAGGGATACAACACATATGCACCGAAAACTCGAGGACCTATACTTCCTTTGAAAAAACAAAAATCTAAGAACTCTAGGAAAAATCAAGGTTCTCAAATGAACTGAACTTGAACTTAGAACTAAAACTAAACTATACTAAACTAGGTACTTAGATAGCCATAGAATGATTGACTAAGAAAATAATAGACTAAGATGAAATGAGAGATACCAAGTGACTTCTAAATCGGAGGAAAGAGAGAGAGGTAGAGGGGACTTGGGACCGACTTCTTTTAGAGGGAAATCTAGACACTGGGACTCGAGGGCCATTTGCTTGAGCACCATCCTTGTATTTATAGGACTTTGATTCACCAGATGGAAAGCTCAATTTGTCTTTCTCTACCATTTTAATATGAAAAAATTACTTTTACAAAGTGGTTGGGCTTTAAAATAAGATTTTTCGACTGATATTTTTGACTCCAACTTGTTTTTACACGTTCCAGAAGCATGTAGAAGTTTCTAGAAAATGTGTGGAGGATTGTTGCCTAGAGCAGGGCAGCGGTTTCAAGATTTCGCCCCATTTCTAGGTGGTGGTTTGTAGACTCACTGCCATGCTTGGGAAGTGGTCGATGGACCACCTCCCTAGTAGGGTGGCAAAATCCTAACAATAATGACAAAAAAACATGAAAAGGGGGAATCTAAAACAAAGCATGTAGGGGATGAGCAAGGCATTTTAGGATGCAAAATATATAATCATAGTGTGCTTTCTAGATTCTAAACACCTACAAAGATATATGAATCATCATTGGGGATTTGGTAACCATTTTCTTGATATTTTAGCACACGGAATTTTGGGTGTGTACAGTGGGTGGCCTTATGAATTTTCTAGTGTGCTAAAAGGTATAGGAACAACAATTTTGAAATTTATAAAGAGCACGGGGCCCATTAAATGAAATAATTTGATTTTTGAGCTAAATTGAGACCATGTATGAATACAAAATTATATTTTAATAATATATGATAGTTTATGTGTCATTACTAAGTATGGTTTTATTTAAGCACATTTTTCTCTTTGTTTGCATGGAGTTTTGAACCATTTTTGGCACATGTGATGATGTTTTTAGCTAGGCCGACCTACTTGGGTCATATATGACTATTGGAATTTAAATTTAAATTGTTTCCCTGATGTATGGGTTGAACAAAAGTAGGGAATTTTTTTTTTCCTAAGTTTGAAATGATAAGAAGCTTATAAAAGCATGTTTTTATGTGATTTTAGAACTAGTGAAGTGTGTGCAAGGTGAACGACCTAGGTGAGAGTTGATTACAGGTGTTGGAGCATGATTTGAGGTTGAAACAAGTGTATTATTGGTTGAGAAAAATTAGAGAGAATGTGTGTAAGGGTTTGATGATTTTTGAAGTGATATAAGTGTTTTTTTTGAAGATTAGTCACCTAGGGTTTGATTGAAGAAGTGTGAGCTTTATATTGGGTCTCCATCAGTTGTGGTAATAAAAATAAGATATTTAAACATCATAATATGGTTGAGTGGGTTCTTGATCACCTTGGGGTTTTAGGATCCTTGTGGAGTTGGTGCTTCACAAAATTAGGGGTTGGTGGTCATTATAGGGTTGGTGCTCTACTAAACTAGGGGTTAGTGCTCTTTGTGGGGTTTGGTGTCTCACTAAATATTGAAACATATCAATATAAGATTGTTTTTAAGTGGGTTTCTTCCCCTTGATGGTTTCCCACTTATATCTTGTGTCTTGCATTGATGATCTTGTTTATGATTCTTTCACATGTGATTGTTTGATGTATGCACACATTAATGGATGGTTGAATATTTATGAGTATTTGTATATGCAAGTTTGAAATCTGAATTAAAGGTTTATAAGGAATGATTCACCCCCTTCTCAGTACATTTTTCTCCTAACAAAGGTAAGAGGTAGGGGTGGAACACAACAGACTAAAGATGCAACCAGAGGTAATAAAACTAAGAAAAAAAACCTACATCAATAGTGGACACCACACACAATGCATATCACAAAACAAAAATACAAACTAGTAGAATATATATTTATATTTATGGAAAAATTACATACGAGATTTGTAAAACCTTTGGAATTAACCAATTTTAAAGCCATAAAAATTCTTTGGCGATGAATTAATGATAAAGTGTAAAAGGGGGACACATAGAGATCATTGGCCTTCCCATTATAAACAAGGTGATTGATACTTAACTATCATTTCATATTTAGATTACTTTTTTTTGTGGCTTACATGTGTCACTTATTTATTCTTGTGACTCCCAAAACTCTAATTTTTTGGAAAAAGAGTATTAAAATGTTATAAAGGAATAATAAACACCGAGTGAAATCAATCAACAAGGACAAAGAGATTGTTAAATCCTTGAACTTAGTGGAGCCTCGATGATAAAAAAATGTCACTTGTTGACAAGTTTCAGCCATTGATCTTCCCACATTCCTCATTTTTGGGGACTTAACTCTTGTTTCATGATTTTTAATGATTATGATGGATGCATGACAAGTGAAAAGCATCTAGTGCACTATATCGCCACTAGGCCTTAAGTCCTTTCCTTAAATTTTACCACTTTATGGTACACCGATCAAAGACAAATGAAAAGGGAGACATGTGACGTCAATCGACACTCATGGATTTCACAAAATTTCCATAGGGTTTGCTATGTTGAGGTTATAATGATATACCTATGGTGAAGATTAAGTACATGTGTGATCACTACAATGCACTTTTCATGAACCTAAATTTTATAGTTTCACCAAGTGGAAATATAAGCTTGGGAATATCAATGGAGGTATGACAAGGGATTTTTTTTAATTTAAATATTTTCACATGGACCTCCATTTCACATGGTAATGGTGTTATTCAAAACATAATTAAGAGGGATTCATTTTGAGATATAATTTAGAGGAAGAAATTGATTTATTGTGGATAATTTCATGATATAGTTTAGGGAGGTTTTTAGATGGTTTTTTCTATGAAATGGCACCAAAAATATTCTCATATGATTTTTTTATCTCTTCACTTGTAAATATGATTTTGAGATACATTTTGATGTGTAATCAAAACACCCTAAATGTCCGCAATGCGATGGGTTGAAATTGTTAGTTTGATTGCATAAGATGGAGATTTTCCCAAAGTGTGGGACTTTGCAATCGGGAAATATCTCTAGATGAAGGTAGGTTACTATTCCTTTATTCTAATGCACACATCCAAATTGTAGAGAATCCACCTAAAAATATACTCTAACTTTCCAAGGAGACAAGGTTAAGAAGATTACAATAAATTAAACCTAAACTAAAGAGGTGATGCACCAAGGGAATGTTGAATAAATTTCCTTGCATAAAAATGAATGTGAAACAAGATTGAAGAGGATGAAAATTAACACAAATCAATTTCTTATCACCAATTCATTCACCATTAAACACAGACCATCAAATATGTAACACAATAACCATGCACAGATAACCAATATTTCAATGAGAGATTAGATGAAAGCAATGAGCACAAGAGAGGGATGAAATTCATCCACATAATTCTATTATTTATCCACAGACTTGATACATTGCACTATAATGGCCAAGAGGCAAGATTGCATTTACATTTTAGATGGGAGGTTTGAACTCCAAAAATTCACTTACAGACTAGAGAAGAAAGGAGAGTGCAAAGAAAAATTGTCCAACATTAGAGCAGTTCTCCTCCTTACAATATATATGAAGAATGAGAGAAAGGGGGAGAGAATAATTTGAATCCTTGCTTCAACCACCCAAAAATGCATTAAAATCTCCTACAAAAAATGATGGGTGTGACTAAAACCCATACCTCCTTGTACTTTTCCTTGTTGGGCAAGAAAGGAAGCCCATACCTCATTCTTGGGGTAGGTGAGAAACCTGGAACATCCTCTAAAATGAAGGACTGTATTTCTTCATTTTGAATAACTTAGTCTCACTTAAATTAACATAACCTATCATTTTTGTGTAGAGGACACTATAAGCTTTCCAAAAAGTCCTTTCTTGTGTAAATCTGGTGTTCCCAGTCAAAAGTTGTGTCCATCTGAAGATTGGGGTGCCATACTGCATTAATGGCAAGTGGTTGGATTTGTTCTTTGGACTTCAAAATGCCTTTTGACCTTCGAAATCCTAAATTTAGACTTTCATAACGCTTTAGAATTTGCTAGCATTAGCATTCCAATGGAAAATTGGCTTGAGAGTTTCCAAAACCCAAAATCCTCAAAACCCCGAAGTCTGAAATTCAGACTTGGGTTTGAACTTATGCCTTTCGGATAATTTATGAAATTTTCATCGCTTGATCCCACCGAGACCTTTGAAACTGAAATTCTAAAGCCCAAAATTTTGGACATTGAATTTAGAACTTCAGACCTTTCCATTTTGGAGATTGGGTTATTTTTCATCTAATGAGCGCTTGAGAGTTCCAAAATATGAAACCCGAACCTCCAAAACTGAGACCTTCAAAAGTTCGAAACCCCTCCACATTGACCTTGAAACCAAGTTTGACCTCGAAATCTGAACCCTTTCGGACTTCGGACTTTGGGATTTTGAGCTTTGGCCCACATTTTTGTGTTTTTGTTTTGCGAAGACCCCGCACCTCCGAATTTTACACCTCTGAATTTATGAAGTACAAAATTTTGATTTTCATACTTTTGACTCTAAAATCCTTTAATCATTGTGAAAGGGATTGACCCGAAAACTGAGCCCTTTCAAACTTTGGACTTTTGGGTTTTCAGGATTTTATCATTTTACCTACTTCCCCTACCTTTGAAAGGCCCCACTTCGAAGCCCAAAACTCAAACTTGGAGCTTCTTCATTTCCCAAAACTCTCTGGAACTTGCTTGGAATGCTTCAACCTATTCTCCCAACTCTGAAATTCAAGCTCCATATGACTGAATCAACCCGCATTTTCTCCTATGCAAGGTCGTGTTTGTTCAATTTTTCCTGAGGGGAAAAATTGGATAACAATAAAATATTCTCTTCTTGGACCACCAAAATGAAAAAGAGTTAAGTGATTCATTTAAAAAAGAACAAGTTGTTTCAATGATCCTGGCTTGAAACCATGCCTTTCACAATAGATAAAAGATCAATTTCCATTCCCCCTTGTGATCTCATAGGATTACCTTAATCATTTGTTAAAGAAAAATTTTTTCTTGCATATCAATGCATATTTCTTTTTTATGGATCATCATGAGACCTAGAATATGCTTCTAAAGCTAGTTTTAGTCATATTCCTCAAAATTAAGCATCTTTGAGCATCCTTGAGCCTTCATGAACTTTCTACAACATATTTCAATGAAAGTAAAGGATATTTTTTAGGTTCTTCAAAATATTATTCATTTCTTTATTCTCTTCTCTTTTATATCTTAATTCTTCTATAAATGTGAAATCATACATAATTATAATAGGTTCCACTCCTTAGAAGTAAGGTTACCCTGTTGTTTTGGGTGTCAAGCTTCTTAAGTGACTTTTATATCTGATTTGGATCTCTATAAATGAAAGAAAACCTTGGATTGTGTTGATACCATATTGTGTATATCTTAGTATCTAATGAAATTATGACTATGAATCATATATTCCCTTTTCCTTATTATTAATTATCTTTTACCTCTTTCTTATCTCCATTGTTTTAATGTGTGAAATTTACTTAGCTATTTCATAAATGTGTCTAAAATAGTTTGATTGATTATATGATTTAGATGCAGGCTTGGTTGTGGCCAATATATTCCCTTTGGACTGACATTTTGTCCTCTTACTTGCTCATTCACATTGGGAGGGTGATCCACTTTCTCTCTGGTGCATGACCATGTTTAAATTCATGTTTCTCTCATCCCCTTTATCTAGAAATCAGTATATTAGAGTAGAGTAGTGGTTAGCATTAGGGTATTTAGTGTAGGAAATCATCCTTCTTTGGAGGTATTCCTTAAGGAGTCAAGATTCTGACTTCGGAGATAAGTGTTTATCTAATGGGTACACGACTTCAGTGACAAAACTTTCATAATAGGATTTGATACCAAATGTTCTAAAGTAAAAATAAAGTGCAAGTGATTAAATTTGAAAGTTAAAAACAAAAAGAGAGTGAGTATTTAGAGTTGGGGATGTCTCGTGCTCCTCCTCCACTGCTTGTTTTTTTCTCCTACCTCTCAATTTTTCCAATGTACAACTCAATGTTAGATTTTTTATTTAGATGACACCTTAAACCTTACAATATGCTCACATGATCAGATTCTTGTGCAATAGGATTTGATACCAAATGTTGTAAACTAGAAATAAAGTGCAAGAGATTAAGTCTTATGGTTTTATTAATAAAAAGATGTTATGTATGTGAGTTAGATTATAAATATCTCGACATCAAGATTAAAACTAATGTTAAAAAGTGAGTCTAAATAAAGTGATGGGCTTACACATAAGTTAAATCCTAAGTCGAAAGATAAGCTAATCCTAACAATATTATTATTATCCAAACTATGTTAAATTAAAAACTAAAATAAACAATTTGGTTAGAATCTTCATTGCTCAAATGGATGGACATGTATTACAAACATAAACATAAAATAAAACATGCAAAAACTAACAAATAATGAATCGACATGATAAAAACTTGGAAAACATTAGACTTAATTTTTTTGTCAAATGTTTATGGGTGATGGAAGATTTCAAGTGAACCCAGATGCTCCCACATTGGATAGGTTGCTACTAAAATGATGACGAAAACAAATTGTAACATCTTAGACAAATTAGTATTGATTTAAAAGGTCTATTTATTTAGATAGCATATTGTTTATGATATTATTAATATTTATGATAAGTTCACATGTTTTGTTTATTCTTTTGAATTTTAATACCATCCTATTTAAGATTGCATGTGTTAATTTCATCCTTAACTACTTTATAAAAATTTCATACGTCACAATTTTGTCATGCTAAGGATTCTTCAGCTGAAAAATTCTACTAGTTATATGATGCAATTTATGTGATTTATTTGATATTATGACACTCATGTAAAGCTCCCAATTTCAAATGAAGGGTTTGACATGAACCTCAAATATTTTCAAACTCTAGAGAGGCATTATGATTCATTATTTTCCATTTCTTATCAAATTTATTGTTCATAGATACATGTAACCGATTGGATGTTTGTTTTAGAGATATTTGACATGATCCGCTTTATATGCAACTTATTTTTCGATATTTTAGAATAATGCTACAATGAAAGAACAATTTTTATTGTTTTGTTGAATTTTACTTTGTGTCAAATATTTTTGTGTAAAATATTACAAATTTTATGAAAGATTACCATATCATTATAAGGATTTACCTACATGTTGTATTTTGTATCATGTTTTTTCATTTTACTTCTCTAGTACCAACCTTGGTTGATCATTAACTGTCAAATGTAACTATTTTCCTTGTTATTAGTTTCCTTCATTGTTGTTAATTTTTTAAATTCTTAGATTCCTTAAAATTCAATGTCTTATCCATCTTCATATTTTCCAAGTCTTTCAATTTGTAATTATCTTAAACAAATTGAAGTATGTTAGAAATACATACCCACCATTAACTCTCTTACTAGTTGGCTTAGCTAATACCTAATGCAGAAGAGGTTCTTTAATTTTTTAGCTACATCAAGATTAGTCTTCATTGAAAATGGATTTTAATGATATTATCCATTTTTAATATATATTTGAAATTATTAGACTAGGAAAATGGATCCTTTATGCACCCAACCCAATTTTCTATTTTTACCATATCATTACAATGTTCATCTTGTACAAGTTAAGGAGTGATTTATGTGTCCAAAGATAGTTTGATGTGCTCAACCCATGGAAGTTTTCAACCATTAATTTCATTCATTTAAAAAACACTTATAGTTGTGATAGTTTCAAGTTGGTAACACTTGTGTCTTCCTTTATGCTTTATAATTTCTTCTCAAGTTGAAAATGTCATTTTCTTATCTTGTTCTAAGAAAATTCAAGCATATTAAAACCTAATTTAATAAATCCTTCTTAAATTCTCATGTTATATCCTTATTTCCCTCTAAGTTGTCCTCATGAGAATCTATTTTTACTTTCATGTATATTACTTTCTAATCTATCAATGAAATGCATTAGGTTCAATATGATCCGTCATATCATGATTTTTTAAATGATTTTTTTCATTTCTTCATACACACTTTATCTAAACATATTCTTCATATATATAATATATATAGACTAAAACATCCATAATGTTTTGTTTCCTAGGTTATAGTTTAATATTAAGTTGATAATTTTATTTGGATCATCCCGACTTCATATCCCACCTTAATTATTGAAAATTTAGATTATTTTACACCCATATTGTTTCAGGTTTAGAAATACCGATGCTTGAATATTTAGTTCATTTTTAGTTTTTTATTAAAATAAATTGAGAATTTTATCCTCTCTAGGTTATCCACATTAGGTAAGAATTTTATGTTTCCTTTGTTAATGATAGCTCCTAGAGGATTGTTGTTTAAAGATTCTTTGTAAACCTACTGAGATCTAGACCCACAAAATTCCATGTGTCTTTACAAAAGTTAGAAGGAAAACCAACAATTACATGTGCTTTTTCATTAGCCATGCATTACTAATCCGTATGAAGATCCTCAAGAGAGAGAGGGAATCATATTGAATCCTTTGCAACATGAGAAATCTTTTATGGATAAACATCAAGGCATTTTTAAACAATCTTCTTCTCTCTATTAATTCTTGGGATGGAAGACCAATTTATAGTGCTCCAAAAAATTCAATGACATTTTTGGCAAAATAGTGAGTCAATTTTGGGCCACTTGTTAATCTTTATCCTTCTCACAGGATTTCTTAGATCAAATAGAATTGAATATGTCTTTGAAATCCAAGATATCCCACTTTGATTTAGTGAAGTCGAGCAAGGATTTGAGCCCCTTCTTAAAACATAACTTTCACTAAGTTTGAGGTTATTCCTAAGATTAGTAGTCATGGTTTGTAGCTAAGAATCAAAAGGGTTAGACTTTAGAAGTGAGGAGACTTTATGAAATTATTTTTTCAAAGAAAATCCACCTACTGCAAACCCCAACCACTTGTTTACCAAATTTTCAAGGAAAGCAACAATGTGGTGATGACTTTATTCCACCACACATTATAGCCAACAACATAAGGAGGATGTGGATCTAAGTTCCACAACCTAGAAATGAGCTAGATAGTTCCTTCATGAGTTAGCAGAAAGGTGTTGAGATAGAACTAATTATGTGGCACTTTAAATTTGGCTTCAGCCCACATCAATTGAAAAATAATGGTGTTATAGTTGGAAAGCACATTATCTTTCTAGTTGATGACTAAATATTGTTTGTAACTATCAAAGGAGAACATATGTGGCTCAAAGAGAATCCCACAATCAAGTATTATAAGGACCATGTGAGTGTTGTCTCACAGAAATTAGACCAAGTGAACCAATATTGGATGGTAAAGGCTCGTTGTTGATATGAGGGGTTATTCAAACCGTAATGGTTTTGAAAACTAGAAATCACATGTGCACAATGTAATGTGAACATTGAATGGTATATGTTATTTGATTTAGAGGGATAGTTATTAATTTTGGAGTTGATGTTGATAAGTGGTGTGATTTATTTTCTAAGTGTAGGAATATAGATGAAATTACATTTAAATTTTTATCTCTATATTTAAATTTTGTACATATAAATTTACAAATCTTATATCATGAGTGGTAGTCTTTTGCGGAGAATTTTATTTGAAATAAACATGAATACATAAAGACTTATGTATATTTGCAGATTTTATATCATGAGTGGTAGCATTTTGTGGCCAATTTTTTGGCACTAAATATGAATACATTTGATACCACTTTGGATACAAGAATTTTGAGTAAAGTAGTAGTGGAGGTGCTATCAGAGTAGAGGCTAGTATTTACGATGGGTTGTTTTGGTTGAGTGATATTATTCTTGACTCCTCCTTTCTTATTGCTCCAAGTGTTGATATGTGCACCATTTTTGAGTACCTTTCGAATGAAAAAGGAGGGGAAATGCACATATTGTCACTTCAGAAAAAGGATTGGAGCCAACTATAAATATAAATGAAACAATCAAAAGAAAATAAAATGAAAGTACTCTACAATAATTTTTTAGTTCATAACATGTAATAAAAATAACAAATGAATAAATAATTCACTCAATATTGAACCCCACATGAAGTTATTTTAGAGACAACACTCTCTTCTTTACCACAAGAGAAAGAGAATAAAAAATATCATATTGTTTCCTAGTTAGGTGTTATAGCTTATCCTACAGAAAAGTGAAAGAAGAAGTTAAAGAGTTGTCATAAACAATAAAAAGTGAAATTAAATCCTTGTAATCTTCACACATACTCTTTTATCAAATAGTCAGTTTCCCAAAATATCCTACAACTAAGAAGAACTTTTAACATCCACGAGGCTAGTTACACTTTTATTCAGTACTAACAAAATTAAAAATTTGGTTACAAAATTCACTTCAATCCCTAACTACTGTCATTCTTGACTTCACAAAGTTAATATAATAGTCAACTACTATACATTTTTTTGTTATATCAATTTAATTCTCCAACTAGGTGAAAGTTCATCACAAGATTAATGCTAGACCTACATCCTTTTTTGTTATATCAGTTCAATCCTCCAACCAAGTGGCAGTTCATCACAATATTAATACTAGACCTACATTTATGTTTTTCCATGTCAACATGACCTGGGATCATGCAAACATAACATTTAAATAGAGCATAAACCCAATAAGCATATTATTCTTTTCATTTATCTGTAATTATATCTACAATTAAGTTTATCTTGGGAAAGTGGAAAAGGAAAAAAATTCCTAAAATCCATTTTTCCCCTCTAGAAAGAAATTCGGGAACACTTTCATCTATTTAAAGGGTCTGTAGACAGTGTGTGGTATCTTTTCCATAGACAAAGTATGGTATCTCTTTTTATAAACAAGTAGAGTGAGGGAAATGGAAGGTAGGTTGCTTGCTAGATTTTTTTGGTTGGGTAGGGTAGAAAAAGAGTTTTACACCCACATTCCAAATTTATAGTACCATAATTCATGTTACGTGTCGGAATAGGATGTTCCTAGATTCATACATGTAGGTCGTATCTCTCAATGTATAGAAGAATAATTTGATAGCAAGAACCCAAGGTTTATAAAAATGGTTGAAATATTACTCTCATTTACTTATTTATTAAGTTCTTAATATTTATGGTATAAATATCACACCTTTTTACGGTTATTTAGGGCCTAGCATAAGAACACAATTGGTCCCCTTAACATTTTGAAACTGAAAAATATTCATGGGAAACACATTTATTCTCATCATTCATTTATTCTTGTAGGATTTTTAAATTCTTTTGGATGATAATGTTGAAAGCACATTTGTCAGACTTTGGCATTTCCAAGTGCATTTCCTCGGTCAAAGTCCATACCTCTACCTATGTTATGGGTATCACTGGTTACATTGACCCTAAATATGCAACAAGATCAAGACTTAATGAGATATTTCATGTATACAGCTACAAATTTTCTTCAGGAGTTGTTTACGGGAAGGAAAGTTGTGGAAAATGACTCAATTTTTCTTCGATTTATAAGATTTCTGTTTGTTCAAGTATTTTTAAGGTTTTTACCTAGATCATGAGCAATAAAATGTGGATGGAGTTTTCTTTGACATTGGCATGTGAACATAGATTCTATCAAAAGTAGACAACAACACAATCATGGAAATTGTTGATATAAAAGTTACAACAACCTATAGGGATCTTGGGATTGTAAGAAAAATATTCCATTTGGCCTTGCTTTGCACCAAGAAATAGCCCTCTGATCAATCCATTGTGTATGAAGTTTTAAAATTTCTAAACTTGATGTTGCCAGTGCCTGCTCCTAAGAAAGTACCTAGTATCCAAACAAACCAACTGACCCCTAGTAATAATTATAGGAGGTATTTGGATGAATATGCATATGGTAAGCATAGAGATTTTACAGGGAGCACAAGCAACACTTCTAATGGGCATTTGTTTGTGAGATTTGGTGAGGTGTATCACAAAACACTATTTGAATGGAATAAGACTAGGATGATGTTGTGCCGAAAAAAATACATCCCCATGAGTCCTCTCTAAATCCTTGAATTTCATTGAATAAAGTTCAAATATTTAAATATTAATTTTTATTTATCCTGGAAACCCATCCCTCCATCCCCATCCCACCATCTCCAAGATTCAAGTAACTATGCATATAATATTTATCTAAAGTTGAATACATGGCTACACCATTATGCAAGAATTATGAATGCTAACTAACTTCTTTCACAAATATGAGATTAGAATAGCCAAAAGAGAGGATGTAAAGTATTGTAGAAAATAGAATGAGATTATGCACAAATACACCATTTGAACTATGATTACAAAGGATGAATCCTGAAATAATAAAGATTCAAACCCTTAACCATACAGAAAACATACTTCTTCTCTACATGACACACATAAATCGATGCCTCTACCATATGAAATTTGTACATGTGATACTGATGAAACAAAAAAGGGATCATGTGTGAGTTTTACCTGTTTACTATATATTAAACCCAAACATCTTATATATACACTCTTAGAATCATATATGATAGATTCAAAGTAGTTTTGAGATTTATAGTAGCTTAACAAAGTTGTATCTAGTGGTTAGCTATTTTTCTAGTCACATATATGTTAAATTCATTAGTTTCGAAATTTACGGTAATGTAATAATGAACATGGTGTAGTTATAATTCCTAGTCATATATATGGTAAAACGAGTAACTTTGAGATTTACAATAATGTAACAAAGGTGTGCATAGTGCTAATTAGTTTTTTTGTGTTACATATATGGTAAATTAAACATTATGAGAATTATGTTAATGTAACACATGGTATCTATAACGGTATTTATTAGTTAGTTTTCGGGCTTCATATATGGTAATGATATGCACAAATCAAGGGCTTAACTATATCACATCTGTGTAAATCCCTACACACTTCACAAAATAACTACCATATTTGAATCTTGGTGTTTCCACCCATCTAAATGGTAAGGGTTCTATGGAAGGGGAAAAACTACTATCCGAACGAACCAACTAACCCCTAATAATAATTACAAGATGCATTTGGATGAATATGTAGATGGTAAGCATAGAGATGTTATAGGGATCACAAATAACACTTATGATGGGAATTTTTTTGTGAGATTTGGTGAAGTGTTTTCAAAAACACTGTTTAACCGGAATGGGACTAGGATTGTGTTGTTTTAGGAAAATTTACATCCCCACGAGTCTTCTCTATCCCGGGGTCTACTTTTCAAAAGGATGAGCTGATTTTCAAGTAAATAATGGCCAATTTTTCCTTTAATATCCCACCCACTAAAAGTTTAAAAATAGTAGATTCCTCCTAAATATTCTAGAAAGACAATGTAGACACCCAAATTTTTCTAACACCTAACATCTCTTCTAATTTTTTCGATCGACGACACTTCGTCAATTATCTATTCTACACTCCATTCTCAGATGCCCATTTACGACACCTTCTTGGTTGTATTCTTCCTATATTCAACCCATTTGGTTAATAAACCCCTTTTTATTAGCTAAACATATTCCTATTTCCCTCTGGATCACTTCTATAGGCTTCCTAGGCTATCTATCAATCACATCTGGTTAATCAGATTCTTCTCAAACTCTCACAAGTCACTAATCACTTGCTAATCAAGTTTAACTAACCTAAACCAAGCTTAACTAGTCTAAATCATGTTTACCACTCCTAATCATAAAGTGCTTTTGGCTTACCTTTAGTCCCACATGCACCCAAAGTTCAAATTCTTCCAAAGAGAAAACTATAAATACAAGGCTAGGCCTTCCCATTCAAGACTTACAACTTTACACAACACAAAACCAAAACAAGTCTAAGAAAGCTAGGATTCCATTTGTATTAGCTTTAGCTAATAAGACATTTGATCTTAAGCTTACCTTCCTCCATTGTAGTAGCATCCATTTCTTCATAGGTTAGTAATGAAAGAGCTAAACTTGGCCTTGTAGCCATTTTAGTGAGATTCATTCACCTTTGTGAAGTAAACAACTAATTAAACCCTTTGATTGCTAAATTGATCTTCTTAGGTTCAATGCTTAATTAGTGATCTAAAGAGTAGAGAGTAGCATATACATGTTAGTTTAGATTTAATCTAGTTTCATGTGATGATAGAAGTTTCTCTTGTTTAGCTCTTATCATGATGGTTTAGTGTAGATTAGATTCATGCTTTGAAGTTATATATTTTAGCTTCTTTTCAATAAAGCATACTAATTTATACATGAACACAACAACATTCTCGGCATTTTTCACAGAGCTTAAAATGAATCAGATGATTTATTTTTGTTTTTAATTTTATAAATAAATGGATTAAACCTGATAGTAGTAGATATCACCTTCTTAAAAATCCCACTCGAAATTTTCCCCAAAACCGACTTCCAAAACACTTGTCTTGAGCACAAATTATCCTGGTACAAATCTCCATGTTTTGCACAAGGATGTGGATAATGCGAATGAGAATTACTTTAAACCTTTTATTTACAATTATTAACAATCTCCACAAAATTTTCAATAAGAAATTTAGGGTTCAATTGAAATTGATTACAATCAATGAAGTCACAAGTTACTCAGACATTTTTTCAAACACTTTGCTTGCATGCTATAATCTAGTTTCCACTCCAAAATTTGCACGTGTATAATCCTCGACTTTACACTTGTTATATGATTTTGTTAGCAAAAATCTATATCAACATGAGATTTCTTGATGTCATTTGATCCAAATATTTTTCTTGTGGAACCTTATACAATTACAGCAAGCAACAACATAATAGTGTACTACTACTAGTATGGAAGTGGATTTATTTAGTTTTGATGAAAACATTCCTCGTGGGCAAGTGGAAAAGGAAAAAAATTCCCAAAATCCAATTTTGTCCCTTCAAAATAAATTCAAGCACACTTTTATCTGTTTAAAGGGTTCCCACTGGACTGAATTAATATAAAAAAATATGGGTTGTTAAAGGAAAAAATTGGTCATTGTTTACCTAAAAATCATCCATTGATAAAATCAGACCTTGGGATAAAGAGGACTCATGGGAATCCACTTATACTTAACATAAGCCGAAATCATGGCAAACCATGAAATCACATTTCACATAGTCATTTTGTCAAACACTTTAAAAGAATTCAAATCTAAGCTCCAAAAGAAAATTAACTAACAAAATCTTACCAATCGAAGCAAATTTGAGTTATTATCTACAAGTTCCTTCCGTCGCCTACTCCGTAAGAACAATTCCATAACTGTATACATCAGATTTCTCATTAAGCCTTGATGTTCTTGCATATAATAATTGAGAGGTAATAATGTAACTTGCCCTGCGAAAATTAAATTTCTAGAGCTTGGTTGTCCGTATGTCAGTATGCCATCGATTTTGGTGTTGTTCATGGAAGTCCAAATCATTGGCATTGGAAATAAAACCCCCTATTCTTGCTTGCCTTGTCAATTCAATTTTGACACAGGAATAATCCATAAAAAAATATCTTTTCATACCTTGTCTTATTCTATAAATATAATTTTAAAACAATCTTCGTAGGATAAGTGTGGAGGATTGAGGTGGTAGAAGTTTTACGAAAAACAAAAATGGACATGGATCTAAATCATTTAGGGAATTGGTGGGTGTGACTCTAGGTGTCTGTAATCTGTTTAGTAAGGGCTACATTTGTGGTAAGAGTATGGTGGATTCGTCCGGAAACAGAAATTTCTTAAAAATCAATGAATTCATGGCCCTCTATACAAGCTGTTATATGGAAACACCGAAGAATTAACACAAATTAAGAACCACACCAAATCGTCTTCCACTTCCATGGATCTCATGCAGATACCCCATGATATTTTCATTGAAGTCGTCATTGTGCATATTCATGTTTGGGAAAAACATTACGGTGTAAAATTTGAGTTAACCTGTCAAAAACGTCTAAACACCTATCAAATTTAGGACAATGGCGTGAACAAATGCAAGACCTTTACCATAGAAGGAACACCTTCAACGTAATAATACCAAGCTTCAAACTCACCAATGTACCACCACATGGAAAACACACCTTCTTTATCCTTTGAATGCTCATTCATATAAAAGTCACCACATACCAGCCATAATCCCGAAGTGGTAGATTTACCAACCAATGCCATAACCAGACCATCATTGGAGAAAATAATATTATGAAAACCAATTTATGTATTGCTGATTCCATTGTTATGATACCGCTAGATGTAAAATCCTAGTGGGTACATGTAAGGTTGAAAAATTTCATTGAGAAATTTAGTATCATGGAATCCTCCGGTTTCAAGGTATGTTCGAATTGGGCATGGCATGGAATCCTATAAATTAGTTTTTCAAAATAGAGTCAAAGGTTTGAAGATTGATGCCTTCATCTTCGTAAATAGCCTCAGAATCCCTAGATTGGCCTCACACAACACTAGAATGCATCCTAGGTATTGTGTATGTTAGATGTAGAATCAAAACAAATCAACATAATTGTTGATCGAGATGTGATATTATGGAATGTAATTAATAAATTACAAAACCACATTATATTAAGATAAAGAACATAGTGGATAAATTCTTCGTAAGGATGTCAAAGCGCCAACTTGGGTATCCAAAATTTTTATCAACCTGTTGGAATTGTAAATTCCTATAAAATAGAGATGCACATAGGAGATCAATTTTTTTAAAAATTGTCTCCAAGAGATGTGATCTCATGTACTACAATGATTACAGGATATACAAAAAAATAGGTTTGATGAAATACCTTGGACCTTTTAAGAAAATGTAATTAGCACTTGTAGAAACCAAACTCGCAACCTTTGTCAACATCCTACTAGTCTCGTGCCAAAATTGGAGCTTTGAATAGGGCCTGGACATTTCGTAAAATTTTAATTGAAATGCACTTGAATTGTTTGAAAAATGCCTAAAAATTATGACCTCGTGGACTAATATGATTGCACGATATACACAAAATGATTTTTCTTAAAAAACCTTGCAAACTTTTAACCAAATGCAATTGACAAGTGTACATTGCGAAACTACAACCTTTGCACAAAGATCCTCCAAACCTATCGTAAAATGGAAGCCTTAGAAACAAGGTATCATTGGGTATCTATCAGCATAATCGAAGCATATTTTGTGAGATTTCATAATTACAAGTTCCTTGGTAGACATGCATTCATATTGGTGAAGCATACACACAACACAAGAACTATTTCACAAAGTGTGTCACATAAATTTGAATGCATGGATCGTAACAATTGCAACATATGCAAGATCCCAGTAGAAAGCCCACAAGGGAATCATTATTCCATTTACGTATATATTATTCAAAATCTTTATATTTTGATCCTTGAACCAAAAATTTTAAATAAAACCTCGCTAATCCAAGTTGCAAGAGCTACATATAATAACCCCAAATCTACTAAAAGTTCAATGTACAAAAAATTTACAATTAGAACTCAAGTTCCTTTCAAGAAATTCCCACAAAAAGATAAGATGTGTGTACTTGTTGGAACTCACAACCGAGTTACTTGGATGGTTTCTTTTCCCAAAACAAGATGAAGATTCTTTATCATTGCATAGTCTCAACTACTAGACTCGAATTACAAACACTGTTATACAAGAGGATAAGGGAACTCAAGGTAGGTACGAGAGAGAGAGAGAGAGAATTTGAAAAACAACTATAGTCAATCCCATTCAACCACTACAATTGACTTTTCTAAAAGGATGTTTTTCATTCACATATGCCTTAGTCTAGTGTAGACCATATTAAGAAATCAAGCAAGCCACTCGTGAGGGTTACAACTCAAGATTCTTCCTTAAGTAAATAAGTAACCAATGACTATGCATTTGTAAACACTACTTCTCTATTGAAGCAAAGTTAAGGTTGAATTATAATCACATACAATTGGTAGTGTCAGAATGACATATATTTCTAAAGGGTTTTTTTTACTTGCCTGGATCCACGTCCGACTAGAACTCAGAGATGCATAAATATTTAGTACTCACCAAATGGAAGCATAACCTTTTGTGCAAAAGGAGGTTTTTAGGTTAGTATAAGTACTTATCTTAGAAGGAAAAGGGTGTCAAGTCACTCCAAGGAGACATTATACTCATGATTCTTATTAGACATTTGGTGAAGAACAATAAATCTTAGTACTAAGTTTCTTTGCAAAACTTCAAAGAACTATGGATTGTCTTCTCCAATCTATTTGTAATTGCCCCGATTTAAGGGTAGTAAGGATTACTTCTCTAATCCACCTTATGGTAATGATGTTTATGGAATATTGTCATCCTAGTAGTTATCTCGCCACATTTATAAATAACAAGTATTATTAAGATGGTGTTGGACTATCTGCTTCGCACGCATGGTATTCACGGCTTTATATAGTAGGTTATTGCCACAGTTGGATTGGGCATTTACCCTAAACCTTAAACCCTAAACCTTTTTCACAAAAGGAGGTATTTAAGTTAGTTTAAGTAATACTCTTATAAGGAAAAGGGTGTCAATTCACTCTAAGGGGACATTATACTCATGATTCTTATTAGACATTTGGTGAAGAACAATAAATCTCAATTTCTAGGTTTCTTTTGCAAAACCTCAAAGAACTATGGATTGTCTTCTCCAATCTATTTGTAATTGCCTTGATTTAAGGGTAGAAAGTATTACTTCTCTAATCCACCTTATGGTAATGATGTTTATGGCATATTGTCATCTTAGTAGTTAGCTCGGCCACATTGATAAATAATGAGATATTTTTATGATGGTGTTGGATATATTCATAGTTTTATGTTGTAGGTTATCGCTACGAGTTGGATTGGGAATTTACCTTCCAAATGTATTTCTACGAAAAAGATGATTTTACATCTTGTGATTTTCTTATTTGACATCGGCCTCAACAACGATGCTTTTCTTATTTTACATCAATCTAAAGGTAATGATTTCCTTCGCTATCATACCCATATGCGGTGTGAGGTGTAGGCACTAATCCATCTTAATAACCAAAGCCAACCCCTTATGAAGGTTATAGCTCAGTGTCCGCATTGCAAGTAAACAAGTAACCATTGCCGCGATGCAGCAACATTGCTTTTTATTTTGATAACACCTTCAACTTACTAAATGCTCACATGATCAAATGCTTGCTCAATAGGATTTAATACCAAATGTCTGTAAACTAGAAATCAAGTGCAAGATATTAAATCTTATGGTTTTATTAATAAAAAAGGATTATATATATATATCAACTAATTTTACATTATAAATATCTCTAGATCAAGATTAAAACTAATGTTAAAAAGTGAGTCTAAACAAAGTGATGGGATTACACAACAGTTAAATCCCAAGTCACAACATAATATAATCCTAACAATGTTAAATTAAATACTAAAATAAAAATTTGATTAAAATCTTGAGTGCTCAAATGGATGGGCACATATTACAAACATAAACATAAAATAAAACATGCGAAAAAAACTAACAAACAATGACTCGACATGATAAAAACTTGGACAACATGGACTTCTACTATTTTTTCCTAAAATGTTTATGGGTGATGGAAGATCGCAAGTGAACTCGGATGCTCCCACATTGGATAGGTTGCTACTAAAATGATGATGACAACAAATTGTAACATCTCAATCAAATTAGTATTGGTTTGAAAGGTCTATTTATTTAGATAGCATATTGTTTATGATATTATTAATATTTATGATAAGTTCACATGTTTTGTTTAGTGTTCTTGAATTTTAATACAATCCTATTTAAGATTGCATGTGCTAATTTCATCCTCATCTACTTTATCAATATTTCATACATACAAATTCGCCATGTTAAGGAGTCTTCGGGGAAAATGTCTACTTGTTATATTATGCAGTTTATGTGAGTTATTTGATATTATGACACTCATGTAAAGTTCCCAATTTCAAATGAAGGGTTTGACATGAACCTCAAAGATTTTCAAGCTCTAGAGAGGGATTATGATTCACTATTTTCCATTACTTCTCAAATTTATTGTTCATAAATACATGTAACAGACATTAGATGTTTGTTTTAGATATATTTGATGTGATCCACTTTATATGCGACATTTTTTCGATATTTTATAATAATATTACAATGAAAGAACAATTTTAATTGTTGTGTTACCTCTTATTTTGCGTCAAATATTATTGTGTATAAAATATTACAAAATTTATGAAAGATTACCACATCATTATAAGGATTGACCTACATATTTGATTTTGTATCATGTTTTTCATTGTACTTTCTAGTACCAACCTTCGTTTGATCATTAATCGTCAAATGTAACTACTTTCCTTGTTATTAGTTTCCTTCATTGTTGTTAATTTTTTAAATTGTTAATTTCCTTGAACTTCAATGTCTTATCTATCTTCACTTCTTCTACGAGTCTTTCAATTTGTAATTAGCTTACAAAAAAATTGTAGTATGCTTAGAAATACATACCCACCATTTAATCTCTTACTAGTTCAATTTGAGCTAATACCTAATGTGAAGAGGTTCTTTAATTTTTCAGCTACCTCAAGATTAGGCTTCTTTGAAAATGGAGTTTAATGACATTATCTATTTTTATTTTTATTTTTTAAATTATTAGACTAGAAAATGGTTCCTTTACGCACCCTACCCAATTTCCTATTCATTCTCATTTCATTACAATGTTCATATCAGTACAAGTTAAGGAGTGATTTATGTGTCCAAAGTATAGGTTGATATGCTCAACCCATGGCATGGAAAATTTTAAGGGTCCCTCCAAAAAGTCCTTTGAAAATATTTGTCAAATCTATGAAAATTATCTTCCACATGTTTGGTGAATATCAAGACATCACGAAATCTCTATTAAGTGCTACCAGATGGTAGATTTTTTATATCTTTGCTACATTAGTCAATAGCATATTTTATGTATCTTTGGTTGACAACATATAGTATGTTGTTGGTTGGTAGCATAAAAATGCTACTACCGGTGACAACATTATAGTAATCAAATGCAATGTTGTTTACTAGTAGCATAAAAAATGTTTGGTTTTCGATTTAGCATTTTTTTATGTTATCGACCAACAACATACTATATGTTGTTGGTCGGTAGCATAAAAATATGCTACCGATTGATTATATATAGGCAAATTTGGAGAATTTATATTTCGTGGGATTGCGGATCGCATTGACCCTAAAATTTACTTATACCTAGAAAATTTCGCGAACTCTGGTCCTAACTTCAGATCAGTAAAATTTCGCCAATTTCAAATTTTAAAAACTAGAATATTCATGAATTAATGAATATTCATCACTAAAATTTTCCCGACCCATAGAATTTTTCAACCATTAATTTCATTCATTTAAAAGAATACTTATAGTTGTGATAGTTTCAAATTGGTAACACTTAGTTTCTTATTTTATGCTTTATAATTTCTTCTCAAGTTAAAAGTGTAATTTTCTTATCTTGTTCTAAGAAAATTGAAGCAAATAAAAACCTAGTTCAATCAATTCTTCTTAACTTGTCCTCTATATCCTTGTGTCCCCTCTAAATTCTCCTCATGAGAACCTATTTTTCACTTTCATGTATATTACTTGTCTAATTTGTCAATGAAACGCATTAGCTTCAACATGATTTGCCATATTATGATTTTTTTAATGGGTTTTTTCATTTCTTCATATACACTTTATCTAAACATATTCTTCATGAAAAAAATATGTGAACATTATCCTAAAACATCCACAATGTTTTGTTTCCTAGGTTGTAGTTTAATATTAAGTTGATAACTTTTATTGGATCAATCCAATTTCATATCCCACCTTGATTATTGAACATTTAGATTATTTTACACCCATATTGTTTTAGGTTTAGTAATCTCGATGCTTGAATATTTAGATCATTTTTAGTTTTTTATTAAAATAAATTGATAATTTTATCCTCTCCAGTAAAGTTATCCACCTTAGGTATGAATTTGATGTTTCCTTTGTTAATGATAACTCCTAAAGGATTGTTGTTTAAAGCTTCTTTGTAAACCTACAAGAGATTTGGCCCCACAAAATGCCA